>JAGIQG010000013.1:38763468-40013468 GCA_024679065.1 Sphyrna mokarran
CTTGATTGGCACTCCATCCACCAACTTAAATGTTTATTCTCTTCACCGCTGTTGCACAGTAGCAGCAGTATGTGCCCCTACAAGATGTACTGCAGCAGTTCACCAAGGTTCTTTCGGCAGCACAATTCAAACCCACATCCTGTAACACCTAGAGAGTCAAAGGCAGTAGACACATGGGCACACCACAACTTGCAGGCTCTCCTGCAAGCCACATACTATCCTGACTTGGAAATATATTCCTATTCCTTCACTGTCACTGAATCAAAATTCTGAAGCTCCATTCCTAACAATATTGAGAATGGCAGAAGGAGTGCTAAATGGAGCCATGATTTTGCACTTAGCTAAGGAAGTCAGCTTCTGCCCCCTTGGGATCTGCTGCTGGACATCCCATAGCACAGGCTTTCTCACAACATTGCAGCACTAATGATGCCATGTGGGGTCATGACTTTTCCTGCCTTTTGCAGGAGCCTATTTGATGGTCTTATTTAGGTTGTATTAAATTTAAACTGTCAGGAATAGGGTTAGTGTACTCCATCTTGATCTTGGTATATGTGCCCCAGACCACAGCAAGAGGTGGCCGTAAAATCAAGGTTGATTTATAATTTGTGAAATGAATGCAAACTCGATGAGACTTCATTGCCTGGATCATCAATTGCAGCTTGATTCAAAACACAATTTCATTGAGATGAAAGCAAATTACTGCGGGATTTAATCCCACAGGACCTCTGTGGTCAGACCTGCTGAGATTTTCCAGCATTTTCTGTTTTTGTGCCACAATTGTAGTTGCGTGTTTTACACCTCTTGCAAAAGCACAAGCACATTCACTGAGAACTGTGCTTTACCTCCTTTTAAAGTTTGATGCTACACCATTGTACTTGTACTGATAAAGACTCATTTGGATAAGTGAAGTGTGCTGATAAAATGCAATTTGGCACCCTATTTGGACTGGGTCTCTTGTAAACTTTTATTGCATCTGTATGGTATCTATTAAAAGTAGAATCAAGATTTCAGATTGGCTGCAGGGTATCTTAAATTCCAGCTTGTTTTCCACAGATCTTGCTCTGTGGCAATCAATACCTTGCTGGAATTTGTATTAAGAGCAAAAGGCAGCATGGAAAAAGGTCAAAGCAGAAAATAATTCAGCAAAACTCTCTGATCTAAAGCGATACGATTCAACTTCCATGATTCTGTTTAAATCATGTAGGGCACAAAGCATTAGGCAATCCCTTTTGTGGGCTTGACCCGCCCGCCACAGATAACTGCTATTCCCACCTCATTTGCATAATTGTAACATCTGGCTGAGCAGATGCACACTGCTTCCCTCCTTCTACCATTGCTGGCCTTCTCTGTACACAACAGGGGAGCTAAATACAGTTATTCACTAGCAACAAGGTGCAGCCAGCCTGCTCCTCTTAAAGACATAGAAAATTAAACACTAGCATGGCAGTGAAAGGAAGGCAGAAGCTATCAGTCCATGAGATAACTAGCATTTACAGCCCTTCTTATGAAAATAAAGTGGGGGGGTAACCATACAGCCTGTGAACCTGCTATGCTGTGTAATAAGATAATTTCTGACCTTCAACCTCAAATACACCTTGCTTTTCTTAAGAGTCCAAAAACCTGTCTATTCCAGCCTTGGATATGATCAATGATGGAACATCCACAGCTCTCTGTAGCAGAGACTTCACAATCCACTGAACGATGACAGTTCTCATCTTAGTCCTAAGTGGATAGCTCCTTATCCCACGACCACTGCCCTAACTATGGGATAGCCTGACGACATTCCTCCAGCTTAAAAAGGCAACAAAGTCTCTTCTTTAGACATTATGACCTCCTGGATGGTGACTTGAGATAAGTTGGTAGCATCATTTGACAACCATAGTTCCCCCCCAATGACTGTACTCACCTGTGCACCCAATGGGTCCTGCTCACCAGACACACATCATGGGGGACTGTCGTGATTGAAATTGAATGGACAGTGTAATGTGGGATGACTGTCAGGCGTAAAGTCCTGATAATGATACTTAAATTGATGCAAAAGGGAATCCCGATTTTTTTATCTGTTCATGGGTTGTAGGTGTTGCTGGTTGGGCCAGCAATGATTATTCTGTCTAATTGTCTTTGAGAGACAGTTAAGAATCAACCACATTGCTGCAGATCTGGAATTGGGGACAATTGATGGGGGAAATTCTGCTAGCATGAAGCCGTTTTGGGACTCCCATTCGATTCTGTGCCCTCCAAAAGTGAAGCAGAACCCCCTCCCTCCACCCTTGAATCCCTCAGGTTCTTGCTTCTGATCACCTAAGCTAAGATCTTTCTCACTCCTGTTTTTATGTCATTCTTTATTATCAAGGCTATCTTCAGCTCACCTGATATCTCTGGAACAGCTATTAGATTAAACCCTTTTATCTGTATCAATGCCATCCATGCCTCAGTTCTCATGAATGCTTTATCCACTTAGACAAAGCACTTTTTAATATTAACATTAACCAGTCAGTCCTGAGTTCACTGATTCAGTCTGACTGTTGGACTTTTGGATTTTCCCTGCCACATTCTGCTAATCTTTAACCAAATTGCTGCACTGTCCTGTGACATTCATTTTTCTTTTTAGATTTGTAAATTTCTGCTTCACTTAAATTAAAACCTTAGATATAGTTTTATAGTTTCATCAGTCCAGACTGATTTATGTAGTCTGTCCCAACAGAACAGCTCCCTTTTTTCCCCAGTACAGAACCAAAACCACCGTCTCTCACACTGTACTTTCAGTGATGCATTCTACTCTTTTTAATCTGTTTGATCATCTAACAGTTTGCATTTGGCTCAGGTAGTGACCTAGAGATTATTATCTTTGAGCTGCTTATTAATTTGGACTCTTGCTTCCTCAATGGAATCTCACTCCACCTCTGCCATTGATTCCTATGGAGAACATAATAATTAAATACTTCAAGTACTTCTCCAGCTCTGAGGATTTCCTTAACACTGGCATGGAGCAGGCAGTAGGAACTCCTGGTCAGAGCTGGAGAGATGATACCTATTCCTCTGATGGTACTGATGTCAATCAATACCACGTTCCTTTTCATTCACCCCACTTGAATGGCTTCCTGTACCACAGTGCTATACATAGAACATAGAACACTACAGCACAAACAGGCCCTTTGGCCCACAAGTTGTGCTGAACCCATCAAAACCTACCCAGCCATAGACCTATCTATAACCCCCAATCCCATTGGATCCCATATACTCATCCAGAAGTCTTTTAAAAGACCCCAGCGAGTTCGCCTCGACCACCACCGACGGCAGCCGATTCCATTCACTCACCACCCTCTGAGTGAAAAACTTTCCCCTAGCATCCCCTCTGTACTTGCTTCCCTGCACCTTAAATCTGTGCCCTCTCGTCGCGACCATTTCAGCCCTGGGAAATAGTCTCTGAGAGTCCACCCTATCTATTCCTCTCAACATCTTGTAAACCTCTATCAGGTCGCCTCTCAACCTTCGTCTCTCCAGGGAGAACAGTCCCAGCTCCCTCAACCTGTCTTCATAAGGCATGCCTCCCAATCCAGGCAACATCCTTGTAAATCTCCTCTGCACCCTTTCAATAGCTTCCACGTCCTTCCTATAGTGTAATACACTATAGGAAGTGAGTTTGCTAATACACTCACTCAACAAGAACTGGTATCTGTTTGATCAACACACAGTCTGAGGGTCCACTGGCACTGCACCTAGAGTCCCATTACCTAATGGACTTCATTCATGTCCTTCTGGCCCTGACCACTGACTAGACTTACACCATGCCCTAATCCAAAAGTAGTGACTGTCTCCTGCATCAAAGCCCTGAATTTTATTTGCACATCATGGGTCTGGGACTAGGACAAGATGTGGGTCCCGAGCCTGCATGCGTGAACTGCAGGGCCACAGAGAGGATTTTAGTAGCAGTTAAGAGGTTGCTGCAAATACCACCATCCAGCAGCTGCTCTTTAGAGCTGCCAACCCAGGGTTGATAGCAGCACCAGAGCCTGCAGGGAGAAGGAGAGGGTGTCTCCATGTTGAAACACCCTTGAGATGCAGATCATTTGTTTCAATGTGTTGGGGCCAGGCTCCATGAGTTTACCAAAACTGTGATTCTCCGATTTTGTCCACAGCTGGTGTTCTCTGATCCCACTGTTGTGAATGGAGATTTGGCTGAATGTCAAATTTTCCATTCTCGCTGGCAGTGGCAGCATCATGTATGAGACTGGAGAATCCCGGTCAGAATTGTCCCAGGATTGGGTGGGGGTTCCAGCTGGCTCGAGGCTGAGGCAGTCTTTTTCCTATATTTGCACTAGGCAGTGGTGAAAATTCTTCTGCTGAACTTTGAAGCAGTGCCATGGGATCTTTTTACTTTTACTGCAACAGGCAGGTGGAGCCCTCTATGATACCTCATCAAAATACAGACCTCAGAAAGTGCATCATATTCTCATTACTCAAATTCTGGAGTATGATTTGATCCTTGAACGGAAAAATGAATACTTTTTTTTTAAATTTCACTGAAGTCCAATGAATGGATCACAGGAATGGGAGGCAAGTTGTTGCATAGCACAATGAACCTTCAACAATGCAATGGCTCAGAGGGAAGTGTGCAAGCGACTAAGCCACAGCTTACACCCTGTAGGCAGCTTCTCTGTGACACACTAACCAGATGCTGTTCACTTTTATACTCCTTTTCAAACCGCACCCAAGCCGTGACTTTCTGCTCACAGTAATTCACCCTTATTCAGATAATCACGTACAACTGATTGACTCTTAACTGTTCACCACCACAGAAAAGCAAATATAGTTATATCTTCAAAATATTCCTGTTTCTGTTATAGATTTACAGTCTCAAGATAAAGTTAATAAGGTAAATCTAAGTTTCAGTTTGTAATGATTCAACTTCTGAAAGGCGATTAGGGCTGGATAATAAATGTTGGACTCGCCCTTGAAGCCTACATCCCATGAGTGATTTTTTTTTAAAAATACTGCTTACTAGTACATTCCACTCTCAGCAGATTGCCAAGGTTTGAAGGTGACTCTGTTTATTATTACTCTGGCAACACCAGATATTCCAAACATTTGTATACACTTTTAAATCACATCCAAGTTACAAGTGCTCACCCAAGTCCTGAGAAGAGAGTTTTGAACTTGCCCTGCTCACCACAATGTATTCTAACACTGACCCCATTCCGTTTCAATAGCTACCTATTCACCCCATCCCTCACCCTTCTAATCTCCATGATTTCTTTTCATTCTACCCAACCCCACCCCACCTCAGTTTTGACCTTCTTATGCACCCACCACAATCTCTGCCAGGCACGGCAAGGCCAGAAAATCACACCCGACATGTCATGTCTCACCCCCTCCCATAGGTGTTCTGAACATACTGCAGGCGATGGTCAACATGGAGATTGTCAAATGAATTATATGGACCCACTCTATTAGTTTTAAAATGGGGTAGTTAGAAACTACAATTTTATATAAAATACGGAGAGGATTCTCTTTGAATTTAACTTATAAACCCATTATTTTGCTCAGTTAGTGGGTAAGGAACCTATTCACCACAATTCAATCAATTGTTTTGCCTACTAGTAAGTGTCGTTGATTGCATCCTGAAGTATATTGTTGCATTAGAATTGTTGAGTTGGATTGTGACATTAGATTTTAAAATGCATTGAAAGAATTTTGTAGTACAGGTACATTATTCAGAATCCGGTTGTGTGAAAACTGGGCATTTTCTCTTGGGCAATCTGGGTGCCACTCCCAGAACAAAGTAAGTGTGAGAACGGAGAGGTCATTTTTGGGCTGATCCCAGAGGATTGAGTCCACAAAAGTTTTCCACTCACAGGATCTGAGACCATTGTGGCATTTTTAAGATCTCCCTCCCTTCCCTCACCTCCTGGCCATTCTTATTCTCTGGACACAAAGGTTTTTCTGGGATAGCGTTGGGGATTTCCTCCAAAAGGGCCGCAGCTCTGGAGAAGTCACACTTAGAGTCAGAGCATGGAGGCTGGGTCTACTAATTCCTTCCAACTAAAACAAGGATCTACCTGCATTTGCAAATTCCCCTCTAACCAACGCACTATCTTGACCAGGAGATGTAGTGTTATTCCTTCCCTGTCTTGGAACTCCTTCCTTACACATCGGTTCAAGAAGGCAGCTCACTACTACCTTTTTGAGGGCGACAAGAGATAAGCAATAAATACTGGCCTATGGACCCACATCCTATAAAAAATGAATACTTTTTTTTAAATTTCACTGAAGTCCAATGAATGGATCACAGGAGTGGGAGGCAAGTTGTTGCATAGCACAATGAACCTTCAACAATGCTGCTTTATGAATTACAGATCACATATAGAACCCTACAGTGCAGAAGGAGGCTATTCAGTCCATCAAGTCTGCACTGACCATAATCCCACCCTGGCCCTATCCCCACAACCCCATGCATTTACCCTAGCTAGTACCCCTGACACTGGGGCAATTTAGCATGACCAATCCACCTAACCCTCACTTCTTTGGACTGTGGGAGAAAACTGAAGCACCCGTAGGAAACCCGTGCAAACATGGAGAGAATATGCAAACTCCACACAAACAATTACCCAAGCCGGGAATCAAACCCAGGTCCCTGGCGCTGTGAGATAGCAGGACTACCCACATCTAAGTCCTTTGCCACATGACAATGGAAAACATGTGTCTGCCCCCCTAACCTAAAGATGGGTAATGTACAATTCAAAATGCAGCACAGTCCCCAACTCAAGATGCCAGACTTGGGGAGTCAGACCTGGACTATCAGTGTGAAAATGTGTAGTTGAAGTGTCAACATTTACTTGCAATACCAGTTATATTTATAAGTGGTGTTGTGATTATTATTTAACTGGCCTTATTTTACCAACTGCAACTCGCTGGCATCTGCTTGCAAATTTCTGGTAATTCCACTGGGTGGAATTCTCTTATTAAAAACAGCTGTAGGTATATAAAAATCTTCCCTGTAAACTGGCTTCTTCAAACCTTGTGAGCCTGCTCCATGAGAGCTCCCCACTGCATGGAAAATTACAACCCTTTCAGCATCTCCCAACAATTGTCCAGATTATCATCAAATCTCTTTATCTAATCTGCAACCAATGGCACTTGCAGGTCAGGCAGCAATCACCTTGGCATCATACCATCGAAGTTTCTTCTCAAATTCCAAAATTCACAAACTCCTTCAGTCGTCATTCATTTAGGTAGCAAGTTCTGTATCTAGTAACACTTTGCAGAGTACGTGCTCCATTCTCTGATTCCTGATGTAGGATCCTTTCGACATTTTGCCTTGTATAATGAAACTATTTTTGCATCTCCTCCCCTCAGTAGGCTCCAGTGATAGCAGAAACAGGACGGGAAGTTGCGCACTCTGATTTTGATCATGCCATTCCAAACTCCACCTTTCAAATAATGAAGATGGAGATTGCGGCCAATGTGTTTCCCTATGTTTTCATTTTTCTGTTCAGACTTCCACTGTACTTCCGCTTCACTAAATGATATTTGTGTTTCCTCCATATTTCATGAACCTGCATAATATAAAAACACGTTTTTAATTTTCCAGACTGGCTGTAAATTGAGTTGGGCAGTATCAGGACTCTGTTGTATATCTCCAGTAACTTCTTGCCATTTATGCCTTTGTCAGAATAAAGCTGTTGATTACATCTTGATTACAGTCTCAGTACTCAGTGTGAACAATATTTGATTACGTGTGCAGACTTGAATAATAAGGCGTCTAGTATAGACACAATTTAATTAACTTTGGCTGCGTTCCATGCTACAGCTTCCAAATCAAAACTACAAGCTTTGAGCTCCACTTACAAACATATTAATTTATTGCAATTTGTTATTTTTCGTCCTTTAGCAGTGCTAATTCTCTGCTGCCCCCTTGTGTTCCTTTTGACTTGAGTTAATTGCAGTGTTTAAATGCAATCACGCAAAACCATGGAGAGGGGAGGAAGGGCCTACTGGTCAGCCCAGCCGAACCCATACTGAACATTCCCTTCCCCACCCGAAGCCTTGGGATTTCCTGGGAGAAATATGAAAATGGAGAAAATGCCAGATGAATTTGACAAAGAGATTTAGATAATACTTCTCTGATCCACACTATGACTCTTGGTCCCAGAATGAGAACCAGTGTGAAAGCTGTTTTGGGACACACCTCATTTCTCCGCCTCTGACGCAAGTCCCAATGCCAAAAAACAGGATTGGAAAATACCCCAATCCATGCATCACATTTTGAGGCCACGTTCTCAATGTGAAGCCTTCCTTGAAAAGAGTATCAATTGTAGAATCGGGTCTGGAGAGCAGGGCCTTTTCAATTTTTGACTTAGTAGAAATTAGAGAGTGGCACTAGTTGGAAGCCTTTGTCTTCATGTCTGGTTTTCGCATAGATTGACTACAGTATTAACATTACTGGCAAGATCTTCATACGACATTATGTTTTCTATGAAATTCACCTGGAGTGTCAAGGGTTTATTTGTAAATATTATAAACTGAAATCTCTTATGATGGTCGTTTGATAGTACAGAACTTGACTTTTGCTGAAAAAAGAGATGTGTCAAAAGCTTTCCATCTTGCATTCATCATTTTTCAATATTGATATAAAGGAAAAACAACAATTTATCGTTTCTGAGAAGATGTTGCTGATTGGTAGAGGAGTTGTCATGGAGCATGAACCAGTTGATATCTAATGATAGTTAACTGCCAGGCATCGTTCAAAATTTAAACCTGTCAGCTTGACCTTAATGATCAAAGCATTGACCTGGGGAACGAACCGTCTAATGGCTATCATTTATTTTGTACAGCTGAGACGGCACAATGTGTACATGTTCCTTCTGCCTGCAAAGTACAAGGACTTGTGTATTCAGATATATAGGGACAAATACCTGAAAATGTGCCACACTATGAGCCCAACTGACAGTCAAACTGGTTGTGAATTTAGCACACCGAGGATTGTTTTGCAAATGTTGTTCAATTGAGGAATCACTTCTGATGTTGGACACTGTTTTGAATTTTCCGGCCATGGGCTGGTTGGGTACAGTCTGTGTCGTGCTGGTGAACAATGGCTGAGACATGCTGTATGATACGATCTGACAGTCTTTGGGACATACGGCCTACATACCTAACATCACACTGACCCTAGAATTTACATACCACATTACTTATTGTGTAACAGGCAGAATGTCTTTTTGGCTTGATAGCAGCATATAGTTAGTAGTGAACCCCACTTAAATATTATACAATCAAGATAGTGCAGAAGGAGGCCATTTGGCCCATTGACTCTGCACCAACCACAGTCTCACCCGGCCCTATTGCTTTAACCCCTCATATTTATCTGCTAATCCCTCTGACACTAGGGTTAATTTAGGCTGGCAGTCAACCTAACCTGCATCTTTGGATTGTGGGAGAAAACTGGAACACCCGGAGAAAACCCACGCAGAATTGGGGAGAATGTGCAAACTCCACACAGGTGATGACCCAAGATCAGAATTGAACCCGGGTCCCTGATGCTGGGAGGCAGAAGTGTTAATCACTGTGTCACCGTGCTGCCGTTGTGTTGCTACTGCATGGTAGTAGCAATAACCTTCTATTGCTCAAATTGTTGACGCATCTCTTCCTTCCAGGTTATTCTGCGATAAACTGGGCACTTTTCAGAGCTAAAAGTGATGGCCTTCAGCCCACTCGTGAGTTTATGTGAAACACAATTGCAAAATGATCTAATCAGAATATTTATGCAAAGTGTCCTGATGGTTGCAAGATGAAAAGCTTCAACATGTCTCTTTTCCCATAATAATTAGAATTGTAATTAATTTTGAATATCTGTTACACTGTATTTGGTTAGATTCCATGGACACGTGACTCCTCAAAAGATGCTTGTAATGATAATCAACTGCTTTATTTCTGTTTGCAGGGAAAGTCCTATCCCAGCAGGTCTTCTCTTCCACCAACATGGAATCCATTTGTCTATATGGATTACAACAACTTATGGAGAACTCTGGATGACATGGGAAAGGAGGTAAAGAGTCATTTTAAAGGTACTGATGTACATTTAACAAACGTGCTGTTAATCTGAGAATTATCCCGGTGATGAAGCCTACCATAAGAAACAGCAGAGTTCATAACAGGGATTAAAAAAATGGCTGAGGAATTACATTTGTACTTTGCTTTAGTCTTTACAAAAGAAGACATGAATAATGTGCCAGAAATCCTGAGAGAAACAAGTTTTAGTGAGGAGCTGAAGGAAATCATTATTAATAGAGAAATGGTTTGGGGGAAATTGATGGGATTGAAGGTGGATAAATCTCCAGGTCCTGATAATCTTCATTCCAGAGTACTTAAAGAAGTGGCCCTGGAAATAGGTTCATTGGTGATTATTTTCCAAAATTCTTTGGCCTCTGGAATAGTTTCTATAGATTGGAGGGTAGCTAATGTAAGTCTGTTATTCAAAAAGAGAGGTAGAGAGAAAACAGGGAACGATAGATCAGTGAGCCTGAAGTCAGTACTGGGGAAGTTGCAAGAATCCATTATCAAGAATTTCATAACTCAGCATTTGGAAGGCAGTGGTATAATCAGACAAAATCAGCATGGATTTATGAAAAGGGAATCATGCTTGACAAATATATTGGAGTTCTTTGAGGATGTAATTAGTAGAGTTGACTAAAGAGAACCAGTAGATATAGTTTAATTAGACCTTAAGAACTCTTTTGACTAGGTCTCACATAGCATACGATGATGAAAAGTTAAAGCACATGGGATTTCAGATAATGTCTTGAGATAGATAGAAAGCTAATTAGCAGATAGGAAGCAAAGAGTTGACATAAATGGGTCTTTTTCTCATTGGCAGTTAGTGACTAGTGGGGTTCTGCAGAAATCAATGCTAGAACCCCAACTGTTCACGTTATATATTAATGATTTGGAAGAGGGGACTGAAGTATTATCTCCAAATTTGTAGATGATACCAAGTTAGGTGGGAGGGTGAG
The DNA here is from genome assembly GCA_024679065.1 of Sphyrna mokarran. Classification (NCBI taxonomy): domain Eukaryota; kingdom Metazoa; phylum Chordata; class Chondrichthyes; order Carcharhiniformes; family Carcharhinidae; genus Sphyrna; species Sphyrna mokarran. The sequence goes on from JAGIQG010000013.1 coordinate 38,774,478, forward strand.
CTGTGAGAAGGATGCAGAGATGCTTCAGCATGATTTGGACAGGCTGAGTGAATGGGTATCTTCATGACAGGTGCAGTGTAATGTGGTTAACCACTTTGGTAGCAATAATAGAAAGACAGATTATTACTTGAATGGGTGTAAATTGAGACAAGTGAATACTCAACGAGACCTTGGAGTCCTTGTGCATCAGTCGCTAAAAGTAAGTGCAGGTACCGCAGGTTATAAAGAAGATAAATGGTATGTTGGCCTTCATAGTGAGAGGATTTGAGTATAGAGATAGGGATGTTTTGCTGCAATTGGGTATTGGTGAGGCCATACCTGGAATAGTGTGTGCAGTTTTGGTGTCCTTATCTGAGGAAGGATGCTCTTGCTGTAGAGGGAGTACAGTGAACGTTTACCAGGCTGATTCCTGGGATGGCACATCTATCACATGAAGAGAGTCTAAGTTGGTTCGGATTATATTCACTGGAGTTCAGAAGAATGAAAGAGGATCTCATAGAAACTTATAAAATAGCAGGGTTTGACAGGTAGATTCAGAAAGAATGTTCCTGATAATGGGGAATCAGAACTAGAGGTCATAGTTTGAGAATAGTCAATTTTAGAACTGAGATGACGAGAAACTTCTTCACCCAGACAGTGATGAATCTTTGGAATTTACTACACAGAATGTAGTTGATACCAAAACAGTGTCTGATTTCAAGAAGAAATTTGATATAGCTCTCAGGGCCACAGGGATCAAGGCATATGGGGAAGTGGGGATGAAGATATTGAATTCAATGATCAGCTATAATCAAAATAAATGGCGGAGCAGGCACAAAGGCTGAATGGCCTATTCCTGCTTCTAGTTTCTGTTACGTATAAAAATGTATATATTGCTTTCTCCTTTGGTCACAAGTAACGGTGCTCAAAGCAATGATCTTCCATTATCCCGAAATTGGACAACCAAGCTAATCTTTCTCTCTAACATTCTGGGAATTAAAATCATGTGATCAAGTATAGTGGATAGATCAAACCATGAGGGATTTAATAGAGATGATGCAGGCTTAGGAAACCAAACCCATTCTCAGGAGTTGGGCCATTCACTTCAAAATGATAATGTAGCTGTGTATCTAGGAATGAATTACATTTTGAAATTTATCCCTGATTGGCCAGATTTCCTGGGCTTGGGAAATGCTCAATGGAGACATGGGAAGCTGGATCTAGGAAGTAACTGTTTTCCCATTTGCCTGTTGGATCCACTTTATCTACTTCACCATTCCTACAATCTGACAGCCCAAAACCCTTACAGATTGCTCCTTTTAGCCTCTGATTTCTCCTTGAGATCCCAAGCCTGACAGATCCCAGCCATCAATCTCCAATTTTGTAGTTAATCCCACCACCACCACCAACTCTCTCTCTCTCTCTCTCCCCCCCCCCCCCCCCCCCCCCCCCCCAACCTTTTCACTGATATTGAACATTTGGATGACTGTTGTGATTATCCATGGCAGGCTGCATCTGGGAAAAAAAGGCACAAAAAGGAGGTTGAGTCCTGCTGTTAAACTTAGTTGGACTGGAGGGAACCACTTCTCTCCACCTCCAAGATAGGTTTGGAAGTGGAAGTGTTTGGACCAGGATGTAAAATTCTGGCTAGGATAGAATGAGATGGAAGATAGCTCAGTGTGAGTCCAAGGGGTGGAAGGATCAAACTGAGACCTGGGTTAAACAGTGGGAAGGAGTGGATGAGAACAGAGCTGGGATATGGATCAGGATGTGGGAAAGGCAAACATGAAAGAAATTAACCCCTTGATCAAGAGGAAGATTAAAGTGGGAAGAGGCAGCCAAGAGTAGAATTGGGATGGAGATCAGAGAGTGGGAAAGAGAGGTAATGAAACTGAAACATGGATCAAAGCATGGATAAGGATCTGTTATGGAGTGGAAATATGAATTGGAGGATGGATGTGATGGACAAGAGTAAATCTAGGATACAGGTCAAAGACTGTTTGGAATAAATGGAATGACAGTGTGAAGAGGTAGGTGTGACAATTCAGAGTGGCTTGGTTAGGAATGAATGAAGATGACACCTGGATTAAGGAGGAGCAGGGAGCCATATGAAGTGGTGGAGGAAAATGAATCAACAGCATGGATGAAAATGAGATAGGGCAAGAACAGATCTGGCAAATGGTTCAGAAAGTGGAATGATGAGGGTGAAAATAGAGTCAACATGATGCATGTGAACAATAACTTATAAAAAGCAAAACTCTTCTCTGAGCCCAGAATCTAACACTTTATCTTAAGGGACAAAAGCTCCTCCTGATAGGAATGCACTACAATGCAAGTTTTATAATTAATTAATAAAAATTAATTAGAGGGGCTTAGAAGGGATCTCATAGAGGTGTATAAGATTATAAGGGGTATAGATAGAGTAAATGGAGGTAAACTTTTTCCACCTTTAGAAATGGATAGGACGAGGGGTCATGGCCATAGGGTGAGGGGGGCTATGTATAGGACGAATATTAGAGGGCAGTTTTTCACACAAAGGGTAGTGGGGGTGTGGAATGCACTGCCGAGTAAGGTGGTGGGAGCAGGCACGCTGGGGCTGTTTAAGGGTCTCTTGGACAGCCACATGAGCGGTATGCAGATAGAGGGATATATTAGGACTGTTTAACTACGGCTTTTTTCCACAGGTAATTCGGTCCATACTTGACCAACATTGAGCATGCATTCGGCAGGTGGTGCGGGTACAGCTCTTGGATGTTGATTCATGGGTTGCCTGGTACCTCATGTCGTAAATGAGTGCTTTATGTGGACCATCTGAAGGGCACCATGACAGCTCAGAGACTATCGATGTGGCTGTGCAGACACTTGGAATTGGGCCGGTGTCTGCGGGAGTTTGCGCGTTCTCCCCGTGGTTGCGTGGGTTTTCTCCGGGCACTCCGGTTTCCTCCCACAACCCAAAAATTCGCTCTTAGGCTGATTGGGAAACAAATTGTCCCTATGGTGAAAATTTTCCATATTAGGAATAATATATATTTATTATATAGGAATATTAAAATAGGATAATGTATTTGCTACTATATAGTATGACGGCGGCGCGGGCTCGTTGGGCCGAAGGGCCTGTTTCCCGTGCTGTGTTGCTTAAAAAAAAAAAAATTCCTTTAAAATACAATGAGCCATATCTTTCCAGATACCAGTGGATGCACCATGGAAAGCACCCCACGCAGAAGAGTGGGATAAAATAACTATGCAACAGTTGATTGACAAGATTTGTTGGACCAAGTAAGTTTTCTTTAACATAATCCTTTTATCAGTAGTTTGTTCAAGCTCATTATACACATTCTTCAATCCAGCCGGGTCCCTGCCCTGTTCTGGAGAGTGTGGGCGGATGGCCAGATTTTATACATGTCCCAACGTTACCTTTGGTCAGTGATTGTGAAATATGAATTAGTGTCTAGATAGAGCACCCAATCTTGGCTTTCCTCCACCATGCTGGGATGTTGAATCATTCTGCTTGGCACAAGTCCAGTTGGGAATTGAGCATAGTTGTGGATTGTATCATTCTGCTCCACTCCAGGGACTTTGGCGGCCAACTTTTTCTTGCAGAGAGTGGTGTGTATGTGGAATGACCTGCCACAGAAAGTGGTTGATTTAAAAAGCATTTTGATAAGTACACGGATGGGAATGGATTAGAGGGATATGGCCAACATGAGCAATTGGGCCTAACTGGGAAGGGTATGGACTGGTTGGCATGGACTGGTTGGGCTGAAGGGCCTGTTTCCATGCTGTATTGCTCTATGACTATGATGATCTACTGCTGAATCCCTTTATAGTGCTGGAAAAGTAAAACTATTTTCTTAACTCAAATAACCCTAATTCTCCTGATAATTTCTGACATTACTGTAATTTTACAAGGTATTCCTTTACTATTTGTGGACTTCCTGTTCACTTATCTGATGAGGACCAAATTAATTTAATGATTAGCTAAAAAAGAGCTGTAGTCCCAACATAAAATTTTTTTAAGATATGCAGCTTTCAAAATGATTGATAGTTGTGCGCTGTGAGCACAGAGTTCTTATCTTATAGTTTTTTTTTATGTACTATCTTATAGTTTTTTTTTATGTACTGAAGATGTGAGAAGGTTGTCAGCCTGTATACATGCAGTTAAGGGTGGTGGATGAGAAAGCTGGAGGTTGGATGTAGGTGCACAGAGAATTAATTCGAAATAAAGTTAGGATGATACACAGGACTGGAAGATATTGTACTGATAAGATGGGATAAGGCCACAGATGGATTTAAAGATAAGGATTTTAAATGTGCTGCATGGATTCAGTGCAGTTCAGTGAAAACAGGACATAACTGGACTGCATACAAGGAGTAAGGAGGATACAAGGATGATAGGTGGAATTAGGATTACTATGGGCAGTGTTGCAGAGGTTAAGTCAGCACTCTTAGATTAAGGTTCAGTGTGTCAATGAGATTATAAATGGTTTTGTGCAACAAGTAATCTGGGATCACAGACATTTTGCAATTAAGCTTGTTTTCTGGTACTGTACTTGCTGCAAGATGTCAGCAAGATTCCTAGTTGTCATTTGCAACAATACTTGCCTATAGCCTTTCTTGTCAAGAATAGGGTATGTGTTTATTGTTGGACTTTAATGTCCCATTACGGTGCAGAAATTCCTAAATGCCAAGTGCATCTATGTACACTTAATGTACGCTTGCATCTCAACTTGCACGGTTTATATATGGAAGTTTAGCAATGGGCAGAGGTTATCACTGCTGCCTGACAGTGCTAGGGAGCCAGGTTCAATTCCCAGTTTGGGTCATTGGGAATTGACCCCATGTCTGTATGGGTTTCTTCCCACAGTCCAAAGATAGATGGGTTAGGTTGATTGGTCATGCTAATTGCCTCTTAGTAGCCTGGGGTGTGTAGGTTAGAGGGATCAGTGGGGTAAATGTGTGGAGTTATGAGGATAAGGTGTGAGGCGGGATTGTTGTCGGTGCAGACTCAGTGGGCCAAATGGTCTCCTTCTGCACTCTAGGATTTCTGTGAGATTAACATTTTGGAGTGCATTAATGTTGTATGAATAAGTTATCTGTATACGGACTTTGTCAATCAGACTTCCATGGAATATTGTAGTTTAATGTTGAATGTTTCATGTTCATTTAAAGGCTTTGCTGTTGTTGTATTTCAAATATTTTGTTGGTGTAATCTTAAAATCTTTTGAATATTGGTTTATTTATTTAATCAGCATGCTTGAGGAATTGCGCCACAAGTCAGTTTTTTGTGAACATCTGAACAGTTTTTCGAGACGTTTTCCTTTTAATTTTCAATCTGTAGGGCTGCCAAGGAGTTTGCGACGATCTTTGTAAATGTAAATGTCACCTCTGAACCACATGAAGTCTCTGCCCTTTGGTTCCTCTGGTATGTCAGGCAATGTGGTGGAACATCACGGATATTTTCAACAACCAATGGTGGACAGGTGAACAACCATTTTCAATTCTGGTCCTGATTGATTTGTTCCAATACAGTTTGTGAAAAGATTTATAGTAAATAATGATGAAGAAAGATGGACATTTTTCATATTTATGTTGTCTTTGTAGAATAGGGCAAGACCTGCATGGACCACGTGACTTCCAGTAATTGTTGATTGCATTAATTGTTGCCTCTGAATACCCATTGGTTGTTTTTGTATTATGGTGAACAAGTTAATCTGAATTGATTTGATTTATTATTGTCACATCTTATTGGGATACAGTGAAAAGTATTGTTTCTTCTGCGCATACAGACAAAGTATACCGTTCACAGAGTACATAGGGGAGAAGGAAAGAAGAGGCTAGAGAAGATAGTGTTACAATCATAGCTAGGATGTAGAGAAAGATCAGCTTAATATATGCTAGGTCCATTTAAAAGTTTGATGGCAGTAGGGAAGAAGCTGTTCTTGAGTTGCTTAGTGTATGATCTTTTTTTCTGACATAAGAAGGTGAAAGACAGTGTGTCCGGGGTACATGGGCTCCTAGATTATACTGGCGGGTTCTTCGAGGCAGCGGGATGTGTCAACAGAGTCAATGGATGGGGGACTGATTCGCATAATGGACTGGTTGCTTTCTATGGCGCATCTGTAAAAATTGGTGAGAGTCATAGCGGACGCGCCAAGTTTCCTTAGGTTCCTGAGAAAATAGGTAAGATTTGTTGCCATGGTTGCAGCTCCTGCAGTGGAACGTCTGGTAAAACATATGCATATGTGTCTCAGCAGTCTGTAAAATAACCAATCCTAGTTTCTATAGACATTTCCTTTATGAAAGTAGTGCTAGTTTGTATGTATCTCAGCAGTTGTTTAACAGGATGACAATTGATTCTGTTCCAATGGTTTTTGATAGCTGCTTCTGTCTGTATTTGCAAATGATTGAAGAGAAAGATTATTGGATCTGTTTTTCTTTTTATAATTTTCAAATAATCTGCTGGTTACAAATCTGACTTAGTGGTTCTCTACCTGTGCAATCTTATTTTCCTGGTCTGATATGTTTCAGGTTGTAGCATCTTAGTTCCCCATTCATCCAAGTGTGCACATCCATAGGGTGGGATTCTCTAGCCACTCCACCCATCCCCCTCACCCTTCTTCCACCTCCCCATCTAGTGCTGGATTTTCCCACAACTGACTTGGCATGCCATTGGCAACTGGTGGAATCTTCCTGCCAACGTCAATAGTGATTTTCATTCTTTGTCCATGCCACTGTCAGGGAACCTGCGATGGGGGTCAACTTCAGTGGGATTAGAAGATCCCGCCAGTGGCAACGGCTGGAGAATTTTACCCATACAGTTTGATTTTCTTAGTTTGAAATCCCTGGCAATTTCCATAAAAGGATTAGTGCTCAATCAACAGAAGTCTCCACCCTTAAACACGACATGAGAGAGATTGCTTATTACATGGCTCACATTTGTCCATTAATTCTGGAATATTACATCAGGATACTTAAGGACTATCCATTTTGTGCCTGCATTCAATTTGATAAAATATTACACTGTCAAACTGTTGACTTTAGGGTTAATGGTGAGTCATATTTATTTACAAATAATAGGATTTCACAGAGATAGACAAGAAAGGATATTGATTGATAAGAAAAGAATAAAGATAGGACCAAGCAAAATGTAATTACAATATTTTCATTAGGATGTGTACTTGCACAGCCCTCAGAAAATCAAAAAGACATTTGGGTGGAAGTGTTCTTTGTATATTCTGTAGATTTAAATGCAGATAAAGCGATACTCCTAATGTCCATGAGGAAATTTTCTGCCTAATGCTTTCAGAAGCTTTATATATCATACTTACTAATGAATATATATTAGCAAAGACAACAAAAAATCCATATAGCAACTTTTACAATAGAACCTCTCAACATGGTTTACAACTAATTAAGTACTTTTGAAGCGCAGTCATTATTGAAATGTGGAAATGCAGCAGCAAATTGCCAATCTGTATTTTGCGATCATAGAATCATAGAAACCTTACAGTGCAGAAGGAGGCCATACAGCCCACTGAGTCTGCACTGACCACAATTCCTCCCAAACAAATAACTGCTATGAATATCTCTAATGTGTTCAATTAAAACCAAAATCCAATTAAAAAACCCTCTTCACAGATTTATCATGACACAGGCTAAAGCTCTCTTAATACTGGAATCCAATTCCCTGGGTTGAGTGCTGATTTCAGATGATCTTGAAAACTTAGAGCAGCTTGTTATCGTCAAAACATTAAACATAGATTCTTTATGGCAGGATGGCAAACAAGATATGCTTTCAACTAACTGGTCAAACTTTCAAAATAAAAATAGAGAGAGAATGCTTTTCTCATCTATGCTTCTAACACTGCAACCAAACCGAAACAGAAAACAACCCTTGTCACATGACCAGCACACTTTTTTTTTCTATTTCTCCCCCCATCAATGAAATCACCTAAAGTTATGAGCTGCAGAAATCATGATTTTAAAAAAACTCTTAAAGGAGCACTAACGTTAGATAATCTTGAGGGTTTGAAAATAGTAAGTCCCCTGGGCCAGACGGTATTTACCCTAGGATTCTCTGGAAGGCAAGAGAAGCGATTGCAGAGTCTCTGGCTCTGATCTTCAGGTCATCGTTGGTTACAGGTATTGTGCCGGATGGCTGGAGAATAGTGAATGTTGTCCCATTGTTCAAAAAGGGGAATAGAGACTTTCCTGGGAATTATAGACCGGTGAGTTTTACTTTTGTTGTGGGCAAAGTATTGGAAAGAATTATTAGGGATAGGATTTATAGTTATTTAGAGAGAAATGAATTGATTGGGAATAGTCAGCATGGTTTTGTGAAGGGTAGGTCGTGCCATACTAACCTTATTGAGTTTTTTGAAAAAGTGACCAAAGAGGTGGATGGGGGTAAGGCAGTTGATGTGGTATATATGGACTTTAGTAAGGCGTTCGATAAGGTTCCCCATGGAAGGCTTCTGCAGAAAATGCAGATGTGTGGGATTGAGGGTGATTTAGCTAATTGGATTAGGAATTGGCTAGCTGATAGAAGACAGAGGGTGGTGGTTGATGGAAATTATTCATCATGGAGTTCGGTTACAAGTGGTGTACCTCAGGGATCTGTTTTGGGGCCTCTGCTGTTTGTAATTTTTATAAATGATCTGGATGAGGGTATAGAAGGATGGATTACTAAATTTGCGGATGACACCAAAGTCGGAGGAGTGGTAGATAGTGAAGAGGGGTGTTATAGTTTGCAGAGAGACTTGGACAAATTGCAGAGCTGGGCTGAGAGGTGGCAAATGGAGTTTAATGCGGAAAAGTGTGAAAAGTGTGAGGTAATTCACTTTGGCAGGAATAACAAATGTGTAGACTATAGGGCTAATGGTAGGACTCTTAATAGTGTTGACGAACAGAAGGATCTAGGTGTATATGTGCATAGATCCCTGAAAGTTGGCAATCAAGTCGATAAGGTTGTTAAGAAGGCATACGGAGTCTTGGCTTTTATTGGTAGGGAGATTGAATTTTGGAGCCGCAACGTCATGTTGCAACTGTACAAAACTCTGGTGCAGCCGCAGTTGGAGTATTGCGTACAGTTCTGGTCGCCACATTATAAGAAAGATGTGGAGACATTGGAGAGGGTGCAAAGGAGGTTTACCAGGATGTTGCCTGGTATGGAGGGAAGGTCATATGAGGAGAGGCTGAGGGATTTGAGGTTGTTTTCATTAGAAAGAAGACGGCTAAGAGGAGACCTTATTGAAACGTACAGGATGATCAGAGGTTTAGATAGGGTGGACAGTGATAGCCTTTTCCCTCGGATGGAGAAAGCTAACACAAGGGGACATAGCTTTAAATTAAGGGGTGATAGTTATAGGACAGATTCAGAGGCAGGTTCTTTACCCAGAGGGTGGTTAGGGTATGGAATGCCCTGCCTGCTGCAGTTGTAGATGCGCCAAGTTTGGGGGTGTTTAAGAGATCAGTGCATAGGTTTATGGATGAAAAGGGAATGGTTTAGGTTAGAGGGTCATTGCTTTTTCTTAATTGGTCGGCGCAACATTGAGGGCCGAAGGGCCTGTTCTGTGCTATAATGTTCTATGTTCCGTGTTCTAACGTTACAATAAGAAAACCAAAGAGGAAGAATTAATAGATTATCTCAAAATATTCATAACAACAATGAAATATTCAACAAATATATCAGTAAAAAGAAACTGGGTGGGATTTTATGGTTTTGCTTGTCCTAAAACCATAAAATCCCGTCGAAATCAACGGCCCTTTCCGTGATCTGCCCCTTGCCGTGGCAGGCAGAACAGTAAAATTCCAATCAATAACTAAATGTGAGATGGGGCCCTGAAAAAAGAAAAGCAAATCAATAGAGAATAAATGATTTTTTACTTGTCCAACTAATTTGGTGCCAGTTCCATATACTCTTCACAACCCCCATCTCCACTTCTGCCATGTCTCCTACATTACATCATTAATTACACTTCAATATGATACTGCAAAGTTTGTCACCTGCTCTGTGCTGCCCTGAGATCATGAAATGTCATTCCTTCATTCTTTGATCTATGTTTCTTAATTAAACTGTGTTTAATACCTCATTAATACAGCCATGGTTAATTGCACTACTTCAGTGATTTTTAAGTAATCCATTAATATATATTTTATACTTGCAGGAGCGGAAGTTTGTTGGTGGTTCTGGTCAGATCTGCGAACGATTGATGAACCTTCTTGGAGACTGCGTGAAGCTGAAAAAGCCTGTAATCCGGATTGATCAAACACAAGGTACAGTCATTGTGGAGACATTGGATCATGAGACTTTTGAGGTGAGGAAAATGGACGGCAACAACTAGTAATGTAATTTTCTCCAAAGCACTCCACAAGATTAGGGTAGTGACAAGAGGCCCAGAAATGGGGAGGAGAAGGGATTTCTGTCAGTGTAAATGTAGGAGAATCAAAGCCCCATTTGCCTTTCCCCTAGGCCAAAGGAATCTCTGCCCAAATCTCAGGGTTGGGGTCATTCTTTGGAGCCGGCTTGCAAGAGTGTGTCATTGCCATGTCCACGTTGTAACAAAGAGGCCTGATGTGTCCTTGGATGGATATTAGATTATTTAAACGTGGAGGAGAGATAATTAAGGTGGACTGTGTTTAAAAACAAGATTGCACTGACCTGTTAAGCCCTTTGCAGCAGTGACAAAGGAGGCCTCATGATGCTCTGCTTTATGTATGGTTGCTTCCACACAACAATCCAGACCCAAGTTCAGATATAATGGAGTTGTGTATGCACACAGAACTACAGTTGTGTGGGCTGCACAAGTTAGAGCACATTGTTGTTCAATTCTCAACCTGCATTAAGATGAAAGCCATCCTTAAGACTCTTAAGAGCACAATGGTCTTTTCAATGACCAGTGTGCTGTAAACTTGTAGTTGTTTGTGCAATTCTTATTGAAGTCATTTTCCATGGCATCAGGGAATGTACATTGTCACCCCCAAGCTATTCACTGACATTATTTTCTTCCTTGAAATACTTCAGGAGCATTAAATCCTAAAGGATTAATATATCTTGACAACCGCTGAATTCTTAGTGACATTTAGAATTCTCAAACGTTTTACCTGCAATCTGCACATTACAGACTGAAGGCCCATTCTGTTGAGCAACCGGAGGAGAGTGAGTATAGGGCTCACAAATTCTCAGGAGTATCATTGTTGTGTGTTGAATATTGGGATGAGCCGAAACCCTGTATATAAAGAAGATCTAGCTTCCTGTAGCCTTATATGATTCCAAGTTGAACAAATCTCCCAACTTTTCTAAAAGATTTATTATCCATTTGCCTAATGCATGCTTGATATGTATTCTGACATTACAGAGATGGCTGTTGGAAATGACCTTAAAGATTGATTGCAGTTGTTAGCTTCACCACCACATAGAGCAGTGAGGACAGTGATGACTCTGGCTGAGGCATGTTGATGTACCAGCTGATAGGGATTCCTGTTTGTTGAGACACTTTCTAAAACTTCATTCTCATGTCATCTGTGCTACTTACGTGTTCTCTGCGAGTGTAATCGCTGGAAAACTGCATCGTTCTGAAATGCTTTCCCTTACCCTCCTCCTCCTCACCCTCTCCTCTTCTTCCCTTGTTGATAATGGTATACAGTTGGATGCCAATGGATATGGTCATATCCATCCCTCAGAAACCCTCACCATGAATGAGAGGCAAAATCTTCCAGTATTTTCAAATTCCACAGGAAGACAGGAACAAGGTGAAGGCTATGCAGGCAAAATCTCCAAAGAAATAATACTCCCAACTTTTCTAAATGCCACTCAAAATTTCGGCAATGTTCAAATTGAACCTGGCTGTAGTTGTACCTCGGTATTTCTCACGCTAACTTAATCAGAGTGCATTGTGAGTATCAAACTTCAAAATTCAGAATTGTTGTGCCACTTGCTTGAATTTTAATCACATTAATTCTGTAACTGGGAGTTTGAAGGGTGAGTGTGGAAAATGCTAAAAGGCATATGGAAGCTCAGGTCAATTGATTTTGGAATAGAAAACTGATGGAAATGGCTTCTGCCCTCAGAGTGCCTGTTTGGGAAAAAGTACTTGTTGTAATTTTACACTCGAGATGTTCTGAAAGTAAGGTGTAATTTTGGACTCTTTCTATTTTCTAAAATAGAGAGAATTCCAACACTCTCAAAGGACTGTTCAAACACCCTGGGCTGAAATTGCTGTGTTATTCCATAAGTGGAATTTGACAAATGTAACTCCATATCACTCATTTTATAATGTTGGACGGCATGGTGGCACAGTGGTTAGCATTGCTGCCTCACAGCTTCAGGGACCTGGTTTCAATTCCGGTTTGGGTCACTGTCTGTGTAGAGTTTGCATATTCTCCCTATGTCTGAGTAGGTTTCCTTTGGGTGCTCTGAAGTCCAAAGATGTGTGAGTTAAGTGGATTGGCCATGCTAAATTGCCCCTTAATATCCTGGGATGTGTATGTTAGAGGGATTAGCAGGGTAAGTATGTGGGGCCTCGAGGATAGGGCCTGGGTGGGATTGTTGTTGGCATAGGTTCAATGGGTCATATGGCCTCCTTCTACACTGTAGGTTTTCTATGATTCCATGAACCCTGGCAAATTTGGGGAAACAGTTCCTAGTGGCCAATTTAACTTTTGTCATAGCGGGGCCCATGTGCAGTTCAGAACTACGTCAATGCCTTTCAAGCATGGTGTCTACTTCATTCCTGAGAATGCTTTCTCACACTTCTGGACTGAAATTAAAATGTTGAGAGAAAAGGCAGATGAATCATCTATCTACTCATGCCATTCCTATCTCTCCTTCAATACCAAACATCTCCCGAATTTATCATTTCTGGATCAGTAAAATATAAAATTGGTAAATCTCAGTTCCTCTGCTGTTCTTATCTCAAAATTCAACGCAGAAAGAAGAGGAATCTTTGGTCTTGAATCTGCATGAGTTGTCTTAATGAAGACTCCTGTTTTCTTGGCTGCATAAGATCTTTTGAGGGAAGACTGAAGGGATGGAGAGGGTGAGGGGAATTAACAAAAGAGGGAGGAAAGTTATACTTTTTATTGTCTTTTAGGCCAGCTATGTTATCAGCGCCATTCCACCAGCGCTCGGTGCAAAGATTCACTATGAACCATCCTTGCCAATTCTGCGAAATCAGTTCATCCAGCGTGTTCCCGTGGGATGTGTGATCAAATGCATGGTATACTACAGAGACAGTTTTTGGAGGAAGAAAGGTGAGTGTTATTTTCTGTGTAGGAGTGGGGAGAGATGGGCAGCATTAAAATTGGACATATTAACTTGCTTAGGAAAAACATTGCCTAGTAGTTTTGTTAGAACTTTCATGTTATATTATAACTAAGTTTTCATTTTTTATTAAATTCTAATTTAGCACTTATCACCATAATTGTTGCTTGTGTAACCTGCAATGTCAAATATTAAACAACAGATAATAAGCATTGTGACGATACTGTGCCTTTAAGGAATGTATTTTAGTCATAGAACATAGAACATAGAACATTACAGCACAGAACAGGCCCTTCGGCCTTCGATGTTGTGCCGACCAAAATAAAAAGCAATGCCCCTCCAAACTAAACCATTCCCTTCTCTTCCATATACTTATCAATTAACCTCTTAAACGCCACCAAACTTGGCGCATCTACAACAGCTGCAGGCAGGGCATTCCACTCCCTAATCACTCTTTGAGTAAAGAACCTACCTCTGATATCCGTCCTATAACTCATACCCCTTAATTTAAAGCTGTGTCCCCTCGTGCTAGCTTTCTCCATCCTAGGAAAAAGGCTATCACTGTCCACCTATCTAAACCTCTAATCATCTTATATGCTTCAATAAGATCCCCTCTTAGCCGCCTCCTTTCTAACGAAAACAACCTCAAATCCTTCAACCTCTCTTCATAGGACCTGCCCTCCATACCAGGCAACATCCTGGTAAACCTCCTCTGTACCCTCTCCAATGCCTCCACATCTTTCTTATAATGTGGGGACCAGAACTGCACACAATACTCCAAGTGCGGCCGCACTAGAGTTTTGTACAGTTGCAACATGATGCTGCGGCTCCTAAATTCAATCCCCCTACCAATAAAAGCTAAGACTCCATATGCCTTCTTAACAACTTTATCCACTTGACTGCCTACTTTCAGGGATCTATTGACACATACACCAAGATCCTTCTGTTCCTCAACACTATTAAGAGCCCTACCATTAGCCCTATACTCTACATGTTTCTGTGCAGGACTTTTTTTCAGTCTATTCTAATTGGTGCTGCTGGGTTTATAACCAATGTTCTCTGTTATTACTGCAGCAGCATAATTGTTTCTAATTGTTAGAATTTTTTTTGATCTGAACTGATGCTGTTCTGTTATTTTAGTGTTCCCCTGGGGTTTTGCAGAGGAGAGCTTGATTACATTGATAGAAAATCATGTGACTGGATGGAGCTAGGCTTACACAGAGAAATCAAACTTAGATGTTGTTTGGAGTTATTAGAGAGCAGTGCCTCTTTTTTCCTCTCTAAAGCTGCAGACCGGAATCGGCTAGGAAATAAGTCTCTTCCTCTGAGATTCTGCCATTTTAGGGGGGGAGGGAATATGTTTCTTTACAGGTGTCTGGATTTTTGTCCAGAGGTTTTAAAATTTTGGAAATCTAGCATCGACGTGAGCATGTCAGTTGTCATGTTTAAGTATTTCCAAATAGTAAAAGTTATGTTAATTCTTTTTGTCATAGAATCCCTATAGTGCAGATGGAGGCCATTTGGCCCATCAAGTCTACAGTGATCACAATCCTACCTACACCCTATCCCTGTAACCCCTTATATTTAGCCTGCTAACCCCCAACTATAGGGTTAATTTAATATGGGCGATCAACCTAACCTGCACATCTTTGAATTGCGGGAGCAAGTTGGAGCTCCCAGATAAAATCCACATACACAGAGGGAGAATATGCAATCTCCACACACACATTGACGCAAGGCTGGAATTGAACCCAGATCCCTGGCGCTGTGAGGCAGCAGTGCTAACCATGTGTTACTGTGCCACTCACATTTTAACTGTGTGGTTAAAAATATAGTTTCTTTTGATAAATGTTTCTTACTGGGTTAATTGAATCATACCTGCAGCGATATACCTTATACTCACCCTCATGTCAAAATCATAAAAAAATTAGGGTTTAGGTTAACTTTAAAATAAACCTCTGAATTTCTCTATTTGGTCCTTAATAGCATGTTGTCAGTCAGTTAAAAACTGCTATCAGGAGGAGATGTGATATATTTCTCTTTGAATCAGGTTACTGTGGTAGCATGATCATTCAAGATGAAGAGTCCCCCATTGAACTGACGCTGGATGACTGTAAACCAGATGGCTCTGTTCCTGCAATCATGGGGTAAGTGGTATATTGGCTTAGACACCTGTAACTGTCAATAATAACCTCTGGAAGACTGGTAATCAGAAAGAAATAGGAAGATTTTATCCAGGTTCAGATGAAGAGTACACAGCTGAAGCATTGTAGTCTGTCTTTTCTCTTTTCAGATGCTAACTGACCCATAAATGTCCAACACTATCAGTCTTTCTTACAACCTACAGCATGAATGGGCAATATTATTTATGCTTGGCAACAGTTTTAGATTTCATCCCATTTTTGTTTGATTTTGCTGCAATTCGGTTAGGGACTGTTAACATTTGAAGAAGAAGTTCAAATACACCCTGAATGACTGACTGACAAGAGGTGTGCCACAAAAATTCACCTTTGTAAACAAAAGCAAACATTATTGTCTACAAAAGTAAACAAAGCATGTATTACTAACTTAACACTATTGTTCACAACTACTTATGCTATGTACCCGATGGGGGGACAGAAAGTGTTCCCCCCTGTGGAGGTCAGCTGGAAACTGCGCTGTATCCTCCGTCCCTGATCTTCTTAGTATGCATAAGTGAGTATCTCTTTGAATCATCTGGTTTAGTTAGAAAGAAGTGGGACTCCTTAAAAAAAAGAAAATGGATATCTAGGAACACTCTGAGGCTGGAATATGGACCTCCTTAATGACTTTGAATCTGGACGATTGACTTGTAGTTGCTCCCCCCACCCATTGTGGTGTTTCAGGGTCCAGGGTTGCTCCTGGCCTCCATCCCGAACTCCAGAGGCAGCCTAGACATTGCTTGACATTGCATGCCATATTGTTCTAGATATGTTCTGGACCGGTGTGTTTTCCTGCCGATGTCATAGAGATTTTGATGAGGAGGGAGGAATCCAGTCTCACCTTCATCTGCATCGCATTAGCACAATGCAAATCCATTTCATACTGCCCTTCAGTAGGTTTCCTGATTCATGGCAGGCACCAGCAGACGATCCCATGGGAATTTCATGCTGGCCTGAAACCGATTTTTTAATTCCCACCGAATTCTCATCCCAAGCCCAGTGGACCTGCATTGAACCTGCCGGCGGGATCATGGGGAAATCCTGCTTTGAGTTTTGTGTTTCACTTCCCTTCCCCAAGAATCCTCTAATACGTTACAAAAATTCTGACAATTAATTTGTTTCTTCAGAAACCAACCCAGTGCTGTGCTGCTATAGCCTTCTGGAATTCACTTTAGTTGTCTTTGATATTTAAGCTATTCCTTACTGCATCATATTTTTATGAGGACCCTTTGATTAACTTTTTGGCTAATTAATCCTCTAACACTTGCTTAATACCTCTTGACTGTGGATGCTTAAACTCTTTGTTCTAGGTGCCGGCAGATAACCATCTAAACTCACACAGCTTTCAAGCTAATTCTGCTGGCTGCTTTCTGCCACAAGGCTCCATGAGGATCCATGGAGATTTCTTCCTTTAGCTGTAAGCTGGCCAAATGTTCCAGTTACTTTTCACCTCTCAAAATTCAAACCAAACTTGGCCCCTACCCATATTCTTTGCAGCGAACAATAAAGTTAAGATATATTTTGCTCAAAAGTGCGAGCCTGATTAACAATCATCCAGTTTCGGCTCTCTCAATTCAGCAAGCTGCGATCTAACTCCAAACCAAAAGTGCATTCATCTTCAGTGAGAAACACTCAGCTATATTGAACAAAATAACCTTCTGTCTGACAGCCCATCTCCGTGGGTAGAAGTTTCCGTTTTTGGAACAGGGAGATTCTACGGCCCGTTCAGAATAGTGGGAAGTCGCAGTCAGTTTAGCTCTTGGAAACCCATTAATTATGCACAGGAACCTCATTAATTATGCCTAAGTGAGTATCTCTCCAAATCAACTGGTAGGTCAGGAGCTGTTACATTTGCCCTACTGTTATCTGACAAGGTCGAAAGTCCAGGCAGCACCATACTTAAATACCATCCGAGCACAGACATTTCACTTTCTTCTGCCCAGCTGTATCCAGGAGACTATTAGAGATGTCTGCAAACCCAAAGAAAGTGGCTACATCCCACTACAGCCACAATGCCCTCCAGGCCTTGCTAAGCACATAGGCATATACTCTATCCCAGGGATGACCTCATCTCTCCAGTCGGGAAGGCCAGCACAGAGAGGTTCAGAGTAGCTGGCAACTGCACCCGAAACGTCATCCAGTGCAGAAAGAGGGTGAATTGTCTCATCCCCTCTGCCAGGTTAATTCATCCTTCAACTCCCTCTAATATCAAACTCTCATCATGGCATCATATACTCGAAGAGCTACTCTGTTTGGGACTCTCACATACCATTACCGGGGGACACATATCACTACTGATTGTCTCATGGGACACTTTTACCTCCCCACTATCCCATCTGTCATGCTGCTCACACTCTATCCTCAGCCCCTCCTGGGGAAAGATCACCACACACAAGGAAATGGCATCTTCCCCAGCCTATGCTTTCACATGCCTTCCTTCCATCTTCACCCAGATACTTGTCTACAACAGATGGGGAAGATTGCATACTGTGCTGAGCATAATAGGCTTATTGAGTATTGTGAGGAATTAGGTTTAGCCAAAGGCACGGATAATTAAACCATTGTGATTTCTCCATCAGACCAACCCAGTAGGAAGAGTCTAGTGCCAGAAAAAGCCCCAAAAGATCAGTGTTTTTTCTTTTTGTTACTTGTGAATCTCAGGAGATCACAAAGATTATTTCTCTTGGTAGTCAGTGAGACTTTTCCACCTGACACTGTGCTCATGTGTGCAAACCAACTGATGGGGGCTAAGCAAATGAAGCCTAGCTGTTAAAATCTCTCAGGCCTCACAATGCTGACGTCAGCCCCACACCTACCCTCAAAATTTGGACTTTTCTCTTTTAGCTGAAACATTGTCTTCTTTTTTCAGTTGGCTTCCAGCCTTGTTAAATCCAGTTTAATCTTTCTCAATGTGGACATTGATGATTTCTGTTCCATTTATGTTTAAATCGGTTAAATCACTTTGCTCATCAATGTAAACTCTGTATTTGAGACGGTTGCTGCAGATTGTTATGAATTCAGGTCGGCTATAGATACCCTCTTGGATTAAGAGGCTCACTTGCTTCTATAAACATTGAGTTACTTCCCTTTTCTGGCGGTGTCCCACACTGCAACATTTCTGCTAGTGGAACCTGGGAATGTAATCCCCTTTTGACCTGAATCAGACATCTGTGTCTTTTACATTTGCATTTCTTCAATCTCTTGCCAGGTTGATTGAATGAACAGATATGGGACAAGATTTGTTCAAATCATTAAGCCACTGCATTCTACACTGTGTGGAGCAATGATTATAATCAGATTCATTTAGTTATCCACAAGATGTCTTTGTTATAAAATCCCTGATTTCATGAGTTGTCTTGCTTCACCTAAGAAAACAAACTCCTCTGCATTCTGGCTTTTGAGCTTTACTTTTTGGGATCATTCCATAGCTAGTGTTGCAAAAGCCAGACTGTTTCCAAGTGGCTGACATTCTGTTGTATTCTTGACCATTCTAATTGAGGCACAGACCTCCTTTATATTTATGTTCAGCTGCAGTTCTAGGATAGCTTAGTGAAATTATCAATCATGTCTATGGCAGATTATGTTTGCCTGTCAGCAGCTACCCATTCAGTCTCATAAGTCTTCAATAAAGCGGGCACAATTGATTTCTGCTAATGATAGCATCGTGGGAATATGGACGTTTGCTGGGTCAAAATCCTGGAACTCCTTAACAATGCTGTGGATGTATTTACACCACATGAACTCCAGTGGTTCAAGAAAATAGCTCACCACCACCTTCTCAAGAGCAATTAGGTTTGGGCAACAAATGCTGGCCAAGCTAGCGATGCCCACATTCCACGAAAGAGTTTTTAAAAATTTACTTATAAAATGATGTTTCTCTGGTCACACATGACTGTAACATTAATTGAGCATGGATCCTAGGGCTGAATTCCAAAGGAGAGGGAACCGCTTTTAACACCAAGGCAGCATTCAACCAAGTGTGCAACTAAGTAGACCCAGTAAAACAGTCGTAACTTGGGAGTCCGAGGGTTATGTCTTAAATGGCTGCTGTCATATTGAGCATAAAGTTGTAGTCGGTAGAGACCAATCTCCACAAGAGGACCTGACAGCAGGAGTTTTCCAGGACTGCATTCATCTTCATCTATGGCATCCCTTACACCAAAAATCAGAATTAGGCATTTTTGCTGAGGAATGCACTGTGCATAATCTGACTGGCAATTCATGGAGAAAGAGAACTGCCTGTGGCAATCTGTAACAAAACCTGGACAACATGCAAACTTGGGGCGAACAGGAGCCAACAATAATCTTTGGTCTTTAGGATCATTGTGAGGCTAGATTCTTGTTCAGGTAAGCATCTTTTTTTCAAAAATTACATTTCTGGTGGCAGTGTTCACTCATTCTATCAGTTAAATATGGTGGACTTAATTTATGCTTCTGAGTCAGGAGAACAGGGTCTTCAAAAAGCATCCTGAATGCTCGGATTTTAGTTCTGGAGGAATGGGCACTGAGTCAGGCCTACTGTCTCCCAGAAAGTGCTTGGAGGAAGCCGTGGGGGGCTGCCTGGATGCTGAGGTAGGCTATTTAGAAGGCCAGCTTTGGTACTCGGACTTTGCCCCAAGTGCAAAATAAAACAGTCAAACCAAAACCAGCAAACCTTTGCCCTCATGCCACATCCATGTCAATTCATACCATTACATGTCCCATCTGCCTGCCATTGCCCTGCATGCCCTCCATGCAAATCTAGTGCCAACCTTCGAGCCCCCACTTACTCAGCTCCATAACCCTTTATGGCCCGTGCAACTTAGTGTCAACCCATGGCCCCAACCATCACCCTTTGTCCTTACACCTCCCTGTCAACACACCCAGTATCCACCGTGCACAAATCTCAAAAGCTATGCTGAGATGAAATAAAGTTCTAAATATCTATTATGGGCTTCATTAAATTAAGAAAACATTGGATGATTTAAGCCCATCCATCAAATCAATCACTTTAATTACTTAATTCTTTATTGAAAACAAGTATTTCTTTCTAGTATTTAATCCCATGTTTAAAAAAAATTGTATTCATTGCCTCATACCATCCATCTATAATCTCTCTGAACTTCAATCAAATCGTGAATTTACAAGCCCCCACAGTGTTACTGCTAGATTGTGAAAGAAGTCAAGCAGCACTAATCCAATAATGATAACCTTCATGCTAACATCTATTAACATTGAAAAATTATTTTTTATAACTACAGTCTAGCTTTTTTCTCAAAATTTAAAGAAAGGTGTATTTGAATGATTTGACAGTTCCAAAGACTTTATCAATTTTTATGTACATTGATGACTACTCTTAATCATGTAGACTGCAACGGTTTAAGAAGGTAGCTCACCACTATCTTTCCAACGCAATAAGGGATGGGCAACGAATGCTGACCTAACCAGTGATGCTTACTTCTCTCAAAAAAAAAATGGCAATCCTAAAGCGACAATTGACCTCTCGTAAAGGATACCTGACTTTTCTCTTTCCAGAAGGGCACCTTATCTTGGTAGGTTTAGACCTTTTCAGTGATTTGTCTAACCCAGGAGCCATGTTTCACACACTTGGATGACCAAACTTTCTTCTGTTTGAAGTTAGTTGCACTTGTTAATGTGCCGCTGCCTCTGAGAACCGTAGATATCTGAAATACCTTACCCCACCGTTCCCCCTTCTCTGCACCTTTCGGTGAAAATTGTGGGTACCAGGTTTGGAGGATGCGATATCTGGATACTGGGCTCTGGTGCCATTTTGGCTAAGCACAGAACTCTTTTGACTTTATTCTGGATACCAATGGCTTCATGGTATCCTACTTTCAGAAGGTGATACGCACACAAACTTGTGAAGTCACCAATTGGCATAAGCAAACAATGTCACACTTTGTAGCAGGTATAAGTCCCGTACATTCATACTTTGATGTTTATCCCTTCAGGCACAAAGTGTGTGCACATGCCACTCTACATCCTAAATGCTTAGACTCAGTATCAATGAATTTTTAGGCCTGTGTGTTTTTAAGTTTTAAGAAGTCTTTCAGTGCAGCCACAAAATGGTTGCTTTCCATAGATAGGTGCTGCATGTAAGATTGCATTGAAAACAATTTCCGATTTGTGATTTTTAAAAGTACCTAGAGATTTGAGATGCACATATTTCTGCAATCCCTTTTCTTTCAGATTTATCCTTGCTCGAAAAGCACGGCGCCTGGCAAATCTCACAAAGGAAGCTAGGTGAGTGAAGCTCTTTAGAAATTATCCATGGTTAATGTCCTGTTTTATAATTAGACCTTGGCCTGTTCCACCCAAACTCTTTCATCCTCTAAGACTCACCTTAAAACCTGTCGTTTAACCAAGCCCTTAGTTACCTAATCTAATATCTCCATCTTTGGCTTAGTGTTATCTGTCACCTGTGTAAACATTTAGGGTAGTTCCCCACAGTACATGTGCTGTTTAAGTGCATGTTATTGTATTTGCCAAAAATCATAAATCGCAAATTATTTTTCTAAAAAACACTTGCAGTTAAAACAAACTACACTTCATGTTAAATTAGTGCTTAACTACAAGGCTCCTGGAAATGCCTCCTTGCTATGTTGCTCCATTGACATTCAGATACCTGGCTGTTCATCACTAATCACAGTACATTAATCTCTGCTTATTTGATCTGCCCTGATGCTGAGAGTTTTGGTCTACAGATGCAATGGTTTTCATTCAAAAAGCACTGTATATAAATCATCAGCTTTGTAATTTAGCGATTTAACAAGAATGTTATTCACAAGCCTGTGAAAAATTATTAACTGAAGTGAAAATCTCTGTAGATTGAAGTCATACCATGAAATATCATAAACCCACGAAACCATGTGTTATATACAGCATCTATTTTACTTGCTGCTGCTTATCTTACAGCACATGACTTGGATTAATTTTTGTTGTGCAGGAAGCGAAAGATCTGTGAAATTTATGCCAAGGTGCTTGAGTCTAAGGAGGCATTGAATGTAAGCTATTTCTTCTCTCATTTAGTCTATTTAATGTGATAATATTCAGTCATATTTAATGCAATGAATTTCTGCAAAACACACTTCAGTTTCAAGCGGAGGAACCCATATGGTCCTATATTTTGTTTTCCTAAAAAAAGGATGTGTAAGACCATCTCTGTGCCAGTATTCTAAAAGTGCTCTAGTATCAATATCTCCTCTAAACTTAACAATATTGGGGACAGCTATTTGCTGGTTAAAGGCCAGTCTTGGCAGAACCAGGAAAAATACACAGGCTGTGCTACCCATCTGAAGAAGGTTAGAAGGAAGAAGGTAAGCAGCAAGTGACCAATTGGATGTACAATAGGCGGTTCAGTGGTCCCAAGCAGCATGGATGGCATTGCCACCTCACAGTGCCAGAGTCTCGAGTTCAATTCCCAGCTTGGGTCTCTGTCTGTATGAAGTTTACACATTCTCTCCGTGTTTGTGTGGGTTTTCTCTGGGTGCCTTGGTTTCCTCCCACAGTCCAGGGAGGTGCAGATTAGATGGATTGGCTATGCTAAATTGCCTCTTACTGTCAGGGAGACTAGCTTGGCTAAATATGTGAGGTTACAGGGATAGAACCTAGGTGGAATTGTAATTGGTGCTGACTTGATAATGGGCTGAATAACCTCCTTCTGTGCGTTGGATTCTATGATTGCAGCAGCATCGTGACCAGGTTATTAGAATCTCCTGGCTGAGAATTGCTGATGTGGACAGCACACAAGTGATTCACATTTCCCTGTATTATATTTGAAGAAAGCAATTGAAGCCTTGACTGGGGTTTTGCTGCCACGAGGTAAATCCCGATGTTGGAACCCCAGTGTGTGTATTGAACTGTTGCAGAAGGACAGAGGGGCTGTGATTGCAGCCTTGCTTACAATAGACACTTCGTGACTGTCCGCAGCCTCTAGAAGCTGCTGGATCAAACAGAGGGCAGGCAGCTCTGCAACATTGCAGTGCCACTGATAGGTGTGGCCAGTGCTGAGGCTGCAAAGGTAAAGAGAGGCTTATGGTCATCTTGAGGCACTTTACAGCTAAGTAGAAAGGATCCCAGTCACAGCAGATGTAGCAGCTATTTTTCAAGTTAGGCCCAACAGATTCAGGGAGGTGGGTCTTCTGGCGCACTTGCTTTGTATCTCTGGTGGGAAAATGGCTGGAAATTAGAGTGCTGGCCCCAGCTTACTATCAGTGGGACCTTTGAAGAGAAAGACTCCCTCTATCCTCCCTTTACAGGTCAAGGATGTAGAAAGGAGCAGAAGCAGGATGAGGGGGTATCCCCGTGCTTGGAGCTTTCAGACCCCTCAGGGAGACCAGGAATTTTACTGGTAGCAATAAATTTCAAGACAAACCAACCTACCAATGATATGTATGGAGATGTGTCTTGGGCTTCCAAACGTAAATAAACTACTATTTATTCATTTTTAAAAGTGCCCACTGCCTCTCAGGAGTTATTTATAGGAATGGTTAACAGCCATCGTGTACAAAGGACAGCAGCCATCTGTTAGAGAGAGAGAGAGAATTGATTATATAGCCTGAGGTAAATTCAGTATCCAGCATGGTGCAGGATAAGGAGACAGACCTCCATGAACATCAGTTGCTCCATTTGGACTAAAACTCTGTCCTTCTGAGCAGGGGGCTGACTGAGTTGTGATCTCAATGTTACCAGCATGTATCTGATATACACCTGTATATAAATCACATGAAAACTCTCCCTGCACGTTTGTTGTGCCAACCAAATGACGGAAATGTTGCTTCACAAAATCATTGCCGGTTGCTGAAATCATGATGGGAATTCTTCGCAATGTTCGGACTTCACTTCTACCTGTGTCAGCTGATCCTGACAACAACCACGCATATTGCTTTCAGTCGGACTGTTTAGTGAGCGTAAATACAGGAGTAACTGATCTGCATCATAATATCATCGTAGAATCCTTACAGTGCAAAAGGAGGCCATTCAGCCCATTGACTCTGCACCAACTCTCTGAAAGAGCATCTCACCAGGCCCAACCACCCCACCCTATCTCCATAATCCCACACATTTACCATCTTTACACATCTTTGGATACTAAGGGACAATTTAGCATGGCCAATACCCCTAACCTGGATATCTTTTGACTATGAGAGGAAACCCACACAGACACAGGGAGAACATGCAAACTCTACCCTTGTCACCCAAGGCTGGAATCAAACCCGGGTTCCTGGCACAGTGAAGCATCATTGCTACCCACTGTGCCACTGTGCTGCTGTCAACTCACCTTGCCCTCAGCTCAGCAACAAGGGTTAAAAAGTGGTTGAAAAGCCAAGTAACCAAGCACCGTCTCCCAGGGTTAAGGACAGGATGCAGGCCTTGACTTAAAGGTGTGCATCCTTGCCTATTGACCAGAAAAAAGAAGGCACACAGCCTTCAGATTACCAGCCGTGGGCCAAGGTTGAGAAACTCCTAATTCTCTTCCTGTCAACTATGGTGAACTAATACTTGAGGGACCAATGTTCCACCTCAAACAAGACCCCTGGGAGAGAATCCGCACAGGCGGAGATGTGGCTGGTGGGGTTCAAAGATAAGGTAGGCTTTCTGCAGCAACCTCTGCTGAGTTGCATTGGGAATGTACCAGAAGCTCTGTGGAATTTTCAAACCGTACTTTTTATTGTGCAGCCATTTTAATTCTGGGCATGCAAGTGTCAGCCATGTAAATACACCCAATCAGGATTAACACGGGAACTTGAGCATGAATACAACATTGCACAACAACAAATCGTATTTATATAACACCTTTAATGTGATAAAATATCCCTGGGCACTTTACAGAAGCATTATAAAATTAAGTATGAAACTGAGCCACTTGGGGCGATATTAGGTCAGATGACTAAAAACTTGGTCAAAGAGCTAACTTTTAAACTGTGTCTTAAAGGAGGAAAGTGAAGTAACAAAGTGAACTCATGTAGGGAGGGAATTTCTGAGCATGGTCCCAAGTAACTCAATGCACAGCCATCAATCATGGAGCAATTTTAATTGAGGATGCTCATGTGGTCAGATTTAGAGGAGCACAGCCATCTGGATCTGGAGGAGATTACTGAACTGGGTGGTGACGGGGTGGGAGGCCAGGCCATGAATAGATTGGGAAAAGTTGTTTAACACTGGGAATCTGCAGTGCAGAGGTGATAGTTCAATGGGCCTCAATACAAGTTAATATAGGGGCAGCAGAAATTTGGATGACCTTAAGTTTATGGAAGGTGGAATGTGGGCAATCAGTCAGTAATGCATTGGGATCGGCTAACCTCAAGGCAGGCATGAGGTTTCCGCAGCAGGTAAACTGAGACAGGAGGGAAGTTCGGTGCTGTTACAGGGGTGGAAATAGACAGTCTCAGTGATGATGCAGGAATGTGAGGTCCAAAACTCATCTTAGAAACAAATATCACGAACAAAGAATAATTCAGCTCGGGAACAAGCCTTTTGGCCCACCAAGCCTGTGCAGATTGCGAGTCTTGATTCAGACCCACTACTTATTGCTCATACACAGTTTCTATCCCTCTGTTTGCGCACCCCCCCCCCCAAATCACATGACAGCAAGATTATGAATGGGGTGTTTAATCTCAGACTGTTGCCATGGAGAGAAATGGAGTCAACCGAAAAGGAACAGTGTTTAGAGTGGCGTCCAAAAACATTGGCTTCAGTACTCTCCGTTTTATTGGAGGAACTTTTTGCTCATCCAGTCCCAAATGGTAGATAATTTAGCAAAGTGGAGGAGTTGAGGGAGGTGATAGTGAGGTAGAGTTGGGTGTCATCAGTGTACATAAGAAAATTACCGTTGTGTTTTTGGATATTGTTGTCAAGGGGCAGAATGTAGATGTGAATTAGGAGAGGCCAAAGGATAGGCCTTTGGGGGACACCAGATGTAATGATGTGGATGCAGGAAAAGAAGCCATTGCAAATGATTCTGGATACAATCAGATAGATATGAGTGGAACCTGATGAGAGCAGTCCCAGCAGACCACAGTGAAGAGTTATTGGAGAACAATGGTGTGGTCAACCTTGTCAAAGGCTGCAAACAGATTAATAAGGACCAAGAGGAAAAATCAATATCAGTATCCTGTGCCATCAGTTAGTGGGGCTACTCCCTGTCACTGCAAGTCTTGTAATAGTGTCCCTTTGAACTATGGCCAGAATTCTCCAGTCGTTCATGGCTCGCTGCCATTGTCAGCGAGAATGGAGAATTTGGCACTTAGCCAAACCTCCCTCCACTGCAGTGAAACTGGAGGATCCCAACTGCAGGCGAGGTCGGAGAATTCAGCCCTGTATATTATAAATGTGATTGACAATACACCAGCACAACTCAAGTAACCCAGCAAGAGACTGAGAGGTAAATCAGAGCACTGTCTTAGAAGGTACTTGGGTTGTTAAAGCAATGTTTCTCATGAGTAAGCCTAGCAGGTAGCATAAAAAAAATTCAAACCATAGGATGTATTAGATCAGATTTTGCTGTATAAAAATGCTAATAACACTGTTATATGCAGAAATAAGAAATTGATGCCTGAATTAACCTGCTCCTGCAAAAAACTGCGCAATAAAGATATCTTGCTGATAGGTTTGGCTCTGAAATACATGGAACGGTGTGAAGCTTTTGTTCTTGTAATTAAATATCTACTAAACTTGTCAGAAAAGAGACTTGCAATTTCCAATGTAAGTGAATTTTTAATAGCGCAGTAAGTCTTAATTAACAAAATTTTTCTGGCAATGGAAATTGGCAAGTGTAAAAGAGATGATGGGGTAGTGGTAATGTCACAGGGCTGATAATCCAGAACACAGCTAATGCTTCAGGTATGTGATTCTTCCGTCTGATTAGTTAAGGAATACACAGTGGCTTTCACAGTACAGGTTTCACATGCCCTGTAAAAGATACTGGCGATGTTTTGACTCCCTAGTTGCAACACGTATGATTAATAACTAGTTTGTTGGCCACTGAGAACAGCATCCACCTTGTTGAAAATTAAATTCTTCATTCAGAGTACAAGATAATTTGAGTGCACATGGTTGAAATCCCTGTGCTTTTCCAAACAAACCAATGCATTGAATGTCATTTCCTCATTAAGCTGTCCAAGTACAGAAACATCTTTGAACTCAGAATTCAAGGCTCACAGTTATTTGCAAACATTACCTGCACTCATGGCGTTCTCTGCAAATTCCTCTCAGGTTTCCTAGACTGAGTGCTTTTTAGATTGTTGGAAAGCTTGTCCTCAAAGATCTGTATCCACTTCAAGAATTTCAGACATCTTAATGATATATTCAAAACATAAAGGTGTAATGTATGACAAATTGTGTGTTTTTTTGTGCCTTTGTCCAGCCTATTCATTATGAAGAGAAGAACTGGTGTGAAGAGCAGTATTCAGGTGGATGTTACACTGCATACTTCCCTCCAGGAATTATGACTCAGTATGGCAAGTATGTGCAATCATTTTATTATCTCCATCAGTTTAAAATCTTGCTGAAGTGTGAATGGATTCAGATTAGGCCTCGTAGAGCAGAAAATTACTAATTTAGTCAGCGTTCTGGTATAGAGCATTTGTTCAGGTTTATATCCACTTTGCAGAATGAAGTCCTGCTTCTCCATAAGGAGTCAGTAACACTACCTGTAATATCTGTGATCAAGTTACAAACCTTTTTATTATCAAAACATGATGGTGATGTGCTCTTTCGAATGTTGTGCCCAACTACATTGATTTAATAAGTCAATAATGCATGTCTTACATATTGACTGCTCCAGGAACTTGATTACCTTCAATTTGGCAGTGCAAAGTTTAGAACAAAGTTTTGTTAATGGGCCAAAGTAGATGGATGGAATTTTAAACTGTGTTTTGGGATTATATCTGATGCTACTTGAAGAAAAATGAATGACACAAATGTTTTGTAAATGGAGTTGAGATAGGTATGAATGAGGTTAAAAGAAACTTGGGGCAATATTTTGTACTCTGTGGCTGGTGAGTAAAATGCAGCATTTAGCCTCCAGTCTGCCTCAATCTGTCTCCCTTTTTACAGGGGGCAGTGGAGTGTTAGATGGCGCACCTGCCTTTGAATCTATTGAGACCCTTAAATAAACAGATGATGGTCACTTAATGGCCTTATCTCATCCCATGGGCAAGTGGCCCATGCCAGCTAGGTAGGTAGCCTCGAGGTTTTTACTAGATGAGTTGGTGTTGAGCAAGTTGTGGTTGGAGGAGGGAGGGATCACCTTTGCAGGAATCCCTGTACTTCTCAGAGGCTATCCCCTCCTCCCCATAAAAGGTCATCCTCTTCCTCCGCCTCCTCAAACCCAAGTGCCTGACCAGTCTCCTTGTTGAGGTCTGGTTAATTCCCAGACTTACCTGAAGTCTGGCCCCCAGTAGCTCCTGTTCTTTGGGAGCTGCTTATGGTCCAAGCAGCGGCCACCACTTCAACTTGGCGTCACTGGAACTACATTGCTGCTGGTCAGTTGGATTGGCTGACAGCTCTAAGAAAATCCTTCTCCCTCAGATGGGGAATGGATGTCTTTAACCACTGAGTGCTACATAGCTGCCGGACTGTTAGTATTAGCGGGGTGCATTACTTGACAACTCTTTGGGTGGGGTGGGAAACTTTGCACTCCTTCCCCAAGAGTTCTGCTGCACTCCGTGTTTAACACAGCCAACCAGAGCAGTGGAGTGAGCAAATAAAATCAATTGAATGTTGAATTACATGTTTAAAAAAAAGTAAAATTCAAGTCTGAAAATCAATATCAAACTACGTAAATCACTGGTGGATCCACATCTTGAATAAAGTGGTCCATTCTAATTAGCAAGAAACATGGGAGACATTCAAAAGCTGGAGGCAGTGTAGACTCTCAGTCAGACAATTGATCTCTTGTATCAGGAGTCTGAATTGATGAGATGAGTTTTTTTTATCTTGGACAAGGGATATTGGGAGGTGAACTTTAGAAAGTTATTTCTGACAGCAAAATGGAAAAAGGTTGATCTAGAATATCACTTTCAAAATAAATAGATTAGCAAAATAAATAGAAAAGGCAAAGTACTGTAGATGCTGGGAATTTGAAATGAAATACTGCAAGTACTCAGCAGGTCAGGCAAAATCAGTGGAGAGAAACAGATTGGAACTCCTGATGAAACATCATCAATCTGAACTGTTAACTACTTCCTTCTCCCCAGACTCAGCCTGACTTGCTGAATATTTCCAGCATTTCCTGTTTTTTGTAGGGAGGTGATGGTTTAGTGGTATTATCACTAGACTATTAATCTAGAAATTCAGCAAATGTTCTGGGAACCTAGGTTCAAATCCTGCCAGGAGATAGAATTTGAATTCAATAAGAATATCTGGAATTGAAATCTGCTCATGGCCATAAAATCACTATGAATTTTGGGAAAACCTCATCTGGCTCAATAATGTCCTTTTGGGAAGGAAGTCTTCTTTACCTGCTCTGGCCTACATGTGACTCCAGAGCCACAGCAATGTGGGGTTGACTCTCAATTGCTCTCCAAGGACAACTAGAGATAAGAAATAAATGCTGGCTAGCCAGCGACACCCATGTCCCATGGATGAATAAAAGAAAAGGTAAATGAATCTAATAAAAGATAACTTCAAGAGTGATATTGTTCTCCATGCAAAGTGGAAATCTGGAATTCTACCTGTGATACTTCAGTGGTAGAATTCCTGAAATCATTAAGGAAAAAGATTATAGTTCAATGGGAGAAGTGAAATTGTTCTGAAGACATGAATTAAGTTGGCTTAAATGGCCAACTTAAATATATTAGCTGATATGCTACCATTGGATGCCAAAAATGGAATGATGTTCCATTCTTCTGTTTGGAGCACCGAATGGGGATAACATTCACAAAAATTGGTACCAATTTTTATGGTTACAATTACAAGTATAGTTGTGCTGGTTAGTGTTGACTAGCTGTACATGTGCACAAATTCATGAATACATTACAGCAGTGTTCAATGTTCTAACCATCATGTTGTTGATGAATATCTTTGTCTTTAAAGAATCCTGAGGCAGCCATTTGAGAAGATCTACTTTGCTGGCACTGAGACAGCCACTCAGTGGAGTGGATACATGGAAGGTGCCGTGCAGGCTGGGGAGAGAGCAGCCAGAGAGGTAAGGCAAAAACAATCCTTTACTGTAATAGGCTAGCATTTCTCATTGTGCAGTTCAACAATATTCCAAACAACTAACAAGTAAGTGTGGCTAAACCATGCTATGAAATAAAGATAGCTTTTGCACAAGTGGAATCTTTCCTAGTGCCTCATTACTGAGAAGGTGTGTTTGTGTAAGGTGTGTAGCTTGCATCTTCGATACTAGACTCTCATCTGCTGCTGGTTTTGAAGTATATAATTTCTCAGATTTGATTTACAGATGGCACATTGAGCCCATAGGAAGTGAAATTTACAACTCTATTGGTAGCTTGATGAGCATTCACGTCTGAGCCTTAGTTCAGTGGCAACATTTGCCTCTGGTCAGCAGGATGTGGATTCCAGAAATAAGAACATAATCTAGACTGACACTCGGAGGAGTACTAAGGAAATACTAAAGAGAATTGCCAGCCTCGATTAAACTGAGACCCTGTCTGTCTCCTCAGACGGAAATAAAACTTCCCATGGCGTTATCTAAGCTTTCATGATGACATGGCCAAAATTTATCCCTCAATCAACATTATAAAAACAAATTAATCTGGCCATTTATCTTGTTATTTGTGGGACTTTGCTAGATGCAGATAGGTTCCACGACAAGTGTGATTACGGGCAGGCTTTTACATTTGCAAATTGGGACTGCTGCTCATGTGTTTAATCCAGTGTGATGACTATTTCTCAATGTTATCCCCATATTTCTAACATGACATTTGTTTCTCCATAATATGGTAAGGACTTACCTACCGTGGCACAATCAGTATTCTTTGTGTACCTGATTGCAGTCCCGACAGTGCCCAATACTGAGTTCGGGCATTGCTGGGACAATTTGAGCTCTCTTGGGTGAGATTCCTGTCTCTCATGGGGGGCAGATGTCCCACTCCCCACTCACGTAAGCTGCTGGCAATGTGTTATTGCTGCAGGGCCACTTTTTTTAAGCTGACTGGTCCACAACTGACTTTTTCATGACAGAGCAATAACTCCCCCTCTGTAAAATCCAGTCACGTGCTTCAGAAGTGCTTCATTGATTCTGAAGCACTTTAGGATGTCATGAAAATATCAAAGGCTCTATACAAAAGCAAGTTCTTTCTTCCATTATTTCCCTTCCCTCCTACCTTCCCTTTTGTTGAGGTATCAGCTTAATGGTACTTTTGAAAATACATAAATCGTCACATTTAATCACATTTCACTTCAGCCAGAAGCTTTCTACCATTGCATATGTTCTAAATGCATTTCAAATAAGAATAAAGGAGCACTTCAATGACTTATATTGAATTTAGAAGCTGAGCCAAAATAATATAATCACTATAAGGGAATGTATAAAACCATCTTTGAGATATATATGTCTCTCTATATGCTTTCTATAGGAAGTAAGTAAAAGAGGAGTACAGAAAGACAAACAAAAAATGAAAACCTGAGATGAACCAATAACAAAAGCCAGAGAAGTATAGCCACTTAACGGGAAATCTGGAGAGCCTTCCTAAGCACCTAAGTACAAAATGGCCAAAGAGATGAGATCATCTTATATTCAAGAGGCGGAATTGACAGAGATTTTCCTTCTGCTTTAATAAGAACATAAGAACTAGGAGCAGAGTAAGCCATCTGGCCCCTCAAGCCTGCTCCTCCATTCAATAAGATCATGGCTGATCTTTTTGTGGACTCAGATCCACCTACCCGCCCACTCACCATAACCCTTAATTCCTTCATTGTTCTTGCCTTAAAAACATTCAATGTGGTAGCCTCAGCTGCTTCACTAGGCAGGGAATTCCACAGATTCACAACCCTTTGTGAGAAGAAGTTCCTCCTCAACTCAGTCCTAAATCTGCTTCCTCTTATTTTGAGGCTATGCCCCCTAATCCTAGTTTCACCTGCCAGTGGAAACGACTTTCCTGCATCTATCTTAATTATTCCCTTCGTAACCTTAAAATCTCACCTCATTCTTCTGAATTCCAATGAATATATCCCCAGTCTACTCAGTGTCTTCTCATAAGCCAACGCTCTTTACTCTGGAATCAATCTAGTGAATCTCCTCTGCACCCCCTCCAGTGCCAATATATCCTTTCTCAAATAAGGAGACCAGAACTGTACACAGTATTCCAAATCTGGCCTCACCAGCACCTTATAGAGCTGCAACATAATCTCGCAGTTTGTAAACTCCATCTCTCTAACAATGAAGAACAAAATTCCATTTGCCTTCCTAATTACCTGCTGCACCTGCAAACCCATTCCTTGAGATTCCTGCACAAGAACACTCAGGTCCCTCTGCACAACAGCATCCTGCAATTTTTTACCATTTAAATAATAATCCATTTTGCTGTTACTCCAACCAAAATGGATGGCTTCACATTTACCAACATTGTACTCCATCTGCCAGACCCTCGCCCACTCACTTAGACGATCTGTATCCCTTCGCAGGGTTTCAGCGTCCTCTGCACATTTTGCTTTGCCACTCATCTTAGCGTTATCTATGATTTTTGACACACTACACTTAGTCCCCAACTCCAAATTATCTATGCATAATTGTAAACAATTGCAATCCCAACACTGATCCCTGAAGCACACCACTAGTCACTGATCACAACCAGAAAAAATACCCATTTATCCCCACTCTTTGCATCCTCTATCCATGCTAATACATTACCCGTAACATTATGCACCTTTATCTTATGTAGCAGTTTTTGGTGCGGCACCTTGTCAAATGCCTTCTCAAAATCCAGATACATCACATTATCCACTATGCATGTAATGTTTTCAAAAAATTCCATCAAATTAGTACAAACATGACCTGCCTTTCATGAACCTATGCTGTATCTTACCAGTGAAACAATTTATGTCCTGATGTCTCACTGTTTTTCCCTTTGATAGATTCAAACATTTTCTCTGCTACAGAAATTAAGCTAATTGGCTTATAGTTACCTGCCTTTTGTCTACCTCCATTTTCAAACAGTGCTGTCACATTTGCTGTTTTCCAATCTGCAATAACCATCCCAGAGTCCAGTGAATTTTGATAAATTACCTCGAGCACATTTGCTGTTTCCTCCACCATCTTTTTTAGTACCGGGGGTGCATTTCATCTGGGCCAGGAGACTTGTCTATCTTTAGCCCCATTAACTTGGCCAATACTTTTTGGAGGATGGTGAAAGCAGAACCTGGAAAGTACTTGAGAAGTATGTGGAAGAGCTACTATAAGAGATAAATAAGCAAACGAAAACCATAGATAAAAATGTAATGGGATTAAAAACAGCAGATTGGCCAGGTCCAGATGATTTGTATATCAGGAAACTGAAACTGGTTAGGGATGACAGGGGAATAATTGTAAATTAGACACAGGAATTGAACCAAAAGGGCTGGAGAGAAATGTTAACGCCTCAGTTCAAGAACAGGGGAGGAAATAATGCAAAAAATTCAAGGCAAATGATACATTGGTTGTGGGTAAAGTTCTACAGTTCATTAAATTTGGGATGCATTAATTAACTATGCCAGTTGAGATAGAAAGAAACGTATAAATACATGTCTATGTCAAACAGGCTACTCTTTATTTTAAAAAATGGACCAGGCTTTACCCTGACTAGCCATGGCTCATACCTGAGGAATTCCTAACCTTTGGACAAAACAGCATAGTCTTGTTATCTTTAACTAGGTGCTAATGCCCCTTATTGGAGCATCACACATCTTCATTGCATTTCTAAAGAAGCATTCTAGCCTCCAGAGATGCTGTGACTCATAATATCTAATGTGGGGTTGATGACCTGATTGTTGCCTGCCCCAATGAGTTTCAGCTAGGGATCTCATTAACCAATCCAGAACTAATTGTTACATGACTCAGACTAGTGATATTTGAATTCCTTTAATTAATAAACTAGTAAGTTATCTTTAGTCACTGAACTCTGAAAAGAACTGTAATTCCAGGCAAACAGCCTGTTGCTATCTACCATTTTACCATTGAACAGGCAGAAGCAGAAGGTACTCTGTCAAGGTATAATTATTTAGGCCATCATCTACACTGTGAACTACTAGAACATTGTAAGAAGTCTCACAACCATGGCCACCCCAGTCCAACGCCAGCATCTCCACATAATGGAACATTGGAACTGGTGCCTTTGGGTCAAATTCAACTCTACTTCCTTCTCCCCATGTGGAAGTCCCACTTCTGGAAACATACATCACCCTGCCACAGCCAACCAACCTACATTCCCATTCTCAATTTTGGACTCGCATGAAAATCTGCCTTGTGGTCCCCCTTCTTTTCTCTTATCCCCCTTTCATTGTATGAGTACAAAAGGAGTGGACATTGTGAAACCCCTCTTTGATATTTTGTGCTTGTGTGAAATAAATTAAACTTCTTATTTTGTCTTATCTCAAGCTTGCTGGGTGAGTCATTCAAAGAAGAGTGCGGCATTCCAAATTTAAGTATTGGAGAAAATATGCCATTTATAAAGGGGGAAATCAAAATCACACCTGTTTTTGATTGCATACTGAGAGAAGAAATTAGGGTTCTTTAAGTTAATTCCCCTCCTGTCTATAACGTAACAATTGGAAAAGTGTGTGCTAAAAGGAACAGTTAGCATGGATTTGTAGAGGATGCATAGTGCTCAATTAAGTTTGTTTTCTTTTAAGAATAACAATGTATAGATAAAGAGAATCTGCGATTATAAGGCATTTGTAGGAGATCTGTGTAACCATATGGGTAGAGTGATATCTAAAAACAGATAGCAACTAAATGGCAGAAAGTAGGTAACAATATGCCTCGGGGAAACCTAATGCAAAAGCAAAATACAGATAATGCTGGAAATGTGAAATAAAAACTGAAATGCTGTAAAAATTTAACTGATCTGGCAACATCTGTGTAGCGAGAAACAAGATTAAGGTTTCGTCAGAACCAGTGATAAAAGATCATTAGCCTAAAACTTTAAATTGATTTCTCTATTTGTTGCAAAACCTACTAACTGTTTCCAGAATTGTTTGTTTTTATATGCTGGAACCTATTTTGCTTTCCATTTACATAAATTATTTGGACATAGGCACAAGAGGAATTATGTTGAAGTTTTTTCCAAAATGTGATAAGAGGAAGAGTGGAGGAGAATGCATCTGAAAAACACAAGTTTTGTTTCCACAGAGAGCTCAAATTACAATGTTAGAATTGTTCTCAATGCCTCCAATAATGCTGTGGCTTTAATTAAATAGTCATTAATAAATTCAGGGGGAACATAATGCATGTCAGAATTAATTTAGCATTTTACTTGAATTTAATTTGAAACTACCATTAGAGAATGTCAGAATTAATTGTTTTTTATGTAAATTAATTTTGGAGTGCATTTTTCATTAACCTTAACGTAATTAGAAAATAGAATTTAAGTTAATGCCATGAACATATTTGCTGTCACCATGTTTGTAGAATCCTGAGATGGCATGCATTCCAAACAACCAGTCTCCCAAAGGGGAAAAATAGGAGTGTCAAGAGAGAAACTTACAATCTCCTGATTTCTGAATTCCCTTTACAATTGTACCTGCATGTCTCCTCCTCGACATACAGACACGTATTCATACCACAGTCTATTCTACCACACCCATACTCCCTCTGTATTTGCCACTTGTGAAAAGAAGTCCAGGCAGCAGATGTCCCCACGAAAGCATTTGGTACGCAGTGTGTTGACTAGTGAAACCTCTTTGTCTTAGATGGGTTATTTGATTTGATCTATTATTGTCATATGTATTGGGATATATTCATAAAGTATTGTTTCTTGTGTGCTGTAGAGACAAAAACATATTATTTATGGGGGAGAAGGAAAGGAGAAGTGCAGATGTAGTGTTGTAGTTAACTATAGAGTATAGAGAAAGATCAGCTTAATATGTGATAGATCCGTTCAAATGTCTATTGGCAGCAACCAAGAAGCTGTCTTGAGTTTGTTGGTATGTGTCCTCAGACTTTTGTATCTTTTTCCCGATGAGAGAAAGTGGAAGAGAGAATGTCTGGAATGCATGGCGTCCTTGATTATGCTGGCTGCTTTCCTGAGGCATTGGGAAGTGTAGTTGAAGTCAGTGGATGGGAGACTGGTTTGTTTGTAATATTCTACATTTGCAATCCTTTGTGGTTTCTTGCAGGCTTGGTCAGAGCAGAAGCCATACCAAGCTGTGAAACATCTGGAAAGGATGCTTTCTATCGTATATCTGTAAAAATTGGTGAGAGTCGTAGTGGATATGACGAATTTCCTTAGCTTCATGAGAAACTAGAGGTGTTGGTAGGCTTTCTTAATTATAGTGTCAGCATGGAGGGACCAGCACAGATTGTTGATGATCTGGACACCTACAAATGTGAAGCTCTCAACATTTCCACTTTGTCACTATTGGGGCATGCCCTCCATTACACTTCCTGAAATCAATGACGATCTTCTTCGTTTTACTAGATTATGCTGCTGACCTGAGGCTAGTAAATGAGTGCAGCGGGATGGGAGAATCACTCCCAATGAGGCTTCACCACGTACTCTAATATTACACACTCAATGCAACCTCTCAGATTTCTCTTTTTTGCTCGTTTAGCGTTCACTGCACTGGGAAATAATTCATTTCAGAAACCAATTAGAAAACCCACTGAGGGAAAAAAATAACCATTTCTCACTTTGGCAGTGGTTCCCTCAATTTTACCGTCTTTCCCCTAATCAGTTTACTGCACAAAAAGTCTTCCAGTATCTATGTGGTTTATCCCCTTAATTGTTTTAAATGTTGAAAATATATCTTCCCTTGTTCTTCTGTTTGTACCACGGAAAAATAATCACACTCTGAGACTGTCATCAATCAGGAATAATCCTTTATGCCACTTTGTGTAGAGGCTGAAAACTGTGAGGTAACCATAGCAATACTATACATCCAGTTACAAACAGTTATGTTGACAGATTTACCTTGCATTATAAATAAGGCAGAGGCAGCAATTGGAATTTGGCATATATTTGAGAATTATTTCTGGATACTTTCACACATCAATGTGCTATTTGAGGTACATGTTTGAGAGCTGCTAACAGTATTCAGCATGTGGTGACACAGTTAATACTCCTGGTATCATCATCTTAGCTTAGATTGTCTTAGCTTAGGATCGATAGAGGCTGTTGGCAATCTTTTTCTAATATATGAAACAGAAAAACATAGAAGATAGGTGCAGGAGGAGGACACTTGGCCCTTAGAGTTTGTTCCGCCATTCAGTATGATCATGGCTGATCATCCGACTCGATAGCCTAATTCTGCTTTTTCCCTTATAATCTTTGATCCTATTTGCCCCAGTGCTATATCCAACTATGGAATACATCCAAAGTTTTGGCATCAATTACTTCTTGTGGTAATAAATTCCACAGGCACTCGCGGAGAAATTTCTCCTCACCTCCATCCTAAATGGTCTACCCTGAATCCTCAAACTGTGACCCCTGATTTTGGACTCCCCCACCATCAGGATTATCATCCCTGCAGCTATCCTGTCTAGTCCTGTTAGAATTTTATAAGTCTATATGAGATTCCCCTTCATCTGTCTGAACTCTAGCGAAAACAATGCTAACCTAGTCAATCTCTCCTCTTGCATCAGTCGCTCCATTCCTAGAATCAGCTCTTCTGGTTGTATGCAGATCAAGGCTTCACACAGAACCATCCCTCTGTTGTCATGTGATCTTACATCACTAATGACGTAGGCTGTCTATTGACATATTTAATATTAACTCTTTGCGCTACATCTGACTGCTTGCCCCCTCCACCCCTGCAGCCCCCTAAATCTCTGACTCTATTCAATACATTATTGACATTATCCAACATCTCCCCCCGAAGTCTTTGCCTTCATTCCTTGTTCATAGAGATAAACATTGTGGTAATTTCACTAATTTCCCTCACCTTGTTCTCAGTTTTCTCAGTGGATGTACAGGATTCAAGTCCATCTTCCCTTTCAAACCCAGTAGAGTAGTCTGTGAATCGTCAGATGCTACCAGCTTGCTATTCAAGTCACCTTCTGATCTTCTGGGTAACTGGTCCATTCCATTGAAGGTTTTCTTCTTGTAGATATGATTACATCACTATTTGATTTTCAGTTTCCACAAGTGAAGATCATAGTGTTTTTTCCAAAGTCTCTCCTTCATGATCTTGATCACAAGTTTATACTGACTTCTAGCCGTATACTCCACGATGTTTCGGATGTGCATGATACGCATCCCTTACTCTCCCTCTATCTGCTGCTTTCAGGAATGGCAAAAGCATCTGCAGAAGGGCAGGAATTTGAGTTCATAGTTGTCTTCCCACTAGTAGTTTGCACAGAGCCAGACCATTATGGAGTGATGCGGGATGATAACTCAACACTGCCGAGTTAATGTTGTTATTTTTCTTCAACAAAGCCTTCATTTCATCAGCTTTCTTTTGGTCTCCTTACTAACTTGCAGGTGTCTGGCTAGTCTTAAGAACAAACTCATAGATTTCTGTGAGTTGCATAAAATATTTATGGGCAGACTGGGCCATTAACTGAAGTAACCAGGTCTGAAATGCTGTGCATTGCAAAACTTTATTTTAATAACATCATGACAGCTTCAGGGTGGCACCATGAAGACACTTTGGGTGGGATTTTCTAGTGCCCCAGCAGTGTGTTTTTTCAGCATTTGGGGCAGCTCACCATTGGCTGGATCTATCTACTATGTTTTGCGTAGCTCTTTCATCCTGGCACTGAGAAAATCCACCCTGAAGTGTCACCTTTGGCAAGACTGAAAGCTCCCACCTAGGAAGGGCTGGAAAATCCTGCCCCTAACCTCCATCCATCTGGAGATCATTAACAATTATGAGAAATGTCTTCTTTTGAATACAAAACGATCCATTCCAAAAAGAGTCTGATGGGAAATGAGGATATCATCAGTGTTTTTCATTGCTCCTGGTGACTGAAATGGGAAAGGCACAAAAAGCAGATGAAGATTATACTGCTCAAAGAGATGGCCAGAATATGTTCCCAATAATTTAATCACAAAGCAATACTCTGAGCAATTAGACATCTGTGTTGTAGATGATTTGTTGATTCATGTTGAGAGTTTGATCATAATTGAGATCCTTAGTGAGTAGTGAGGACACTAAGGCATTACAAAGTGTCATGGCAGAGCGCAAAAATTGTTTATTAATTCATCTGTGGAATATGTGCATCACTGGCTGACCAGCATTTATTGCCCATCCCTAGATTGCCCTTGCAGGGCAGTCGAGATCAACCACATTGCTATGACTCTGGAGTCATATGTAGGCCAGACCAGATAAGAACAGCAGATTTCCTTTCCCAAAGAACATTCGTGAACCAGATGGGTTTTTACAACAATCAACAATGGTTTCATGGTCATCATTAGGCTTTTAATTCCAGATTTTTTTTATTGAATTCTGATTCCACTATCTGTCGTGGCAGGATTCAAACCCGGGTTCCCAGAATATTAGCTGAGTTTCTGGATTAATAGTCAAGCAATGATAATATCACTAGGCCATTGCCTCTCCCACAAATCTGAAATCTTATAATGATTTTGAGATGCCTCGCCACCAAACAAACTTTTGTGTTCTGCTACTTCTCAGCTTAATCTAGGCCTTCCACATGTTTAAAGCACTCTGAAATGAGGAACAATTTCTCAATGGCTTTTTTTTCTAGCCTTTCTTCAAATTCTGTTGGCATTACTGGTTGCACTGCTCTCTCCCTACAATTGCTGCTTTTTCAGTGGCTGGGCATTTTTCTTCTGTCTTCACTCTTGCTGGTATCTTACACAGTGTTTTTTCCATTGTCTTTAGTGCTGTCAACATTTATTATCATCATTTTGGGTCTTGGCTTAAATTATCCTTGGTTAGGCTTGATAGAGACTGCTGGAGGCAAAGCTATTGGTAAACTTTATCATTTAATTAACACTCATCTAACTGTATATAGGACAAGACGTTACACAGAACCATCCCACATTAGGCTTTTAAATTACTGATGATTTAGACTGTTTATTTACATATTTAATATTAACTCCTTACACACATCTCCTCCCATTCCCCCAAGTCTCTGACTCTATTCAATACATTATTTATGTTATATTACAATATTCACTTTTATTTAAGTTATTACAGTACAGAAGCAAAAACCCAATTAATGAAATTTAAATATTTATCATCTCAGATGAGACAAACTGCAGTTATCTTATGTTCAGTAGGTCGAACCCGTTCATATTAAACAAGTTTTAATATTGAGTTAATGTAAACATTCTGTTAGGAACCAAGACCTGACCCAGTATCTTCTTTTTGTGAACTAAATATAGAGGATTGCTCTCCAAAAAATTCAAACTGGACAAAAACTTAAAATGGCTAAATTTATATCACCAACTTGGAGACTTGGTGCTAGTGCCCCTACCCACAAACCCTTTCCAAACCAAGTTCAATGGCCAGTATCAGGTGGCCAAAAAGATTAATGAAGTAAACTATGTCATCCACACCCAGATGGGGTGCCACTTTAACCTTCTGAGCTGCAAAATCTCTGTCTGCTGTTCTATCACCTGACCATCAGCATCACCAACAAGTGAGTTCTGACTCTGCTTGGAGACCTGGCCCCATCTCGCTACTACTGCTGGAAATCCTGTACCATTGCTTGCAAGGCTGATTCACCTCTGCTTGCCTGGCTCATTGTATGAAGTCAGTAGCACCACCTGGAATTATCCAGCATCCGTTTACTGCTCATTGACCTCCGTGAAGGAGTACCTCATTGGGCTTTGATTGTGGACTCGAACCCGTATGAAACAATACTTCCTGTTGTCTTCGCACTATCAATCTTTCTTTTCTGTGTCCCTGTTTTACTGTGTGAGAGCAAAGGAAGCAACATTATGGCCTTCCTCCTGCATTTTGACTGTGTGCCAATAAACTAACACTTTGAATTCATCCTATGTCATGTTTGCTGTAAGGTTATTAATGGAAAAGTGGACTGCACAAAAACCCAGGGGTTAGGAAATACGCCAGTCCTCATAAAGGGGGAATTAAATCAAAAATATCATTCTGTTTATGGATGGGTGAAGAAAAGAGGGAAAAGAGCTGTTTAAATTAACCCCTCATCACCCCCCCCCCTTCCATTCGGAACAATTCTTTGATAGTCAGTTGTGTAAGAGAAATTTGAATTCATATGTTACTAAAAAGCATGAAAACAAAGTTAACTGCGTGAATGAAATTCAGTGAAGAAAGGCTTTAATTCTGACCTTTATTAAAAAAACAGATTTGTTCTGCAAAATAGTTTGATATAATTCAAGAAAAAAACATTGTTAAATTCTGTTTCCAGTCCTTTACTGAAGATGTACAATTTGAATTTTGCACATTACTCTTTTAACTTCCCAATGAATGAAAATATTATCATTACAATTTAATGTGATTATAAATTTTAATGTCAATATAAAGGATTTCATTAGTGGTTCCTTCACGCTTCTATCAATCTCCTATCATTAGTAGCTTTGATTGCTATTGTAGCCAATGGACCAAGTTTTTTCTGTGTCAGTGCCTCAGCTGAGAGGAAAGGAGATTTTCCAGTTCATTGAGCTGTCTTCAGCCCGTGGGTGTGTGGCTGTCAAAGTTACTCCATGGACAAATTCACTGCTAGTTAATCATTGCACAATAAAATTGGAAATTCTACAATGTCTAATTTGATAACTGTTAAGATGCATTGCATAAAACCTGACTTCAAGGTGATTCACGTTCCTGAAAGATGATTTCAGTTTACATTGCTCTTGACTTGAAAATAAGATGATTGTCAAATTAAAAAATGAACTTGCCTTAATTTACTCTTCCCATTCTCATAATTTTCCAAGGTGCTTCAGATCCAAAGGATAATTTTTGGAAGGGTGATTAAAATTGTCCTGTGAACAAATGCAGAGCCCTTGTACTCAGCAAAGTCCCCATCAAAAGCAAAGAGATAAATGACTAATTAAT
Source organism: Sphyrna mokarran (assembly GCA_024679065.1). Lineage (NCBI taxonomy): Eukaryota > Metazoa > Chordata > Chondrichthyes > Carcharhiniformes > Carcharhinidae > Sphyrna > Sphyrna mokarran. The sequence continues at coordinate 38,816,997 of JAGIQG010000013.1, forward strand.
CTGTTTTGATTGTGGCAAAATATGTGGATAATGGAATCTGAAACAAAAGCAGAAAATGCTGGAAAATCTCAGCAGGTCTGACAGCAATTGTGGAGAGAGAATAGAGCCAACATTTCAAGTTTGACGAAGGCTCATCAACATCTATGACAATGAACAACAGAAGATGCTGGAAAATCTCAGCAGGTCTGACAATACCAGTAGAGAGAGAATAGAGCCAACTTTGATCCAAGTTTCAACTCTGGATGACCTTTCGTCAAACTTGAAACGTTGCCTGTATTCTCACTCCACAGTTGCTATCAGACTTGCTGAGATTTTCCAGCATTTTCTGTTGTTCATAGTCATAGATGTTGACAGCATGGAAGCAGGCCCTTCGGCCCAATTTGTCCATGCCGTTCTTTTCTTTTAACCACTAAGCTGGTCCCAGTTTGATCCATTTGATCCATATCCCTCCATATCCATCTTACCCATGTAACTGTCTAAATGCTTTTTAAAAGACAAAATTGTACCCGCCTACTGCCTAGTTCGTTCCAAGCGCTCACCGCCCTGTGTGTAAAAAAAATTGACCCTCTGGATCCTTCTGCACCCCTCTTTCTGTTTTGATTATGTTTGATGAGGGGCAGATTTGGGCCAGCTTGCTCTGCTTCTAATGGAACCAGGGAATCTTTTACATCCACTTGACAGTTAGATTGGGCTTCAACTTAATATACCATCTGTAGACATTTCCACAGTATTATACTGAAACGTCAGCCTAGATTAGATTCTCAAATCCTGTGTTGAAGCTTTAATCCATGATCTGCTGACTTGGAGGCTAGGGTGCTACTATTGAGCTAATCTGGAAGAGCTCGACTCATTTTTTTCCAACCTCCAACCAAAATACATTGTATCTAGAAATGTAGGAAAATTTTCTTCTGTTCTGAGGATATAGCCCTTTTTTTTAATAGTCACTGCCCTTAGTGATATTGTCCAGTGACAATGCAGATTAGGACTTGTTACTATTTTCTGATATGTGCTGGTAGGAGGTGACACTTCTGCTGCCAGGAGTTATTGGAAAATTATCCTCATTTAACTTTGGTGAGGCTCAAGGGGTTGATCAGAATAGCAGTGTTGTCCTAGTGATAGTTTAAGGGGAGAAGTGTTGCCCTGGTGATGCAGATTGGAGGTTAATGCAGGTGTGCTAATCTAAGTTTCTATTTGAGTAGCATTTGAATAAACGGTTAGTTGGCAAATATCAGATAACTTACAACTATCAGCCAGTTCTCTATTACTTAAGGGTACGCTCATTGCTAGGAAATACAAGGTAACTTGGAACGGCACAGTGGTTAACACTGCTGTTTTATAGCACCAGGGACCAAGGTTCGATTCCAGCCTTGAGCGACTATCTGTATGGAGTTTGCACATTCTCCCCGTGTCTGCATGGGTTTTCTCTAGGTACTCCAGTTTCTTCCCACAGTCTTACGATGTGCAGGTTAGGTTGAGTGCCATGTTACGTTTCCCCTGAGTGTCCTAGGATATCTAAGTCAGGGGGATTAGCAGCATAAATACATGGAATTACATGGATAGCCTGGGTAAGGTGTTCCATCAGAGATATTTGATGGGCCGAATAGCCTCCTTCTGCACCGAAGGATTCTGATCTGTTCTATTTTTATTCTTTCCTTCAGATCCTGCATGAAATGGGAAAGATTTCGAAAGGTGACATCTGGAAAGATGAACCACCGTCTTTGGTAAGTTTCTGAGCATTTCTTTGATGTTACTTGTGTGGTCACATGGACTTGCTGCTAGAGGCCAACTGATAATTGCAACATCATGTTGTATCTGTCAGCCTTTTGTTCATCAGCTGGGACCTCCAGCTGCTTTAAAATAAATTCTTCTGTACATTATTAAAATAATTAGTATTACACTAGCATTCATGCAGATATAGTGGGTTCAGTTAGTTGTTTTTGTCATGTGCACATGCTTGTGTCCTAATGAGGGGTGATTTTATTATCTTTCTATACCACCTCATGATTTCCAAGTGGAAGACTTCTCAATTCCACTAACACTGCCATACTTAACCATTCAGCAGTTCTTCTTCCATTGACTCTCCGTATAACTTCTCATATATTATCTGTATTTCATTCAGAGAATAGTTTCTAGTGCTTTGGAACATAGTTTTCTTTTTTTATTGTTATTGATAAAAGCAACCTCAATTAAAACTTAAGAAAAGCTTCGTCAGTTAAAAGTCTATGCTTATTGGTTATTTCCTTATCTTGCTGTGACAACATTCAGCCTTATTGCTAAGTGGCAGGTAACGTTCACACCACACAAATGTCAGAATTAGTGTTGGGGTTAGGGCTAATGCAGAGCATCTCAACAAGAGTGAATCCAGTCATCTCCCTTTGACATTCAATGGCATTACCATTGCTAAATCCCCCACTATTGACATCTTGGGGTGATCATTGACCAGAAACTGAACTGAACCAACTATGTAAATACTGTAGCTGCAAGAGCAGGTTAGGGACTGGGAATTATGTGGTGAGTAACTCACCTCCTGATTCCCCAAAGTCTACCACCAGAGTGGCATAGCAGCACAGTGGGTAACACTGCTACCTCACAACTCCAGGGACTTGGATTTGATTCTTGGCTTGGGTAACTGTCTGTATGGAGTCTGCACATTCTCCCCGTGTCTGTGTGGGTTTCCTCCAGATGCTCCAAAGATGTGCAGGAAAGTGCATTGGCCATGCTAAATTGTCCCTTAGTGTTTTGGCTTATATTGTTAGAGGGATTAGTGAAGTAAATATGTGGCATTATGGGGATAGTATCTAGCTGGGATTGTTGTCAGTGCAAACTCGATGGACTGAATGGCCTTCTTCTGCACTGTAGGGATTCTATGAAGTAGTCTGAAATTGTATCCAAATGGCTCTAATCAGGAGTATAATGGAATACTTTCCAATTCCTGGATGAGTGCAGCTCCAACTTGCTAATTCAAGAGGCTTGGACATCATCCAAGTCAAAGTAGCTCACTTGATTGGACCTCCATCCACCATTTTAAATATTTACTCCCTCCACCATTGACACTTAGTGGCATCAATGCTTCATATAAGATGCATTGCAGCAACTCATCAAGCCTCCCTTAACAACACTTTGCAAACCCACAACCAGTTCTGGCTGATTTGATGCAAGATTTTTTAACTTTGACAGTGTAGATCCAGTGTACATGTGCTAAACCATCAGTGCTATCTAAAAAATAACCATCCAAGTTGCAGACATGGTGAAAGTATTGCCACTTGTTTTTAAAGGTTGTTTGATAAACTAGTCAGTAGTTCATATATTCAACAAAAGCCAAAATATGGCCACCCATATCTGTAAAGTCATTTAAAAAGCCACCCAAAAGTCTGTAACAGGCATGAGGATGGGGTGGGAGGGAGGGGAGTGCTATGTCAGCCATTGAGCTTCCGCTAGTCATATGACTGGTAAATGGAGCAGAAATGTGGAGAAGGGAAGGTCAGGGCATAGAGAGGAGAAAATATGCTCTCCGTAGAGGGGATTTGAGGAAAAATTATTTTACCCAGAGGATGGTGACATTCTGGAATGTGCTGCCTGGCAGGGTGATGGAGATGGGATGTCTCACATCCTTTAAAAAGTACCTGGATGAGTACTTGGTGTGCCATAACATTCAAGGCTATGGGCCAAGTGCTAGTAAGTGGAATTAGGTGGATAGGTCAGGTCATTTCATATGTCGGTGCAAACATGATGGGCCAAAGGATCTCTTCTGCAGTAGTATTCTATGATTCTGTGATTGAAGACTGTAGTCATTTTACGTGATCTTTTGAGAGCAATACTTGAACCAACTCAGATTGAACAAGGAAGTAATCATAGGATTATGTCATTCCTTTTAAGAGGAGCAGCAGCCTCACATCAGGGCGTGAATGATGTTAGCAATGACCATAATGGCCACAGTCTTCCACACAACCAGATCATTCCAGGCAACCGCAAGGCAATATATCGAACATCTCCCTGTACACCATCTGTCACTACATTTGGGAGGTGTCGAAGACTTGTGAAGAGAGACAATCACATGATGAGTGGGCATGTGGATTTGCTAGGATAGCATGATTCCCAATGTTGGATGGAGCCATCAATTGCACACACATGACTCCATGTCAACAGGGAAACTAAAAGGTTACCATTCTATCAGTGTGCAGTTCATGTATGGCCATGCACAAAAAAATCACATTGCTAAGTGCTATTATCCTATTAGCAGGCACAGTGACTGCATTCTGAGACAGTCTAAAATTCCTGCTGTCTTCATGCTTCCAAATAGAGCCAGAGGGTGGCTATTCAGAGACAGGAGATATCCCACATGCATCTGCCCCCTTCCCCCTTCCAAATCCAAACAGCCGAGTACAACATGTGTTTAATGAAAACCTGATGGGATAGACTATCAGCATTTTAAGCATACTTTCACTGCCTGGACCATTCTGTGAGACCCTTCCCATGCAGACTGGAGCATCTTTCCCAGCTTTATGGTGGTCTTCACTATTTTGCATAATATTGCCATCATGGGGGCACATCTATTATAACCAAGTGTCTAGAAGCTACGTTAAGGGAGGAGGAGCTATCAGAGGGTTTTCAGCCAGACTCCTGACTTCCAGATGAGCTATGTAAGAGTGTCTGTTCAGATTCCACTTCTCAGGTAAACATTCCTTCAGCACCATGGATCCAGCATTCCCCACCTTACAACCCCTATGAGATGGCCCATCATTGATTATGATCGCACAATAAAATTACCAACAAAAAGTCTCTCATACATCTTTATTCAAAAATACATCATTATACAAAAACTGCATTTTCTTTACTCTTGTGTGTGCCTTTGCCTGTCCTATTGTCCCTGCCCAGTGGGTTGATTTAGCTCAGTTAGCTGGATAGCTGATTATGATGCCGAGTGACAGCAACAACGCAGGCTCAATTCCCATACCGGCTGAGGTTATTCATGAGGGCACCTTCTTCAACCTTACCTCTGGCCTGAGGTGATCCTCGGGTTAAATAATCACCACACCATCAGGCTGAAGAGGTAGACAATGCCAGGAATCCTGAAATCAGGATGCTGTTTGACCAGTTTTTTAAGAAACAGGAACCCCCATACCGCACCCGGCCCCTCAACCACCTCCAGCACATGGGAAAACCCCGTGGGCCCACTTCCCCTGTGGATGTGGGAACTACTCCCCCCAATGGAGCTCTGGCACTGCCAGTGTACCACATTACCACAAAACCCAGTATGTTGGCACAGCAAATAACTAGGAAAGCTACAGAATGTTGTTGTCTATTGCAAGGGGTGTTGAATATAAAAGTTAGGGAGGTTATACTTCAGTTGTACAGGGCATTGGTGAGATCACATAGAGTTGTAGAGTCACAGAAGTTTACAGCATGGCCCAACTTGTCCATGCTACCCTCCTTTGAGAACCCTAAGCTAATCCCAATTGCCCTCATTTGGCCCTTATCCCTCTATACCCATCGTACTCATGTAACTATCTAAATGCTTTTTAAAAGACGAAATTGTACCCGCCTCTACTAACTACTACCTCTGCCAACTTGTTCCAGACACTCACCGCTCTCTGTGTGAAAAAATTGCCCCTCTGGACACTGTTGTGTCTCCTTCCTCTCACCTTAAATCTATGCCCTGTAGTTTTAGACTCCCCTATCCTTGGGAGAAGATATTGACTAGCTAGCTGATCTGTGCCCCTCATTATTCTATAAGATCATCCCAAAGAAAAACGTCCCAGTCTATCCAGCCTCTCCTTATAACTCAATCCATCAAGTCCCAATAGCATCCTAGTAAATCTTTTCTGCACTCTTTTTCTAATTTAATAATATCGTTGCTATAATAGGGTGACCAGAATTGCTCATAGTAATCCAAGTGTGGCCTTACCAATGTCTTATGCACCTTCAATAAGACATTCCAACTTCTGTATTCAATGTTCTGACTGATGAAACCAAGCATGTCGAATGCCTTCTTCACCACTCTGTCATCTGTGACTCCACTTTCAAGGAGCTATGAACATGTACCCCTAGATCTCTTTATTCTGTAACTCTCCCCAACGCCTTACCATTAAATGAGTAAGTACTGCTCTGATTCAGTCTACCAAAATGTGCCACCTCGCATTTGTCTAAATTAAACTCCACCTGCCATTCGTCAGCCCACTGGTCCAATTGATCAAGGTCCTGTTGCAATTGCAGATAACTTTCTTCACTGTCCACTTTGTCACCAATCTTAGTGTCATCTGCAAATTTACTAACCATGCCTCCCATATTCTTATTCAAATCAATAATTTAAGTGACAAATAACAGTGGACCCAGCACTGATCCCTGAGGCACACTACTAGTCACAGACCTCCAGTTTGAAAAAGCACCCTCTACAACCATTCTCTGATTTCTGTCCATGTCCATGTAGACAACTTCACCTGCACATCAGAGCACTGTATGCAGTATTGGTCTCCTTATTTAAGGAAAGATGTAAATGCATTGGAAGCAGTTCAGAGAAGATTTACCAGATTGATACCAGGAATGGGTAGGTTTTCTTGTGAGGATAAGTTGGGCAGGCTACACTTGTATCCACTGGAATTTAGCAGAGTAAGAGGTGATTTGATTGAAATATAAAGACCCTGAGTGCTCTTAACAGGGGTAAGGATATTTCCTCTTGTAGGAAAAATTAGAACTAGGATCTCTGTTTAAAAAATGAGGGATCACCCATTTTAGACAGATGTGGAGAATTTTTTTCTGAGGATCAGAAGTCTTTGGAACTCAAAATGCAGTGGAATTAGATTCTTGGAATATTTTAAGGCAGAGATGGTTAGAGTCTTGATAAGCAAGGGAGTAAAAGATTATCAGGAGTAGGTGAGACGTGGAGTTGAGGGTATAATCAGATCAACCATGATCGTATTGAATGACAAGCTTGAGGGGCTGAGTGGCCTACTCCTCTTAATTCGTGTACTCATATGTAAATGATAGTGATGTGATGTATTAAGCAGCCTGATATGATGGGTAGGAGATATTTTTTTGAAGGTTCATTCACTGATCTTGACCATCCAGGTAAGGTGGTTAAACATTTCCCAGCGTGGCTCCGGATCCTCAGTGTCAGGCCCATGGCCATCTGCAGGACAGTTTTTCCATCACTAGGAATTGGACACAGGGATTTGTGCCCATTTCTCTGCGGCACTCTGTTATCATGACTGCTCCAGAGATCTCCATGAAATTCTGCTTCTGTTTCCAATTGCAGTGCCAACATCGGTAGCAACTTTCTGCATGTGCCCTTTGAGCGAGACAGACTACCTTTAAGACCTCCAGGCTAGCTAGAACACTTGACAGCTTTGCATGCTGTTAGGCCACTTTTTGAATATGTAGCCAACCAGCAGCTCAGATCATGTCATCGACTTGCTAAAATCAGGCAAATGAGGCAGCAACATGAAAACTGCACACAGCAGCTTCAATGAGATGGATCTACACATATTGTGATCCCTGTATCAGAATACAAGCAAGCCAATGTTTGGCTCAAACAATGTTGACAATCTTTTTCCTGCACCAAACTTAATCATACAAATATTGGTTTTATATCTGATGCCATGAGCTCCTTCACATTCAGCCATTTCATACAACAAAACAAGACGTCTGCCACAAAGCTGAACCTTTTGCCATAGTTGCATATTTTTATCGCTGTTGGGGCCGATGAGCACATTTGGGAAAGATGAAGTTTGGCCTGACAATAAACTGAATTCCAAAAGAAGTTGAGGTTTTAAGGAAAGTAACAACTGCTGACCAAATGTAAAACAACATTATAGTAATAAATTGCTGAGTTAAAAAAGAGGAAGCAGAAGATACTAGAATGTGTGTATTTGTGTTTGTGTGTGTGTCTGCATTTGTGTGTGTGCATAAACTGAGACTGGGTGTATGGCAGACTCACATAACACCCACCCCTCACACTCCCTTTCTCTCTCTCTGTCACCATCTCTTCCCTGGTCCTGCTTAAATGACAAACTTCAACCTCCCTGGGCCCGACATAACTTTACCCTCGCTGACCCCGACATAACTTTACTCCCTGCTCTCCAGTGCTGCCGTTTCTTGGCTCCCTGACCTCCAGTCCCGCCGTGCCTGGCTCCCTGTGCCCCCATTCCAACTTGCCTTTGTTTCTCTCGCCCACAAGTTTTCAGGACACTGTTCATTGCTGCACCAATCAAAGGCTGTTTTGCTTCCTTATTTTTCCCAGTAACTTTGTTGCGGTGTTAATGTAGGCTTAGCTGTAAAAGTAATAAATCCATAAACTGAAACTCTCCTTTACTTGCTGCTGATAGGCTCATTCATCAGCATATCAGCAGCAAGTATGGAAGAGAAACAGCCTGTGATTGGAGGAGCAGCTCCAGGCAGAATCGAGCATTGAAACTCAGCTGATTGACAGGTCTCCAGAGGTTGTGTGGAGGGGGTGAGGGGGCAGGCACGTGGAGGGCTCCTGGGGTGGGGGGAGGAACCACATGGAAAGGCTCCTGGGTCGGGGGGGTGGAGGGTGGTGGGGGGGCACATGGAAGGCCCCTGGAGGGGATGTGTGTAGAGGAGCTCCTCCCCTGGAGCAGGGAGGGTATACGGTCTCGGAGAGGGGAGGGGAGGAGGGGATTTCATTGAGGGGCTCTGGGGAGCTGCATTTGGCATGCGGGTTATACCTTGGACATGCCTACTCCGGAAGAACAACAATTTGAGTTTTTGACCATTTTATTCTGTGTGCAAGACTCCCTCTCAGAACCCCTGTTCACAGTGAAACAATTCGCCTCCTTCTTTTCAAACCCGAGCTTGCATGAAAACTGATGAACTTCTGGGATCTCTTTTCCAATGCGGTTGAGAATTCAAACATACAACCTCCAGTTGTTAGCTTATTTTTTCAATTCTACCTTTGTCCCTCACGTGTTGAGCCTTCTGCGGAGCCCGTCCTGTTTAGTTGAAGTCTTGCTCGTGTTTTGAAAGTAGCTTTTCAGTTTGCTGGATCTCTGACATCGATCTAATTGTTCATTTCAGGATGTCCCTGCACTGCCATTCAAGAGGACATTCTGGGAGACGAACCTGCCTTCAATTTCAGGAAGTTTTATGCTTCTTGGATGGTCAACATTCCTCGCATCTGCAGCTGCTGCAGGGCTCTTTGCGTATCAGAAGGGACTGCTGAGAAAGAATTAAGTGGGGGATACTTTGGAGCCAGACCCGTCACCTCTTCCTAAGTGCACAGTTTCACAGTCACTATATGTCAGCTGTGAATCTTCTAAAAATATTTCTGCTCTACTGATTCATACAATAATTTCATTTCCCATGAGGAAAACTACATAGGAAAATGTCATTGTCAATCTTTATTTCTTTGCATGCTCCATGAATTTTACTCTAACCCACTGGGACACAATAAGTCATAATTGAATTGGCTATTGGTATTAGGAATCCATGCTTTTGCATCTATCTGCTTTTTTTTGTTACGATTTATGTTAAATTTTTCTTGATTGCACAATTTACGTTGACAAACTTCAGATTTTTGTGAAGTATCTGATACAATGCATATAGCCTTTCCTTGATGATTGCGTTTTTGTGTTTGTGTATTCAGAGATAAATTTCTCTCTATAGTTCTGTCTGTAGAGTAGTTGAACCTCAATACAGAAACCATTGCATAATATTTAGATTTAAATATAATTCTAAAAAAAAACAATCCTCGTGGTTACCCTTCTTAGTGATACCTTTTTAAGCTCCTAAATTGTAACTAATGCCTCTGAGATACATATAAAATCTAATTAACAAAAATTTGAGAAAATGACACTCAAGTTTTGTACAGGAGTACTTGCTGGTATCGTACTTCGTCTCCAGCTAATGCTTCATCTTCATAGCCAATATGAAAACCTGATTAATCCAGGCAGTCGACTTGAAGGAAACTGAGGCATTTTCATCTGTATACCATGAGGAGGTGTGAATTTATGGAGTCCACAAGAGTGGGAAATGTGCTGTGAATTAGTTAGGCAGGATGAAGTTTAATGTGAAATGTCAGTGGTTGACAGATGTGAGTAATCACAACGCCTCCGGCGTTGACTTTCACCCATCTCTAGTTAAGAGCATCACCAGTGATACACCCATGGTCAGGCTAATTCTTACCTTTGCAATGGTTCGTGTTTGCCAGCTGTTTCTTGACCTTGAGGCCATAATGCTTCTTGCTGCTCCAGGTCCTCCTCCCTCCTAGTCCTGTGCCGAGTGTGGAGGGCCCTCCTTCTTATTTGAATGAGAACAATTATGAAGCGGGTTGCCTGCAGCCTGCATCATCGATGCCTCAGTGCATGTGAGTTCGACTTTTTAATGAGTATCCATGAGATGTAAATGATGGCAAATGTGGTTCCCAACACTGATCAACAGGAAGCTTGACCTGCCTTAACCAGTCATTAAAGTCAGAACAAAATTCCAAACTAATTATCCACCGGTAAAGAAGTGACTTTCTCCTTCACTGCCACGATTCCTGCTGCTAGCAGGAACATTCTGTCCAATATTTCAGTTATATCTGCTGGGAGTGATCTTGGACAATATCCTTTACAATGCTTAGTAGGGAAGCTCAACTGAGCCTACATGTTCAGCCGTGTCCCACAGAGCAGTGCTGGACACTGTACGAATATTCAAGAAAGGGTGAACAAAAAACACAACATTTTGTCATATAGAGACAGTGGAGAATGGGGATGAGAAAAAAATCAGGTATGATTGAATGGCAGAGCAGACTCGATGGGCCAGGTGGCCTAATTCTGCTCCTACGTTTTAAAAAAGAAACATGTCTAAATCACTATATAACCATAAATACATGCAAAGCATGAGGAGTGCAATATGTTTAAACACTCAAACAGTCTCAACAAATAACAAAGATGCACACATGAATAATGTGAAATCAATGCAATGTTAAATATTTACATGTGAAATTTAAGTTTGAGAAACATCTGTGCCACCTTTCAGCTCTCAAGTCTTATGTTATCAACAAGGTATTTAGGCAAGAAAGTTGTCGCTATGGTGCAGTACCTCCATGTTTGACCAGGAAGCTCTTCTCTAGCCAGCCTGTACCCACTGTCGTCAGTCACAGCAAGTTTCACCACTGAAAAATTCCCCCAACACTGAATCGTACATGTTTTCCGTGACGGCCACTGGCGCTTATAATTTTAATTATAATCATGTGGGAAATGGGGAAATAAGAGCACAAGTGGAGCACAGTCCCAATTATGATGCTGAAAAGCAGGACACTAACAAAATCCGAACCTCATCTTTCACAAGGAATTCATTTTGCTCGTGCCCTAATTTATAATTTATATTTAAAGGGTAGATTTATATTTAGATTGATTAAAATAACACGTAACTTTGTGTAACTTTAAATATCAAAAGCATGGTTCTGAATTTATTCAGTTTTAATAATCAATACTATGGTACTTAGTTACAAATTTTTGAATCAAATGAGCTTATTACAAATCATACTGAAATAGACTGATAAGATCTTTGTGATCATTAGTGATTCAATCCTGACTTTCTGATTTACATTTGCGAATGAATGCCCTGGCAATCTTGATGTCCTTTTTTCTTTCAAATGTTCTTCCTTATTCAGATTGCCACATAATTATTGAAAATAAATCTAATTATACAGAATAAACTAATTTAAGTTCTGGTCTAAATCTTAACGAGTCACTAATTGGGCAAAAAAATTATGCCCTCTTAATAATTATGGTGGTGCTTTTAAAAGTTTAATAATGGAGCAAATTGAGATGAATTGAGAATACATTTACTGATTAAAAATCAGGACATAGATTGATGCTACAGAAGTCAAAACAGTGAGTTACCATTTTGTTAAACTCCTGTATTAAAAAAGTGACATTACAGTGCAAATTCATGTCACCACAATTCCAAAATATTCAGACTATTTGTAAACATCAATGTAAGTTCAGTGTAATTGTGCTAAAACAGATTTGGAAATACAGTGATGGATAGTACAATTTGGGTATCAGTGTCTATGGTGAAATCAGTGTATTTGAACATTCTGCAGTGATGCTGATTCTGTCTTTTTCCCAAAGATATTGTGAGTCTAGTCTTTGTGCCTTATCCTCTTGTGCTGTTATCTTTTTTCAAGTGCCTATGTGACTCTTGTTCTTTCAATGTGCACATTGACCAGCTGTACTATTTGAAGTTTTATATTGTCGATTGTAACATCTTATCCCTGAACAGGTAACAGACAGTGTCAACCTGATGACACCTACATTCTGTAGCTAGATGAAATAAATCTGATTTTGAATTGTGTGCAAAGTTCACGCTAATGTCCGAATGGTTTGATAGATCTAATGATTTGGTTTTGCATAAGACCAGAATGGAAGGACATAGGTAATGTTTTACTGATTTCCAGAATGTCAATAACTAACGCAGGTAATTGAGAAGTAACAAGTAATTTGTGCTAGCAGTGTACTTCAGTACACTGAAATATTTGCTGTAAAATCTTGATCAACAAAACATGTGAGATCTAGCATTTTAAATCAACCTTGTGCTTATATGACATAAAATGAATACTGTTGGTTACTGATCTGATAATAAAACCATGTGAAAATATTGCTGGGTAAAGTCATTTAAAAGTATTTTTGAAATGTATAGTTCTTCCTTATTGGATCATACTGTAAGCACCAAGAGTGTACATGCAATTAAGAAAAATCAATGGTACAATGAGTTTATACCAGCAGTGTGAAATGGGCTTGGAGAGAATTGCCAAACCTTATTTTTCCTTATGCCTGATCTTGTTTTATTGAAATTTATGGAACAAAGAGACTTTGGTGCCATTTTACAACAGATCTATATAAGCATGAACCTGGTGATTTCACCTCTGAGGGGATATCAGAGGTGAGCAACTAAGGTAGCCATAACTTCTCAGACAACCTTAGACTCAAGGGACATCAGGGAGAACACAGGGATGTCAAAGAACTGCAGCTTAGAGATGGAGGGACTGAGGGTCACTGTTGCTATCCGGAAGGAAGGCGGGAGAGGTTGCAGGTGGGTGGGTTTGGAGGCTTTGAGTGGGTCACTCACTAACCTTTTCTTCATATTGGGTCATCCTTTACTCCAAGGGGATGTGCTGGCTGCCAAACAGCTATTGCTTCTGCTTCATCCATGTTGGATTGTGTTCAAGCAGTAGCTGTAATTTTATTTATTAGACACAGTAAGGCTTATGTTAACACTGCTGTTAAGTTACTGTGAAATTCCCCTAATCGCCAAACATAGTGTCTGTTTGGGAAAAGACATCTAACCAGCATATCTTTCAGGCTGTGTGAGGAAACTGGAGCACCTGGGGAAACCCATGCAGACATGGGGAGAATGTGCAAACTCCACACAGACAGTGACCCAAACTGGAAACTGAACCCGTGTCCCTGGCACTATGAGGCAGCAGTGCCAACCACTGTGCTGCTAGTGAGTGCCCTTTCTTATTGGGAGCTGCAAACAAGGTGGGAGGCAGCCGCAAGAAGAGGCAGTACGAGGGACAACTTCAAGGTTCTGAGGTCCTGTTGTGTGAGAGTCAGGCTTCAGAGGCATTACTGGGGAGCCATCTGCCTCCTGAGGCATGAAGAGCATTTCACTCGAGAAAACTAATGCCATGAAACCTACTGGACACATGAATCCTCACTGTGTCAATTGTGTGAGGCCAGAGAGAATAACTGGACAGGAAGTTTAACTGCACTTCTCTGTGAACTCTTGAGTATCAGATAGAGCAGTAAAATGACATTCATTGTTCCCATGTAAGGCTGTTTAACCAGACAGCTTGGAGACCCCAAAGAATGAGGCTGAGCTTGCAGAAAATTGCTTGAAATGCTAATTCAACACCTCTCGCCATTCAGCTGCATCTCCTCTAGACGAATGTTGTTGTCAAAGCTGATAAATCTTTGTCCAGCATGCCAGTTTAATAATTGGAGCTAAATCGAGTTGCACAGTCTGGAGATGAAAGGTGACCCTTTGGAACACCAAGCCTCAAGAATGTAAAAGTGTCTTTCAAGTCAAATCTCAGCAGTACCCAGCTCACAGCATGGAGAACTCCCAGGCAAGGTACCATGGTGATAGCAGACACCACTCATCCTGTTTGATACTACGTCTGGCAATATTTTTGAGTAGCGCTGTTAGGATGCAGACCTTGTCATTCATTCTCTGTTGAACTTTAGTGCTATCCTGTGTTGAGATTGATGATATTTGGTGAGGAAGAGGTTGTGGAATGTGTGGGTCAGATGCATGTCCTGTGACAAGCTTACCATTCCAGACGCCACCCTCGAAGCATCGGCCTTAGTGTGCCAGAATGATGGCACCATTTCCTCAGACAAAGCAATGGGACTCAGCCTTGCAGCCCATTCCTTCCTAATCCTCATGACTCTGCCTTTGTAACTTCAGCAGCTGTGGGATGACCTGATCTAGGGGCATATCATTGATCAGTGGCCCAGCAGAATCCAGGTCTCCAACTTCCCTCCACATTCTGGTTCCCTGGGACATCCCTGCCTCCACCTGCTATGGATCTTCAGCCATGAGGTGCTTACCAGTGAGTGATCCAGAAGCCTGCCTCCTTATTGAAATGTGAATATCTGTGTGGGAGCCCATTGTGGGTGACAGCTGTGACACCTCTTCAACAGTAGGTTCCAAGAAATCGCTCTCGGAGTTGCTGGGGCCCGGGGTGCACAGGTAGTTCAGCCTGCTTGGCTGCTTTGCCTGCAAAAGAACAGAGGTTGCATTCGTGCATTGCAGGGGATAAAGGAGGGAAAATTAATTACTCGCTTGAGATTTGAAGAATAATTGAGTGTCTTGAGGATTCTCACATTTTCCTGCTGTCCTGACTTCTGCAGGCACAGGCACGTATTTCCTCCTCCCCTGCCAGCTCACTCCTCAAAACACAAAAGTTCTGAGTTCCAGCGTTACTCTGGTCTGCTTGCTCACGCTTGTTGTAGTTGAGTACATCTTGCAATAACACAGTTAGTGAGAGAGTAGGTGGGATTGTTGACATTTAAGATGGTGATGAAGTGTGGCAGGCTTGGGTTTTCAGTAGGAGTTGGAGTATGAGGAGCATGGCAGTGATTAAGGAGGGTCACGGTGATTGGAGGGGAGGGCTCCTTAAAGGTGTTGGCAAAGGCTGAAGTGGCTGGGTCAGAGATGAAATTGGAGCTATGAGGAGTGTGTGAGGAGGTCCAGAAAAAGACTGCCTGAGCGAAGAAGATTGCTCATCTTGTGGCACTGCTGCCACATCCTCTTCTGCAGTGAGCTGGCACTCACAAAAGCTGCCACTGCATCCCAGGTGGGGATGGTGACCTTCTCAGAAGGACACCTTCTGGAACAGGAGTAGAGTGCATCATGCCTCTGCTGCCCTCCATCCAGCAGTCTGGTCAGCGCTCCCTCTGAGAAACACAGCTTCCTGCCTGCCATCCCCTACAGTCGTCCTGAAACAAGTGAAGATATTAATATTGAATTCCCCAGTGATAGCAGTGATTAAATTGAGCCAGGCTGGGCAAATCATAGGGAGGCTTCCATGAGTGTGGCGTGACAGTCACAAAAGCTTTGGTTAATCAGGCTCAAGATTTGGTCAGAAATTACGTTGGCAGGATTCACTCACAGCATCCGACACATCGCCAAATTCTGATAAGATCATCCATCACTGTCCCTGCAATTATCAGTAACTGCTTCAACATAGATATCCCTCACATCCTTTGAAGGTTAAGGGTATTATTTGCTAAAGACACCAGAAAAAATTTTGAAGATATTCTACTTCCATTTCTGGAAAAAAAAATTAAAAACAACAACCTGATTTCATAAAGCACTGAGTTGGCAGCAGTCTCCCTACTTACTGACTGTCATTTTACCATCTTGTTCTCATGCTAATATTTCTGACCTCAGCCTGTTCCAATGTTTCAGTGAAGCTCAACATAAACTGAAGGAACAACACTTCATCTTTTAGTTTGGCACTTTACAGTCTTCTGGATTCAACATTGAATTTAACAACTTAAAACCATTAACTCTATCCTCCATTTTGATTTTCTGCACCCTTGCCCCCCCCCCCCCCCCCCCCCCCAGCCCCGTAGGTTCTTCTCCTATTTTTTGCTTTTAGACAGTGCTGACCCTTTTTCTACTATTAACACATTCTACTAATTTGTTTTCAGACAGCGCTGACCTTTATTCTGCTACTAACCATTGCTTTAGTCTTTAACATTATCATTACCACTCCCCTTGTTTTGTCTTCCATGACATTTTAGAATTTTTTTTAGAATCTCTACAGTATAGAAGGAACCATTCAGCCCATCAAGTCTGCATCAATTACAATCCCACCCAGCCCCTATCCCTGTAGCCACATGTATTGGCCCTAACTAGTCCCCTTGACACTAAGTGGCAATATAGTATGGCCAATCAACCTAACCCACATATCTCTGTCATTCAGTCCATCATGCCCTCCACTTTATCTCTGATCATTTATTTTTCTCCACCTCCTCCTCCCACCACCGTAGTGGGTCGGACCTCAAACAATGATGAGACAAAGTACAGGAATGAGATAGAGAATCTGGTGAACTGATGTAGTGACAATAAGCTTTTCCTCAAATGTCAACAAAATGAAGGAGATTGTCATTGCCTTCATGAAGTGTAGAGGAGAACATGCCCCATCTACATCAACAGGATGTAAAAAAGGTCAAGAGTTTCAAGTTTTTAGATGTTCAGATAACCAACAGCTTGTCCTGGTCCCCCCCAATGCTGACACTATAATTAAGACAACTCACCAATGCCTCTATTTTCTCAAAAGGCTAAAGAAATTTGGCATGTCAGCTACAACTCTCACCAATTTTTACAGATGCACCATAAAAAGCATTCTTTCTGATTGTATCATAGCTTGGTACAGCTCCTGCTCTGTCCAAGACTGCAAGGAACTACAAAAGGTCGTGAATGTAACCCATCCATCACGCAAACCATCCTCCGACCATTGACTCTGTCGATGCTTCCCATTGCCTCATCAAAACAGCCAGCATAATTAAGGACCCCACACACCCCGGACATTCTTTCTTCCACCTTCTTCCATTGGGAAAAAAAAATCTGAGGTCATGTACCAACCTACACAAGAACAGTTTCTTCCCTGCTGTCACCAGATTTTTGAATGGACCTATTTTGCATTAAGTTGATCTTTCTCTATATCCTAGCTATAACTATGACATTACATTCTGCACTCATTTCTTTTTCTATGAATGGTATGTTTTGAGTGTGTAGTATGGAAGAAATATTACTTTTTATTGTATGCTAATACATGTGACAATAATAAATCAAATCAAATCAAAAAACTATTCCCCACTTTATTGATAGCATAAAACCCATCACATGTCTACTCTTTTACAGTTCCAAAGAAGAGCCTTATTGGACTCAGAATGTTAATTGTTTCTCTCTCCACAAATGCTGTCAGATCTGAGTTTTCTAGCATTTTCTGTTTTTGTTTAAGATTTTCAGCATCAGTGGCATTTTGCTTTGATTGATACATTGCCTTTCGTGTAGAGAAGACATGATATTGGAAGAATGTTGATCAGATCAAAGAGTTTGTGGAAGTGTATAGAAATCAAACGGCCAGACACATGACAGATGCAATTCAATGAAAAGCATGTGGTGTGTGGTACTTTGGGAGAAGCAATATGGATAGGCAGCATAATTTAAGTGTAATGCACAATAAGAAATCTCACAATACCAGGTTAAAGTCCAACATATTTATTTGGTAGCACAATTCTTCAGAACACTGCCCCTTCATCAAGTGAGTGATAATAAGTGGTTATGCTTAAAGGAAAATGCAAGATCAGAGGGATTTAGGAGACCCTCCTCATAAATATTTAAAAATGGTAGGATCAATTGACAAAGCAGTTAAGAAAATGTATGCGATGCTTAGCCTTGCAAAAAGGACAATTGATTACAAAGGAAGGAAATCATGCTAAATTTTATAAACCATCAGGTAGATATCAGCTGGAGAATTTTGTACAACTCTGGCCATTGCATTTTAGGAATGATACCAAAGCCAGGAGGGGAGTTTCATCAGGATAGTATCAAGGATGAGGCATTTCAAATATGTTCAGGGATTGGAGAAGCTGGAATTCTTCTCTGTGGGACAGAGACTTCATAGAGGTGTTCAAAATTATGTAAGGTTTTGACAGAGGAAGGAGAAAGAAACTGTTTCCTCTGATATGTGAGTTTGTAACCAGATTAAAATAAATAGCTGAAGAACTCAAGGGAAATAAGAATAACTCGTTTTGCATGGAGAAGTATTACGATACCAACACTCCTGCCTACCCTCTTGCTAACTGTTTCATTGCAAGACAAACTCAACCACAACAAGTGACAAGTAACATTTGCATTTCACAAGTGCTGGGCATTGATCATCTCCAAAAGGACAGAATCTATCTATTAAGTCTTGACTTTCAATGGCACGACCATCACTGAATCCCACATTATCAACATTCTAGGGATTACCATTGACCATAAACTGAACTGGATTAGCCATATAAATACTGCAGTTACAAGAGCAGATCAGAGGCTAGGAATCCTGTGGAGATTAACTCACCTCCTGACTCTCCAGAGCCTGTTCATCATCTATAAGGCATAAGTCAGGAGTGTGATGGAACACTATCCACTTGTTGGATGAGTACAGCTACAAGAACATTCTGGAAGCTTGAAATCACCCAGGACAAATCAGCTTACTTGATTGACACCCTATCCTCAAACATTCATTCTCTCTATCACCAGCTCACAGTAGCCATTTTACCACTTACAAGATGGACTATAGGAACTCACCAAAATTTCTTGGACAGCACCTTCTAAACCCATGAACCCTAACATATAGAATCTTGACCCCCTAAAATCTCCGGGTGCTCTGGTTTTCTCACGCATTCTGAAAGACATGCTGATTAGATGCATTGAACTGAACAAGGACCAGTGTGTGGTAACTACAGAATTTTCACAATAACCTCATTGTACTTTAGAAGGACAAGGGCAACAGATACATGGCTACAGCAGCACCTGGAAGCTCTCCTCCAAGTCACTCACCATTCTGATTGGAAATATATTGCCATCCCTTCACAATTGCTGGATCAAAATTCTTGAACACTCTCCATAACCGCACTCTGAATGTTACTACACCATATGCACCGCAGTGGCTGAAGAAGGCAGATTACCACCAACTTCTCAAGAGCAGTTAGGGATGAGCAATAAACGCCCCCATGTCAGCGATGCTCGCATCCTGTTAACAAATGAAGAAAAATAGTCATGTTTAGTTAATAAACAAAGTTTAGAAGTTTTTGTTCTAACACAGAATTTGTTAGAAAGTTAAATCTCTTTGAAAAAATAGTAAAGTAGAATCCATAATATATTTTGAAAGGAGAATGGATAAATATTTTATGCAGCAAAAATTAAAAAGGTATTAGGAAAAGGCACCAGAATGGAATTAAGTGAAAATTTGTTTTGGAGAATCAGCATTAATTTGTGGACATATAAAATGTTGTGTAAGTGAATGGAAATACTAATCAGGAGAGCTGTAAAACAGGCAGCTAACTCAGTACCAGCTGTTTTACACTATTGCACAAAGTTAATGTCTAGCCTTTATAACATATTGATCAGATTTTATTTTTAAGAAAAATAGAGGCACAACACAAAGCTGGGTTTACAAACTCGAATTATGCAAGCTGAGTTTCTTAGCATCTGTTCTACCAACTCTTCAGCATCTGTTCTACCAACTCCTAGCTCATTCTCACTATTCCTGACATCTTCTGCCAGGAATGATAAATGAGCTTCTGAAATATTTGCCAAAAATATATTCAAATACTGTGCAAATATTGGAAGCACATCTCGCAATGCACTTTCCATCATTGGTGCCCTGCTAACACTGGAATCTTATATTCAGTGTGTAAAGTATTACCATGGCAACAGAGAGATGAATTTCCCATACCTGCACAATCAACAGTATACACGCTGAAGCATTCTGTTATTATTTTTCTCACTAGACAATGGAGGGACAACGAGCCACATTACACTGTGTCTATATGTCCTGTTATAGTCATTCTCACCTGCCCCTCATCTCTCTGAAGGAGCCCACTACAGTTATGAAGAAGAACATGACAGCCTGAATTAGCTGGGATCAGGGGCACACTTGTGTAACAAACGTAATTCCAGCTGCATTTAGAATCTGATAATGCTGAAATACCAGTCATCATTCAAACCTGATCCTAGATTGTAGATAGGTTCTAGAATATCCACATTGAGATATTAGAGAGTAAACAATAATAAAGAAACTCTACTACATAGTTAGGGCAAAAAGGTAGGTTGCTGTTGGAGGGGGGGTCAGGAATGGAATGGCTATATCGGCTGCATGATTAGAGTGGTATTACTTAATCATAAGTAATACCACTTAAATGGTATTACTTTAAGTGCTTAAAGTACTTTATGCTTATTTTAATGCTTAAAATTAGATGATAACATATAAAAGAATTATGTCACGACCACCATTATGATGCCTGTTTGAATTAATTTCAGGCTGGCATTGAGAGATCACAGCCAATTTCCACAAATATTCTGCATTGGCCAAGTATTAATGCTAGATTTCAGACACTTAAGGTACTGGCTGTTCCTGCATTTCCCATGCTGGAGGTTTCTGAGCCTGTTCGGTTAATCCACAATAAGAACTTGAGATGATCTTTTGCTCATTTTGCCACAGTTCACCTCTACTTTTTTGTAGCAGGCAGGATAGAAGTGAGTTCAGTTTCATTGAAATGTAAATTAGATTGGAAGGATATTCTGCAGGTAAAATCAATAACACTTCCTCAGGCAATGTATCAGAAGCAGGGCTGGTTAGGGTCTGCTTGTATTTTACTTGGCAGTGTTACAGGAATTAATTTAGTTTTTTTTAGAGATTTCCTGAGTAAATTTTTTGATTTAGATTTCAACTTGCAGTCGTCAAACCTGATTTGCTGAGCTCTTTCAGGAGTGAACCACACAAGCAGTGTTTCATCAACATCAGCCATGTTACTTTCACACTGCCTGTTTCCTATTCCTGCTCTTTCTTTTATTTTCCATGTCTTTCAAACTGCTCGCTTCCCTTTTCAGAATTCTAGGAATTGAGATTCAGGGATGCTACTCATTCCTGTTATATTATCTTTCTAACCTTCAATTCCTGCAAGCTATCCACTGGGGTCAGAGGCTGACTGATGTAAGTTGCTTTTTTTATATATTTGTTCTTGGAATGGGAGCTTCGTTGACGAGGCCAGCATTTGTAGTCATCCCTAATTATCCTTGAGAAGATGGTGGTGAGCCATCCTTTTGAACCTCTGCAGTCCATCTACTGCTAGGATGGCCAGACACCTGGTCTTGTTCCAGGTAGTCCAGGTTCATAGTATGCTCATGTACTGGGTGGTCTCCTCTCTAGTATTACATAAGCTGACTATTACAGCCACTGCCTCATTGAAATATAGGATATAGAAGCAAGAACAGGCCATTCAGTCCTTCTGCACAAGTTTCACACTACCTCCACAACAAGCGGTTTCTGATCCTCTCACTCCACCATCAGCTGAGCACTTCAATAAGCAGGGCGCACCGTCCAAAGGCCACCCCAACCATTAGCTCAAGGTCCAGTGCTGAAAATGGCAGCAAAGAAATTGGTACCTTGATTCATGGAGACGTCCCTCGGCAGATTGTTGGATGCAACGGCAGAGTGTCAGCACATCCTGTACCCACGCATAGGAAGACAATCCTCAAACAAGGTCACCAATCTGGCATGGAAAATGGCTGCAGCACCGAGTGCATCAGCTCCCAACAGAGGAGGAAAGGCATCCAGTGTGGGAAGGGAATGAAAGATCTTCTCTGTTGTGCCACAGTAAAGTCACTCTTTTCATCACTCTTGGTTCACACACCCGTCCCAGAGTCACACAGAGCTTATTCACTGCCTGCTCAAGAGACACCACCACTCATTTGCCCAAATGCATCTTTATCTTGTCTGCAGTTCCTCATCACCTCGCTGGTCCCACTTGTTATCCATACCTGCCAGACATCCTTACCATCTGCCTTGGCACATGGCCTGTTTACACTCTCTCCATCTGTTTTCATGCAGAACAATAACAAAAAAGAAGGAATGCCTGACTTTAAAGTTCCCTCAGTAGTTAAGGAAAGGGACCTCCAGCTGGGGAGGAAGACAACCACCCTGGTGCCAAAAGCAAGGTGGGCGCTAACAAGTCAAATGAGGATAGAAAACCATTATCCATCACACCAGGCGAATGTGAGTCCTACCTCTTCTACTGTAATGCCCTTGCCATCTATAATTGACATCTCCCTTTCCTTGCAGATACTTTAGGGGAGGGGCCCACTGCGTCCACCAGCCAGGTGAAGGAAACCACCCCACAGGCTGGCGAGGATGAATTCTCAGTCTTTGAGTTTGAAGGTTCATCACAGCACTCACCCACACCCTCCACCAATGCAGAGGCACACGCTTTGGTGGGATTTAATATTAGAGAGGCTTGGAGGTGACAATTTGTCAAGCACATCATTCTTTCTGATCCACGGCAGGCAGAGTCGGTGACATGCCAGGATTTTGATTTGATTTGATTTGATTTAATTTATTATTGTCACATTTATTAGTGTACAATGAAAAGTATTGTTTTTGTGCGCTATACGGACAAAGCTTACCGTTCATAGAGAAGCAAATGAGAGAGTGGAGAATGTAGTATTGCAGTCATAAGTAGGGTGTAGAGAAAGGTCAATTTAATGCAAGGTAAGTTCAGTCAAAAGTCTGCTAGCAGCAGGAAAGAAGTTGTTTCTGAGTTGGTTGGTACGTGACCTCAAATTTTTATATCTTTTTCTCAGTGGAAGAAGATGGAAGAAAGAATGTCCAGGATGTGTGGGGTACTTAATTATGCTGGCTGCTTTTCTGAGGCAACGGGAAGTGTGGACAGAGTCAATGGATGGGAGGCTGGTTAGAATGATGGATTGGGCTACATTCACGACCTTTTGTAGTTCCTTACAGTCTTGGAAAGAATAGGAGCCATTTCAAGCTGTGATACAACCAGAAAGCATGTTTCTTATGGCACACCTGTAAAAGTTGGTGAGAGTCGTAGCTGACGTGCCAAATTTGTTTAGTCTTCTGAGAAGGTAGAGGCATTGATGGGCTCTCGTAACTGTAGGTCAGCAAGGAGGGATGCCGACAGATTGTTGTGATCTGCACACCTACAAACCTGAAGGTCCTGATTATTTGGATGCCGACACTGGGAAGGTTGTTGGAGAACAGGGATCCATTGTGCCCCAGTCAGCTAACATGCCTCCTGACTCAGTTATGCCTTGGTTGTTTCAAAGGAAAGGTTGGGAAGGATGTTAGCTATGCTCCTCGGTTTGCAAGACTGACCAGAGGAATACCATTGCTTTCTGTCTGAGGAGATTGTGGAAGCTAGAGAACTGAACCTGTCACTGTCATTTTTTACATTGTTTGATGACTGCAATATTAATTGCCATCTTGCGATGAGGGAGATGTAGTAAATTCCATTAGATAGGCCTGCAATGCAGTTATCTGTATGTAGGTCTTTAGAAAGATGATGTATATATCATTCTGCCAACTAAGAAAAGATCCCAAAATGTTCAAGTGCCATTACACTATTGGCACACCCAGTAAGAGAACAACAAACCTTTAAATGTGGAATCCCTGGCATCTGAGACCAAACTGATCAGTGACTTTTCCCATATAAGTGCAAAGACCCTTTCTGAAGTTCCCGCGTGACTGGTATTCCCAGACAGCATACTGATGTTAACAGAGATACATTCACATGGATGTATCTAAGGTATATGTGAATGATATGCAGATGTTACATTTAATATGCAGTCCTTTAATACAGAATTACCAAAAATGTTAGAAATGAAAACCGACTGTTTAATGAGAATAATGGAATGAACTGTAGTCATGTTATACTTCCTCTGTACAAGACAATCATTTAGTGTAGAAAGCTAATGAATAATTAAAGAAAAGCTGTACTTCCTTCGGGGGATTCATAATTCCAATATGTGGAGCAAGTGCCAAGATTACACTCCTGAGAAGATAAGTAGTTGTCGTGTGTGGAAAGTTCATGATTGTGATTGGTTCAATCCATGGTATTCTTTAATTAGTGCTGAGAGTAGCTGTTCTGTAACTGAGATCCTGCTGTACTCTTAACAGTTCACCAGCTGTGTTTCATTAAGTAGGATGGTCTCTCAGTTCCTCGTCTGTATTGTATTGTCTGGATAATCCTAACTGGGGAAAACAAACTATGCATATAATGGCTCTGCTGACTAAATGAAAAATGCATCACACTTTTTATTATAAATCAATGCATTCTACTGTCTCCATAATTAATAAGTTAAATCAAAAATCTCCAGATTTATCCTCCCCTGAATCTTACAGCACTGCACTGTTTTCAAGTACCTTACTCAGGACTCAAACAATGAAGAGCTTGTGATATTGTAGTAATGCGGTGTGAGGGAGCAGCAATGATGGTGCAGTTTGCAGAGAAAGTGCAAATTCTTGCAGAATTACCAGGAGATTTGAGCAGAAGGGTCAGTATCTCACTGCTGGAGATAAATGTCATGATGTGGAGATGCCGGTGTCGGACTGGGGTAAACACAGTAACAAATCTCACAACAGCAGATTTCCAACAGGTTTATTTGGTAGCAAAGTCCATTAACTTTTGGAGTGCTGCTCCTTCAACAGGTAAGTGGGAGTTCAGTTCACAAACAGGGCATACAAAGACTCAAACTCAATTTACAAAATAATGGTTGGAATGCAAATCTTTATAGGTAATCAAGTCTTAAAGGTACAGACAATGTAAGTGGAGAGAGCGTCAAGCACAGGTTAAAGAGGTGTATATTGTCTCCAGATGGGACAGCTACTGAGATTTTGCAAGCCCAGGCAAGTCGTGGGGATTACAGTTAATGTGACATGAACCCAAGATCCCAGTTGAGGCCGTCCTCATGTGTGCGGAACTTGGCTATCAATCTCTGCTGACTGACTCTGCACTGTCGTGCACTGTGAAGACTGCTTTGGAGAACGCTTACCTGAAGATCAGAGGCCCAACACCCGTGACTGCTGAAGTGTCCCCCAACAGGAAGAGAATACTCTTACCTGATGATTGTCAAGCGGTATTTATCTATCCGTTGTCGTAGCACGTGCATGGTCTCCCCAATGTACCATGCCTCAGGACATCCTTTCCTGCAGCTAATCAGGTAAACAACACTGGCCGAGTTGCAAGAGTATGTACCATGTGGATGGTGTTCTCACGTGAGATGATGGCATCCGTGTTGATAATCCAGCATGTCTTGCAGAGATTACTGTGGCAGGGTTGTGTGATGTCGTGGCCACTGTTCTCCTGAAGGCTGGCTGGTTTGCTGCGGACAATGTTGCATCTTTTAGGGTTTAGCTGAGAATAAAATTGATAAACGCATGGAAGGCATCTGACACCAATCATGAAATTTTTGAAAGTCTATTAAAAAATATCAAAGTTCCATTAAACAATAATTGTTAGCCAAATAAAGATTTATATTTTATTTATTCATCAAAAATAGGTTTATATTAACACCGTAATGAAGTTACTGTGAAAAGCTCCTTATCACCACACTTTGCCACCTGCTTGAATACACTGAGGTAGAATTTAGCAAGGCCAATGCACCTAACCAGCATGTCTTTCAGAGAGTTAGGGGGAAACCTGTGCACTCAGAGCTAACCCACGCTGACACAGGTAGAGCGTGCAGACTCCACACAGTGAGCCAACCAGCAATTGAATCTGGGTCTTTGGCGTTGTGAAGCAGCAGTGCTAACCATTGTGCCACTGTGCTGCCTAAAACAGCTGTTTTAGCCACCGCATGGAACACAATGTGGCTAATGAAAATAAATGATCTTTTTAAAATGGAAATGGATCTTACTATTGTGCATTGCAAAGTAGATTGGAATAGAGTGTTCTGGCCAAGATCTTGTGACAATGGATTGGTTTCAGTTTTGTTTTCAGAAAACAAGGAGAAATATCATTGAAACAGAATTCTGATGTTTATAACTGTTATCTTCATTAACTGGATATTTTAATAGGGTTGCCAACTTTGGCTGAGCATATTCTAGGAAGTGTCATCACATGACCTCTGACCTTTAACTGCCCATCGCAGATTCCTGCCTTTGGTCACCTCACATGTCAATCATCATGGAGCCCGCCTTTTCAAGGCTTTTCAATGTACCTTGTTTTAACTTTTGAAAGCAGGCCACCCTGACTCAATAGTATCACATTTGTCAAAATGGTTAAATGATAATATTGGATGTACCCTGGAATACTGAGCAAGGTAGGGAAGAATTTGCTGAGGACTTGAGCAAAATCTTTGTATCCTCACTGGGCTATAAGAGAAGATTGGAGAACAGCCAGTGTTGTTCCTTTGTTAAAGATGGGTAGTAAGGATAATGCAGCTAATTACATGCCAGTGATTACGTCAGTGGTAGGGAAACTATTGGAGAAGGTTTTTTGAGATAAGATTTACTCCTATTTGGAAATAAGTAGACGTATTATTGAGGGGCAACATTGTTTTGTGAAGGGGAGATCTTCATTAAGGTTTTAAAGGAAGTGATGAAGATGATTGATGAGGGTAGAGCAGTGGATATTAGAACATACAACATTACAGCGCAGAACAGGCCCTTCGGCCTTCGATGTTGCGCCGACCAATTAGGAAAAAGCAATGACTCTCCAAACTAAACCATTCCCTTTTTGTCCATAAACTTATCTACTAACCTCTTAAACGCCACCAAACTTGGCGCATCTACAATTGCTGCAGGCAGGGCATTCCATACCCTTACCACCCTCTGGCTAAAGAAACTACCTCTGACATCCGTCCTATAACCACTACCCCTTAATTTAAAGCTATGTCCCCTCGTGTTAGCTTTCTCCATCCTAGGAAAAAGACTATCACTGTCCACCCTATCTAAACCTCTAATCATCTTATATGTTTCAATAAGGTCTCCTCTTAGCCGCCTTCTTTCTAACGAAAACAACCTCAAATCCCTCAGCCTCTCCTCATAAGACCTGCCCTCCATACCAGGCAACATCCTGGTAAACCTCCTCTGTACCCTCTCCAATGCCTCCACATCTTTCTTATAATGTGGGGACCAGAACTGCACACAATACTCCAAGTGCGGCCGCACTAGAGTTTGTACAGTTGCAACATGACGTTGCGGCTCCGAAATTCAATCCCCCTACCAATAAAAGCTAAGACTCCATATGCCTTCTTAACAACCTTATCGACTTGATTGCCAACTTCCAGGGATCTATGCACATGTACACCAAGATCCCTCTGTTCTTCAACACTATTAAGAGTCCTACCATTAGCCCTATACTCTACACATTTGTTATTCCTGACAAAGTGAATTACCTCACACTTTTCCACATTATCTGTCTGCAGGAGTTTGCGCGTTCTCCCCGTGGTTGCGTGGGTTTTCTCCGAGCGCTCCGGTTTCCTCCCACAATCCAAAAATTCGCTCTTAGGCTGATTGGGAAACAAATTGTCCCTATAGTGAGAGTCTTCCATATTAGGAATAACCTAATTTTATATTATGATAATGGAATTGCTACTATATAGTTATGACGGCGGCGTGGGCTCGTTGGGCCGAAGGGCCTGTTTCCCATGCTGTGTTGCTCTTAAAATTATACTCCATTTGCCACCTCTTGGCCCAGCTCTGCAACTTGTCCAAGTCTCTCTGCAAACTATAACACCTCTCTTCACTATCTACCACTCCTCCGACTTTGATGTCATCCGCAACTTTACTAATCCATCCTTCAATACCCTCATCCAGATCATTTATAAAAATTACAAACAGCAGGGGCCCCAAAACAGATCCCTGAGGTACACCACTTGTAACCGAACTCCATGATGAATAACTTCAACGTCAATAACTTCAGTGTTGACATTGAACACTGAATGTCAGTGTTCAATTGACATTCATGGACTTCAGTAAAGCCTTTGATAAGGTCCTTCATGGCAGACTGGTATAGAAAGAGATCAGAGATGAGCTGATAAGATGGATGTAGAACTGGTTCAGGTCATAGAAGACAGAAGGTAGCAGCGGAAGGGTACATTTCTGAATAGAGGGCTGTGACAAGTGACGTTCTCAGGGATCAGTGCTGGGATCTTTGCTGTTGTAATATATATAAATAATTTGGAAGAAACTACAACTGGTTTGATTAGTAAGTTTGCAGATGACACAAAGGTTGGTGGAATTGCAGATAATGTTGTGGATCGTCAGAGGATGCAGCATGTTATATAGGAGGCTTGGGCGGAGAGATGGCAGATGGAATTTAATCCAGACAAATGTGAAGTAATGCATTTTGGAAGGTCTAATACAGTTGGGAAATATACAGTAAATAGTAGATCCCTTAAGAGTTTTGATAGAGGAATCTGGAGACACAGGTCACTGAAAGTGATGAAGGTAGTCAAGAAGGTATACAATATGCTTGCCCTCATCAGCTGGGGCATTGAGTTTAAAATTTAGCAAGCCATGTTGCAGCTTTATAGAACCTTAGTTAGACGGCACTTGGAATATCGTGTTCAATTCTGGTCACCATACTACCAGAAGGATGTAGATGCTTTGGAGAGGATATTGAAAATATTTATCAGGATATTGCCTGGCATGCACGGCATTAGCCACGTGGAGACATTGGAGAAACTTCGTTTGTTCTTATTGGAATGACAGAGGTTGAGAGGTAATCTGATAGAAATTAACAAAATTATAAGGAGCATGGACAGTGTGGATAGTCCGAAGCTTTCTCCCAGGGTGGAAGAGTCATTTACTTGGGGGTCACAAGTTTAAGGTGCGAGGGACAAGGTTTAAAGGAAATGTACGAAGTAAGTCTTTTTCACAGAAAATGATGGGTGCTTGGAATTCGCTGCTGGGGAGGTAGTGGACATCGATAAGATAGTGACTTTTAAGGGGCATCTTGACAAATTCATGAATAGAATGGGAGTAGAGGAATAAGGTCCCTGGAAGAGTAGGGGGTTTTAGTTCAGTCGGGCAGCATGGTCGGTGCAGGCTGAGGGCCAAAGGGCCTGTTCCTGTGCTGTAATTTTCTTTGCTCTTTGTTCTTTTAATTTTAGTTAAATTAATTGTCATACTCAGTAGTGGCATGTCATATCCTGAACTTCAGAGTCATAGAGGTTTACAGCATGGAAACAGGCTCTTTGGCCCAACTTGTTCATGCCGCCTTTTTTTAAACCCTGAAGCTAATCCCAATTGTCCGCATTTGGCTCATATCCCTCTATATCCATCATACCCAAACTTTTTAAAATACAAAATTGTACCCGTCTCTACTACTACCTCTGGCAGCTTGTTGCAGATATTCACTATGTTCTGTGTGAGAAAATTGCTCCTCTGGACACTTTTGTATCTCTCTCTTCTCACCTTAAACCTATGTCCTTTAGTTTTAGACTCCCCTATTTTTGGGAAAAGATATTGAGCATCTAGTTGATCTGTCCCTCTCATTACTTTATAGACCTCCATAAGATCACCTCTCCGCCTTCCAGAGAAAAAAGTCCCAATCTATTCAACCTCTCCTTATAACTCAAGCCATCAAGTTCTGGTAGCATCCTAGTAAATCTTTTCTGCAATCTTTCTAGTTTAATAATATCCTTTCTATAATAGGGTGACCAGAACAGACACAGAATTCCAAGTATGGCTTTACCAATATCTCGTATAACTTCAACAAGACATCCCAACTCCTGTATTCAATGTTTTGACCAAAGAAACCAAGTATGCTGAATGCCTTCTTAAGCACTCTGTCCTCAATTTCCTCTCTAGCCTCCCATAATACCCTAGGATACACTTCATCAGGTCTTGGGGATTTATCTACCTTGATGCGCTTTAAGACTTCCAATACCTCTTTCTGTGGAATGCGAACATTCCTCAAGACATAGCTATTTATTTCCCAAAGTTCTTTAACATCCATGATTTTCTCAACAGTTTCTCTTTAAACTAATGTTACTTTTTTTTAAACAAATGGATCAAAGAGCTGGAAGAAATGGCACCCAAGGAGACTTGACTCCTTTTGTGGATTCAAACCACTCCCCTGTCTCAAGAAGAAACCAAAGAACATTCCAAAAGACTGTAAGAGTTTCCCTGAAACCACTCATAGGGATGTTGTCTGATGTGGGGAATGAATCATTCTAAAACAAAGATGCTGTCTCAAAACCTCAGAGGTACTAACCTATAACACAGGATGTGGAATTAATATGACCATCACCCTTTATTTGGAAAAATACATTGTGAAAAGCCACATGAAGGCTGCCATGTTTTCTTTGCTGTTTTAAGGAAGGGATGAGGAGCTGTGTGCAGTTCCATCCATCAAAGCACTCAGAAGCATCAAATCACCCAATCCGTGAGCCAGAACAAACAATAAGGTATCAGGATCCAGAATATGTAACCTGCCAGAGAAAAAATCTTTTAACTATTTCACTACAGGATATCTTTATGAATCTTCATTTTACAAGACTCTTGGTTCATCAAATTCGTTCAAAAAAACCCACAAGTTTCAGTGTGGAAGATTAGAGATCGAAAATCAGAGACTGAGATAACTGCAACTTGTAAAAGAGTATGAGTGCATACGTGAGACTGAGTGTGTATGCCATTACATTTAACCTGGGTAAAAGCCTGAGAATAAATAACTTTATTTTAAAGTCACAAAAGCTTGCTGCTGAACTATTTAATTAGAATATATACACCGAGGGGAAGAGAAAACACTTTTTTCCATGTAGAATATACAGATTACGGGTCATGAGAAAGCAAATACATTCTGTCTGTGGCAGAATACAAATACTTGTAGCAAATGAGGAAAATGAAAGCTCCTTTCAGATCCAAGATCCAATGTACAAGGAGGCATCTCCCTTTGGATGTCCTTTTGTTGTGGACACTGAACATTGTTTGGATACAAAGTGTAAAGCTAACAAATTTCTGACTTTCTGAGGGGTATATTGAACCTTGTACATAATAGGTTTGCAGGCTTGGACCATCTCAATAATTCTAGGATTGTGCATATTAAACAGTAAGGAGGCCTCAGTCCTCACTGCCCACTTTGTGGCACAAGGCCGGGGAAAACACTGACAACTGCATTATCTGCTTTGTAGATCTAAATGGAATGTGTATGGAAGGAAGGATCTTGTGAAATTTATGGATGTTACTGGCTCACATTTCCATTTGCAGCCCTTCTTCATTCTGCTTGATGGAGCAATGAATTCGACTGGTCAAATAGTTACTCCTAGGCATCTACTACTGAACAGCAACATACAGAATACAAAGTTGCATCCATGACTTCACACGCTAGGGCTAAATCCCACTAACTTGATTTGTGTAAGTCATATCCTCAGATTTATAGGTCCTTAAAGCACCGATGTCAGCTTGGCTTAATGCTGCAGTACATCATATGAGGTTTTTCTGTTGTCCTGAACACTAACATATTTAGGATTGATGTGTAGAGCTTTGGAAATGTTACTATGCTCAACATTCAAAACATAAACCAGATTTATAGAAAGCAATTCTATGGAAATATGCAAGATAAAAAAGGGTATAAATTGTATTCACAGTTGATTACATCTCTTATCAGCACTGCTTTGATTTGCTGCAAGGTTTCCAGTTATTTACCATGTACACAGGTTTAGCATTAAACCTCCATTTCTACAAGACGCTTGAGAGACTTAATAAGCCAACACATTTGCTTTAAAATAAATTAAAATACACAATAGGATTAATGAAGGTAGTCTTTGTTCAGGTTTAATGTCACATTGTTTTGGCCTGTTTTATATTAATGGATAG
Source organism: Sphyrna mokarran (assembly GCA_024679065.1). NCBI lineage: Eukaryota > Metazoa > Chordata > Chondrichthyes > Carcharhiniformes > Carcharhinidae > Sphyrna > Sphyrna mokarran. The sequence continues at coordinate 38,848,852 of JAGIQG010000013.1, forward strand.
CAGCTTTAGATCATTTTAGCAAATTTAAAATTAAAAACACTTTCAAAACTATATTACAAGCTTCTTGTGTAGTCAAATGGTGTAAAATTCAATGTTTAATGAGCATTTATATCCTTAATAGTCATCTTGCCACGGGACTAAGAATCCAGAGACTCAGGGTAATGTTCGGAGAACTGAGAGTTAAGATCCCACTTCGGAATTAGTGAAAATTGAATTCAGTAAAAATCTGGACAAATGTCCAGTGATTACCATGAAACTAAAGTTCTTTCAGGAAAGAGATCTGCTGTCCTTACCTGCTCTGGTCTACATGTGACTCCACAGCTACAGCAATGTACTTGACTCTTAAATGCCCTCTGAAATTGCTAAGCAAGCACTCAGTTCTAGAGCAATTAAGGATGGACAACAAATGCTGGCCCAGGTAGTGACATCCACATCCCATGAGTGAATTAAAAAAAAAACTCATAACTTTTATACCTAATTATAATGAGCAATTATAATTGGCCTGGCACATAAAGGAATTGAGTATAGTACTACTCACACAGCGATGTAAGAAATCACATGATCCAGAGCCATGATCAGTCTAGAGATGGACAGAGAACAAAAGGTCATCCAGACTCAAAATGTTGGCTCTGTTCTCTCTCTCCACAGATGCTGAGATTTTCCAGCATTTTCTGTTTTTGTTGTGAATACAAATATATGCACAGTTATGAGATGTTCATAAAGACTTGTTGTTAACAACTATGAGGCTTATTTTATGGTTTCCAAAACAGGATGCTTCAGGTATTATTTGGCATAGATTAGGGCCTAGAATTCGACTGTGTATCAGCTATTAAATGGCCACCAAAACTTGCAAATGACGTGAAGGAAGGCACATTCATTATAAACCAAAAGTCCAACATCTACCATGTTTGTCAAGGCCAAATATTTGATGTGTGATTTCAATCCCTTTCTATATGTAATGAAGGAGCTGATGCTTGTATCAGGTGATTGGCATGCTCTTGACTACAGGTAGAATTGGTTTTAAGAGCTACAACCAACAAGGCAAGCTTTTAAATATATCTTCTTGATTGTGGCTCTGGGAGAGCAGGAGGGCTTTTCCCAAATCCAGACACTAAGACCTATAGAATTCCATATGGTTCTCCGCAGTGCTGAAAGAAGTGATTCAACCCATTGAGTCTGCACTGACTCTCTGAAAGAGTATCCCACTCAGGTCCTCCTCTCTGCCATGAGCCCACAGATTTACTAAAACTAATCCCTCTAACCTGTACATCTTTGGATACAAATGGGCAATTTAGCATGGCCAATACACCTGACCTGCACATCTTCGGACTGTGGAAGGAAACCAGAGCAGCCAGAGGAAACCCATGCAGACATAGGGAGAATGTGCAAACTCCACACAAACATTAACCCAAGACCAGAATTGAACCCGGGTCCCTAGCACTGTGAGGCAGCAATGGTAATCATTGTGCTACCGTGCTGCTGACCTGGGACTCTTTTGGCTGCTGCTACTCCCTCTACCTGAATACAGCTGGAAGCCCTATTGACCATGAGGATGGTCAGAGGCATCATATCTTGATGCACCCACTCTCTTCCTAGTCAGTCTCCTTGCCTCATTAACTTCAGGGCTGTGGTGACAGTAGCAATGGCCAGTCAAACAGCCCATTCCTTATGTCAGCTTTGCCTCATTATAAATGGATTCTGTTTATTGGAGGAGCCTTGAACCTCATTGTTCAGGCAAAAGACCAGAATTTTGCGTAATTCCTCTCATCCATCCATGTCCCCTCAACAGCCTACATTTCACAATCAGTAGGTGGAACTGTCCCACAATTTGGTAAAGGCCGATGATGGGTGGGAAAGGCAGCCTTTCATGCTGGTGGCGGGAGTTTGCATCATAGATACAAGAGATATTAGGCAAAAAAAATCTTAGCCACGGACTTCACACCAGCTCATTGAATCTCTGATTCTCCTGCTCTGCCATCACCTCATGTTACACTGAAAGGCTGCCCCAGTGCTCAGCTTCTTGTTGGTCAACGGCGACTGAACACTTCGAGGAAGATTGCTCTCAGGTTGTCTGATGCTGCCCTCAAGAGACTGCTGAACTGTAGGAGCATTATGGCGTCCTCTACCCTCAAACAGGGAGGAGACCAGTGAGCTGGAACATGAGAGGTGGTGTCAATGCAAATGTATTGCAAAGGACAACAGGCATCTAGTGCAAGAAAAGGATGAATGATCTCCTCTGTTCTGCCAGGGTAACTCACCCTTCTCATCACTGTGATATTCATACACTATTACACATCTATAGAGGGCTCAGTCACTGCCAGCATTAGGGACACTACCACTTCACCTGCCCATACACATCTCCCTTGTAGCTCTTATCTTCATCATCTCAATGCTCCCACTCTCCATCCACACATGCCAGGCATTCTTATCATCTGCCCTGGCATGAATCCCACTTATGCAATGTCTGCTTTCACACATGACAAGCTGGTACATAATAAAAAGGAGAGGTCCCAGATAGGGGAAACGATGTCAGAGATAAAAGTACTCACCAATTTCAAGGAAAGATCCTTCCAGCTGATTGGGGAGGAAGTCGACCACTCCTGTGCCTATGGCAAAGTGAGCAATGATAAACTAAGTGGGGTTCAACATAGCATCGTCTATCACACAACACTGTTGTGGATCATGTCCCCCAATCACCCATGCCGTGCACTAATGAAATCTCTCTTCTTTCAAAGACACTCCAGGGGATCAGCCTATGGAGTCCAACAGTCAGGTCCGAGACAGCTCTGTGACCAGCACAGGTAGTTTCTGTGAAGCAGTTCTCCCTCATACTCTCCATCAGCGCAGGGACACACACCTCATTGGGACTTGTACGCAAGACACTGGGTCACAAACTGGTGAGTTCCTCATTCTTTCTGACCCATAACAAGCAGAAACAGAGACATCTCAGGGTGCTTCGGGATTGTTGGAGGCCAGGAATCTGCTAACTTCCAGTCAGATGATAAGTCTCCGGACTCAATCATGCCTCAGTTGCCGGAGTTCTAAAGGCAAGCTTGGGATCATCGGGAAGAAATGTTAGCTACACTCCTCAGATTGATAGGCAGACTAGGAGTCCTACTGTTTACCATCTGAGGTCACTTCAATGTAATGAAGCCAACACAGCAATGGTGGTAGCTGCCATGGAGACCTTGGTTTCCGTCCTGCACACATGTAGGACATGCGTTCCATGGTGCAGGCACTTGGTGCAGGCATTCATACATCCACAGAATTAATGAGAGCAGACTGCTGGGCTTCAGTGACAGATTCTATCACAGAGATGTTAGCCTTAAAATAGCCAGCATTTTTCTGCTTTTGCTTTTCATATTTTGAGAGTGTGGTATTGTAGATAATGTCTCAAAGTATATTCTATTCCACTCCTGCACGCTTGTGTGGGAAAGCCAGAGAGTGCCTGTTCAATTGAGTGGAGGGGGTGTTGGATTTTATCTGGGTGGGAAGTATGGCTGACATTAATATAAGGACAGCATTTTTGCTTTAAAGTAATGAACTGCAAGGATTACATCCTAACCCTGATTGTGTGATACAGAATGCTGTTCAGAGAGTCACATCTGGTGATGATCAGATCCAGCAGGCGTGCCAATGCTCTGATCTTAGATGTCTCCAGAATGCTTTGTGGTGTGATCCCTTCTGAAAGAAAATGTTTGTTGCACAAAATTCAGCAGCAAAGCTCAAGTAGTCTCTGTCTACTCTCATTTATCTTTCCTACGCCATCGTGTCCAAGACAGGAAGGTCATGCCTCGTGGTCAGCATCCAAGCTTGCATTGAAATCCTTCAGTTTTTAATAATTCAATCACAGGATGTGGGCATTGCTGGCTAGACCAATATTCATTGCCCATCCCTAATTGCCCTTGAGCAGTTGATGGTGAGCTGTCTTCTTAAACCGCTGCACTCCCTGAGGTGTAGGTACACCGACAGAGTGAGTTCCAGGACACTGACCCAACGATAGTGAAGGAACGCTGATACATTTCCAGTTCGGGACAGTGAATAGCTGGGAAGGGAACCTCCTGGTGTTCCCATATACCTGCTGCTCTTGTCCTTCTAGACCGTAGATGGAAAGCGATGTCAAAGGAACTTTGGTGTGTTCCTGCAATGCATCTTTTAGATGGTACACCCGCCTGCCACTGTTCATTGATGATGGAGGGATTGACTATTTGTGTAAGGTGTGCCAAATCAAATAGATTGCTTTGTCCTGGATGGTGTTGAGCTTCATGAGTATTGTTGGAGCTGCAGCTATCTGAGCAAATGGAGAGTATTCTGCCACACTTCTGACTTGTACTTTGTAGATTGTGGACAGGCTTTCGGCAGTCACTACAGGATTCCAAGCCTCTGAACTGCTCTTGTAACCAGTCCAATTTCTAGTCAATGTATTAACTGAGACCCTTGTTCCAGTTAACTCTCCAAAGGTATATGCAAGGTCGTGAAGCCTTGGTGGTTTGGTTCATGAGTGCCAGATGTGTCCACGTAGCAATGGGCCTGCACTGAAGTTTTTTATTCATGATTATTAGTGCAAGGGAAAGGACATTGTTCAACTCAAGTAGTTTTCAATCGATTGCTAAAGAACTCTAACTGCAGACGAGGGTTGAGCCCTACTCATGTTACTCTGTTCTCTATATAGCAATTAAGAAAAGGGAAATCAATAAAGAATAAAGACAATTTTAAAAATGAAATTAACAATGAATATGACAACAAAAAGTATCAGAATGTTATTCTTTCCCATTGTAACTAGCATGTTTGTCTTTGCAATATCCATTTTTCTGTAGTGTTGAAGAACGGCCACAAGATGGCAGATGGTAGCATTCTGCTAAAGGCCTCGGTCCATTTAAAAATATCAAAGCTTTAATATTTACATAAATACTTTGCATGATACATTGTATTTAATATATTAAAAGAAACATTAGCTAGAATAAACATGATCTGATTAATCCTCAAAGATCCAAAACCTTTTGTTTTGGTGTCCTGACTGCTTCAGTGATAAATATCTCTGGACTCCCGAGCAGACAGTGTCAGGATGGATTCCAGGTTCCATGACAATCACACTTGGAAATATTACTTAATCAACATAGAAAATGGTGCATTTGATGACTAAAAATACACATCTTAGCACATCTTTAGGATTGTGGGAGGAAACTGGAGCATCTGGAGGAAACCCACGCAGACACGGAGAGAACATGCAGACCCCGCACAGACAGTGACCCAAGTCAGTATGTAAAGGAACATCAGTGAGATGTAAAAAAGGCAAAGGAGGGGGCAGAGAATGAGGGGGAGGGAAGGTTGAAAGGAATCAGGCGAACTCTACCTACAACAAAAATGTCAGAAACAATCAGACAGAAAATAAAAACGAAAAAATGACAAGCAGCAGATATGATTCACAGTAAGAGCAAGAGTTAAGAGTACTTTTAAAGCAGAATAGTTGGTAAACAGAAAACAAATGCAAACATGCCTTATTAGGAATGGAATTCAAAGTCATGGGAATAAACATATACAAAGTTAATCAAACACATATACTGCAGAATCTGAAAATCTGTTATTAAAACAGGAAATGTGGGAAAGACTCAGCAAGTCTGGAAGCATCTGTGGAGAGAGGAACAATGTTAATGTCTTCAGTTTGTCCGACTTCTCTTCATAACACCTGTTTTATTGCAAGGCCTTTGGTGGCTTCTCTGCCAACATGACCAAAGAAGTGTAATTAATGGAAAGCAGCTATCTAAAACTGAATAATAGTGGTGTGAGAATGGAGATTAAATAAAAAACATCCAGCAGAAGTTTGAACTCTTCCCTCAGGAGAGTGGATGAGCGAAGCGATACCATGAAAAGTTTTCAGCTGCACAATTCATTTGATGTGATCCGTGAAAGGGGCAGTTTTTGAAAGTCACACCTGCTTTTACTTATTATTTTCTGAAGTTCAGCTTTAGTTGCTTTGGTGATTATGATTCATGACTGGGCTAGTTGCTATGTTATGGAATGGAGTCACCCACCTCTGCAAAAGGGAGTCTGCAGAGTGACTGATTATATATAATAATAAAAGCAAAATATTACAGACGATGGGAAATAAAAACGAGGTGCTGGAAATACTCAGCCAGTACGGCTGCATCTGTGAAGAGAGAAACAGAATTGATATTGAGTCAAATGTTACTCCTTTTTAGAACAGAAGTTAGAAATATGATGGTTTTATGCTTTTGAAAGAGAGGAATGAGAGGATGAACAATAGGGGAGGTCTAGAAAAGGATAGAGAATGAAAAGATTGATTTCATTTGGTTTGATTTGATTTATTTTTATCACATATATTAGTATACAGTGAAAAGTATTGTCCCTTGCGCACTATACAATGACAAGACATGAATAAAAGATTAAAGGAATGGTAATGATTAACATACAAACATATAGACATCTACTGGCCTACAATGGTAGGAGTAGGCTATTTGGTCCCTCGAGCTTGCTCCAGCATTTAATAACATTATGGTTGATCAATATTAATCTCAAATCTTCATACCACCTACTCCCAATAACTTATCACTCCCCTCGCTTGTCAAGAATTTATCAAACTCTATCTTTAGAATATTCAAAGACTCTGCTTCTACCATCTTTTCAGAAAGCGAATCCCAAAGACTCACAAACCTCTGAGAGAAAATGTTTTGCCTAGTCTCCATTTTAAATGGCAGCCACTTATTTTTAAATAGTGACTCTGTGTTCTAGATTCTTCTACAAGAGGAAAGCATCCTCACCACATCCATTCTATCAAGACCCCTCAGGATTTTATACGTTACAATCAAGTTGCCTCTTACTACAACAGATACAAGCCTAAACTGTCCAGTCTTTCTTCACAAGACAACCCATCCATTCCAGATTTTAATCTAGTAAATCTTCAATGCATTTATATCCTTCCTTAAATAAGGTGACCAATAATGTACACAGTACTCCAAATGTGATCTGTGTAACTGAAGCATAACCTCCTTACTTTTGTGTTCAATTCCTCTTATGTTCTTTTAGATTTCCTAATTACTTGTTTACCTGCATTCTCGCCTTTTGTGAATCATGCATGAAGACAGCCAGATCCCTCTATATCTCAGAGCTGTGTCATCACTCACCAGTTAGATAATATGCTTTTCTATTCTTCATGCCAAAGTGGACAATTTCACATTTTCCCACATTATATTAGATCTTTGCCATTTAATTAACCTATCTATACTTTTTGTAGCCTGCCTAAATCCTTCTCACATCTTGCTCTCCTTCCTATCTTAACGTCATCAACAAATTTGGCAACCATCCCATCCATCCATTTATTCAAATCATTGATATAAATTATGAACAGTTCAGGTTCTGGCACCAATCCCTGTGACACACCACTCATTACATGTTGCCAATCTGAAAAAGGCCCATTTATACCTACTCTCTGCCAATGCATTCACTACCTCACTAACCACTTCTTTTAATTCCCTTGGATGAAGCCTATCAGGACCTAGAGATTTGTCAACCACAACTCCAACAATTTACTTGGTACAACTTTTCTGATGATTTAAATTTTCTTGAGTTCCTCCCTCCTTTCCATTTCCTGCTGTGTAGCTGCTCCTGGGGAGTTTCTTGTATCCTCTACAGTGAATTCTGATGCAAAATACCTTCTCAATTCATCTGCCATTTTATTGTTTCCATAATCAATTCTCTAGACTCACTTTCTATAGAACCTACTATAGAACTTTGTTAACAAGTTTCTTTTTTTAAAATATTTGTAGAAACTCTTATGTTTTTACATTTCAGGCTAGCTTTCTTTCCTCTCTATCTTTATGTTTTAGTCATTCTTTGCTGTTCCTTATAATCTGTCCAATTTTCTGACCTCCTAATGTCTTGCAAAATTATATGCTTTTCCTTTAAGTTTGATACTATTGTTAACTTTTCTAGTTAACTACAGGTAACTTTTTCTTACTCAATTTAATGTACCTATTCTGTGCATTCAGAAATATCCCTTTAAATATAGTCACGCTTATATTTCGGTTATATTTTATAACCGAATCTGTAACTTAATTTGCCAATTCATTGTGATAAAGAAACAGAGTATTTATCCAAAGTGAAAGTGAATGACAGAATAATTAATCAGGGTGACTAACTGTGGTCAAAATAATATAAGAAACACCTTGCAATGGAACAGCTTCTGAAGATACTGTGAAGTTCAACTTTTCTTGAAGCTTTCACTGTAGCCACTCAACTTGACCCAGGAATGATATTGTCACCAAAGGCTGGGACTTCACCTGCCACCCAACCCTTTGTCCATCCAGACACCCACTGGATAGCCAAGAACCCAAACCACCCATCGACTGAGTAAGGGGAGTGCAGACTAGTGTTCCCGTGTAGCTTTGTGGGTTAAGGTCTACAAATGCGGAGCAGCAATGCATATGTGTTCAGATGCAAGAGATGCAGACACATCCATCCGAGAAGGCCTGACCCAGGATCTGGGATGGAATGCCAATTTAAGGGACAGTGCCAGAAAATCACGTAACCAAATGTTACGTTATAATTAACAACAGTGTCTAAAAGCAAAACCATTAAAAGTAAGATTCAGGCAGCATATGGCAAAATGGGCACAGAGATTATGATCTGAAATTATTAATTAAATGTTGAGTCCAGGAAGTTGTAAAGTGCCTAATGTTAAAGTGGGGTGCTGTTGTTTGAGCTTGCGGCAAGCTTCACTGGGAACACTGCAGCAAGTCAAGGATTAAAAGTGAGGTGCTGAATTAAAATGACAAGCAACTGGACTGAACATTGAGTTTAACAATTTCCAACAATGAACACTGTCTCCATTTTGATTCTGGTTTTTTTGCTTGTGGTGGGCTTTTAGGCCCCTTTGCAATGGTAGCAGGACCATAAAGTGAGGTAATTCACTTTGGCAGGAATAACAAATGTGTAGAGTATAGGGTTAATGGTAGGACTCTTAATAGTGTTGAAGAACAGAGGGATCTTGGTGTACATGTGCATAGATCCCTGAAAGTTGGCAATCAAGTCGATAAGATTGTTAAGAAGGCATACGGAGTCTTAGCTTTTATTGGTAGGGGGATTGAATTTCGGAGCCGCAACGTCATGTTGCAACTGTACAAAACTCTAGTGCGGCCGCACTTGGAGTATTGTGTGCAGTTCTGGTCCCCACATTATAAGAAAGATGTGGAGGCATTGGAGAGGGTACAGAGGAGGTTTACCAGGATGTTGCCTGGTATGGAGGGCAGGTCTTATGAAGAGAGGCTGAGGGATTTGAGGTTGTTTTCGTTAGAAAGAAGGCGGCTAAGAGGAGACCTTATTGAAACATATAAGATGATTAGAGGTTTAGATAGGGTGGACAGTGATAGCTTTTTTCCTTGGATGGAGAAAACTAGCATGAGGGGACACAGCTTTAAATTAAGGGGTGGTAGTTATAGGACGGATGTCAGAGGTAGGTTCTTTACCCAGAGGGTGGTAAGGGTATGCAATGCCCTGCCTGCTGCAGTTGTAGATGCGCCAAGTTTGGTGGCGTTTAAGAGGTTAGTAGATAAGTTCATGGATGAAAAGGGAATGGTTTAGGTTAGAGGGTCATTGCTTTTTCTTAATTGGTCGGCACAACATCGAGGGTCGAAGGGCCTGTTCTGCGCTGTAATGTTCTATGTTCTATGTTCTAAAATGAGGCAAGCCATTCAAAATCCATTGACTTCAGCAAGAATGAAAGACCCCACCGGCAAGAGGGGCTGTAAAATTCTGCCCTTCTTTCTATTTTCAGCTGGCATTATTCATTAATCTCTGATTCACCTTCATTCTGGATAAATACTTTCTTTCTTTACTATTATCACTCCCTTTGCCTTTTGTTCCATGACATCTTTGTCATTTATTCGCTCCCGAACCTTCTTTTATGTTCTTCCTTCCCCTCCCACCCTATTCAATGGCTAAATGAACAGATCAGAGGCTAGAAATTCTGCTTTGAAATCACTGCCTGACTCCCCAAAGCCTATCCATTATCTACAAGGCACAAGTCAGGAATGTGATGGAATACTCCTCACTTGCTTGGTTGGGTGCCACTCCAACACCACTCAAGAATCTTGACATCATGCAAGACAAAACAGCCCGCTTGATTGGCACCACATCCACAAACACCTATTCCTCCACCACCGACGCTCAGTAGCAACAGTGTGAATTACCTACAAGATGCACTGCAGAAATTCATCAAAGAGCTTTCCAAACCCACTTCCATCCAGAAGGACAAAGACAAGGGGAACACCATCACCTGCAAGTTCCTCTCCAAGCCACTCACCATTCTGACTTGGAAAAAATCATTGCTCCTTCACAGTCACTGGGCCAAAATCCTGGAATTCCCTCCCTGACAACCTTGTGGGTCAACGCACAGCACATGGACTGCAGTGTTTCCAGAAATCAGCTCACCATCACCTTCCCAAGAACAATTAGAAATTGAAAATAAATATACACCAGTCAGTGACACTCTTGCCACACAAATGAATATAAAAAAATAAAACCAGCAAGCCCTTCCCTCGTTCTGGTGAAGAGTCATATTTGATTTAACATATTAACCATGTCTCCACAAATGCTATAATGTGGAGATGCTGGCGTTGGACTGGGGTGAACACAATAAGAATCTCACAACTTATTAAGTTAAACTCCAACAGGTTTATTTGTAATAAGTGCCGCTAGCTTCCGGAACTGGCTGTTCCTTTGTCAGGTGAGTAGGAGTTCTGATCACAAACGGGACATATAAAGACACAAACTCAGTTTGATTGGAATGCGAGTCTTTACAGCTAATCAATTCTTAAAGGTACAGACAATGTGAATGGAGAGAACGTTAAGCACAGGTTAAAAAGATACGTATTGATTCAAGACAGGAAAGTTAGTGAGATTTTGCAAGTCCAGGTAAGTTGTATGGGTTACAAACAGTGTGACATGAACCCAAGATCCCGGCTGAGTCTCTATGTGTGTGGAACTTGGCTATCAGTCTCTGCTCAGCGACTCAGTGCTGTCATACGTCTTGAAGGCTGCCTTGGAGAACGCTTATCCAAAGATCAGAGACCGAATGCCCATGACTGCTGAAGTGTTCCCCAACAGGAAGAGAACACTCTTGCCTGGTGATTGTTGAGTGGTGTTCATTCATCCGTGTCTAGCATCTGCATAGTCTCCTCCATATACCATGACATAAAGCTGACAGAGTGAGAGGATGACCTGACTAGGATGGGGAGGCTGATAGCAGTAGATACATTGCTGCCAGATCTGCTAAGTTTTCTGGATATTTTCTTTTTATTATCACTCATGTCAGCGAATAATTTACCTGAGTCATGGTGCAGAGGTCCAGTGAGCATGTGGAGAGCTATATTCTGTTGAATTATTTTAACACAATAGCGTTGAGGGAGTTTGCTAATATTCTTGCCAAGTTCAGATGTTGAGATGTTGAAGCTGGCTGGAGCTTTGTTGCTCTTTGTTTGGTTTCTAAGGGAAGCACAAGACTGAGTTCAAAACAGTAAAATAGGGAAACAAGAATACTGGTCTAAACTGGCCTTGTGTGTTTTCAAATGGAACGCAAGCGAAAAGGGAAATAAGAACACTGATCCAAACTGTTTGTTCCTTCTTGGAGGCTCCTTAAATAAACCACTTACGAATCTTAGTACTAACGCAGTGACTGCGATTCTCCCAAATTGGGACAAAGTGCCCATGTCAACAGGAAAGCCAGGGTGTTTCCTGCTGGCACTACTAGTAATCTGCATTCACCATTCAGAATGTGTTAATGGGCCAGCTCTCCCCTCACATGTTTCACGCTGTCTCCCCAATGCCTGGTGCCTGATTCGCTGCAGCCAGGAATCAGCTGTTAGTTCTCTACAACTGGGAGGAGTATTTCAGCACTCCCTTCAGCAGCATTCTCACTGCAGCCGAGGGTATGGCAGGGAAAAGGTCTGCTCCCGGATTGCTGGAATCAGTGGTGGAGAGGATCCTGGAAGCTGTGGGGGTGAGGAGGGCCACTGTCTTCCTGAGAGTCAGTAGGAAGCTGGTGGTGACTCAGTAAGTGGCGAGAGAATCTCCAGGAGGGTGGGCAAGCAATGCCACAAGAAGATGAATGGCGTGCTCTGGTCTGCCAGGGTGAGTGCCCACTTCCCTGCCCCTGGCATCACTCATGCCCCTAACCACTGCCATCTCACCTTGATCCCCATCAATTGAATCCAACCACCTCCCCCCACCCGCAACCACCATCCTGCAGTCAAAGAACAAAGAACAACACAGCACGGGAAATAGGCCCTTTGGCCCAACGAGCCCGTGCCACCATTTTAACATTGTGAGTGCCCTCTTCTATCTATGACCTTTGTCTACACCTGTTGGACTCTACAATAATGGAACTACAACCAGATTGAGGGGCAACTAAATTAGGGCCAATTTTTTAGCACCGATCAGCCTGACAGCACGTTTTTGGGGTGTGGGAGGAAACTGGAGCAGCCAGAAGAAAGCATGGGGAAAATGTGCAAACTCCCACAGATATTGGCCCAAATTCATGTATCTGCACAGCAAACAGTGATAGTCACTGAGCTGTCATGTTGCCCATCAGATGGTCCAGTTTAAGCATACACTAACGAAGTGAAGCACTAGGCAACTCTTGAAGCAACATCCAAGAGCAGCCCTCATATGACCCACCACATGTATGCCCTTTGTTGGACAGCAAGGCGGACCGAATCACCTGTGGATTAATAGGAAAAACATCAATAAACATGCACAACTCATACAGACATTCACAGAATCCGCAGAAGCTCAAAAGTAAGACAAGTAAGCCATAAAATCAATTGATTCCCAGAAATGTCCCAAGGTTCTTGATCCTTATTTAGAACTGTCTTCTGTATCCCTCCATCTCTAGTTCGTTCATGTGCCTATCGAAGTAAACCTTAAACAACTCTAGCATGCCTGCCTCCACCATCCTACTTGATAGTGCATTCCAGACCCCCACAATCCTCTATGTGAAAAACCTCCCTCTAACATCCGAATTATACCTCACCCTCCCCCCACCCTGAGCCCAATTTTTGTATCTAACCTAGGAAAAAGCTTACCACTATTCACTCTATCTATACCCTTCATAATCTTATACACCTCTATTAGATCTCTCCTCGTTCTCCGTCTTTCTAAGGAGAACAGCCCCAATTTGTCCAATCTCTCCTCATAGTTCAGTTCTTCCATACCAGGCAGCATCCTGGTAAACCTCCTCTGCACTCTCTCCAGGGTCTCCACGTCCTTTCAGTAGTAAGGCGACAGAACTGGACGGAGTACTCCAAATGCAGTCTAACCAACAGTCACATCACACCCCCTGATTGTCCAAGCCCATGCTCACACATGCCACCAGCTATCAACCTCCCCATCCTAGTCAGGCCACTCTCTCACTCTGTCAGTTTTATGTTCCAAGAGGCAAAGATTATCATCAGCCAGAGGGAGCAGGCAAAGACGGATGGGGACATCCCCAAGGTACAAGTCCTCACCCCCTTTAATCACTTGCTGCACCTGCATATTAGCTTTCAGTGACTTACTGATTGGGATACTTAGGTCCTTTTGCCTGTCTACATTTTCTAACCTCTCACCCTCTAAGAAATACTCTTTACATCTGTTCTTCCTACCACCACATCATTGCTATTGCACATTGGATAGAGACTGGAACATCCAAAGCAGCAGCCAGTCAGAGGCCTGATGGCTTCCCACTTACCACTGGCCCCAAGGCAGATGTCACGTGTCAGGAAGCAGTCTCCCAGTAATGGTAAACTAGGCTTTACAGGAGGGCATGTCAGTGACCTTCCAGCAAATGCAGGCACAACTGGAGGGGGCCAGCAGCCTCATCTCACAGGAAGTTAGTGCCAGTATTGAGTGATTCCCTGGCCAGCACTGCAAAGGTGGTGTCTGCAGTGGAAAGCCAGGCTAAGATATCCATACCATGATGAATGACTTCCGAGGCAAGGCCCACTCTGTGATGTCCATCACTCTGTGATGGATTCATTTGTAGGTCATGCAGACTTGTATGTGTACAGGATATATGGCATTGTCTTTGGGGAAGGAGACATCATAGTTGAGGCATGCAACTGACACCCCCAAGCTACATAATGCCAGGTCAGTTACCCAAGTGGCATCTTAGTGATTTCTTTGAACTCTTCCCCCAAAGCATGGGAACTTCTAGTCAAGCCATTCCCATATCCTGGGAGGATGGGGAAGAGGTCCCTTGGAACACAATCAGGGCCGGCAATGCAGCCTGACAGAGTCAGAATGGACTTGGTACCAGCCTGGAACCCATTTTTCCATCAAATCTTGATCCTTCGAGTCTTGTGATACTCACCAGGAGTATCCCCCTTACTTCACAGTAATGAACTATGTAGAGTACAGATGAAGCTTTTCATCTCTTTTCAGGTAAGCATAGACTCTGTGCTGCATATTACACTGACTACTCCAAGAATGAATGATGCCTGCATTAAGAAAATTGTTAAGCACATTATTGGACCTTCTTGATCTCTCACACTTGCATTTTCCGCAGAATGTATATTATTTGTGACACATCTTCTACCCAGACACAAAGGTTTCAGGCCTCAGATAGCTTGGAAAATACATAGGATCATATAAATATGGAATCATGGAATGTGTATTAATACACAGTCATGTCCTGCTGGCTCTTTCGAAGAACAATCCAGCTGGTTTCACCTCTCTGCTGTTCCCCAAATCCCTGCAATTCTTTCTCTTTCAAATATTTATTCAATTCTGTTTTGAAGATAGTAGTGGAATTCATGGTGCAGTGCAGCCTCTGAGCCAGAAGCTCTGTGTTTGAGTCCCACTCCAGGACTTGGTAGCCATGGAAGATATGTTCATAATGTGCCCAAACAGGAAGGATATCCACCTGTAAAACCTTCTGATGTACTTATGGCAAGTGGTAAGAACAGGATAGTTTACTGGTCAGCCATGCTTGATGTGGAGTGGTGCCCCTCAAGCTAAAGCCACCGCCCAATATGCCAGCAACCTGTTCCAGGAAAGCTAGTCAGAGAAACAGAAGGGTGAATTTTACTATCCCACCCATCATAGGGATTGGAGTGGGCGAGAGACGGAGCATGGAAAGTTCCGTTGACCTCAGGTGAAATTTTCTGGTTTCAGAGCAAATGAGGACGGGAAATCCTGCCTCGAGACTTTCTTAGGAGGCTGACGAGGTTCAACATGTCTAGTACGACTCTCACCAATTTTTACAGATGAACCTCAGAAAGCATCCTATCTGGTTGTATCACAGCTTGGTACTGCTGCTGCTCTGACCAGGACTGCAAGAAATTACAAAGAGTTGTGAACAAAGCCCAGGCTATCATGCAAACCAGCCTCCTACCCACTGACTCTGTTTACATTTCCCACTGCCTCGGAAAAGCAGCCAGCATAATTAAGGGCCCTCATGCACCTCGGATATTCTCTCTTCCTTCTTCTTCTCTCAGGAAAAAGTACAAAATTATGAGATCATAGACCAATTAACTCAAGAACAGTTTTTTCAGACTTTTGAATGGATCTGCTTTATATTAAGCTGATCTTTCTCTGCACCCTAGCAATGACTGTAACACAACATTTCTGCACTGTCTCCTTTCCTTCTCCCCTATGTATTCTATGAAGGGTATGCTTTGTCTCATAGTGTGCAAGAAACAATACTTTTACTGTATCCCAATGACAATAGTAAATCAAATCAAATCAAAGGGGCAAGCCCAGCTTCCCTAGTTTTATCTGGATAATTAATTACTCACCCCAGAACAGTCCTAGTAAATCTTCTCTATATCATCTCCAAAGCTTTTTTTTACCTTTCTTAAGTGCGATACCCAGAATTGAACTCAACATCCAACTAGTGCCAATATTTTTTTTAGATCATTAGCATAGACTCCTGACTTTGGCACTCTATGCTACTATTATAAAATTCAGGATCTGATAAGTTTTATTAAATGCTTTGTTAATCTGTCCTCTCAAAGATCTTGTTCAAGGATTTGTGCACAAACATCCTCAGATTCCCCTCTTCTTGCTCTGCTTTTAAAATTGTATCGTTTAAATTGTAATGTTTCTCTTCAACCTTCCTACAAAAATGTATCACACACCACACTTTATGTGTGTTGAATTTTATGCACTTTGTGGCCACCCATTCTATCTGCCTTTCTATATGGGGACATAGGAACAAGAAGATGCTATCAGTTCCTCCAGCCCATTGCGCTATTCAGTTAAATCACAGTTGATTTGTATCTCAACTCAATTTTCCTGCCTTTATCCATTTCACTTGATATCCTTACTCTACAAAATCTATTATCTGCACCCTCTCTTCTTCTGTATTCCAACAATTACCAACCCATGTCACAATCTTACTTCTAATTCAATGTGGCCACATTTTTACCAATAACTACTTATGGAACTTCTTAAAGTCTGAAAGTCTACAAAAACAATACACATAACTGCTTCCCTACTGACCATGTTTGTGACTTTTTAAGAACAAGCAAATTGATTTGTCTGACCTGACCTATCTTCCACAAATTCAAGTTGGCATGGTTTCTCAGTGGATACTTATTTAAGCACTCAAATAATTTATCCCTAAAAGTAGATTCCAATAACTTTCCTAAAATTAATAGTAAGCTAACAGGCCTGTAGTTGCATGGCCTCTCCTGCCTCTCTATGCCTCCCAATTTCTTAAACAGAGATGCAACATTGGCAATTGTTCAATCTAAAGGCATAATTCCTAGATCTAAAGTGTTTGGAAAATTAGGATCAGTGCAATAGGAATGTCCTCACTTATTTCTTTTAACATCTTGGGAATGAAACCAGTAACTCCTGGAATTTAGTCTATCTTAAACCCATTATTTTCTACTTTACAATTGTTTATTTGTGTTATGGTTCAGGTCAGAAACTCTAAAGTATGTTATGAAGCTCCCCTGGATCATATGTTTTGCACCTTGAGTTTGGCTAGGATAAGTATGATATGTTTCACTTCAGATATGATTCAAATGACCCACTCGGGAGCTTTTATCAAATAAAGCTTATTTAAGAATATAGTTAACATCTATAATAAGAAAATTAACAAGAACTTTTATCAGTTACAAGCAAAAAGGGTTGTACATTATTACAAGATAGTGTACAACCCTGAACGAATAAATCTAAAATGTCCTAGTCAAACAAAACCCTTGCCATAGACAATACCTTTTAAACAGGTTCAACACAGCAAAGACCAAAGCTCATGTGATATTCAAACTGAGCCCTTTGGTTGGAGAATTGAAAACTCTTATTCTTGTAAGTTCCAGCAGTTCCCCTCAATACACCAGAACAGCTTTGCAAAACACCAGGTAGAGATTCTGGTCCAGCCACCAGCAGCAGATTCTCCACTTCAGGAAGGCAAGAAACCTTGCTTCCAGCTAATAGCAAAATTTTCAAAACCAGGAAGAGGGAGAGAAAATTCTTTTCAGCTTAATGCCCCTTTAAAACTAAATTCTAACCATAGCCAAGCAGAAAATGAAATCTTAAACTCACTGGAAAGGAAAGAAAAACTGTTCAAAAACACATGGATATCCTCCTATTCATGCAGGATCATAAAGCAATAGAGTTAAAATAAATAGACCCCATTTAAACTATTGAAGAACGATAAAAGGATCCCTTGTAGATAACTCGGCAGCAATGAAACCAAACAAAAAGGTCTGTTTACAACTGCAGAGAACAGGATTTAAAAATAACCTTCTTAAAGATACACAGATGTCACACTTCTCATAAGTCTATTTCATCCTCTTACTTATTTTTACATTCTATTGCAGCTCTGGCATTATTGCTAGAATTTTACTGCTTTGTTCACCCAAGGCTTGTAAGATCTCACCGAGGCCAATGGAGAATGCCATTCTGCGAGCTTTACCCTACCCGATTCTGGGATGGGCGTGCTGGTAAAAATTCTGGCCTATGTCTTTAAATATTTATTCACAATGGCACAGTGGTTAGCACTGTTGCCTCACAGTGCCTTGGATGCAGGTTAAATTCTGGCCTTGGGTGACTGCCTGTGTGGAGTATTCACGTTCTCCCTGTATTTGTGTAGATTTCCTCCGGGTACTTTGGTTTCTTCTCACACTCCAAAAATGCGCAGATTAGGTGGATTGGCCATGCTAAATTGCCCCTGATTGTACCAAGATATGTAAGTTAGGTGGATCAGCCATGCTGAATATGCAGAGTTACCGTGATAGGATGGGATTTTGTTTTGGAAAGTTGATGCAGACTTGATGGGCTGAATGGTCTCCTTCTGCACTATAGGGATTCTATAGTTCAGTGGAAAACAAATCTGCGGTTTTATTGTTACTTATTAATTATTCCTTGGTACATTTGTCTTGAATAGGCCCACATTCCCATTTACCACTCTTCATTTGTAAAAGCTTTTGTTACTGACTTTGTCACCACTTGCAATTATTTATTTTACATCCCTTTGTTGATTTTATTCGTTTCCCTGTCAGTTTTCCCTTACCTTTGCCTCAGACTTTCCTTTTATTTTCATGCTATCATAACTTATTTGGTCACAGTTGTTACTTAAGGATACGAGGAGAGCCGTATGCACGTTTCACCTTGAAACAAACGTGGTTATTTTTCAGCATTGTATGTACCACTGTGGTCTACATTGGAAAGTGGAACAATGTTGCTTCTTAGTAATCCTACAAGGAAGTAAATTTGAAGGAACAATGCTGCAAATATCTTTATCCAAGAGTCGAATCTTAATTTCCATTTAGCTTCACCCGGGGAGATCATCGTCACATCTCATTGCTCCACAGGAGTAATCTGCTGTGATGAAAATGGAATTGCAGCCTTTAGAAAGTCAGTTCTGGTTGAAGCGTGCAGCAGAAAGCTGGGGAGCGGCATGTAAGAAAGGAATGCTTTTCTTTTTAGCTCTGCCAGTAGACTGATATTTAGTTGGACTACATGTCTCATGACTGCTTTTGTACCACTTTGCCAGCATGTCTAACACAGGATAACCTGGCAGAGATAGCCAAGCAAGAAGCAAGCATGTGACACTGCAATAGAGAAGGTATCATTATTTCATACATTCCAATCTGAAACATTTACTGGCTGCTGGATGCCCACAAAAAGACATTGTGCTTTAAAGAGAGACTTAGCACGGATACAGGGTGCAAAGTTTCTCACTACACTGATTATAGTTGAATGCTTTGATCCTCAGACCAATGCACATATGGTAACACACCAACCATTCTCTTTCTTATTCCTTGCTTACCCTGGGAACAAACAAATTTTCAGTCTTTTAAGAAGAACAATTGGGTAACTAATCCTTCAAAATACCCTTTGGTTAAGGACAGCACTGTTTGGGATGTGACAGTATAGGCACCTATCTCCCCTAATATTAAAAACCTAACAGCCTCATGCTGCAATGTGTCTTACCTCAGCTTTTCATGCCAAATGGCACAAACTTCTGAATTGTCAGCTATCACCTAACTGGAAGCCCATTAAGAAGCAACCGACATGGTGTGATTTTTAAAATATTCTTATTGAGAGGACCAAGTGTGTTCGCCTCAATCCCACATCCAGAAAAGGCAAACTGCTGTAGTGATCATTTCCACTATCTCCCGCACTCTGATTCCCACCTACCTCCAGTCACTTTGTATCCCATCCCAATCGAATCTTTTCTTGCTCCTCCACTTCATCACTTATATGCTAGCTGATGCTGTAAATACAGTTGTCCGATCCTCTATCTGCTTTGTTGATCAGCTAGCTGTTACTGGATGCACTTTGTAGGCACCTCATCAACTCAGTGGAAATGTAAACTGAGGCTCAGTGTCACGTGCATCTCGGGCCTCACTCAGATGTTGCTCCCTGAGCTCTTGAACAGTGGCAACATAGATCCAAGAAGGACAAATGCAGGCTTTCACCTGCTTTGCATCATTGTCTCTCAATTGCTCTTACCTAACTTAGTGATGAGATGTGCTCTGAAGTCCTTTGCAGCAGTAACAGAGGAGTCTTCTGAATCCAGTTCTTTATGATGCTTTTCAATGTCCAAAGCAGCAAAGTGCCACCTCAGATCATTTTGGATGGTAAAACTCAGTAGAGCATAGCAAATCACAACAATCCCTGGCACAGTCTACAGGATATTGCAGAGACTTCTGTCAGCAACAATGTCCTTTTTTGACACATTGATTCACTCGATAACCAACTTTGTGAAAGCACGAGTCTATTGTGTCTTACTCTTCTGCTGATGTTCAGGGTACACTGTGGAATGGTAATTTTGTCATTTGCAAATCATCCGTTGAAAATTTTTCTGTGCATGACAATATCGCTAGATCAAGATTTAATTTCAGACTACATAGACTTCAGAAATAATCAAATTTAGTAACAATTGATGTATGATTGGATTGAGAATTTAAAGTATATCATTCCATTGGAATGTTCAGGAATTAAAGCTTCAATCAGGTGGAATGGACAGGGATTTGGCAATACAATGAGATGTCACAACCAATTAGTGCCAAAAGTATGCTTTTGGAATTGTCCATTATTTTTCAATTTTGTGACTTATCATGTGGATGCATCAAATTTTAAGATTGTCAATTAATTTTCATCAAAGTGAACAGTATTGAAGTCATTATCGTTACATTGAATTTATTGAATTGAACTATTTATTGCTGTCACGTGTGTGGCGAAAAGTTTTATTTCTTGCGTGCTATGCAGACAAAACATATCATTCATAGAGTACATGTAGGAAAGGAAAGGAATCAGTGCAGAATATAGCATTGCATTTACTAATAGGATGAAGAGAAAGATCAGCTTAGCATGTGATAGAACCATTCAAATGTCTGATAGTAACAGGGAAGAAGCTGTTTTCGACTTGGTTTGTATATATTTTCAGACTTTTATAACCTTTTCCCAATGGAAGACGATAGAAGAATCTGGAATTATACTGGCAGCTTTCCCAGGGCAGTGGGAAGTGTAGATGGAGTCAGTGGATGGGAAACTGCTGGTTATTTGAGAAAGAATTCTCCTCTGTGTCCAACGAAGAAAGCTCAAGTTGCCCTGCTTGGGACCCCCTCCATCACAAGATTCCTGAAGCTCTTCATGTTAACTTGACTGAGTGGCAGCATTGTTTCCTTGGTCTCTGGTGGCAATCTCCTGCCATCTGGGATTTCATTCCCAACCATGGCCAGCTGTTGCTTCCTCCCAGTTTATGTCCAAATGAGACTCTGGAAATGAGGTCCCACTGGGCAGAGATAGGGATAGTTTGCCGCCCACCTTGCCCCTCCACCTCTCTCCCAACCACCTCTCAATCACCTCTGCCACCTTCACACTGAGTTAAAATCACCGTTTTACAAAAGACTCATCAGAAGTTACCACACAAGCTGTTCCTCAAATTTAACCACCTTATCAAATCTGATTCCTGCTTGATGAACCTTTAATATTCCTCTTTGTTAAGCATCTGGGGTGAACAGGAGATAAGCAATAAGAGTTCAAACTTTGAAAAGGTCTCTAACCTCACCTTATCATAACCTTATAGGAATCAGAGAGTGCAGCTTTGCTATCTGACTCCTGCTGTTGGCAAGCCAACTACACACAGCCTTTTAGGAAAGAGACATTTGTAAGATAGAAGATTATGAGGGCTCTGATAAAATGCCTTTTATTAATGCATTCTGAATGTGTAGTTGCAACAGACATTGTGCTGGCATATACTTGGCAGATTTAATAGCCAACATAGCCATTATTATAATATGACAGCATACAGTGTGGAATAGAAGAAAATATACATGTCAATGCATGACAAAGATCAGCTAGTGCCAAAATTTACTGCATTATGATAATGTACCAAATTTTCAGTGAGACTATCTTTTAAGATACCACATGCCGAATCATTGAGTTACATCTACATTAAAAGTTATGTGCCAGAAATAGACCAATTCACCATTGCATCTAGATTGGATTGTAATTATCTTTCTTCCACAATGACTCCATCATTAGTCATTTGCCAACCTATGGATGGTTTTCTTCTCTGATGTAAACTGTGAAGAATAATGGTCCCACCCTTGATCCCTATAGGACTCCAGCAGTATTAGTGACAACACTTTGCCTACCAGAATATAACAAAATTTCTATTCAATATAGGATTACCCCTCTAATTCTAAAGAATTCTACAAATATGATATGAGACCACAGGGTTGTAAATTCAGCTTTGAATTTCTTTGTGTGTGGGAGATACATGATTGGGAATGTGGAATTGAAATATGGTCATAGTAACAACTTTTCTGAACTGACAATTTTTCCAGAAACTTCCTTACACACTGTACAAACAGAATGAATCAATAGAAGCACTGTTAATTCCTGAACCGGCAAACCTCCATCATTCAGTTGTGTTTTATCCACATTCATGTAGGCTTGTTCTTCACTTCAACTACTATTGCCAATCTTTGCTAATGCCAAAACTATCTTGGAAGGAAGAAAGGGTTAGGGCAGATACAAAAGAACCAAAGAAAAGCCAGGCAGTGTGCTTTAACGATTACTGCCCAGTGGCTCTGACGTCCATTACCATGAAGTGCTTCGAAAAGTTTGTCATGTACACATCAACTCCAGTCTCCCAGATTGCCTGGATCCACAGTAGTTTATCTATCACCCCAACAGGTCCACAACAAATGCCATTTCCCCAGCCATACACTCAACCCAGGAACATCTGGACAATAACGACCCTTATGTCAGACCCCTTTTTATTTGTTCAGTCTTTAACCCCATTATCCCAACTAAACTCATTCCCATACTCTGTGATCTGGGGCATGGCCTCTCCCTCTGTGACTGGATCCTAGGTTTCTAATCCTCAGACTGCAATCAATAAAGACATATAAAGGCACCTCCCTCCATGATTATCCTCAATACCGATACCCAGGCTGAAAAGCCACATAAAAATGGCTACCTGGCACGGGCCTCTTGCCTAAAAGAGCAGCTTGATTCTAATGATGTAATTGGAGGCTGACTTACATGTTGAGAAAAATATATCCTGCAGGTTTCCAAAGAGTGTGCATCCGACCTGTGTAGGCAAGTGATTTCAAATTAGGAGAGGAAGCAGAACCTGGGGAAGGAAGGAGGAGGAACAGGGAAAACCTAGAGGTGATTTTAACAACTCCCTCCCCCTCAGACTATCATCCCCCAGATAGCTGGGGTTAAAATCAACCCTTAAGTGTCAATCATTGAAATTGTCCAAATATTAATGACTGACATTTTATAACATAAAACAGATATCCTGGTTATAAATGATTGAATATGATAAATTAACAGCAAAGTTGCACTTTTCAAAGATTGCTTGGTCAGACAATAGAGCTCCTAACAATTTTGTTTACTCCCGAGATACCTTTTCCTCAGACTGTGAAGGGAGCTATTTTTTGCCCAGAGTTGTTCAGTCTCAGCGTTTTGTTTTGCAGTCTTTTTTTTGTAAAAATGCTGCCGGACTGCAAACGGCTCTTCCTGATGGATCAGCATCTGTCTCCCCCCGTAGCCATAGCAACACAGATGACATCAGAAGTAGGACTGAATCACATAACGTGCTGTCCACACTAATGAGGCGCCACTACAGTGGATTTGCTTTGAAGCTGTAACATTCATACTGCTGATTCCGTGGAAGACCAACTGGAATGAATTATCAGATCTCTGGGAACAGGAGGCGGGGAGTAGCACTCCGAAAATGGTGGGCAGCGACTTCCACATCGCTACCATCATTATTGTTTTTGCTGTAATAATCCCCTGGCTCACCATAACATCAGACCCCCTGTTTCAAATGGGGGCCAATTTAAAACACTGAACAAGATCATAACCATAACTGCATTCCTGCCTGAGACACATCAGATCGTGCCGGAGGCCAATGGAAAATGCCATTCTGCGAGCCTGACCTGCCCTGATTTTGGGGCAGGTGTGCCAGTAAAATCAGGGCCCATATGTCATGTATTGGATCCCAATTGCCACTCTTGGTCTCACCTGATGGAGGGGTGCATCCGCTAGAACCAACTGGCAGTTCAGCCAAGGGAGGATCCCAAAAGTTAAGATTCTCTTCATTTTTCTGGGACTGGGGCAGCTCCAGACCCCAAATAAACAGTCGAGTCCACTACCACCCTTCATTGATCCCCTCCCACCCCACTTCTTTACCTTCCATCTACCAAAAGGTCACCGTTTAGCAAATAGTGTAGCAGCCTGCAGGCAGAATCAGTACACCTCTGCCTGTAGATGGCTAGCTGCATACAAATGGAGCCAGGTCATTTAAAAAGATCGGGACGCTGATCTGAGGGGACTATCCACCTCATTCTTCTGAAAAAATGTTCAAAATATCTTAAAACAAAATCAATTGAGAAAATAGCCCGTTATATTTTAATGCAGTTAATAAAGATAAATTATTTAATTTCTATACAAAGATCAAGCTGGGCATTATGTTAAAAATAGCACAAGAAGAAAAAAGGTGAAGGGTGCGATAATAGCTTCTATGTGAATTACTGAATGTGGCTTTTAAGGGAAATGTAATGCAAGATTAAAAATATTATATGCCACTGTGTAGCTGGTGACTCAGTTGAAATCTTGACACCCACACAAGAGAGGCAAACAATTTTAGAACATCTTGTGCAAATAATTATATTTGTCTGAAGTTAAGGGTGTGATGTTAGTATACAAGAACATTGAAAATTACACATGGAAACATTCCACAAATGGTTTGAGGTAATATCTGAATCATAAACAACTACTTACCCAAATCATTCAGGCAAAATTAATAATTTGGCAAATAAACATTAATTAACACCATAAAACTAAAACATAAACACTTTTTTGACAATTGCTGTAATCTGGTATATAAAAAGCCATTTATATAATGCCTTATTAATGCCTTATTAGATCTCTCAGAAAATGCTAACACATCTCATATAAACACATTAATGAAGGAATGGAGTAGGAATAAATGTTTACTTTTAAGTTTATTTATTAGTGTCACAAGTAGGCTTACATAAACACTGCAATGAAGTTATTGTGAAAACCCCCGGTGCCCACACTCCGGCATCTGTTCAGGTACACTGAGGGAGAATTTAGCATGGACAATGCACCTAACCAACGTGCCTTTCAGACTGTGGAAGGAAACCAGAGCAGCTGGAGGAAACACATGCAGTCACGGGGAGAACATGCAGACTTCGCACAGATGGTGACCTAAGCCAAGAGTCGAATCCGGGTCCCTGGCATTGTGAGACAGCAGTGATAACCACTGTGCCACTGTGCTGCCCAAGTCTGAGTGGAACAGCTGAATGATTAGCCTAACTCCCATTTTGCAAGGCTGTTTTGATAAAACACTAATATTATCATAGAATCATAGAATACTACACTGCAGAAGAAAGCCATTCAGCATCAAGTCTGCACCGACCACAATCCCACCCAGGCCCTATCTCCATAACCCCATGCATTTACCCTAGCTAGTTTCCCTGACCCTAAGAGGATGTTTAGCATGGCCAATCAACCTAACCTGCACATCTTTGAACTATGGGAAGAAACCAGAGCACCCGGAGGAAACCCATGCAGACATGGGGAGGACATGCAGACTCCATACAGACAATGACCCAAGCCAGAAATCGAATCTGGGACCCTGGTGTTATGAGGCAGCAGTGCTGACTGCTGTGTCACCTTGCTGCCTTGGTGTAGTGTACAATTTACTCATATATAGTTATATTATTTTTCTGAAGATTTCAACTCTCCTCTGAATTCCATTTTTTCCTCCTGAGCCTGCAAGGACAAGCACACAGCACAATTCACAATCACTTGTCAACTGAGATTCTTCACCAAAATGACCTCTACAAATCAGCAGGGATTAGTAAATGAGCCGCTGATACTGCTGTTCCTGTGTCACAGAGTTGTCTGCCAGGATCCAGTTAGGTGTGAGACTGCCCCCCTGACATTTCTTCTCCTCATTCTCTGCTGGGAGAGATTGCAATCTCTACTTTCCAT
This sequence comes from Sphyrna mokarran, assembly GCA_024679065.1. Taxonomy (NCBI): domain Eukaryota; kingdom Metazoa; phylum Chordata; class Chondrichthyes; order Carcharhiniformes; family Carcharhinidae; genus Sphyrna; species Sphyrna mokarran. The sequence goes on from JAGIQG010000013.1 coordinate 38,874,844, forward strand.
TTCTCAGTTCTCCACAGCTCAGTCGGAGAGCTAAGTGCAGTAAAGACCATAAGGCATAGGAGCAGAATTAGGCCACTTGGCCCATTCGAGTTTGCTCCACTATTCAATCATGGCTGATATTTTTCTGATCCCTATTCTCCTGCCTTTTCCCCAGAACCCCTGATCTCTTATTAATCAAGAATCTATCTATCTCTGTCTTAAAAACACTCAATGACCTGGCCTCCACAGTCACAGGCAAAGAATTTCACAGATTCACCATTCCTTTGCTGAAGAAATTCCTCTGCTTTAAAAGATTGTCCCTTTAGACTAAGGTTGCGCCCTCTGGTTCTAGTTTTTCCTACTAGTGGAAACACCCTCTCCACATCCACTCTATCCAGCCCTCGCAATTTCCTGTAAGTTTCAGCAAGAACTCACCTCATCCTTCTAACCTCCAAATTGAATCTGGGCTGAATCTTATGCTCATTCTGGTGGGAAGCTTAGAGATGGGAAGGAAGAAGGGCAATTAATTAACAGAATGGTAATGTACCTGAACCTTACTGCTTTCCTATCTCCACCAGGGTTCAGTCCTGGGCGGGAAGACTCATGGTGGTCGGCCTTCCTACTCCACTCTCAGTTGAGGCCTTTAAGTAGCCAATTCATGATCACTTCAGAGCCTCATCTTCTAGTTGCTGGTATTAACCCAGTGGCAACAGCCTGGGTGGCATTCACAGCAACTAAAACCATGTGGCCAACTTGTCACCTTGGATGGAGGGCGAAGAAACCTCAATCAAAGGTTTTCAATGCCTGATCTCGGGACTGAATATCAAGTAGCAGGAGACACAACTGAGAACCAGAATCCTGCCCTTTCTGCCAACTCCATTGCCACACTTGCTCCGTCACACTTACCTCACAAAACTACCCCATGTCCGACCTGTGGCTTGTCAAGTATTGGGGACATAGGTTGAAGGTGCGTGGGGAAAAGTTTAGAGATGATGTGGCAGACAAGTTTTTTACTCAGAGGATGGTGAATGTCTGAAATGTGCTGCCTGGGGAGGTGGTGGGAGCGGGTACGAAAATGTTATTTAATGCATCTAGATGAATAGGATGGGAATGGAAGGATATGGAGTCCATTTGTGCATATGGTTTTAATTTAGGCAGGCATCATGATCAGCGTAGGCTTGGAGGGCCAAAGGGTCTGTTCCTGTGCTGTACTGTTCTTTATTCTTTATTTTTTGTACTTACTCCACAATCCTGGGACTCTGGTGCTTGTCCTTCCAGCAGCAGCCACTGCCTCCAAGTGGTACTGTTGAGCTGCCAGCTTTTCATTGGCTGGCAGTTCATTGTTTTATGAGACCTCTGTCCCTTTTACTTCCTCCCTAACCCTTCACCCCCTCGAACCCGCTCTCCACCCCCCCCCAACAAACCCTGCCCCCCCACCCCACCAACCTGGGGATCTTAATTCCAGAGGAAGGCCCACTGCTGGCCCCAACATTGCCTGAATGACTTGTGATTCAACAGGCCTTTCCAAAATGAGATATTGCAGGCCTCTTGCTTGACTCTCCAACTGGCAGGCAACATCTCTGACATCCCAACAAGATTCCGCCCACTGCGTCTGTTTCCTGTCAGTGGTAAATACCACAATTGCTTCTTCTTATATCTTATTTAATATAGTGCTTTTGGAGCAATTCAGTGGGGTTTGGCAATTGGATCTTATGAACATATGAAATAGGAACAGAAGAAGAGCATTCGGCCTCCTGAGCTACTTCTGTCATTCAATAAGATCATGACTGATCTGTTTGTGTTTCGTATTCCACATTCCCATCTACCCCGGATAACTTTGATTCCCTTGCCTGATGAGAATCTATCTACTTTTGTTTTAAAAAATATTTAATGACCCAATCTCCAACACATTCTGAAGCATTTGAATTCCAAAGTCAACAATTCTCTGAGAGAAAACATTTCTCTTTGTCCTTAAAAGTGACTCCTAATTTTAAAAGAGTGCCCTGTAGTTCTAGAGTCGATCACAGGTGGAAACATCCTTTCCACATCCACCTTGTCAAAACCATTCTAGATCTTACAGACTTCAATCACGTAACTCCAGTGAAAACAACCCAGTCTGACCAACCTTTCCTGATAAGACAACCTGCTTATTCCAGGTATCAATTTAACAAATCTTCAATGAACCCCCTTCAACATATTTACATTCTTCCTTAAATAAGGGGACCAACACTGCACACAATATTCAAGATGTCATTTCACCAATGTCTCGTATGAGTGAAGCATAATATCCTTTTTTTAATGTTCAGTTTCTCCCATAATAAAGTATTTTCCATAAGAATGTGTGATTCTGTAATTTGCAGAACAGACAAGGATGTGAAATTTAGGGTTGTGCCCATTTTTGAGTACTATGACTGGCCTTAGAGTTCCAATATGGACTGGAATTCTCCGTCCCACTGGAATTTTAGCGGGCAGGTTGCAGAGAATGTGAAACTCCATTGATGGTCAGGTGGGAATTTCCAGTTTTTAAACCAACACTGCCGGAGAATTCTACCCATGATATTGCAGCGAACCTTTTGAGGTGCGTTGTATTGAACCCTGAAGCAACTACACAAAATGGTTAAAATGTACAAACTCTCCTTTACATGGCTATGATCATTTCAACTCCAATGTGGACTTATACAAAGTCAGTGGAAGCACTGTGAATATTAAAGAGTTTCAACAACGTGAAGTTATTTAATGAGTGACCATGAATTACACTTACTGTTGGGAATCCCTGGTTGCCAACCTTTGGTAGAAATACAGGAAATCCATATAAGTTGTAATTCCACGGTTTCTTTGTGTTTCTACCAAGGTTCCACTGAAGTTAAGGTGGAAAATTCTCATTGAATTCTCATGGAATGATATACGTATAAATTGATCTTGGGGCAATTTAGTACTTCCAGAGCCTGTGCTGGGAGCATGTTTTATGTTGGTTGTGATAAGAAGTGGTTGCAGAGACATGGGCCTGTCGATAATTGGTTTATTGGATGGACAAGACCATGTACAGATATACAAGGCTACAAGTGTTAGTAGATCCAAGCCCATAAGCATTCTCCTTCTTGATCATTAGTCATGTGTCTCTCTCTTATCATCATTGTGTAGGTGGTACTGTTTTCCCAGTCCCACGCATTAACCTTTTAGCTCTGAACATCCTAATACCACATCTCCCTCCTATCTGCCCTCAGGTCTCTGGCTTTTTTAGATTTAATCATTCTGGAGGTTTAACAACTCTCCCTGATCATGTTTTTGTCATACTTGGAAGATTGATAGTTTCCCTCTGGATGTCTTTAGCTTGACTTGGTTGGTCTTTGGCGAGAGTAGCAGCATCTGGTGTATTGTCAGTCTGATTCTCAACATCTGGTTCTGCCAAATGTATAATTGAGGTTTCTTCTTTGAGGAATGAGGATAAAGTTTCTTTTGTTCCTTTATATTGTGCCTCTGGAGTATGTATGAAACAAGCTGATCACTGATATTTATCCTTTAGATAATGATGCCTTCTTTGCTGTTCTCTTATCTATATCTTGTCTCCTTTGTTCAGCCTGGGCAGATACCTGGTATGTTCAAAGTGCCACTGGAAAATCTTTGTTCCGCTTCAAGAGGGTTTTAAAAGTGTAGATGTCTGTTCTGGCTTGCTATTGAATTGGAGATACCTCAGGGAATTCTGAGGTGTAGGAATCTGCAATATTCGGTAAAATGGATAAAGTATTCATCAGTGAATTGCAGCTGGATGTTGGACACCACCTGGTCTGGAATGCCATTTATTGCAAAAACATCTTTCAATGTCCTAACTTAGTAGATATTGTGTATAATAAGAAAACAGTTAGTTTTAAGGGATTTATATTTGAACAGTAGAAAGAAGGTATAGTCTTAGATTTAATTTAATGTTTTATGTTGGCACTGAAGCTGTGATTAGTTTTCAGACTGAACAAGCAACGTTTGTCTATGTGGCATTCTCATTTCAATATCCAGCTAAGATTCTATCGTGTATTAGAGCTTCAGAATGCAGGCTCCCAAGAGTTACCTAGCAAAATGAGGGAGAAGCAGGCAGCTCCCTTTGTCTAGAAACCTGTAGGAAAAGCTAGGTAGTTGAGCTAGAGACTGGAAGAGAGTTATGATGGGCCTCTTACGTCTGCTCGAAGCTGGAACCTCATAAAGAAAGAAAAGTTTCAGACAGCCAAATTGAGAGCTCCACAGAAAGTGCTAATGGGGAACTACTGGAGGATCCTGAGATTTGTAAGAATGGGCCCAGATTTCCCATTGCAACCTGTAACTTTTCTGGCAGGTGAGGTCAGGAAATTGCTTCGTTGGCCTTTTTCCAGGATTTAAGCATGCGCCAGGACTGCATGCACATCTCCCAAAGCCAAAGGATAATCAGAGTTGAGAACTTGCTGGAAACCAGATTCTATGGGACCACTGATTTCCCAATAATGAAATGCAAAATGTATTTAAAATACATTAAAATAAGTTTCAAATGACTTACCTGTCTTACCTAAAGGTAAACCTGTTCACTGAAAATTTTAGACATTGTTGCAAGGTTTTTCCAGAGACTGCGTATTACCAAAACTCAGCTAATACAAAGATTCACAAAGTCAGTACCCTGGTTAAAGACATATCTTTATTCAACCAATGATCACTGGGAGAAATAGCAATGGGCACTCCAACACCTCTCTGAAGAGAAGGCCCAGAGATTTCTAATATCACTCTGAAGTTACAATGCATCAGACAGGACAATTATACATTTTCAAATTTGCTTTTCCCACCTTCCCATTAATTATGAACCAGTGATTATTAGCACAAATCAATCATTGTTAACAGTTATTATATACCTTAGTCAATTACATTCTACTCTGACATCATGGGATTTCATTGGTCCGTAGTATCTGGATGTATTTTTTCCCTGTCGCTTAACAACCCTTGAAGTATAGAGTTCAAAGGTGCTGTTCTCACCAACTTTCAATAAGGTTAATAGTTGATATTCCCATTTCTGAGAAGCACTATCATAACAGTATCAATTGAACAGCTCTATTCAGATTATAGCTTTGGAAACCCATACATAAGTTACATTGATAAGAATATACACCTTCTGTGATTTCACTGTTTCAAAGAATGTGGTTTGTCTCACTCAGTCTTCATCTCATCTTGCTCTGGAGTAGCTTGCCTTTGGTTAAAGTGTACAGATTACTTCAAAAATGTCTTTTAAAATCCAAAATAAATGTTTAAATCAGAAATACTTGTTCAAATCTCTTACTTGTTTAAATCTCTTACTGTGATTATATGTGTCTTTATGCAGACAGTACCTCGTTAGTCTGTAAATCTGATCTGCAGCCATTTCACTTATTGCTAGTAGTTTTATTAGTGTCTTCAATCCTTGGTTACTCGAATTTTCTGTAACTGGTACTGATGTGCCAAATGATAAAAGCAAAATCTCTAAATTGGGTAATCAAGGTTGTCTATAATTAAGACTTTTCATCTCAAGATCCCTGACAAAAGCTATTGTTGGTATGGAGTTTCAAGAACATTGTACTCTGGAGAACTTCATCAAGCTGTTGTCCACCAAGAATATCAGGTGGATTTCTCTTGCCACAGCTTTGTTGAGTTGAGTTGATCAACACAGATGAAGGGACTTTGCTTGGTTTAGGAACTGGAACCAACCTGGAACACTTTTCTGTAGTGACAGGGAAATGACTGTTGTCTGGGTCATCTTGTCAGGTTGCAGTTGAAACTGTTTCACAAGTAGACACAGTATTTTCCTTGGTGTGAAAAGACATACTGGTTTAACATCTTTCCTCAAGGTTATTTTGTATTTGTCTTCAATCACTGCAGCCCAGAGAATAGTTTTGGAAAATTATTTCTGAAGTCAGACTCAAGATCCTTGCTGGTTGATTTCCTCAATCTTTTGGATGAGATTGAGGTTGACATAAGCTTTCTGGCTTGAAAGATTGTGGACCACATACGATATTTCCTGTACCTATTTGTTTTTGTATTAGAGTGTTGCTTGCGCTGTACCTTTGACCTGCAGCTGATACCCTCCTGGGCCATGTAACTGGGTTGTAGATGGCTTCAGACATTATTTAACTACAGCCCCAGCTCCTTGTCAGACAACACTGTTACATTTGCCCCTGTATCCGTTATGAAATGAACGATCTGTCTATTGACTCACATATCCTCAATTCATAATGTGTATCTAGAGGTCTTTAGGAAACATTATTCCTGCTGAGAGCCCTTAATATTATTAGTGCCCTTGCGTGTGAAGATTCTCTTGATCCCTCTCTGTGTCTAGAGGCTATAGTTCTGCACATCTTCCTAACTGTCCAAACATTTTACTATAAAAACATTCTACAGTGTTTGCAGGGCATTGTTCAAACCACAGGCTGGTATGGTTTCATGACATTTTGATATTTTGTTTCATAAATGCCTTTATTCTGGAGTGTCTTTGACATTCTTTTGTTTAATACGCTGTACCATCACCAGGGGTGTCCTAAACAACAGTTTATCTTCTCTATGTATGTTTTGTTTGCAGACCTCCCATTTTCACACTAATTGTATTGCCTTCTCCAAAATTAACATTGATGACTCTATTAAGTTCCTTCACAATTATCTCGCCTCCGTCTTGAAAAACCCTGTGCGATTTCCCACCCGCACTGGTATAGAAGACACTTTCACAGACTCAAATCAGATACCTATAAACTCAACCATACTTGGCATTTACCCAACCTGAGTGTCCATCGACAGCTCTGGAAGGATATACTAACCCACTACTTGCTCTGTCTAGATTAAAATACTCACCATTTCCAGATCATCTTGGAGAGAAAAGGCAATTCCAAATTTTTTTTCCTGACTACCAGCCACCTTTTTAGACCTCCTCACCTCCAATTCTCACCTCAAGATGTCTTGATTTACTAATGACTCTTGGGTGTGATGGAGTTGTGCTAGTACTGTGGAGAGAGGTGTCAGTAAACATGACAACAAGATGGGGAGTACATACCAGGATCCCTGACAATTAGACTACAGAATGTTCTTTTAGAATTTTTGGTAGCTTGCAGTTGCAGAGCTGGAGATATGATGAACAGTGTTGAGTGGGAGATGTGGATTGCTCAGGTATATCAGAGCTGGAAGGAGGAGGCAAGAAACTGATAGGCCAGTGTCCCAGGGTCAAATAGCATTCAGGAAAAAGTCCAAGGTCCAAGCTAATGTCCTGGGATTGTAACCACTTAGAAGACAACACCAGAACTAAGAGTGCTCGGAGGAGTGTTTTGATATTGGGAGGAATAGGGAATGAAGTACCTGGGCCTGGTAGTAATGGAAGATGATTTGCATCATGAAGGAATTTAGAAAGAATGTCCAATGGTCCATCAGCATCTGCCAAGCCAGCTTCCGGCAACAATGATTTTTACTTATTCATTCAGGAGATATGAGCATTGCTGACAAGGCCATCATTTATTGCCCGTCCCTAATTGCTTTGAGAAATTGGTGGTGAGCTCTTCTTTCTTGAACTGTCGCAATCCATATGGTGTAAGTACACCTACAGTGCTGTTAGAGAGGGAATTCCATGGTTTTGGCCAACAACAGTAAAGGAACAGCAATACATTTTCAATCAAGTTTGGAGAGGTCCATTTGTTCAGGTGGGTGGTGTTCTTCTGCATCCACTGTCTTTGTTCATCCAGGTGGTAGAGGCCGTGGGCTTGGAATTGCTGTTGAAAAAGTCTTGGTGAGTTGCTGCCACGTTATCTTGTAAATCATACATTCTGCTGTCACTCTGTTTCAGAGATGGAGACAGGAATCTGACAGAGTCTGGGAGCAGTGAAAAGTGATAGGGAGCTAGGAGCTAGCACCATCAAAGATACATGATGTGTTGGTAATGGGAGAGGGAGGAGGGGATGGAGGGGGAGGGCTTCTGCCAGAGAATCTGCTGTCTTCAATTGCCTCTTTGGTTATTGTATCTTTGCATTGCATTCCTGGGAAGATAACCTGATTCTTAAAGCAAAGTTGGTTTTCAGCATGAAGAGTCTTTTATAATAGACTGTACACATACGATGGTAAGCATCAGTACAATTAATCCAAATGCTTACAATTCATAACACAATGTAATTAACTTCTCATTTACAAAGCTTAAAGCAGTAATGATGCAATAACCTTGATCTGTTTAACTGAAACAAATTACAAAATTCAATTTATTTTTCTTTTAAGGATCTACATTGAGAAATAGAATTGCCTGAAAAAAAGTGCCTGTTTTGAGAAGGAGTATCTGTTTTGCAGTCCTGTGATTGAATTTAGGCTTTGTTTTTTCAGTAGCCACTGAGTTATTTAATCTCATGCAGGCCCTAAGGCAGGTTCTGAGGAAGTGGCTGGGGGGTGAGTGTAAAATTGAATGGTCGGGATTCCGCCCAGGCACTTGCTTGCCCAAACCCAATCGCAATCCAGCACTTGGGCGGTGAAGGCCTCGGCTCTTAATGGCCATTAAGGGCTAACTGCCCTGCCCCAATTATTAGGTAAGCAGGTGGGACGGATGATGGCAAACTGGCAAAAAAACTTCTCCCAATCTCAAGCAGAAAAGGGCTAGAGTGCCTCACTCTGAAGGTCCCTGCAGAATTGGGGCAACGTCTCCTCCAGAAGCTCCAGGAGGACCACCACCCCCACCATCACCTACCCCTGGATGCTGCAATCACTTCTCTCCTGTTCTCAGGACTTCCTCTATCTTCCCCTCCCCGGGACTCCCGGAGCTCCTTTTCTTTCTCTGCTACCATTCCTAACCATTCCTAAGGATCTGAAAGGAGAGTTGCAAAAGGCTCATGTTGTACTGAGGGGAGAATGGAATTGCTTACACCATCTATAGCTTGCAAATTAGAAGAGATTTTGGGAGGAGGTGGAAGTGGGTGAAGAGAAGGAAAATTAGGAATGAGAATACTGCCAATTGTCGCCATTGCTTCAGCAAAGACTGTTCCAATGATGGTGAACATCATCGTCCTACTGGGATCAGGACATGCATCTGTCTCTGTCTCTGCCCCCTGCTCCTGCCAGTTAGAAATTGCTATCTATAGTTATATGCTACTTGCTTTGTAATATGTTTGTGAATGTGGAGCAATATGACAGCCATGATTGATTCGCTGATAGCCTGTGTAAGTTGTGAGACACGATTGTGGGTCATGCAGCAGCGCTAAGCATACGAGAGTGAGGTGAAGCTATAAATGTTAGATATTAGTCATTATAAATAGGTAGTTGATGGCTGAGTGATGGAGATTTTATAAGTCGAGCACGGTGTCTGACACTACAACTCTGCTATATCATGGACTCATGGAATCTCTACAGTACAGGAGGAGGCCATTCAACCCATTGAGCTTGCAGCGACAACAATCCCACTCAAACACTGTCCCCATAATCCCACATATTTACCTTGCTAATCCCCCTGACATGAAGGGGCAATTTACCATGGCCAATCCACCTAACCTACACATTTTTGGCTTCCTAGCGCTGTGAAGCAGCAGTGCTAACCGCTGTGCCACCCTTAATATATATTTACAGAGTATGCGTTATCTCATGAGGAAGTTTATCTGCATTCTTGATACACCTGTAGGCTGCTGATTGTGAAATGCTGCAGGGGTCTGTGGAAAACACGAATCAGCCACATAAAAATCAAACCACTGTCACCTTATTGGCCAAGGACAGGGCACGCGGACCTGCGAATTGTGGTTCCAGATTTTGCTGCAACATGGCATGTAACTCTACCACCCTTACTCGGGATACTCTGAACCTTCTTCTACACTGGGTTTCTATCATGTCCCGATATGAATCCCTACAGTGCAGAAAGAAGCCATTCAGCTCATTGAGTCTGCACCAACTTTGTGCCAGAACATCTTACCAGGCTCTATCCCTGTAACCTGTACCTATCCTCTCCACTAATCCCATTACGCTATACCTCTTTGGACACTAAGGAGTAATTTAGCATGGCCAATCCTTCTAACCTATGCATTTTTGGACTGTGGGAGGAAATTGGAGCACCCAGAGGAAACCCATGCAGACATGGAGAAAATGTGCAAACTCCATATAGCCACAGTGACTTAAGGCCGGAATTAAACCCAGGTTCCTGGTGCTGTGAGGCAGCAGTGTAACCCCTGTGCCATTGAAGATCTGATCTTCGGAGTCAGTAAATTGTCCCAGACTTTTCGATAGCTTTCCGTCACCAGTCACATAAACCGGGTTCGAGCACTAGTGAAAGCTGCCTTGGATGTGGTCAACTGTGTTTCGAATGTCCTGCTGGTTCTGTGAGCATCCAGGACTTCCAGATCTGGGTCTCCTGCCCTCTGCTTCAGGTGCTTTCTCTGGGCCTTCATAAAAAGCTAGGCCCAAGGGAAGTGGAGGGAATTTCACAGGATTAGGCTGGCAGGCTCTAGTGCGGGGATAAGGGAAGGTGGGGGCTGGGCTTAAGAGCCGGGGGAGGATAAAGGGTCTGTAAAGTCTCTAAAGTGCAAATTCATGGTGGGATGGCACCTCCAGTGGACACAGAGGACCCTTAAATGATGGTCGCCCACTCCACCCCCCTTGCCTGACACCAGCCTGTACAGCTAAAGTTGCTAGCTCTGCACCAGAGTGTGGGCCTCACCGTGCCACAAATACAATAGTGAGATGGGCAGGATTGGCCACTTAAGGGCTTCAGTGGTCACAAGATTGGACAGGTTGTAACACCATCCAGCTTTGGGGCAGGGGAGTAGGTGGTGTCACACACTGGATTTTAACAGTCCTCTCTCCTTCAAAGGAGAATAATGTTTTTTATGTATTTTGTTTGTACTGACCAAATGTGAAATGGTGGCATTCTTTGTTTTAGAGGCTCCTACATTTATTTGAAGTAGTAAGAATGCCCCAACCTTCTTTTTCTTACAAATTTTCCTAAACACACACAGATACACACACACACATATATACACACACAGAGACACACACACTCACACATATACACACACAAACACACAGACATACACACACTCACACAGACATACACACACTCACACACACACACATATTTATGCTAAGGAGGAACAGTAGAGAACCCAAAAGGCCAGCTTTAAAACCTAGAGCTGCAGGAGATCTAATCCTACCACAGGTACCAGGCCACGTGAGTGTATAATCCCTGATGATTTTATCTGAATAGCTCAGTGGAATCAGGAGACTGTGATTAACCCCCGGCGGCTATGGAAAAGCTTTGTATCTGAGAGATTTAAAAATCTCCTTAAAAGGAGGAAAGTCTTTAGTCTGGCTGAGACAGTCACTGAAGCAAGGAATTTCTCAGGTACTGATTCATTTCAAAAGGTAAGTTCAACCAGTTCACTCAGTTCTTTCTTACAGAAGACAATAGACAATTCACTAGTGATCCAAAAAAGAGAAAAGATTTGTATTAACTGTTTGGGTGGATGGGGAGAGAGGGTGATGGGTGGGTGCCAGCATTGATCACGGTGGGTGGGCTTGGGGCAGGGGGGGATGGTGGGAGGAACAGATTGTGACTCTGATGATTGAGGGTGAATGCTGGCTCAGATTGTGGTGATGAGTGGGTGTGCCTTAGAGCTCTGTGGTGGAGTTGTTGTTGAGGTTGCGGGGGGGGGGGGGGGATGTAGGTGAAGAGGCTTGTATTCACATAGTGCTTTTGACAACTTCAAGATGTATCTCTTCCCAAAGGTAGGTAAGGAAGTCTAAAATTAGAGGGCATAGATTTAAGGTGAGAAGGGAGAGATACAAAAGAGGCCAGAGGGACAATTATTTTCACTCACAGGATGGTGAGTGTCGGGAATGAGCTAACAGAGGCAGTAGTAGCAGACGGTACAATTTTGCCTTTTAAAAAGCATTTAGACAGTTACATGGATAATATGGGTATAGAAGGATATGAACCAAATGTGGGCAATTGGGACAAGCTTAATGGTAAAACTGGGTGGCATGGACAAGTTGGGTCAAAGGTCCTGTTTCCATGTTGTAAATCTCTATGACTCTGTAAACTCAAAAGCCTTATAGCCAATGAAGTAGTTCTGGATTGTAATTGTTGTTGATTATATAATGCAGGCACAAGGCAATTGAGTCAGCAGGCCATTAATTTTCATTATATTGTTCAGTTTTTATGATACTTGAAGCAGTACATTGCAATTAGATTGCCATATGAGTCTCTCATGTCAACCTATGCCATTGTGTCAACTGGAAAAAATCTCACTCCCTTAATGAGCAATTAGTGTGCAACCACAGGTGAAGGTTATTGCATACTAATGCCCAATAGGCACAAGAGTAAATGTAAAAGATTTACAACAGAATACAGGAAAAATGTCTTCAGTTAGAGAAAAATGAGGCTGTGAACTCACCTCCATCACCCAATACCTGAATACGATCAGTCATAACTTGCCCTTGTTCTGTAGTACATAAACAGAAGATTCTGCTGGGATAAATGCTTACCAAGAAATGTCAGAATTTCTTAGTTAGTTAGTTCCAGTGAGAAAAACCTTATGTTTCTTTCAGGCCAGTTTTCTCTCCAGATCTTATCACACTCTGTCAAAAAAAATATACGGTTATTCTCCATGTCACCATGCAGAAACACACTGGCAAAGCCTGACTTCACTGAGATCGGAGTGCCATGTTTAAATGCGCCATGATCAGACTAAGCAATAACCTCTCTACCTGCCCCCTCCCTCAACTCCAGCAGAGAGCTCTTAGGCGTTCCCACCCACGCCTACAATTTGAGCCAGCATTCACTCCCAATTATTAGTGGCAGCATTTGTTCTTCCCACTCCTCCACGCCACCCACCGTGATCAGTGTCAGCACTTCACTCTCACCCAACCCCCTGCCCAAACAGTCAATGTCGACACTGGCATGCTGCCCACTTGTGTCGGGGGCATTTTTCTAGGACCCTGTCTGGCCATGTCCCTTTCCCCCAGGGGATATATTCATCTGGGGAACATCTTCATGACACATTCACATCTAGATGAGTTTGTTGTAAAATGCAGCAACATAATGTCTACGTCAGTAAGCTTTGTAAATACATCATGGCCTCAATATACAGTCAGGGTGGTCTTTAATAACATTCTATTGAAATCAAGTTCACACTCGTTATGCTCATGAAACTTATTGCGCACTGGCAAGGGGTGGTGAAATTCAGAACTCATGAATCTCTCTGGTAAGATTCGCGATTTCGGGTTTTGACAGATTTTGATTCCCAGCTGCCATTCCTGTGGGTGGAAAGCACAGGCTCAAGATCACATCCTAGGGCAAAATCTGACTAAGAAAATGGCAGAGAATTAGTTCCAGCCAGAAAAATGGAGTGTTTCTCTTTAGATCTCACACAACAATCCGGCAAAAAAATGAGGGTAGGCATATTTCACAGTTTCGTGTAGAGGAGCAGGACCTAAACATGTTGACAAAGCTCAATTGCATTGAGATTCTTTTAAAGAGACCCCGTCCGAGCAGACCAAAAAATAACCTCCTCTCTACCTCACTATGGAGATCCCAGGGGTTCCCCTGCTCCCACAATCAAAGTCATCATCTGTTCTCCATCCCACAATCAGTGCTAGACCCCTCACTCCCCACACGCAGTCAATGCCAGCACTAGCCCCCCACTTTCCCCAAACCCCCACCCAAATAGCCGTCGCTAGCCACTGCTAGCCACCGCCAGCACCTCCCCGATCGTCAGACCTCTTTCTCCCCATCTGGTCCAGCCAAACAGCCAACCACTGCACCCTCAGCTCCCACATCAGCTTCCCCCTCACCACTACAAAATAAATGATTTCTCCCTCACCCATGAGACTTCCACTGACCCAGGTTTGACTTGGCATTGCACCCAGCGCATGTTGGTGCTACCAGGTTAGCATTGCGAGATTAACATGGTGACATGCTGCGCCAGGGACATTGCCAGGGCATGGAGGGAACTTCCAGGTGGTGGTGTTCCCATTACTCTGTGGCACTAGATGATAGAGTTCGCAAGTTTGTGAGGAACTGTTGAAGGAGCTTTGGTGCACACAGGTAAGTGTCAGAAAGATGAAATCTTTAAGTATTTTTGAGATTAGCATTTCTTTAACACAAACTGTCTGTGGAAAAAAGAACTTCCACCTCTTCTTCACTATCACCTTAGCTAAATGCCAAGCTAATGGACTGAAATGTGCTGTTCCTCCTTCTGTAGTTTGTTCTTCCTTCAAATTGTGAACAAACTGTTCCTGCCTAAGAACAGAATTTTCACTCATCAAAATGGGGGATATTGAAGTTATGGAGCAGAAATATTTCTATCAGACTTCGCATCAACAGATTCAAAGTAAAGCTCCCATTATTTGATCCCAGAAATATATGGGTGGGACTCTTTGGCCATTTTTGCCGGCGGGATTCTCTAATCCCACTGGAGTGAATAGAGATTTGTCTGAGCGCCAAATTCTCCATCCTTATTGACAGCAGCGGGGCATAATGGCTAGAGAATCCTGGCCTATATCTTACGCAAAAAAAACCATTAAAAAAATACTGCAGATGCTCGAGATTTGAAACAATAACAAGAAGTGATGAAAAAACTCAGCAGGACTGACAGCACCTGCAGACAGAAAAGAAAGAGTTGACATTCTGAAGAGGAATCATATTGGACGCCAACCATTAACTCAGTTTCTGTCTCCAAGAGAAAATCATTCATTTTGCACCATTTTGACTTTCTGGCTCTGATATTTTCCTGTCTTATCCTTTTTCTAATTTTATTCCAATTTAGAGGCAATTTATGCCAATTTATGGGTAATACTGTGTTCTGGATTTACAGCAATTGGCAACTGAGTTGGGACTAGCTAAATTAATTTCAGTCAGGCCTTTACATTAGGAGAAGACTTTCATCTATTCATTATGAACTGGAATCAGTCCGGGTCCCAAAGCTGAAGGGCACTGTGGTAACCTATTGTAACATCTAGCCCCCAAGCTGTTTTAATTTTCATCAGAAAACAAGTGGCAGAGATTAAGCTGCTGGGCTATTATTATTGATTTATTTATTTATCATTTTCACCTCCACTTGTTCTCTGTTGGCAATGGGATTGCATCATTATGCCAGCAATAACACTGGCACCAATTTTTCATTTATAACAGTGTGGCTATTTTGGCATGGATCCTACTTTTAATATAATGAATGTAAACGCACTTCGTGGGAAGTTAATTAATCATAGATTTAATGGACTAGTGCACTGCTGTAAATCACTATTTTAAGTAATTATTAATGGATGGCACCAACCTCTGACAACAATAATTATCGTACCACCTTTCTGTGTTTAAAATTGGACGTTATAAAGCACACTTGAAGCAGGGTTTAATTATTTCACTACTCCCAAAGATAAGCCAAGTCATAAATCGGAGAACTTTAATTCCAAGGTTGTAAGTTCTCTGGACAAAGAATCGCCTCCAATAATATAATTCAATTAAGGATTTTGAGGGTGAATGTTGTGAGGTGCGTGTAACAAAACATTGTCATCATTCACTGAAGCTTCAGGAGAGAGATTCCAATGAAACCATGAAGAGAATCTGGAAAATGCAACAATTAGAAATTGATGTCATCTGCATTTTTTCCGCCCTCCACAAATACTCCTCTGATGACAGTCACATATGTCACCCTCATACCACATGAGAAAACAAACCTTTGCAAACACCATTTCTCTGTGTAACTCCATTGCAACCAGATTTTAAGTGGCAGGTTATATTAGTGAGCTGTGTTTGCTTTCTCAATATTTCTACACCATTCTCTTTCAAGATGCTAATTCAAGGGAATGAGAATGCATCATTGTTTGTCTCCTTGCTTCCTTCTCCTAACTCATAGGGTCAAACTTCTCTAAGGTTCCCCCACTGCCCTAGCCTTGAAGTCATATCTTTTTCTAGTTTCTCTTCTATGCTATTCTAAGTGTATCTTGTCTGTCAGACTCATTCCTTCTCCCTTGATCCCATTCCCATTAAACTTGGACCCAAACACATCTTTCTTGCTCCTGTATAAACAGATATTATTAATAGTACTCATTCCTCAAGCACTTTGCCACTCTCCATCAAATCTGCTATTATCAACATTCTCCTCAAGGAAACAAGCCTTGAACCTTCCTTCCTTGCAAACTGCCAGCACATCTTTAACAACCTTAAATGCGTTCCAAATCCATGTCCCTTTTTCCCAGAACACCATGTTTGAATTCATCCTATCAGGTTTCCATGTGGTATCAAAATGGTCTTGATCATGGTTACAAATGACACCCAATGTGACTACATCCATCTCAAGCTGTCTGCAAGCTTTGATACAGTTGACAGTCCAATCCTCTACCAATTTCCTTCCACCGTTGTGCAACTGGATGGCACTCATTCTTGAGCGTTCATTCATAGCCAGAGGATTGACTACAATGACTGTTCCTGAGTCTTCACTGTTATCTCTGGTGTCCACAAAGATCTCCTTTGGCCACCTTTTATATCTCATTTACATGCTGCCCCTGCATGAGATCAACATAATCAATTTCCACTCAGCTCTACCTCACCCTCATTTCTGTCGAATTCTCCCCTGTCTTTGAATTGTTAGATTCCTTATCCAACACCAGTACTGGATTAACAGTAATTTGCTCCACCTGAATATTGGAAAGGCAGAACCATTGTCCTTGGTCCACTTCATAAAATCCATTGCATAGCTACTAACTCCATCCCTGTCCCTCGTAACAGACTGAAACAGAATGAGAT
The DNA here is from genome assembly GCA_024679065.1 of Sphyrna mokarran. Taxonomy (NCBI): domain Eukaryota; kingdom Metazoa; phylum Chordata; class Chondrichthyes; order Carcharhiniformes; family Carcharhinidae; genus Sphyrna; species Sphyrna mokarran. The sequence continues at coordinate 38,891,543 of JAGIQG010000013.1, forward strand.
TGTTGATAATGTCAGTGTCATTTTTCCCAACTTATCTGCTACTGAAATCCTCACCCATGCTGTTGCTATCTCTAGACTTGGCTATCCCAACACATTCCTGACCAACCTCCCATGTTCTGTCCTCTGTAAAGTTGGTGTCAAGAAATCCCATAATCATATTTAAAGATGCACCAAGTCCATTTTACCCATTACTCCCATATTTGCTAATCTATATTGACTTCTGGCAAACAATCCCTTGATTTTAAAATTCTCATCATTGCATGACATTACCCCTCTATTTTTGTAGTCTCCCTCACTCTACAAGTTATGTAATTTAAGGTATACCATCTTTAATCGCTCCACCATTGGCAGCTATGCCTTGATCTGTTGAAGCTCTGGAAGTCCCTCCATAAACTCCTCCACCTCTCCATTTCACCCTCCTCATTCAGATGTTCTTTAAAATCTATTGCTTCAGATAAATTTTTGATCACTCCCCCTAATATCTCCTTATTGGTGTCAAATGTTGTTTTATAACTCTCCTATGAAGAAGCACTTTGGAATGCTTTATTATGGCAAATACAATAGCAATGTTTAAGAGGCATCTTGACAGATAGGGAGGGATAGAGGATTACGGACCATGCAGAGGCAAAATGTCTTTAGTTTACATAAGCATCATGTGTCGGCACAGATTTGATGGGCCAAAGATCTGTTCCTGTGCTGTACTGTTCTTTGTCCTTTGTTAAACCGCACCATATAAATACAAGTTGTTGTCACTGTGTGTGTATAAAAAGAAGTCTCACAACACCAGGTTAAAGTCCAATAAGTTTATTTGGAACCACAATCTTTTGGAGAAGCGCTGTCTCACCCCAGTCCAACGACAATATCTCCATATCATATATACAAACCTCTTGAGATTAAAGTTGTCCCCTCCTCCCAGCTAACGATACAAGTAGTACCAACTTTATTACTGCATGGGTGTGGCCAGGCTTTGCCTATTTACTGGTGCATGTACAGCACTTAGACAACGCTGCTGGGAGGATCTGGATGAAAGACAATTTTATATCTGTACCCACTCAGCTCTTTGTCTGTTTCTGGGCTCTATCTCCCCATGGCCACTAAATGTTATGATCACAGACCAAAGAGGAACATTGAGATGAAGGAAATCCTGCCTTTTGATTCTCACCCACTCCATCTGCACGCTTGTGAAAATCAGAAATGGTCTTCTGTCCCAGATCTATATGACAGGAGTCTAAGCATTTACAGGAGAAACAAGAATTTCCCTTATGTTCTCTGGCATATGGACAAAAGGGCAGGTATTCCTGAAGTTGCTAAACACACTGTGCTGACTGCAGCATCACACAGAAGTGCTTTGTTTTGTGCATTTGGGAGATTTACAGAGGAGAGCTTTTGCAGGGTTTTTACATTTTAGCCGTAGAATCACATATCACTTCAAACATAAACTTGCTAAAACATGACTCAGCTGGGATCCCTTAGCCGTCGTGCTTTGAAGTAAGTCAATGTCATTAGCAAAATTCAAATCGATCAGTTCTCAAGCTGTTTAATTTCCATGATTACATCTAACATGCCAATGCATGGTTTAAAGAGCTAGTGCTGTTAAAAAAAATCTAGATATTGAAATACACTATGTAATTGCTTTATAAATGCATATATTTACTCTGTATTAACTATTTAAATAGCCTTAATGGTCATAAACTAGATGATTCCCCTAAGACTGTTGTGCTGTTTCATTGGCACCACTTTGCTCTGAGGTGCATGAAGCCTATTGATTGCTTTTTTTCAGTCACACATGGCAGTTTTATCTATTTTCGGTAAATGAAATATTCTGATTATAATTGCAACATCAATTTACTGAAAGGCATTTATATTTTTTTCAATTTATGCACAGGATTGCAACTTTTCTTGTGCTCCCAACTTACATTAAGGCATTACACAGTTCTATTTATTTCAATACAATACCCATACACACTTAAAATCTTCGAGAACCCTAAACAAAGAGCTGTACAAATCTTCCCATTATTAAACATCTTAATTAAAGCTATTTATCTTCATTTCAATGTGGATTACATTAATAATTTAAAAGCAATTTATCACTGTTCTAATTGTTAATGTGGCAAAGACCAGTTCAACGTTACACGTTTCAGCTGGTTTTTCCTGCTTTAATATTAATTAGAATCTCAACTAGTTTCAAGTTTTTGTTGATTTTTGGTCAAGTTATGATTAAACATAGATGCAGGTTAGAAGGCTGCAGCAAGTCATGACCTGTCTTGTGAATTATGACTTGATACTTCCTGTGCTGACCAAATAAGGATGGTTGAATAATGCTAGACTCCCTACAGCCATTTGTATCACAGATGGTGAGGCTATGTAACTTGGTATAAATATTTGGGTGTTATTTCCAAGTAACTCCATTGGCTATAGTTGAACTGTGATCAGTTTTTGGTGATATCATTCATTGACTGAGTGCCAGAGGACTTTCTGGAAGACTGGGAGACATTTTGGATAAAGAGATAGGTTTGAGTCATTGGGTAGAACTTTATGGCCTCGCTCATCCCGAAACTATTAAATCCCGCTGAAGGTCAATGGACCTTTCCAAGATCTGCCCCTTGCCGGCTCTGATTGCCATGGTGAGTGTGTCAGTAAATTTCTGAACTTTGTCTCCAGTGACAACTTGACATCCACCATTGCAAGCATTTCCTGAAAGAACATCTTCAGAGAAGACAAAGAACAGTGAGGGAAGATCCACGTCAGAGAGCAGATCTGGCCAGTTTTTTCAAAACTGGGTAGTATCTGTTTTCAGTTAAAAGCTTAGAGTTAATGCTGGAGTCAGAGGATTAAAGTTAAATGAGTTAAAGTGTTGAAATATTATGGGTTTATATGAGTATTGATACCTAAAGTCTTGAATAAAGTGAAATGTTTCTTTCAGCAAATTTTAGTCTACTCTTGTCCTTTGGCTTGTCATACAAAAATAGGTACCCGGGAAGAGGTTTAAGTTTACAGTTGGATAACAATACCAAAAAAAGGCTTAATTTGCATTACAAATAAAATTATGTTGTAAAAACCTGGTAAAACATAAGAGTGGAATACTTCTTTGTATAATTTATGGGAAGTGGGTGTCACTAGCTAGGCTTGCACTTATTGCCCATCCCTAATTGTCCTTCAACCGAGTGGCTTGCTAGGTCATTTCAGAGGGCATTTAGGGGTCAACTGCATCACTGTTGGTCTGGAGTTATATGTAGGCCAAACCAGCTGAGGATGGGAGATTATCTTTCCCAAAGGATATCAGTGAACCAAATGGGTCACCATAAGACTTTCTGGTCATGTTGATACATTCATTTTTTTTTACTGTGATTGAACCTTTTGAAGGTTTCTTGTCTCTGGAAGAGCAGAAATTTAGTTCATACTTTCAATTTCTCAGCAGTTTGATGGTGTGGAAAGGTTGAAGCAAGCTAAGAGATTCACGACCAGTCAGAGACTGAGTCTAAGTTGTGAAATATTCCAAATGCTTAACTTTTAATTCTAATTCTAATTCTAATTCTAAACCAGTTAAGTTTAGTTAAATGTAAAATATTAAGCATGTAGCAATAAGCATTCAAAGTTAACTTGTTCAAAATCACAAAATTAAATTGAGTTTAAATTGAATTTAACTTCCTAAACCATTGAATTGTTCGGATAAATCAGCATTTGCATTTTCTACTGTGGTGCAAAAATTCAATCCCTAGCCATTGAATATCTTACCAAAATTACAATTCAAAAATTATAATAAATATGAACTTGAATCTCTTAAGAAAGAGATGTTTGACATAAATAATTTGTTGTTTCATTTTATAGTAAGATAATAAACATATCTTTTAAAAAAATATCTTGAGCAAAATATTCCTGGGCCTTTGTTCACTGCATACTGTACAAAAACTCAGCTTTGGTATCTGCTAGTGCTGAAAGCCAATTACAGGTGTGTTGTTGAGGACAGCATCTAGTTAAATGAATCCAGTGTTCAGGGGAAAAGATTTTTTTTTGATCAGGGTGGATGAGAAAATCATGAGACATTCAATTATTTTCAGCATTGTTGTAACATACACAGATATTTTTACTGAACTCACATCATCATTGAGCGGTTATTAAAAACATCTTCTAAACAGACTTAAAAACAATGGAGTCTAACTGTGCAAAATAGCAGGAAGCATTGTCAATTTCCCTGAGAGAAGTGCCATCCACCCTATTGGACCAAGCTCCTCTGTAGGAGCCCAGGGCACATATGAAATGATAGAAGAAGCTCCATAATATTTAAATAGGGCCCCAGTTCTGGTTGCAGGATCCTTTTGTGAAATCAGTCCGCTCCTGCACCTGACTTGTGATGTGATAAATTCTATTGAAGTGTTTGTCCTCTCCTCATAAGTTAGTTGCTCTTGGGTATTTTTAACAGCTGGTTAACTTCTGTGTACTTTCCATTTATTTTCAGACACTGTTGTGAAATTCTGACCGGAGTCTAGAGGCTTGGAATTGAGGGTGACTTCAGTTCCCAAGCCCCAGGCAATTATTGTGATACTATTAATTCTGTCATTTGCAGCCATGCTGATCCTGTGTTGCACTTTATTGCACAGTAGTCTTCTTCCCTAAATAGGCTAAATGGCCACTTACAAACCAAATGGCTTTATAGTGTTGTTCTGCTTCCTGCCATCATTTTTCTCTCCTGCATTAGGAGAACTTTTAAAGACTAGAATAATCTTGACTTCTCAGTAAGTGGTGCTCTAAGTGATGAAAAAAATTCAGATTAGCCAAACTGGCTATACAGTCAGCACGCGGTACCTGGGAGCTGCAGCTGATCCATCATATTGCTGGAACCACTGTGTTTGGATTCCCTGGGCTGAACTTTGGAGGGAAGGGGTGGGAGGTGTGGACGTGTTTAGAAAGCTAGCCCCACTCCCCAAAGGAAAGTCAGCCAGAAATTGACATGATCAGAACTAGCTCATTCCACAGCCGTTACATGCTGGGGGAGAGCTAAATTGGTTGGGGCATTGGACTTAGGCCCTCAGCAGGAGGAAGTTTTACTCTTAGGAGCTGTTAGCAATCAGTGTTTGGTGTTGCAGGACTACAGGAAGGAGGATGAAGGAGATTGCGGCTGGCTCAGAAAGTTAAGTCCCAGGGAAAAATCTGAGAAAAGGATGGAGGGTTGTGTTTTGCAGGGCAGGAGATGTGGAAGAAAGGGGGAGATGACACCCCCAAATGAGGATTCCACTTCCTTTCTGTTCTTTGTCATCCAAATCTTAACAAGTAGTCTGCCCATACCCACCCAATTCCCCATGCCAGCCATATTATGGTGTGGGCAATGTATTACTCCAGTTAAGAGGCTTGCTATCAACTGAATTGATCTTTAATCATTTACTTACATATGGTGGGCAGGCTACCAATTTTGGCACAAGCCTGTCTAACATAATACGGGTGTCCACTCAGGGGTGGATGGGAAACTGGTGGTCTAGCTATCCACCTATTTCACTTGCCTCAGTATACCCAAAGTACCACCAGTGGAGATATGTAAAATCCAGACTCATGTTTAATTTCAAAAAAAAAGAGCAAGCTTAGGTATGCAGATTGCATCAAAAAAATCTTACATCAAGGGCTTGTCCAATATTGACAGCTCAAATACTCAAAGCAAGTGGTTAGGGATTAATTTTGCTTCTGCCTTTTGGGCACATACAGGACAAGCTATAATCAGCACTTCCACTTCTAATGCTGTTTTCCTTTCAGCGACAATATGATAAAGTCAATACTTAGTTGCCATGGATACATTCCCACAGAGACGTTTCCATTCTAATGCAATTTATACATAAGAATTGTGGCACTGTTTCATAAGGCTGAAACTTAACTCCCAAATATGGGTCGGTTGGGAATCAGGTAAGAGGTTAAAATGTATAAAATCTGAAACAAAAACCCTCCATGCTCCAAACCTGTTCACTTCTACTTTCAACAAAGGCAGCATGAGGGCTTGGTGACCAACAGTGCTTATGGGGATGTGGATTAGCCATTTAAATATTGTAGTAAGGCTTTCACTTAACAATCATTCTATTTTAACTCATCTAACTGGATTTCCCAAGCCTGGGGAAACCTTGTATCAGTAGCTGCAAGGATGTCAGAGGGACTGAATCCACCTAGCGAGAGCTTTTACAGCATTGCTTGTGGGTCAAGAGAAGCAGGACTGTTTTTTTCTAAAAAGCTATCCAGTAAACAATCTTTGCAATGTTTCTTCTCTCCCTAGCCACATTAGACTGCCATTGATTTTTCTCAGTCACTATCTCTTCACCCTTTAAACAACCATCTGACCCTCTGTTGACTATCATCAGCATCCCAATTAGTACAGAACCATTGAATGCCACCCCCCCCCACCCCAAATGATTGGGATGCCTTTCCAGGCTATGTGAACCCCACCATCAGGTTTCTACCAATGATTTATCTCGCTTTCAGCCTTTCAATCAGGCCACCATGTGCTAAAAACCAACACAAAAAATTAAAAGGATCATTCCAGTCATAAAAACTGCAGGACGTTCGTGACACCCATACTTCCAGGCTTCCTACGCTCCCAATATCAACCCTGCACGAAACTAATTTCCAGGCTAAAATCCAGACTATGCTGCTTATTCTTCTGCCTAATAAAGTTAAGGGAGTCACACAATGGGCATCTCCATACGTCCAATAAGCTAAAACACAGTGTCAAGGATTCTCTGACCCAAAAACAGAATATATTGGAAAATCTCAGCAGGTGGAGAGAGAATAGAGCCAACATTTCAAATCTGGGTGACCCTTCATCAGAGTCTGGGTCATGCAGATTCTAAATATTGGCTCTATTCTCTCTCTGCACAGATGCTGTCAGACCTGCTGAGATTTTCCAGAATTTTCTGTTTTTGTTTCAGATTCCAGCATCCGCAGTATTTAGCCTTTATCATAAGGTTCCTTGACCCTTGAATTTGTTACATTTCCTGGAATTTTGGCAAGTAAAGACACCTTCAGGGCAGAAATTAGGACATGCTCACTGACAGGGAGGGATTGCAATTCTGCATCAAGGAGAATATTTAATGTAAAAAAACAAAAACATAACTCTCCAATGCTTGTGACTCGCACTGGCCCAGCTAGAAATAGGTCAAACCTGTTCTTTTTAAATGAAGTATCATTTTAATGGATTTTAATCACCCAAGTTTAGCAAGAAGTGTAATTGAGATAAATATGGTTAGAACAGTCAACTTGCTAGAAATACAAATTCTCTCCATTGCAACTTGACTTACTGGATGTGTGATCATGTATCCTTACATTAACTTCCATTACTTCAGAGCGTTGAAGAATAAGTATTACGGTTTAGATTTTAGCCTGCAGGTGAGTTCCATGTCGGGGGTGTTGGGGGCTGGTGGTGGTGGTGATGGTTGGGTAGGTAGGTAGGTGTGTAGTGGGAGGAGGAGGGTGGATCCTGTAGTCTCGTTCTTTTAATTTTCCTTATCTGGATTTACATTTGAATCTAATGGTAAAAGTGTTGTTTGGAAGTAGTATATTCACAACAGGGCTTCCCTGTGTGATATTACGCCACCCACAACATTCAGCATCTTTACATTTCAATTACTTTAATCCTTAGCAGAACGAAGAATGTTAACTAATTAAAGATTTGAAATTGAGATTGTTTTAAACGAGTGTATTTCTGAATTGGGAGCTGGCCTTTTTAATTAGACAAATGCAATAAGAAGGGTGTGTCCATTACATATTATGAATTATTTTGTGTTATTCCTCAAGAATGTATTGTAAACAATAGTTTTTGAATTAGACATAAATTGCAGCTATCAGAATATAATGTTACATTAACAGAAGTTAAAGGAGACTTTTGGTAGGTCACATACTATGTTTTCTATGTTGGAAGAAAGAATCAAAATAAACATTCAGGGCTGGAATGTTGCTCTTGAATCAGATGGCTCGCGATGGAAAATGCAAACCAGGCAGATCCCACCCTGGGCTGAAGGGCTCCAATGGAACCAATTTTCACTCCAGGGCAGTGGGGCCAGGATCTGCCAACTCTGGAAGCAGATCAGTAGCAGCCATGGGGCAGGAGGGTGCTGCGAGAGACTGATTAGAAGCTCTACTTTGGTTCTCTGGGACTTTATTCCTATTGTTTTAGAAGCTTCATTCTCCATCCACCCCCAAAGTCACCCCAAGCCCTCTAACATGCCTTATGCCCCCTCATATACACCATCTCGTTGGGCCGAAGGGCCTGTTTCCTGTGCTGTGTTGTTCTATGCCAACTCACTCCCATCACCTATCCCTGTGCTCCCACATACTCCCATGCCCCCTCTAAATCTACTTATGCCCCCCCATCCATTCCCTATAACACCCTAATATTCCCATACTGCCTCCATGTCAATTAATGCACCCTCATGTCACCCACATAGCCTCTTACCCAGTATCAACAATTGGCACACATTTGATGCCATGTGGATATAAAATAAATAAAATCCTAGGAATCTAATACAGCTTCACTCATGCACACTTGCTAGTCCCCCTGCGTCAGGATTCCACAACCAAGAACTTATATTTTCTAAAAAGTAAATACTTCCTGCAAAGTTGGGAGGAGCAAAGATTACTTTTCCAAATTGACAGAACACATGATCACTCTGTTTCACTCCAGCTCAGGCCAATATCCCCTTGGTTATATTTGAAGACCACTGTCACTGAAACAGGTGACCTTAAATTGATGCCTCCCATTGGGTGAGCTTCCTGTGTAGTCTACCTCAATTATTTGGATGGCTCCCAAGGACAAGTTTCTATCGATCCTCAGATCTCTTGCTTAGCATGTGGCTGCTTCTGCAACAGTCATTGGTGTGGACATAATGTGGAGATGGTGGCATTGAACTAGGGTAAAAACAGAAAGAAGTCTCACAACACCAGCTTAAAGTCCAACAAGTTTATTTGTAGCAAATGCTACAAGCTTTCGGAACATGCTGTTCCTTTGTCAGGTGGGTGGGATTCTGATCACAAGCAGGGCACAAAGGCCCAAACTCAATTTACATGAATAATGGTTGGAATGTGAGTCTTTGCAGCTAATCAAGTCTTAAAGGTGCAGACAATGTGAGTGGAAAAAGTATTAAGCACAAGTTAAAACAATGTGTATTGTTTCCAGACAGGAAAGTTAGTGAGATTTCACAAGCACAGGAAAGTTGTGGGGGTTACAGAGAGGTGACATGAATCCAAGATGCCTGTTGAGGCTGTCTTCATGTGTGTGGAACTTGGCTATAAATCGCTGCTCAGTGACTCTGCACTGTCATGTGTCATGAAGGCTGCCTTGGAGAATGCTTATCCAAAGATCAGAGGCCGACTATCGCTGTGCTGTGCAGATACATGGATTTGGGCCTGTGTCTGTGGGAGTTTGAGCATTCTCCCCATGCTTGCGTGGGTTTTCTCCAGGCGCTCCGGTTTCCTCCCACATCCCAAAAATGTGCTCTTAGGCTAATTGGCAAAACAAATTCTCCCTAAATTGTCTCAAATTTGGTCTTTAATCCATAGATCTATAAACATGGACAGGGATCACAGGTAGAGGTGGGAACATCGGGGTGGCGGCGCGGGCTCGTTGGGCCGAAGGGCCTGTTTCCCGTGCTGTTTTGTTCTTTGTTCTTTGTTCAAATGCCCATGACCACTGAGGTGTTCCCCAACAGGAAGTGAACAGTCTTGCCTAGTGATTGTTGAGTGATGTTCATTCATCTGTTGTCGTAGCGTCTGCATGGTCTCCCCAATGCACCAAACTTCAAGACATCCTTCCCTGCAGCGTATCAGATAGGTAACATTGGCTGGGTTGCAACAGCATGTACCGTGTACCTGGTGGATGGTGTCCTCACATGAGATGATGGCATTTGTATCAATGATCCAACACATTTTGCAGAGGTTGCTGTGGCAGGGTTGCGTGGTATTGTGGTCATTGTTCTCCTGAAGGCTGGGTAGTCTGCCATGGGTCATGGTCTGTTTGAGGTTGTGCGGTTGTTTGAGGGTAAGAAGTGGGGGTGTGGGGATGGCCTTGGCGAGATGTTTGTCTTCATCAATGACACATTGAAGGCTCTGGAGAAGATGTTTTAGTCTCTCTGCTCTGGGGCAGTACTGGACGATGAAGGGCAATCTGTCCATTGTGTCCCATGTTTGTTTTCTAAGGAGGTCGATGTGGTTTTTCGCTGTGGCGCTTCGGAACTCTCGATCAATGAGTCGAGCTTCACATTCTGTTCTTATGAGGGCATCTCATAAGATGGCTACGAAATCTTCTCTGGAGCCTTCAACATGTCATTGATGAAGACAAACATCTCGCCAAGGCTTTCACCACACTCCCACTTCTTGCCTTCAAACAACCGCACAACCTCAAACAGACCATTGTCCTCAGCCTTCAGGAGAATAGTGACCACAACACCACGCAACCCTGCCTCAACAACCTCTGTAAGACATCCCGGATCATCGACACAGCTGCCATCATTGCATGTGAGAACACCATCCACTAGGTACACAGTATATACTCTTGCAACTCAGCCAACGTTGTCTACCTGATACGCTGCAGGAAAGGATGTCCTAAAGCAGTGGTACATTGAGAAGACCATGTAGATGCTACGACAACAAATGATTGAATGCCGCTCGACAATCACCAGGCAAGAGTGGTGTCTCCCTGTTGGGGAGCACCTCAGTGGTCATGGGCATTTGGCTTCTGATCTTCCGGTAAGTGTTCTCCAAGGCAGCCTTCATGACACATGACAGTGCAGAGTTGCTGAGCAGAGACTGATAGCCAAGTTCCGTACATATGAGGACAGCCTCAACCAGCATCTTGGATTCATGTCACACTATCTGTAATCCCCATAACTTACCTGGACTTGCAAAATCTCACTAACTTTCCTACATAGAAACAATACACATTGTTTTAACTTGTGCTTAATGCTCTTTCCACTCACTTTGTCTGTACCTTAAAGAATTGTAAAGACTCACATTCCAATCATTATGCATGTAAATTGAATTTGTGTCTTTGTGCCCTGCTTGTGATCAGAACTCCCATCCACTGATGAAGGAACGGCGTGTTCCGAAAGCTTGTGGCATTTGCTATAAATAAACCTGTTGGACTTTAAGCTGGTATTTTGAGACTTCTTTCTGTTTTTACAGCCATTAAATCCAGGGCAGATCCAGACTAATTTCTAATCTTAAGTTGTCAAGTGCCCCCCCGCCCCCCCTCTCCAGATGACCTCTCGTGCCTCTCATGCTTCCATGCCAAGCTATGGCTCCTAAACAACGTCTATGGCCCCTGTGCCAACCAATGCCCCCCAACAAAGCCTATAACAAATTATGCTCCCACCCCTCATATATCTATGCTGAGATATGATCCTCCACCCAACCTCATGGCACCCCAAAGTTCTGATGTCAAACTCTGGCATTTCCATTGATGCGCTCTACATTGTATGGAACAAATGAACCCAGTAGTAATAATAGTATGAGTAAAAAAGCTTTAAAAGAATCAGTCATTCATAACTTTCTACTATGTTAAAAATGTCCTTTTACTACAGAGCAATACAAGTGTCAGTCATCCAGACCCTTTAAAGTTTCAACAGTTGCAACTACAATCATATTAAACTTTTTAACTTTATATAAATAAATATTGTGAAATTGTCAGTTAAGATCAGACAGTCAGAGCTGTCCATTAAGCAATGTTTTCTCTGGAGCTCAGGTGTTCTGGTACTGTAATAGATGTGGAGACTCTGAGCCCAAATACATAATGAGTCTAGGTTGAGAGCTCAGAAATCCATTAGTCTGTTGTTTAAATGATCCAGTGGATTCATAATTTGCGTTTGTGCATGACACATCCCTCTCCATTTCCCCAACAAGTGGAAGTAGGATCTCGAGGAAATGGGGGCAGGTCTTCTGAATCCATTTCCTGTCCACCATTTCTTAAAGTTCCATGGAGACCCCATAACTCTACAAAAATCCATTTCAATACGTCTGAGGGTTATTGGTCTTCTGCTAGCAAGGGGATAATTATTAATCGGTGAGCAGGATTTTGTGTTGCACAAGAAAAGAACTGCTACATTTTGAACGAATTCATGAAATATGGAAATCTGGCAAAGATGACATCGGAGAAATCAAGTTTGGAATCAACAAAAATATAGTGAAGGATTTCAGAAATAGTGACAGTAAAGTGTTGCGGAGGCAAATTATATTGTGGAATTGAAATTGGCACTTTGGAATAAAATGCATGATTTGAACATTGGAACAAAAAAAGACATTGTTTGCACAGAGTAAATGGTTGATGTGGCTAAAATTAGTAACAAAGGGACAAGTTGGCTGAAGTGGGATATAAATTATAGATTTAATCCTTCAATTCAATTTGAGTTAATGTCCGACAGACAGTCCAACTACACAAGAAGTGATCACAGAGTTAAGGCAAAATGGCACTGAATGTCATCCACATACATACGGAAGCTGATCCCTATGCCTCTGATTGGCATCACTGAAGCGGCAATATGTAGATGAGGAAGGAAAAAAGCCACGGGTAAATCCTTGGGGGAACATGGAGTGACCATTTTGATCTCTGTAGAGCTGCTCCATTTCCAACTAGAAAACAGCAAGCAGCATATTACTGGAATATAGAGTTAAACAGTCGAAGGCTGAGATTTTAGTCAAAGTCATAATAATTGGCCATTCACACTGGGTAGTTGCACATGCATGCACCTGGATGATATTTTGTATATTGGACATAGGTAGACTATGAATGCCTGTGAATTTACCAGTGTTTGCTGAGTATTAAGGTATCATAGCCTCTTTGCTTGTCAATGAATGCCTTTGCTCAGATGCAGGTCAGTGTACAGACTAGAATAAGGTTTTTTTAATTTGCAGTCAAACTACAGCCTCTTGTCACCATCAAAACATGAATCCAGCAAGACAGCAGGTCTTTATAAGATAAAGGTAAATATATACTATGTGTGGGAGTGGTGGAAGAATGCCAGCTCACAAGATGAATTTGTTTTATGGTTGAAAACCAGTCACCAGCATGTTGCTCAGGCAGGTTCATTACAGTTAGTTTGTAGCTCCACCTTATAAGATTATAAGTATCTCTTCATCACGTAGGCAAGTCAACCCCAGTTATCTCTGCGTTTGGTTCCAATCAATCACGTTTTCTCGGTACCACTAGAAATAAAAATGTACCATTTGGCTGTGCATAAGGTCGATCGATGCAATTTTTTGGGCTGGGATCACTTGCGAGATATTTGCACCCATTGCCATTGAGGTGGACAGCATGCTAATTTAATACTATTTCCTCATTTAAAGGATTGAATTATGTGGTCCATCATGGCCCACACTGCTGGCTGGCTGCATGACCAATAGGGAGCATAACCGTGTGCAAGACTAGCATGTGTTGCAATTAGCCTCCAACTCTCAAAGAGAAGCTATACCAAATAACAAACTGTTGCAGATTGAAAATCCAAGCAGTGAACATGAAACAACAGACCAGGGAGAAGATTCCCACACTCACATTCGAAGTATTAGTGACCGAGGTGGGCAAACAAAGCCATGCTTTCACAAAGAGTCAGCACGCCATCAAGATGCCAGTCAGGTTCTGAGGATCCTATAACAGTGCTAAAAGGTTAATGACCTCACACGTATGCTCAAGGTCAATTAATGCATCTTCACATGACACCTCCTCCCAGTAGTCCACCAACCTCTCAAGCTCAATGTACCTGACCTTCATCGCTCACTCAGCAGCACTCAATAGCACTTAGGACTCACATTCACAAACATTCCTAACATTCACAAATGCTACCTCACCCTCACACACCTTGGAATTCTGCCAGCCTCACAGCAACCTCTTACAGCCTCTGCTTGCCTCCAGCTGATCAACTATGGCAGCCAAACACAGTGTAACACAATCACAGATATTTTTCCCTCTCTCTTGCTGGTGTGGAAATGCTGGCATTGGACTGGGGTAAGCATAGTAAGAAGTATTACAACACCAGGTTAAAGTCCAACAGGTTTATTTGGAATCACGAGCTTTCAGAGTGCTGCTCCTTCACCAGGTGAGTGAAGAGTTAGGTTTCACAAACAGGGCATATCTAGACAGAGACTCAATTGCAAGATAATGGTTGGAATGTGAGTCTTTACAGATAATAAAGGTTTTACATGTACAGACAATGTGAGTGGAAAGGGGGATAATCACAGGTTAAAGAAGTGTGCATCGTCTCAAGCCAGGACAGTTGGTAAGATTTTGCAAGGTCAGGCCAAATGGTGGGTATAACATGTAGTGTGAAATGAACCCAGGATCCCAGTTGAGGCCGTCCTCATGCACACAGAACTTGGCCATCAGTTTCTGCTCAGTGATTCTGCATTGTTGGGAGCCTTGGGAACACTTATCTGAACATCTTACGGTAGAAAGGAGCAGTTCAGAAATAGCTGTGGGCTGACAGGATTTCATCCACAGAGTGAGCAAATGGGGGCAGGGGGCACTTTTTTACAAATCATGGGTCAAATGCAACAGAGTCTAAAAGCACCTGAGGTGGCCAAGACTATCAAAGATGGTGGTAAGTTACTGCTTATGCCCCATCTCAACTTTGTCCTCATGACCTTCCTGCTGTCTGACTTGGTATAAGCTGCAGTTAGCTAACCTTGGAACCTCTGCTTCCCATCCTATATCACTGCCCTCATCCAACCCTCTCCTTCTGCTCTCATTCTTTCAGATAAGTGATAACCCCTACCTGGCCAGCAGCACTACTGCAGGAGGAAGGACATCCCCACACCCGCACTTAGGTACAACCATCACTTAGCCTTAAATTTGTACTCATCCAGCTCAGATATTTGTACTACACAAACTTTAGAGGTTAGTATAGATCATGGACCTCCCACACTGCACCCCCCCAAAACCCCTGTGTGTGTTACCAGGTAAAAGTAGGCTGCAGCCAAGCCAAGGGAGGGGAGGATGGATTAGTACCAGCTTCCCAGGGGGTGAATTACAGGTGAATTCTGTCATGGGATGAGAATTTTGAAAGAATGTTGATTTACTTGTGCACTGAAATGCAGGGTATATTGGCAGGACATTAGCAGGCCTGCCTGACAGCCCTTTGTATCTGTCGGGATAGAGGACGGCATTGCACTCAACTTGGTAAAGGTAGCCAACTGCATGACTGCACTTGTGGGTCCACCTTTGATGCAACATCTGCTAGCTGTTGTCTCAGCTTCCACTGTTACCAAACTCTGGAATGGAAACTCAAACAAAGTCCATGAGATCCATGCTTGCTGTCGTGCAGGCTCAGACTGTCGTCACAGCTGCAGCTCACAGTGTGACATGGGTTTACAGGCTCTCAAGGCAGTCCAGCAGTCTGTACTCCATCACAGGAAGATAAAGACAGGAAAAGGCCATCTGGTTCCTGAGCTATTCTGCAATTCAAGATGATCATGGCTCATCTGCAACCTAACTCTATGTACTGGGTTTTGTATCATATTGTTTAAAACCCTTAGTTCACAAAATCTAATCAATCTCAGACTTAAAATTAACAATTGATCTAGCATCAACTGCTGTTTTGAGCAGAGAATTCCAAATTTCTAATGCCCCTTGTGTATAGAAGACTGTCTCAATTTCATTCCTAGAAATTAAACATTTTCAGGCTGGCTGGCAGGGTGGCATATTGGTTAGCACTGCTGCCTCACAGCATAAGGCACCTGGATTCAATTCTGGCCTTGGATGACAGTTTGTGTGAAGTTTACACATTCTCTCTGTGTCTGCATGGCTTTCCTCTGGGTGCCCCGGTTTCCTCTTACATCCCAAAGATGTACAAGTTAGGTTGATTGACTGTGAAACGTTGTCCATTAGTGTCAGGTAGAGTAGCTAGGATAAATACATGGGGTTATGGGGAAGGGTGGGATTGTGATCAGTGCAGACTTGGTGGGCCAAATGGCCTCCTTCTGTACTGTAGGGTTCTATGATTCTATTACATCCCCAGTCTTGTATCTGTTAATCATATTTTAATGATCACGTTGAATATCCACTGTTTCTGGCCTTTCACCAGTTAGTAAATACTCTTTCCTATTCCTTCTAGGTCCAAAGAGGGTGATGTCACATTTGTCTCCATTGAAATTCATTTACTCATTCACGTAATCTGTTTGAATCTCTTTGGAATGTTATGTTTCCAAATTATATCCAGGTTCTAAGGATTGCTGAAGTGCTGCCCCATGGGAGTGGCAGTGACACTGTGAAGTATGAACTTGTTGGCCTCCCTCAGGATGACAGAATTAGTGCTCTCATCACTGCCATACTGATGCCACTCAACTGCAGCCAGGCTGCTACTACCCATGTCAAGGCATCCAATATAAAGTTAGGTCCTCAAGATGCTGGGGTCACCCCATAAGGCCATCTGCAAATCCCCTTTTCATCAGCCATTTGGGATAACACTGTGTACTTGGTGCACTAGGCCAGTCAAACTAACCTGCAAAATAAACACTAAGGGAATACAGGTGAATTAGTTGTCTAACTGAAAGTGTTAAATAAAGATGTCAATAAGCAAGTTATTGGCATTTTAACCAAAGGGACATGATGATGAAGCATTTCAGATGGATATGATAAGGGAATGGTGGTTTGAAGTAATCAGGGTAAGTAATTTCATTGTAAACAAAGTCTGATCGTGCATTTATCTGACAGCCCATTTAGAAACATAGAATCCCTACAGTGCAGAAGGCCATTCAACCCATCAAGTCTACACCGACCACAATCCCACCTAGTTTTGCTAATCCCAAAACTCCACATACTTACCCTGCTAATCCCCCTGACACTAGGGTCGTTTAGCATGGCCAACCTATCTAACCCACATATTTGATTAGAAGGAATTCAGAATGTTCCCTCACTACCTTCTTCTGTTTCTCTTCCTTGTTGCGAGGTGACCTCCAGATGTCTGGATGCATTGGCTCTGCCCTCACAACAGCAACATTGTAGAGAATGTGCAGCAGCAGACATCAAGAATTGCTCTGATGTGTACAGCATAGCTCCTCTGCCCACCATGCTAGCTCCCTCCCTACCCCCCCATACCCTGAGTGGTCAAGCAGCAGAACAATTGTTTCAGCAGGCCATTTATCTGATCACCAATGTTTCATATGGTATCATGGCTTGTATCTTATGTGTACTTCCGTCACTTGGTTTGATGTAGGAGGAGATTTATCCCCAACTTGTAGAGAAGTGGCCTTTGTCCCAGAACAACTATCCACTGGTTCTTGCAGAAGAGCTGAATTACAGAGGGCTGACTGGAGCAGGGTGAATATGCTGCCAGAATAGTGGACTCTCGTCGAAATGAGGGTCTTGGCATGGTCACACAATAACTGCATGCATGTTTCCCCAATTCATGTGGGGCCAACAGAGCCACATGTATGGAATCAATATCCTGCGTCACTGGGAATCCCACTATATTAGTGAAGGAACAAACCCTTAATCCTGCTTGTCCCTCCAGAGTAAGCAGATAGTGTGACTCCCAGAAGCGCATGATGGACAGTGTATTGGGAAATGTTGGAAGTGTCACCTGCCACCACCTGGGAATACCTGAATACATTTAATGATGCACTACTGACAGAATTACCATTGAACTGATTCTCCCTGTTAGTGTCAATAACAATGCAGGATAACTGTCCAATACCTTGTGCACATCAATGTGATCCAATAAAGCTTTAAAAGTAGAAGAAACCCAAAAAGCTGCTTATGCAGTGCAGCATGGAAACACATAAAAGCATACCAAGGCTGATATTTTTATCACAAAAGTCAGGAAAAAAATACTAGTTGTGATTTTCAATCATTAAATCTAATGGGCAGAAAATTGTGAACAGCTTGTGCTCAATTTTCTGTTCCCAATTCCACTCCAGTCGACTCCTACACTCTGGTCAGAAAATGGAAAAACTACTCAAAGATTTCATTTAAATTCCATTGATTCCGAAATGAATGCTGAGATTGAGTATTTAAAATGTTTGTTGTACATTTATAGATATTCCTACCTGATGATAACCACAGGTACAATTGTTAAAAAATAGGTTAAAGTGGACAGTTATAACTTCATATATTTATCAATACATGTGAGTGCCTTTAACATATTCACTAACATCATAAAAACCTTCGTGATGGATTCTCATTCTTCCTTGATACACACGGTTATTTGTCCATGCTTTGAAATGCTTGTCAAGTTGCCATTTAAATGGACTGGAGTCCCATCACTAGGCTCAATTGCAGGGCCTGACCCAGCTCTAGTGAGCAATGAGACCCTGAGGTGGCACATTGCCAATGGTGGCCAATTAACAGGCTGCCACTATCCAACTGAGGGTGGTGACCCACTCCCTGATATTGGCTCAACCAGAGGACCAAAGGCAAAAGTCACAACCAAGACTGCGTCACTAGGAAAGAGCATGTCTGTGTGCCAGAGTGCTTTAGAAGAGAAGGAAGGGCGAGATTTTCCAACCACGGTCACCATAACACCGGAAAATCCCAGCCAATGTCCATGGACCTTTGTGTGTTCTATGCCCCGCCTGCTATGATTCCTGTGGCGAGAAGGACAGGAGGATTCTGTATGGAAGTGCTTTGGAGAATCTGGGACCTGGCAGGTAGGTCCTGGAGAATGGCGGGGGAGAATGACCAGGACCTACCTGCCAGGTCCCAGATTCTCCAAAGCACTTCCATACATATGGGGGGTTGGTATTATAGCATAATCCATGAGGCTGAGCTGCTCTACCACACTTTAACTTTACAGAAATTATAAACTGGTGACCAGGGAATAGAAACTAGAATTACTCATCAGCTACTCAACATTCAGCCCCTTCTCCTATGCACACAGCATTTATATTCTTGACATCACATTGCAAACTCTGCCTGTGTTCTGCTGCCACTGGCTGTTCTTTCTGATGCCTTCCCACTGCTTCTAATTAACTAATTAGTTATTTTTAAAATTAATGTTTCTCCTTACTGCTACATACCACACTGCTTTAAACTTTAGTAATACAATAAACCTGACCAATTCAAAATAGAATCATAGATTCACCAGCTTTTTACCTCCCTTCTACTTGCATCTCTCTAATACTAATAATCCTAACATTTGCACTACACAACTGCCAGACAATGACCATCTCCAACAAGACTAGATCCAACCATTGCCCCTTGACATTCAATGGCATTACCATCTCTGAATCTCCCACTATCAATATCCTGAGGGTTACCATTGACCAGAAGCTGAACTGGACTAGCCATATAAGTACTGTGACTACTAAAGCAGGTCAAAGGCTAGAAATCCTGTGACGAGTAACTCACTTCCTGATCCTCCAAAGACTGTCCATCATCTACAAGGCATAGGCCAGGAATATAACGGAATACTGTCCACTTGCTTGAATGAGTGCAGCTCCAACAACACTCAAGAAACTTGACACCATCCAGGGCAAAGAAGCCCACTTGAATTCTACCTCGTCCCTTTTGAATGGACCGATCTCAAATTAAGTTGATCTTTTTCTACGCCCTAATTATATGGCTATAACACTACAATCTGCACCCTCTCCTTTCTTTCTCAAAGTGTAGTATGCTTTGTCTGTATAGTGCCCAAGAAAAAATACTTTTCACTGTATATTAATACATGACAATAATAAATCAAATCAAATCACTCCGTCCACCACCGAAAAAGAGTGCAGCAGTGTGCACCATGTACAAAGTGACTGTAGCAACTCACCTGGGTTCCTTAGACAGCACCTTCCAACCCATGGCCACTACCGTCTGGAAGGAAAAGAGCAGCAGATACCTGGAAACATCACCACCTGGAGACCCTCCCCAAGTCAGTCACCAACCTGATGTACAAATATGCCATCATTTCTTTGCAGTGGCTGGATCAAAATTCTGGAATTCTCCCCAACAGCACTGTGAGTATACTTACACCTCAGAGTTCAAGAAGGCAGCTCACCACCATCTTTTGAAGGGCAACTAGTCATGGGCAATAAATATTGGCCAGCCAGCAACACTCACATCTCACAAAAAAAGTAACGAAAAACCTTATTAATATTGAAAATCTCTTATTAATACTTCATACATCTTCCTTGGGGGTTACGAACCTTTATGTAAAAACATAAAAGACTCACTAGCTACTAATTTATTACTTGTTGTTAATAGTTAATATTTTAGTCTTTATTAAACTCCCAGTTGTTTAGGTTCAGCCCCTAAGAAGCAATCCTCACCAGGCAATCAGCTCATGACTGTCCTGTCATGTCACTTCATTTTTATTTCAAACTCAATGTTTTCTAACATCTTCAACAGGAGTGGCTTGTGTGGTTATCAATAATGTACATGCGCAGCTATGTCAAAACAGTGACTGACTGATCAGCCTTAGCACCACATAGCAACTGAGACCAAAGTACTATCAAGGGTCTTGGGTCAGAAACATCTCCTCCTGAACATCTCCTCTTCCTGCTGATCCAGGGCATACTTGTCCTGGCTGGTAAATCACAGAGTTAGTCACAATGCCGAGTGACACCTAACCCCCTTGTCTGCATGCATCCTGATCACATATATGGGCCTGTCATTCACACATTACAAATAAAGGGAAATTTCCACACTCTAAGGCTGATCACGCCTAGCTGCTGAGTATTGCTCCTTAGAAACTGGGAAGAGGGGATGGAGGTCAGCGGGGAGGAGGGAGCATGAGCTACCATAGACAATAAGGCTGGACCAGATAGAAGTAAGGATGTAGCAGTCATTGCCCTGCTAGAGGCTCACACAGGATGGATGTGATGAAATGCTCAGATTGTGATCATACCAAATGTGGTTTGCTTTCTCTATCCGAGGATCAGGCAGAAGCAGAGCCAAAAAGCCATTCTGGGGATAGAAAAACCACTGCGTCAGATGATGTACCATAGAATCATAGAATCCCTACTGTGGCGAAGGAGGCCATTCAGCCCATCAAGTCTGCGTCAACCACAATCCCACAGAGGCCCTATTCGCGTAATCCCATGTATTTACCCTTCTAATCTCTTGATATAGGGTAAATTTACAAAGAACAAAGAACAACACAGCACGGGAAACAGGCCCTTCGGCCCAACGAGCCTGCGCCGCCATCCTAACGTCTTAATGACATATAGAGACCAATATAGGACAATTTGTTACCCAATCAGCCTAAGAGCACATTTTTGGATGTGGGAGGAAACCGGAGCACCCGGAGAAAACCCACGCAACCACGGGGAGAACGCACAAACTCCCGCAGACACAGGCCCAAATCCATGTGTCTGCACAGCAACAGCGATAGTCTCTGACCTGTCATGTTGCCCATCTGATGGTCCAGTTTAAGCATACACTAACGACATGAAGCACTAGGCCACTCCTGAAGTAACATCCAGGAGCAGCCCTCGCACGACCTGCCGAATGCATGCACCTTGTTGGTCAACAAGGTAGACCGAACAGCCTGTGGAAACAATTAAAGTATTTAAACAGTCCTCATATATCCCTCTATATGCAGACAGCTCATGTGGCTGTCCAAGAGACCCTTAAACAACCCTAGCGTGCCTGCTCCCACCACCTTACTCGGTAGTGCATTCCACACCCCCACTACCCTTTGTGTGAAAAAATGTCCTCTAATATTAGTCTTATACATAGCCCCCCTCACCCTAAGGCCGTGACCCCTCGTTCTATCAGAATCTAATGGTGGAAAAAGCTTACCACCATTTACTCTATCTATACCCCTCATAATCTTATATACCTCTAATAGATCCCCTCTCAGACGACGTCTTTCAAGGGAAAACAACCCCATTACGTTCAACCTTTCCTCGTAAGACATCCCTTCCATACCAGGCAGCATCCTGGTAAATCTCCTCTGCACTCTCTCCAGGGACTCCACATCCTTCCGGTAGTACGGCGACCAGAACTCGACCAACACGACCTACTAATCCAAGTGAGGTCTAACCAACGTTCTATCACACACCACTTGCCAACATCAACACTCCTCCACCTCCTTATGTATAATCTATAAACAAACACACACAAACCCCTTCCTATGAAGGCTAACATACCATACACTTTCTTTATCACCTTTTCCACCTGTACTGACACCTTCAGAGACTTGTGAACCTGCACCCCCAGGTCTCTCTGTGTCTCTATACTCCGGATAGTTTTACCTTTTATCCTATAACTCCCCTCTACAGTATTCCGGCCAAAATGCACCAACTCGCATTTATCCGGATTAAATTCCATTTGCCATCTATCTGCCCAATCTACCAGCCTATCAATGTCCTGTTGTATTGCCTGGCACTGCTCCTCAGTCCCCGCCAATCCAAGTATCTTAGTGTCATCAGCAAATTTGCTGATCACACCACCTACCCCCTCTTCCAAGTCATTTATATAAATCACAAATAGAAGAGGTCCTAGTACTGAGCCCTGTGGCACACCACTAGTGACTGACCTCCAGTTGGAAAAAGAGCCTTCCACTAATACCCGCTGTCTCCTCCTCCCAAGCCAGTTCTCATCCCTCCCGCTTCCCAATTTAGCATGATCAACCCAATCAACATAACCTGATCATCCAGTGGGAGGAAACTGGAGCACCCAGAGGAAACCCATAACCCATGCAGACACGGGGAGAATGTGCAAACTCCACACAGGCTGTGACCCGAGGACGGATTTGAACCCTGGTCCCTGGAGCTATGAGGCAGCTGTGCTAGCCACAGTGCCACCATGCCTCTGTATCATCTGCCTCATCATCAGCCTCTGTTAGTGCACTTATAACCATATGATCCACAGAGGCTTCCTGCATAGAGTCAGGAACACAATCTGGTTCCAAAGCATAGAGAGATCCCAGTGGCTGACGGAGGATGTGACAGACAGATCCCCAGGTAACTATTGGACTACTGGGTCTCAATCATTTAGTGAGTCCCACATTGATGATGGGCAAGTGATTGTGGCTGCAAGATGTTCGCAGCAGAAGCTGGAAAGAAATGCCAGGGATTATGTGCCACTCTGTAATGAGGATGGAGGAGTGCATGCATACCATAATTTTTGTCATGTCTCAACCATTTGAAGATTTGGCTTTGTTCATGAAATGAATTGTGAACTTCACGAACAGACAGGTCGAGCATTCAAACTTGATTCCTTGGGTTTTAGTGCAGAGGTGGCTGGGTGAGAGGGGGATCAGGCCCACACATCCCTCCAGGAGCTCCTTCCCTTCAGGGAGGAAGGGGGTGCCAAGCTGCAGCCAGATAGAAGAGTATGTTTTCCTCACAGGATATCCCAGGGCTGGCCGCAACTTCTCATCCCCTCCACCATTGACCCCAATACCTCCAGCAGGCAAAGCTGAGGTGGATGCCCTTGCACAGCATTTGCCCAAATGGCTGGAACTGTCAAGCCCCATGCTGCCAAGGATGCCCTCCACAGTCATCCAAGGCAAAAGGCCAACCACTGCTGTTGATGTCAGGGTTACACCCAACATAGTAGATGAGGAAGGAGGCAATTAATTAAATGAGGGCAATTAAGAATCAACCACATCACTGTGGATCTGAAATCACATGTAGGCCATACAAGGTAAGGACAACAGATTTTTTTCCCTTAAGAACAAGATGGATTTTTATGGAAATTAACAATGATTTCATGGTCATCATTTGATGGTTAATTCTTGATTTCTATTGAATTCAAATTTCACCATTTGCCATGATGGGATTTGAACCTGGATCCCCAGAGAATTGCCCTGGGTTTCTGGATTACTAGTCCAGCGGCAAGACCACTACACCACTGCCTCCCTATAAGCTCCATGTTTGTCACAATTTGATGGCTAGAAAGGAAATAGGGACACGGAGAGTATTCTTGAATGAGACGTGTTGCATTTTCATGCATTCTTTATTGAATAGGCGTGTGAATCCTTATTTCTGTGTTGTTCATTCTGTGGAAAATGGTTCTCGATGCAGATACTGCTCCAACAAATTCTCATTACCTGAGAAGAGTTGATGATCCTCATACTCTTTCCTTTGCAACATGTGCCCATGTTTCAGCACCAGCACAGCAGACCACTCCTGTTTATGATACCAGAGCTTGTAACGCAGAGCTCCTCCAGACAAGTCAAGGCAGTAGGAATGCATTTTAGGAGCCCAGTGGTATGCGCGATGATGGCTCTGGTAGAAGCACAAGATTAATTTAGTTCTCTTTGCATTGCTCTGGCGTTGCCTCATTGGAGTCATCAGCCACGTACACTGGGGTTAACCCTTCCCACCAAGGATTCATCCATCAACCTGGGCTAAGGCTTCAAAAGTTCTGTGAGCCATGAATTGAGCAGGATATATTTTAATCCACGGGGGGCAGAAACCTGCATTATTCTTCTCCTGTGGTCGCACACTGATTATATATTCAAGGAGTAAAATATTTTACGATTTATAAATATAACTGGCTGTTCTCAGGGAAGTTTTGTGGCCATGTGAGTGCAGTCGATGACACCTTGCACTTGTAGAAATCCAGTAATGACCATGAACATGATTATCCTTGCCATTGGCTATTTTCATTAGTGGAGAAATGGATAAAATCATTGGTATGTGTAAACAGGGCATTGGTCATTTCCTTTATACACTAGGGAATGGCAGCCTGTGAGATGCCACGTATGTTACTCATCATGTCTTGGAAGTCCCTGCTGGTGTAGAAAATGAGCATTGCTGTGACCTTGAAAAATCCATTTGGCTGAAAGTCTGAAGAACAGTATGATGTATCTCAATGGCCATTGTCCAGAACATCCTCAGATTGCACCAGTGCCCAAATTCACCAGTTCTGTTAATGGATGTCTGTATCTGGACCAGCTTCCTTCTCTGGTGCTGACTGCTATCGGCCTTGCAAACTTTATTATTGGGCAGCTAGACTTTTCCTTCTTCCCAGTCTTTCCTTCTGTTCCCAAGGTTACAGCAATATTGGGTGAATGAGCTCTTTGGTTATTGAAGTAACTGCACTGTGTGAAAAAGGCAGACATACGTAGGACAGCATATTCACCCATAGTTCCCATCCATTGAACTAATTATTATGGAGTCTCATTAATCAGCTAGCTGTGCCCAAATCCAAATTCCACTCATGCAAAACAATCCAAATTCCCACTTTGATCCTGAACCCTCCTGTTATCTTCCTAATACTTTTGTTAGCTCCTGTGACCCATCCCATGAAATCTTCCAAATACCCATCTTGACTCTGTACCTGCCCCATACCGACTACAACTCCCCGCTTTGACTGTTCCTTTCACAATTCTTGGTTTGCACTCTTGGTTTGACCCACAGGACTCCACCATTGACCAGTCCCATCCTTTGGACCCGTTATGTATCTCATTATCCCTATCTGTAACTGCTCAATGTCCTCTTATAGGACCACCACACTCAGGATATTGGGCCTTTCCCTCCATTGCACTTGTGAGCATCTGACAATCTTTCTCTGTCTACCCTTCCATCCTTCCATCACATTTCCCAGCACCCAAACGAATACAACACTTCCTGCCTTGTGCCACTGAGTTCAACATGGACAACTGCTTACCTTAGTCACAAGTACATAAAGCTAACTGGCACATGCCACCTTTAAATGATTCACTCCATGAGATTCTCATGCACCGCTAACTTTATACTGACTTATTAAAATTAAAACCTGATTTGCACTAATGAATATTTGTGGTTTACAAATGTATTCCAGGTATGAACCTACCACAAGACAGTGAGCTCAATGCACGGCAAACATGCGGCTGACTTTAACAAAACTAAGGTATCCAACAAACATTATACCTTACATCTTACCACCACGCCTAACCACCTTGTCTAACCACATACACTGCTCTTGCAGGCTCCATAAAATCCCTTCACCGTAGATTATCAACTTTGTCTGAATTAGATGTTCAAATTTTAACCTTGTTTATTAATGTCTGTAATCTCTTTTTGAAATTAGAATGCAAATTTTCAACAGTTGGGTTTAATTCTTAGTAATACCTGATAAGTTTTAACCAACAGAATTTAATCAATATCCGCTTTAATATTATTTGTTGTGTGCGGCCTATTTATGTAAGTATGGAGGATTTTTAGATTTTGATGTGTGGCCCCACATACAAGGTAACTTAAAGGGGCCAACTCAGGGCACTTCTGAGTTGCTACCTGATCATGTAGCTTAACTCCCTCTCATCAGCAGCAACCACTAAACCTTAACTATAAACTAGCATCTTGTCTTATCTGGCCCAGATGTTCTGCTAAGATTTATCTCCTTTAATCATTTTTTGACAATATGATTTATGCAAATTGATAAAGCCTAATGATGTTAGGAGGCAGCTTCATTAAATCCTTGAGAATGATGCCAGCAATTTTTTGAAGATTTACATGTTTTCTATTGGAAAGTCACTTTCTCATTTGTGCCAACGTGTAGTTGCCCAATCAATGTAAGCTTTGGTAGAGAGCTGGAAACAGGCCATCTGCTGACAAAGCAAATTACCAGTAGAGAAAGAAATTAGGATGTACGCTTTAATTGGGATGTAATACTATTTTTAAAAATTCACCTTGCATACTAAATGAGGCACTGCTATAGAATAACATGCATTCAAATGGCATCATTTTAAAATTAACAATTGCAATTTTTTTCAATACATTTCTTGCTTCTAGATTTTAATTTAACCTAAAATGAATCTGTTCTAGGGGCTAGTTGCTATTATTGATGGATGATTAACCTGGCATTCTTCATATAGGATTCGTAGAGCGAAGAAGGAGGCCATTCAGCCCATCTAGCCTGCACTGAGAACAATCCTACCCAGTAATCCAATGTGTTTACCCTCCTGGACTCCTTGGTACTAAGGTGCGCTTTAGCATATTCAATCAACCTAAACCGCACATCTTTGGATTATGGGAGGAAACCGGAACACCCGGAGGAAACCTACGTAGTCATGGGGAGAATATGAACAGATACCCAAGACTGGAATTGAATGCGGATCCCTAGTGCTGTGAGGCATCAGTATTAACCATTGTGTTGCCCAAGGTTTTGACAAACTGTTTTTTTCTCAGGAGGAAGCTATTGACATCAAACTGATGAATACAGAGGATGTCAGTCCAACTATTGAGACTTTAATCTTTAGATTTTCTCCCCAAATGCAAAAACTTTTTTTACTATTATTAAGTTTAATACAGTTTATAATCTTCCCTATGCACTCTTTTAAGGCTTCGTCCATTTGCCCTGAATTTTATTTGTAACCTTTCATTACCTTCCTTAAGCCATTCCCTGATTAAGTCATTTCTACCTTTCCTGGCACCCTGTAGCCATCTCCACTTCCTATAATCCCATACTATCTTTTTCTAACCTTCCTTTCAGTGCTCTATCAAGACATCACTTATGTCATTGATTCATAGGATCATACAATGCAGAAGAGGCCCTTTGGCCCATCCAATCTGCTCCAGCACCTGACCTCCCCCAACCTAATCCCATTTACCAGCACTGGGCCCATAGCCTTGAATGCTATGACGTGCCAAGTACTCATCAGAGATGATCTTTTTAATTATTCATCTATTCTCGTCCATGCTGTTTCCATGGTTATCGTGGCCTTGGTTATTCTTTTGCCTAGCTACCTGCTCTTATTAAACATCTCCTTCTTACTTTACATGACTCCTAACAAGATACAGCCCCAACATTTTGTAGCCATGCTTGGATACCAAATCTTGCTCGCCTGGATGGTGAAAGCTATAATTCTGAAATTATTGATTACCAAGCAAGATGACGGATCGTTAAATTTTATAAAATGTGGAATTAAAAGCAACAGAATGAAAACCATTAAGCGGATTCTTGAGTGAACTATCTAATCTGCCAGATTACTGACTGGAGTTTCATTTTAAAATTACCTAGATAAATATCAAAAGAAAGTCATTACCAAGTTCTGAAATACAAACAGAAAATTCTGGAAACTCAGCAGGTCAAGAGGCATCCGTGGAGAGAGAAACAGAGTTAATGTTTTAGCTTGATAACCTTTTGTGAGAAGTATGAACTTCTGAATGGAATATCTGTGGTGCTGTTGTGGTGCAGAGAAACTGCAAGAATTCTGTCCTTTGCATTGTCCAGAATTGCAGCATAAGGCAGCAGTGATATTTTTAACTCCTACGATTTTATAAATAATTAGAGAACTAAATGTTCAAGAACGTTATTTTCTGTTAATATTTGGAAGAACATTGCATTATTTGGATACAGGATTTTCTTCTGAAGGTCATAAAAAGTCAAAAAAAGAACTTAGACTGTGAGAAGACATGCTTTTTCTCAGAAATCACCTGGTCTCCATAAGCAGTGGAGGAGGAGAGCTATTTGTTTATTTGAACAAAGACCCTAGGCCAGAATGCTCCCTAAAAAATTCTTAATGTTGAATTCGTGTGAAAATTGGAGTAATTCACACTATTTTTTTTGGTGGGAGTTCAGAATAGAATCTCCCATGCTCTGTGCACTGCAAAAGCCACCAGTGTGGATATCATTACATTTCGGGGTGTGGGGCCTATGTCCCCCGGAGAAGCTGAATCAGCAGCTGAGCGGGGCTACTGTGCATGCGGTTAATCTGTCAGAGCCGAGATTGGCACATGTACAGTAACCCCGCACTGCTGGCCTCCCTGTTGCCGACCATCTCAATTGTTGGTCAGTCCCGTGGCATCCTGGCTATTCCCAGGTTCAGCCTCAACCCTTCCGCTTCCCAACCAACCTGCCGTGATCTCCAGCACCCACCCACCAATTCCCTCCCCTCACAGAAACCCCTCCACTGCAGGCCCAACCGCCCCCTGCAGTGCCCGTCGCCCAGAAGGCTGACCACTCCCACCCCCACCCCCCCACCCCGTGACTCCCCAACATGACTCGATCTCTGGCCTCCCTCCTTCCCGCACTGATCTCTACACACTGAGCACCTACTAGACCCTGCCCCCATCAGGCCCTGCCCCCATCAGGCCCTGCCCCTTTAGTACTACTTGATGGGTAGTGTTAAGGTGCCCCCTGAGCATTGACACCTCGCTACTTGGGCAGTGCCAGAGAGCACAGGCTGGTGTTGCCAGGGTGCCAATGCCCAGGGGTCATGCCCCCCACGTCCGAACTTGATTGTCCTCCCTTCACTCTAGCGGGTCCCAAAAGTGGGGAGCTACTCTAAAACCCGCTGAACCACTCTGGCTGGAGGGGAGAGAGGGTGAGAATTGGGGGAAACCACTCTGGCGGCGAGGGATGCTAACAGGCCCAGACACTCAGTCCCAGACCTGCTAATTACATTTAAATATCATTAAAATCCCCGTTCCCACCTAATGCAGCTCCAGCTCTATTTCCAGCGCAGAGCTAATGGCACCAGAAATCTGGTACTGGAAGGGGCACACAGGACCAGGCGCCCAGCACAATTGGTGCTAATCCGGTCCTGCTGAAGTCTCCTAGCCGGCTGCACTAATAAATTAGCACAGCGGGATGGGAGAATCATCCCCCTCTGCGGTGGCATCCTGGCTATTCCCAGGTTCAGCCTCAACCCTTCCGCTTCCCAACCAACCTGCCGTGATCTCCAGCACCCACCCACCAATTCCCTCCCCTCACAGAAACCCCTCCACTGCAGGCCCACCTGGAAATTCCCCGACAAAGACGAGCTTTATATTTTGAACTTGTTTATTTTTTAACTCCGTTGTGAATAAACCAGGGAGGAGGAAAGCTACCATTTCGTGCTGCCCTTGGCTGACCTGAACCGATATGGTTATTGGTATCCAGCTTGGAATAATCATCTCAGTGAAACTTGGCTGTTCTTGAAAACCCAGCACACTGAGATGAAAAGTCCAAAGGATTATTCCAACTCTTCTTCTCCATGCCAAATCTATGTTGCTTAGAACTTCTACGCATCCAATGGGACAAGCGATTTGTCTTTTCCTTGAGGGAGCTGCAGGTCACTAGTGCGCAACCTCTGCGACCTTCATCCTGAATTTTATCAAGTCTTTTCAGTTTTCCAGTTCTACAGAGAGAGACCTTGTTTGTCCTTTGTTTGTGTGTGCATGCTTACGTGTTTTATGTGCTGGAGAATTTTAAAAGAGGGTGGTTAGTTGCACAGTTACACTACCAGATTACAAAGTGTTCTTGCAACTTGTTTTGGAAAATCATTGTTCTATAATAAATCAATCATTCAGAATTTACTGCAAGTAACCTTGTTGAAGTTTCTTTTATTCTGGATAACAAAGAAAATATTTGGCCATTTTGATGAGTGAATTATACATTTGCAGTAATGGCATGACTTGGGGTAGGGGATTGGATAAAATACACACTCTACTCATCTTCGTAACAACATACTTTCTGGTTTTATTGATATATTTTTGGGTGAAAGCTCTTTTGTTTTATGTCACATAAACATACTTGTTTCAACAGTTCCATAGAGCTACCGCCGATTGCCCACTGTACCCCTAACAGGAGACCTGTAAGCTCCAGTAAAACCTTACTTCATTTGTGCCATTTCTCTTGGGCGTGCACTGCTCTCCTGACAGAGGCACAATAATAGATTAATTGCAGCTCCACAGAATTTTAGGACCTGTTACATTGGGGATGATCTTTTGTATCCCTTCTCCCATTTTTCATATGAATACCAAGACAAAAAAAACACACTTAAAAAAAAGACTTATCACTTAATATTTCAATCAGACTCTCCTTTTATCTGACTGGAGCTAGTAAATTTATCTCCCTTCCTGAAGCAGAGCACAAAGCTGGCTATTATAGCACCTCAATTAGAGAAATGAGGGAAGAATCTCCGTGCAGAAAATCCATGGCAAAAAAATTGAACATATAAAACTTTACTTTAAATTATAAAGTTGGAGTCTAACCCCCAGGAAATGTCAGCACTGACCCTCTGCTTGCATGTGTGCTCATTTTTCTTAATGAAGAGTGCCTAATAGCTACTCAGGAAGTTGAAACCACTGAACTTCAAGTAGATATAATAGCCTGTGGCTCAACCTAAGCCAATATTAATCAATATGTTGTATACTCACAGTGCAATTCAACTCTCAGGATTCCCCAATGAAGAACCTTGGCTACTCTGTCAGTGTGCTGGATGCTGCAAGGTCAATTCATTGAATAATATTATTTTCTGCCTGTGTAATGGCTTTAATTGAGGGTAAAAGCTGGGCCTATAGTCCTTTCTCTCTCATTTTTGTTAATAAGCTAATAAATGCACTAAATGATGGAAATATTATTCACTTGGATATCAGAAGTTATTAAAGTGCGGGTTTTCCAATCTGTTTCACCTACAACAGCTTTAGGTACAGGTTATAAAAGAATGGACAATCAACTGAATCCGATATTGAAAAGTTTAGGCCTATTAAATGCTCAATGTGTAAAGCCTACTATTGTATTATCAGGCTTGCACTGCCATTGTAAGGCTTATGCATTTGTGCAAATTGTCTCCTTTTAACTCTACTGCCTATACCTAAAGGCTGTGCCTTCAGTTATCTTGGTCCTAAGCTCTGGAATTCTCTTCCTATATCTCTCCATTTCCATATGTTTCTCCTCTCCTTTAAAATCCACTTTAAAGTGTACTTCAATGATTAGATTTTTGGCCATCTTTCCTGATAAAATCCTTCTGTGGCTGGTGTCAAAAGTACTTTTATTGATAACGCATTACGTGGTTGTAAGAACAAGCAAGATCCTGTGATGATATAAACTGTGATTCATTAGCATCTGACTCAGTTTGAATTAACTCCTGTCTCTGACTTCCAGTTCTTTTTTTAGGGTCAACTGCCTGTGGTGGTTTCACAAACCTTCCTGACCAGGTCTTCCACTCCTTTAGTCTCTTGGGCTCTGATGGTGAGAAGGAGAATTTGAAGGTAACTCAAGTTCACTAGTCTGGCTGTCATCTGGATCTCTAGATGAACACAGCGGCTAGGATTTTATGACCTCGCTCAGGCAAGTGGGATTGTAAAATCCCACTCGAGGCCATCAGAGAATTCCATTCTGCTAACCTCGCCTGCCTGATTCTGGTGCGGTATGCTGATAAAATTCCAGCATCTCTCA
This sequence comes from Sphyrna mokarran, assembly GCA_024679065.1. NCBI lineage: Eukaryota > Metazoa > Chordata > Chondrichthyes > Carcharhiniformes > Carcharhinidae > Sphyrna > Sphyrna mokarran. The sequence continues at coordinate 38,923,518 of JAGIQG010000013.1, forward strand.
TCTGTTTGATTTGGTAGAACATAAGAAATAGGAGCAGGAGTAGGCCATTTAGCCCCTCCAGCCTGCCCTGCCATTCAATAAGATCTTGGCTGATCTGATAGTGGTTCAGTTCCACTTACCCACCTGCTCCCCATAACCCTTAATTCTCTTATTGGTCAAATTGGTCTACTTACTTGTGACTTAAACATATTTAATGAGGTAGCCTCCACTGCTTCAATGGGCAGAGAATTTCAAAGATTCATTACCCTCTGAGAGTTCCTCCTCAACTCTGTTCTAAATTGACTCTCCCTTATTTTGAGGCTGTGCCCTCTAGTTCTGGTTTCCATTCTAAGTGGAAATAATCTCTTTGCTTCTACCCTGCCTAGCCCCTTTATTATCTTATATGTCTCTATAAGATCTCCCCTCAGCCTTCTAAACTCCAATGAGTACAGGCCCAGTCTCCTCAATCTCTCCTCATAAGCTAACCCCCTCATCTCCAGAATCACCTGGTGAACCTTCTCTACACTTCCTCCAAAGCTAATATATCCTTTCTCAAATAAAGGGACAAAAATTGCACATAGTACTCTAGGTGCTGCCTCACCAGTACCTTGTACAATTGCAGCAAGACCTCCCTACTTTTATACTCGATCCCTCTCGCGATAAAGGCCAACATTCCATTTGCCTTCTTGATCATTTGCTGCACCTGCAGCCTGAGTTATTGTGATTCATGTACAAGAGCCCCCAGGTCCCTCTGCACGGTAGCATGTTGTAATTTTTCACCATTTAAATAATAGGCCATTTTAATATTATTCCTACCAAAGTGGATAACCTCACACTTGCTAATGTTATACTCCATCTGCCAGATCCTTGCCCATTCACTTAGCCTATCCAAATCTCTCTGCAGACTTTCTGCGTCCTCCATGCAATTTGCTTTCCCACTCATCTTTGTGTCATCTGGAAACTTTGTTACCCTACACTCTGTCCCCTCCTCCAGATCATCTAGTTATATGGTAAACAGTTGAGGCTCAGCGCCAATTCCTGCAGCACACCACTAGTCACCAACTGCCAACTGGAAAAGTACCCATTTATTCCAACTCTCTGCTTCCTGTTAGATAACCAATCCTCAATCCACGCTAACACTTTACCTCCAACTCCATGTACCTTAATCTTATGTAGCAACCTTTTGTGAGGCACTTAATCGAATGCCTTCTAGAAATCTAAAAACACTATATCCACCATTCCCCGCTGTCAATCGCACTCATTACGTCTTCATAAAGATCCAGTAAATTTGTCAAACACGACTTTCCCTTCATGAATCCATGCTGCGTCTGCTTGACCGAACCATTCATTTCCAAGTATCTTGCTATTTCTTCCTTAATAATGGATTCCAGCATTTTCCTGACTACAGATGTTAAGCTAATTGGCCTGTAGTTACCTACCTTTTATCTACCTCTTTTTTAAACAGTGGTGTTACATCAGCCGTTTTGCAATCAGCTGGCACCTTCCCGGAGTCCAGCAAATTTTGATAAATTACAACTAATGCATCTGCTATTACTTCTGCTGTTTCTTTTAGTACCCTGGGCTGCATTCCATCTGGACGCAGGGACTTGTCTACCTTTAGTCCTCTTAGCCTACCAAACACTACCTCTTCAGTAATGTTTTAAGGTCCTCATTCCCTACAGTCCCATTACTGTCAATTATCAGTATGCTACTAATACTATGTTATTATTGGCATCGGTAGATGACTGCTTCAATTGTATAGAAGTATCTTCTGTGTGGTAACTAGTGCACATCTGTTCTGTCTCACTGTACCATTATTTGTTTGGATGAGATAGGACTGTGGATATGGCATCAATCCATAGTGAGTTTGCTCACGCTTGGATCCAAACTGGCTCTCCTGGTTGTAGATCTGGCAGGTTATGTGCTTTGTGACATTTCTCATAGTGCTGGTTATAAGAATACACATCCCCTTCTCCTTCACCTTGTCCAAGTCATCAGCTTGTATACATGACATAAGTGTGTGCAAGAGTAGGAAGTTGAGTTCTCAGTTGTCCTTCCATTTGGAGTTTACCTGCTGCTAAACCATTTTGGAGTAGAATTGAACAAAAGCTCAGGTGTGCAAGTTGGATGTCATTATTCTTTTTCAGTAATGCTTTCAAAGTATTCACTCTTCTTTCAAGAAGTGTTGGCTTGGGGGTATCTTGATAAACTGGAAGTTGGATAGATCAATTTGATGCCATAAAACCTTTGAAATATTTATTTGCAAACTGTAATCCATCATTTAAAACGCAAGGTCTGAGGTTCCATGTCTTACCACAATCTCCTTCAGCAGTGTAATCACTGCTTTGAAGTTTGATCTGCTTGCTCCCTGCCGAGCAATACACACTCCCCATACCCTCCCCACATACCCCCAGCAACAAACACTCCCCATACCCCCCTACATATACCCAGCAACATACACTTCCCATAACCCCCCACAGACCCCAATAATAAACACTCCTGATACCCCGCCATACCCCCAGCAACACACACTCCCATACCTCCTCCCACAGGCCCCCAGCATCCCACACTTCCCAAACCACACCTTCAGGGATTTCAAGATGGTAAAAAGGCATTCCACTCCCTCCTCCCTCACAAACACACAACCAGAACCTAAACAGTAGTGTTGCTTGACAAGCCCTGAGCCTGCAGCACTGCCACTTCGGAGAGTTTCTAGCTTATCTCCCACCTGCAACAGTGCTTACTGCTGCCAGCACTAGGACCCAGAGTCTGCATTAAGACCTGAGATCAGCACTCTGAGCCAAGTCCAAGCTGAGAATCTGTAATTGGACCCTGCAAGTAACAACAGCATCTCGCACCACCCTCCCACTCCACACATACTTGCAGGCTCTCCCCAACCCAAAACACAGCATGGCCACCAGGAAACAAACTGGCTGAGCAGCACAGAGCTATTTGAATGCAGAGATTTAGTTTCTTGTTTACCCTCACTGATCAAGTACCTGAATCCAATTTTTGTAATGGAGATGGTTTCCTGAGCAATCTGGCTGCATTGAACAAGGTGGTTAAGGCAGGTGAGCTGGGACAATTGGGAGTGAAGCTCACTCATTACATTGTCATCAATGTAAACCAACATGTAAACTGACGTTTCACCCGTTTTGGACAGGGTTTCAATCATGTTGATTTTTTTTTCCCGTAAAATGGGAATGGGCACAAAAACAGCACCATTCCCACTAGTCGCATCACACCCAATTTTACAATATTTTTTCACCACAGAACAGGCACGGTAAGATCATAAAATTCAGGCCTATATGCATTGAACTTTGTAAAGACTGAACTCCTTCCTAATTTTGCCAAGCCCTCATTTAATATGACATAGTTTAAATTTTGTGTTCAGCTGCTTTGCTCTTTCTTTCTGCAAAACTGACATTTGGGGAAAGTTTTTCCAGCCTCGCTTGTTCCGAAACCATAAACTCCCACTCAAGGTCAGTGGACTTTTTCATGTTCCACCCCTCGCCTGCTCGGATTCCTGTGGGGGGGGCAGGGCAGTAAAATTCCAATCTTGGCCTCTTTGACAGGACAATTTTTGTGGATCTTTTTTCCTGCCGCCCTGATAACATTTAGTTGGGGCAGTTGATGGACACTTGTCTTGTCTCCCCTGCATTCTTACAGCCACCTCTCTGCTTTTAAACTTAACGAATGCCACTGAATCAACCATTGCTTAGCATAGGGGATATGAGGGACCATGAGTGAAAGGGCTGAACTTGGCATATGGGATAAAAGGGGGCATGTGGGTTGGAATTTTCCCATCCCGCCCACCAGGGGGTCCATAGCGAGTAGGACATAAACCATGCAAAGGTCTGCTAACCTCAGACAGAGCTTCCCGGTCTTGGAGTGAACATAGCCGGAAAGTCCCATCTATGGGTGGATAGAGGGGTATAGAAGCATCAGGAGCCATTGGTATTGGGTGAGAGGGCAGAGCTTAGTACTGGAGACACAAAGTGCCATGGGGATGTGCGGAGGTTTGATGTGATATGGATGTAGCATGGAGAAGGTTTGAAGAATGAAGTTAGGGATGAAAACTGGAGGGCCTTATTTTATTGTTTTTATTTTAACTGTGATAAAATCCCAGAGCATTGTGGTGAACTCTTTCAACAATCTACCTCTGCACTCAGCAGCCACTGGCTGTTTCCACATTTCTTCCCAGCTCAACTGACCCTGACTCAAGTCAGTGAAGGAGATCCTGCCTCTAGAGGCACTTATGAAGCAGGTGGCCTGAGCCTCAATTCTTCCCGAATGCCATGCCTGCTTCGAGGATGAAAACTCAGGCCAATTTTTCCGAAGCTGTTCTGATGAAAGGTCAGCCTGAATTGTTAACTCTGTTCCCTAAAGTTAAAGTTCATTTAAAGTTTATTTATTGGTCACAAGTAAGACTCACTTTAACACTGCAATGAAGTTACTGTGAAATTCCCCTAGTTGCCACACTCAAGCGTCTGTTCGGGTCAATGGACTTAACATTTAAGCTGCCTGATTTATCAAATATTGCCAGCATTTTTAAACCTTTGTTTCAGATTTCCAGCATCTGCAGTATTCTGCTTTTGTGTTCATTACTAATTATGTCCCTGGTGCAGTTTTCTTTTGTTCTTCTGCAAATTTAATTAAACTGAAGAATTGCGTCAATTTTAAACATCGGCACATTTCCAGCAACACTGTGGGAAAAACCACTACATGCACAAACCAGTCTAATTCACAAACCATGTCACAAGGTGTCCCACTTTAGTCAAATCTTGGTCAGTATTTTCTAATTGTCAACATATTTGTTAATCAGGTGATAATGAGTTTGTCTGCTTCAAATTCAACACATGTTTCTATTACTTTTTCAAGAATAAACGCAAATTAAAATGAGGATGCTCACTGCTGATTCGTGTTGTATAACAAGCAATCAGATCTTGATGGTGTTCCCAGGATTCAACATTGCCTGTGTTAAAATGGCCATTACCCACTTCCTGCAAGTGATTTAGCTTTCTGCTTAGCCAAGCAGGTGGCAAGAGGGAGAGCCAGATCCAAACAACTTAGAAGTGATCTCATAGAAGTCTACAAAATAATGATGGGCATAGATAAGGTAGAGAGTCAACACTTCTTCCTAAGAGTAAGGAAGTCTAAAACTAGAGGGTATAAGTTTAAGGTGAAAGGGGAGAGGTACAAAATAGTCCAGAGAGGCAATTTTTTTCACACAAAGGATGGTGAGTGTCTGGAACCAGCTGCCTGAGGTAGTAGTGGAGATGGATATGATTTTGTCTTTTAAAAAGCATCTTGGGCAAGATGCATGTAAAGGGCTATGGGTCAAACACAGGCAATTGGGATTAGTTTAATAGTAAAAACTGGGCGGCATGGACAAGTTGGGCCAAAGGATCTGTTTCCGTGCTGTAAACCTCTATGACTCTAACTCCAGAATGGGTAAGTGACTTGGACGATTTGAACTATCCACCTGTTGAGTTGCCAAGAGACAGTTGGGAGATATTACTATTATAATTAGAGAGACACAGAGAACTAGAACCCCATCTTTACTCATTTGTTTCAGTGGATGTCAATGCAAAATGCTGCAGATGCTGGAAACCTGTAATAAAGACAGGAAATTCTGGAAATAGTCAGGCCAGGCAGAATCTGTGGAGAGGGGAACAGAGTGAGGTTAGTGAGCTTCCATCAGAACATTTCCATTTGTTTCAGAGGAATCTGTTGTAATTATAGTGTTCAGTCTGTGTTTGATTAAAGATTCTGTTTACCATTGATACTTGCTGCGCTTGATTGGTAAAATCTGAGTGTGGACTCAGGGACTGTAGATTTAGTATGAGCTGAAAGTCAGATCTGAATCATCAAATAGATATTTAAAGCATTGAAAATCAAACCTGTTCATTTATAATTCTGAGGGATATAAAATATACCCAAGTAACTTTATTGGAGGCTGAATGAAATGGCTGGAAGTACCACCAATTCCAGACAAACTGGGTCTTGCACAAAGCACTTTCAATCAAACATAGCCTCATTCCATACCAGGGTACTGATGTGAAGACAAGGAATCAAGCATGAGGACTCCCCATTGTTTGAGTTCACATTCTTGATCTCAATGAGATCTTGCAGGATGGTATGCCAAGTGAAATGAGCTACATGTAATCTACGCTGGGTGAGTCAGAGTGGAATTTCTTCATTATAATTCATTGCTCAGGGCACCAATTATATCCTTGTACGGGTGAGGGTGGGAATTAATCCTACTTGGATCCTCAAATGCTCAAGCCTGTTCTTGCAAGTTCCTCACATACCCCAACCTCATGAACCTTCAAGTTCAGTGTTGAGGTTTCACAGTGAGTGCATTCACAGAGTAACTGCTGGAAACCCACTTCTTTGAAGTCAATAGGATTTAGTATAATGGTGAGTAGTATGTTACACAGCAATTTTGCTGAAAGAAAAAGAACTAAGTGCAGTTTCGAGTTTGTGATTTCCTTCCCACAAACCGCAGGTAATTAATGTAATTTGGCAAATATCACTTCTCCTGCAACTCTACTCTGCTTTAATGAAGATGAATGGTTACCAGTCATGCAATATAGATTCTACACATTTCTCATGATTCAAATTGTCTTTATCGATCTGAAGTGTATTTGATTCTCTTTCTATGTGGTTAGTTTGGCTCTGAATTAGTTTGGCATATTTGTGTAATGGAAGCTAGTTCCAGTTTGACAACATGCTGCATTGGAAAGATGAAGAGCTGGAACAGTAGCAGGCTTTCAAATCATTTTAATTTATAGTTGGTTTAAAACTGGTAGCAAGAGCTATGGCACAATAAAGCAATTAACACTCTTTACATATTGCATTTTAATTAATAACAGCTGGAAAATCAGCATTTAACTGGCAGCTGCCACGTAAACTAGATATCAGAAGAAGGATGTTTGTCAGTCTAGGCTCTGTAATTAACTACTCTCTGACAGGCAGTCTCAAAGGTCATTGTAAGTATCATGCAGAGAATTTAACATTTGTACTGAAAAACCTGGCATTAAGGGCAATGCTTCAGTCATATTGAATCATGGTATTTGAAAACATGGCAAGGAGGCTGAACTTCACTTCTGATGGGACTGCAGAAGTGAGTTAGAAATCATGGATCAGCCTCCAGTTACACACGATCCCCAATTTCCTCAAATTCCTGCTTTTCAATGGCTTATTTTACACTCTTGCCAAAGTTAGATTTAATCTCCCTGGCATTTTTCACCAGCTGTGTGCCAATCTCTCAATTTGTGTGGCAACAGCCAATCTTTATTGAAATTAATCTTCTAAGAGACTATTTGATTAATGAATATACCCAGTAGAAAGCAGGGTTGATTTTTACTTGATGAAATTGGAGTTAAGAGGCTGGAAAAGGCTTATGAATGGGGTGTGTGCATTGGGATCTTACTGCTCCTTGGAGCCTGGTAGTCAGCTTGCAGCCACTTTGAAAGAGAACAATTGGGTAATTGTGGTGCCATTTCAGATTGGAACATGGATTCCTTTTTAATATGCAACCAAGCATGCTCCTATTAAAGGGCCAGTACAAAAAATATGAAATTCTTTGTATGGGGACAGAAAGAGTAGGGTTGCTATAATAATTCCAAGAATCAGCTGTGAAGGAACTATGCTTTTATTGCACAAACTGAACATAAACAATAACCACAAGCCTATGGTGAACACAACTGGTCCCAACCAGGACTGAAAGGTTAATGGACCCTCTCAGCATCTTGCTTTATATAGAGTTTGGTATATTTTATCATGAAGGATACTGGCCCGGTTTCGAAGAGAATTGTTCCTGCTATCCATTGGGTGCTGCCTCCAGAATTTCGCACCAAGACCATGTCTCCCTCTGAAAAGACTCTATCCATTTTTTTCTTATCATGGCCCCTCTTTGGGTTTTTTGTATCCCTTCCATTCTTCTATTTAGGTTTGGGAATGTAGCGGGTTAGCCTACTCCGTAGGCATCTGCCAATGAGTAACTCAGTAGGCCTACACCTTTTGATACATGTGACATCATTCTATAACTGAAAGGAAAACATGCCAATTTGGTGTCTACAGATCCCAGGTCTATTTTTTCATTCCTCTTTTAAAAATCGGACAGCTCATTCCGCTAGCCTGTCTGCTGATGGGTGGCAGAGAACTGTGTGGACACGTCATATTCCATTTGTTTCTATAACTGTCTTAAATTCTCTACTGGTAAATGAGGTTCCATTGTCCATCGCTAAAACCTCTAGATTCCATGGGTACTAAAAGGTTGTTGTAGTTTCTCTATTGTGTTACGGGATGTGATAGGTGTCATCTGGTGCACCTCCATCCATTTAGAATGGGCGTCAATCAACAACAAAAACATGGAGTCCATAAATGGTCTTGCAAAGTCAGCATGTATCCTAACCCATGGCTTTCCTGGACATTCCCAGCAATGTAGGGAAGCTATCAGTGGCGTCTTCTGGGTTTTTCTGGCAAACTACATGTTTTTACCATTTTCTGTTTCCATCAATTCCAGGTCACCGGATGTAGCTTCTCATCAGCTTCTTCATTTTATACATTTGAATGACCATTATGCAGTTTTTGAAGGATAGATCTTTGAGCGGGAATTGGGATAACAACCCGGAGTCCCCATAGGATAATGTCATCTTTCAGTTTCGGTATTTTGTCACATATGGCTTCAAGCCTTGTGTCGGACATTCTTCCATTAAATATCACGTGGCTTAGTTTTGCCAATATGGGGTTGTTTAGAGTCCAAGTCTTTATCTGTTTTAGCCAAAACTGTCAAAATGTTCATAATATTTAATGTCATTACTATTTTGCCTATTTTCGATGGTGTGGGCAAAGATAAGCGACTCACGGCATCTGAGTTGGCAACTTGTGTCCCTGGTCTATGTTCCAGCATATAGTCATAAGTGCCAAGACATAGTATGTTCGGGCCAACAGTATAGAAGAGATCATTTTGTGCTCAAGAAAAGGCCCAACCTCTTTTTGGACCTTTTGTGGTCTGTTATGATTGTAAAGTGTTGACCATACAAATATCGATGGATTTTCATCTCTGTGAAGACCATTGCCAAACCCTCTTTTTCAATTTGTGCATATCTTCTTTCTGCATTGGCTAATATCCTTGAGGCATATGCAATTGGGCATTCCATCCCATTGCTCAATTGATGCAATAGTACTGCACAGCAGCACAGTGGTTAACATGGCTGCCTCACAAATCCAGAGACCTGGGTTCAATTCCCAGCTTGGGTCACTGTCTGTATGGAGTTTGCACATTCTCCCCATGCCGTGTGGGTTTCCTCTGGATGCTCCGATTTCCTCCCACAGTCCAAAGGTGTGAGGGTTAAGTGCATTGGTTCTGCTAAATTGCCCCTTAATGTCTTGGGATGTGTAGGTGGGAGGGATTAGTGGAAAGATGACATGGGATTGCAGGGATTGGGACTGGGTGGAATTATTGGTGCAGATTCAATGGATCAAATGACCTTCCCCTGCATTGTATGTTTCTATGTTTCTATCTACTCTGTAAAGAAAGGTGTCACGTTATGACCAATGACCTTCTCAAGTTAATCACATTGCAGAAGGAGGCCATTTGGCCCATCGAATCCGTACTGACCACTATTCCACTCAGTCCCTATCCCCTTAGCCCCATGTATTTACCCTGATAATCCCCCTGACACTAAGGGGTAATTTAACATGGCCAATCAACCTAAGCTGCACATCTTTGGAGTGTGGGAAGAAACTGGAGCACCCAGAGAAAACTCATGCAGACACAGGGAGAATGTGCAAACTCTACACAGTAATCTGTGTCCGGAATTTAACCCGGTACCTGGCACTGCAAGGTAGTAGTGCTTACCACTTTGTCACTGTGTCTTCCCTAGGGTTGAAATGGATCAGTGCATTGTCTGACTACAGTTGGTGTTGCACTCTCACAAAAGCATCTTCCTATGTCCATATCTGATGCTTTTTCAACAACGTATGTAAGGATGCCAGTAAGGTTGCAAAGTTTGGAATAAACTTTCCATAATAATTTACAAGGCCAAGAAATGATTTTAACTCCGTCCTCTTCCTTGGCGTTGGAGACTCTTACCATTTCCTCAACTGAGGGTAGAGCATTTTTGTATCTTGTATCTAAGATACGTTATCTCTGCTGCTTGGAAAATGCACTTTTTTCTTTTTAGTCTAAAACTGGCTACCGAAAACTGTTGTAAGATTTCTGCTAAATTTGCACAATGTTCCTTGACAGTGGCTCCTGTGATTAGCAGTTTAGGTAAACTGCCACTCTGGGCATTCCCTGCAATATGCCTGCCATTACTCTTTGGAATTTGGCACCACGTCGATGACGCCCCAAATGGTAGGTGAGTGTATTCGTATAAATCCTTGTGCATTCTTACCATCGTCTATCTTCTTGATGACGTTTTTTAGTTCTGAAGGTATGCATGACCCATGTTAAGCTTTGTGAATATCTAGCCTCTGGACAGCTTTGTACAGAGGTTGCCTATTCGCGGCATTGGATATTTATCTAAGACCCATTCTTTATTTTACCATCATCTTACAATCACAACAGAGGCAGATTGTGTTGTTTGGCTTTAACACCGGGACTACAAGTGTGATCCCCTCTGAAAATTGTACGAGTTGAATTATCCCCAGCTCTTCTAATCACTTCAGTTCAATCTTTACCTTCACTTGTAGCACCAATGGAACTAGTCTTCCTTAAAAATCTCAGTTAGACATTTGGGTCCACGTAAATGTTTGCTTTGACCTCTTTTATTATAAAAAATTTGACATATCTGGAAACACCGGATTCCAAGACCTTTGATGAGTTAGTAGAAATGGTGGCAAATCATTACGATCCTAAACCTTCCGTGATCTTGTAATGGTACAGGGTCAATACAACTATTAGATTTGCAGGGGAAGCAGTGACGGAATTCTTGATGCGACTAAGAAAACTGGCAGAGCACCATGAATATAGCACAGCGTTACAGGAAATGCTGAGAAAGCATTTAGTGTGCCGCATAAATGCTCTAGCAATGCAAAGAAGGCTTATGACAAAACAAAACCTAGACCTAAAAAAAGCCATAGAGTCAGCCTTAGCTTGGGAGGATGTGGAGAAAAGGACCTAAGAGCTGCAAGGATCTTTAAATAGTAATGCTGATAGGCTCAGACAAGTCCCTTACTGCAGACCCAGGTCTCCAATTGAACACACTCGCTGCCTTGGGCGAGGAAAGTCAGATTTTTTTTGTAACCAGTTCTTGTCTGGGGTCTGGCCTTCGCATCATTCTCAACAGGAATCAAACTGTTTGTTGTTCATATATGACTGGGATTATGGGGGTCCCTCTTATTCATAATGGTTCTCCTGTATAAGTTGACAATCTATCTCAACTTGAGTGTAGAGATACCCAATTGTAATCTTCTAAATTCACACTTCTCTGCAATAGGTACCGCTGCCCATATATCCACTTCCATATCCAATGCATGTCCATTTACTTGGAGCTGTATCTTATTGTGGCTACCTTTGGTTACCATTTAGTGATGCTGGATCCACATGACCAATCTGGTATGTTCTGTTTGGGGGTGGTTTCGCCCTTCAATACCAGCGCGCTACACTCGGTTTGTTTTGGTAACCTTGCTTGCGCGCTCCTTGACTGCTTACACAACCCTGTTGTGCTGGCCACTCCCTAAACTGCGGAACTCTCTCTTGGCCAGTGTCTGAATTTCCTGGCTTCTTTGCTTGCTCGATTTTCCTCACCCAAGTCAGCATGTTCAATTGGAGACCTGGGTCTGCAGTAAGGGACTTGTCTGAGCCTATCAGCATTACTATTTAAAGATCCTTGCAGCTCTTAGGTCCTTTTCTCCACATCCTCCCAAGCTAAGGCTGACTCTATGGCTTTTTTTAGGTCTAGGTTTTGTTTTGTTATAAGCCTTCTTTGCATTGCTAGAGCATTTATGCGGCACACTAAATGCTCTCAGCATTTCCTGTAATGCTGTGCTATATTCACAATGTTCTGCCAGTTTTCTTAGTCACGTCAAGAATTCCGTCACTGCTTCCCCTGCAAATCTAATAGTTGTATTGACCCTGTACCATTACAAGATCACGGAAGGTTTAGGATCGTAATGATTTGCCACCATTTCTATTAACTCATCAAAGGTCTTGGAATCCGGTGTTTCCAGATACATCAGACTTTTTATAATACCAAATGTTGCAGCTTCACACACAGTTAATAGAATGACCTTTCGTGAAGTATCTCCTTCTATTTCATTTGCTCGAAAGAAGTACCTCACTCTTTGAGCATGTTATGGCCAGTCCTCAATATTTACATTGTATGACTCCAACTTTCCAAAAAAATGGCATTACAAAATTGAATGATATAGATTTACCAGGATCTCGTGAGCAGGGTTACCAAAACATTCCTTTTATCTCGCCATGAATATAACAACTCCAGGAGTTGGCTATGAAGAAACCATACTTTTATTGCACAAATGAACATAAATAATATGTTCATTATTGTGTTCACTACAAGCTTGTGGTAGCATACGGACTCCATCTAGTTGACTCATTACCAATCTCCAGGGACTTCATATTCAACACGTCCAACTGGGGGGTGAATTAATGGTTCTCCGTGCAGATTATGGGACCTCCCAAAGTATAAGAAAAATATGGACTGCTGATGCATGGGACCCTGTATTCCCCAATTTCATATTCCACACCCCAGGTTAACTTGATGCTGGCCAATTTCAATCTAATGAGCTGCCTCAGGACTCCACTTAATGTAAAAAGAACCTGAAAACATGGCTGCCTCTTTTCCACTGGAATGGATGACATATCAATGCTCTCTACCAATTAATAAAATTAAAATTGGTCCTTTTATTTTTGAAGATCAAAAGCTGATTACATTCCTCTTTCGTTTGGTAAACGTAAATGGCAGGAGACACGAGCTGCGACATCTTTGCTGGCACTGCATTTAAAATACAGATGTTTCCATTCTAGTGTGAGCAATAGAATAATGATGAACTAATGTTCCAGTTATAAATATGTGACACTGCTGCCGACCTCCCACTTTGCTGCTGAGTAGCATACATCACCAGAAAGGTGAATAGCTCACAGCAGTGACCCATTCTATACATTTATAATGCGGATTCTTACTTTATACTCAGCATAAAAATCCAGGCATTCTCCATTGGATATCCTGGCTGATAATTAAGGTCCTTTTTTATTTTTCCAGCCTTTCCAAATTCTTTACTGTGGTTGAAAAAGCTGGCAGACTCAAAAAGCTGAATGATTAGTCACTGACCCACTTCTCTGGTTCGCTGTTCAAATTCTCTACGTATCCACTATTCACTAGCATGGTTAAAGCTCTGGCAAAATAGCAGCACCAGCTGCCTGTCTCCTATAGTGCTAGTATTGAGTCAGGGATGCTGTCGTCAAAGGAGCTTGCACAACGGCCTATTCATTCAGACCAATTTCCTGCACCATTTTTTCCATGCTATTTGGTTGCTTGATTAAGTCTCAGTTTTTAAAAAATGACTGATTAATAATCATTTATTAAATCTTTTCTTTCCATTGACTGCCAATGATTCCATCAGATTGTGTAAATTAACTCATACTATATTGGACTTGCTGTTAACTATTTTTGTAAGTAACTCACTCTATAATGATTATTGAGGTGGTGGAAGCGGGGGGTGGGGGGGGGGGGGGTATCCTCCCGACATTATATTCCCCCTTCCCTCAATGGCTGGCAACCTGAAAGTGCCAAAATTTAAAAAGAATAGCCAAAGGATAGGAATGTATCAGAAAAATATTTTAGTGATTACTTTTTAACAATTGTCTCTTCAAATTTACAGTACCGACCGTTTGTGTTTCTTTATGACCTGACTCCTCACTCTCAGCTAAGTATTGATTTTTTTGCCTCTGCAGGACATGCAATACTTCCTGGAGACTCTCTTCCTTTGTTAAATCCTTTACCCTAAAATGGAAATCAAAATGCATTTGTTCAATATCTGTTCAGCAGAGTTTACAGTGCTGGAGTAATCTGTGGCGCTCTCGCTGAAATCTTACCAGTCAATCCTGTTGAGTGACAAAATAGAAGAATGCAGAATAAAATAGAATAAAAGGTTGCACCATAGCTGCAAGTACAAGAGTAAAAAGGAAGAAGAAAGAGTGGACTTTATATAGTGCCTTTCCTTTCCCAATCCATTCCCAAAGCACTTCACAGCTAAGAATGATTTTTGAATTGTAATCATAGAACATTATAGCGCAGAACAAGCCCTTCGGCCTTCGATGTTGCGCCGATCAATTAGGGAAAAAGCAATGACCCTCTAACCTAAACCATTCCCTTTTCGTCCATAAATTTATCTTCTGACCTCTTAAACGCCACCAAACTTGGCGCATCTACAACTGACGCAGGCAGGGCATTCCATATCCTTACCACCCTCTGGGTAAAGAACCTACCTCTGACATCCATCCTATAACCACCACCCCTTAATTTAAAGCTATGTCCCCTCGTGCTAGCTTTCTCCATCCAAGGAAAAAGGCTATCACTGTCCACCCTATCTAAACCTCTAATCATCTTATATGTTTCAATAAGGTCTCCTCTTAGCCGCCTCCTTTCCAACGAAAACAACCTCAAATCTCTCAGCCTCTCTTCATAAGACCTGCCTTCCATACCAGGCAACATCCTGGTAAACCTCCTCTGTACCCTCTCCAATGTCTCCACATCTTTCTTATAATGTGGGGACCAGAACTGTACACAATACTCCAAGTGCGGCCACACTAGAGTTTTGTACAGTTGCAACATGACGTTGCGGCTCTGAAATTCAAACCCCCTACCAACAAAAGCTAAGACTCCATATGCCTTCTTAACAACCTTATCGACTTGATTGCCAATCATTGTTCTAATGAGGCAAAATAAAGCAGTGGATTTACATGCAGCAAGATTCCATAAACAATAACACTAACAATAAACAAGATGGGGACTAGCAGGTAAATATATGGGAATAAGGCTTGGGTGGGACTGTAATCAGTGCAGACTTGATGGGCCAAATGCCTTCCTTCTGTACTGGAAGGAGTCTACGGATTCTATAAATGATTTGTTTTGTGGGAACTGGTTGACTGATAAGGGAGAAATTCCTTCCTTTCTCAAATAGTGCCTTTGGAACTTTACACTCACCAGAAGAAGCAGACAGTATCTGAGTTTAACATCTTATCCCAAAGCTGGCACCTCCAACAGTGCAGTTTTCCCTTAATACTGCACTAAAAGTAGTAATTCCACAAGGATTGATGCGGAAGTGATTCTTGTTTTAAAAAAAAAATGATTTTAAGAGCCATATTTCCTGCCAGCAACAACGACTGCCTGCCCATGTGACCATGGTGACCAAGGTTCCTGTTCCCAGCTAGTGCTCCGTTGCTGGAGTGTAGGGATATATGATCCATCTACACTTCTCAAAATTACTTTGTCTTTCTCAATACTTCTTCCCCTTCATAAAGGAAATCCATGATTTCTGGCAGACAAATACAGTGAAATTCAGAAAGATATAAACAAGTTGGTGCAGAGGGCAGATAAGTGGCAGATGAAGTTTCAATGCAAAGAGGTGTGAGGTGATGTGTTCAGATAGGAAGAACATGGAGAGACAATATAAGATAAGGGGTAAAATTCTTAAAGGATGCAGGAGCAGAGGGTGCTCAGTATATATGTGCCTAGATCAGTGAGGGTGGAAAGACAGCTGACAAACAGTTAATAAAGAATACAGAATTCTGCGCTTTATGAAGAGAGCAGAATGAGCACTTTGGACAAGCTTGAGTTTGTTCTCCTAGTAAGGAATAGGGTAAATCAAAGACCATTGATAACACCAGATAGACAGTTAAGAAAGCAGTTCAATTCCAAAAAGAATGAAAAAATGACCCATTCAAACTCAAATATTAACTCTGTTTCTGTCCACAGAAGCTACTGAGTTTTTACAGCATTTTCTGTTTTTTTTTTCAGATTTCCAGTTTTGCTTTTATTTTTAGAGTTGAATTGCTCTGCAGACAGATCTGGAACAATTATAAAGACTCCAGACCACCTGAACCTGTAAACACAGAGTTGTGGGGCAGATGCGCAGGGAAAGGAATAGTAGAAGTAATGTAAATATGTTGGGTAAACAGGAATGCATTATAAATATCTTGGATAAAGATTTGGGGGAGGTGTGGCAGAGAAAGGGTTAATATGCGGCTGGGTACAGTACTGCCTACTATAAAGGTACACATGACCTAAATTTAGAGGGCATCCATGGACTGGACAGAGACATGTGTAGCGGCAAGCATGGGTATAGCTCATAGCTTAGACTTTATTCTGCATATGTGTACACAGTTACTAGCAATTAGTAAACACTTTCTATTAAACTATACAAGACTTCAGAATAGTTTTGTGAGATGCAATATCTTACAACAAGGTCATAGCTTGCTGCCAAAAGTTGTACTTTAAAGTTTATTTATTAGTGTCACAAGTAGACTTACAGTAACACTGCAATGAAATTACTGTGAAAATGCCCTAGTTGCCACTTTCCGGCACCTGTTCGGGTCCACTGAGGGAGAATTTAACATGGCCAATGTACCTAACCAGCACATCTTTTAGACTTTGGGAGGAAGCTAGAGCATTCAGGGGAAACCCACACAGACACAGGGAGAACGTGCAGATTTCACCGAGACAGTAACCCAAGCTGGGAATTGAACCACGGTCCCCGGCACTCTGAGGCAGCAGTGCCTCTATGTCGCTCCCAGACACCCCCAGGAAAACAAGAGATTGTTCAGGTGTCGTACTCCCCCCCCCCACCACATCATTTTGAGAGACATCTTGGCCTCTCTCCAACCACCACCACCACCATCAACACCACTCCTGACCCTCCCAAATCATTTCATAACTATCAGACCAGGAAAAAAAGTTGTGGCAGCTCCCACTTTCTGACACTGCCCTTCAATGCCACTATTTGCTGTCATGTTTGCTCATGTCTACAACAACACAACAGCAGCATAAAATGGGATCTGCCACAATTTAATTACTTTGAAAGAGTATTTAAAGCATGAGCAGTTAGCACTTAAGATTGCACTGAAATTCCACAGAAAAATATTTAACACAAAGATCATCTGTATATAAACATATTGGAAATGATTGACTGAGTTTCCTAAATAGGATTTTTCGGCAATAAGAAGATGACAAACTGAGATCCAGGTTACTGTGAGAGTGCCAGTTAAAAATGTTCTTCTGATTGATTTGTTTATTCATTTATTTCTTCTGATTTATTGGTTTCTCTTTTCTCCCATGCACGCCTCCTTTGTAATGTATTTTTCTCCAAACTCAGCGCAGACTGGATGCTTAGCCAACGTAATGAACTGAGAATGATTGAAATGAGAAATTCTGGAGAAGATTTGGAGATTTAACTGTTAGATTGAATTGAAGACTGGACTGGTTTTCTTTTTCCAGAAAGAACATCAAATTCTAGAATCATAGAATCACTATATGCAGAAGGAGGCCATTCAGCCCATTGAGTTGCACCAACAACAATCCAACTCAGGCTCTATCCCCTTAGCTCTATATGTTTATCCTGCTAATCCCCCTGACACTAAGGCTCTATTTAACATGGCCAATCTACCCAACCTGTACATCTTTGGTATAGTGAGAGTAAACTGGAGCACCACTGGAGTAAACCCACACAGACATGGGGAGAATGTGCAAACACCATACGGACAGTAATATGTTCTGTGAGGCAGCAATGCTAGCTATTGTGCCACTGAATACTTTAAGGCTACAAATCACATGGAAGAGACTTTTCCAGCCCACTGTGCTGCTTTTGTAGCAGAGTGGGCTGGGAGACCCTAGAAGAGGCTGTTTTCTGGACTCCCCACTGGATTGCACCATGCATCTCCAGCAGTCAGGCATGCTGGAAACCGGCCTAGAGCTGAATAAATTATTAAAATGAACATTTACATCTATTTTTAATATAATTTGGGGGCAGAGGACGGATATAGAACATAGAACATAGAACATTACAGCACAGAACAGGCCCTTCGGCCTTCAATGTTGCGCCGACCAATATAAAAAGCAATGCCCCTCCATACTAAACCATTCCCTTCTCTTCCATATAATTATCAACTAACCTCTTAAACGTCACCAAACTTGGCGCATCTACAACTGCTGTAGGCAGGGCATTCCACTCCCGAACCACCCTTTGGGTAAAGAACCTACCTCTGATATCCGTCCTATAACTATCACCCCTTAATTTAAAGCTGTGTCCCCTCGTGCTAGCTTCTCCATCCTAGGAAAAAGGCTATCACTGTCCACCCTATCTAACCTCTAATCATCTTATATGCTTCAATAAGATCCCCTCTTAGCCGCCTCCTTTCTAACGAAAACAACCTCAAATCCTTCAACCTCTCTTCATAGGACCTGCCCTCCATACCAGGCAACATCCTGGTAAACCTCCTCTGTACCATCTCCAATGCCTCCACATCTTTCTTATAATGTGGGGACCAGAACTGCACACAATACTCCAAGTGCGGCCGCACTAGAGTTTTGTACAGTTGCAACATGATGCTGCGGCTCCTAAATTCAATCCCCCTACCAATAAAAGCTAAGACTCCATATGCCTTCTTAACAACTTTATCCACTTGACTGCCTACTTTCAGGGATCTATTGACACATACACCAAGATCCTTCTGTTCCTCAACACTATTAAGAGCCCTACCATTAGCCCTATACTCTACACATTTATTGTTCCTGCCAAAGTGCATTACCTCACACTTTTCCACATTAAACTCCATTTGCCACCTCTCGGCCCAGCTCTGCAACTTGTCCAAGTCTCTCTGCAAACTATAACACCCTCTTCACTATCTACCACTCCTCCGACTTTGGTGTCATCCGCAAATTTACTAATCCATCCTTCAATACCCTCATCCAGATCATTATAAAAATTACAAACAGCAGGGGCCCCAAAACAGACCCCTGAGGTACACCACTTGTCACCGAACTCCACGATGAATATCTCCCATCAACCACCACCCTCTGTCGTCTATCTGCTAGCCAATTCCTAACCCAATTAGCTAAATCACCCTCTATCCCATACATCTGCAGTTTCTGCAGAAGTCTTCCATGGGCCACCTTATCAAACGCCTTACTAAAGTCCATATATACCACATCAACCGCCTTACCCCCATCCACCTCTTTAGGCACTTTTTCAAAAAACTCAATGAGGTTAGTAAGGCACGACCTACCCTTCACAAAACAATGCTGACTATCCCCAATCAATTCATTTCTCTCTAAATAACTATAAATCCTATCCCTAATAATTCTCTCCAATACTTTGCCCACAACAGAAGTAAGACTCATTGGCCTATAATTCCCTGGAAGGTCTCTCTTCCCCTTCTTGAACAATGGGACCACATTTGCTATCCTCCAGTCCTCTGGAACCACACCCGTAACAAACGACGGCCTGAAGATCAGAGCCAGAGGCTCTGCAATCTCTCTCTTGCCTCCCAGAGAATCCTAGGGTAAATCCCGTCCGGCCCAGGGGACTTATCCAACTTCAAACCCTCGAGAATATCTAGCACATCCTTCCTATCTACTTCGATACTTTCCAGTTTGCTAACCTGTACCTCAGTGTTCTCCATAACTACATTTACATCACCCTGCGTAAATACCGAAGAGAAATATTTATTCAGTACCTCTCCAATCTCTTCAGGCTCCACGCACAACTTCCCACTGCTGTCTATGACTGGCCCTAATCTTGTCCTAAACAATCTTCTATTCTTAACATATCTAAAGAAAGCTTTAGGATTCTCCTTAATCCTATCAGCCAAAGTCTTCTCGTGTCCTCTCTTAGCTCTCCTCAATTCACTCTTTAGCTCCCTCCTGGCTAATCTATAGCTATCCGTTGCACTAACCGAGCCTTCAAGCCTCATCCTGACATAAGCCTCCTTTTTCCTTTTAACCAGCAAATCAACTTTCGTACACCAAGGTTCTCTTACTCGACCATTTCCTCCTTGCCTGACAGGGACATACTTATCAAGGACTCGCAGGAGGATATCTCCCTCCTGCGCCAGGAGTGTTCCACTCGGCGGCACAGTAACTTGGTGGTGGGGTGGCACAGTAGCACACTGGTTAGTACTGCTGCTTCACAGCTCCAGGGACCTAGGTTCGATTCCCAGTTTGGGTCACTGTCTGTGTGGAGTTTGCAAATTCTCCTCATGTCTGCATGAGTTTCCTCTGGGTGCTTCGGTTTCCTCCCAAAGTCTAGAGATATGTGGGTTCAGGTTGATTGGCCATGTTAAATTGACCATAGTTAGAAGGTTAGTGGGTAAAATATGCATGGATGTGGAGGTGGGGCTTGGGTGGGATTGTGGTCAGTGCAGACTCGATAGGCTGAGTGGCCTCTTTCTGTACTGTGGGGTTTCTATGATTTCTATGCTTTCACTCCAGCAGGATTTACAATAGCTCACTACTTGCGGGGAGCTCACGACCTGACCTTGCTAATTGAGGCCCCCCAGTAGGAGGGCGCCCCAGCATTGTCACTTTGGCAGTGCTAGCAGGATCCCCTGGCACTGCCTAAGGACAAAGTGCCAATGCCCAGTGGGCATCTTCACACTGCTGACTGGGCATCAGGCAGTGTCAAGGGGCAGAGTCTGGTGGAATGGAGCCTAAAGAGGGGCGAGGCCTCTTGGGGGCAGTCGGTGGCAGTGGGAGTATCACTGCCACTCTGCACTTGTGTTGAGTGACAGAGGGAGGGAAACCATTGATCAGGGCTGGCCAAAGGGTTGGGGGGGGGGGGGGAATTGGCCCGTTGGGGGGCTGAGGACTGCAGGTGAGAGGTGAGGTAGAGAGTCAAGACTGCAGGAGGGATTCAGGATAGTGAAATGGTGGTTGGGACTGCCATGGGTTGAGGGGTTCAGGAAGAGAATTCAGGAGATTGGAGCAGCGGGGGCGAGGGGTGGTGTTTATCAAGGCAGGCCAGGGGTAGGGGGGGTGACTCAAGGTTGGTTGGGGCATGTGTGGGGGCCCTGTAATCATGCTATGGGGTAGATAGGAGGGTTGTTAGTGAGGGGACTGAGGGTCATATGGGAGGGCAACAGCCAGTGGCCATTACGCATGTACGATCTCGGCGCCGACAGATCAGCACATGCGCAGTGACTCACTCAGTGCTATGCTGCCTGCTTCTCCAGAGGGAAGAGGCCCCATCCCCAACATTTTCAGGTGAATGTTTCTAGTGCGCTCTGCAGTACTCAGAGTGTAGGAGATTCATTTTGAAACTCCTCCTGATAAAACCAGCGGGATTTGTTCCAGTTTTTATGCGAATTCAACACTAAGAACTTTTTGGGGATAATCACCCTCCCCCAATCTCAAAATATTTGTTTCGGCTTAAAAGAAAAAGAAAATCACAGATCTGTTTCTTACCTAATTTTCATTAACTATCGAATGAGACCAGCCCCACTATTTTGGTCAGTTTCTGGTGACCTTGGGGCTGAAGATATTTGTTTTGCATTGGTTTAATTCTGTTAAGGTCAAAAGGTGGACATTCCATCTCCCATTGGGCAGGATTTTATGGGGCCTGAAGGAGCAGGCTGGGAGGCAGTAGAAGAAGATGAAAATTCAGGCTGGAGGGTAGGGTTGGCAAGCCTGGCACCATCCTGCCACACAGCCAGCAGGCTACCCCCTGCTTCCCCCAATCCAGTTGACATTTAGACAAAATTTCAGTAAATTCCGTCCTGAGTTTACGCACTTTTTATACACAGTTGTGTTCACTTGTAAAAATCCCAAAGGTTGTTGTACCTCTCCCTAAGGTATGCAATACCACATCCAAAGAGGTACCTTACCTTCCAAAAAAGGTACCTTAGTTTTCCAAACTAATCATAGAATCCCTACAGTGTAGAAGGGGGCCATTCGGCCCATAGAGCCTTCACTGACAACAATTACACCCAGATCCTATCCCCATGTATTTCCCCTGATGTCGAGGAGCAATTTAGCATGGTTAATAAACCCAACCCACACATCTTTGGAGTGTGGGAGGAAACTGGAGCACGCAGAGGAAACCCACACAAACATATGAGAATATGCAAACTCTACATAGTCACCCAAGACCGGAATTGAACCCAGGCCCTTGGTGCTGAGAGGCAGTAGTGCTAACCACCGTGCCAACGTGCCGCCCCTAGCTAAGTTCCACCAAGATTTGAATTTGGATGACTGGATTCAGGTCCAGAAAGTTCGCCATTACACCACAAAACCCAGAACACTAATCCACCAAGTTCAGACCTCCTCTTACCGAGTTTAAATCTGCATACTTCAGGTTTTACAGTTCTGGCTTGCCAAAATCCCACTTCATCAGAGGCAGTTAGTGATTTCAATTATCAGTAGCCTCTGTAAATTGCATATATACAAACTCTGACCTAACTCCAAGCCCCCCCCCCCCCCCATGAAAACAGGAAATAGCAGAGGAGGGAGGCAGGACGTAAGATTTCCAGGCTCATCATCCATTTTCACCAGGATGGAGAGGCTTCTTGTCATGGGAAAAACCCGGGCCTCTATTTTTCTCTCCAAAGATGCTGTCAGATCTGTCGAGTATTTCTCACATTGTCTGATTCTATCCCAGTACACAATGATGCTTACTTTGTCCGATATTCTTCAACAGAATCTCACACCTCGCTAAAACTGAAAAAATTACCTCTGGTTGGTCGGTTTTCCACTTGGATTTTGTTACCCGAATGATTTATTATACCAGTGATTCCCTTTGATTGTATTCATTATATTAAAGTAATGCTATTATGAAATAAACAGGACTGAATCAAATGGACACAAACTGCTTCGTTTCAACATAACTTCTCTCCTTGTTTATAAACCAATCAAAAGAGATCTTATAAAAGTATTTTAATTATCGATGCCCTTTCAAGTAAGAATTAAAATATAAGAGTGCAATTAACTTCTGATTGCCATGCTGTACATTGCATTCAAGGATTGATGGACCACATGCTCAGCTTTGCAGTGTCATGAGGCTCCCACCCAGTTGTGTTGGATGGCAGTCTAGCTTGGAGGAAAATCCAGACATTCCATCTGCTTGCACGATGGAAGCTTGTACTTGCTGGCAAGGTTATGGTGTCAGAAGCAGTGTAACAGACTGTGGCCTTCTTATCTCATCTCCCATTTAGAGTAAAATGAGATAAGGATATGGAATGATGAAAGGAATGCTAAACACTTTGAAAAGGACATGGGGGGAGTGTTGAACGGTGAGGGAGTGGGGAGGGGGGGGTGCAGGAGCAGTGTATAGCTGCAGTGTCGGATTCATTCTTATCTGATTAATATTTTTTATTGTGACTTTGGCATGGTGACCCATAGTAATTCTGACATTACGAATTAGATTTATGAAGCAAATCTGTATCAGTTACTTTTTTATCACATTAATAGCAGCTGCTGCAACCTTTTCCATTTATTCATTTCTTATAGTGTATCTGTCATGGTATTAACAACTTCACTCAATACTCGAGGTCACAAAAAATTATGGCAAAATTCCGCTTTAATAACAGTAAATTAGAAGTGACACTGTAGATTTTATTAAATTAAGGTTATTGCCTTTGAATGTCTGAACTGACAGTCATAAATGGTGCTTCAGTGCTTGCAGAACATGCACAATCAGGCATTCAGCAATACCATCCTTTGTATTAATAATTCATGCCCTGTATATGGCAGATAACAGTAGGCAAGACTCAGTGATTTTGATATTGCTGTTGTGTACAGGTAAAGAAGCAGTCAGCACACCAAATAAAATTGTGCATGGTTAGAATAATAACAGCTGTGACAGACCACAACACTGAGTTTGAATATAACCGCACCTGTCCCCAAAAGCCTTCGCAATGAAGGGGAAAAAACGGGCAGCCAATTAAAGAACACTCCACATCATTGTTCTTTCTATTTATGCTCAGTACAGTAATCAGTTTACTTCCCATCTTACTCGCAGTCTGTGATGTTTAAGGGCAAGTGCAATCATTCCACATTTAAACTCAGCCAGATTAAATGTAGGCAGGTGATGAGCCTGGAACTCTTGATGCTTTTGATAAAGCATAAGTTCACTTTATTTAACCAGTGGAAGCTGCGATTTGGGAGACACATTGGATTTAAATTCTGGCCCAAACTCTGCTGGAATCGAGCTGTAAGTTAAGTTTTCCCGAGCTAGGGTGTAACCATGCAAATGACAGGATGACATAATCAGTTTTACATTCTAACATCTTCACCCTAGGATTTGTCAATTTAACTTGCAATGTTATCAAACAAGAAATCCTTTTACAGGAGGATGAGCATGAGCATCAAAAGATGCAATTCTAATTCTATCAAGCGATCACAAGTCAGTAGAGATTCCCTAGTTTGTACAGAAAGCTTCAGTAAGCATTCGACTCTAGACTGATAGAAAATTGCAATCACAAAAAAAACAGGCTTGAGAAATCACATCAAAAATGCATTTTTGGTTATTGTTTTATTCAAGATGAAGGATAACAATGCTTAGGAATTAAACAATTTTCCCTCTTCAGGCACTCTACATCGGTATCAAGCACAATAAATCACATTCAGTTCAAGAAAAAGAGCTGTTTAGTTTATCCCATCCTCAGAAGATCACACTGGTCTGCAGTACTCTCATGTTTCCATTTAAACAGTAAACACGAAGCCATTCCATCTGTCTGCTGTGGTTTAGCACTTGCTATTCAATTCCTATTCACCCCAAAGTTGTTTGGTCTCTTCTCTACACTTCTAATTCTAAATTTCATCAAAGCTTACATGAAAGCTTTTTTGTATCAGTGCTCATTAAGTGCACTGGTATTCCTTTTTTTAAAACATTGCGAGTACAATTGCTATCATCTGTGAAAAGTGAGAATGGACATTTCATTCTGAATAACTGTCACACGATGATTCCCTTTATAGGTGTTTACTTTTGTTGAATTAGGAGAAAATGGTGGAAGCACTGCAGTTGGGATGTTATTGGGGTCCCTAATTTTTGTTACAGCCAGTATTCACAGCTATTTCTTGATATCATGTGGAGCAAATTGAATTAGCTGAAGACTGGCATCTGTGATATTGGAGAGCACAGGAAGAGGGCAAGTTTGATCATCTACCCAGCACTTCAGGCTGCAGGTAGTCTTGAATGCTTTGGGTCTGTCTTTTAAAAAGTGCATACTGCACTCTGCCTTCATTGAGGATGAGAATATTCACTAATCCTCCTACTCCCTTAAGCTGTTTAATTTCCATCATTATATCAGCAGATTTTGATTTCCTTTTAACTCTGCTTTGTCTTTCTGATGTCTTTTCTGTGTTAATTTTGTATTTTGACCCACTGGCTGATGGATTAAGCTAGTCACATTACAACTGTTGTAAAGTTATAGATGACCCCCACCCCGCTGCTCCTTTCAAAACATTGTATCATTCTTACAGCCTTGATCAGGGGGATCAGCTCAAGGTAGCCTGTAGCCTGAAGTGCTGGGTGAATGATCAATCTTGGCCTCTTCCTGGGGCCTCTAATATCTCAGATGCCAGTCTTCAGCCAACTCGATTCGCTCCACATGATTTTGAGAAACAGCTGAGGGTATGACTGTAACAAAAATCAGCAATCCCAATAACATCCCAGCTGCAATGCTCAAAGATTGATATCAAGGCAGCATTTGACTGAATGCGGTGTCAAGGAACCCTCATAAAACTTAAGTCAAGGAGCATCGGGGGATGGGGTAGGGGGATTTCTGCTGGCTGCTATTATACTGACACAAAGGAGCATCATTGTGGTTGTTGGCCAATTATCTCAGACCCTGGACATTGCTGCGGTTTTCCAGGGCATCGTCTTAGGCCCAACTACCTTCAGCTGCTTCAGTAATAATCTTTCCTTCATCATAATGTCAGAAGTATAGGTGTTCACTGATGACTGCAGCTGTACCGCTCATGACTCCCAGGATTTTGGAGGAGCTAAGTCTTGGGGTCCCCAGGGACAGAGTGTAAGGATGCCTGGGGAAATTGGAAAGGGCGGGGTGGGGGGGGGCGCAATCACAGCATCAGGGAGTAGACAAGAGGGGAAGGAAATTTGAAGCTCCAAAACCATAGCGGGCATAGATGGGTATTGGAGTGAGTCCAATTCTGAAGGGGTCTTCAGAAAGAGATGCCCCCCTTCCCATCCAACATGAGAAAAAGCAGAAATGTCAGTTTTCCATCCTCACGTCACTCACTTCTGACAGCCGAAACATTGAAGCTGGATGGGTAAGACTATTAAGCGGCCACTTAAGAGTGTTTATGACATGAGGAAATATTTTTATATACAATGAGTTCTGGTCAGGAATACTCAAACTGAGAAGGTTCTGGAAGAAATTCATTAGTAACAATCAATACAGAATTGGACAAATACTTAAAAGGGAAAATTTCTTGAGATCTAACAAAAAATTTAGATAAGGTTTTTTAGTACTCTTGCCAACATAAACAATTTCACATTTTCCCACATTATATTCCATTTGTCAAAATTTTGTCCACTTACATATCCTACCTATCCCCTTCTGTAACTTCCTTACTCACTCTTCATAATTTACTTTCCTATCTATTTTTTCTCATCAGCAAATTTAGCAACCATACCCTTGATCTCTTCACCAAAGATATTGATATAAATTGTAAACAGATGAGGACTCTTAAGTGGTCATTTAAGAGTCTCTATAAGTGAATGGGTGGGTTTCCCGCCCAAAGCCTTGTCCGCCCATGTGTGAAATTGTAACTGGGTTTGAGTGGGCATGTTCCATAGGGAAACTGTCCATTCAATTTTATACTCTTCTGCCTTCTCCCACTTCCCCATCTCAGAATCTGCCTCAAGGGTAGCATAAAATTCTGCCCAGCAGGACGCAATGGTAATGCTACTGGACAAGTGATCCAGATGTCCAGGTCAATGCCCCAGGAACATAAGTTCAAATCCCACTAGGGCAGCTGGTGAAATTTAAATACAGTTAATAAATCTGTTCAAAATCATGAATGGTTTAAGAAGAGTAAATAAGGAGAAAATGTTTCTAGTGGCACAAGGTAAGTAAAGGAAGGACATTGATTTAAGGTGATTGGTGACATGAGGAAATAATTTTATATATAGTGAGTTGTAGTCAGGAATACTCAAGCTGAGAAGGTGCTGGAAGAGATTCAATAGTAACAATCGATACAGAATTGGACAAATACTTAAAGGGGAAACATTTCTCGAGATCTAAATAAAGATTTAGATAAAATGTTTCTATTCCTCTTGCCAAAATGAACAATTTCACATTTTCAAACATTATATTCCATTTGTCAGAATTTTGCTCATTACATATTCTATCTATCTCCTTCTGTAGCCTCCTTACTTATTCTTCACAATTTACTTTCCTATCTATTTTTTCTCATCAGCAAATTTAGCTGATGAGATACCCTTAATCTCTTCATCAAAATCATTGATATAAATTGTAAAAAGTTGAGAATCCAGAACTGATCTCTGTGGCACACCACTCATTGCATTCTGCCCCTGGTTCCTGTTAACTAGCCAATTTTTAATCCATGCCATTATGTTACCCCCTACATCATGAGCCTTCGGTGTAGCGCCTTATTAAATGCCTTCTGAAATCCAAATACACTACATCCTCCAATTCCCTTTTATCCCCAACACATTTGATTCCTTCTGATAAATCCAATGAATAGGTTCAACATTATTTCCCTTTCACAAGATCATGTTGACTCTTCCTGATTATCTAGAATTTTTCAAAGTGCCCTGTTATAATGACATCTAACATTTCCCCAATGACAGAGGTTAGGCTAACTGACCTATAGCTTCTTGTTTTCTGTTTTGCTCTCTCTTTGATCTAATAGTACCTTTCTGAATCTAGGGAATTTTGGAAAATTAAATCCCAAACATCAATTATCTCATTAGCAACTTTTTAAAAACCTTATGCTGAAGTCCATCTGGACTTGAGGATTTGTCAGCCCACAGTCCCAACATTTTGTTCAATACCACCTCATTGGCAATTATAATTTTCCCAGGTTCCTCCCTCTTCTCCAATTCCTTATTTACAGCTATATCTGGGATGTTACTTGTGTCCTCTATCCTGAAGGCAGAAGCTAAATATCTATTTAATTTATTAGCCATCATCCTCCTTTCCATTACCAATTTCCCAGATGCACTTTCTATAGGACCAATTCTTGTGTTGCTAACTCTTTCCTTATTTAAATATCTACAGAAATTCTAACTGTCTGCTTTTATATTACGGGCCAACTTTCTTTCATGTTCTAATTTTTCCCTCCTTATCAATCTTTTTGTCATTCTTTGATGTTCTTTATTTTCTTTCCAATCACTTGACCTGCCACTCATCTTTGCACAAATATATGCTTTTCCTTCAAGTTTGATAATGTCATAAGAACATAAGAACATAAGAAATAGGAGCAGGAGTAGGCCATCCAGCCCCTCGAGCCTGCCCCGCCATTCAATAAGATCATGGCTGATCTGCAGTGGTTCAATACCACTTTCCTGCTTTTTCCCCATAACCCTTAATTCCCTTGTCAATCAAAAACCTATCCACTCTTGACTTAATATATTAAGCAAGGAAGCCTCCATCACTTCAACTGGCAGAGAATTCCAAAGATTCATCACCCTTTGTGTGAAGGAATTTCTCCTCAACTCTGATCTGAACCGCACCCCCCCCCACCCCCACCCCTGAGTCTTAAGACTGTGCCCTCCAGTCCTGCTACCTTTGTTAAGCGGGAAGAGTCTCTCAACCTCTACCCTATCCATCCTATCCATTCCCTTCATTATCTTATACGTCTCTATAAGATCCCCTCTCAGCCTTCTAAACTCCAACAAGTACAAACATAGCCTATTTAGTCTCTCCTCATGTCATTAACTTTTTTAGTTAACCAGAAAAAATGGGCCCTTCCTTTGGAATTTTTCTTTCTCTGTTTGCTGCTGCTACAATTAAAACAGCAGATAGCAACGTTAGGAAAAAATATTGTGCAAAAAAAAATTCATGCAGAAAGTACCTCCCTCCATCAGAACACAAAGGAGGAAAAGGCGAGTAAAAGTCTTTGACTCATCCTTCATTCCCTCACCATACATTATAAATATCATCCACTTTCTATCCTTTTACATTTGACAAAGGGTCATCTGGACTTGAAACGTCAGCTCTTTTCTCTCCTTACTGATGCTGCCAAACCTGCTGAGATTTTCCAGCGTTTTCTGTTGGGGGGCGGAGTAGAAGTAACAACATCTTCAGGAAAATATTTCAACATTTTCAACAGAAATTTAATTCAAAGAATCTAATTTCAGTAAGCTAGGCCATAGGATTAGTCATGCACTTAATTGCTTGATAATTTTGGCACCATAAGAAGTGTCACCCAATGAGTAAAATATGCGGGCCTGTTTGCTCAATTTTGCAATCTTTACCGTATCAGGCTGTTGTTTTACTAATCTATATAATAGCTCTGCAATTTTGCCACAGGTCCCAAGATGCTCATGAGGAGGACTTCGTGGGGCTAAAGTACAAGTTGGATGTCTAAACATCTTTTTTTTAATTAATTAATGAGATTTGGGAGTTGCTGGCTGTGACTGCATTTATTGCCCATCCCTAGTTGCCCTTGAGAAGGCAAGCTGTCTTCTTGAACCACTGCAGTCAATGAGGTATAGGTACATACGTAGTGTTGTTAGGGAGGGAGTTTCAGGGTTTTGACCCAGTGACAAAGATCAAAGAACAAAGAACAAAGAAAATTACAGCACAGGAACAGGTCTTGCGACCCTCCAAGCATGCACCAACCATACTGCCCGACTTAACTAAAACCCCGAAACCTCCCGAGGACCATATCCCTCTATTCCCATCCTATTCATGTATCTGTAAAGACGCCATTTAAAAGTCACTACCTTATCCGCTTCCACTACCTCCCCCAGCAATGAGTTCCAGGCAGCCACCACTCTCTGTAAAAACTCTGTCTTGTACATCTCCTTTAAACTTTGTCCCTCACACATTAAACCTGTACCCACCATTGATTGACTCTTCCACCCTGGGAAAAAGCTTTTGAATATCCATTCTGTCCATGCCTCTCATAATTTTGTTGACTTTTATCAGGTCTCCCCTCAACCTCTGTCATTCCAGTGAGAACAAACCAAGTTTCTCCAGCCTCCCCTCATAGCTAATGCCCTCCATACCAGGTAAATCTTTTCTGTACCCTCTCCGAAGTCTTCACATTCTTCTGGTAGTATGGTGACCAAATTGAACATTGTATTCCAAGTGCAGCCTAATTAATGGTCTATAAAGCTGCAACATGCCTTGCCAATTTTTAAACTCACTGCCCCAGCTGATGAAGGCAAGCATGCTGTATGCCTTCTTGACTACCTTCTTCACCTGCATTGCCACTTTCAGTGACCTGTTTACCTGTTCACCCAGATCCCTTTGCCTATCAATACTCCTAAGGGTTCTGCCATTTATTGTATATTTCCCATGTGTATTGGACATTCCAAAATGCATTACCTCATGTTTGTCCAGGTTAAACTCCATCTGCCATCTCCCCACCCAAGTTTCCAAACGATTTATATCCTGCTGTATCCTCTGATGGTCCTCATCGCTATTGGCAATTCCATCAATGTATCGTCAGCAAACTTACTTATCAAACTATATTTTCCTCCAAATCATCTATATGTATTATAAATAACTAAAGGCCCCAGCACTGATTCCTGAGGAACGATACTTGTCACAGCCCTTCATTCAGAGAGGCACCCTTCCACTGCTATCCTCTGTCTTCTTTGACCGAGTAAGAAGACCCATAACACCAGATTAAAGTTCAACAGGTTTACTTGATAGCAAAAGCCACCAGCTTTCGAGTGCTGCTCCTTCATTAGGTAAGTGGGAGTTCTATAGAAAAATAGTTTTGTATCCACCTTACCAGTTTACCTCTGATCCCATACAACTTCTTCTGCATCAGTCTGCCATGAGGGACCTTATCAAAAACAGTGAAGGCACAGCAATAAAATTCCAAGCCAGGGTGGTGATTAATGTCAGAGGAAACTTCCAAGTGGTGTTCAGCTGCAGGAATGGACGATGTGTGGTCTTACGCATGAAAAGGCAGATGAACCTTTTCTTCATTAACACTGGAGATAAAATGAAAGGTTTGCTCCATTGTAAAGGAAAATGAATTGATCTAATCTTGTGGTCAGATGGTTTTATTATTAAATCCTATTCCAGGCCTTAACACAAACTTCAAAGCTGACACTCCAAAATAATGCCGTCTTTCAGTTGAGACATTAAACTGAGGCCCTAGCGATCCTCTAAATTGATGTACCTGGTCCCACAGTATTATTTTAAAAACAGAAGTGAGATCATTCCAGGTGTTATCCCACAATCAATATCAGAAAATAACAGATAATCTGCTCATTACTGCATTGTTTTCAGGAGCCTGTTTTGCACAAATTGGCTGACATATTTTCCACATTAGAGAAATGATTACACATTAATAGTACTTCTCAGTTGTAAAGTGCTTTGAAATGTTCAGTGACTGTGAAAGACATTATATAAATATTTGGAGGTCAGGACAAAAGCCTGAGGATGCATAACTCAATAGAAAAATCCTATCTTAAGCCAAGGTTTTATTCCATGGCCAGAACATAACAAAAGTGGATAAGTTTGCTCACCTCAGCAGCTCATGCTCACAAACTGTCCATACTGACCAGGAAATAATGTGTAACAATTGCCAATGTGTAAGCAAATGTGGCCTTTGGCAGACTTCCTACATCAGTCTGGGAATGACGAGGAGGAACTTTGTCTACCAAACGAGAAGGAGACTTCTATAGATGCACCATAGGAAGCATTCTTTCTCGTTGTTTCACAACTTGGTAAAGCTCCTGCTCTGTCCAAGACCTCAAACAGACTACAAAGGGTTATGAATGCGATTCAGTCCATCACTCAAACCTACCTCCCATCATTGACACTGTTTACACTTCCCGTGCTGCCTCAGAAAAATAGCCAGCATAATCAAGGATCCTACAAACCCTGGACATTCTTTCTTTCACCTACTTCCATCAGGAGATCATGTACCAACTATCTCATATAAAGCTTTTTCCCTGCTTAAGACTTATGAATGGATTTGATTAAAGTCCTGCCATTTTGCTAAATGCATGTGAGATGTGGATTGCATATCATTGTCAGGCCAAAAATCTCAACTATTTTCACTGGAGCTGCTTTTGCAACTTCTGAAGATCAGATGACAGGATAGAATACCAGCCACTGAAGTGCTACCGTGAGCTGGCATGCTAAGCATCTGCACCATAATTAGACAATCACTACTGATTTGGGCTGATCATGTTGACAAAATGCCTGACCAAAGAAAGATCTGTGGAGATCTTGAGTTTTGAGGGGTGCACTCTCTTTGTGATCAAAGGAAGTGCTACAAGGACATGCTAAAGGCTAAATGCAGGAATTTTTAAATGGACTTCAACTTCTGGGAGAAGCTCACCGCACCTGTTGCAACCAAATTAAAAATGGAGCTGCCTCCTTCGAAAGCAAGTACATATCGGAGGCAGAGAGACAACGCAAGAAGAGAATTCCTGAGCCAGCAACTTGTCCAAAACTCAATCACTGCAGCATCCTGCCTTATTTAAAGAAGAAGCAGTTGGCCACAGATTAGACTCATCGGCCACCTTCATATCTACTGGAATTTTACCCAATACCTCAGATAATAAACAAGACATAAATGCACCCAGATAGCCAAAGTCAGGCCAGTATTCCATGAAGTTTGTATTCCTAAAGCTAATTCTGCAAATTTGAAGTCATCTAAAACTCTGCTGCCTCAAATCCTTATTTGCACCAAGGTCCATTCACCTATCACCAGTATGCTCACTGATCTCCAATATGCATGTTTTTCTAAATAGCAATGTGAATATCATGTATTTGAGGAAAACAATCTCTGAAATTTGCCTTCCTTTTCTCTTACTCAAATGCTGAGGTCAATGTTAAAATATCTAAATGTTCCCAGATTCCACAATATCATTGTGCCTCAGTTGGGAGGACTCTTGCCTCTGAATCTTATGGTTTTGGGTTGAAGTAGCACTCCAGAGTTTGAACAAAAACATCAAGGAATCACCATTATGGAAAGTGGCACGGTGGCACAGTGAATAGCACAACTGCCTCACAACACCAGGGATCCAGGTTCAATTCTAGCCTCTGTGTGGAGTTTCCACCAAGTGTTCCCGTTTCCTTCCATAGTCCAAAGATGTGCGGGCTGGGGTGGCTGGCTATGCTAAATGGATATTCTATCTTCTGCTGGAAAAAGATTCGAAAGTTTGAGGTCACACACCAAGTGACTCAAGAATAGTTTCTTCCCTGTTGCTATCAGACTTTTGAACGGACTTACCTTGCAGTAAGCTGATCTTTCTCTCTATCCTAGCTATGATTATAACATTACATTCTGCACCTTCTCCTTTCCTTCTCTATGAACGATATCATGTATGACTTATATTTGTCTGTCGAGCATGCAAGAAACAATATTTTTCACTGTATGTTAACACATGTGACAATAATAATTTAAGTCAAATCAAATAAATTGCTCTTTAGTGTCGGAGACTACTGTGCGAGGTAAATACGTTGGACAGAAGGCAGCAGTAAACATAATAAAGAAAAGCATGCCGAAGAGGGTTGGCACTAGTGACTGAGATAGTGTCATATTTGTGAGATACTGAGATATTGCTACATTATTGGAGGTGCTGACACTAAGTTGAGCCATTAAACCGAAACACCATCTACTTGTTTGGATGAATTTATAAAATGCCATTATACTATATTGAAGAACAGTGGAAGTATTCTGAAGACCTATCCAATATTTATTCTCTATCACCATCATAAAAACATATTACCTGGTCATTAACACATTGCTGTTTATTAGATTTGCTGTGTGCAAATTGGCTGCCAAGTTTTCTACAAAACAACAGTGACTGCAATTCTAAATATTTAATTCGCTGTAAGAATGTTTGAGATGTCGCTGGTCATGACAATTGCTAGAAAATGGAAATTTTCCTTTCTTTACCAAAACATCATGTATCTATCCAGATGATGGCAAGAATGTGAATGCCACTTTGAAATTATGCCATCGAATTAAGTTAACGTGAAGTTAATATATCATTTTATTACATCTGTTACATATTTCACCTGAACTGACTGAAGAGAAACACTCCCAGACACTCTTATATAAAAAGTCCCTGTTTCAGTCCTTCTCATGGAACCTGCATTGCGAGTGGTTTGTCAGAAGTACACAGGAATTTCCCTAAGGCAACCATTGATTAATCTCTACAGGAGAAAGCTACAGGAGACAACTTCAAGAATGTGCTTTGAAGGTTAACAAATGATTTCTCATGTATCCCTCCAGTTCCCTTTGCCAAGTCTCAACTACATTATCACCTTTTCCTTTCTTCTAACTTCCTTTTGATTTCCCTTGCTGGATTTACTTTGTAACTATATCTACTCAGCTATTGCTTTCTGACTATGATCCAAGTGCTGCACTGGACTAACGTTTTGATCAAATTAAAATATCTCTTTTAAATCACCCTGTCCCTGGAAAAGTGCCCCTTTCTTTCTAACCCCACAACATGAGCTTTAGAAAAGAATTCTTAAAATAAAATTGTCTTTTTAGGACTCTTCTGACCTCAATCTTCTTTACCACGATGTCCGACTATAACTGCCTTCCACTCAAACTTCCAGTTAAAGTTGCAATTGTGTCCAGATGACATTATAGGCACCAAGCGCAGACAGACAAGAAAGGCTCCTGTGACTTGGGTGGGTGTCCTTGTCATCTGCTCAGCCGAGCAGGTTAAGGTCTCAGAAAGTCAATTCCCAACAGGCCCAGAACAGTAATGAGGACTGGGCAATTTTTAACTACCCACTCATCTCATTTCTAGCAAAAAGTTATATTTATCTCAATAAAGTTGAGAAATACTAGGTAACAATTTACAGGATCACCAAGGGAAAGCACAACAACAGGTAATAAGGACACAAATTTCAATGTCAGAAAAGCTATGGTGTGGAATTTAGGCGACCCACCTAGTACTGGAAAACTGGCACAAACTAGCTGGAACAGGAGGCATTAAGGCACTTATCTGGGTAGCATCAGGCCTCCTGCTGAATTAAGCCTCATAGCACCAGGGATTCAGGTTCAATTCCAGCTTTGGGTCAGTGTCTGTGTGGAGTTTGCACATTCTCCCCATATCTTTGTGGGTTTCCTCCAGGTACTCTGGTTTCCTCCCATAGTCCAAAGATGTGTGGGTTAGATTGATTAGCCATGTTAAATTGACCCTAAATTGTCAGGGAGATTAGCAGGGTAAATATGTGGGATTACAGGAATAAGGCCTGCGTGGGATTGAAATCGGTGCAGATTCGATGGGCTGAATGGCTTCCTTCTGTACTGTAGGGATTCTATGATCCTAAGCCCCGAGCAGGAAGAAATCTTATCCCAGGGTACTGTTGGTGATTTAGAGGCTGGCAGCTCCACACACACAACCATTAATGTCGTTGTGATCCGTGACCATTTCTAGTAAGAACAGACTCGATGGGCCAAATACCCTATTTTACGGTCTTATGGCTTTATTGCCCAGGGTCTGCAGGAGATGTTGCAGCCAACGGATCCCTGAAGAGATACGATTTGGGGGTGGGGGGGACAAAGGAAGCAGAGAGGGTGCCGCAGTGATTTGGGGAGGGACTTACATAGCAAGGGCGGGGGGATGGGCAGGGTGACTTTCTACTAGTGTATCAATCAGGCACAGAGTTTTATCATGGGAAATTATCATAGGAATGAGAAAATGGCAGAGAATTTGAACAAATATTTGGTATCTGTCTCACAATAGAAAATTCATAACAGAAATGATGGAGAATCACCGAGAGTGAGGAACTTAAAGTAATTAACATAAATGAAGAAAAATAATGGAGAAATGAATAGGGCTAAAAGCTTACAAATCCACTGCATGTGATGGCTTACAGGACTGCTAACAGAGATGGCTGCAGAGAAGGTGAACTTAGTCCAGAATTTCTTCAATCAGTGCTTCCTAGATTATTTTCCAATTGACTGTACATTAATATTTCAAAATTAATGTTAGCCAGAGCCAAAAATGCACAATAACAATAAAGCAGTAAAATATCAGTCAGTACGTAATTAATAAAGTTTTGCACATCATGGATTAACATATAAAACTTCTTATAAATATGAAGATCTGTATTTTGTAAGAAGGTGATTATTTTATCTACTTACCAGTCCATTACTTGGTTTAAGCCGTTCCAGTTCATGGACCTTGGCAAGGAAGCAGCAGACAATATTGACATTCACATTTGCATTTAGCATTATGATCTATAGCATAATCATTACACCAATACACTAAAGGCCATCTTGACATCATTGATTTTAATGCAAGATGAATCAAATAACTTTTTAATTTTCTACTGAGATTTCCAATATCACAGAATAATAGTCTTTACCCGAGAGGATGCAGTTTCACTGGGGTGTTCTATTACACATAATTGCAGCTTTGATACAAAATGGATTTAAATCATAAGGTATGTAACTTACCTGAATGTAGAACCATGTTCCTCTCAACCTGGAACTGGGCTTTATGAGGAAATTGGAGTGCTTCTGAGCAGACTTAGAACTTAATGTGAGATATTTACTCCCACTGAATCGAAATAATTAACAGACAGGGAACAGAAAGTGGAAATAAACAGATCATTTTCAGGTTGGTAGATTTTAACTATTGAAAATATTGTAAGTATTAGTGCTTGGATCTTAGCTAGTTGCAATGACTTGGATGAGGGGAGTAACTCTTGGTTATCCAAGTTTGCTGAAAATACAAAACCATGTAGGAAAGTAAGCCGTGAGAAGGATATAAAAGTGGAAAAGAAGATGACAAATGGAATACTATGTGGAGAAATGTAAAATTATTGGGCAGAATTTTCCATTCTAGACATTAAATGCGGTGGCAGGCTGCACAGTCAGAGTGATTCCTGCTGGGTGGCAGGGTAGCTTTTTGTACCAGGTTTTTGACTTTTCAGCTCATTAATCTGGAGTTCCCAGAGATTGTCCACTCACACTGTCTCTGTGAGGCATGTGTCCATTGAGGAAGCTGCTGTCACAGATACTTAATGACGATGTTCTTAACAACATAATCCCTCAGAAGTGCCATCATCTGGATGCACCACTGACCTAGAGAACCTCTTTTCCCAGACACCCAAGGAGGAACCTGCATCACATTCACTCTCTGCACCAAGAACCAGCACTGATACAGGCTCATCAGTGACGGTTCATCATGCTAACATGAGGAATTGGGTAAAGGCAGACAGTAGGAGCACTGCTGGACATCAGGATCATGCTGAGTTCAAGATTGATGATGAGCCTCTGATGTTTTCCGTCAGATGACAGACGCTGGAGTGTAGCATATGCACAGGAAAACCTAGTGATGATTCAATACCATTGTCTCTGTCATGGAGGAGTCCTTGTGGAGCTAGAGCACTGTGTTGACCGTCCCTTTGAAAGAGTAGCAACTCTCACCAAGAGGGAGTCTAGTGGCAGAATCAGGGGTTCCTCCATCTTGTTCGTACTTGCATGAAGTCATTGCCAGTGTGGGAGATGGATGAAGTGCCAATCTCTCTGATAGGTGCCAATTTATTATTGTTAAGCAGGGAGGTTCAGGCGTGTTTCACGGTGGCAGATGAGCTGCCTGTCATCCCCGTGAGGTCCTTTCATGGTACTCTAGATGAGGGTGCCAGCTCCTCTCCTTCTCTACCAGTGGCTGTGATGTCTTCTGAGGCTGCGCCATGTCGCTGGCCGCATCTGCTCAGATGGAGGCTGCTCAGGCCCTACTGTCCAGAGGATGATTGCAAGGTCATCAAAGCCGAGAAGATAGCAGAGTCAGTAATCTGCCTGCAATGCTACTGCCAGTGAGGCAGGACGGGCACCAGGATGTAAGATTCACAATCGTAAGTTAAAGCCACCATGAGCATAGGATGGGTTTTCACGGTGACTTGTTCATTTCATTAATGTAATTTTTAGTTTCTGTGTAACTGCCAATCATTTTATGATCTGCTCTTTGTTTGCAAGTATAAGTAAATATTATGTTGCAGTGACTTGTGTCGTTCATGTTTTCCATAGGTGCCAGCCTCATCAGTGCTTTATGATGGAAGACAAGGGTAGCAGACTTTATTACAGAGGCTGTGAGGTGGCACTGGGATCAGGGCATTGCCTTCACAGAAATGTATGTGAAGGAGTCAGTGCCAAGCCTCGGCATCCTGGCTGAAAGAATGTTGAATCAAGCCTCCTGGCATTGCTGCCTACCTGAAGTTTCATCAACACTGTCTCCTGTCCTCACTCTCTGCCTGCCCAGGGTCCTCATCAGATCCATCTGTAGAATCTTTCCCTGAGGTGTGTGGAGCTGCCTCATGTCCTCATCTTCGGGTGAGGCCCCCTTTGCCAGTGCCAGACTGTGCAGAGCGCAGCACATGACGATGCTGAACAACATGCGTTCTGGAGGATACTGCCAAGCCCACTGCAATGGTCCAGATAATGGAACCTCGTCTTCAGTAGTCCTATTGTCCTCTCAACCATTGCCCTTGTGGAAGCAAGCCTCCAGTTGTTTCCCTCTTTCTTCTCTGTCCTAGGGTGTCAGGTGATGCCTTGAGTCACCTTTTGCACAGATGCCCTTTCTCACCCAGTAACATCCAGCCAAGCTGGATCCATGGCACCTGATTGTTTTGCAGCATATATGCATCATGGGAGCTGCCAGGATACCTCACACAGTGGATGAAATCTTGCCAAAAAATCGCAGTGTTTGTTCCTGTAAGAGGAATTTTTTTGAGGTTTCCCCTGGGGTGCTCTGTATTTGTTGAACCTCACTTAACCAATACATAGACTGTGAAGGACAATATATAGCTAAAGAATGAAAAGGAATTTATTTGCTGATGCTTGCATCAGGAGAGTGACTCAGTCAATGAGGGTTGACTGTCCTCTCCAAGCTAATATTGCTAGGTAAAATTATTATATTATTCTGAACATTTCAATAACCTGTCAATCAGATTGGAGGGCCCAATCACAAGATTCAACATTATTGCCTTAGCTAATAACATTCCACTTGTCAACAGGAAGAGGATATTATTAGCTTATCGCCCATGTAGGATCCTTCCCCTTTACCTAAGAAAACTTAACCCACTTCAAGGCCATAGTTAACATCAGTGATTTTAAATTGGTGAGAGGAGTCACTCTTTCAATAGAACTGGAGTCTTCTTTATCAGCTTGAGAGACTGCTCCAGCCTTGCCACAAATTTACTCCCTTAAATAGCAGGTCTATTAAACATGCCTTTTGCATATCTAAAAACAGCTCACAGAAGCTGTCTTTCTATGCTCCATTGTATTAAAAGAATTTGGCCTGTCTACCATTGCGTTGCATTTAGAACGAAGTTGGCCAAGGTGCACAATACACATATATTGAAAACACACTTTAAGCACATAATACGTGGTTAATTTGTGGCTGTACAATTTATACACCTTTGCACATTGTGTTCCAGGCACATTGTGAATTCTCACTATATTTAAGGCACTTTATAATTACCTTAACCAAGTCTACTTATTAT
This sequence comes from Sphyrna mokarran, assembly GCA_024679065.1. Taxonomy (NCBI): domain Eukaryota; kingdom Metazoa; phylum Chordata; class Chondrichthyes; order Carcharhiniformes; family Carcharhinidae; genus Sphyrna; species Sphyrna mokarran. The sequence goes on from JAGIQG010000013.1 coordinate 38,963,128, forward strand.
AGTAAAACTAAAATGTAGACTAAGAATTCTATACTGCCTCTCCAACAGTTCCAGTGAGAAAAATTGCGTGTTCTCGTGGTTTTCTCTCCAGATTTCACTACACTCTGCCACAGAAAGGCAGTTGAGTGTGTTTCATGCCATCAATAAAAGAGATGGGACCTCAACACACCAGAAAACACTGGCTGCACTGAAATCGGGGATCCACGATCAGAGCAAACAATGATCTCCTCAAAGATTACCATGATGGTCTCAGGAGGCTCCCCCCATTCCACCCCCTTTGCTCCCTGACAGTGGCCATCATCGACACCTCCACACTCAGAATCAACATTCATGCTCTCACCCCAATCAGAGCTGGCGTTGAATCCCCCCTTACCCCTCCTGCCCCCGAATAGAGTTGTTATTGACTCCTCATCCCTGATCACAGCTGGCATTGACTCTCCCCCATCCCCTCAAACCCCTGATTAGAGCTGGCATTCAACTCCCACCACCCCACCCTCTCACCCCCGATTAGAGCTCGCATTGACTCCCACCACCCTCCCACTCTCCCGATTAGAGCTGGCATTGACCTTCAACCTCTCGCCCCCAATTAAAGCTGGCATTGACTCTCCCCCATCCCCTCACCTCCCAGATTAGAGCTGGCATTGACCTCTCACCCTCATATCCTGAATAGATTTGGCATTGACCCCCTACCCCCCACCACCGATTAGAATGGACATTGACCCCTCAACCCCCCCAGTTAGAGCTCCATTGACCCCTCACCCGTCACCCCCCTCATCAGGGCAGGTATTGATCCACCCCCTTGCCCTATTCCCATTCCAGATCACAGCCAACAATCAGTGCTGGCAGCCACTGCCCCCAACACAGTCAATGATAGCAATCTTCCTTCCCCCGTCCACCTGCCTGATGGTGAGACTCTGCAAACGGCCCCAAGAGAAATGTTGGAAAAGCAAAGACAGGCAAGGGAACAGCAGGAGGATTTATCAGAGGCCATTGACTGCAATGGAGAATACTATCTATGTTTTGTCCTATGCAAGCACATCAAGGGAAGGGTGGCTGACATCTTAAAGTTAAAGACCAGGTCCCACAGGCAAACAGGTTCTGCTAGATTTGTACTTCAACCTGCCTTACATCATCTCTCCAGTCATGGTGTGCTCCAACAGTAGTTAGGGGAGGGGATGGGGGTAGTTGGGGCACCTTTACCTCCATTTACTGCATGGAGGCAGGGGTAAGCTGTTGGGCATCCTAAGGGAGAAGAACACCAGCCAGATACCCCAGGGCTTCTATCTAGGATACTCCCAAGAATGTACTACCATTCCAAATCTCCTCTGCCTGTTACACCATCAACTCAAACAGGTCAGGCCAAGGAAAGTGTACCTGCCCCACAGCAAGAGACCCTTAGTGGGTTGAAGCTCTCCACACTATACCAACCAAAGTCATCTAAGGCAACAGGGCACAACTGTCTAGGCTGCCTCCATCTCTGCTGCGGATGGCGGATTCTAGATGTAGAGATAGTTCACTGTTTTGAATAAACAATATTGATACAGCTGTTTTCTCACTAATCTGCACTAAAGGTACTACTGCAGATTAATGCAATAATCTGCACTATTGTAAATATATTTTGGTTTTGTCCCTCAAGATGTCAGGTATTGAATGACTAAGCGATGTGAAGCAAAATCTCACATTCATTCAAGGAGACAAAGTGACCCTCCTCCAATTATCTCCCAACTTATCCATCAATTCCATCACATCTCACTCAATCTCATAACAGACTTTGGTTCCATATCAAACTCATGGACAAAGACACTTATACGTAAATGATGCCTGGACAATTTAATGCTTGCACCTCAGGCACACATGATATGAGCTCATGAGAATTGTTCATCAAGGTTATTCATTATCCTGATGCTGTCACATTGAAGTCTGTTCTTTGTGAATATTATAAGCATTTATTAAGACGCACATTGGAGTCTTTTTACCCGAGTGCACTTTGCTATGGCCTTTATTTTGTGAGTGAAGTTTTAAAAAGATATTAATCATCTTCGAGCAACATAGCCTTTCATGCTTTCCTGCAGTATTATTTTGTCTTCCAAACTACACCTTTATTAGTTCCATGCATAACGCTGGCTGATGGAAGTTGGCTCCACTTGGTGACATTTGAAATGAGGGGGAATGACCATATGATGTTAGGTCTGCGCTTATCCCGATGAAGCCATCTGGTTAATTATGAGGATGAATTGTAACCATATTGCTTGATAGAATCTTGTTGTGAGGTTGCAGAATGCCAATTGTTGTGAGTGTTCACTCAGTGACTTAAGGTCCATAACAACCTTTGTGAGATAGACAATGTTGAGGATTGCATTGGTGAGAAAGTCATGCTCTGTCACATCCTTTGAGTTCTCATTATATAAAAGAACAAAGAACAAAACAGCACAGGAAACAGGCCCTTCGGCCCAACGAGCCCATGCCACCACCTCGATGTTCCCACTTTTACTCATGATCCCTGTCTATGTTTATAGATCTATGCATTGGAACCAAATTTGCAAGACAATTTAGGGAAAATTTGTTTTGCCGAAGAGCACCTCTTTGGGATGTGGGAAGAAACCAGAGCCCCCGGAGAAAACCCATGTAAGCATGGGGAGAATGTGCAAAGTCCCACAGACACAGGCCCAAATCCATGTATCTGCACAGCACAGCGATACTCACTGAGCTGTCATGCTGCCCATCAACTGGTCCAGTTCAAGCGTACACTAACGACGTGAAGCACTAGCTTGGAAAATCCAACAGCAGCCCTCTCACGACCCATCGCGTGTATGCTCCTTGTTAGACAACAAGGCAGACCAAAGTACCTGTAGGATAAAACAGAAATACGTCAATATCATTGACAATTTACACACTTCCCAGCGAACTCCCAAGGCTCATGGTCCCTATTTTAAATCAGTTTTCTATATCCCTCCATTCCCATTCTGTTCATGTGCCCATCTAAATATCTCTAAAATAACTCCAGAGTGCCTGCCTCCACCACTTTACTTGGCAGCGCATTCCATACTCTCACCACCCTCTGTGTGAAAAAACTCCCTCTAGCATTCAAATTGTACCTTACCCCCCTCACCCTAAGCCTGTGACACTTGTGATATTTGAGTCCATCCTAGGAAAAAGCTTAACCCTGTTTACTCTATCTATACCCCTCATAATCTTGTACACCTCTATTAGATCACCTCTAAGTCTACGTTTTTCTAAGGAAAACAGTCCCAATTTGCCTAACAGTTACAGTTCATTAATGACTTTCATGTACTGAAATATTGCTTTCACCTACCTTTCAGAGTATTGCTGCAAAAACTTGGGAGCTTGTTTCAGAAGCTGCACCAAGGTTGGGTACGGGAGGCAAGACGAGTGAGGAGGGGGTGGAAAACAGGAGGGAAGAGACAAAATGGAGGCAATCTGTGGAGGTGCCAGGTGCGCATCACAAATATGCAGTCAGAAAACAGACTAATTTCTAACAGTTTCTAATTATCCTCAGACAGGGCACTTAATTTGGAGGGGGAACATGATTTAGTAGGTTGGTCTTTTAATCAGCATTCGTGAGAGACAAATAAATACAAGTATGGTTCCCAAGAATGATCAGCAGGAATCTCAGCCTGTCCTTAACTCAGCGTTTGCAGTACAAAATTCCAAAGTAATTTCCTCCGATTGTTGGCATCATGCCAAGTGTTGTTTCCCGCCACCCTCACCCCCTACAACATTCCCACCACTGGCAGTAGTAGAAAATTCTATCTGTCTCCCTTGGAAGGAAGAACAGGAAAATAGCCTCATACCTGAATGGTGAATGACTGGTCCATGTTGCAATGCAAAGTGATATGGATGTGCTTGTAAACAAATTACAGAAAATTAAGATGCAGGTACAGCTAGCAATTAGGAAGCAAAATAATATGTTAGACTTTATTGCAAAAGGTGAAAGTATAAGAATGTAATAAGACTTCAGAGGCAGAAATCCCCTCATCAAAATCCCTTTATTTACAATTCCAACAGCAGTACACCGCGTGCTATCAATCAGCAGCCTACCTCCAGGTCTGTCAGAAGAACTGACACTCCCGGGTAAATACAAGGAAAAGACTCCCTAAATGGCCTATCAATTGACTCCTTTATCAGGGAATTCATATTCCAATAGGCCAACCTCAATGACCTGATTGAAATCATTACAAAGAGTAAGGCTGTTGCTGAGATACACCAAGATTATACTTTGTATGCTCTTGGTCTGATTACTAAAGGAAAAATATCTTGCCTTATCAGGGGCAAAACAATGATTTTCTAGGTTAATTCTTGGAATGACGGGATCACCTAGGACGAAAGATTGAGTAGAATGTGCTTATGTTCTCTGGGGTTTAGAAGAATGACAGGTGATCTCACTGAAACAGGTAAAATTCTTGGAGGGCTTGATTCAGCTGATTCCTGCAATCAGGAAATGTTGAACTTGTATCCGTTGGAGTTTAGAATAAGAGGCAATTTTATTGAAACAAATAAGATGCTGAGAGGATGGTTCCTCTTATGCGAGAGACTTGAGCTAAGGGACCCAGTTTAAAAATAAGGCATCTCCCATTTAAAATCAAGACAAGGAGAATTTATTTTCTTTCAGGGTGCTGTTGGTCTCTTCCCTGGAGAGCATTGGAGGCTGGGTAATTTAATATATTTGAGCAGTATTAGATAGTATTTTGACTGACAAGTAAGTCATAGGGTGTAGTGAATAGATAGGAAAGTAGAATTGAGGTCACAATCAAATCAGCCATGATTTTGTCAAATGTCAGAACAAGCTGCAAATGGCCTTATTCATATATTTCTAGGTTCAAATGACATGCTGTTTCCCCTGGCTAGAGAATGTAGTAATAGGCACTGTAGTGTCAGTATATGGGGTCAATATTTAGGACTGAGATGATAAAAATGATTTCTTCACTCCGTTGGTTATGCACCTTTGAAAGGTTCTACCATATAGAGCTGTGGATATCTCATTCTAGAGTCTTATCAAGATGAAGATTGATAGATTTTTGTACTCGAAGGGGAAATGAAGTTGATGTTGAAGATCATGAATGGTGGAGCAGGCTCAAGGGGACAAATGACCTATTTCATAGATCCTTATGTTCTCAAATAACATGCTTTTTGCTTTCCGCAGAAGAAGCAAGATTAGACTTGAATCCATTATTCTGCAACAATCACTAAGTCATAAGTTTAAGAAAAGTGTTCACCCATTTTGCAAAATCAACATCCTATTTGTTCCTGCTCCGATACTGGCAGAATGGAAATCCTGAAGTAAAGATTTGAGTATTAATATAATCAATGGTACAGTTGGTAGCTTTAAGTTTTTTTTATTAGTCATAAGTAAGGCTTACATTAACAATGCAACAAAGTTATTATGAATTTCCCCTAGTCGCCACTGTCTGGTGCCTGTTCGGATCAATGTACCTAACCAGCACATTTTTTAGGATGTGGGAGGAAACCAAAGCACCTGGAGGAAACCCACACAGACACAGAGAGAACATGCAGATTCCGCACAGACAGTGAGCCAAGCCGGAAATCAAACCTGGATCCCTGGCACTGTGAAGCAGCAGTGCTAACCACTGTGCTTTCCCAGCACACATACATGGTTGATAATGCAAATATTTGGTAACTTTAGTGTGTGCCCAAGATGGGAGAGAGTCAGGCCTGTAAGAAAGATATTTGCCAGGATATTCTAGCCCCAGTAGCCCAGCCATAAGTCCATTGATTTTCAGTGGAATGATCCTGGCAGTGGGCTGGACTAGGCAATCTCACCCTTTTATGGTAGAAATTTCTTTTACTCCTGCCATTTTAAGAATGTGCCAAGCCTCGATATTTTGTTTTCATATGTTGTAACAATTGGTTCACTGTAATTAGTGAAAATATTGACTGGAATTTTACAGCCATTCATGCCAGCAGGATTTTTCAGTCCTGCTGATGATGCACGCTTGCCATGGGTTTCCTGATAGTGAGAGACGCATTCAATGAGAAACCCCGTTGACAATGGCGGCGCCAAAAAACCCCACCACTGCTGCAAAACATGTAGCAGGCTGCAAGGAATACTCAGCCCAATGTTCCTATGAATGAATACATCCATTTTAAACTCAGAAACCATAGGACAATATACTGAGCAATATTAACTGCAATGGAAGCAAACCACAGAGGGTTAGGTCGAAGCATCAAAACCATATTTTTATCTCTTTCATTACTTTTTTTAACACTTGATCAAAACAGAATATGTTGTGAAGGCTTTTATTGTAACCACTTTGTTCTTGAGCTATCTGGTCAGCCCATTCATAGGATATAAATGATAATCCCACAGGGCTGGATAATGTACTCCCGAGATATCATTTGCTTCAAGGGATTTTGTTAATTTGATGTATTTTTCTTTAATATGTATTTCTGATTATTCTACTAGAGTGGTTTTCTTTAATCCACTTGTTCGGAATCTTTTTTCACTTCACTCATCTTCACCCTAAAGCACTCTGTTTAACATGTCCTGTTGCTTACGCAAAAAAATTGTTCCCTGTCCATGTTCTTTCATCCTACTCAAATGTAAATACAGTGGGAAAGATGATCATGAATCCCAAATAGGCTGCTGCCTCATTTGCATTAAAGCTGAATTCGCAGTAGTATTTTTAGTCTAAAGAATGGTAGTATTTTACATGACATGTGATACAAAGGAGCTATGACACAGTATATTCATACATAAGTGCACTGGGCAAAAGAGTCTCCAAATGTGCTACACTGTCAGTTTGAAATCATCACCTAGTTATCACATCTTCTAATCTCTGCAATCCTGCTGAAGAACTTCCCTCCACTGTTTCATTCTGTTCAACCATCATATCATGTTTTATTTTTATCAGACCATTCATATTTTCTGTTGTCAGCTGCAAGACATTTGCTCCTAATGTTCTTTCAATTATTCTCAAGATATATGCGTCAGAACTCCCTGCCATTTCCTCTCATGTCTGTCCCTTCCCCAGTTCAAATGCCTTGGGAAACTTTCTGCATTAAAGCTCAAATGAAATGTGTTGTTGTTTAATTTACTGTGTTTTTCACTGTCACTCTATCTTTCTTAATCCTATCTTTCTTATTCCTATTATACCTATGCTTCTGGGAAATAGCCATTATTGAACTTATTTCTTAAAGTGGCTTTCTTTTTCCTATCTTACTACCAGCATATTGCCCTTTGCAAAATTATGAAAGCTGCTTGTGGGATCTGGCCCCTTTAAAGGGCGATCAGCTGTAAGAGTCACATAATTTGCAAAAATGAACTGGGGACCTGGGTGAGAGTTCACCCTACCCAGCATGGGCTTTTGCCTTGGATCAATCCTGGATGCTGACTGGCAGTGACACAGCTGCAAGTCTCTGTCAAGGTAGTGCATTGTAAACGGACATTAGTTGTTTCATTTCCAAGTGGGGAGACAATGTTATTACACTTCTGTCAGAGCAATGTAAAACGAGTTATCAGTTGCAGTTAAGACTTATCCAATAGCCTTTTTTCCATTACCTCTGGATTTTCCCTTTTTGTCTGCTCATTTTTTCATATGAAACACTTTCATTTATTATCTGATCCTATCCATTGATTGATAATTACAGTTTGTATTTGCTAACATTCTTCAGAAATAAAATCACAAATAAAATCACCTTTCTCTGAGCTTGAAGCATCTTCTTTGTTCAACTACAAAACTACAAAATTTGTTGAGTGTACTCAAGAGGAATTTTTCATTCAGTATGTAGTTGGCCCAATGAGTGAGGGGGCAAAACTTGACCTCCTCATGGGAAATAAGGAAGAGCAGATGACCAAAGTGTCAGTGAGGAATCACTTTGGGACCAGTGACCATAGTTCTACTAGTTTTAAGATAGAGAATGATAGGTCTGGCCCAAAAGTTAAAATTCTAAATTGGGGCAAGGTCTGTTTTGTTTTTATTAGACAGGAACTTTCGAAAGTTGATTGGGGGAACCTATTGGCAGACAAAGAGACGCCTGGTAAGTGGGAGGCTTTCAAAAGTGTGTTAACCGGAATTCAGGGTAAGCACATTCCTGTGAGAGTGAAGGGCAAGGGTGGTAGAAGTAGGAATCCTGGATGACTTGGGATATTAAGACACTGGTCAAGAAGAAGGAGGCCTATGACATGCATAGGTATTTGGGATAAAGTGAATCCCTTCAAGAGTATAACAGGTATAAGAATAAAATTAAAACAGAAACCAGGAGGACAAAAAGAACACATAAAGTTGTTTCGGCAGGTAAGGCAAAGGAGAATTCAAAGAGTTTCTACAAATACAAAAAGGCCAAAAAAGGAACTGGGGACAAAGTAGGGCCTCTTAAGGACTAACAAGGTCATCAATATGTGATCCACTAGAGATTGGTGAGATCTTAAATGAATATTACTCATCAGTATTTACTGTTGAGAAAGGTATGAATGTTAGGGAACTTGGGGAAATAAATAGTGAAGTCTTGAGGAGTGTACATATTACACAGAAGGAGATGCTGGAAGTCTTAAAGCACATCAAGGTAGATAAATCCCCAAGACCTGATGAAGTGTATTCCAGAACGTTGTAGGAGGCGAGGGAGGAAATTGTGGGTCCCCTACCAGAGATATTTGAATCATTGGCAGCCAGGGTGAGGTGCCTAGAGATTGGAGAGTAGCAAATGTTGTGCCTTTGTTTAGAAGAGTTGCAGAGAAAAGCCTGGGAACTATAGACCAGTGAGCCTAATGTCTATAGCAGCTAAGTCGTCAGAAGGTATTCTGAGAGACAGGATCTACAGGCATTTAGAGAGGAAAGGACTGATTAGGGACAGCCAGCAAGGTTTTATGAGTGGAACATTATGTCTCACAAATTTGCTAGAGTTTTTTGAAGAAGTAACCACAAAGGTAGATGAAGACAGTGCAATTGACATTGTCTACATGGACCTTAGCAAGGCCTTTGACAAGGTACTGCATGGTAGGTTATTGCATAAAGGTAAATCTCACGGGATCCAAGGTGAGGTAGGTAATTGGATACAAGATTGGTTTGACAACAGAAGACGGAGGATAATTTTAGAGGGTTGTTTTGCAAACTGGAGGCTTGTGACCAGCATGGACTGGTGCTGGGTCCACTGTTATTTGTCCTTTATATTAATGATTTGGATGAGAATTTGAGAGGCATGATTAGTCAGTTTGCAGGTGACACCAAGATTGGTGGCATATTGGACAATGAAGGAGGTTATCTAGGATTTCAATAAGATCTTGATCAATTGGGCCAGTGGGCTGATGAATGGCAGATGGAGCTTAATTCAAATAAATGCAATGTGATGCATTTTGGTAAATTGAACCAGGGCAGGACTTAGTCAGTTAATGGTAGGGAACAGGGAGGGTTATAGAACAAAGAGATCTAGGGGTATAGGTTCATTGCTCCTTGAAAGTGGGATCACAGTTGGACAAAATGGTGACGAAGGCATTCCGTGTGCTTGGTTTCATTGGTCAAAACATTGAATACAGGAGTTGGGACGCCTTGTTTAAGTTGGTAAGGCCACACTTGGAATACTGTGTACAGTGCTGGTCACCCTGTTATAGAAAAGATATTATTAAACTAGAAAGAGTCAGAGAAGATTTACTAGGATGTTACCAGAACTTGATGGTTTGAATTTAAGAAGAGGCTGAATAGACGGAGACTTTGTTCTCTGGAGCATAGAAGGTTTAGAGGTCTATAAAATAATGAGGGACATAGATGAGGTAGATAGTCAACATCTTTTCCCAATAAGAAGTCTAAAACTAGATTTAAGGTGAGGGGGAGAGATACAAAAGCATCCAATTGTTTCACACAGAAGATGGTGAGTGTCTGCAATGAACTGCCAGAGATAGTAGTAGAGGCGGGTATAATTTTGTTTTATAAAAAGCATTTAAACAGTTACACGAGTAGGATGGGTAAGAGTGATATGGCCAAACACAGGCAATTGGGACTAGCTTAATGGGAAAAATGGACAGCACGGGCAAATTGGGCTAAAGGGCCTGTTTCCATTCTGTAAACCTCAATGATTCTATAACTGGCCGGAATTAGCCGGAAAAATGTAGAAGAGAGTTATAGGATAAAAGGTAAAACTATTCGGAGTATAGAGATGCAGAGAGACTTGGGGGTGCAGGTTCACAAGTCTCTGAAGGTGTCCTCACAGGTGGAGAAGGTGATAAAGAAGGCGTATAGTATGTTAGCTTTCATAGAAAAGGGTATAGAATACAAGAGTAGGAGTTTGATGTTGCAATTGTATAGAACGTTGGTTAGGCCTCATTTGGAATACTGCATCCAGTTCTGGTCACCGTACTATCGGAAGGATGTGGAGTCCTTGGAGAGAGTGCAGAGGAGGTTTACCAGGATGCTGCCTGGTATGGAAGAACTGTCTTATGAGGAACGATTAAATAGACTGGGGTTGTTTTCCCTTGAAAGACGTTGGCTTAGAGGGGATCTAATAGAGGTGTATAAGATTATAAGGGGTTTAGATAGAGTAAATGGTGGTAAACTTTTTCCACCTTCAGAAATGGATAGGACGAGGGGTCATGGCCTTAGGGTGAGGGGGGCTATGTATAAGACGAATATTAGAGGGCAGTTTTTCACACAAAGGGTAGTGGGGGTGTGGAATGCACTGCCGAGTAAGGTGGTGGGAGCAGGCACGCTAGGGCTGTTTAAGGGTCTCTTGGACAACCACATGAGCATTATGCAGATAGAGGGATATAGTAGGACTGTTTAACTATGGCTTTTTTTCCACAGGTAATTCGGTCCATACTTGACCAACAAGGAGCATGCATTCGGCAGGTGGTGCGAGGACAGCTCTTGGATGTTGATTCATGGGTTGCCTGGTGCTTCATGTCATAAATGAGTGCTTTATCTGGACCATCTGAAGGGCACCATGACAGCTCAGTGACTATCACTGTAGCTGTGCAGACACTTGGAATTGGGCCGGTGTCTGCGGGAGTTTGCGCGTTCTCCCCGTGGTTGCGTGGGTTTTCTCCGGGCGCTCCGGTTTCCTCCCACATCCCAAAAATTCGCTCTTAGGCTGATTGGGAAACAAATTGTCCCTACATTGAGACTCTTCCATATTAGGAATAACCTAACATTAGGATAGGATAATGCAATTGTTACTATATAGTTATGACGGTGGCGCGGGCTCGTTGGGCCGAAGGTCCTGTTTCCCGTGCTGTGTTGCTCTAAAAAAAAACTGATGAAGACACCAGCACCCAAGCATCTTTGTTGTAGAAAAGCAAATTGATCCGCTAGGGTGACCACTGCTGCCTCTCAAAGTCATTTCTAGCTTAGGGTAGTGATTAAATACTTAAAATCTATCTTTTCCTTACCTCCTGTGCCTCAAATGTTCCTTTTCCTCCCTCTGACCGTCCATTTTTTGCATCAAAGCAATCAGTTCTAAATTATTCTTTCCTAATTTTTCAAATTGTCTTCTCTAATAAGTTCATCATATTTCTCAGCCTTTTCTTCACTGAGGGGTTTCAGTCATTTAAAGGTCAAATTTACTTTGTCTCATCGTTGCTGACTGATTTAACTGAAATTCTCAGTTATTTTTCCAACATTGGCATCTTATACTGAGGCCTCACCCTTCAACTTAAGTTTCTCACTAAAATATAAAGATTCAGCTTTTTTCTGGTGTTATGATTAATTATAAAATCTTGATTTCCTCCATGTTCATCACCAGGGAAATTAAAAATTTTAATTTTATGTGTTCTTCTGAATTTTTTTTGTCTTTGGGATGATCAATGGAACGAAAGGAATAGTAGAATAACTAATAAATTCCAGTGTGACAGGTAACTTGTAGAATAATATAATCAGGATGGTTACAAGAGTTTCTATGGTCCGTTGTGTCCATACGAGTTACTTTTAGGAGAAACTCAGCTAGCCCCACTCTGCTACCCCTTCCTCATAGCCCTGCATTTCTTAATCTTCACATAATTATCCAATTCCCTTCTGAAAGTCTATGATTGAATGATGCTCTTAGGCACTACATTCCACATACAGACTACTTGCTGCAGAAAACAAACTTTTCCTCATGTTGCTTTTGGTTATTTTATCAGTTACCAGTTTTATCAGCGTCCTCCAGACCCTTCCACCAATAGAAACAATTTTTCCCTATCTCTAGGTTTTCTATCTACTCCCATTCTCCTCTCCAAAAAGAACAACTCTAGTTTCTTCAAAATAAAAACAAATTACTGCAATCTGAAACAAAAACAGAACATGCTGGAAAGTCTCAGTGGGTGTAACATCACGTGTGGGGAGAGAATAGAGCCAATGTGGAGCCTTGTCCAGCTCTGATGAATCATTCTGACTCAAAACTTTATCCCACTTTCTCCGATCTCATAACTCAAGACCCCCATCCTCAGAAACATTCTCATACATCTTTTCTGCACCCTTTCTAATATCTTCACAGTCTTCCTAAAATGGGATGCCCAGAGCTGGACATAATACTGCAGCCTCATAGAATTACATAGTGCAGAAGGAGGCCTCTAGGCCCATCAAGCCCATCATCAACCGCAATTCTACCCAGGTCTTATTCCCATAATCCCATACATTTACCTTAGCTAGCCCCCCAACAGTAAAGGGTAAGTTAACATAGCCAATCCAATAATCTGTACATTTTTGGACAGTGGGAGGAAACTGGAGCATCTGGAGGAAACCCACGCTGACACAGGGAGAATGTGCAACCTCCACACAAACAGTATGACCCAAGCTGGGAATTAAATCCAGGTCCCTGGTGCTATGAGGCATCAGTGTTAACTACTGTGCAAAGGTGCCAAGCCAGTTGTGACCAAGCTAGTGTTTTATAAAGGTTTACCATAACTTCCTTGCTTTTGTCCTTTATGCCTAAGATTCGCTATGCCTTATTAACCATTTTCTCAACCTTTCCTTACACCTTCAAGGTTTGTACATGTATACTCCCAGCTTCCTCTACTCTGGTTTAGAACCGTATTCTTTAATTTGTATTACCTCTTCTTGTTCCTCCTACCAGAATAAATTACCAGAAATCTTCCCATTTCTCTGCATTAAATGTCACCTGCCATGTTTTTCCATTCTATCAGCCTATCAATGTTCTCTTGTAGTCTTATCCCTCTCACAGTTTACAACGTTTCCAAGTTATATGTCATCACTGAACATTAAAATTACGTCTTGCATTTGCAAGTCTTGGTCATTAATATAAACCAGAAAAGGCAGTAGTTTGAGCAACTTCTTCATGTTCTCTACTTTCTGACCAATTATCCTCCAATAAATCCCTTCAATGAGCAGTTTGGCAGGGATAATGGCTGTCCTATATAGTAATACAGGAACAACCAGCACTGCATGGGCACTCCTTCTGCTCATTTCCCTGTAAATAATGGTTCACTTTGTGTCCACTTGGAATTCACTAATAATGTGCAAAAACAAGTAGGGCAGACTCTGCTTCAATGATACAAAAGCAAAATACTGCTGACATTGAAAATCTGACATAAAAATAGAAAATGCCAGAAATACTTAGCGAGCCAGTCAAAGAAGGTTAGAGCTGTAATAGATGTTGGACACAATGGTTAGTACTGCTTCCTCATAGCACCAGGGACCTGGGTTCAATTTCCAGCTTCGGATGCTGTCTGTATGGAGTTTGCACATTCTCCCCATTTCTGTGTAGGTTTCCTCTGGGTGCTCTGATTTCCTCCCACAGTCCCAAAGATGTGCGGGTTAGGTGGTTGGCCATGGTAAATTGCCCCTTAGTGTCAGGGGGGCTAGCGAAGGTAAATGCATGGGATTATAGGGATAGGGCCTGGATGGGATTGTGGTGAATGCAGATGGGATGAGTCAAATGCCTCCTTCTGCACTGTATGATTCTATGATTCTAAAGTGAAACTTTAGCAAGGAGTAAGAAGGGCTAAAAGGGGTAACAAAAAGTCATTGGCAGCAGGATTAAGGAAAATGCCAAGGCTTTTTATACATAGGTAAAGAGCAAGAGGGTATCCAGGGAGAAGGTTGGCACACTCAAGGACAGGGAAGGAATCTATGTGTGAAGTCAGAGAAAATGGACGAGGTATTAAATGAATACTTTAGGTCAGTATTCGCCAAAGAGTAAGACTTGGTGGAAATCAGTCTGGGGAAGACTGTGTAGATAGTTTGGGTCATGTTGGATCAAAAATGAGAAGGTATAGGAGTCTTGAGAAACATTAAGGATAGACAAGTCCCCAGGGCTTGATAGAATATATCCCAAAATACTGAGAGAGGCACGGGAGGAAATTGCTGGAGCCTTGAGAGGAATCTTTGCATCCTCACTGGCTGCAGGGAAGGTCATGATATGGAGATGCTAGCACTGGCCTGGGGTAAGTACAGTAAGAAGTCTCACAACACCAGGTCAAAGTCCAATAGTTTACTTGGTAGCACAAGCTACAAGCTTTTGGAGCATTGACCCTTCATCAGGTGAGAACTCTAATAGATATTGGGCAAGGTGGTTAGTACTGCTTCTTCACTGCATCAGGGACCTGGGTTCAATTCCCGGCTTGGATTACTGTCTGTGTGGAGTTTGCACATTCTCACCATTTCTGCATGGATTTTCTCCAACAATCCTGAAAAAGTCCCACCTCAACTGATGAAGGGGCAGTGCTCCGAAAGTTTGTGGCTTGTTGCTACCAAACAAACCTGTTGGACTTTAACCTGTGTTATGAGACTTCTTACTATAGAGGGGAGGTCCTTGATGATTGGAAAATAATTAATTTTGTTCCTTTAAGAAGGATAGCAGGAATAATCCAGGTAATTATAGGCCAGTGAATTGTACGTCAGTGATAGGGAAATTATTGGAGGGGATCCTTCGAGACAGAATTTATTCCCACTTGGAAATAAATGGAAGTATTAGAGAAAGGCAACATGGTTTTGTGAAGGGGAGGTCATGTCTCACTAACTTAATCACATTTTTCGAGGAAGTGATGAAGATAATTGATGAGGGTAGACAGTGGATGTTCTGTACATGGAATTCAGTAAGGCCTTTGATAAGTTTCCTCATGGCAGACTAGCACAGAAGTGAAACACAAGGGATCAGGGGTGAACTGGCAAGATGGATACAGAACTGGCTCAGTCATAAATGACACTGGAAGTAGTGGAAGGCTGTGTTTCTGAATAGAGGGCTGTGACAAGTAATGTTCCTCAGGGATCAGTGCTGGGACCTTTGTTGTTTGTAAAATATATAAATGATTTGGAGGAAAATGTAACTTGTTTGATTAGTGAGCTTGTGGACGACACAAGGGTTGGTGGAATTGCCAATAGCGATGAGGACTGTCAGAGAATATAGCAGGATGTAGATTGGTTGGAGACTTGGGCAGAGAGATGGCAGATGGAGTTGAATTCAGACAAATATGAGGTAATGCATTTTGGAAGTCTAATGCAGATGGGAAATATGGCAGAATATTCAGAGTATTGATAGGCAGAGAGATCTAGGTGCACAGGTACATAAGTCACTGAAAATGGCAACATAGGTGGAGAAGGTGGTCAAGAAGGCATACAGCATGCTTGCCTTCATCAGTGGGGTATTGTGTTTAAAAATGGCAAGTCAAAATGCAGCTTTATCGTACCTTAGTTAGGCCGCATTTGGAATATCATGTTCAACTCTGGTCACCACACTACCAGAAGGATATGGAGGCTTTGGAGAGGATACAGAAAAGATTTACCAGGATATTGTCTTGCATGGAGGGCATTAACTATGAGGAGTGGTTGGAGAAACTTGGTTTGTTCTCATTGGGACAATAGAGGTTGAAGGACAACCTGATAGAAGTCTACAAAATTTAAGGGCATTGACAAAGTGGATAGTTAGAAGCTTTTTCCCAGGTGGAAGAGTCAGTTATTAGCGGACATAGGTTTATGATGTGAGGGACAAAGTTTAAAGGAAACGTGCAAGGCAAGTTTTTTTATGCAGAGTGTAGTGAGCGCCTGGAACTCGTTGCCGAAGGAGGTAGTGGAAACAGGTACAATAGCGACTTTTAAGGGGCATCTTGACAAATACATGAATAGGATGGGAATAGAGGGACATGATTCCCCAGAAAGATAGGGGGCTTTAGCTCAGTCGGGGAGCATGGTCAGTGCAGGTTTGGAGGGCCTCAAATAGAATAGTCCCCACCCATTACTTTCCAGAGTGAATCTTGCTGAGGCACTCTGTGCTGCACAGAGTGTCAAAGATTCGTTCTGGTACGTACACCCAAAAAACAGATGGGAAATACTTCCGTTTCCCCACTCGTTGGGTGCTTAGTTTTATTTTGGGAGAATCCCGGCCTATGTCACAACCAAAAGGGATTTTATTTCACTCAACATCCAGCTAGTTGAGCAGAAAAACAAATCATGCAGGTCAATGACTGCTGTCCTGACAGCAGTCACAATGCCTTCATTCTGTGCTAGCCGACTGTACCATTCACATTTGAGCTGCCATGACAAACCAGAGGGTAGGTATTGGGATTGAGGACAATTCACTGAGTACAGGACTGCTGCCTCTGGTGCACCACCCATGTATATGTAAACAACATGCATACAATGGAAGTCATCTGCCACAAGACATGGCATTAAGAAGTCCATTGGATATTTAAACAATGCTTCCACTGCCCAAATTTCACTACAGCAACCTTGTAGCATTCAGCAAAGGAGGTGAGAAAAACAGTCATAGTTTGCTGCAAGCTGCACATCCTTGGCAGCAGTAGGAATCACCCTTCCACAAAGAAGGAAGAGAAAGAGGAGGAAGAGGGAATAAGAAAGAAGGCAACCTAGATTGTTTCTTTCTACCCAGACTGTCTGTAAATAACTCATCCATCTGCTTAACCAGAACTGCAATTCCCCAATTCGCTAACACCTTACTGTCCAACTATCACTGACCAGAATGCAAAAATGAAAGCTGCCACAAAATAAATATTCCAAAACAAATTTCTAAATCAAATCATGGCACATTGCATTTAAAAGTCAGCTAATCACTATTGCGAATTTCTTTAGTGCTTATTTCAGTTTGCTTTACCTGTCCAAGAACTATTATGCAGAGTTATCCTGGTGGCTGCAGCAAGGCTATCGAAAGGTTATTGACTTTCACTGGAAGAGTCTGTAGATGAAATGGAGATATGGCCTGGAGCAGCTCTGAACCTTGTTTCGGACTTCAGACTGTGGCTGAGCTGACAGCAGTCTGGGCTGGCTGGCTGAAAGGAAACTGCAACAGCATTGGCAATTGGCAGTGTGAAGACAAATGCTATCATCCTGAGATAGGGGCAGTAGCGTTGTACTCCACTGAGCCAAAGTTACAACCCCAGGACAGTGCCTCAGCAATCTCACTATCATCTAACCTTCTTGGCAGCAAACTGAGCTTGTGTGACATTAGACTCAGCTTCCCACACAGCATTCAGACTTTTGGTGAAAACTGCTAGTGTGATAATGGAGATTGAGACATTGGTCATCAGACACTGCAACACAATTGGGTCACAAATGTGCCAATGAGTTGATCACCACCTCCATATTGGAAAGGATGAACTACCTCTGCTAGGGCCCTGAGCTGAGTTGGTGCCAGGCACCCTGCCAATGAATACAGTTTTATTGAAGGCCTGCCAATGCATCAAATAATTCATTGTGCAAACCCATCAGCCCTTTTTTGGGGACTGCTTCATCAGAGCGCTCATCTGAATCCTCAGCAACGGAACTCATATATGACCTTGTCCTCTGTTGGGATGGCACAAGCATTACCCTTGCCCCTTTCTCTCAACAGCACATTCATGTCCTGTGTCTTACCATGTGCCAATTTCATCTCTGGGACCTCCACTAAATGATGTGCCCTGATCTGTATCTGAGCCTGTGGTTGTGAATGTGAGATTACACAAAGATGCTATATCTTCATCTTCACTTCTTACAGTTCCTCAGCTTCTTGGTTAGGTTGCGGTTATTGGAAATCTAAAGAGGAATAACATTAGGTTAAGTTTGTGGTATGGGGAGGAGGCGAAATTAAGATGCCCACACTGATCAGAAGGGATTGTAAAATGAAGAGAGAGTGAAATATGAGAAGGAGATATGTGTATGTGGATATCATCGTCTTCATTGGTTTCCACCCAGTCACTGGTCACAGCCTCAGCAATGGCTGCTTCAATAATGTCAATAATGATCAATATCATCACCTCCATGGGAATATGCAGACGTGCCTGTGACTTCCCTCTTAGCTCCTGCTGTCTCTGCTTGTATGTTACCTTCTCCTGCAGAAGAGTGGCAACTGTGTCCAGTGAGTATGGTATAATCTGTTTGGTAGATGTGGCTGTCATGATAAAATAGTTTGCAATGAGTACAAGCTGCAAGATATATATGTGAGGGTTTAGTGCTACAAAGGATAAAGTGAGGTTTTGAATGCCAGATAAAAGTCTGATAGAGGTTGCTGCTGAATGTGTGATAGTGGAATTAGCAGTGTCGGAGGCTAAGGGTACAGTCAGTAGAATTTGACATTTGAAGATGCTTTCACTGACCTTGACCACTTGTGTGAGGTCATTGATCTTTTAGCAGCACTGCATCAAGATTTTCAGGGCTTGATATTGGTATTGACATCCACAGCTATCTTTTTACACTGCCTTCTGAGCATGTGTCTGATGTGCCTCCTGACTTTTTGCAGGTGTAGTGCAAGTCTCCTCTTTTGGACCACACCTTCCTACCAGGTCCAAAAATTTTGAACACTACTCTCTCCCACATCATGCTCTTAATCAATGTTTCCTACATTAAATTTCAACCCAAGAGCAGCGTCTTCCCTGCTATCATTAGACCTCTGTATGGGCCTACCATATATTAAGTTGGTCTTAATATACCTATGACCGTGACATGACATTTTGCACTCTTTCCTTTCCTTCTCCCCTATGTACTCTAAGAACAGTGTGTTTTTTTTCTGTATAGTGTGCAGGAAACAATAGTTTTCACTGTATTCCAAATACATATGACAACAATAAATCAAATCAAAAATTCCACACCTACTCCAGACATAACATGCCTTCCTTTTAAGTGGGACAGGTGCAGACCATCTTTAAACAAGGCATGCTGGTTCTAATGGATGTTCCCACTCACGATGTTGGCTCCTGGCCAAGGTATCCGTCCAATCAAAAGCACATTGCAATCATGTAAGACAACAAGCAGCACAATGTTGATATGCTACCTGCAATCACAATTTTGCAGCACGATTCTTCACCTGGTTTTGATGGCAATCAATTTCGTCACTCCCAACTATTCAAATAAAAGCATGCAATTTCATTCTAACATCTAAATAGCCAACCCATTTCTCGCAAGTGGCTGATTTGCCCTCCCTTCATCCTGCTGCATCTGTTAAAACACTGGGAGTCGACAGTTTGGAGCAGGGGTAGGGGAGAGTGTTCAGTTCCTGTCCCAAATATTTTATATTGGAACCTCTGACCCAATCCCAAACCATCTATTTTTGAGAGTTAAGGTTTAGCTGGTTTTGTCAGGGTTGGCAATTGTAAAAGCTTATCCAATGTCCATTACTCAAGATCTAATGTTCAAAGGAAATAAAAGTACCAAGTCCAAACCTATGAAGGTTAAATGGATTGGCTGTGTTAAATGTGCAGGGTTACAACAATAGGGTGGGAGAATGGGCCAGGATAAGATGCTCCTTTTGAGAGTCATTACAGACAAGATGAATTGAATGGCCTCCTTCTGCATTCTTTCAATGGAAGTAGAGACTGAAATATGTAAGACTTTCTTGGCTAAAATGAAAAACTTGGATTCAATCAGCATGTTTCTAAATGTATATTCATCTCACAGAATGTATGAACTCCTGAAATGCTTGTGCAAGGTGTCAGTCGGTTTTCCTTTAGATTGGTTTATCACATCAAATAATTTTTTTTCAGCACGGAAGGAGACTATTTGACCATTCCCTGTGCTGGTCTCTGAAGGAGCAACTCACCCAGTACCACTCCCACCTTCTCCCTGTAACCCTATGCATTTGCCTTTCCTGATAATGATCTAATTCCCTTTTGAGTGTCTCATTGAAGCTGCCCCCACCAGGCTTTCAGGCAGTGCATTCCAGACCAGATCCACCCATTGTGTGAAAAAGATTTTCTTCAGGTCGCCATTGCTTCTTTTGCCAATTATCTTAAATTTTTGCCCTCTAACCCTCAATCATTTCATCAGTAGGAACAATTTCATCTTCTATTCTGTCCAAATCTCTCATGATTTCGAATACCTACGTCAAATCTCCTCTCAATCTTTTCCTTTCCAAGGAGAACAGTCCCACTTTCTTCAATCTATCTCTATACTTCAAGTTCCACATCCTTGGAACCATCTTAATGCAATTCATCCAAAATTCCCCAAACCAGCATAAGAGATCACATTTCAAATATGAATTACATCCAGCACAAATAGAGGCCAGAGTTTTATGGCCCCTCTCTGCCAGCAGGATTTTCCAGTCCTGCTGAAGTAGGTGGAGTTTGGAACAACTCTCCTCATTTTACAGCCTCGCCCCAATATGGGCTTGTAAAATTCCACCCAAAGATTCCGCTTGAGTGCAAAATAAATCACACCAAAACCCAGCTCTGCCCACAAAATGTCCACATCTCCTAATCATGATGCTGAATTTCCACTAACAACACTCATCTGCAGGTCTTCAAGGAAGGTTTTAACTTAAGCCTTTTTTTAGACAATTTTATACATTAGCTTTGTTTTAAGAGCTTCTAAACCTGTTTCTAATTTATGAAGAAAGTGACTTCTATACAGGAATGTAATTAAAAGTTATTTCCAGATATTTATAATTGGAATATTCCCAACTGGTGGAGAGACACAATTGCCGAAATTTCCGACCTCATCCAAGGCTGGGATTCTCCAATGCCACTTCAGTGAATGAAGTTTTGACTGAGTTCCAAATTTTCTCCCTGGCAAAGAGGTAGCACTGGAAAATCCCATCCAATATTTCTTATGATAAACACAATTTCAGCTTTATTTGATGTGGAGATGCCGGCGTTGGACTGGGGTAGGCACTGTAAGGAGTTTCACAGTACCAGGTTAAAGTCCAACAGGTTTATTCGGAATCATGAGCTTTCAGAGCACTGCACCTTCATCAGATGATGAGGTCAGTTCACTTGATGAAGGAGCAGTGCTCTGAATAAACCTGTTGGACTTTAACCTGGTGTTGTGAGACTTTTTACTGAGCTATATTTATAAATCTGCACCAGATTAACGCAGTTAAATATATCAAAGAAATGTTTTTCATGTGACTTTTTCAAAATGAAATGATCAACTCGTTCATTTGGCAATATACGATGAGTTTGAGCAGGAGACTGAGCAAAAAATTTAAAACTAGCACAATTTTCCACAAGCCACGTACCTGGATTACTGATTGTGCATGAAGCAAAAATGTTTGGATGTGGTGTTTAAAATTGTATTATTACAAAAGCAAAAATACAAAAGTCCTGGATCAATTAAAGGATCTCAAAAACATACTGGGCTGCCAGC
The DNA here is from genome assembly GCA_024679065.1 of Sphyrna mokarran. NCBI lineage: Eukaryota > Metazoa > Chordata > Chondrichthyes > Carcharhiniformes > Carcharhinidae > Sphyrna > Sphyrna mokarran. The sequence goes on from JAGIQG010000013.1 coordinate 38,984,595, forward strand.
CTTGATAAAGCTAAACTCTGAGTGCTCAAAGCAATGGGAATCATTTGTTTGAATTTAATTTAGTGGCATTTAGTTAGCACAATTGGTCTGAAAAGCTGTATCTTTTTATTCTAGACATTTACCAACTTCAAGAAGATTTGCCTGAACTGAAAGTATCATTTTGGGTCAACACAGAGATTGGAATCCAATAGTTTAGTGAGGATCAAGGCAATGTATACATGTTACATAAGCATCAAGTAAACCTTTCTTTTTACAGAGGTAGTTGACCTTAGGAACAAGTTGCTGACTCACTATAATCGGTGATAATTTGCTACAACCTTTCAAAAGAGAATCAAATGGATTCTTAACTCTGGCTAACATCACCACGTATAAAGCAGGTGAGATATGGCGCAGGACTTATTGGCCCTGCTCACCCCTAAACCAAAAAATCCCACTCATGATCAGCATGGTGGCACAGTGCTTAGCACTGCTGACTCAAGTACTGGGGACCCGCTTTCAATTCCCGATTTGGGTCACTGTCAGTGTGGAGTTTGCGCATTCTCCTTGTGTCTGCGTGGGTTTCCTCCGGATGCTCCGGTTTCCTCCCACACTCCAAAGATGTGCATGATGGTTGTGGGGATGGGTGCTGCAATCATGGTGTCAGGTTGCCTCATGACCGTATGTTTATGTGGAGTAGCTAGTCTTGGCACAAGAGAAATCAAACCCGGTAACCACTGTGCCACCAACTTTCTCCACAAATTCACGGCAGAACCTTATTTGCTCGTAGTACTGTCTCTTTGGTTGTGTCATAAACAGCTGGTGGAAATTCAAATAGGTTGCAAATTGGGTATGGGAGGTCAGGGACCTGATTTTATGACCTGGGCCACAATTAGTTTGTTTCCTTGGATTAAGCAAAGCCTAAGGAACATTGGGTCTGCAATATTCTCTTCTATATGGTTCTGCATGTAAATTCTCAGGATGTCCCAAATGAACACAGAGCACATAGAATCCTACCCTCTAATCAGAGTTGTCAGGAGACTGTGTTGAAATAATGTATTGCTGTTCCTTGCAACGATGGTATGGTCATTTCCACAGATAGACAAATAACCAATATCAATTAATGCCAATTAACCTTCTCCCATTGAATATTGATGATTGGGGAATATTTAATCTTAACTTATTTATTGCCATAATGACATTGTTGCTTTACAGCTGATCAGGCTTTTCAGATGATAGTTTCAGAAATTCAACATTGTGAAAATCTAAACAAGGAGAATAAAATAAATTGATTGAAAGTGCCATTTGTGTTCTCAGAATATTCCAGAATGCTACAACCAAAGTCCAAATGACATCGTCAGCCCTCGTCCACCTTGGAACATCCGAGGCCTTATCTGCCCGTGGCAGTATCTTCTTCCATGGCAAAAAGGCACAAAAGTTTGAGATCATGTACCAATCTTCTTCTCTGCCGCCATCAGATTTTTTGAATGGACCTATCACACATTAAGCTGGTCTTTCTCCTCATCCTATTGGTAACTGCAACACTACGGCTGGAATTCTTTCAGGTTCCAAGTGTCAAGTTTGTGTGAAAAGTGGAATATTTCACACCATTTGTTTTATATGAGTTCAGAGAAGAATCTCCCACACTCTGTGCACTCACAAGTCACTCGTATGTATATTACTAAAATTCAGTGGGCGGGGCCTATTCCCACTGGAGCGGCCGGCAGCATTGTGCTGAGTGGGCACATGCACCAACCTATCAGTGGTGAGATCAGCACTTGCGCAGTGGCCCCAAATATTGATCTCCCAATTGCTGGCCTACTCAATCACTGGCCAGCCTGGTGATTCCATGATATGGCCTTTCCACCCACCCCCCCACACTCAGCCCGGCCCAATCTCCAGGCACAGTCACCCCCCCAGATTCCCTATACTCACAGTCCAAAAGGGTAATACTGTAGGCGAGGGTCATGGTGGGGTATAGGTGGGAGAGGCTAACTGGCCTGGACATTTCAACTCTAGGCCTCCTAATGATATTCAAATAATATTCAGATGAGCAATTAAATAGACTTTGCACCTCCCCATCAACTGATGCTGTTGGAAATCCGGCACTTGGAGATGCTAGCTGGCTGCAACCGCATGTGCAAATCCCCTGAATCGGTTAACGCGAGAATTTCCCAGCCCGCTGCGCTAACAAATGAGCATAGTGAGATGGGAGAACTGCAGCCCACATTATTGACCCTGAACTTTCCTTCTCCCCTGTGTACTCTATGAACGGCATGTTTTGTCTGTATAACCCGTAGAAAATAATGTTTTTCACTGTATTCAATTCAAGGCCAGAATTTTACCGCCCTGCTCACCACGGGAATTGGAGTGGGTGAGGACAGTAGGAAGGTCGGTTGTCCTCAAGCGGGATTTTACAGTTTCAGGATGAGCGAGGCCATAAAATATCAGACCAAGTGCCCCAAAAATTTGGATTTAAATTGATGCCAGACGGGGATAAAAGGGATGCCAAGCATTCTGCTCCTATATTAAACCCCACACACTCTGTTTCCATTAGGCATGGGGAGTTAAATTAGGGACTATAATTTTTTATTCAACAATGATGGCCTAAAGGGATTTTACTTCAACTTAAAACAAAAATTCTCAGAGGACAAATAGTTTCCCTGTCAGACCAGTTGTTAGTAAGATGAAAGTATTCTTTCAGAATCTACTATCTTCAAACATTTCTGAGAAAGCAACGTTACAAAACATTCTCACTTCATTTGGAAAATTCTGGTGATACATATTTGAGTTAATTCCATTTATCTTTTATAACATTGGGGGTTTTATGTATTTGCAATCAGCAATTCTGCTTCACAACCCCTTGATTCCGGTATCAAATTTTAGATGTTGACGGTTCAATTAGCCAATCATCGTAACAGCTTGCGGTTATTTTCCATTCAGGGTGCAGTTTGTTTCACATTGAACTATCTCCTTTTTAAGCACAGCTACTAACAATTGTTTTACAGCTAATGCAGCCATTCAAAGTTGCTGAAATGTGTCCTAGATATAGGAGCATTCCTTCTTGCAGAAGGAACACAAGCAAATGGAAAAGGAGTAGAGATGTAGGATAAACATGGAGGGGCTGTGAAACACGACAGCTTTTAATACTGACTGTTATTGCGCTGCTTTAAATAAAGAACCCTGCATCTCCTGCCAATGCAATATGACTGCCTGTGCATGTGCACCGGTCCACGCATATATCACTGCTACACCCAGCATGCTGATTATTCTATAAGAGCATTTAGGCAGGAGATGGATTCAGGTTTTAAGATTGTTAATATTTTATAACTACAGATGAATGGCAGAAAAATTATTAAATAATGTACAAAATTCACAAAAGGAGCAAGAAAAATATTGTCAATGCTGAAACTCAGGAACATAAAATTCTGAAGGCATCCAAGGCAAAGTGCTGCCTGAGTGTCACAAGATTTTCTGTTTGCTAGTTTATTGCTTTAACTTATCACCGTTACTTTGGCATTAAATAGTGCAAAGTTTTTTTTACACTGGATGAATTTCAGTAAAGCAGTGTCAAGTCTATGAAATCTTGTTCTGTTCTCTGATACAATGGGCCAGTCTCAAAGATGGTAGCCCTGATTAATCACAGCTGCATGAGTCTATAAAGCAGTAAATATGGTGGAGAAACACTCTTAAGTATTCATGTCTGGCATTGGCAGCAGATAAAGAATAAGGAGAAAAGACTTGAATTTATATTGCACTTTCCACAAATATTGAACATCTCTAAGTACTGCGGGTTGCTGGGGATCCATTTATATGGAGCTGCCCAGTCTTTCAGCAGTTAACACAAAGAACAAAGAACACCACAGCACAGGAAACAGGCCTTTCGGCCCGTCAAGCCCGCGCCGCCCATTTTAACATTTTAACTTGTTGTGGAATAGGTGAATCAGAGGGAACATGCCACTGGAGAGGTGTGAAACTCGTGAGCATAAAAATTATCACTAATTTAGCATAAGATTCTGTCCTAAAACATGCCAGTGCCATCATTGGGAATCTCTCCATTTTTCATGCTGGAATGTCATATTTTGGTAATATTTTCCCCCTCATTTATCTGTTAATATATTTTGAAGTTACTATTTTATTTGTGTCAGCTCGACTTAGTCAGTAGCATCCTCACCTCTGGAGTAGATGTTTGTGAGTTCTAATTATACTTAAGTAAGTAATTTGACCCGATATTAGATTGACATGCTGAGGAAATTGGGCATTTTTGCAATTATGATGCTGAATTGAAATCAGCTGGAAATGCAGGAAACTGGCACTATCTCTAATTCCCCACTGAAAATAACATTGGACATACACAATGTCTGACTCATTATAAGTGGGACTATTAGATGTGGATAAAAATGATGGGAATATGGCTTTTTTTTGTCATATCTGCTTTGGCAACAATGGGTGCTAGGAAATGTCTTGCTTACTGTTGGCAGTAGACAATTAAAAAAAATCAGGACCATTTTGTTTAGTACAATTAAATGCACCAAGCCTAACTTTAAAATTCTGCTGGCAGTACTGGGCCCAATGTTTTGCTTCCCTGACTTATGGTGGATGGCAAAACTCCACCTCCAACAGAATGAGAGGTAGAGGAAATGGTGCACTATTGTCCTGTCCCACTATTGTACTCTCCCAGACTGCTGCTGCAATCATCAGCCAAAACTGATTTTTCAATGAGTTAATTCTACTGTTATTTTGTCATTTATATTAATGAATTGGATGAGAATTTAGGGGGTATAATTAGTAAGTTTACAGAAGAGACCAAGATTAATAGGATAGTGGACAGTGAAGAAGATTATCTAGGAGCTTCAAGTTTTCAGGTGTCCAGATCACCAACAATCTGACCTGCCCCCCCCCCCCCCCAAAGGAAATTTGGCACGTCAGCTATGACTCTCACAACTTTTACAGATGAACCATAGAAAACATTCTTTCTGGTTGTATCACAGCTTGGTATGGGCTCCTGCTCTACCCAAGACTGCAAGAAACTGCAAAAGATCGTGAATGTAGCCCAATCCATCACACAAACCAGACTCTGTCTACACTTCCTGCTGCCTCAGCAAAGCAGCCAGCATAATTAAGGACCCCATTCACCCCAGGCATTCTCTCTTCCACCTTCTTCCCTCAGAAAAAAGATATAAAAATATGAGATCACGTATCAAACAACTCAAGAACAGACTCTTCCCTGTTATTATCAGACTTTTGAATGGATCTTGCATTAAGTTGACTTTTCTCTGCACCCTAGCTATGACTGTAACAGTACATTCCGCATTCATTTCCTTCTCCACGAACAGTATGTTTTGTCTGCCTAGCATGTAAGAAACAATGCTTTTCCCTGTATGCTAATACATATGACAATAATAAATCCAATCAAATCAAGAATCAAATCTTGATCATTTGGGCCAGTGGGTTGATGAATAGCAGATTGAGTTTAATTTAGGTAACTGCAAGGTGATGCATTTTGGTAGATTGAATCCACAATTATTCCCACAAAACTCATCTGCAAACTCTGTAGCGTGGGCCTTAGCATCTCACTCTGTGACTGAATCCTGAACTTCCTACCTTCAGACCATAATCAATAAGGATAGGCAACTACGCCTCCTCCACAATAATTCTCAACCCCAGTGCCTTACAAGGCTGTCTTCTCAGCCCCCTATTATACTCCTTGTATAGATATGACCGTGTGGCCCAATTCTCCTCCAATTCATTTTCAAGTTTTCCGATGACATCACTGTAGTGGGTCAAATCTGAAACAATGACAAGACAGAGTACAGGAATGAGATAGGGAATCTGGTGAACTGGTGTGGCAACAATAATCTCTCCCTCAATGTCAACAAAATGAAGAAGCTTGTCATCAACTTCAGGAAGCGAAAAGGAGAGGATGGCCCTGTCTACATCAATGGAACAAAGTAGAAAGGGTCGAGAGATTCAAGTTTTTAGGTGTCCAGATCACCAATAACTTGTCCTGGTTCCGCCCGTACCAATCAACTTAACCAACACATCTCTGGACTGTGGGAGGAAACCAGAGCGCCCAGGGGAAACCCATATAGACATGAGGAGAATGTGCAAACTCCACACAGAAAGTGGCCCAAGCCGGGAATCGAACCCAGGTCCCTGGAGGTGTGAAGCAGCAGTGCTAACCACTGTGCTACCGAAAGGCTATTATTAAGCTAGAAAGAATGCAGAAAAGATTTACAAGGATGCTACTGGGCTTGATGGTTTGAGTTATAAGATAGGCTGAATAGACTTGGACATTTTTGCCTGGAGTGTAGGAAGCTTAGGGGTGATCTTATAGAAGCATATAAAATAATGGGGGACATTGATAAAGTAGATAGTCAACACCTTTTCCCAAAGGTAAGGTAGTCTAAAACTAGAGGGCATAGGTTTAAGATGAGAGGGGAGAGATACAAAAGGATCTAGAGAGGCAATTTTATCATACGGAGGGGGTGAGTATATGGAATGAGCTGCCAGAGGCAGTAGTGAGTATGGGCACAATTTTTTTTCCTTTAAAAAGCATTTAGACAGTTACATGGGTAAGATGGATAGAGAGGGATATGGGCCAAATGTGGGCAATTGCGATTGCCTTAATAATAAAAACTGGGCAGCGTGGACAGGTTGGGCCAAAGGGCCTGTTTCCATGCTGTAAACCTCTTTGACTCTATGAGTTCCCAATAATCCCCATGAACACCCCTCCCAAACACCCCCCACCACCCCCCCCACAATCTCCCATCCTTACCTTCACAGCAGTCTATTGTTCTTTTACACAAATTTTACATCAGTTATTGAATTACAGTTCCAGTGATTATACAAATGAACTTACCTTGGAAAATTCTCCTGTAACTGCTTTAACAAACCTTCAATAACCACAGCTTACAGGGATGTGATATGCATGTCCCATGAAATTTCTTGGTCACTGGAGGTAGTTTTTCCAACCTCAGCTACCATTCCTTCCAAGGACATTTACCGGAAGTTCTAAACCACACTGCCCACAATTTTCTGATAAAATCAAATCAAATTACTTCCACTGCCTGAAATGGAGTTTTAATTTTTATTAATATTCCTTGAGTTATTTGAACAGAAGGAACATTGGAAAAAATAAAAATTGCCTTGCAGCATATTGTTTTATTTTTTATATATATTTGGCTATGCGTGTTCTGACACATACACATATTTAATCAAGCTGAAGCATTATTTATATTTCTCTTTGAGAAACATTTGAATTGTCTCTGAGAAAGTTAGCAGCATGAAATGGGGTCCAGTCAATTGCACCCATTAACCTTTGTATCCATTTTATTCTCTGTCTGCAATTTTGATTGAAAAATCAAGTATAGATTAAAAGAATTGGTCTAAAGCAATATACATGCTGGTGTCCTTAAATATTCTGTGGGATTAAGTGAGGTAGAGATTGTGTACTTCTCATTTTAACGGGGCAGCACAGTAGCACAGTGGTTAGCACTTCTGCTTCACAGCAGCAAAGACCCAGGTTCAACTCTTAAGGCCTTGAATTAAGAATTCAATTCTTAATTCAAGGCTTTAGGGTCACTGTCTGTGTGGAGTTTGCATATTCTCCCTGTGTCTGCGTGGGTTACCTCCGGGTGCTCCAGTTTTCTCTCACATTCCATAGGTGTGCGGGTTAGGTTGATTGGCCTTGCTAACTTAACCCTAGTATCGAGGGAATTAGCAGAGTAAATATGTGGAGTTACGGGAATAGGGCCTGGCTGGAATTGTTGTCGGTGCAGGCTCGATGGGCCCAATGGCCTTCTTCCGCACTGTGGGGATTCTATAGATTCTGTGTTAATGCTCAAACATCTTTAACATTTGATGGGTAGATTGTCTCAATTGCCCTCTTGATTGTCTGTGAAATATGATAGTCTACTTAGTTTCCTGCACCTTTACTGCATTTGAAGTAGAGATGTACCTCTAAAGCAAGGCTATATTCAGTGTTTCAGCGGCATTTGTTTATCAATAATCTTTCTACCGAGCTCAGTTGTGTTCCTCCAGGACCACTCAGTTCCAGGACTGATTACATTCTTGGTCTAAACAAAAACAAAAGCTGAATTCCAGAGGTGAGGTGAACATTACTCTTGTTGACTTCAAGGCAACATCCTACCAAGCATAATGCCAAAGAGCTCAAATATGGATCAGGGGAAATCCCCGTCAGATTTACCCAGAGATCAGTATTTTTGACGGTTACACTGAGTAAATTTTTTGATTGTTGTTAAAACATGATCCTGCGCAAACTAATAATAATCTCAGTATCTACAGGGAGTTGGCTGAGGCTCACAGTAGTTAAAAAACCAGTAAGGTCAGGGATTTGGAGACCCTGCACAATTTAATCATCGGATCAACATTTTATTGTTTTACTTCCCATCCAGCAATCCAAATTCATAGTGGTATTAACTGCTGCCTCACAGCGCCAAGGACCCAAATTCAATTCTGGCCTTGGGTCACTATCTGTGTGGAGTTTCTTCCGAGTGCTCTGGTTTCCTCTCACAGTCCAAAGATGTGCAGATTAGGTGGATTGGCCATGTTAAATTGGCCCTTATTGTCCAATGATGTGTCAGCTAGGGAGATGAATGGGATAAATACGTGGGGGTTAGGAGAATACGGCCTAAGTAAGGTCTTCTGTCGGGGAGTCAGTGCAGATATGATGGGCTGAATGGCCTCCTTCTGCACAGTAGGGATTCTAGGATAGCCAAGCCAGCAGCGAATGGGAAGGATTAATGCTGGCAGGAGGCTGCAGTCAAAGGTCTTTGGGGGGACAATCTCCAGCAATTTGGGGTAGGTTGAAGAAGCCCACTTCTGGCAAAGGAAGAGGACAAATGCTTCCTTGAGGGACCTGGAGAAGCACTGCTGCAGATCCTGGCCACAGGAAATGCTGAAACAGGCATTTACCTTGTAGAGCTCATGCTTTTGCAATCACATTTCTCAATTTAAATGTGTAAATTCAATCTCCTGAGTTACATTTGGATACCAAAGGGATGATTCTGCCAAAAAAGTTCTAAGAGCTGAATTCATGAAAAAACTGGTGTGACTCATGATTGTTTTCCTCAGTGGGAATTCAGTCGAGAATCTCCACATTTTGTGCAATGCAGAGGTCACAATCATGAATATCATTAAAAGCTCAGAGGGGAGGACCTATTCACGCTGGGGCCTGACAGTTCTGGAAATCTGCGTGTGTGCAGCGGCCTTGGTCAGTCAGCCTGGAGTTTGCTGGCCTGCTCGATTGCAGTGGCCAGCCCGGAATCCCCACACTGCTGCTCCTCCCAATACCCGCACGGCCTGAACGCAGGCCCCACGAGCATTCCTGGGTCCGCCCCGACTCCCATCCCTGTCCAGTAACACCGAGGTCTCCAGCCCCAGCAGTGACAGACCTCACCCCGGCCAATCCCCTCCCCCTCCTCGTGGGAAGCAGGCCCCTCCAGCAGACACCCCCATCCCATAGCAGATCCCCTCCCTCTGGCAGACCTTCCTATGGGAGGCAGACTCCTCTCCAACAGACCACCCCACCTCCAGCCTACCCCAGTTACTGGCCTCCCTCCAGCCCCAGTCAATCCTAATGTGGAATAACAGTGGGACTTCTCACACCCACGGATGCCCCCTCGGCCCTGTCCCCTGGGTCCCATCCCCTTGGCATTGCCCCCTGCCATGTGGTTAGTGAGTGCCAAGGTGCAGGCATGGGTACTTTGCCCCTTTGAGCAGTGCCAGGGGCAGACACTGCCATGGTGCCCATCTGTAGTGAGCACCCACCCCGCCGCCCCCTGCTGCTGTCTGAACCCTTGGGGGGCCCTGATTACACCTCCCCCACTTCATTCCAGCAGAGATGGGCCTTTAGATCTCTGAAAGTAGGGAGCTACCCTGCCTCAGTGAAGTTGTGCTAGAGGATTGGGAGATGCTAGCAGGCCCAGAAACTTCAATCCTGCACCCGATAATCCCATTGAAATAAGATTAAAAAGAGATTAAAAATGACTTATCTGCTGTTCCTACCGTTTCCTGCGTGGTCCTGGATATCTGGTGTTGGGAGATGAAAAATTAGTACAGAAGGATGAGAGAATCATCCCCCAGTGTCTGTCACATTACAAAGACAGCCACAGGTGTGAACAGCATGTGGTCACTTGCCCCGTATTTAACCCTTCAATCGCCACCACAACCAGCCTGTGCCCATTGGGTGGGCAGGTGGAATGGGGGGGTTGTAATGAATAAGGTGGTCGGGGGGTGAGACGGTAATGGACTGGGGAGAGGGGTGCAGTAATGGAACAGGAGGGGCGGTAATTACTGGGGGCCGGTAAAGAGTTGGTTACATTCAGTGCAATGACAAACAGAATAACTGAACATTTATTGTGCTTGTTAAGTTGTGCTCAAAGCAGGAAGAATTCAAACTTGAATGCCTTGAGTGTTGGAATTTATGAGAGTGATGTGTCAGCTGGAATGGTGGAATAACCTGCAGCCATTCCAGCTGACATGTCAAAACTAACACTCAGACCGGTCCTAATGTTAACAGTTAGGCTTCTACTGGACACAATTTAACAAGCAAATTGTTGATGGCAGCAAATTTGTCAAGGGAAGCATTCCTACAGGGTTGTTATGTTAACTGCGCACAGTAGTGTCTTTCATCAACCAGTGATTGTGTTGTTACTTTGTCAGAAAGCTAGCACTGAGTCAAAGGATATTTTTATTTTAAAAATCTATTGCTATCAAAACGTATTTGCAAAGTTGTGCATTTCAAGAAAGTACACATCTCATTGTGACTGTAAGACCTTGGATTGACAGATGCTTGTTAGGTACAGGAATCAAGGGATATAGATCTAAGGCAGGAAAATGGAGTTGAATGATAGATAAACAGTGATCTAATTGAATGTCGGAGCAGGCTCGGGGTGGGGGGAGGGAGACCCCACAGGGTCAGATCCTTTTTTGTAAGCCTATTTTCCTTACATTTCTATTATAGCTGGAATATCAGCTTTATTATCTCAAAAAACACAATATGGCGTTCAATTATGTTGATAGTAGCAGTTTTTTTTTAAAAAATCATTAAAATTATTTTGTTTTAAGGTTGCAATTCAAAGCGTTGAATAGCACGTATCAAGTTTGATTCCAAAAACCACGAGAAGTGTCACAAAATGTTCCACATTAATATCCTCAGCTACAGCTCACTTGTGACTTCAGCAGTTGTAGGTTATTAAGTCAGTCCATTCATGCAATATAAATCACACATCACCACCCTTCATCACGTAGCGCTGGGTAAAGGTAAAATGATAAAAGGCGGAAGATGCTGATGATCTTAAAACAAAACCAGAAACTACAGGACACACTTAGCAAGTTAAGACAGATGAAAATCTACGTCTGAAATATTAACATTCTTCCTTTCTTTATAGACAATAACCAATTTGCTCAGTGTTTCTGATATTTTCTGTTTTATTCTTGTGTGAAGAATGCCCAAATAATTTATTTTCATGTATGAGACATAAGTAGACTCACACTTACACTGCAATGAAGCTACTGAGAAAATCCCCTGGTTGCCACACTCCTGTTAGAGTACACGGAGGGAGGATTTAGCACGGACAATCAGCATATTTTCCAGACTGTGGAGGAAATCGGAGTTCCCAAAGAAAACCCACACAGACATGGGGAGAACATGCAGACTCCACAGTCAGTGACCCAAGTTGGGGATTGAATCTAAGTCCCTGGCACTATGAGGCGGCAGTGCTAAACATTGGGCCATCATGCCACCCCATTATATAAAAACTCTATGCATGAGTGAGGGGGAGAGCTGCCTCCCTTATGGACCCCCTTTCTACATTGTCCGCTCCTTAAGGATCTGACCCTGTGGGGTCTCCCTCCCACTGCCCCCTTTCAAGATCTCCACCACCTTTTCTCCACTCTGCTGGTCTCACTTTCCCTCTCCCTACAAATCATATCCCCATCCTGCACTTATCTGGCCCTGGACTCAATAGGTAAGATTTTCCAATGTTTCTCACCCTTGTGATGTTCCGGTCCACCAATATCTTGAGACAGTTCACACCTCTTTAACCTGTGATTATCCCTCTCTCCACTCGCACTGTGTGTACCTGTGAAGACTTGATTACCTGAAAAGACTCGCACTCCAAGCACTATCTTGCAGTTGTGTCTATCTATATATGTGGTGTTTGTGAAATCTACCTCTCCACTCACCTGATGATCTATGGTGGGTTTGCTGGCGGTGGGGCTGGTGAGACGTGCAAATCACCATTGACTTTGGCAGGATTGGAAGATTCCACCAGCGGCCAATAGCTCAGTGCTCCCACCGCAGGGCTGGAACATTCTGGCTGTGATGTAAAATTGAAGTGTTGGCTTCTTTGTTCCAGTCCTATGGCCACTGTTATTGGAATAACTGATTGGCAGGCAGATCTTTGAGGAAGGATTTCTTCCTGGGTGAGGGTCAGGAGACCTGTTCGCAACAACAAAGGCTCTTTGAAACATTCATTAGCTGCCTTCCTTGAGAGGGTGTACCCGACTGAATCTTCAGATGGCAGAATGGGAAACCCAACCATTTGTAAAACCTGTCCCATGTTAATGTCACTGTCAATCAGTAAGAAGCCTCACAACACTGGATTAAAGTCCAACAGATTTATTCGGAATCATGAGCTTTCAGAGTGCTGCTCCTTCATCAGGTGAGTGGAGACATAGGTTTCACAAACATCACATATGTAGACAAAGGCACAGTTGCAAGATAATGGTTGGAGTACAAGTCTTTTCAGGTAATTAAGTCTTCACAGGTGCACACTTTACGGTGAGAATGGAGAGAGGGATAATCACAGGTTAAAGAGGTGTGAATTGTCTCAAGCTGGATAGTTAGTAGGATTTTGCAAACCCAGGTCAAATGTTGGGGTAACATGTCGTGTGAAACGAACCTGGTTGAGGCCGTCCTCATGCGTGCAGAACTTGGCTCTCAGTTTCTGCTTAGCATTTCTGAACTGTTGTGTGTCTTGAAGACCACCTTGGAGAACATTTAACTGAAGATCAGAGGCGGAATGCCCTTGACTGCCGAAATGTTCCCTGACAGGAAAGGAACACTCCGGCCTGACAATTGTCATGCTGTTGTCGTAGCATCTGCAAGATCTTGCTGATGCACCATGCCTTGGGACATCCTTTTTTGCAGCATATAGAATATAGAATATCGAATCCTACAGTGCAGAAAGAGGCCCTTCGACCCATCAAGTCTGCACTGACCACTATCCCACCCAGGCTCTACCCCCATATCCCAACACATTTACCCACTAATCCCTCTGAGCTATGCATCCCAGGACACTAAGGGGCAATTTTAGCATGGCCAATCAATCTAACCCGCATATCTTTGGACTGTGGGAGGAAACCGGAGCACCCAGAGGAAACCCACCCAGACATTAGGAGAATGTACAAATTCCACACAGACAGTGACCTGAGCCAGGAATTGAACCCAGGAGCTGTGAAGCAGCTGTGCTAACTACTGTGTTACCGTGCCGTTCTCTGTATGAGATAGAGGACATTGGCCAAGTTGTAGGATTGTCTACTGCATTCCTGGTGGGTGGTATTCTCACATGTGCTGGTGGTATCCATGTCGATAATCCTGTCCTTCAGGAAAACAGCAACCATACAACCTTGCCACAGCAACCTCTGCAAGACATGCCGGGTCATCGTGCTGTAAGTTTCCCCAGTTTTAACCCACACTCATTTCCAAAGTTGCCGTACGTTTAAATGCAAACCTTTGATTCTAATTTTATTCAAGTACTTCCTTATCATGTAAAAGGAGGTAACACAGTAATTGACAACAATTCTCCTTAGAAAGAACTTCAACATTTGCAATTTGATATCTCAAGTGTGCCACTAGCAGCAGCAGCAAGTGATACACAATCAGTCGCAGTACTAAGCCTGGAAGCTGGTGTTTTCTTCTTCATGTGCACTCATTTAACTGCAGGCTCTTTCCTTCCACTTATTCATAGGCAGAAGCAGAGAAAAAAAAACTGACATGAAGCAGAGGATGCCCAGACCCTAGACTCAGAAACAAATCTCCTTTCTTCATCAGTTACTGGATTTGTGCCAGGAGTTTAGTGAGTATTTGAAATGTAGCTAAGCAATGCTGGTGACATTGGAGTTATCGGTATCATTCACCTTCTTACACCATGGGTGTATTTTTAAGCACAACAGGAGATATCTTTGGAATTAGCTGTTTCTTCTTACTTAAAAGCATCTTCCAAATGATTGCTGCATTAGTCATGCAGCCAGGTGCATACATCTGATTTCATTTAATTGCCCAGAAGCAGCAAGCAGCAAATGTAATAAGAATTTGTGGTCTTCTCACTTCCCTCAGGTCCTGGGTGTTATCAACTGTGTTCATGCTGTTTTGTATGAATTTTAAAGCCAATGCGTCTTAAACAATTGCAAGAGCTTTAATCATCTCAATATTCATCATCTTTTATGATGCTGCCATCACATTGCCGGCATGGAACCGATCTTCCAGGCTCTTGCAGCTTTTTATTCCTCCCTGCAGTTGTAATCTTTTAGGTTCGCTCCTCCTCTCTCACATATCAAATCAAGACTGAGGGGGAGGACAGGCAAGCTGTTGTCTATGCATTGCATGATTTTTTTTTGTTTGCAGAGAGGCACAACCAGGTGTAAAACATTGTGGTGAACTTTCAGGGACAGTGCCAAGGAGAAACTTGACCTCAGTCAAACAAAAATTGTGGGAGAAGGAGGGAGGAACTGAGTCCCATACTCACACGTCTCAGCAGTTGTTCATCTTTCTAATACCGCTTTGTCCAATCTTTTCACGCGGGTGGGGGGGACATGCAATTTTTTCTCACTCAAAGGACTAATGAGCACATTTTGAACAGGTAAAATTTGGCACATAAGGCATGAATTTCAATAAAATGTTGAGGTGTGAAGAAAGAAACAACTTGCTGAGCAAAACTAAAGCAACGTCAAAGCAATAAATTAATCACTTAAAATATTGAGTAGTTAATAAAGATGACCATTGGAGTGAGAGGGTGAAATTGCAGCCTCAGCCTTTGTTCAGTCTCAGGGTTTGCACACACTCTCATTCATATGTGCTGGTATGTAGGGTGAATGTAAACATGAGACTGGATGTGAACTAGACTCTCTCAAACACATACACACACACTCACACACATATGCACACACACACAATGACACATGCATACACACATACTCACACTCACACTCACTCACACATGCACACACACATACAGACATGCGTACGCACGCACATACACATACATACACTCACTCACACATGCACACAGACACCTACACACGTGCATACATGCACATACACACATACACGCTCACACACATACAAGCTCTCTTATTCACAGGCACACACTCTCACTTATGCACACACTCTTGGTCACGCAAAAAAACACTTACTCACACACACTTGCTTACACACACAAGCATACACTCATTCATACGTAAACTCTTGGGCCCTATTTTACCATTTTGATTTTAAGTATTGGGCAGACTTGAAACTGGGAATATTTCAGATCCGACTTTTAGACTTGGCCCCATAAGCATTCTGCCTGAAGAAATATCGGCAATTCCAAATCACACTGCACAAGCCTGTGGTGGAACTTAACACACCCAAAACCCTCCGATCAGTGCCTCCAACTGCACATGCGGAGAAAGAAAAGATAGACCGCTACTCCCCTGCCAGATCACTCCTAGGCCAGATAATGCCTCCCCCTGGCAGCCACAGACATTGCTGGCAGCCACAGACATTGCCCCACTCTCATAACATTACTGATCCCCTTACCCCCCCCACCCTTTCCAACCAGACCTATAGTAGGCCTCTCTCCCTTTTCCCCACTGATCACAGGCAGAGTGACAGCGATTCCCAATTCCCCCACCAATCTCAGGCAGAGATATCCACCCTACAGAAATCAGGCAGGCTGATGCCCCTCACCCCACCCTGGACTGTCCTGCACAAATCCCCCATCTCCTCTGAATTCCAATGGCATTGTGATACCTCCCTGTTCCCAATTGTTGAGACACTAATCCACCAGCCACCCACCCTGCCCCTCCCCCCATCAGCACACCTGCAAGTGTTCGCTTACTTTCCCCTCAATGCTAACGAATAAACTTCATGGAACTTGCTGGAATGCTCTGCCAAACTGTCAGCAACTGAGCTACCCTAACGAGGGGCAGCTCCATTAAAAACCCAAGAGTGGGCAGGCAAGTAGACAAAATGCCTGCCTGCCACTCAGTACCCCCAGATTCTCTGAGGGTGACCTTGGGAGGCTACTGGATGCGGCAGAGGCAAGACAAGACACCCTTTACCCCCCAGGAGTAGACTCGGGGGACTGATGGAAACGTGGCATGGGAGACAGTCGGTCCCTCGATCAGTGCCAGGGCAACAGCTCCCCAAACTGGGAAGCAGTGTGAGATAAAGGTCAACGACCTCATCTGTGCATCGAGGGTGAGTGCTGAACACAATCTTACATCTTTCCCAAATCTCCCCCAGATCCTGCATGCTTCCAGCTCCTGACCTCCAAGCACCTCCTTCCTTTCCCCCGAAGCGCCCTACTACACTTGTCCTCTAGGGGCCACTACCTGACACCCTGCAGGAGTCATACCGCCATTTCTTTCATGGCTTCTTCCATCTCCACAGGAGAAGGCGATCCATAACAGAGGGCAAAGACGGGGGGGGGGGGGGGGTGGGTGAGACAGACCTTTGGGTCTTCACCCACTTTGAGGAGCAGGCGGTGGAGCTCTCCAGAGAAGGGGAGATGCGGATTGTCAGCGACGGAATGGTCGGGCTGTGTGGACATCTGTCATTCATCCACTCACTTTGAGGCAATTTCTTAAGGGCATGAGTTTCGGGTGTACGCGGCAAGTATAAAGGAGAATATGAGGCATGTTTATTTACACAGAGAGGGCAGTGGGTGCCTGGAACCCACTACCAGGGGAAGTCACGGAGACAGTCACGATCGTGAATTTTAAGAGGCATCTTTAGAGCTACATGAATGGAATGGGAACAGAGGCATTTGGTCTCTGGAAGGTTACAAATCTGATGGGCAGCCTGGTTGCTGCAGGCCTGTTTCTGTGATATACTTTTCTTTGTACTTTGCAACCCGGATTCTTCTCCCTCTCTTGCACTTAACCTTGTGTCCTGTGTTACAGGGATAGATCTGGACACCCCATGGCCTTCTGGACTCCAGACCCCGGCTGCAGCTCCTGCCCATCCTGTTCAGGGCAGCTCAGACGGGTTCTCGGAGGATATGGTTGAAGGGACCTCTGAATGTGGCACTGTTCTTCCGTCAGCTTCCACATCACAACCAGATACTGAAAAGGGCGCGACCACCATGAGAGTGACTCAGGTGGTCCTCCAGGACTGGCAGGGTCCGGTGACGCCAGAACTTCTGGAGCTCAGTGCAGAAGTACTGCAGTCCTACGCAGTAACCTAGGGGCCCTCAGGAACCCCAAGACAGGAGGAAGGGCTCGAGCTGGGGCCTTCCAATCAGGAGACTGTGGCTGTGGCTCCCCCCTTCCCTGCTGACACCAGGGACAGCAGCATGAAGAGGGTGTCCTGTAAGCATCACAGACACTTAAAAGCCTGCCAGGGCTTTCAAGGCCCAGAGCCGCCAGAGGATGACAACCACGCACATCACAGGCCATGGATGAGGTAGGCAGCTGGCCTCCTCTACCTCCGATGTACTTTCTGGGGAGTCACTGAGACATGGCGGGAGGGCACATATTGTTAGGAAGTTGTAGTTGCACTGAGGTAGCACAGGTGAAGTGCTGTACTAGTTAGAAAGATATTTAAGCCCCTTAACATTTTGTGTTCATAAGTTTTTATGTTACAACGTATTACTTAAACATCTTTATTGCAATTAACTGTTTTTCACCATCCACCTATGAATAATTTGTCTCAGGTTTGTCTTGACTAGGAAATCCTTTTCCATTGGTGATCACTGGAGGGATGCTTCATGTTGATGTTAGTCGGGGAGGTCTCTCAATGCTGTGTCACTGAGAAAAGGAAGGCACTGCTTCCCCAGAAACTACGAGCGATTCCCTCCTGTCGCCCACTCCCCCCCATCCCAGGCCCAAGTATATATTTATAACCAAATATTAACCATATTAAAGAGGCTTTTTTCCAATTTACAACAATGAACTTGACAACTCAAAAAATGCATATCTGATGTTTATTCACCATGTTCCACAGCATTTCAGTTAAAGTGAGTTTTTAAGTATGGGGGTTTCAGATTCCTTATCCACTACGTAAAGGTTGGTCCAGGTACCAGTATACATGTGGAGCTCAGGTAGAAATCAAACTTGTTTGCATCAGGGCATCATCATAATGGTGCTTAGCACGTCGTCATCACCTCCTGCCTGCCAAAAAAATTTGCTAACACAGCATATCTAGGACCATCGCTCTGGTGTAACAAAATTGCAGGAGGTAAAAGGAATTTGGGATGGGTAGGCCACAAACACAGCCTCCCGGTCTGGTAATCAGGGCTTCTTTAGCCACCCTCATATGCCTCATTTGAGCTGCCAACCCTCCAGTGTCTGGGTGGTGTTCCTTGGCATTCTCTTCCTCTTCTTCCTCCTCCTACTTTTCCTTCTCCTTCTGCTAGTGATCCTCTCCAGCGATACCTGACTGGTCAGCCTCCACATCCTTCCCCTCCTCCTTCTACAATAGGTAATTCCTCTGTAGATCTAGGTTGTGCAAGGCACAGTACACAACCACAATGTGGAAGAGATCACTGGGCTGTATTAGAGGGCCCCATCAGAGTGGTCCAAGCACCAGAATCACATTTTGAAGAACCCAATGCACCTTTCCACAATTGTGCGGGTGGCTACATGGGCCTCATTATAGCGGGTCTCTGCCTCAGACACAGGCCTCCGCTCAGGTGTCATCAGCCATGTCTGAAGTGGGTAACCCAAATCACCCACAAACCACTCCCACAGCCTGAGCTCCTTCTCAAATGCCTCCGGGATGTCAGAACTCCTGACAATGAAGTTGTCGTGTACACTACCTGGATGTCTGGCACAGATATACATAATGTTCATATTGTGGTCACACGGTAGTTGAACATTCAGAGAGTAGAATCCCTTTCTGTTGATGAATCTTTGTGGATTTTGTAAGGGAATCTTGAGGGTAACATGGAAGTAGTTGATAGTCCCCTGTACACTTGGCATCCCCACAATGGCAGTCAACGCTGCAGTACAGGCTTCTGATGGGCCGAGTTTAGGTTAAATTTGATGTACTGCCCAGCCTGGGAAATGCCACAGACATTTCCACTAGGGGTCTGGAAGGAGGCAGTCACATACAAGTTCAGAGTGGCCATCAATCTGACAGTCTAAAATATCAAAATAACACAATAAAGACAACAAAAAGATGTCACACCAGCTCATGAAAATTTTGCTCTAAGAAATATCACAGTACAAAATTAAATTTCTAAAGAACATTTGTGTTGAGACAATGAAAGAATGATATAGAATCAGAGAATGGTTACAGCACAGACAAAATGTTGCATCTATCATAGAAACATAGAAGCCCTACAGAGCAGAAGGAGGTCATCCAGTCCATCGAGACTACACTGACAATAATCCCACCCAGCCCCTATCCCCGTAACACCCCATATGTATTCTGCTAATCCCTCTAACCTGCACATCTATGGACACTCAAGAGCAATTTAGAATAACCAATCAGCCTAACCCACACACCTTCGGACTGTGGGGGGAGCCAGAGTCCCTGGAGGAAACCCACACACACATAGGGAGACTGTGCAAACTCCGTACAGTCATTCAAGCCAGGAATTGAACCCAGGTCCCTGGGGTTATAAAGTAGCAGTGTTGCCCCTGTGGCAACTCTCTGCAAGATCAGCTCAGAAGTAGAATTCCTTTTGTTGGCTTTGTATTAAAAATAGTTCAAACATCAAGTTTGAACTATCTCTTTATGTTTTTGAAACTTCATAACCAACTTGACGTCTGTCTATTTTGTTTATAAATAAGCATAACCCTGAAAGGGATGGGAGATATTGGGAAACTGAAGCAACTAAATAAGACCTACAACCAAAGGCAAGACAAGCTTATACGCAATAACATCATTATAAGGAATATGTACTACACATCCAATTTATTAAATGGGTTACCAATTTGCTATCACTTCCTTCCATGTTACAGAGACCAATTTGTATCTGTTGATTGCACAATCAGTCTAACAGAAAGAGATTTCTTGCATTCATTCAAATTTTTATCAATATTTTTCTCTCTATTCCAGTTAGTTTACAATCATTTTATCGTTACCAGATTATGAAAAACAGTCAGTGTTTCTGTAGCTCCAGGATAGCACAGCATCTCTGGAAAACCTGAATGCAAATAAGTGACTGAATAGAATGAAAGGTGGGCTAAAGAAAAACTGAGTGCTACCAATGGAAAATATCCAGTTTGCAATATCATGGATTCTCCCCAGTTTACCTCATTTCTTGAGCGATGTGAAGATTAACCTTCGATGAAAATAAAATGGGCTGAAAGCTCTCTAGCCTCACAGGCTGAATTCTATACATTACATTCCCTTTGTCACAACAGGACAGGAATCAATGTTGCACACAAAACACAATCATTGATGTCTCGAGTGTATCCTTGAGATTCATTTCCTGTTTCTATTTCTTACTAGCTAAATTAGTCAAGTCAGGGGTCACCAAAGAACCTCACACTGTGTGTCAAACATATTCTACTCAGTACAAATTAATGTTTGAGAGAGGTTTGGAAAAGGTGATAGATTTCCTCTAGTATTTGAAAAGAGTCTATTGCTTGTTTGAGCAGAGAGCTAGCCGAATATCACCAGCACAAAATATAGCATCACAAAATTAAGCCTATTTTATCCCATTTCATGCTGATAAATGATTCCACAGCTACCCCTTGCTCCCATATGCCTTTCCAGCTGTGAAAATTATCTATTTGCCTTATGAGATTCTCAGCTTGGGTCACTGTCTGTGCAGAGTCTGCACATTCTTCCACTGTCTGCGTGGATTTCCTCCAAACGCTCTGGTTTCTCCCCATGTGCTGGTGAGGTGCATTGGCCATGCTAAATTCTCCCTCAGTGTACCCAAACAGGCACTGGAGTGTGGCGACTTGGGGATTTCCACAGTAACTTCATATTAATGTTAACCTGCTTGTGACACTAATAAATAAATTTTAAAGTCAAAATGACTGCAGCAATTAATAAAAATTGCCTTGTTTACTGATATAAATAATAAGCCCCAATTTCCTGGTGGCTTAATATTGACTTTATAGTATGATTGATTTCACCGAAGAAACTAGCAAAACATTGCATAGCATTACTGCAGGACATCTTTAAAAATCAACATTCTCTTCCTTTTATTAGACTTGGCATTTTTTAAAATTTAATGAATTAATGTGAACATGTTTTTGTTGTTCTTGCTTTATTTTTATTTATGTTTAGACAGTGAGCATTAATGAGGTCATTGGAGGAACATATTGGAGAATTTATTGATAACGGTAGTATAAATGAACTTAGTTAACATACAACTACATACGCATACACAAGCACCTGAAAATGCAGCATCCTGAGGCTATGATAGTTAATGATGAGTTTATTATGAGTTTAGCTCAATTACAACATCAGAAGCAGTGAAATTCTTGAAGACGACTCTGAGCAATATCATCAAACTGATTATATTAAAAACAATTCAAATCAAGGCAAAAATTTAAAAATCAAGTTTATTAAAATTATTTGTAATAGTTGAATATTTGAAAGGAAATGGTGATGCTCAGAATCCAAATCTGAAAATCTACAAGGCAGCACATTTTGGTTTATACAAGTGCATTGGATTCTGAACTCACTGTTAAATCTGTTCAAGTTTTCAGGATAAGAAGTCTCGCAACACCAGGTTAAAGTCCAACAGTTTATTTGATAGCACAAGTCACAAACTTTTGGAGCACTGCTCTTTCATCAGGCGAGTCAGCACTCCCAAAGCTTGTGGCTTGTGCTACCAAATAAACCTGTTGGACTTTAATCTGGTCTTGTGAGACTTCTTACTGTGCTTATCCCATCCAATGCTGGCATCTCCACATCACGTTTTCAGGGACAGAGGGCAATTCGATGATTTGCCTGACTGGAGGGTCAGGGATACATTTAAGTCAAATCCCGAAATGGTTGTGAGAAAGTTTGGTGTAAGTACCCAGGGCTGAAGGATTATTTAGCTGACCCATGATCCTTGTACAAAGCAGATCTCAAGAAAACCATTTATAACAAATGCTGTTAATC
Organism: Sphyrna mokarran; assembly: GCA_024679065.1. Classification (NCBI taxonomy): domain Eukaryota; kingdom Metazoa; phylum Chordata; class Chondrichthyes; order Carcharhiniformes; family Carcharhinidae; genus Sphyrna; species Sphyrna mokarran. Next base: position 39,006,877 of record JAGIQG010000013.1, read on the forward strand.
TTTAAGGTCCCAGCACCCTAGCCAGGACCCCCAGATGAGTAAACAGTGGCTGAGAAGCACTGCCTGAGGCTGAGAATCAGCTATGCATTCATCATGTAGACTTAACAATAACAACAACTTGTATTTATATCACATCTATAAAATAGTAAAATGTCCCAAAGCATTTCACAGAAACATTGCAAGATGAAATTTGACACATTCATCCATGTAGTTCTCTTCCCATACCTAATGGTGCACTAAGCTAGATTCCCATCAGTTTCCCTAGCTAGTAATTCCCAGAAGAGGTAGCTAGTCTGTTGCCAGGGCTTTATAGCTTAAGGGGTGCCACTCTGCTTCAAATATGGCTGATCAGGAATCTCTCCAGCTCTTACACCAGCCATTGTCGTGTTTGGAAGTATTTTGCAGGTTAACACATTCAACTTGCTTAACTGCGTTATGAATGCACCTTCCTTGGTCATCAAATCCTGGAGTGTGGCTCAAACAGATGATAATAGAAATAGACTTTAGAGAGACAGAGAAGTGTTGCAAAAGTATTTCAGAAGTTAGGATCTTAGCAGTGAAAGCAAGGTTACCAATGGTGGATAGAGTAAAACTAGAGATCCCCAAAAAATGGAGTACAGAGGTCTTGAATGTTGTTCCATTGAGAGTTAATATAGATCAGTGAGCACAGGGCTAATGGGTGAATGGGACATGGTGTGAGGCAGATTTTGTGCAGCAGAGTTTGGATGACCTCAAGTTTAGTGAGAATAGAAAGTGATAATATATGGTCTTGGAAGAAAGAGGAGTAAGGACATAAAACATCAATGTTATAAAGATAATTTTTTGCTTATTTTTTTTCAAATTTTCTTCTTAGGCTGAATTTTATCAGCCCACTGCTGACCTTCTGGGAGGTGGGGGCTACCATCCTCAGGCCATTTTGCAAAGAGTGGTAAAGTTGGTGAATCAGCGACCTGTGGGAGAGCAACTCAAATACATTGCCATTTAAGGACGATATCATGCCTGCATTCTGCCCTTGTTGGGAGGATATAATGTTGCATAAGGAGACTTTTCAGTTCAATCTGGCAACTTCCAAGCAGATTCCACTGTGTTCCTCACCTTAATGATACGCCATGATCCACAGAAGGACCGCTCCAGCAGCAGTGGCCATCCTGGTGCCAATAGAATGGCCTGCCCTCTTACCAGGCCCTGCCCTATCTTGGTCTATCCATCCCCAACCCCAAATACCTGTCTTTCAAGGCCATTTGCCATTTAAAAACGCTCTCCCTGGATTCACAGCCTCAGAAATGGTCTCCACGACTATTGGCACTGCTGAGGTTGCTGAGCTACCAACCCTCTGTTCAACCTATTAGCTCTTGGAGAAGGGCTACCATTCTTATTAGGTCAAAAGCGCAGTGGCAACCACTTTGCTAAGCATCTTTAATCTATGAGCAATCAGGCCCCTGACCTTCCTGTTACTTGACAGTTTAACACACAATCTTGCTCCTATGCCCACATGTCTGTCCTTAGCCTAGCTCAATGTTCCAGTGAAGCTCAACATAAACTGGAGGAACTGCATCTCATCTTCCAATTAGGCAAGTTACAGCCTTCCGGTTTCAACATCGAATCCAACAACTTCAGATGATTTGCTCTACCCCACCTTGACCCATTTGTTTTCATTTTATTTTATTTTTTACTTTTCCCCACCTTTTATTTCTTTATTATCTTGCTTCATTTTTCTTCCCACTTCCTCCCCACTCTTTCCCACTACTTCATCTCCCTTCCCTTACCTTTTCTCCTTCTTTGCTTCTCCATTTCTAAATCTTACCTCTGTCTTATCCATTTTCCTCCCCCACTCACCCAACATCCTCATTTTAGTTCCTCTGTCTTTTGGCCATTCACATCCTTCATTCTCTCTGTGGATAGCTATTGGCAGCCTTCCTCCCCCACCCCCGGTTTCTGTGGCTATGACACATCTTTCATTCCCTCCCCCTGCAATGTAAATATTTTCCGCTTTCTATGTTTGATAACGGTCATCTGGACTCGAAACGTCAGTTTCTTTCTCTCCTAACAGATGCTGCCAGACCTTCTGAGATTTCCTAGCATTTTCTCTTTTGGTTTCAGTGGCAGTCACTTCTTGGCTGTTGCTAGCAAAATGCAGCCTCACATCCTGGTGTGAAGTGGTGTCACCTCCCACTTCCAGCCACAGCGATTGGACTGCTGGACTTATGAGCATTGCCAACCATCCACAATGTTCATTTGTCATTTGAGCCCAAACAATTTTGACTATGGGGCCAAGCCCAGTCCTGTTTTTATCTGATGTTCACACACATGGGTCACTGGATATTATTTGGGAATAGAAAGTCTTCCTTGGCATGTTTTCCCTTTTCCTAGCTGAAAGTTACTGAGGGCATGCAAATATGCACTTTCACAGACTTCATTAATGAACACGAAAGATATTTATTAATTAGAATTGTTCCTTGGGAGCACTGTGGAGAGACAGCGATTTGCGAGTGGAGAGCTTGTGAGTGAGTAGAGCGATTTTTTAAGTCTAAATTTTACGAGTTTTTTTTTTAATTTTTAAACTTGTAAACCCGGAAGGTGTCGCAAAGCACCTTGGGTAGTGTAGTTTTTTTTCAACCTCACTATAAATTGGAGTGGTGTGGAATCCCGATACTCTACACAAGTAGAGTATCCCAATCCCCCCTCTTCCTCTAACCTTAAAAAGAGAGAGAGAGAGGGGAGCTCTGAGAAGGAGCAGGTAAGTTTGTTTTTGTGTGCACTGTAAGGTCCTTGGCTCACAGGGCCTAAGCAAAAAGGGGAGGCAAGGTAAGTTTTTTTTAATCTTTCTTACTTTTTTTTTCTCTGGGTTACTACAAAGGGGCAAGCATAGGTGTGAGGCCAGCGTGTTGTTGCCAGTGTAACATGTGGGAGGTCTTGGAGGCTCCTGGTCTCCCAGATGTCCATACCTGTGATCGCTGTGTGGAGCTGCCATCCCTACGGGACCAGGTAAAAGAACTGAAAATGCAGCTTGAGGACCTTCGACTCATTAGGGAGAATGAGGAGATTATTGATAGGAGCTACAGACAAGTAATCACACCAGGGCATAGGGAAGAAGGCACATGGGTAACTATTAGGAAGGGGAAATCTCAGGTGATGGAGAGTACACCGGTGGATGTCCCCCTTCAAAGTAAGTACTCTTGCCTGAGTACTACTGTGGGGGGCAGCTCATCCAAGGGAGGCAGTGGTGGCCAGCTCCCTGGAGCTGAACAAAAACAAAAACCTAAAAAACAGAGCAAAAAGGCAGTGCTTATAGGGGACTCCCTAGTGAGGGGGGCGGACAGGCGTTTTTGTGGACGCAGAAGGGAGTCGCGGATGGTGGTATGTCTCCCTGGAGCTGGGATTCGGGATGTCTCTGGACGCATCCCAGACATCCTGAAAGGGGAGGGTGAGGAACTGGAAGTTGTAGTACATATAGGTACTACTGACATAGGCAGGAAGAGGGAAGTGGACATGAAAAAGGATTATAGGGAACTGGGTAGGCAGCTGAGAAAGAGGAAAGTGAAGGTAGTAATCTCAGGATTGCTGCCTGCGCCTCGGGAGAGTGAGAGCAGGAATAGTATGAGGTGGAGGTTGAATACGTGGCTGAGGGACTGGAGCAGGGGGCAGGGATTCCGGTTCCTGGATCATTGGGACCTCTTTAGGGCAGGTGTGACCTGTACAGCAAAGACGGGTGGCACCTGAATCCCAGGGGGACTAATATCTTGGCGGGAAGACTGGCTAGGGCTACTGGGGGGACTTTAAACTAGAAAAGTTAGGGGGAGGGAATAGTGATGTGGAGCAAGGAAGTTAGCTCCCAGGTAGGGAAGGACTCTAGGCAGGATGAGAGGCAGGTTAGACGAGTGGGGGAGAAGGGAAATGTCCAGTCTGAGAGGCTGAGGTGTGTCTATTTTAATGCCAGGAGTGTAGTAAATAAGGTGGATGAACTTAGGGCGTGGATTGCTGCTTAGGATTGTGATGTGGTGGCCATTACAGAGACTGTCTCAGGGACAGGACTGGGTACTACAGGTCCCGGGATTCAGATCCTTCAGGAAGGACAGGGAGGGAGGCAAAAGAGGTGGTGGAGTGGCACTGTTGATCAGGGACAGTGTCATGGCTGCAGAGAAGGTGGATACCGAGGAGGGAATGTCTACGGAGTCTCTGTGGGTGGAAGTTAGGAATAGCAAAGGGTCGGTGACGTTGCTGGTGTATTCTATAGGCCGCCCAATAGTGACAGGGAAGTTGAGGTGCAGATAGGGAAACAGATACTGGAGAGATGTAGAAATAACAGAGTTGTTGTGATGGGAGACTTCAATTTCCCAAACATCGACTGGAATATCCGAAGGGTAAGGGGTTTGGATGGGGAGGAGTTTGTTAGATGTGTTCAGGAGGGTTTCCTGACACAGCACGTGGACAAGCCTACGAGAGGAGAGGCTGTACTGGACCTGGTACTAGCTAATGAACCAGGACAGGTGATGGATCTCTCGGTAGGAGATCATCTTGGGGATGGAGATCATAATTCTATCTCCTTCACCCTTGCATTGGAAAAGGATAGGATCAGGCAGGCTAGGAAGGTGTTTGTCTGGAATAAGGGGAAATATGAAGACATCAGGCAGATGTTGGGGCGAATAAACTGGAAGAAGGTGTTCTTGGGGAAAAGCACAGAAGGAAGATGGCAGATATTCAAGGAATGCTTGTCTGGAGCTCTGCACGACAACGTTCCGGTGAGACAAGGAGGTTTTGGTAGGTCGAGGGAACCGTGGTGCACGAAAGCTGTGGTGAACCTAGGCAGGAAAAGAAAGGTGTACAAAAGGTTCAAAGAGCTAGGAGATGTTGGGGATCTAGAGAAGTATAAGGCTTATAGAAGAGAGCTTAAAAAGGAAATTAGGAGAGCCAGAAGGGGGTCATGAGAAGGCCTTGGCTGGTAGGATTAAGGAGAATCCCAAGGCCTTCTACAAATATGTGAAAAGTAAAAGGATGAGAGAGAAGGGATAGGACCTATAAAAGGTGAAGGGGGAAAAGTCTGTATGGAACCGGAAGAAATGGCAGAGGTGCTTAATGAGTACTTTGCCTCAGTATTCACGGTGGAAAGTGATCTGGGAGGATGCACTACAAGTTTGCAGCAGACTGAAAAGATTGAGTATGTAGATATTAAGGAAGCGAATGTGTTAGAACTTTTAAATGCTATCAAGATAGACAAGTCTCCTGGACCAGATGGGATGTACCCCAGGTTATTGTGGGAGGTGAGGGATGTCATTGCAGAGCCCCTGGCGATGATCTTTGCGTCGTTGATGGAGACGGGAGAGGTTCCTGAGGATTGGAGGATTGCGGATGTGGTCCCTATTTTCAAGAAAGGGAACAGGGATAGTCCTGGAAATTACCGACCGGTGAGTCTGACCTCAGTGGTTGGTAAGCTGATGGAGAGGCTTCTGAGGGACAAGATTTACGAGCATTTGGAGAAGTTTTTAGGTTGATTAGAAATAGTCAGCATGGTTTTGTAAAAGGCAGGTCGTGCCTTACGAGCTTAATTGAGTTCTTCGAAAATTGAGTTCTTCGACTGAACACATTGATGAAGGAAGAGCAGTGGATGTGGTGTACATGGACTTCAGCAAGGCATTTGACAAGGTCCCCCATGCAAGACTTCTTGAGAAGGTGAGAGGGCATGGGATCCAAGGGGCTTTGGCCTTGTAGATCCAGAACTGGCTTGCCTGCAGAAGGCAGAGGGTGGTTGTGGATGGCTCTTTTTCTGCATGGAGGTCGGTCACCAGTGGAGTGCCCCAGGGATCTGTTCTAGGACCCTTGCTGTTTGTCATTTTCATAAATGACCTGGATGAGGAAGTGGAGGGGTGGGTGAGTAAGTTCGCCGATGACACGAAGGTCGGTGGTGTTGTGGATGGTCTGGAGGGATGTCAGAAGTTGCAGCATGACATCGACAGGATGCAAGACTGGGCAGAGAAGTGGCAGATGGACTTCAATACGGATAAATGTGTTGTGGTCCATTTTGGCAGATCCAACGGGATGAATGAGTACATTATCAAAGGTAGGAGTCTTAGCTGTGTGGAAGAGCAGAGGGATCTTGGGGTCCAGGTCCATAAGACTCTCAAATCGGCCTCCCAGGTGGAGGATGTGGTTAAGAAAGCTTATGGTGTACTGGCCTTCATTCATCGCGGGATTGAGTTCAGGAGTCAGGAGGTAATGCTGCAGCTTTATAGGACCCTTGTCAGACCACACTTGGAGTACTGTGCGCAGTTCTGGTCGCCTCACTATAGGAAGGACGTGGAAGCTATTGAAAGGGTGCAGAGGAGATTTACAAGGATGTTGCCTGTATTGGGAGGCATGCCTTATGAAGACAGGTTGAGGGAGCTGGGACTGTTCTCCTGGAGAGACGAAGGTTGAGAGGCGACCTGATAGAGGTTTACAAGATGTTGAGAGGAATAGATAGGATGGACTCTCAGAGACTATTTCCCAGGGCTGAAATGGTCGCGACGAGAGGGCACAGATTTAAGGTGCAAGGAAGCAAGTACAGAGGGGATGCTAGGGGAAAGTTTTTCACTCAGAGGGTAGTGAGTGAATGGAATCGGCTGCTGTCAGTGGTGGTCGAGGCGAACTCGCTGGGGTCTTTTAAAAGACTTCTGAATGAGTATATGGGATCCAATGGGATTGGGGGTTATAGATAGGTCTATGGCTGGGTAGGTTTTGATGTGTTCGGCACAACTTGTGGGCCGAAGGGCCTGTTTGTGCTATAGTGTTCTATGTCCTATGTTAAGAATCTTTCAGCAGCCTCATAGATGTAGCTAGCTCCCAAAATGTCTCTTTACCGAAAAGCCTCTCTCACCATGGAGTGATTCCATATTCTATGTTACAACTGATTGCACAGGTCATGTGACCCTTACTCAGCTGTGTTGCCCTGAAAGGGTAATCACCAGAGGCCATACGTAGAATTCCTGCTGACAGCTGGCTGAAATCAGTTAGACAACCATGGGCTGATAAAGGAACCCTGCACTATGTGGTCATATGTTTAATACCAAACTACGCGGTCCATTTTTCCAGTTAGGCACCAGTGCATAAAATCACGAAGTATCGTTTGAAAAGATGAGATTGCTGTATTCCATCATTTTCAGGATAAAGATCAGCAGACTGATTTTAATTTTAACAGAAGAAGCGAATTTTCTATTGTTGAGTTATGAATATAGAATGATGATCTGGTGTGTATATTTATAAAAACATTGGTACATCGGACATTGTACTGCCTCAAGATCACTGCTGACTATCAATAATAAGCGATAAAATGTTAAAGCATTCTCAGTTTACACAGTCTACTGAAGCTCCAAGTTAGTGTTTAATCCATCTTAGAGTATCTGTTACAGTTGGCTTGTGTCCAATTTATCCCATGTTCTAGAAATGTATAAATATTATTTACAGCAAGAGCTGTTCTTAAAATTGCTTCTGCTGTTGGTGAATAATTTATGGAAAACTTCTTATTTCCCAAAACATTGAAAGGTTTTTTTGAATATACTTAAAATTAGGGTAATTTATCTCAACTTATTTAAACATCCTGCTGTTCTGCTGCAACAAAATAAGTTGAAGTCAGACAGGACCAGCTGACCTGAGGTTATAAGGGGGCACGTATGCATTTTAATGCCAACTTCAATTCCAGGGCTACTGTGATTTACATTTCAGCTACAAATAATCCTGCAATTGTTCCTATATCATAGCAAAACCAGTGCAAATTTCAAAACTATTTAACAGTTTTAAATGGAGTTTGGCAATGAGATGCAAATAGAGAGAGTATTTAACAATCCTGTCTCTCAAAAGTCTTTAAACTAATCCGATTCAGCCTTTACCTCACAAAATGTGATTAATAACCTTCATATTAAATAGATGCCAAACATTTAGAGGAGATGTTGGTGCATTGGTAATATACTGAATTAAAGCTAACTTATTAGTCACAAGTAAGGCTTACATTAACACCACAATGAAGTTACTGTGAAATGCCCCTATTTGGGTCAATGCACCTAACCAGCACATCTTTTAGAATGTGGGAGGAAACTCACACAGACACGGGAAGAATGTGCAAACTCCACACAGACAGTGATCCAAGCCAGGAATCAAACCCAGTTTTTGACGTTGTGAGGCAGTAGCACTGACCATTGAGCTACCGTACCACCCACAATCCAGACACCTGGTTTCCTGAGGACAAATGAGATCAAATTCCAACATGGCAGCCAGAGGAATTTAAATTCAGTTAATAAATCTGGAATATATGTCTCAGTAATAGTGACGATAACAATTATCATTAAAATCTATCTGGTTCACTAATATCCACTAGGAAAGGAAATCTGCCATCCTTACTTGGTCTGGCCTACATGTAACTGTGATCCAGACCCATGGCAATGTGGTTTACTCTTACTCAGCTCAAGGGCAATTATGGATGGGCAACAAATGCTGGCCTTGCCAGAAATGTACATATCTCATGCGAGAAAAAGAAAATTACGCATATTGTACCAACCTCCTTACATCAGGCATAGACAAACAATGTCTTCTACAATTTTCCCTATTTATTGCTGTTCTCTTCAAAGTAATGTATTGTGGTGACATACATTCTGATCAATAAGCTTGGACATGAATATTGAGGGCTATCAACATTGAGCCTGATCTGGTCCAGATTTATCATGAAAAGATTGTCAGCAATATAGGGATTGTAATGTTTCCTCTTCCTGCCTTAGGAACTGTGAAGCCTAAGTTGAGGCTTCTGCTTCTAACATCATATTCTATGTACCTAGTACACAATTGGACAAATCTAGGGGGATATATATTTCAGCAAGTCCAGTGGGCTTACTCAACTTAGCATATCAAAGTCCAAGTTTCTAGACAATTAATGATTAATTTATTGTGATGCATTGTAGTTTGCAATGGAATTTACTTTTCTATTTGTCTTGGATTATGAGGTTTTGTAGTGTGATGGGTAATGTTCCTGCCTCTCAACCAACAACCTATGGTTCAAATTCCACACTAGGATTTGATGACCATAGAAGGTGCCTTCATAATGTGGATAGAAGATATCAGCTTGTAAATCCCTCCAACATACACCAAACATTCAGCAGGCAGAAAAAAGAGAGAGAATCCTGGTCAGCCATCTGCAGATGGCAAGCAAACCAGTGCATCTTCTTGCCAAGCATAAGCATGGGCCAACAGAGAAGTCCACAGTTGCCAATGGCCATTCAGGGCATGGTAGCTAAAGAGAGGGAGAGATACGTCTTGGAATAAAATGACTATTAATTAATCATTAGCTACTTTGAAGTAACCTGCATGCAATTTTTATGTCTGATACAATGAACTAAACTGCACTAAAGACATTGGAAACATAATTTTGTCCCAGCGCATGGTAGAATATTCTTATTTTATTTCCTCTGATATCCAGTATTTTGACATGAGCCTTTTTGAATTTACTTTGCCTCATTTATGTGTTAGCTTTTCTGACAGAGGTTAACATTTTTCTGATCCATTACCATTAAGTCACAAGAATTAAAGGATAACCATGTGATCCACCGAGATGTAGCACAGTTCCTAGAACTCCAAGTTGATCAAAGTTGACATGAGGTGGTCAGGTAGAAACATTCCTACATTGGTAGGGTAGGGTCAGTAGAGCTGGCAGCCTCAGGATAAATACAAAAGCAACCCCTGCTCTCCCAAGCCTTCACTATACACACACACACGCACATGCACATGCACACCCCACTTCTCCACAATACATCAACACATACACAATCAAAAAAGCAGCTGATAACAGACATATCAGCACTAAAGTGGGATCATCAGAGTCTGAAAGTAGCTTGTATCTTGCAGAGTTTCAAGCTGTTGATTGCAGAATTTGATAGCACTGAACAGCTCATCTTCTCTAACCTGACAAATTGAGTCAATCTAGTGGAATAAGTTATAGCTGAAGACAAAGATAATTTTCAAGTTGTTCCATTGTTGGGTTACTGCTTTTGAATATTAAGAAGTTGGTGTGCATAAATAATAGTAAAAATAGACTGCATAGAAAAAGCTTCTATCTTAAAAGATTCTCAGAGCAGGAAGAAACAAAAATTTAAATAATTTTCTTTGAAATACACACTTATGGAAAAACATGTTGTGTGCCTATTCAGTAAGGGTCACAAAAAAGTTCCCACTTTTCTACATTAAACATTGTTTAGCTGATTACACATAACAATGTAATATATACAAGATATAACCCAAACTATAAGCTAACCCCAGACTTCCTTTCACTCTGGTCTCTGTCCAGTCCACAACTGACTCCAGCTGACTCTAGTCTCAGGTCATGTTGATTTACATTACACTATGTTGGTACTGTCATCCATCCCCACATTAACTGTTGTAATATCCAATCCCTTATACTACATCTCCCTGCATTACATTATGCAGTATATTTCCATTATAATCATGCTACTCCTTCTTCCCCCTCAAGTCTCTACTTTATAAATCCTGAATGCCTGGAGGCAGGTAAATCTTCCAGATCTTTTTCAGATCACATTTGGGCAACCTTTGTTGATTCAGAGTTTGATTTGTAGTCTAAGTTTCTGGCATTTGGTTGTTTTCTTCTGTTACACTTTTCCTGCTCCTCAGGATTGAAATGCTCTTTGTCAATTTCCCATCTACTCTGCTCAGGGACGACCGCCAATCCCACTCTTTTCAGAGGGCGTTCACTCCATTCTATAATCCTGAAGATGTCTTTTCCTGTCATTTGAATGTTCCTCATCAGAGGATTCACCTTCCAGTTTGGCTTTCATCACTGTGTTCTGCTGTGTGTTTCCATGGCTCACAGAGGTGTGAGTGTTGAGCTGATTGTTGCTAGTTCTTTGTTTTAGCATCACCTTGTAAATTTGTGCATTGGCTGGAGGTTGCAATATCTGAGCTGTGGTTCTTTAAGGTAGTGCAATCATCGGAGCCAAGGGCAGGGCTCATTCTTCTGTTGCTGGTCATTTTCCTATGTGTCTTCTACTCCAGGTAAATGGTGATTATCTGAAGGTTTGTATGTGAATATCTGACCTGACAAACAGATAAAAAAAATTCAGATTTTATGCCTCCCAAATAATTTAGCAATTATCTAGCAGATCAAGTAACAACTGAGGGCAATACTATAGTTCTAAGATGTTCAAAACTGTAGAAAAATAATCATAGTTGCAAATTTGTACAGCCCATTCATTGTTGCAGTCATTTCCAGATTTTGCTTCAAAGGTTTTTGGCATTAGTCCAAAATGTTTCCTGTTGTGTGTTTGGATCAATCACTGAGGTTCAAAAAGTTAAAATGAAAAGCTGAATGGAATACATGGCAAAGCAACACATTGAATCTTTTCTAGTTTTCCTATCTATTTAAAGTGGCCTGAGATAAACTTAACTGGTAACACAGCCTGAGAATGAGCAGAGTGGGCTGTTTAAAGTCAAATGTTATAAACAGCAGCATTGAATTAGCTCAGGTAACAGCTGCAGCAATATCCATATTGCGGAGAACCACCTCCCCAAATGTTGATTCATCTGCCACTCTTCCGCATCCAACACCCGCCTCAAGTTCAGAACAATGGTTCACAGAGTCAAGTATCCTATTCAACTTCTCATCCACCACACAGTGGCATGGCACAGTGATGCAGTGGTTAGTACTGCTACCTCACAGTACCAGGGACCTGGGTTTGTATTCCTGCCTTGGGTCACTATCTGTGTAGAGTCTGCACATTTTCCCCGTGCTTGCAAGGTTTACTTCAGTTTACTCCCACAGTCCAAAGATGTGCTGGTTGGATGCTTTGGCCATGCTAAGTTCTTCCAGTGCACCCGAACAGGTGCTGGAGAGTGGTGATTAAGGGATTTTCCCAGTAACTTCATTGCAGTGTGAATGTAAGCCTGCTTGTGACTAATAAATAAATAGAGACTTCTTTTCTATCTTTAGTTCATGTTGGTATTTATATAGAATTCAACAGTGTAGAACTTTTCTTATATCATTTTTTTACATATGTAATTCTTGGACAATAAAGAACAAAGAACAATACAACACAGGAAACAGGCTCTTCGGCCCTCCAAGCCTGCGCTGCCATTTTAACATTCAGTGAGTGCCTCATTCCAATCCCTCTTCTACCTATGACCTTTGTCTATGCCTATTGGACTCCACAATTAAGGTGTGCAAATTTAGAGAATTATAACCAGATTGAGGGACGCCTAATTTAGGGACAATTTGTTAACACTAATCAGCCTAACAGCATGTCTTTGGGGTATGGGAGGAAACCGGAGGACCTGGAGAAAACCCACGCAAGCACGGGGAGAATGTGCAAAGTCCCACAGACACAATCTAGCAGAATCACATAAAGCAAGTAGAAACCTTTCCACCTTTGCTGTCTGAGATCTATTTACAATACCAAATGAGGGGACAAAATCAACAAGGTTCTTGTAAAGTGCTGCATACCCAGAATGGGAAGCGTGCTGAGCAGAGCTCAGCTTTGCTGTGTCAGCTGTGTGGGCTGTATGGAGGAGCCAGCTGATTGTGAGAACCCACACCACAGACATCCCAAACACAGGACTGATCTATTGCTCGCGAGTCAGGAACGCAGAGTAGGAAATGTCTCTGACTTTGCAGTTCCAACACAGGAGAAAGTGTCCCAGGGTATATTTAATTTCATTCACTATGGGGGTTGGTGTTAATGGGAGTTGGGCTGCTGGCCCCGGAAACAGTTCAAAGGTGGTCTGCTGAGTGTCCCTTGGGAATTCTGGGGGACTCACTTCTATTATCTTATTAACGAGACATCAAAGACAATCACCTCAGATATTGAATTGTTATAGACAGACTAGTTAAGGCTAATTGCTTGGACAATAGGACACTGATTTAAGATAGCTTTCTAGGCATGAGCTAATTAACTTACAATTCGAAAACGTGGTCATGTTTAAATTACTGGACAGTTGAAGAGATTGGTTATTGTGTGTTTTAAGCAAATACTCTCTCTGCAGTAATGAACATACCACTGGGAGAGAGCCTTTCTGCCTCTCTTGATCTCTCTTCCATTACCACCCACGCTCCACGCACACACACACACACACACACAAACAGGCACACACACACCTTAGAGAGACGTAGACTTAGAGGAGATCTAATAGAGGTGTACAAGATTATGAGGGGTAAAGATAGAGTAAACAGGGTTAAGCTTTTTCTTAGGATGGACTCAAATAGCACGAGGGGTCACGGGCTTCGGGTGAGGGAGGTAAGATATAATTTGGATGTTGGAGGAAGTTTTTTCGCACAGAGGGTGGTGGAGGTATGCAATGCGATGCCAAGTAAAGTGGTGGAGGCAGGTACTCTGGAGTTATTTAAGAAACACTTAGATGGACACATGAACAGAATGGGAATGGAGGGGTATAGAAAACTGATTTAAAATAGGGATCATGAGCTTGGGAGTCCCTGGGAAGTGTGTAAATAGATGATGATATTGATGTACTTGTTTTTATCCTACAGGTGCTTTGGTCCACCTTGTTATTTAACAAGGGGCATGCACGAGATGGGTCGTGAGAGCGCTGCTCTTGGATTTTTTTTTCTAGAATACCCTAGTGTTTCACGTCGTTAGTGTACACTTGACCTGCACCATTTGATGGGCAACATAACAGCTCAGTGACTATAGCTGTGCTGTGCAGATACATGGATTTGGGCCTGTGTCTGTGGGAGTTTGCGCATTCTCCCCGTGCTTGCGTGGGTTTTCTCCGGGTGCTCCAGTTTCCTCCCACATCCCAAAAATGTGCTCTTAGACTAATTGGCAAAACAAATTCTCCCTAAATTGTTTCAAATTTGGTTTGTAATCCATAAATCTATAAACATAGACAGGGATCACGGGTAGAGGTGGGAACATCAGGGTGGTGGCACGGGCTTGTTGGGCCAAAGGGCCTGTTTTCCCGTGCTGTTTTGTTCTTTGTACACATACATGCACATACACATACATGACCTGGCCAGCAATCAGGAGGCCCAGCAGTGTGGGACCAGTGCACATGCACCAGTGTTCTCCGCTATGACAAATTGGCACACGCGCAATGACTTGCTCATCACTATGCTGCTGGCCTCTCCAGCAGGAATAGGCCCCACACACGGATTTTTAATGAGTTTCACTTTTGGGTTCTCTGCAGTGCAGGGTGTGGGAGAGTCATTTTGAAACTCCTACTGAAAAACATTGGGATTTACTCCAGTTTTTTGGGGGGAGAATCCCACCCATCAATTCCATAACTGTGTCTCCAGAAAAATAAATTGATCTATTTTTTAAACCATTCAATGCTGAAAGCAGAAAACATTCAGATCCAACTGAAGAGCGCCGAGGCACACAATCTTGCATTGTATATTCTTTTATCCTTTTAATGGGCTCTAATTTGACCAGCTTTCTTCACTCCACAATCTGTATTTATGTGTGAGTGCAAGTCGATTTTTTTTACTATTTTATGTAAATTGGTTTAAGCATAATAAAACTAACGCTTTCTTTGTTGAACTCAAGAACACCTATCCATTTGATTCCTTTATGACTGCAGTAGATAAACAGTGAGGTACTTACTTAATTGGCAAGTACAACCTTTTCAAACAAATAAAAGCCCACTGCAGTCAGATGAGAAAAGGGAGAGGAAGAGAACCATTTGACCCCACATTTGTAGTTATGTGCAAATTTTAATATTGCCTAACTTGTTCCAAACCATTAATGTAAATTACGAATAACAATGGTACTTGCAGTTAACCTTGTAGAATATCATTTTCTGCCTTCCTCCAATCTGAATAATAATCCTGCACCACCACTTTCTATTGTCCATGTTTCAGCCATTTCGCTATCCATCTAACTATTTGACCCCTGATTTCACTTGCCCTTGCCTTTGAGAAGAGACTACCCCATCGTATCTTATCAAAGGCTCTCTGAAGCTTTAAGTATATGATATGTAAATTGTATTAATCTTGTTTCCTCTATCTGTTATCTTTGCAAATAATTCTTTTAGGTTAGGTAAGCATGACTTAGTCTTTCAGGATCTATGGTGACTGTTTATTATATTTTCTGTCTCTAGCCATGTTTCTAACACTTCTTTTAATGAAGATTATGGCATCTTTCCTATTGCTGACTGGTCTATCGTCCCCACCTTTCACTTATTCTCCTTTTAATGTACGAAGAACATTGGCTGTTGACTAGTTTTCTGGCACAGTCCCCCCATTTCTTTGCTCCAAAATGACATGATCTGATGGTACAAAGCATGTGCAGTGTAATCCCAGCAGCAATCACTCCAAAAACCTGTGTGTAAAGTTGTGCCTCTGTTATTTCCTCCTAAATTTTCTTGAATACATTTGCATACAACATTCTAGAGATGAGATTTTATCTGCTTTTAGTTTTAAAGCTAAAGAGAGATTTAGTAATCTCTCTTCCTTTTTTTTAAACTTGTCATCAAGGTGTTATTCCTTTTTGTTATCTTCATTAGGAAAACCTGAGGCAAAATATCATTCAACACTTCTGCCATTTTCCTGTCATATAGCTGTGAGTATATCTTGCTCATCCTTTAGTGGCTCTATCCTTATTTTGTTTCCTTAATTACTTATGTGCCCATAGGATACTTTATTAATTCTTTGTAAATTCCTTGGTAATTTAATCTTGCAATTTTTCTGATCATTTTTATATCTTCAATCTTATTTTATTTCCTCTTTTTTAGTATCTGAACACATCTTAGAAGGCTGACACTCCAGTGCAGTACAGAAGGGATGCTACACTGTTGGAGATACCATCTTTTGGATGAAATACGAAATCAAGGCTCTATCTGTGCTCTTAGATAGAGGTTAAAGATCCCAGATGCTTTTTGAAGAAGAGCAGATGAATTGTCCCCTTGTCCTGACCAATATTTATCCATATTGAGGATAAATCTTGTTCATATAAGTGTCCACCTGCTGATCGTCTGGGCCTTTTATCGTCAATTCTGTTCTTAGGACTAATGGAAATAATTCTGGTCACTGCATCCTCTAGGCAATTCTTAGCCTGTGTAAATTTCCACTGCAATGGATGGGAGTCTTGCCGTCAGCATTAACGGTGACCTTAAGGGCACAATTAAAAACATAGAAACTAGAAGCAGGAGTTGGCCATTCATTCCTTCAAGCCTGCTCCACCATTCATCATGATCATGGCTGATCATCAAATTCAATACTCTGAGCCTTCTTTCCTCACCATATCCCTTAAACCTTTTAGCCCCAAGAGTATATCTAATTCCTTTTTGAAATCACACAGCATTTTGGCCTCAGCTATTTTGTGATAGTGAATTCCATACACTTGCCACTCTCTGGGTGACAAAATTTCTCCTCACTTCAGTTCCAATCTTCAAACTATGACCCCTAGTTCTGGACATCCCCATCATCAGAAACATTTTTTCTGAATCTACTCTGTCTAACCTTGCTAGAATGTTATCAGTTTCGATGAGATCCCCTTTCACTCTTCTCAACTCCAATGAATATAATCCTAACCAATGTAATCTCTTCTCATATGATAGACCTGATATCCTTGGAATCAGTCTGGTAAAGCTTTGCTGTACTCTCTGCATAGCAAGGACATCTTTTCTCAAATAAAGACACCAAAACTGTACACAATGCTGCAGGTGTGGCCTCACCAATGCCTTATAAAATTGCAGTAAAACATTTCTATTCCTATGCTCAATGCCTCTCATTAGGAAAGCCAACATACCATTCGCCTTCTTCACTACCTGCTGTACCTGCTTGCTTACTTTCAGCAACTGATGCATAAAGTATCCACCTTTTTCAATTTACACCCATTCAAGTAATAGTCTGTCTTCCTATTACTGTTACATTAAGAAGTCTCACATCAGCAGGTTAAACTCCAGCAGGTTTATTTGGAATCACAAGCTTTCATCAGGTGATACCTGATAAGGAGCAGCACTTCGAAAGCTTGTGATTCCAAATAATCCTGTTGGACTTTAATGGAGTTATAAGACTTCTTACTGTACCCAAACCAGTCCAACACGGCATCTCTACATCATGGCTATTATTATTACCAAAGTCGGTAACCTCACATTTTCCATATTATACTGCATTTGCTATGCATATGCCCACACTAACCTGTCCAAAACAGGCAGAAGCATTTCTGCATCCTCCCCACAGCTCACCTTCCACCCAATGTTTTATTATCTGCAAAGTTGGAGATAATACATTCAGTTCCCTCTTCTAAAACATTAATATATAATGTGATAATTAGCAGCCAAAATCAGGGAGCAGTGGGATTGAGGATATTGGATCAGATCTGTACATAATTATTGTCAGAAAATGACAGCAGACTGACCAGGCTCCATAATACTGACTATCACTATTAAACATTGACAACTTTCAGGCACACATACTTGAAAATATAACTATATATGTTAAGGGTGAAATTTGATAGACTAACTATTTTGTAGGCTAGGCAAATTATATTTCCTATAACTTTGATAAAAATATCTTGCAGCTTTCCATTGAACATCTTGTCCTCTAGACAAAGAGTGCTGCTATAATTGTGCATATTTTATTGAGTATTTAAATTTAGACATTCACACTTGTGAAAATCCAATCAATATTTAATGATGAATACATATTACGTTGCAGATTTAGGTCAGAGAGATGCTATCAAAATATTATTTCAAGAATATCAGGTACACATTTTTACAGTGCCATGTTTGTTTGCATTTAAAATCATACTTTAAGGGTTAAAAAACATCTGTTCTTTTTAATCCATGTTGACTTCCTGGTTGAATGTCAGATCATCCATTCTTTTAAAGCTTCCAGATAGTAGCGTGCGCTTGGGGATGAAACTTGAACAAAAACATTTATTTATGCAAAGGAGTGTGGCATCCTGGAATTGAAAATCAGTTCATGTGCTACTTGATTGAGATGCCTCAGAACGGTGTAGGCACGCCAAAGAGAGTACTTGTATTTTTTAAATTAATGAAGTCGTCCTGTAAGGAGATCAACAGTGTCCTTTCTCTCTACCTGCCTTTGAAAAATCGTCTGACTTGTTAAAAGATTAAGCTTTTTAAGTAACTTAAGAGTATTTGTCTTATACAATGAACTCTTCCTAATAAGAAATTATCTGTCAGAGAAACCTGGTAGATACAATATGTAGAGCATAATAAGAATGCAAATCATTTGGAATAACTTCCCTGAAAGATTGTCAAATAGTAAAGTAGTACCTTCCACCCACTATCCGTCTAGAAGTCTCTGCTTTCTTGTATGACACAACTTGTCCTTTCCTGGTGTCTTCATGCTGGGATCACTGCCAACATTTGACTGCACTGTAGGTACCAG
The DNA here is from genome assembly GCA_024679065.1 of Sphyrna mokarran. NCBI lineage: Eukaryota > Metazoa > Chordata > Chondrichthyes > Carcharhiniformes > Carcharhinidae > Sphyrna > Sphyrna mokarran. The sequence continues at coordinate 39,025,214 of JAGIQG010000013.1, forward strand.
ATACCAAGATAAAAAGACGCTGACAAGCCTGAAACAATGAGATTAACTCTGAATTCTCACCTTCTTCTGCAGAACGTTAGGAAATCTACACCATATCTTCATTAAGTGTGGCAAGTAAATTTAAAAATACTGTGAAATATATTCAATCTTGCAGCTTAGTCTTAGCAAGACTAAATCAAAAAATGATTAAAACAAATTACTGCAAATTTTGGAATCTGAAATAGGAACAGAAAATGCTGGAAAATCTCAGCAGGCCTGACAGCACCTGTGGAAAATGAACAAAGCTAATGTTTCAAGTCTGGATGACTCTTCATCAAAGCTAAAGAGAAGCTTTAGGATGAAATTTATATTGTTGGGATGAGGGCAGGGACAGGGGATGTGCGAATGGGTGTAGAAGATTCCGGGCTAGATAGAAGGCGAGTGATAGATGGAGGGCTAGGGAGAGACTGACAAAGATGTCATAACCATAAGACAAAGGCAGTGTAACTGGTGGTGATTATGGCTAAGAAGGGTATTGATAGTGGCATGTTAAGCGATCAGAATGCATTAATGCAGAACAAAGGTAAGCAGTGTGACAAAAGACAACCTGGAATAGGTAAGAGGCATTTGCCTGACGAAGGCTGTAAAGTCGAAAGCTGGCGGATTTACTATCAAATAAATTGGTTGGATTTAAAATTGGTGTTGTAAAACTTTACATAGGTAAGAGATAGCCATAGTGGGAGGGGAGATGGGAGTAAAGGAAAAAAAGATGGAAAGCTGGATTTAAAAAGGAGATGGAAAATTAATCAATGGAAGAAATGAAAAAAAATGATAGAAATGTTTAAAATGGGATGAAGGTGGGAGGAGAAAGTTCACAATCTGACATTGTTGAACTCAGTGTTAAGTTTGGAAGGCTGGAACAAGCCTATTCAGAAGATGAGACACTGTTCCTTCATTTGCATTGAGCTTCACTGGAACCTCGCAATAGACCAAGGATGGACATGCAGACATGATAGCAGGATGGTGTGTTGAAATAGCAAGCAACAGGAAGTCTGGATGTTGCTTTGTTCTGCAAAGCTGTTATCCAGGAAGCTGTATTTAATTCCTCCAATGTAGAGTAGATGACATTGGGAGGAACAAATGCAATAGACCAGGTTGAATGAGGTGCACATGAAATGCTGCTTTGCCTGAAAACAGTTTTTAAGCCCTTGGATGATGAGCAGGTGGAGGTAAAGAGTATTGCACCTTTTGCAAGGGAAGGTGATGTGGGAAGACGGTGAGATCTTGGAGAAATGGACCAGGGCATCCATGAATAACTTCAGCCATTATGGGAATCGAACCATGCTGTTGGTTGTGCATCATGAACCATGTGTCCAGCCAAATAAGCTAACCAACTCCTTTGAATCTCATCCTATTTCCAATTCTCTTTAACTCTGATGAAGAGTCATCCAGTTTTGAAACATTAACTCTGTCCTCTCTCCATTGATGCTGTCAGACCTTCTGAGATTTGCCAGCATTTTCTGATATTAAATCTAGAAATGAATTGGCAAGCCAAGTTAAGCCTTTCTTTTTAAATGGTGGTCTCTTACTCTCATTCTTAAATAACACTGCAAAACTGTGCCGGAAATTTGATTAGTAAAACAGCTTCATCTTTCTCTCCTGTTCCAATCAACTTCTGACCCCAGCATTTCCTTATCTTCGCTATCATCGGAGTCCTCCACAACTGATTTTAATGAATATCATGCTCTCAGTTTGTGATTTCAAATTCAGAGTTCATCAAAACTACCTTACTACCCATTAATGTAATAGCTGATGGTTCAATTTACTTAATAATGAAATTTGCACAATATATGACTAAAGGTTCAATCGGAATGTCTGGAGCATCACTACCTTTGGGCAACGTGGAGTTTTGGATACATAGTTCTGGTGTTAATGATTATTGTATTTTTGTAAGTGTAATTCCAGGTCATAAAGCAGAAAACATATATTGTGCAATTTACCCTACCAAAGATCTATATCAATTATATTTTCAATAGAACTATTGGAGATTTTTGTGTGTAAGATAGTATTTCATGCTGAGCATGATGGGGAATAGGCAAGATTGAGGTGTGGAAAGAACTATTGACTGTTGCTGTGTGATGGTACAATATCCTAACACATTTGTGATTGCAACTCATATGGCCTTGGGAAAAAGTGTCTGAAGCTTGAACTTTAAAACAAGGCACACTGAAAGCTGGTCTGTGTAAGCTTCTGTCAATAATTAGGCACTGCCCATGCAGCCAGCTGGTCAGCATGCATCCAGGAGGACTTGACCATTAATATAGATAAATGAGACAGAAAATGTCTTGTTAATGCTGCTAAAACTTCCGTGTCATCAAAATGGCAATCAAAATTGGATTTGAGTGTGAGTGGTATACACCATTCTGCTTCCAAGGAAAATTATGTTTGGGAGTGGGTGTGGCTTAGTCTTAAATCCACGAAACATCAGGAATCCAAGTCCAGTTCAGGATATTAGGCTATGTGTGATAAATCTCCTTGGTTGAGGGGAATGACAATTTACACATGTTAACCAGAAATGAAAAGCTTTTCTAATGGGTTTCCACTTTAATCACAGCTCCAAGTTTTTCCTGGACTTGCTAAGACAACGACAGTTGAGTGGTTTGAAGAAATGACAGGCATAAATTTGCATCAGTACTGAGATGTATTTCTTTGCCTAATTGTGCAAAAGGCTTTTACTCAAAGCATTTCCACTGAGAGTTTACTTTCATAGTTTATTCTATTTAAGAGGTACTTTCAGTACTCTGTGGGTGACTCTCATTATTTGGGAGGTTTCTGATCTATCAGACCAGCGTGGATGTTAGATAAGGACAAGGATAATCAACAACAGGAACAGCACAAGCTGCACAACAGAAGTAGATTTACCATTCAGGAGAGCTCTGAATAGCAGAGTGATGCAGTTCATCGATGATATCGAAACACAGGTATATAGAAAGTGGATTAGTTTCCTGGATATATCCAATTCCTGTACTTCAGGCGGATCGGGATCTCGCACCAAGTGGTAGCACAACCTGTTTCCAAATGGATCTGGTGATATGCTTTACCAGCAACTATCAAAGTGGCTACTACCTTCAAAGTCTTTGCCTCAGCTCTATCCAGAGATCTGTAAGAGACATGTGCAGGATGTTGCAATCAGCCACTTACAAGTACAAAGAACAAAGAACAAAGAACAAAACAGCACGGGAAACAGGCCCTTCGGCCCAACGAGCCCGCGCCACCACGCTGATGTTTCCACCTCTACCCATGATCCCTGTCAATGTTTATAGACAGTTTCAGTATAATGTACCCTGAGTTAATTCTTTCTCAACACACCAGTGTGAATCACATAAGGCACCCTGCAATCAACTCAACTCCCCTGCTTCCCAGTCCTCAGTAACATTCTGCCCCCTCACACAAGTGGGCGGAAAATCCTACAGAGGGTTTACTTTAACCCTCACCTACTGCTACACAAGGACCTTACTGATCCATCTGTTGCCCCCTTCCTATCACCCCAGCCTGTATGGCTAAGACCAGAGGAGAGATACAAGAGAATCCAGAGAGGCAAACTTTTCATACACAGGATGGTGAGTGTCTGGAACAAGTTCCCAGAGATAGTAGCAGAGGTGGCTACAATTTTGTCTTTTAAAAACATTTTAGGCAGTTACATGGGTACAGAAGGATATGGGCCAAACATGTGCAGTTGGGGCTAGCTTAGCGATTTGAAGAAAAAGGGCAGCATGGATAAGTTGGGCCAAAGGACCTGTTTCTGTTCTGTAAACCTCGATGACTCTCTGACCACTGTGTTATGCTGCCTTATGGTAGCAGGAGTAAACAGATGTCATGGGAAGAATATAATGCCCTCCTCCCTGGTGAGTTTGGTAGCTGAGTGTTACTTCAGACAGGAGCACTGTGGGAAACCTTAGCATCTCCACCTTGATTATGTCTGGTTAGCATGGTGGCACAGTAGCTAGCACTGCTCCCTCATGCACCAGAGACCTGGTTTCAATTTCAACCTTGGGTTACTATGTTAGTGAAGTTTGCATATTTTCCCTGTGTCTGTGTGGGTTTCCTTTGGGCACTCCAGTTTTTTCCCATATTCCAAGGGTGTGCAGATTAGGTGGATTAGCCATGGTAAATGCACAGGGTTATTGGGATGCTCATTCAGAGAGTCAGTGCAGGCTCAATGGGGAGGCAATGGCTTAGTGGAATTATCGCTAGACTATTAAACCAGAAACTCAGCTAATGTTCTAGAATTAAGGATCTATTCATGACCATGACATCATTGCCGATTATCACAGACTGTCCTTCTCTTTGGGGAAGGAAATATACCGTCCTCTGGCCCACGTGTGACTCCAGAACCACAACAATATGGTTGATTCTCAGCTATCTTTGGGCAAGTAGGGATGGGCAATAAATGCTTGCCAGTCAGTGACGGCCATGCCTCATGAATGAATATGAAAAAAAAGATGGAACTGATTCCTGCACAACTCAGAATGCCTCATTTGCAACTGTCTTAGGGCACAGAAGACACCAAAATTGGATGCTCGTCAAACAAACCCCTGTGCCTCAGTTGTCTAATTTTCAGTGGGCTCTCAGCCAAGCTGCCAAATGGTTTCAACTGGAGGGAAAAATTAACATTGTCTCCCCTTGAATAAATTCCATTTTCCAGCTTTGAACAGTATGCTGCTGATCATGGAGCAACCCTAAATCATTTTGTCCTTTGTTGGAGTACAAAGTATATGCATGGCCAGGAATTTTCTCACACTGCTCTTTTCCATCACTGTAACTTCATCAAAGTGTAGTGGGAACCCCTTTTACACCCAAAAACAGCGCTGCTGCTAGATATATTGCCAAACTATGGCAGCCCTGTGTCAATTTCCAGGTACTACGATTGGTCTGAAATGCAAACAAAAACTGATATGTATATTTTTAGAAAGGAAGTTCTGAGATATTGGCCTTTCCATTTTGGAGTTTACGTAAGCGGCCAATTTGATAAAAAATCTGTTTTTTGTGATCTGCTAGTGCTATAAAGAGTTAACACATCTGAACATAGCTTTTATTGCGGTTACGTACAGCTGCAGCTAAAAGTGCCTCCCATCCAACATGAACTGTTCCGTGGGTTACCATGGAAACAGTTCTACAATCTCACATAGCTTTCAACATCATGTCACAAATAATCACTGTAGTTCCACTGGAGAGGAAACATCATTTTAACACTGCACATCTTATCACAGACTGAGGGACATGATAAAGCTAAAATTGTGTTTACAGAGTTGTAAGGAAGATGATGAGTCAAGAGAACACGCTTGACATGGGATGTTCAAGGAGGTAGCTTCTGTCACAGAATATTAAATAAATCAAATCAGAAAATTAAGTTTAGGAAGAGCTATGTCCCAGATATTGATTTTGTATATGCGTTAGCTGTTCATAGCCTTTAGGGTCTGATCCATTGTGTGGAACATAATATTAAAAATCTTCCTCTGATTAAATTGAGGATAATAGTCAACTGAAATCAAAATTAACAGAAGCGTGATAACATGAATAGCTCCCGGCATTCATCAAAATCTAACAGATTGGAGTTCCAGGGCTACCATTCAGTGAACATCGCACGCAACTGCAAGAGAGCGACTTTGACTAATTATTCACCAGACCAATGGACAAAAAGCCAGCCGGATGCTGCATCTGGAAAAGTGAAGCAGTCAGTTCATTCCATGACAAACAAATCTCCTGTTAGTTTATCATCAAAAGGATTAATGGTTGTTGTACGTTCTGAAGCATGCAGTGTCCTGGCCTGGAAATCCTAGTGGTATAATTTGGTGTTGAAAGTGCTGAAATTTCAGGTCTGACCTTCCACCCACCTAGTCTCATTGCCATGACTCCTCTCCAAATCCCCGGGACAGGCTCGTTCACACATTCAGGTCATACCAGTACCAGAGCTGCCATCATCCATCACCCACTCCACCATTCCAATAGAATTTCAGAGCGGTATTTGTTACTACTTTCCTAATCCCCTAATACAATCAATTACTACTTGAGTACAAAACTGTAAGGCCCACTTACAACCCAATGCTGTCGATACATCTGTCTCAGCAGGCATACTTTCACTGCCCATTTATGTGGTGATTTTCCTTTTTCTTTTCTTACATTGAGCTGAACAACATTGTGGCCACACCTTTCCAAATGTTCACCTACCTTTAGGCTGTCTATTTATTCTACTGTATCAATGTCAAGAATATGCCTAACAACGGCAGTAACAAGTACTTTAAAAAGTCATGATAGGATGCAATTTGCCCAGCAACAGATAAGAATTTGCCTCGGGACAGCGGTAGCCAGCATCCTAAAGGCATGATGAGAGGTGATTTGCCCAGTAACAAGATTAGCAGGAACCTAGACAAGATTTGGTGTAAATTGCCCTATCAGTGGAAACAACTTACCTAGATAACTGAGAGGTCTATGAAGATGAATGAATATTAATTTCTAAAGTAAGGAATTTGAGAGATACAGGTACCAAATCCACAGAATGAAATATCAAAGAGGCTAAATGGTATAATTGCCAGCACCTTTAGGGGGGAGGAGACTAATTTTACATCTAGCCCAGGAGGCTAGTAACATCCAAGAGGCTAGCTTTCAAACTCTGAACTGAAAGGCTAATTCCATTTAACAGTCAGAGAGACTAGAGAGAGGCCAGTTATTCATCTAGGATTCAGAGCCAAGACATGTTGCAGAAATTCTTCTTAAATACACAAGAAATAGTTTCCCAGATCTCATCATCTTAGGTATATTGTGTGGTAACTATGAGATGAGTTTCATTTATAGAGTTACTAAGGTGGCTGTTGTTTGGGCAAGCAGGGTCTCAGTGAGTTCAGGTAACATGGATATAGTTAGAGAACAAGAGATAATCTCAGACAAACAATGGGGATAATTTTTCCATCGTGATACGCAACTTTTCTGGTGGATCGTGCTGGCCTTGTTCCAGGATTTGCACATGTGCTAGGAATACATGCACATCTCCCAGAGTCATAGAACAGCCAGAGACCAGACGATGATGGAAACTGGCGGGAAGACAGGTAAGTCATTTGAATCATTTTTTATTTTATTTTAAATATGTTTTACATTTCACTATTGGGAACTTGCCAGTCCTGATTGAATCCCCCACCTCTTCAGGAGCACTTCATTCCAGCGGGGTTTAGAGTAGCTTGTTAGTCGCCGACTTGTTAGTCCCCAAATAATAATTTTCGGGGACTAACAAAAAAACTCCACTGGAATGAAGGGGGGGCTGCAATTGGGGCCCCCTAGATGGTTGGGTAGTGGGGAGACAGCTTTCTGGGCATGGGCATTCTGTCAGTGCCAACCTTATTGAAACATATAAGATAATTAGAGGTTTAGATAGGGTGGACAGTGATAGCCTTTTTCCGAGGATGGAGAAAGCTAGCACAAGGGGACATAGCTTTAAATTAAGGAGTGGTAGTTACAGGATAGATGTCAGAGGTAGGTTCTTTACCCAGAGGATGGTAAAGCTTTGGAATGCCCTGCGTGCTGCAGTTGTAGATGTGCCAAGTTTGGTGGCGTTTAAGAGGTTAGTAGATAAGTTTATGAATGAAAAGGGAATGGTTTAGGTTAGAAGGTCATTGCTTTTTCTTAATTGGTCAGCGCAACATCAAAGGCCGAAGGGCCTGTTCTGCGCTTTAATGTTCTATGTTCTATGTTCTACGCCAAAAACAATGCACACAGGGCAAAGTGCCCATGCCCGGGGGGCACCTTAGCACTGTCCACCGGGAATTGGAGCAGGGCCCATAGTGGGTGGGACCTAGGGGCAATCAGTGAGGGAGTTCCTGCAGTCATTCTGCATGGTGTTCACTCTCGCATGGCGAATGAGCTGCAATTGGAGCAGGCCAGAATGGTCTGCTGGGGGCAGGGGGAAGAGGATCGGAGAAGGAGGACTGTCTCCTGGGGTGGGTTTGACCCCAAGGGATCAGTGGGGGAAGTCTGCCAGGGTGAGAAGGGTGGTGGATTGCCACAGTTGGGTATGGCAGTGGGCTGGATATCGGGGCACTCTGGGGCTGGGAGGGTTCAGGGCTGGTCCGGGAATTGTTATGGGGACTGCAATTGGGCCATGGTGGATGCTGGAGGGACAGCACTGCGGGCATGCCGGGCTATCCAGTGATCGATCTGGCGAGCAGAGAGACTGACAGATCAGGACCATTGCGCATGTGCAGAGTTCCTGAACTGTCAGAGTCTGGTGCGAATAGGCCCCACCCCCCTGGGTTTTTAATGATATTCACAATTGTGACCTTTGCAGTGCACAGAGTGCGGAGATTCAGGTGAGAAGTTGAACTGAGAAAACAGTCATGATCTAGAAGTTTTCCAGCCAATTCAGCACTTTTGGGTGAATTGCCCCCAGTATGTGTTTAGTCATTTGAACAGTTACGTGTCATAATATATATTTGTCTTTCTGGTGGATTTTTCTTCTTTTATTTTAATAAATAATTTTTATAAATGTTTACACAAAGACAAGACTGTTTTCTCACTGTTTTCTCATTAGTCCAAACGAAGTTATACCACTATGAACCCGTGTTTCAAATTGGGATCCTCCCGCTTATAGTATCAGTGAGGTTCATAATGATCACCCAGAATCAGACTAAACAGCTTTTGTTGGAAACATCAATAGATGATGATAACACTGAGGCATCAAAAGTTCAGTACTGTTCCAAGAAAGTTAAGAAGTTTTGTGGGGACTCAAGGGACTACAGAAAATTAGCTATTGATTTGAAACAAATAGCTACATGGCGGTGATGCATGCTGCCCCAAAAAATGCTTACATGATCAGTAGTAAAATGATTGCAACTGCTTACAATCTGCTGCCCAAGAGAACCAGCCTATTCTCTAATCCTTCCAGTGCTTTGTGCTGTTTCTTATACTCAGAAATAAGGAACAGAAATATGTGTATTAGGATGAAGTATTTTAACATAATACAGTTAATTTATTATCAATCAGTAAGAATGAGTCCTGTAAATTTATCATGCAAGTTAGTATAATGCACGTAGACAGAGGATTGATGCCACTTTTATGCCATGATAATCTTCCTGGACTTCCTTCCAGGCCATTATTCTAATGAGTACTGAGTGCATCTTGTCTATTTTATATTATCATAATCCCAGAACAATATTGTAATCTACTATCTATGGCACCAGAAAAGATAACAATTTTTCTCATACCCACGTCGCAGTTAATCTTCACGACTCAGCTTTCCTCTTATCCAAATGGATAGCATGAAAAGAATAATTTTCCAACCATTAATTTGACTGAATGGAAATGGATCAAGCTATATTACTGGCCTGTGGTGCACAGATGGTTATTCAAAACCCAAGTGGAGAAGAGGCTAATCTTGTCTGTTCTTTTTCTGCTGTCATTGTAATGTCATGGACATTAAATGTGAAACCATGAATTAGAAAACTAATCATAATTGCAATACTTAACTTTCATTTTGTGCACCCACGTTTGTAATATTTCCTGTTTATCCAGTTAAGTGGGAATTTCATTGTTGAGAACTGTGAAAGGGAAGAGTGGGTGGAACTTTCTGGTCATGCCAGAATTGGGAAGCGTGGTGGCAGGAGGAGCTTAATTTGGCACAAGGCCAAAAATCAGTTTCCCAATGTCAGGGCAATTTGTAAGAATTTTGTTCTCAGGACTTTAAAGGTGGTAAAAAGAGAGGAAAGTCAGAAGAACAGCCTCCTGAGGCAAATCAGAGAAGTCTAAGCAACACCTTTCTAACATGGTGACTAAAGGCAGAATTTAAGGCTTCCTGCATAGGGGCAGATGCCAGAGCCGTGACAGAACTCATGGTTTGAGAGGATTCCTCCTTTAAAAATTCAAGGCTGCCCATTGCCTCTGGTATCTCTGCCAGATAGAACATAGAACATAGAACAATACAGCACAGAACAGGCCCTTCGGCCTTCGATGTTGTGCCGACCAAAATAAAAAGCAATGCCCCTCCTCACTAAACCATTCCCTTCCCATCCATATACTTATCAACTAACCTCTTAAACGCCACCAAACTTGGCGCATCTACAACAGCTGCAGGCAGGGCATTCCACTCCCTAATCACTCTTTGAGTAAAGAACCTACCTCTGATATCCGTCCTATAACTCATACCCCTTAATTTAAAGTTGTGTCCCCTCGTGCTAGCTTTCTCCATCCTAGGAAAAAGGCTATCACTGTCCACCCTATCCAAACCTCTAATCATCTTATATGCTTCAATAAGATCCCCTCTTAGCCGCCTCCTTTCTAACGAAAACAACCTCAAATCCTTCAACCTCTCTTCATAGGACCTGCCCTCCATACCAGGCAACATCCTGGTAAACCTCCTCTGTACCCTCTCCAATGCCTCCACATCTTTCTTATAATGTGGCGACCAGAACTGCACACAATACTCCAAGTGCGGCCGCACTAGAGTTTTGTACAGCTGCAACATGATGCTGCGGCTCCTAAATTCAATCCCCTACCAATAAAAGCTAAGACTCCATATGCCTTCTTAACAACTTTATCCACTTGACTGCCTACTTTCAGGGATCTATTGACACATACACCAAGATCCTTCTGTTCCTCAACACTATTAAGAGCCCTACCATTAGCCCTATACTCTACACATTTATTGTTCCTGCCAAAGTGCATTACCTCACACTTTTCCACATTAAACTCCATTTGCCACCTCTCGGCCCAGCTCTGCAACTTGTCCAAGTCACTCTGTAAACTAAAACACCCCTCTTCACTATCTACCACTCCACCAACTTTAGTATCATCTGCAAATTTACTGATCCATCCCTCAATACCCTCATCCAGATCATTTATAAAAATTACAAACAGCAGGGGCCCCAAAACAGACCCCTGAGGCACACCACTCGTCACCGAACTCCACGATGAATATCTCCCATCAACCACCACCCTCTGTCTTCTATCTGCCAGCCAATTCCTAATCCAATTAGCTAAATCACCCTCTATTCCACACATCTGCATTTTCTGTAGAAGTCTTCCATGGGCCACCTTATCAAACGCCTTACTAAAGTCCATATATACTACATCAACCGCCTTACCCCCATCCACCTCTCTGGTCACTTTCTCAAAAAACTCAATGAGGTTAGTAAGGCATGACCTACCCTTCACAAAACCATGCTGACTATCCCCAATCAATTCATTTCTCTCTAAATAACTATAAATCCTATCCCTAATAAGGATTAGGATTAATAAGATATTCTGCTACCTGTCTCTGAGTACAGTAAAAAGTCTCACAACACCAGTTAAATAGGTTTATTTGGCAGCACCGGCTTTCAGAATCTCAAGCTCCTTCCTCAGGTGAGTGAGCATTAGTAATGTTGCAAGACTTCTTACTGTGCTTACCCCAGTCCAATGCCGGCATCTCCACATCATGTCTCTGAGTCTCCAGCAGGTTTCTTACAGCCGTTCCCAGAGGCATGACATCAGCATGGGGTTTGTACATGAACCAGCAGGCCTCCAGCTGTCTGGACCCTCAGCTGTCACATCCTCTATCAGTCGCTGCAGCACATCTGTGATGGGTTCACTAGATTGTGACCCTGAGGCTAATCATGAACAAATTCCCACAGTTATGATTGTCTCTATGATGATGGAGTGTTCTGAATCACCATGCTCAGAGGTGGGCTGCTGGCTTGCTTCAGACTGCAGGCAGTGTGTCTCCTGACTGTGAGAATCTGTATGGAAAATATAACAAATTAGCTTGTGCCTCTGCACAACTCCAGACCCCAGTGCAATGTTTCACATATTGTGATATGTGCTACTTGTACCTTTAAGGATGCATATATTCAGTTGTTGTTAATCATTACCACCTCAACAGGATGTGGTGTATTAGGACCTTGACTTGTATTCAGCTGCAGCAGCAGATGGTAGGGACAGATGTATATGCTTTGTATCTAGGTTAACTTATCTAGATATGGTTTTTATGCACATTATTCTTTTGGCAATCTTTGTCATCTGATTGGTATATTTAGGTCGAGAAAAAAATATGACAACTTGTGCCTCATGCATGCCCAGTTCTTGACAGCAGAATCTATTGTGTTGTCATGGACATCTTTCTGCACTGTAGGATTCTGCACGATAAGATTCAATGATTCTATGATCTGAGAGTCTGTCCTGTTTCCCAGGGTTGTTCAACCACCTCTTCTTTGGCAGGCATTAATGTATTGAGGTCAGGGACATTGCCACCAGTCTTCTAGGATTCCTTGATATTATGCAATCTCTTGTCCTGCAGACTGCAGGATTGAGTATTATCTCAATGGGCAGCAAACCCCATTAAGAACAAGGAGATCTGCAGAGCCTGGCCCTTCGGAGAGGCAGAATGATGCTGCTGGCTTGTAGGAAGTAGGTTTGGGTGCAGTTTACATATGACACTGGAAATACAATGGCTTGAGGTAACAGCAGGATCGGTAACCTTTTCCCCACCCTGCTGCACAACTGACTGGGCCTCTCAACTGTGCATAGCAAATTGGTTGGTTGCCTTTGATTGCATCCTACCTCTGAACACAAGTTCCAATCACTCCCAGACACTCATCCCTGCAAAAAAAATCCATGATTCAGGAAAAGACATTCCCTGTGAATGCCTGGATCAACTTCTTTCATCCCACAGTACAACACAAAAATAAAGATGTTCCATGAAGAAATGTGCCAAACAGTACTTTGAGCAGAGCTGATTAAGATTGGCAGCAAAAGTCCTGACTTAAACACAAATTTATTTAAAAGAACAACATGGAGATAGAAAAATATGAGTTAATTAAATGTCCTCCTTTAACTATATTGACCCTATTGATGCATGTTACAGATTTTATCACCATACTTATGTTGGAGTCAACTATCTGGTGTAGGTTTAAAGTGGAAATGAAGGGGCATAGGTCAAATAAGCTTGCCACGGTCCTGTGATCACAGTTACATTTGCCTCAAAAATTTGATTAAATTCTTTGAGGACTAACTAAGTATGTGGACGAAGGTAGAGGAGTACTGTTGTATACATGGATTTTAATAAAGTGTTTGATAAGGTTCCCCATGGTAGGCTGATGAAGAAGATAAGGATGTGTGTGATAGAAGGGAATTTGGCCGATTGTATAAATAACTGGCTGTCTCATAGAAGACAGAGGGTGGGAAACTTTTCAGACTGGAGGCCAGTTACCAGCAGTGTACCACAGGGGTCAGTGCTGGGTCCTCTGCTTTTTGTGATATTTATCAATGACTTGGAAGAGGGGGCTGAAGGATGGGTTAGTAAATTTGCTGATGACACCAAGATTGGTGGAGTAATGGATGAGGTGGAGGGCGCTTGCAGGCTGCAAAGAGACATTAATAGGATGCAGAGTTGGGCTGAAAAATAGCAGATGGACTTTAACCCTGATAAGTGCAAGGTGATTTATTTTGGTAGGACAAACTTGAATGCAGATTACAGGGTCAATGGCAGGGTTCTAAGAAATGTGGAGGAACAGAGAGACCTTGGGGTTCACATCTACAATCTCTGAATGTTGCCACTCAAGCGGATAGAGCCGTGAAGAAGGCTTATAGTGTGTTAGCGTTTATTAACAGGGGCTTTGAGTTTAAGAGCCATGGGGTTATGCTGCAACTATACCAGACGTTGGTGAGACTACATTTGGAATATGGTGTTCAGTTCTGGTCACTTCACTATAAGAAGGATGTCAAAGCATTAGAGATAGTGCAGAGGAGATTTACCAGAATGCTGCTTGGTTTGAGGGTAGGTTTTATGAGGTAAAATTGAGGGAGATGGGGCTTTTCTCCTTGGAGCGGAGGAGGATGAAAAGTGGCTTAATAGAGGTTAATAAGATGATGAGAGAGATTGACAGAGTGGATGTGCAGAGACTATTTCCTCAGGTGGATTTAGTTGTTACTAGGGGACATAACTATAAAGTTCATGGTGGGAGATATAGGATGGATGTCTGAAGTAGATTCTTCACTCAGAGAGTGGTTGGGGTGTGGAATAGACTGCCCACTGTGATAGTAAAGTTAGACACTTTGGGAACTTTCAAGCAGTTATTGAATAGGCACATGGAGCACACCAGAATTACAGAGAGGGGATAGCTTGATCTTAGATTGGACAGAGCTCGGCACAACATTGAGGGCTGAAAGGCCTACAGTGTGCTGTAATGTTCTATATTCTAAGAGATAACTACAATTGATACATCTTAAAAGGGACTGATAGTTTTTTGGTAGGAAAATATAGATGCAGTTCAGAGTGAAAATGTGAGGTTGTAATTTTAAGGGCCCATTCTGCTGTTTTTACCAGTGCAAATCAACCACAGAATGGTAAAGGGGGGTATCTAACTGAGCAGAGAAGCCCTTGGTATTGTTCCTTGATTCCCTGAGTCTACATTTTCACAGGTAGAGTGATCTGGGGTGTGTGCCAGTGGGAATTTTGGATTATTTCCTAATACAGAAAATGGTAAATTCCACAGGCATCAATACACGCACCCACAGCCATACCATACAAATTTGCCACAGACATTGGAGTTAGCAACAATGTTAGGTTAAGAAAAAATACTTTGTTATAGAATATAATGCATCAGTGATGTTTAAACATTCATATTATATTGAAATTTTGTCATGTATTAAAAATGAAATGAAATGCATTCACTTAAGTCTACTAGCAAAAATTAAAGCTGTTTCACTCTTTGACTTATAACGCTTGTGGCACTTATATTCAATTATATTAGAATATGGCTGAATTACTTAAGTTAATCAGTTCTGTTGCCTCTCATTGAATAAGTCAGTATTTAATTTACCGGAAGTAGTAACTTACTGCTCTGTTAAACTTATCTTAGAATATTTAGAACAATTTTAAACTACCATTATCTCCACCATTAAAGCAAGACAGGTACCTATAGGGTCTGAAAACTTCCACAGTAAAATAGTTTCAGGTCTATTTCAATTAGATGTCAAGGACATCTTCCCATCCTCCCTACACAGAAACCATGATGGATTGTGGGGAGACCATACAAAGGTCTATTGATCTCTGACAGGATTTTCTGGTTTTGGGGTGAGGGCGGATGGAAATCCCACCCACTGTGTCAGAGAAAGAAATGTTATTTATACGGCACCATCCACCCAGGGTCTTCTTAAGTTTCACATTAACAGATACAATAGTTGGGTCATGGTTAATGGTGTAATTCATATATATATACAAAACTTCCAAAAAACTTCCAAAAAGTGTTGGAAAAGCTCAGCAGGTCTGGGAAAAGAGTCATACTGGACTCCAAACATTATCTCTGTTTCTCTCTTCAAAGATACTGACAGACATACTGAGCTTTTCCAGCACACTTTGGTTTTATTTCAGAGCTCCATCATCTGCAGTCTTTTGTTTTTATTTTACTGATGAATTTTACTTCATTCCAATAAAGGGAATGCTTTGGTTTGCAGCCAGAGAACACAATCCACAGATTCCACCTGTATCTATAGATAACGTGTAGCTATTCTAGAATTTTGCAGCATCTTTATGCCTGTTTTTGTCATGTGCCCAATTAAATCCTGCAGCAAATCTTTGTGGCATATTACATTACACAACTACACTACGCTCATGTATGCCTTAAGGAAAATATAAAACAGCAGCAAATGTTATATTAGTAAAGAACAAATTAGGAAAATAATAATCAACTTGAAGTATCTGATAAGGAGGAAAGGAGATGGAAGTATAGAACAAAAGCTGATATTGCAGCCAACAAGATTTAACTAGCTCATTTCCATTCTTTAAAAGATCATCAAATCATTTCTTACAGTGTGTGATCATGGTGACGGCCTCAGTATCCAATGGTCAAACTCTTCTTGTCTGTTCCTTACTGATAGGTGTTTATTCAAATTAATTTTAAATATATTGTGCAGATTAAACATTTAGGATTTTCAGGCAATGTTTCTTTCTCTTGTTGACACATTGGCCAGAATTTTCCAACCCCACTTGCCAGAAGGATCTTCTGGTCATGCCAAAGTTAGTGAGCCAAGTCTTCCCAAAAACATTGTAAGGGCGAAACGAGCGAGAAAATGAGAAAGTTTCAGACCTGTTTCTTGGGCGAGTTTGAAAGTGCCAATCTTATGACGTTATTTTGGATAAAAGGGGCAGAGTCTAAGCTTGCCAGAGAAGCCAGCTGCAGACTCCTTGGGGCACCATTGTGCAGGCGCACAATGATCTCCCACTGAACTAGAAAAGCCTTTTTGGGCATGAAGCCAATTATGCCACAAAATAGTGCCAGAAAGACAGCTTATTTTATGAGACCGGTTCACACCAAGCACAAAAGCCTTGCTATCTTCCCAGATCACTGCACCAATCGACCTGTGCAGTAGGCTGGAAGTATTGGGTCCAATGAGTTTTGGCTGTCTCACCACATCCACTACAGGAAAACCTGTCTCAACGGGACAAGAAAAGTTTTGGCCAAATGGTTAATTATATATCTAAAAATGAAAGTAGGGAGTGAAAGATAGTACCCATCCTTCTATCTACAATTTCTTTAAGCAGGATCAAGGTGCAGATGTTGGCATTGTTGTCTCATATTCCAAGCATATCTTGGCAAGCTTCCTTGAGCATGATGAGGAATTAAATATCATTGAATTGCTTTGAACAGAATCTAAAGAGATAAGATGCTGGATATTCTTCTTCTGTCCCATATGATATCTGATGGGATATCAGCAGAACCAGAAGCAAACTCAGATGGTAAAACCAACAATTGCAGCCTTGCTCCGAGCTAGATTTTCTTGCCCCCATTACCACTTTTCTTGCCCTAGTGAAGTGGTGGGAAGAGGTCAAAGTTCCTGGTGGAATTTTCTGCCAATTGTCTGTTTGACATCAACTCCTGCTGATCATCTGGTAAGGGTTATGATAGACGCAGGGTGACGTTCATAACGACCCAGTTTCTGTGAAGTTAGCAACAGGACTTAGTGCTGGTAGGGTTCATTCATCTTTAGGTTTCTTCTGTCCTTTTTATTTCTTCATCTCCTCTTCTGACGCCACAGCAGTGGTCCCACTGCAGCTCTATTTTCCAGCCCGTACAGGGGCAGACTCCCTCAGAGGCAATCACAATCAGAGCTCACCTTGCAAGGTAAATTACCTTAACCAGGGAAAATGGGTCATAGTTCCTAAGCATTCTAAGGTGAAGTGTAAAATCCATTATGATACCACTGCAAAGAGGAGAAAGCAGCCCAAATTAATTGTATGGCTATTTATCAATGCATTTCCATTTTTGTTCCATTTCAGGTACCGTCAGAAAATGATACATTCCAAGGTGTATCACTGATTTGATTAGAAACTTCAATTTCCACCCTGACAGTTCAACAGGAAGAAGATAAAATCAATCTCCATTGCCAGTCAATCTGTCACAATCTTATCGGTCACTAATGGACTCGGTTTGCTAGCCTGTGCTACAAATAGATGTATTACTTATTTATATTTAACATTAACTGATTCATTGATCATGTGACAGCACTCAAAAAAGCGCCATATCTTACAACTATTTGGCCTGCTTCCAAGTTTCATTTAACCGGCATCTTAAAAGAAATGTAAAATAAAAGATTTGCTTCTGTGACAGGACTAATTGAAGCATTACCAGTTTAATCAAGCATAATAGAATGTATAGCGAATAATATGTGAGTGAACAAAAATACTCTTTAAATGTAAATTCCCAATATCAGTATGTTCTTTGATAAGTATGTAACTTCTGTTCATTTTTCTCAAAATGCTTGCATTAATATTTTTGTAATCAATAATCATGAACAAGGTCATTCTTTGTGCTTGTCTTTAACAAATATTCTGTTAATATCATCAGAGTGATACATTATCATTTTACTAAGACTAATTTGGTTTAAATCCAATACGACAGATAATAAATTTGAGCTAATTTCTTTTCTATCTGCTGCTATATCTTATGGTCTTACGCTCATACTTATAGTCAATATTCACACTAACTGTTGCCCATTGTAGCAAAAAATGCTTGTTTTTCACAAAGCGTTGCAGTGACGGATTCTCTTGTAAACATGCATATGTATACCACATTTAACAAAGTAAAATCTCGCAAGGACCATTATCAAACAACATTTAATACCAAGCCACAAAAAGCTTGGTCAAAATTTCAAGGGGTGTCTTGAAACAAAGTTAATGTTGGACCCTTGGAGGATGAGAGGGAGGATTTAGTGGTGGACAATAAAGATATTGCGGAGACCTCGAATAAGTTTTTTGTGTCGGTCTTTATGGAGGAGGATGTAAATAGCTTGACCGAAATTAAGGATAGAAGGGTGGTAGGAGATGAGGTCCTTGATGACATTACAGTCACAAGAGAGGTGGTGCTTGATAGGCTAACGGGGCTGAGGGTAGATAAGTCCCCAGGATCATTTGGAATGCATTCCAGGGTCCTCAAGGAAATGGCAGAGGTGATAGTGGATGTCCTAATACGTATCTTTCAGAATTCACTGGACTCCGGGAAAGTGTCAGAAGATTGGAAAACGGCTAATGTTACGCCATTGTTTTAAAAAGGTAGCAGACAGAAGGTGGGGAATTATAGACCGAATAGTTTAATCCCTGTAGTTGAAAAATGCTTGAATCTGTCATCAAAGCAGAAATAACAAGGCACCTGAATACGAACTGTTTGATCAGGCAGACGCAGTACGAATTTGCTAAGGGAAAGTTGTGCTTGATGAATTTATTGGAGTTCAATGAGGAAGTGACTAGTGTGGTAGACAGAGGGGAACTGGTGGATGTGGTGTTTTTGGATTTCCAAATGGCGTTTGATAAGATGCCTCACAAAAGATTGCTGCAGAAGGTTAGGGTGCAGGGAGTTGGGGGTAGGGTGTTAGACCGGATAGAGGATTGGTTGTCTAATAGGAAGCAGAGAGTAGGTATTAATGGGTGCTATTCTGATTGGCAGCTGGTGACTGGTGGAGTGCCCCAGAGATCGGTGCTGGGTCCTCAACTATTTACCATTTACATAGATGATCTGGAGGAAGGGGCTGAGTGCAGGGTGACGAAATTTGCTGATGACACGAAGATGAGTGAAATAACAAATTGCATGGAGGGTGTGGAAAGCCTGCAGAGGGATCTGGATAGGTTGAGTGAGTGGGCGAGGACCTGGCAGATGGAGTATAATGTTAGCAAGTGTGAGGTTATCCACTTTGATAGGAATAATGGTAGGAAGGATTATTATTTAAATGGTGAAAAGCTGCAGCATGCGATGGTGCAAAGAGACCTGGGGGTCCTTGTGCATGATTCCCAAAAACACAGTATGCAGGTGCAGCAGGTGATTAAGAAGGCAAATGCAATGTTGGTCTTTATAGCTAAGGGGATAGAATATAAAAGTGGAGAGGTACTTTTGCAGCTGTATAGGGTGCTGGTGAGGCCGCAGCTGGAGTACTGTGTGTAGTTTTGGTCGCCGCATTCGAGAAAGGATATATTGGCCTTGGAGGGGGTGCAGAGAAGGTTTACTAGACTGATACCGGAGATGAGGGCATTGGATTATGAGGAGAGACTAAATAGGCTAGGTTAGTACTCATTGGAGTTCAGAAGGCTGAGAGGGGATCTTATAGAGACGTATAAGATAATGAAGGGGATGGATAGGGTAGAGGTTGAGAGACTCTTCCTGCTTAGCAAAGATAGTAGTTGTGGATGGGTCTTTTTCTGCATGGAGGTCAGTCACCAGTGGAGTGCCCGAGGGATTTTTATAAATGACCTGGATGAGGAAGTGGAGGGATGTGTTAGTACGTTCGCCAACAATACGAAGGTTGGTGGTGTTGTGGATAGTCTGGAGGGATGTCTGAAGTCGCAGCGAGACATAGATAGGATGCAAGACTGGGCAGAGAAGTGGCAGATGGACTTCAACGCGGATAAATGTGTGGTGGTCCATTTTGGCAGGACCAATGAGATGAAGGAGTATAATATCAAGGGTAGGAGTCTTGGCAGTATTGAGGAGCAGCAGGATCTTCGGATCTGGATCCATAAGACTCTTAAATTGGTCCCACAAGTGGAGGATGTGGTCAAGAAGGCATGTGGTATACTGGCCTTCATTAACAGAGGGATTGAGTTTAGGAGTCGGGAGGTAATGCTGCAACTTTATAAGACCCTTGTCAGACCCTACTTGGAGTACTGTGTGCAGTTCTGGTCACCTTACTATAGGAAGGATGTGAAAGCTATTGAGAGGGTGCAGAGGAGATTTACAAGGATGTTGCTTGATTGGGAGGCATGCTTTATGAAGATAGGTTGAGGGAGCTAGGTCTCTTCTCCCTGGACAGACAAAGGTTGAGAGGTGACCTGATAGAGGTTTACAAGATGTTGAGAGGAATAGATAGGGTGGATTCTCGAAGGCTATTTCCCAGGACTGAAATGGTCGCTGTGAGAGGACACAGGTTTAAGGTGCTGGGGGGGGCAAGTACAGAGGAGATGTTAGAGGTAAGTTTTTCACTCAGAGGGTGGTGAGTGAATGGAATTGGCTGCTGTCAGTGGTGGTAGAGGCAAACTCACTGGAGTCTTTTAAGAGACTTCTGGATGAGTACATGGGAGTTAATGGGATTGGGAGTTACAGATAGTTCTATGGCCTGGTAGGTATAGATATGATTGGCACAACTTGTAGGCCGAAGGGCCTGTTTGTGCTGTAGTGTTCTATGTTTTATAGCAGGATTAGAGGGCACAGCCTCAAGATTGGTGGGGTGGGGTTTCAGATCAAAGTTGAGAAGGAATTTCTTCACGCAAAAGGTGGTGAATCTTTGGAATTCTCTGCCTGTTGAAGTGGTGGAGGCTTCCTCGCAGAATATATTTAAGTCAAGAGTGAATAGGGTTTTGACTGACAAGGGAATTAAGGGTTAGGAGGAGAAAGCGGGAAAGTGGTACTGAACCACTGCAGATCAGCCATGGTCTTATTGAATGGCAGGGCAGGCTCGAGGGGCTGGATGGCCTACTCCTGCTCCTATTTCTTCTGTTCTTTTGTTCTTATATTAAAAGGAGGAAGGAGAGGAAGTGAAATAAATGTTTCAATGAGCAAAGAGTTTAGGACCTCAGCAGTTGAAAACTCAGCAATCAATTGTGAAGTGATTAAAATCGAGGATGCAGTGCGCTAGGGGCCAGAGTTGGAGGAGCGCAGATATTTTGAACACTTGTGGGACTGAAGGAGGCTACAGAAATAGAGAAGGGAAGGGCACGAAAGATGTGAAAACAATGATGAGCATTTTTAAATCAAAATGTCACTGAGATCTAATGCAGATTAGTGAATACAGAAGTAATGCTTCAATGGGACTTGGTGTGAATTAGGATGCGGGCAGCAAAAGATTGAAAGGGCTTACATTTATAGGTGGTGGAAAATGGAAGGTCTGCTAGGGGTACATTGGAATAACCAAGTCTAAAGGTGACAACAGATGAGTGTTTCAGCATTAGGGTTAAGGTTAGGGTAACTCTAACCCTAATGCAGAGGAGCGAAGGCAGGACGACTGTCAGGCATTATTACATTATGGAAGTAAGCCATCTTTGTGATATTACGGATATATGATTAGATGATCATCTCTGGATCAAATACAAACAAGATTGTGAGAAATCAGACTAATACAGTTATCAGGGGAAAGAATGGAGTTGGAAATTGGGGAACAAAGGTTGTGATTGGTACTGCAAACAATAGTTGATATCTTACCAATATTTAATCAGAGGAAATTTCTGCTCATCCAGGGCTGAATGTTGGATGAGCAGTTTGTTGTCTATTTGAATAATTGATGGGAATTGATCTCATTATGGAATTATTATTGCTACTTTTAAATGGATTAGCATTCATGTAACCGTAGTAAGACAGGAATAAATTTAAAGCTCAAATAGACTGCTATATGTAAAACACCCAATGTGAAATATAACCCATTTATTTTTTATTTTCATGTCATAATACCAACAGCAGCTTCTAGATGGATAGATGTATAATGCTTCTTAACTTGGCTCAATGAAGAATTGGTCAAATTATTCAAATTCACTGAATGAACTGAAATAAGTCACTGTTCAATTGAAAATGAACATGACTTATTACATCAGTGGAACATGATTTACTTTATTACACCAGTGCAATAAAGGATATAAAACAGTGATTAAACAAAAGTCCACAAGAGATCATGTAATACTAATCCTGATCTGACGTGTCGGTACAAATTCAAAACTGATTTCATTGGCATTCAACTGTCTTTGTCAAAGACATATCAGCATTTCCCAGTCAGAGTTCCACAATGTTATAAAAAGGATTAATGGCTATTACGTTTACAATTAGAGGCATCACCAGTGGTATCAGATCACATGTAATTAGGACCTGAGAGAAGACAGATTCTAATGATGTCC
Source organism: Sphyrna mokarran (assembly GCA_024679065.1). NCBI lineage: Eukaryota > Metazoa > Chordata > Chondrichthyes > Carcharhiniformes > Carcharhinidae > Sphyrna > Sphyrna mokarran. The sequence continues at coordinate 39,047,577 of JAGIQG010000013.1, forward strand.
AGTTGAAGTCACCTCTGTCTATGGTGTGTATTGTCAATAAATGTTCACTATTTTGCCGCAGCATGATTTCAAGCTCTCTTCTATCAAAAGCTACAAGAAGCCAATCATGCTAATGATACAAGGTGGTGGTAGTTTCTGAACAATTTACTAAGAACTTCAGCCAGCACCAGTAAAGACAGGAAAAGTCATCAGCCCAGCAGAACAGACTTGAGGAGTACCTGCAATAGGAGGAATCAGTGCTTAACCAATACAGGACTACCACAGCAACCAATTAGAAGTATGCAGATATATTATGAAAGCTTTTCTTCTGGCCAATTTTCTGGAACTCGTGAAGGGGTTCAAACAAGATTTGCGATGTAGAAACTGGCATTGCCAATTCTGTTGAGCTGTATTACCTCTGGACCCCTCAGAAACAAGATAAGGATCAGAGCAGTGTTCTCCCTCATCTAATGGGAGCTGTGCCAAAAGAATTTTAAGAAAATGATGAAGTTGGTGAAGAAACTACTAAATGTAAAAAAGTCATAAACCTCTTCCATTCCTGCTTTAACCTATGGTGCAATGCTATAACTGATTATTCCGTTCAAGATCAACCAGCACAGCTAGGAACTCGGAGAGAATTTGTTTTTTGCAAAAGAAACTCTATTCATATAAAATCTGAAAGACACATTATAAAACATTTCAAATTGTTATAACATTAAAGTGTAGTAATAATCACATTTCCTCCATAGATCAAGATGCACTCTGAGGTACTCTGAATTCAGTAATGAGAACATTACAAACATTTCAATATTTTCATTACAGTGAATGGAATTCTTTACAAACTATATATATCGGTCACAAACTCTGAGGTGCTTCAACAAAATTATATATTGATTGCTATGCGAATACCCTGGATCACTGAGCAGATAAGTGTATGGGACATTGAGAGAGACATTCATCAGAAACCACATCATACTGTGGGTAAGCAATGAAGCATTGTCAGGCTGCTTTCTTTTTAATTTTTCCTGAATTCTTTAAGGTACAAAGCCAATGCTCAGAGTGGAATGGGCAGACCCAAATCCATCTGCTTGCTTGCTCCAAAAACCAAATTCACAATGAATCCAATTCATAGTCTTCACAAGAGTCATAAAAGATCCAAGCTGATAAGATACGGCATTGCAGCCCAATCTGACACTTGATCTTAGCCGAAAGGTCAAGAAGTGATATTGTCAGACTTCTTACAGCCCAGAGACAATTACACTTTCTCTAAGCAATACAATTAGCCGAACAGGCTCAACATTACAAGCCAGGGTGATAGGGAACCAGCTGGGAGCAGACCGCTAACTCAGTCTAATTTGTGAACCACAGGGCTACCAGTATACCCTCCAGAAAATAGAAACAGTACGAAGAGGGCACGTTCGGCACCATTGTTCCATATCAGTGTTGTAGCAGAGAAAACCTGATTGGCATGAAGCTTGGCTCGCCATGAATGCAGAGTCAGAAACAGAAAAGGCTGGGAAATCTCATCAGGTCTAAAAGCATCTGTGGGGAGAAACTAGAACAAATGTTTCAAGTCTGGATGACCCTTCATCAGAGCTGCAGGAATGCAGTGCACTGCTCCTACTTCAAGAGGAGACATTTTAAAATAGTATGCTGGAATAGCAGAAAACATACAGTGGCACAGTAGTTAGCACTGCTGCCTCATAGTGCCAGGAACCCAGGTTTGATTCCTGGCTTGGGTCACTGTCTGTGCGGAGTCTGCATTTTGTCCTTGTGTCTGTGTGCATTTCTTCCAGCTGTTTTGGTTTCCTCCCACAGTCTGAAAAATGTGCTGGTTAGGTGCAGTGGCCATGCTAAATTCTCCCTCAGTGTACCTGAACAGGTACCGGAGTGTGGTGGGTAGGAGATTTTCACAGTAATTTCATTGTAGTTAATTACTGTAAACCTACTTGTGACTAATAAGTAAAAAATCAAATCAAACAGTGCACAAGAAATCGAAGATATAGTGAAACACAAAGTGCCTTTCTTGGATGAGGTTGTAAAGTCTAAGGATATCTTTTGGATTGCAGACATCATAGTCAATGGCCACAAACCCAACTTTAAGTTGGACACTGGTGCAGGAATGTCCATTCTGTCTGATACCAAAGCCTGAATTTCTCCATCTGAACTGTATGGTCCAGGGGGTACTGCGTTCAATGTGCAAGGGCAGATCACTGCCACATTTGGCATTGAGAAAGTAAACTTGCAGAATTACCTTTGTATCCCAAATCTGGAGTATGCATTCCTGAGCTGGATATCCTGCTTGGACTTACAACTTCTTTATGAGGTTATGAAGACCTTATCAACCTGAGCAAACTAAATAAATCAGTGGAAAATTGCCAACATTGCTTATGGGCCTGTGGAAGCTCCAGAAGTCTTACCACTTTACCTTAAAGCTAAATGCCAACTGGTATTTTTATTAACCCTCAAAAGGCCTCTCACTCTCTGTTGAAAAGAATGAGGTGAGAGATCAACTCCATGCTAAACTAGGGAATGATGTCGCCAATAGCAGTGGCACAGTGGTTAGCATTACAGTGCTAGGGATCCTAGTTCAATTTCAGCCCTGGCCACTATCTGTGTGGAGTTTGCACATTTTCCTCATATCTACATGGGTTTTCCTCCCATAGTCCAAAGATGTGTAGGTTTGATAAATTGACCATGGTAAATTGCCCATTAGTGTCTACAAAATGTGTAGTTAGATAGATTAGCCATAGTAAACATGTGCGGTTATAGGGATAGGGTGGGGGAGTGCAAATCACCAACCTGAATCTCAGTATGTGAAATGTCTATGCTTCAGTATGCCATCCTCACTAAAATTTATTATCTGGTCCAGCTAAAACGCCAAATTGAGAGCAAAGCAAAGACATCACTGCCTTTGAGGTCAATGAGGTTGTCTTTGAGGTTGCTTGTGTTCCCCTTCTATTTCCTGTGCAGCACATTCCCAATTACTACGTGGTCACGCATCCTGGAACATTGCTAGTGGGTCGAACATAATCAGCAAATCATGTAAGGTTATGCCTGGTATCCTGGCAGCAGTCATGATGCTTTCTTTCTATGGCAGTCCAATGTTGTTGAGGAAGTGATACACTAGAATCTCTCAATTCTAGTGTAGGATCAAGTTGATATAGTATGCGCAAGGTGATGTGCACGTTGTTATTAACATTCTGCACAATGGGAATGAGTGAAGATCTGCATTCCCTCTGCCTGCTTGTCATGATGCCTTCACCCTATGGCAGCCCAATGTACCAGCTGCATCTGAGTCACCATGACAAATAAAAGGGTAGCCACTGGGTGATAAGGGCTGCCTCTGTCCTGACTTGAGGAGCTGAGTGGCCTACTCGTGCTTCTAATTCATACGTTTGTATCCGTGATGGTCAGCTGCATGCTGCGCAACTTGGCCATCATGAGTTGGCTGCTCTTGCCACCAACTACACAGTGAGCAACTGAGGAGGAGGAACAAGAGGAAGGGAAATAACATACCTGGAGCCTCTTTCTGTCCAGGCTTCCCATGCAAAGCTCATCTGACTGCAATACCATAACACAAGCATACCATAACAAACTTATAAGTGAAATCATGCCATCTCTCATGTGTATTTCTTTCAACTCTGTCATCCCTGTTCTTTTGCCTGGCCTAATGCTACCCCATTGGTTTTAGGATTCTACTATCAGAAAGGTTCTACTCTCATCATATTTGTTGTAAACAATGGGTACCCTGTTCAAAAATAATTTATTTTCTGTACAAAAATTTACAATTGCAAACTTCTGTTCAATACTGATTCAGAAGTATGACTACATTGCATCCATATAATACAATAAGTTTGTTGCTTATTTGACTTAGCTGCAGAATTGAAAAAAAATCATTAAGGATTTTAGATTAGGAGCTCTATCATGTGGCTTTGAAAGAGCTGGAAGTATTGCCTTAAGTTGCTTAATGATAATGAAACTGACTTCCAGTCCTGATGATATAACACTGTTGGAGCATAATGTCTCATAGGTTAATTGGATATGACCTCTAAAATTGGTCAAATTGCTGCTTTGAGTTGTCTGGTAGAAATTACTTATCTGGGTGCTAAGTCCATGTAGAAATATGCAAAATGGTGCTTGCATTGTGAAAAATGTTTGCCGCCTGGGCTGCATTTTTCTGCCTGGCTGTAATTGGATGGAAAAATTATCATTTCAATGCTTCCTGCAAAATATGATCTTGCTGTTTTCACATACATCATACAAATCATCATCCAAATTGCACAAAATTTATATCATCCAGCTCCATATTTGCTATTTGCATTATGCTTTTGTTTATTCTGCACGCTCAGCAGAATAATAAAAATAATTATTAAAAATCCATGCTGATGGGTTTTTTTTGTGCTGAGTGCCTTTAGCTGTGCTTTCCTTCAGCATTTGAGAGGCTCTGCTGGCTTTCCGGCAATGCACAAAGATTTTATCACACAATGTTAACAAAGAACGCTCATCTTGAACAATGAATTCAGAGGAAGGTATCAAAATGCAAAATACTAACACAACTTTTGTCAAAAAAATAAATTTTACAAAATCTAAGACCTAACTAATAAAATTTTCAAAATGTATTCAATAATTTATGACCCAAATTAAACATGACCACATTCCACATCATAAATTGTCTGCACAGGTTCCTGCACTAAGTACTTCTCTGACTTGATTTCAGTGCAGCAGGTTTTTAATATTTTCAACTGGAAAAGTTTAAATAGTGTTTTGAAATTTCTCCAGCTAAATGCTGTAGTGATATTAACAGAACGCGTAAACTTGAGATCATTATCTTCTGTTATGATCCATCAGGCTACAATATAAGTTATTTACAAGCTTTTTTAAGCATAGCCATTTTGAATCAGTTGTCAGAGAAGGTAGCTATGAAATTCCTGTCAATTTAATTGTTTATACCAGCAGTGATTGTATGGTTGAGTTCAGGGACATACACACCTCCTTCCTGCTCAGTACAACATTTGAAACTTATGAGGGCAGGTTAGCAGATTGAGTAGCTTCTTGAAAGCCATTAAAGGATTTTTTAATTTCATTCAAGTGATGTGGACTTTGCTGGCTAATTGTCGATCCTAATTGCCCTGAGGAAGTGGGAGTAAACTGCTTTCTTGAACCGCTGTAGTCCATGTAGTGCAGGTACACCCACAGCTCTACTGGGGAAGGAGTGCCAGGATTTTGACCCAGAAACAGTGAAGCTCCTTCGCCAGCACATTCCAACATCATGACCTCTGCCACCTAGAATGGCAAGGGTAGCAGATACATGAGAAGACCACCATCTGCAAGTTTCCCTCCAAGCCACACATCATCGTGACTGAGAACTATATTACCATTCCTTTGCTATCATTGAAACTTTCTTCCCAAGAGCACAGTGGATGGTGAACCTAAAACATATTGGGGCTGAATTCTCCCATTTTGAGACTAAGTGCGGTGACGGCTGGCTCCAGCAGTGTCCTGCCAATCAGAATAGCTGGATCCCGCATCAGATTTTTCACTAGGAAGCTCATTAATTATGCACTGATGAACTCCCTGGACCCTTCTGGTGGGCCAGCAGCTGATTCGCCTGCCTGTCCTCAGTTGACAGGTTCGAAACGTCTACGCGCCATATTTAAACACAAATCCAGCAAAGTCACATCACTCTTTTCAGCCCATCTGTCTTCATCAGAGCACACAGGATGTCAGAAACCTAGAGGGAAAAGGCTAGCAGCCTCAAAAAGAAGTCTGTTCTTCAATTCAAGCACCCTTTCCCTGAACCCACCTCTTGTGAGGATCCCCAGCCCCACTGGACTCTATCCATTGAAATGGAGTCTTCATCCATCCCTCTATCCAATAAACAATGTAGAATCCTGCACACAGCTTTGATCACCTTATTTGAGGAAGAATGTAAATGTATTAGAGGCATTTCAGAAAAGATTTACTAGATTGATTCCAAGGAGCGGTTCAGGCTGATACGTTTTGGAGTTTGGAAGAATGAAAGGTGATCTAAATGAGGTATAGAAGATGCTAAAGGGGATTGACAAAGCAGATGTAGAACAGATGTTTTCCTTTACCCAAGGATTGGAGGCTGAATACCCTTGACTGCCGAAGTGTTCCCCGACTGAAAGGGAACACTCCTACCTGGTGATTGTTATGAAATGTCCGTTCATCCGTTGTACATCCGTTGTAGGTCTCACTGATGTACAATGCCTCAGGACATCCTTTCCTGCAGCATATGAGGTTGATAACATTGACCGAGTTATATGCGAATGAATCGTGTTTCTGGTGGGTGGTGTTCTCAAGTATGATAATAGTATCTATGTCAATGATCTGGCATGCCTTGCAGAGGTTGCCATGACAGGATTGTGTGGTGTTGTGATTGCTGTTCTCCTGAAGGCTGGGTAGTTTGCTGCGAACAATGGTCTGTTTCAAGTTGCGCAGTTGCTTGAAGGCAAGTAGTAGCGGTATGGAGATGGCCTTGGCAAGATGCTTGCCTTCATCAATGACATGTTGAAGGATCTGAACAAGATGTTGCAGCTTCTCTGCTCCAGGGAAGTACTGGATGAAGAAGGTACTCTGTTGGTTGTGTCCCGTGTTTGTCTTCTGAAGAGGTTGGTGCAGTTTTTCACTGTAGCTTGCTGGAACTGTCAACTGATGAGTTAACCATTATATCACATGATATTCTGTCCTGCAATTGTCAAGTTTATGTGTGATAATAATGATGGGGATAAAGCTAAGAGGAAATCAAGCTCTTTTCTCATGTCCTGACAAAGGATTACAGGCAGTGAATAATTGTGTTAATGTCAACATTTTGGGTCCTAAATTCCACTGGATTGTGAACCTAATGCTTATACCTGGACTCTAGGCTAAGATATTCTCCAGCATTAACTGGAGGTTATGGGCGCCACGGAGAAAACATGGCAGATGCTAAATCATTATTATTATAGATGCCCACCTATCATGCATAGTTGAAACACCAGGGCCCAGACTCATGTGGAAATCAGATTGTCCACATGCCCCCTTCCAAAACCCATCAATGTTCCTATAGACCTCAAGAAAGGGCAAAATCCCCCCCATATCTTTTAAATGAAATATCAGATATTTTGCAAGTTAAGACCACTTATTTGATCATGCCAGTGGAGACCACATAGGCCTTGCATGGAGACAGGTATGATACCACCGATTCAGTATACAAAATCATTACACAGTAGCAAATGAGCTCAGGAGCCAGAACTCAGTTTAGGAGTTACCTTTTAGAGTCTTCATTTGCCTTGAAATGGGTTGTTGGAACATTTGCCCATTACACAACATGGAGAAAACTTCTATAAACAGCATAAGCTTGCAGCACAATCAATAGTAGGTTATCAATGACAGCTTAGTAAACAGACATTTTTAATCTGTTAATAGAAATATATACAAGACACTGAAATTCCACAGGGACACTAATGATCTTCTGTGAATCAGACAGGCGACTGGGAGAATCCCAATGTAACTTCAAGGCTCTTCATGTTTTCATCAGTAGCTCAAAAACGTATCTCTTTATTTAATATTTCAAGGATTGTTTTAAGTTATTAGTGACAATATATTAAGAAATTATGTTAATTAAATTGAATTAATGTATATAAGTTTGGGTATTTAAAAAAATAATAGTTGACATTGGTTACAACATGTACACTTGGGCTTGTTGGAACTTATACAATATGACCAGCAAAGACTTGACCCGAGGGAATAGAATACTGTGCTTTGCATAAAGCATGTATAATTAGATTATGTGTATACATGTATTATGTGTGTGATCGTAGTTTTGGGAAAGCATTAGCCTACTAAATTAAACGTAGATGGAATTCTAATTCACCTCTCACAATCAAATCTTTTATATTCAATTTGTTTTCAATTTAAGCCAAGATGTTTTACTAAATTTTCTTGTAGGCAATTGTGTCTGGCTTAAATATAAATGTGCATGCATGAACAGCAAGTCATGCACAATTCTGTCTGTGCTGCTTTTTTGAAGTACTGGCAGTCTGAGTGTTGCTATTTTTAGTATGCACAAAAACCTAAGTTCAACAACAGTGAGAAAATCTATGCATAATATTGTAAAACGTATACATATTTCTTGTCAGATTGGCAGCAGTCCTTGCATAGCTACACTTCATTTGTGCCTCCCTAACTGCCCTTAGAATATGATAGAGCAGAGCTATAGGTCTAACTCAGGATGTATGTGACTTGGAGGGGAATTTGCAATCTTGGTGTTTTCTCTGTATTCTTGATCTTGTCCTTTTTGGTCAAGGATCAAGGAGGTGCTGTCAGCTTAAGCTTGTTGTGTTTGGTAGTTACAACTGTGTGCTAGCAGTCAGGAGATTGTATATTAAGACCATTGGCAAACTACTCTGTACAGCCTCGTGTATGTTATTGCAGCTGCATCAATCCAGGCAAATGGGGAATAATCAATCCATTTTCCTGTTCAATTTAACATTGGAACATCAGAACAGGAGAGGCTATTTGGCCCATCAAGCCTGCTCTATCATTCAATTAGTTCATGGCTGATCATCTATCTCAATGCCACTCGTCTGCACTATTGCCATGTCCCAGAAATCTATCAAATTTTCTCTGGAACATGCTCAATGATTGAACTTCTACAACCCCTGTGGAGTAGAGAATTGCTAAGATTCATCATCCCCTCAGTGAAGAAATCCTTTTTCACCTCAGTCTGAAATGGCCTGCCCCTTATCCTGACATTATGTCCTCTGGTTTTAGACTCACTGTAAGAAGTTTCACAACACCTGGTTAAAGTCCAACAGGTTTATTTGTAGCAAGTGCCATTAGCTTTCAGAACTTAATCATCCATGAGGTTGACGACTTGGAATATCAGCTTACTGATTGAGGCCATAATTGTCTACCGATCAGGGAGCTCATACAGAGGCCAACGTCATGAGCTCTGCTGAAATCTTTTCAGATAGAAGATCAAGTCTTGCACTTTGCTGATATTTACATTCCAATGATTAGGGAAAAGGTGCCCTGCAATGGACGTGGAGGAGGAAAATATAGAGTAGCCAGTAATGTGTTGATGGTCTTCACCAGTTCCGAAAGCTAGTGGCGTTTGCTACAAATAAACCTTTTGGACTTTAACCTGGTGTTGTGAGACTTCTTACTGTGTCACTCCAATTCAACGCTGGCATCTCCACATCATGACTACCATTTAGACTCACCAGTCAGGGGAAATATCTTATCTTCTTCTAACCTGTCACACCCTGTATCAGTTTTGTAAGTATCAATGAAATCACCCTTCGTTGTTCAAAATGCCAGGGAATATGGACCTCATCTCTTCAATTTTTTCTTATAAAACAATGCTGCCATGCCAGTAATTAATATGGTGAATCTTCGATGTATTCCTTCAATGGCAGGTATTTCCTTCCTTAGATAACAGGCCCATAACTGTGCACAATACTCCAGGTGAAGTCTTACCAAGGCTTAATATAAGTGCAGAAAGACATCCTGAGTCTTATACTGAAACCCCCTCACAGTGAAGGCCAAAATACCATGTGAGTTCCTAATTGCTTGCTACATCTGCATGCGAGATTTTAGTGGCTCATGGACAAAGACACCAGCACTTACCAATTTCTCACCATTTAACACGTTTCTTTCTGTTTCTTTCTACATTCTAACTTCACACTTATTCACATTATATTCACCTGCCACATTCTAGCCATTCATTTAGTCTGTTCTAGTCCCCTTACAGCCTTATTGCATCCTCCTCACAACTTACATTCCTATCATCAGAAAATTTGGGAATATTACAATTGGTCCCCACAAGCAAATCATTTATATAGATTGTAAACAGCTTTGGATCTAGTACAAATCCTTCTGGTACCCCTCTAGGAACAGCCTGCCATCCTGAGAATGATCCATTCATTCTACTCTCTGCCTGTTAACTAATTATTAATCCTCCAATCCCATACATTTTATTCACTGCCTTTCTGTGTGGGACTCTATCAAAAACTTACTGAAAATCCAAATACACCACATCTACTGATTCTCCTTTATCTATACTACAGTCAACTTCTTCAAAAAACTCTGACATGTTTGTCAAGCATGATTTCCCCTTCATAAATCCATGCTGGCTGCTCAGTTTTATCCTTCTTTTCTAAATGTACAGTTATCAAATCCATTATAATAAATTCTAATGTTTTCCCTACTGCTGATGTCAAACTATATCAGTTCTGTAACTCTTCATTTTCCCCTCTTCCTCCTTTCTTAAATTGTGGGGTTATATTTGTTATTGCAGAAACCTTTCAAGAATCTATAAAATTTTGAAAGATAACTACCGAGGCATCAACTATCTTTCCAATCGCCTCCTGCAACATTTAGGGATGAAGCTCATCTGGTCCATGGCATTTATCAATTTACAAACCATTTAATTTTTCAAGTTTTTACTAATACAATTTATATTATTTCCTCAGTTTCACAAGTTCCTTGATTGCCTAGTATTTCTGGGGAATGTTCTATAACTTCTTCTGTGAAGATAGACACAAAATAACTGCTTAATTTCTCCACTGTTTCCCTGTTCTCCACTCTAGATTCTCCCCTCCCCACTGGTTCCAGACCTACATTTGTCCTTTCTAATCTTTTCCTTTTTACATTCATAAAGAAGCTTTTACAGTTTGTCTTCATGTTTCTTGCTAGTTTGCATTTATGTTTCCTTTTTCTTTTCTTAATCAGTTTCTTGGTCCTCCTTTCTGGGGCTCTGAATGTTCCCAATCCTCAAGTTTGCCACTTATTCTGGAATCTTTACAAATCCACTTTATCTGATCTAATGCAATCTTTAACTTCTTCCATTAATCATGATTGGTTTGCTTTGTCTTTTGGGTAGCTTTCTGCTTTAAGGAATGTATATCTGTTACAGGCTGAGAGATATTTTTTAAATACTCACCACTGCCTACTCATCACCAATATTGCCATCTGCCCTGATTTTGTAGTTATGTTGTTGATGTGGCTGGTCCTGTATTTTAAAGTTTCCAGTCATTAGTCATTGCCTTATGTTGACAGCAAGAGATTTGGCAATGATTATGATTTGAAGGTCAGGGAGAGACAATTTGGGTCTTTTCTTAGATGATTGTTAATGTTGGTCAGCATGTTAGTTTTCAGTTGTTAACTTAAGCCTGAATGTTGTCCAGGTGTTGTTTTTAAATTGTTGTTGATTACTTCATTATTGGAATTGTGCTTGAGTGTGAATACTGTTAAATCATTCTTTGCCTTATAATGGAGGGATAGCAATTGTACATGGTTGGATCAAGGATGCTGCCCTGACAAAATCCTTTAGCAACATCCTAGAACTGTAATGCTTGACCTCCAACAATCACTATCTTCAACTGTGTAAGATATGACTACAGCCAAGGGAGAGTTTGATCTGCATAGAGCTCAGTTTTATGAGAATTCCTTATGCTATACCATAATCATTTCAAGGCAACCATTGTCATCAAAAGGGAGCCTGCCAGTGCCTTTGATAAATGCTGGGTGATGCTGTAACAGGATTGTCACAATAATGTCTGAACAAGTGGTGAGAGATCTTCAAGAGACACAACAGCCCCAAATTTATTGAGTTTTTGAAAAAGTGACCAAAGAGGTGGATGGGGGTAAGGCAGTTGACATGGTATATATGGACTTTAGTAAGGCGTCCTCCATGGAAGGCTTCTGCAGAAAATGTATGGGATTGAGGGTGATTTAGCTAATTGGATCAGGAATTGGCTAGCTGATAGAAGACAGAGGGTGGTGGTTGATGGAAATTATTCATCATGGAGTTCAGTTACAAGTGGTGCACCTCAGGGATCTGTTTTGGGGCCCCTGCTGTTTGTAATGTTTATAAATGATCTGGATGAAGGTATAGAAGGATGGATTAGTAAATTTGCGGATGACACCAAAGTCGGAGGAGTGGTAGATAGTGAAGAGGGGTGTTATAGTTTGCAAAGAGACTTGGACAAGTTGCAGAGCTGCACCGAGAGGTGGCAAATGGAGTTCAATGTGGAAAAGTGTGAGGTAATTCACTTTGGCAGGAATAACAAATGTGTAGAGTATAGGGCTAATGGTAGGACTCTTAATAGTGTTGATGAACAGAGGGATCTTGGTGTATATATGCATAGATCCCTGAAAGTTGGCAATCAAGTCGATAAGGTTGTTAAGAAGGCATACGGAGTCTTAGCTTTTATTAGTAGGGGGATTAAATTTCGGAGCCGCAACGTCATGTTGCAACTGTACAAAACTCTAGTGCAACCGCACTTGGAGTATTGTGTACAGTTCTGGTCCCCACATTATAAGAAAGATGTGGAGGCATTGGAGAGGGTACAGAGGAGGTTTACCAGGATGTTGCCTGGTATGGAGGGCAGGTCTTATGAAGAGAGGCTGAGGGATTTGAGGTTGTTTTCGTTAGAAAGAAGGAGGCTAAGAGGAGACCTTATTGAAACATATAAGATGATTAGAGGTTTAGATAGGGTGGACAGTGATAGCCTTTTTCCTAGGATGGAGAAAGCTAGCACGAGGGGACATAGCTTTAAATTAAGGGGTGGTAGTTATAGGACGGATGTCAGAGGTAGGTTCTTTACCCAGAGGGTGGTAAGGGTATGGAATGCCCTGCCTGCTGCAGTTGTAGATGCGCCAAGTTTGGGGGTGTTTAAGAGGTCAGTGGATAGGTTTATGGATGAAAAGGGAATGGTTTAGGTTAGAGGGTCGTTGCTTTTTCTTAATTGGTCGGCGCAACATCGAGGGCTGAAGGGCCTGTTCTGCGCTGTAATGTTCTATGTTCTAAATTTAGCAAGAGTTGTAGACCTAGACAAATTGGAGAGAAATTAGACTTTTTACTATTCTCTTTCTCTTTGTTTTCAAACTTCAGGATCATTACTGCCACTGCCCAGAACCAGCATCACTTTCTATTAAGCAGTCTTTAATAACAGCAGTAAGAGGAGAAGAAATGGGATAGTATAATGGCTTCAGCAAAGTACACGAGGTTGGCCTCTTGGAATATCAGGGAGCTCATACTGCAAGAGGCCAACTTCATGGGTTCTGTTGAAATCTTCAGATTGAAGATCTAGTCATGCTCTTTTCTGATATTTACTTTCCAATGATTAGGGAAAAGGTGTCCTACAATGCACGTGGAGGAGGGAAATATAGATCAGCCAGAAATGCGGTTGTGGTCATCACCACATATTTTTAGCCCCTTTCCACCAATATCCCATCCAGAATCTTAAAGGATAAAGCAGGAAAAGTTTGACACTGGAGTACGAATTCACAGCTGGCTATTTGCCATCATTTAGATGTGGCAGATGGCTGCAATAGCCAAGATCAGTGTCAGAATGCCTCATAAAGATCTCCTTCTGGCCCTGGCGCATATATTAGTCTCTGAGGACATACAGACCTTCATTCCAAACTGCAGTGCTGAAGTTTAGCTGTTTATGATGAGGTAAAACTGTAATGCAGCTGCACTCCAACACTGGGTGTTAAGTTTAAGAGGTTGAATATTTTTGTCACACTTACATCCTGTTGTCATTTCACTGAAATTTTCAGCCGGATACAAGGGATCATTTTCTCTATCTAATGTACTAGGTCACAATGCAAATGAGATTGATGGTGTAATGCTTCGTAATTCTTATCATTCCCATCCCCAATTAAACATAATTTCTGTTGTTATGACTTACAGACAAAAGGAGTAGTCTGGTTAGAGGAAATGATCCAATATAAAGTGCTTAATGAAAGTGTCCCTGAACAAAATTTGCTCATAACTCAGGTATGCCAGCCAATTTGGGAATTCATGCTTTGCTTTGAAGAGCACTTTAAGCTGTCAAAGTAAAGAATTTTCTGATCACCAGCACATTTTCTGACTGCCACCTACAGTTAGAGATATTAACCAAGCAACCTAATTTTAGTGGTTTTCTATTTGCAATGTTAGTGGAGGAGGAGGAGGAGAAGGAGGACAGGAGCTGGCAGAGGCAGTGAAGCAGTGTCATGAGAGAATGATGTAAACAGGCACTCATCATAATTAACATCTAGGCTCTGGTGATCTTACAAAGGAGTTAGTGATGATCTGTACCTTCGTCCGGGCTGAACTAATGTTACGATCCCAATTGGGATTGTAACTGGGATTGCAGTATACCTTTTCCCTAATCATTGGAATGTAAATGACAGCAAAGCGCATGACTTGATCTTCTATCTGAAAAGGCTTCAGCAAAGCCCATGAAGTTGGCCTCTTGCAGCGTGAGCTCTCTGATGGCAAGAACCCTGGCACAAAGACTAACATTTTTTTTTAATCAAACATTGAGAAAACTAAGTCATGGGACAAGTGATTAGTTTTTAATAACAAAACAAAACATTTATTAAACATGAACGAAATGGATTATAACACAATATCTATTTTCTCTCCCTTTAAATTAAAAATACACACAGCTTTTAAAATCCACATGGATGGCAAAAGTATATTTGAATCTACAATGATCTCATTAGCACAAAAGTTTGTGGTATGTAGGTGCTTCCTTAGCATTTCCCCAGATAGTTTTTCTGGAGCATACCTTATTCTCTATTCATTTAGCTTCAGGTCATGAATGGTAGTGGACAATTAAACAACTCACTAGAGAGTTGTTTATGGAATGCCCTGCCTGCTGCAGTTGTAGATGTGCCAAGTTTGGGGGCGTTTAAGAGGTCAGAAGATGGGTTTATGGATGAAAAGGGAATGGTTTAGGTTAGAGGGTCATTGCTTTTTCTTAATTGGTCGGCGCAACATCGAGGGCCGAAGGGCCTGTTCTGCGCTGTAATGTTCTATGTTCTGTGTTCTAAGGAGTTTCCACAAATATCCCATCATCAAGGATGGAACAACCCAGCACACAAATGCAAAAAAAAAGGCTGAAGCATTCTGGTTAATAAACCATCTCGACCTCCAACAGTGGTCCCCAGCAATCTAAGTATTACCATTACTTGACATTCAATGATATTACCATCACTGAATCTCACACTGTCAACATCCTTGGGGTTAACATTGATCAGGGGCTACAAGAGCAGATCAGAAACTGAATATACTCCAGTGAATTACTCATCTCTTAACTCCCCAAAGCCTGTCCACCATCTACAAGGCACAAGTCAGGAGTGTGATGGAATACTTCCCACTTATCTAGATGAGTGCAACTGCAACAATACTCAAGAAACTTGACACTATCCAAGACAAAGCAGCTCACTTGATTGGCACCACATTCACAAATATCCAGTCCCTCCACCACCAACGCTCAGTAGCAGCAGCGTGTACTATCTACAAGATGTATTACAGAAATTCACCAAAGATCCTTAGGCAGCATCTTCCAAACCCATTTCCATCAAGAATGACAAAAGCAACAGGTATGTGGGAACACCACCACCTGTAGATTTCTTTCCAAACCAGTCATCATACTGACTTGGGAATATATCACCCGTTCCTTCGCAGTCACTGGGTCAAAATCCTGGAATTTCCTCCCTAACGACATTCTGGTCAACTCACAGCACATGGACTGCAATGTTTCAAGAAGACAGTTGATCAACACCTTCTCAAAAGCAACTAGAGATTGACAACAAATGCTGGCCAGCCAGCAATGCCAGTCCCATGAATTAATTTTAAAATTCTATCACCATTCTCTGGATCTGTTGAGCTGCCTTATTTAGCTTCAGTGTTCTGAAGTCTATTGTTACAGCCCTTCTCAGCCTTCACCAGAATTGAGAGTCCATTCCCCAGCTCCCTCTCAGCCTTGCCACTCTTTCATTACACTTGTGAACTCAGAGTGCTCTGGTTCCATCCCTCCTATTTGATTTATAAACTTGTTCCTGCAGCAGGTCATTTCGGCTTTCAGCAGGAACAGAAATTAACACCTAAATAGCCAAACATGTCTTTCCCGGCGTGAATTCTATCCACAGCTCCCCTTCAGGCTTAGGAATAATAAATTAACTATCTAAAACTATATCTTATTTCCAACTTTTTACCCATTCAAAAATAAATCCCTTAAATCTATCATTGGGTTTCTAAAGACTAAATACTTTTTGTAGAAACCCTTGGTTCACCTTAATATCTGGAAAGCTGTCATTGGCTGTCAAAGTCAGCGCACTTCTCAACTTCTATGTCACTGGGTTTTTCTGAAATGTATTAACCTGGGACCTTTTCAAAATTAGTCAGCTTGCTGCCTGGACCTATATACAACAGCACACTTTCAGAAGAGCTGAGATTTTATTGCATTTTGAGATGATTCCATTCTATCATTTTTCTTCAACAGTACTGAGATGCTTTTTGTGCACAAGGCTTGCAGTCCCATCTCAACTCTTCAGCTCAACATTGCTCCAACTAGTGTCAGTCATTTCTAGAAAGATCATTGAGCAAACTATCAGCTTTTTGAAGATTTTGCTGTATTAATAGACCTGCACAGGAGTATGCACCCAAGCAGATCTCCCATGCTGTGCCCCACACGTTTGCTATTCAGAACAGGTTTTAAATGAAAGAATTGTCAGAGATTGATTTGAATACACAGAGCTAATGAACATGGATCTCACCTTCACTGAGGGTCAATACGCACAGGATATTTTTCAAGGTTGATTACAAGGTGAGACCTTAGACAGATTTTTAATATACATTTTTTTCAGCTTAAAAGGGTATCCTTTGAAAATTTCCATTACTATATCCCAACTTCCCCAGCCTTTCTGTTAACACTATCATGACATACTTAAGTATCTGTCATTAATAAATCTGTCACATCATTCCAACCAGAGTTGTAATCCTTGATATGCTCAGCAAATGGTAAGCCAAATTAAAGTGCCCTATTAAATATATTTTACAATAACAGTGATCAAACTTTCTTCTAATTATCTGATTTCTCTTAACTGTCTAGATATATTTTTCAATTATCTATCTTCATGCTGCACCTGGATGTCACCTGAGAGCATATTTTATGTGGTGTTACTACATTGGTACAAGATGCTGTTAGGACAGAGGATATCATCTCTAATGCAACGGAGTCCTAGAAAGGACTTGCTGTAAGGCTGCATCTTTTGAAAAACTGATTAAGTAGCTTGACCTTGGCATTCTTGGCTTGTAGCCTAATAAATATCTCTATCTGAGAAACAATTTCGCAGCTCCATGCCTACTGGGCTAAGGTTCCATATGTCTAATGATCATCTGGATTGCAGGCCCAATACTTTCCTACAGATGCAGAAACCCTGAGAGAATGATTCCCAAAACCTAGTCCCAAAGGCCTGAAATTAGGGCTCTCTCTCAAATTCATCCCGGAGGGCCTCAACAGCCCACAAGAAGGACATATGAACATCCTGCAATCTTTCTATGAGGGCAGAATTCTTTTAGACATCACTGAAGAGCCCACTTGCTTTGTTGATAACTGCAAAGAGGAAAAATATTCCCACACATTGTCACATTTAAGGTCGATGAGGAGTTGGTTAGTTCAGTTGTCTGGAGGGCTGATTTGTGATGTAAAGAAATGTCAATCTCAGTGGTTCAATTCCTGTACCAGCTGAGGTTATTCATGAAGGCTTGCTTTCTCAACCTTGTCCCTCAAGGGAGAAAGCAACCTATGGTTGTCTGGGCCTATAGTGATCTTACCTTTTTATAATGTCAATGGATTCCCCGATGAACTACTGCCTGCACATTGTTATAAATTGTTTGGTACTGACTTGCTAGCATTAGCTGTTTGTAGGGAACAATCCCCGAGGCATGCCTGATGTTTGACCTTGGACCTCATTTGCATTAGACCGGCAAGCTGCAATCATTTACTGGGCAACACTAGGAAGCTTGCTACAAAAGAGGATTTCAATTTCAAGTCATTGCTTCACCAGTAAAGGCCCTCAGGTCGGTGCTGGGAAAGAGCTGGAAGCCATCAAGAGGGAAACATGCAATCCAAAAAGGTAGGTAAAGAGCAATTAAAAGAATACATTAAAATTGTTTGATTGGGCCAGTCTCCAGAATACAGTTGATCACTCTACAACAGATTGCATTACGATAGATTTTAAATCCTCCCTCAATTTTGGAGTAACATTAGTGCCAAGGGTGTACAAGACATCCTTTGCATCCAGCACTGCATCCAGAAATTTCTATGAGTTAAAGTTAAACAATTTTCTTTTAAACAAAATCTATGTCCTAGCCCTGAGCGCAGATTTATTTCATTTTTATTATCAGGAAACAGCACAGAGAAACATTTTAGAAAATAATTAAGGCACTAAAAATTAATATCTTAAACCTCTCATTTGTCACAATAACAAAGACATTTTATGTATTTTTTTAAATGCATGCTAGTTCCCTCAAATGTTTGAATATGACTTATAAATGGAAAAACTGTCTTGTCGTACATTAAGCAGCAACAAGCAGCTGACAGAATGAAAATATTTCAGAGATGGTGGCTGTGGGAGGGATGGGGATATCTCTTATTTCTTCACAGTGAGCTGAAACCACATTTATGCTGTCAGTGATGCAGTACGGACTCTCCATTGTCACTTTCCTTTTCTCGAGTTTGTTTTGTTGCAGCTCGAATGCAGTATATGATTCCTATGAGATAGGTGCGGGCTTTCATTCTTCCCATCCTGGAAGAGGGACTCAGGGAGTCAAATATATTTGTGGCAAAGATGCAAGATTCAGCAGCATGGAAACCTAAAATCCAGTCTATCTCTCTCAGTTTCTCATTATGGCTGCGACTTCCCACTCTCGTTCTTTTCAGGTGGGTTCAGTGATGGGAGCAGAAAATATCACGATGAGTACAAAGTTGACAAGTTACGTCGGTGTGAAAGCTTGCTGCAATCTTCCCTTCCCCCTGTCAGTGACGGGCCGCAGATCACCCCATTAAAAAACTCATTATAATATATTTGCACCTCATTATGCCCCTTCCCCTTCTCACATGGTTAGCACTGGTGCCTCACACTGCCAGGGACCCAGGTTCAATTCTGGCCTCGGGTTACTGTCTCTGCAGAGTTTGTACTTTCTCCCCATGTCTACCTGGGTTTCCTCTGAGTGCTCCAGTTTCTTCCCACCGTGGGGTTTAAGTGGATTGGCCATGCTAAATTAACCCTAGTGTCGGGGGGTTCGCAAGGTACATATGGAGTTGGGTGGAATTGTGGTCAGTACAGACTCGATGGGCTGAATAGCTTCCTTCTGTACTGTAAGGTTTATATGGTTTATATGAAACTCAATCCTCCCCTGTCAAAAAATTCATCCAAACAGCAGTTTTCCATTAGAACAGCACAAATTACCATTGGGTTCAAAAGACATGTACCTGGCAAACATACCACAAAGGTGAGCACAGTGCTCACCACGCAGTTCCACATATTCTAGTGGTTGGCATGGGAATATAGGCTCTAACTCTGGGATATCTTGCTGGGTTTCTACATTACAAACATTGGGCAGCATTTTATGTGCCTTTTTCTCAATGTCCTGCGAACGTGAAAGCAGGAGAGTTGTCAATCCGTCTTCTGGGTGAATTTTTGTGCCCAAGTTTATGCACTCAGTTGTTGAAAATATGGATTATGCTGTTTCTAGCTGGTAGGGGTGGTGGGCGGAGCCTAATTCACCAGACAGCCAGCAGCTCAGATCGGAACATGCCCAGGAAGAGCAGAGGAAAAAATAGCTCTGCTGATAGGAAACCACCACCCCACCCCCCACCCCCCAGCTGCCTTCTCAGGCCAGATACAGCCTTCCCCTCTCCCCCATGGACATCAGAAATTCCCCTCTCAACATTACTGACCCACTTATCTGCCTCCCATCTCCCACCCCATCCCCCCATCACCCTCACTCCTCCTGGCAGATGACCTCATCACCCCTCCTGGCTCCAATAGCTAACTGATATTGCTCTCTCTCCCCCCTACACCTCTTCATCACAAAGGCACAAATTACACACCCACCCTGCACCCCCACACTCATCAGTATGCCTGCAAATGCTGACTTGGCTACCCTTCCATGGTAACAAAGTAAACTGCATTAAACTCTCTGGTATGCTCTAATGGGTGCGTGACTAGCCCAAACTGCCTGCAGATCCCACCATTAAAAAACTCATTATAGCATACTTGCATCTCATTATGCTCCCTTCCCCCCTTCCCACATGGTTAGTGCTGCTGCCTCACTCTGCCAGGGACAGCTCCATAAAAACCCCAAGGATGGACAAACAAGCAGGCAGTGCAGGAAGATGGCCATGAGGAAGACAGCTCCTTCGTTTCTCAGATGCTGACCTAGCCAGGTTGCTAGAAGTGGAGGCAAAGTGGGACACTCTTCCCATCAGCAGGATGCTGTCCCAGAGGGAGGGAGGGATAGAAACACAGCTACAGAAGGTGGCAGTAGCATGCATTCGTGCCAGGGAACTGTCCAGGAGGACCGAGAAGCAGTGCTGCAAGAAACTGACCTCACCCAGGCAACAAAAGTGAGTGAGTGTTTTAACTCATCTAGCATCTTCGCCCTAAATGACCCCAAGATCCCCCCCCTCTCCGTGCATGCTTTCAGTCCATGATTCCCAAGCACCTCCCTTTTCCCATCCAAGACTGTCACAACTCTTGCTCTCTGAGGGCCATCATCTGAAACCCTGCAGGACTCGTGCCAGATTTTACATGAATCCTTCTGCCCCCACAGGAGAAGAATGCCTATAATCACTGGGAAAGGGTGAAGACAGGGAATGGTGTGCCTGAGATCCGGGTCCTCACCCCCTTTAAGGAGTGGCACTGGAGCTTGCGGGAGAGGAGGGCATGTGGATATGAGTGACAGCATGGTCAGGGTGGAGCATAGAACTGATCACCTGCCAATCCTCCACTTATTTGAAGAACTTTCATGCAAGTTTCCTCTTCCTCCATTGCACTTAACCTTGAGTCCTGTGTTGCAGGAAGGGATCCCAATATGCCTGGGCTATCTAGCATCACAGCCCCAACTACCGCTACCACCCATCCCACCCCGACAGCTCCGAAGACTCCTTGGAGAAAACGGATAAAGGGACTTCCAAGGCTGGCATCACTTTTGCGTAAGGTTCCACCTCACAATTCACCATCTCAGAGACTCCCACATCAGTGGGTCAAGTTAGTGACAAGGCATCTGGGTCACTATCTGGTGCACATAGTACACCTTCTCATGTACATCGGGTGGAATAGGGAACAATCGAGACTTCAGGCATGTGGGGGTCTGCCAGAAACGTGGGCACAACCAGTCACAGGCTACATGCTGGACTTCTGAGATCATTTCTCTCTCAGCAGCTAGAGATGCAGCAACAGAGCCAACGAATACAGGAGGGGCTGACAGCCACACTGGGCCAACTGCGAGACTATTGGGAGGAGTCCCAAAGCTTTCAGGCAGACCAGCTATTGCCTGTCTTGCATGATTCTTAGGCTAACACTGCATCAGAGGCATCTGCGGTGGAAAGCCTGGGGCAGGGAATCCTCACCACGAGTGGCAAGTTCTAAGCAATGACCGAGTCACAGCAGACAACAGCTGAGGGTCTCAACAGGCTTCTTGAGATTCTGCAATCCATGGCTGAGGGGCTCAAGGTTTTGCAGGACACCCACGGGACATTGCTAAGGCACAGTAGGCTCTGGAAGCAGCCTTTGAGGAACGTAGCCAATCACAAAGGGCCATGGCTAAGGGGCTGCAGAGCGTGACCCGGTCTCAGAGTGCACTAGCTGCTGCCATTGATAGGTGGCTCCTAACTCAGAGGGCCATTGTAGGCAGCTTGACTACCATGGCAAGAATACAAGTAGTCCTCCAGGACTGGAAGGGCCAGGTGACATCAGAACTTCTGAAGCTCGCTGCAGTAACACTGCCATCCCATAGAATGGAACCTTTTGGGAGGAGAAAGGGCTTGACCCAGCTTTTAAAGTCTGGACAGCTCTTTCTGCCGGCTCATTTGACACTGAGTGGTATGGTGCTGTCCTGATCTGTTGATTTTATGAATCTGATGAACTTTTTGGCAGGTGAAAATTTTTCTATTGTCTCAGCCAAACACCTCTGGGATGCCACGTGTTGAAAACACAGCACAGCTTCTTGATAGTTGTCACTGTGTCTGCAAGTTCACTTTGTAGATGCCCACCATTTTGAGTGGACATTTACTATTACCAAAAACATGGACCCCATAAACAGGCCTGAAAATCAATGCAAAGTTGTGTCTGTAGCCTACCTGGCCATTCCCAAAGGTTCAGTGGTGCTGCCGGTGGCACTTTCTGCCCTTGTTGGCATTTCTAGCAATGACCCATCAATGCCACTATCTCTGCGTCCAAACCTGGCCACCAGATATAGCTCCTGGCCAGTATCTTCATTTTGGATACTCCAGGATGCCATGGATATCTAAGGATATAAAGGAGGATATGAAATTGAAAGAAAATGCGCACAAAGTGGCAAAGATTAGTAGGATTGGAAATCTTTAAAAGTCAACAAAAAAACCATTAAAAAACTATAAAGTAAAGTAAGATAGATTATGAGAGTAAACTAGCTCAGCATAAAAACAGATAGCAAAAGTTTCTACAAATATATAAAATGGAAAAGTTTGGCAAAAATAAACATTGGTCTTTTAGAAGATGAGAAGGGTTATGTAATAACTAGAAATGAGAAAATGGCTGAGGCATTGAACAGGTATTTTGTGTCTGTCTTCACAGTGGAAGACACAAATAACATGCCAAAAATTCATGATAGGAAGGCTATGACAATTGAGGACCTGGAAACTACCATTATCACGAAAGAGGTAGTGTTGGGCAATTTAATGGGGCTAAAGGTAGACAAGTCTCCTGGCCCTGATAGAATTCATCCCAGGGTACTAAAAGAAATGGCAGGGGAGATAGCAATTGATTAGTGGTAATTTACCAAAATTCACTGGACTCTGAGGTGATTCCCACAGATTGGAAAACAGCAAATGTGATGCCATTGTTTTAAAAAAGGGCGTGGACAAAAGGCAGTTTGGTTTAACTTCAAATAATAGCAAAACATCCGGATATAAATTGTTCCATTGATAAGTTGCAGCATGAAGGGCAGGTCATGTTTGACTAATTTAGTGGAATTCTTCGAGAACATTATATGTGCAGTGGACAATGGGGAACCTGTAGATGTGGTGTATTTGATAAGGTGCTGCACCAAAGACTACTACATAAGATAAAGATGCACAGTGTTATGGGTAATGTGTTAGCATGGATAGAGATTGGTTAACTAACAGAAATCAAAAAGGGCATTTTTCTGGTTGGCGATCAGTAACTAGCGATGTGCCTCAGGGATCAGTGTTGGGACCACAATTGTATATGATTTACATGGATGATTTGGAGTTGGGGACCAAGTGCAGTGTGTCAAAATTCACAGATGACACTCACATGAGTGGTGGAGCAAAGTGTGCAGAGGACATTGAAAATCTGCAAAGGAATACAGATAGCCTAAGTGAGTGGGCAAGGGTATAGCAGATGGAGTACAATGTTGATAAATGTGAGGTCATCCATTTTGCTAAGAATAACACCAAAATGAATTATTAATTAAATCCTGAAAAATTGCAGCATGCTGCTGTGCAGAGGGACCTGGGTGTCTTTGTGCAAGAATCTCAAGCAGTTGGTTTGCAGGTGCAGCAGATAATTAAGAAGGCAGATGGAATTTTGTCCTTCATTGCTAAAGGGATGAAGTTTAAGAACAGCGAGGTTATGTTACAGTTGTATAGGATGCTGGTGAGGCCGCACCTGGAGTACCGTATACAATTTTCATAGAATCATCGAAACCCTACAGTACAGAAAGAGGCCATTCAGCCCATCGAGTCTGCAGCAATCACAATCCCACCCAGGCCCTATCCCCATATCCCTACATATTTACCCACTAATCCCTCTAACCTATGCATGCCAGGACACTAAGGGCAATTTTTAGCATGTCTATCAACCTAACCCGCACATCTTTGGACTGTGGAGGAAACTGGAGCATCTGGAGGAAACCCACGCATGTACAAGGAGAATGTGCAAACTCCACAGTTTTGTTCTCCTTACTTGAGAAAGGATATATTGGCACTGAGGGGGTTGCAGAGAAGATTCACTAGGTTGATTCTAGAGTTGAGAGGGTTGGCTTATGAGGAGAGACTGAGTAGACTGGGGCTCCACTCATTGGAATTCAGAAGAATGAGGGCAGATCTTATAGAAACATAAGATTATGAAGGGAGTAGATAAGACAGAAGCAGGAAGTTGTTTCCACTGGTGAGTGAAAATTGAACAAAGGGGCATGGCCTCAAAATAAGGGAGGGCAGGTTTAGGACTGAGTTGAGGAGGAACTTCTTCAACCAAAGGGTTATGAAGCTGTGGAATTCTCTGCTCAGTGAAGCAATGGAGGCTATCCTGGTGGCTGCAAAAGAGACGGTTGCCTTAAACTTTTACAGCACTGCCTCTTTTCAGAGTTGGAGCCATTGGCAGCATGCAATGTTTGACAGTTGCTTGAAAGATACTTGTATACGGAACTGCCGGGGCCTCCCCCTTTTCTTTCTCTTGCCTCTTCACCTCAGGGCAAATGACAGCCATTAAATGTGTCTGGTAGCCATCTCCTTCTACTCCTGTGAGTGGCAGACCTAGGCCTCCTCTGTCCACAGTTCATCCTCCTGCTCCCTCTCTTCAGTTATAGCAGCGACCAAACGAGCAGCAAGATCAATGGGTTGCATTGCAAAAGCCATCTCCTCAGTCTGAAGGGAGGGAGGGTGGATTTAGAGAAGAGGAAAGACAGACAACTCTGCTTGCCCCCAGCAACACACAAACCCCATAACCACCTTCCCCCCCACAAACTCCCAGCAACACACAATCCCCATACCCCCCCAACAGACTCCCAGCAACACACAAACCCCATACCACCCCCCCACAACAACAGACTCCCAGAAACACACAAACCCCATACCCCCCGCCACAACAGACTCCCAGAAACACACAAACCCCATACCCCCCGCCACAACAGACTCCCAGAAACACACAAACCCATACCCCCCCCCACAACAGACTCCCAGAAACACACAAAACCCCATACCCCCCCCACAACAGACTCCCAGAAACACACAAACCCCATACCCCCGCCACACACAGACTCCCAGAAACACACAAACCCCATAACCCCCCCACAACAGACTCCCAGAAACACACAAACCCCATACCCCCGCACACAACAGATTCCCAGAAACACACAACCCCAATACCCCCGCCACAACAGACTCCCAGAAACACACAAAACCCCATACCCCCCCACAACAGACTCCCAGAAACACACAAACCCATACTCCCCCCACAACAGACTCCCAGAAACGCACAAACCCCATACCCCCCCACACAACAGACTCCCAGAAACACACAACCCCATACCCCGCCACAACAGACTCCCAGAAACACACAAACCCCATACCCCCCCCACAACAGACTCCCAGAAAACACACAAACCCCATACCCCCCCACACAACAGACTCCCAGAAACACACAAACCCCATACCCCCCCCACAACAGACTCCCAGAAACACACAAACCCCATACTCCCCCCACAACAGACTCCCAGAAACACACAAACCCATACCCCCCCCACAACAGACTCCCAGAAACACACAAACCCATACCCCCCCACAACAGATCCCAGAAACACACAAACCCATACCCCCCCAAAACAGACTCCCAGAAAACACACAAACCCATACCCCCCCCCCCACAACAGATCCCAGAAACACACAAACCCAAACCCCCCACAACAGACTCCAGAAACACACAAACCCCATACCCCCCCACAACAGACTCCCAGAAACATATACTTCTCATACCTCTCCACTGACCTCCCAGCACCACATATTCCCCATATCCCCTCCCCACAGACCCAGAAACACATTTCCCATACCCCCCCACAGACCTCCAGCAACATACAAACCCCATACCATCACCCTCCACAGACCCCCAGCAATGCATAAATCCCATACATCCCCACAGACTTCCAGAAATATATACTCGCTACATTGCCCACAGACCCCAGAATCACACATTCCCCATACCCCCCCAACAGACCCCCAGCACCACACACTCCCCATATTCCCACAAACCCCAGCAGCACACACTCCCCATACTCCCACAGGCCCCAAGAAACATACACTTCTCATACACCTCCAAACCCCCAACAACACATTTTTCTCATACATCCCCCACTGACTCCCAGCAACACACAAACCACATACACCCCCACAGACACTCAAAAACATACACTTCCCGTACCTCTCCGCTGACCCCCAGAACCACATATTCCCCATATCCCCTCCCCACAGACCCAGAAACACATTTCCCGTGCCCCCCCACAGACCTCAGCAACATACAAACCCCATACCACTGCTCCCCACAGATCCCCAGCAACACACAAATCCCATACACCCCCACAGACTTCCAGAAATATATATTCCCCACATCGCCCACAGAACCATACATTCCCCATACCCCCCACAGACCTCCAGCAACATACACTCCCCATATTCCCACAGACCCCGAGAAACACATACTCCTCATATACCTCCAAACCCCCAACAACACATATTCCTCATACATCCCCCACTGACTCCCAGCAACACACACTCCCCATACAGCCCTCAAAGATCCCAGAATGGCAACAAAGCCATTCCCCCAATTCCCTCACTCACAAACACACACACACATATCCCACGCAATAGTGTTGCTTGACAAGTCCTGAGGCCAAAGCACTGCCACTTCAGAGAGTTTCCAGCCCATCCCCCACCTGCAAACAGTGCTTGCTACTGACTACACTAGGACCCGGAGTCAGCAAGACCTGAGATCAATGCTCTAAACTGGGACCATGCTGAGAGTCCAAGGTTGGACCCCATGAGCAATAACAGACCCCTCACCCCCCTGCTCCCACCCCACCCCCTCCCCCACACCACCCCCCCCCACCACCACCACACACTCACAGGCATCCCGATCTGAAACGCAACATGGCCACTGTGAAACAAACTCACTGAGCAGCACAGAGCTGTTTGAACAGATTGAGAGTGAAGCTCACTAATGATATTGTGATGAATGCAAACAAACATGTAAATTGACATTTCACCTGTTCTGGGTGGGCTCCCAATGGCATTGATTTTTTTTCCCGCAAAATGGGAATGAGCATGAAAACAGGTGCCATTCCCGCTAGTCGCATCACGCCCGATTTTATGACATTTCAACAAAATGAGCACGACAAGGTCATAAAATTTTGCCCATTGACCTGATTTTTCAGATCAATAGAATTTTGGACTGATGATTCTACTTTGTGTCCAAAATCATCAAGGGCATCTTACAGAAGTCCAGACCACTCTGCTGGAAGTAGAAATCAGGTTAAAAATGCTTTTATTTTCACTTGGGCTCTGCAAAGGTTGCTTTTGCTTCAATCAGTTTTCAGCCACTGCAGTTCAAGGAGTGGGCATGTTTTGTTGAGGAAAAGATAAAAAATGAATTAAAAGAAGGAATGATACCTATCTCCCATTGCTATGAAATGGTTAAATATATATGTATTACATACACAAAAGCTCAGTAAAGAAGAAAAGCATGCTTCGATTTATTGGGTCTGTGATGATATGAGGAATTTGTTAAACACTCCCATTAAGATACACTTTAATTCACTAAATCTTTTAATATTCCATAATCTTGAATATTATCCTCTGACATAAAACACTGCTGTTGTTTCTGATCCTGCTACAGACCTCTTTTATATGTTGCCTTTTCTTTACAAATTTGCACAATATCCCACAATACAAACACCAGAAGTTACAGAATTAGAGGTTTCTTTTCATTGTGAACCAAGTATTAAGGTGTTCATTAGCAACTGACATGTAGCCTTCCTTCCTTCAGAAAATCTAAACACTATTATACACTCTATATAGTATAAAAATTTTAATTTTCTCAACCACTTCAATCATTCGCTTGTCAGACTTACACATTTTGAATTCAAAATGGAAATTGTTTCAATAAAAATACAAAATTATTCGTGTAAACCAAGTCACTCATTTGGCACATCTATAGAATAGAACCCATAGAATCCCTTCAGTGTAGAAGCAGAACTATTCAGCCCATCAAGCCTGCACTGACCAAAATCCCATCCAGGCCTTATCCCTCATATTTACTCTGTTAATCCCCCTGGCACTAGGGTCAAGTTAGCACGGCCAATCAACCTAACCAGCACATTTTTGAACAGTAGGAGGAAACCAGAGCACCCGGAGGAAATCCACACAAGCACAGAGAGAACACGTAAACTCCACACAGTCAGTGATCCAAGGCCAGAATTGAACTCTGGTCCCTGTGCTAACCACTCACTATTCCACTCCTTTCACTGGAGAGGTTCTTCTACTTCCCATTTCTTAGCGGATGTTGCCGGGCCGACTTCTTCCAGAATGCACCAGTGAAGTCCCTCACCCGCCTCTATCAGATCCAACACATTATAAAAAACTAATTCTGAACCACACAGCGTATCGTAAAACAATGTAGAACCACAGTTCAAAGAGAGTGACTGCACGCAGAAAGTCAGAATACTCACGGTCTTCATTTCCAAAACTTGTATTCATTAGTTACTTATTGTATTTCGTATGTAAAAGTTACATTTGTGGTTCCTGGGTTTCTTTGACAATGCATAATATTACAAACACTAAAATTTACTTAAATAATTCACATTTGGGAGGAAAATAATATGCATAGGTTTGTCATTTTAAGAGGCAATCCAGTATAATTTCTGCACTTCAAACCATTTTCCTAATGCCAGAGGGTGAGAAAGGAAGACACTAATTTGCAAAAGTGATCTAACATGCTTAAGATGTTGCAGAAAGTAAATTAATTACCATATTCTATAGAATAACAATATAACATAGAATAAGGGCATTCAGCCCATTGTTTGTTCTAGTTCTTTGAAAGAGTTATCCAATTAATGCCACTTCCCTACTCTTTTCCCATAGACTGATATTTTTTACCTTCTCCAGTGTTTATCCAATTCCTTATGAAAGTGTCTAATGAATCTGTTCCCACCAACCTTCCAGGCTGTGCATTTCAGATTATAATAAGTTCCTGCGTAAAAATATTTCTTCTTGTTGCATATGATTCTTCTGCCGATCACTTTAAATTTTGAGGCCTATTTTCCCATTCCGTCCATCACGGGAATCATAGAAGGCGAGGGGCGGACCACGGAAAGGAATGTTGACCTTGAGTGGGATTTTCCAGTTTCAGAACACGTGCAACCAGAAAACCTTACCCTATGGGCTGGAATTCTCTGGCCATTCACACTCGACCCTTGCTGCCAACAGGGAAAGAGAATTTGGTGCTCAGCCAAATCTCCATTCACTGCAGTGGGACTGGAGAATCCCAGCTGCAGGCAAGGTTGGAGAATCCAGCCCTGTGTATTTCTGTTACCAACCTTCTTTCTAGTGAAAACAGTTGTTCGTTATTTATTATATCACAAAACTATTCATTTATTTGAACATTCTATTCAATCTTTGTTCTAAAGGGAACAACTTCAGCTTCTCCATTTTATTGCATTACTGAAGTCTCTTATCCTTTACACATTCTAAGAAATTATCTTGAAACACTCTCCAAGACCTTGATATCCTTGCTATAGTGATATCCAGAATTGGACATACTGGTTGATGCCATACTGGTAATTTATAAAGTTATCTGTTAGAATCCCATCTGATGTTTCTATTAGATGGGGAGATCCAAGAATAGAACCTTGGCTCAAAAGATTGCAACTTTTACTTGCTTTGGAAACCACGAACAGAGTCATAGGAATACCAATTAGATCTTAACAACACAGAAGAAATCTTAAACATGAGAATTTGACTGTAATGAAGTACTCCTTCTCTCCCATTTATCATCACAAATATATACAGATTTCAAGGATGACAATCCACTCTGAAATTCAGAGGCAGGTGCCACTCAATTGATTGCCAGTAGATTTCTCTCAACTTTCCCCATGATTGTCACACAGGTGTCTTCAAATTCCACTCTCAAAAAGAAATGCTTTAAAATCCTCCTTCAAAAAAATGCTATCAGCTGTTTTTATTAAGGATCTGCATCCAGATTTTCAAATTAAGCTATCAAACAGGGCTTTCACTCAGCTCCATTAGCAAGAACCGCCTCCAGGTTTTCCAACTTTCCTTTGAGAATTTCTCATTCTTAATGTTGTTATACAAATTCTGAGATCCAGCCACCAATTGCTTCATTATTATTTCATCTATCACCTCACAGGCTGTCATGAGATATCAAAAACCTTAGAACAACTTGTTTTTGGCTTTTCCATGGTCAACTTCTCAGCTCTGTCTGTGACTTCAATGAACAGCAAACTATTCTAGTTCTAACTTCCTCTGTTCCTTTAACTTCAGACTTCCTGGAAACTTCTCGAAATATCTCTAGTTTCCTTAAGCAGCTATTTTTTTAGATAATTACCACTTGCTTCCTTACTCCTTATTCCATTGAATGACTGTTCTTCATCCCAGCAGAGGGGGATGTTTATTCTGTAACTGAAAATTTCCTTCTCCTCTGGCTTCCAGTTAAAATTAAACTCAAAAAGCTCTTTTCCCTAAAAATGACCCCTGGTTGCTAAACAACATTCTTTCCCCAAGTGTATTTACTTTACATGTCATAAACTCTCTCAACACAATAGAAACACAGTTTGAACTGAAACCAAACCTCCATATTTGCAAACAAATTTGGTTAGCATGAATCTAAATAGAGTCTTTCCTAGTCAAAAACACTAAATTAAACTCACTTAAATAGATACCAAATTTCTAATGTGTAACATAATAAATATAGAGCACTTAAATCTACCTCTATTTACTGACATATAGCATGGCCTCCTTGATTTTTGGCTTGGGCAATGACGAAACACAAGATAGTTTTCTGCACAAACTACAAAGAACATTTGTTTTGAAGACAATCTTTCTTCCCAAGGGCAATCCCACAATGGAACAAGCCGCCAAAGGAAATAACCACAACTCCATCACTGAAATCTTCAAGATCAATTTTCATTTAAATTATTCCCATTTATAAGTTTGCATTATCAGGACTACCATTTCAGCAGGTCATGCCTATTTTATTTTGTGCTGTTCATGTAAATGTTGGTAGAATATGGATGCTATTGTCCATGATGTTGGCATAATCGAAGCAGAAATAGAAACAAATAATTCAGCTAACAGATGTAGAGGAGGAGGCCTGGCGATTAAATGACACATCTGTGTTCCTCTCAGTAAGAGATGAAAACTAAAACTGGTGACAGAATTATAAAAATCTTCTCTGATACACATATGCTGACTTACTTTAATCAAAAGCTGAATATGGTTCTTGTCAAGATTGTAACTTTGCCATAATTAAAACGTATTCCTTTTTTTCCCCCAAGGCCACGTATACAAGTACCCCAGGTATCAAAGGGCAGCCATAAGGAGAATTCCTCAGATGACTCCTTTCCTTCTGAGGAGTGCACTACTACAATCATGCACCAGCACAAATGCACACACTTCCTTGGGCCACTCAGATATGACTTAGGATTTTCATTTAGTGATTCACATTCAGAACTGTGCTCAATTGAAAACTGGAGAATCCATGGGATGCAATACTCCTCCAGCTCAGCTAAGATATGGAACATGGTGGGCCATCATTTTTCTTTAATGGGATGGGATCATGTTGTGAACACTTAATTTCTCTTCTCAAGCAGCTGCAGTCCATCTAGTGTAAGTACATCCATAGTGCTGTTAGGAAGGAAGAAGAAGGAGTATACTCCAAGTGCTTTGGCAAATTAGTCACTTGTTGACAGATATGCCACTCAAACTCTTTGTAATAGCAGAGAAGCTGGAGGAGTCTAATGGATTAGAGACAATACCAGCCTTATCATAGGCCTTTTGATACATTACTGATCTCCACCAAGCTCTTGTGCAAAAGTTTTATCAATTCCTTAAGAAGTTTTATTCATTCACTAGGTTGGAATAAGCATCATTGTCAAGGCCAGAGTTTATTGCCAACCCTAAATATCTTTGCAAAGATAGTGATGAACCTTCTCTTTAGACCACTACAGTTCATGTGGTGAAGGTATTTTTTACAGTGCCACTTGGGAGGGAGTTCCAGAATTGTAATAGTAATGGTACTGGCCCTGTAGTGGGATGATGATGATAATAGGGAACATGGAAGTAAGAACTTCATTCAAAGTGTTCCTACTTCTAATTCATTTCCCACACACCCTCTACCACCTGCTCCTCTACTGCCCACTCCCACCCCACCAGCCAATACCAACTTACTGCCTCACCTCCTACAGACTGCCCCTGTACAGGTGTAACGTGGAGCAAATTTTGGTGGGATCTCAGAGCTCCCAAGAGGGCAAAGGTGCAATGAATTTAATAGTCAGGTAGTGAAAGTGGACACAGGATTTTATTTGTTGTGTTTCACACCAGCTGAATCTTTGCAACCTTAGGGCATCCTGGGCAGACAATTAAGTGGCTGGTCTGTTGATGGGTACGCACCAATCTCATCCTCCTCTTTCTCTGTAATCTGTTTACAGAAGGGAGGGAGTAATTTACCTGCGCATCATCCTCAACTACAAACCTTTCTGTGTATGACTGATCCCACTGCAACATGCTGTTGGCTGTCAGAGATGGTAGTGGTTTTCTTTATCTATCAAATGTTTCTTCAGAAGGAACTCTTCAACATGCAGTTAATAAAAAAAGCAACAAAACTTATTCCAACTTATAAATCAAAGAAAGGATTCAATAAAGAAACATCATTATTCCACATCTGGAGTCTTGCCCTGGGCTACTCCAAACCTCCCACAGTTCTATATAGTTCCTTATTTATAGTGAAGCAGCTGGTCAGCTGACTGGTATGTCACTCTGTAATTCGGTCCATGATTTACTGGGTGAGTTGACCCTTACACCTTGATCCCATTGGTCACATTACATCCAATAGAAAGTTGTCACTGGTTACATTCTAACATCAAATACACCCAAGATGCCTCCAGTCCTGAGGTTTGAAAAAGCTGTAACCACCCAGGTACTCCCTGTCAAACACTTGCTGGAGGAAAATGAGACAGCAGCTGCAGTAAGTGAGCTTTAATTCAGATGGGATAATGACAAGTTTAAATACTCAGCTGAACCATTGCTCTAACTCACCTCCATTTCCCTGATCAGTTTCCTGAGCTCTGGGAAGCCTGCCCTGCTCAAGGGATATTTGGAGCCAAGTCAAAAGCAAATTTAAAATATCTCATTAACTTTTCCTAAAGACATTAATCGCACCAAGAAGGACTGAACTGCATTCAATTAGGGCTTCCCCGAGCTTTGTGAGTAAGTACTGGCATCTTAACAAGCATCAGATAAACCTGGAAGTGGGCATGCTGTAACCGGGCTGTGCTTTGTCACTGTAAAAGTCTCATCAAGTAGGATTTTCCAGCCTCGTTCACCCCAAAACTGGAAAATTCTGCCCAAGGTCAGCGGACCTTTCCATGGTCCAAATTAATTGGCATTATGTGCTTATAAGTGAACGTCAGAATCAGACTGTTAAAGTTAAATCAAATTTGACCAATTTGATGGATAAGCAAGTTTTAGCCATTTTGCACATTGCCTCTAAGAGCTCCTGCCCCCTTTTCCTGCCAGACCAAGAACTGACATCTTCTTCTGAGAGATTTACTTCTTCTCCAGTTAAGATCCTGTATGTTCTGCTGCTGACCACAAACAGTAACACAAAACTCCCAATTGATTCCTGTTTGTCTTTTTTAACATAGCTTTCAGCCCCATACCATTGTCAGCCAGAGTCTAATGACTCAGAAATTGGTTCTGGCCGGGGTTTGGAGTGGCATGGTTGCACAGTGATTAACATTGCTGTATTACAGCATCTGGGACTTGCGTTCAGTTCTGGCCTTGGATGACTGTCTTTGTGGAGTTTGCATGTTCTCCCCATTTCTGAGTGGGTTTCCTCTGGGTGATTTATTGCCTTTTCTATGATTCTATGTGCAGGTTGGATGGATTAGCCATGCTAAATTGCTAAATCTAAAGATGTACAGGTTAGATGGATTGACCATAATAAATGCATGGGTTTATGGGAATTGGGCAAGGGGGGTTGGGCCAGGCCTGGGTAAATTGTTCTTTAGGAGAGTTGGAACAGGCCTCCTTCTACACTTTAGGGATTCCATGGGTGGGATTTTACAGCTTCACTTGAATGAGATTGGAAATTCCACCAAAGATCACTGGACACATCCATTTGCCCCTCACCCTCTCCAATTCTGTGGTGGACAGGTGGTAGAATTCTGGTGTGGGTGTGTGTGGGTGTGGTATGTGGGGTGGTGTAGGGAGGTGGACAAGGTGCAAAGCAAGAGGCTCATGGTAACTCCAACTGCAGCTTGCAATTTATTGTTATATAGCAAGATGAGGCTGAAGTATGAATTGAGAAGAGGAGTAGGCAGTAACACACCACCACCTTGATTGTCCTCAATGATGTTGGGTGCCACAAGCGCTGTTTTAGCTGACCCCATGATGCAGAACACCACTAGCTACATTGGAGAATAAATGTCAATAGTTTGTTGCACTGTGTTTGGATGATCTGTCTGCCATGCTGAATAACTGGAGTTATGTAGAAGCAGTGGGAAGTGAGTATGGCATCAGCAACATTGTTATGTGTGTAAGGGTGAAGTAAAGTATGTGAACGTAAGGTGAGATTCCTGAGTACTAGGGAATGCTGATGGGTGAATGATGGCATGTGGTGAAACTGAGAAGTGTGATAAATTGATAGTGTGGTAGACAAGAGCTGTCAAGTGAAGAATGGATTTACTGGCCTTGGTTATTCCATAACCAATCCACCTAGCTTACACACCTTTGGACATTAAAGTACAATTTAGCATGGCTAATCCACCTGACCTGCACATAGAACCATTGAAAAGTCATAGCACAGAAGAAGGCCATTTGGCCCATCTTGTCCAAGCCAGCCGAAGGACACTCAATTGCCCTTTCCAATCCCACCTTTCTGCACTCTGCCCAAAGCACTGTAGCTTACAGCACTTAAGGTGCAGATCAATATACTTTTCAAAAGAATTTAGGTGCTCTGCCTCCAGCACCAACTCAGTCAGTGAATTTTAGATACTCATCATCCTCTGCGTAAAGAAGTTCTTCCTCATGTCCCCTCTACAGCTACTGCATTTGTCTTGAATCTATGTCCCCTCATTCTAGAATTCTCCGGCAAGAAAAACAATTTTATCCTGTCTACTCTATCTCTTCCCCCCATAATTTTTTACCCCTCTATCAAGTCACCCCTTAGCTTTCTTTGTTGCAAGGAACATAACCCCTAACTATCCAATTTCTCCTTATAGCTACACTTTTATAGACCTATACATTCTTTTGAACATGTTTGGACTGAGATAATTAAACGATTTCCAAACTGATGTCAGGTCTTTGGGACCAGACTCCAGGAGATTAACCCATTGCCCCTGTTTGCAATCCCTTTGGGGAGCAATGCTTGATGCCCCTGGCTCTATGACACAGGTGCATGGCTTCCACCATGTACCTGTGAACCACAAAGTCTTTTCTCTACTCTACTGCTTCATTTCCATCCTCTCCATTTGCAGCACTAACAGTCAACAGCAGAGCACAGCTTCCCTTTAAAAGGGGCAGACTGCCTTCAAGAGCTGGAGGCTAGCCAGAACATGTGCTAGTCTCATATGTTGTTGGGTCACTTTTATGTGAGCAACAAACTAGTGGAATGGATCTCATAGGACTTGAAACGCAAATCAGCAGAAAGTTTCTATGCTTTCCGCCTCAGTTAGATAGTGAATGGCGACCCTTTCACCCACCTCTCCCCAGGAATAATAGCGAGCTTTTATAAATTCATCCTCATTTCATCTGTATTTTCCTTTGATGGTTATTTTTCAGTTGCTACTTGAACATATCAGTTTGCTGCATGCATGAAAGTTAATTTTATGTATTTTTGACCTTTCCAGAGGTGTTAGTGATCATACCAATTTTTTCATCCCTCTCTTATTTTGTGTTGTTCAAAATTGTGGAAACTACTATGACTTTTTAGGATTGGATTTTAACTGTACGAACTGCTGCTGTAAGATTGAACTACAGAAAAATTGGCAATATGTGTAGAAAAGTAAGGTGGAGGAAGAGAAGAAATTCTTATGAAGGAAATGGTGTCTATTATTATAGTATAGATGCGGTTAAGCCAGATTATAAATTCAACAAATTAAACAAGGAAAGTGGAGCCAGATAACATAAATGAGAAACAGCGACAAATGGATTTAGAAACCAGGAAATGTTTATTCATTCAAACTGTTAAGTGTTAAATGTTTGGAATAATCACATACAGAAGATAATAGAGGCAGAATTGTTGAAGTTATTTAAAATATAATTAAATGTCGTGATAGAGAAGCCTTGCCATAGTGAAGTAGAAGTCACACTTATTTGCTACGAAGTGGTTTGTGCTTGCCAGCAATGTCAAGCTGGCAGTTTAGCTCTATAGTTGATGCACACATTTGAATTCATAAGACATTAAAATAGAAGAATTGAAAGTTTTGCCAATTGGAATTTAAACCTGATTTTTAAGTTTGCATGTAGCAATATAACTGATCTCCCATAACAGCAGGATATTAAATGAATGCTTACTAGTGTAATTTAGAAGCAAAATGTGTTGAAGATGATGTCTTCTGGCATGCCATAGTTCTTTGTGATGAATAAAGTTTCCATCTAAAGTTTTCATTTCCACTTTCAATGCTTGATGTTCGAATAATTGCCAGTCATTGACATTCTAAATGGCCAAGCGGTCACATTGGTCTTTTATTTCCATATCCTGGTAATGCGGCTCATGTTTGTAGCCACATGACTTTTCTGCATATTTGCTGCTTTGATTTCTTTTTCTGTTTGCTGATGCCTGTCAGACTTTGCTCAGTTTTAGTTGCAGTTCTGCATCAATTTGAAATTTCTGCATTAATCTTTAAACTTAGATTTCAAGAGTGTATGATGGGATACAGAAGGTTCAGAGAAGAGGTGAAAAGGCTCATTGGAGAAGTGGGGAGGGGAATATGCGATGAGACCTGGGAGTCTGTGTACGCCAGTCGCTGAAAGTAAGCATGCAGGTGCAGCAGGCAGTAAAGAAGGCAAATAGTACGTTGGCCTTCATAGTGAGGGAGGGTTTGAGTATTGGAGCAGGGATGTCTTGTTCCAATTATATGGGGCCTTGGTGAGGCCACACCTAGAATACTGTGTGCAGTTTTAGTCTCCTTATCTAAGGAAGGATATTCTTGCTATAGAAGGAGCACAGCAAAGGTTTACAGTGTCCATTGTTATGGTATGGATGACTCTACGTTCCATGCTTAATTTGTTAAATTTATAACCTTTCTTTTATAATCACCTATACCATAATAATGGACACTGTATCCTTCACCTTTTACTATCCTTTTACTATCTGTATGCCTGGCGAAGACTTTGGGATTCGTCTTCATGCTGGCTGCCAACTTTTTCATAGACGTAGAAAAAAAGGGCAGGAGTAGTCCATTTGGCTCATTGAGCCTGCTCTGCCATTCATTATGATCATGGCTGATCATCCAACTCAATAGCCTGATTCCACCTTCCTCCAGACTGATTGCTGGAATGGACGGATTGGTGTATGAGGAGAGATTGAGTCAGTTCGGATTGCATTTGTCGCAATTCAAAAGAATGAAGGGTGTGGGGGGAGGGGAAAGATGGGAGGTGGTGTTCTCATAGATACTTACAAAATTCTAACAAAATTAGATAGAATAAATGCAGAAAAGATATTCCCATTGGTAGTGCAATCTAGAACCAGGGATCAAAGTCCAACGATAAGGAGTAAACTCAGATGAAGAACAATTTCTTCACCCAGAGAGTGGTAAACCTGCAGAATTCGCTGCCACAGAAAGCAGTTGAGGCCAAAGCACGGTAGCCGGAATTTTATCAGCCTCCTGCCACGGGAATCGGAACAGACGAAGGGTGGACCATGGAAAAGTTTAGTGATCTCAGGTGAGACTTTCCAGTTTTGGGGCAAGGCCGGAAAATCCTATTCAGTACGTTTTCAAGGAGTTAGTTATAAATCTTGAGGTGAAGGAGATTAAAGGATATGGGAAGCTGGGATCCGGTTATTGAGTTGAATGATCAATTATGATCAAAATGAATGGTGGTGCAGGTTCAAAGGGCCAAATGGCCTCCTCCTGCTCTCATTTTTTGTGCCTATGAAAAGTTGCATGTTAACATAAAGGAGAATCTCAAAGTCTTATTCAGGCATTTAAATAGTAAAAAGGTGGTAAAAGGAGGAGTAGGGCCAATTAGGGACTTAAAAGAAATTTACAATGGACGCAGAGGACACGGCTGAGGTATTAAATGAATATCTTGCATCTGTCTTTATCAAGGAGGTGGATGCTACCCAAGACGTGGTGACAGATGAGGAAATTCAGTCCCTAGAAAGATTTAAAATTGATGATGAATAAGTGTTGGTATTGAAAGCTGACAAGACACTGGGACCACATGAGACACATCCAAGGATATTGAAAGAAGTGAGATTGAAAATTGTAAGAACATTGGTCATAATCTTCCAGTCTTCTGTAGGCCCAAGAGAGATGCCAGACGACTGGAGAATTGCAAATGTTACATACCCTTGTTCAAAAGTGGCTGTGAAGACAGCCCCAGCAATTACGTGCCAGTCCATTTAACATCAGTGGTGAGCAAGAGTTCTAGAAATAATTATTTTAGGTAGAATTCACAGTCATATAGAAAAAAAGGTTGATTAGGAAGAGCCAGCATGGATTTGTGAATGGGAAATCATATTTAACTAATTTGCTAGAGTTTTTTTGAGGAGGTTACAGTAAGGAGTTATGGAGGTATTGCTGCTGATGTGATGCACATAGACTTTCAGAAGATATTCAACACAGTGCATGCAACAGACTTATGAAGAAAATTATAGCTCAGAAAATTAAAGGGACAATAGCAATATTGTGACAAAATTGACCGAATGATGGAAGCAGAGAGCAATTGTCAGTTGATAGTTTTTGGGCTGGAGGAAGGGTCATATTAGTGTTCTCCAAGTGTCAGTATTGACAGCTTTGCTTTCCTGACATAGATTAATGATCTAGGTCTCGATGTGCAGTGAACAATTTCAAAGTTTGCAGATGACACAAAACTTGAAAGTATTATAAATTGTGAAGAGGAGAGCATAGAATTTTGAAAAGACTTAGACAAGTTGGAGAAATGGCCAGATATGTGGCAGATGAAATTCAATGTGGAAAAGCATAAAGTGATTTTCTTGATAGGGAAAACATGAAGAAACAATGTAAAATAAGAGATAAAATTCTTAAAGTGGTGTTTTATTTCAAATTTCCAGCATTCTGAGTTCTTTTTGTACCTAATTACATGATGCAGATTGCTGCCAAAAGGACAATTAACAGGTTTTGGGATCATGCTAAGTAAATGCAATTCTTCAGGACATCCAACCATGCACCTTTTTAAAATTTAGCAGGGGAAACTGGGCATATGTGTGCATAGATTATTGAAGAACAAATGGAGAGAGCAATTAATAAGCCATAAGAATTCTGGGTTTCATTAATAGAGACATAAAGTACAAGGGTACAAGAGCAAGGAGGTAATGCCAAACATATACAAGGAACTATTTAGACTTCAGCTGAAACATTATGTTCTGGACACCACACAATAGGAAGGATTGAACCCATTGGAGAGAGTGCAGAAGAGGATGGTTCCAGGCATGAGAAACTTCAATTATGAAGATCAAATGGAGAAGTTCAGAGTTTCTCCTTAGCGAGGAGAAAGCTAAGAGGAGATCTAATAGTAATGTTCACAATTTTGAGGGGCTTGGACAGTGTAGGTGTGGAGAAACCTATTCAGTTTATAAAGGGACCAAGAATAAGAGGCACAGATTTTAAGTGATTCTCAAAAGAAGCAAACATAATGTGAGAAAAAACTTTTTTACGCAAGTGTTTTAATCTGAGATGCATTACCTGGCAGTGTGGTGGAAGCAGGTTCAATCCAGGCATTCAAGAAGGCATTAGATGATTATTTGAATAGAAATAATGTGTCAAGGTACAAGGCAAAGACAAGGGAGTGGTACCAAGTTATGATGGTCATTTAGAGATCCGGTGTAGACACAATGAGCCAAACAGTCTCCTTCTGTATTCTGTGATTAATGAAAGACCATCAACTGAAAATGTTAACTCTTCTTTTCTCCAGGTCTCTTAAGCATTTCCAGCACTTTGTGTTTTATTTCAAATTTCCGGCATTCTGAGTTCTTTTTGTACCTAATTACATGATGCAGATTGCTACCAAAAGGACAATTAACAGGTTTTGGGATCATGCTAAGTAAATGCAATTCTTCAGGTCATCCAACCATGCACCTTTTTAAAATTTAGCTTCAAACTGAAAAGTTTAAACTTTATTGGCAATTCTAACTTTAATGTATAAAATGAGTTGCCACATCAATTATTAAAGATATATTTAAATGACAACTGAACTCCTTTGCCAGGCAGCATGTTGTACTAGTTTGGGTAGGGTTGGGAAGTTTGGCAGAGGTCCAATTGGCTAGATACCTGCTCAAGTTGCACTAATTGGAATTTCCTGTCACACAAAAGTGGTTTTAGCACAAAAATAGGAAAGCTATATTTAAATGGCAGATTTATTGTTATCATGGGACTCTCCAATCTTCTGTCTGGGAGTACTTTGAACACTGAGCCAGTACTAGGAATTAGGCAATACAAATCCAGTATTCTGCTGATTTTATATTAATTCCAATAATTGTATTTGATGGAAAAATGAGTTTCAAGCTAGCCAGTACCTTGAACCTGGTTTATTTCCAAGCTTATCACCACAAAGCACCACCACAAATTCTCCCATTTCCACCCCGCTTCCTACCCTCTCCTCTCCCCTCCCCCGTACTTTCACCCACCCCCTTACCCCTTTCACCACTCCACCATATCAAAATGTAGTTGTCTCTGGACTGTAAGAAGTTTGTCAATATCGCTTCTTAGCTTTTTGACTAAGATTAAACTTTGGATCAAACACAAGATGGGGTGCAATGCCATATCTTGTCAGTTTGTTAGGTTTGTCACTCTTGTGGGGACAATGAATTGAATTAATTTTGAATTTGACACTTGCAGGAAATAAGGAGATGAGTTTGAGTTTGCCCAGTCCACTCTCATCATTGTAACTTCAGAATGGAGTAAAAAAAAATTAATTTACAAAGCTGTAACATGGTCTCCATCTCCTTAACATGAAATCACAGTGTACTTCAAAATGTTGGAGAATATAGCAAAATGTCTCCTGGAGAGGAATGCTTCCATTTGCCCTGGGAAATAAATTTTGCATCATCAGAGTTCATTTTTTTTCATCGAAAAATTCTAAATTCACCACTTCAAAAAACTACACTTTTTTATGTTAGTATTTATTCCCTTTTTATCTCAATATTGGGTGCATCTGCAGCTTAAGTTTATGACCCGCGATACGGGTCTTTAATTCAGTTGGATAAAGGAGAATTAATTGAGGAAAGCCAGTATGGATTTGCTGAGCCAGGATTAAATAATTTGAGTTTTTGAAGAGATAACAGAGAGAGTTGGCGAGGGTGATGTCATTAAACTGGTGTACATGGACTTTCAAAACATATTTGACAAAACACCAAGCTTGCAAATAAAGTCAAAACTTGTGAAATAAAGAGGACAGTGGATACAAAGCTAACTGAGTAATAGGAAACAAAGAACACTGATGAACAGTTTTTTTTGCATTAAAGGAAGCTACACAACAGGGATCCCCAAGGTTTGATATTAGAATGACTTCACTTTGGTGTGCAGAGCACAATTTCAAAATTAGCAGATGATACAAACTTGGATGTTTGTGAACTGTGAAAAGGATGATGATTGATTTCAAGAAGATGTGGACAAACTGGTAGAATGGACGGATACCTGGCAGCTGAACGTCAATGCAGAGGTGCAAAGTGATATATTTTTGGAAGGAAGAATGAGAAAAGACTATGTAAAATGTGGGATACAATTCTAAAGGTGATGAAAGAGCAGAGGGACATGTGAGTGCACAAATTACTGTAGATGGCAGGGCAGGTTGAGAAAGTGGTTAATAAAGCAAATGGGATCCTGGGATTTATAAACAGCAGCACAGAATGCAAGGAAGTAATGGTGAATCTTTCAAAAACACTGGTTGGCCTTGACAGAAGTATTGTGATTGGACACAGTGAGAATAAGTTTACAGGAATAGCTTCAGGATTTACTGACATTTGTTACGTGGATCAATTGATAAAGCCAGAACTGTTTTCTTTGGAGAGGAGATCTGATAAAGATGTTCAAAATAATGTGGGATCTGGACAGGATAGATAAACAGTTCCTACTGGTGAAGAAATCAATAATCAGAGTTCACCAGTTCAAGGTGATGGTGCCAGAGGCAGAGGCGACATGAGGGAAAACCTTTTAACACAGTGAGTGGTTGGGATCTGGAATTAACTGTCTGAGTGTATGGTGCAGGCAGATTCAATCACTGTTTTCAAAAGGGAATTGGATAATTATCTGAAGAAAAAACACTTGCAGGGTTACGGGAAAAAGTGGGTGAGTGAGGGCACAGTGCTTACAGAGAGCTGGCATGAACATGGTGGATTGAATGGCCTCCTGGATTGCAAGTATTCTGTGATGCCTGAATCAATTTGCTTAGGAACCCCAGCAGCTGTTTCCACTTCTGCTTCAGTTGTGTTAGCGTAACAGATTAATTAATATCTGTATTCCACCAACATTCACATGGATAGTGCTAACTAAATCAAGCATGACTTGCTGAAATGGCAATCCTGATCATGAAAACCTTTGAATGGAAATAATCTCAATGAGAATAGGTCTTGCAGACTTCAAGTGATGGAGCTGTGACTATTTGTTTTGGCAATTTGTTCCATTGTGGATTTGTCCTTGGGCAGAAAATTTGTTGATACATCATCTTGGAAACAAATGGTCCTTGTAGTTGGTGTGGATAACTACCTTGTGCTATGTCATTGCCAGAGGGCAGCAATACTGTACCTGCTTCTGTGAATTCCCACAAGTCCATTCCATATTTTATAGCATGGTCTGTCTATTTTTCTCCCTCCTTTGCTGTAGTGATTCCCATTCCAAATCTTTGGTCAAGGATGTGACTCAACTACATTTCCCACAGTGAAACCTGTTTGCAAAACAAGATTGGACACAAGTGCAGTCTGTGTGTCCAGCAAGCAGCAGTCAGTTTCTTCAGATTCTGGGCAGCCAAATCAACAGTTTTAAAGGGTTTCGAAAATAATATACAAGTACAAATTCAAAACAATGCCTCTACTTTCTCAGGAGGCTGAGTAAATTTGGCACGCCAGCTACGATTCTCACCAGCTTTTACAGATGCAACATAGAAAGCATTCTTTCTGGTTGTACTACAGCTTGGTATGGCTCTTGCTCTGCCCAAGATCATAAGAAATTACAAAACATCGTGAGCGTAGCCTAA
Organism: Sphyrna mokarran; assembly: GCA_024679065.1. Lineage (NCBI taxonomy): Eukaryota > Metazoa > Chordata > Chondrichthyes > Carcharhiniformes > Carcharhinidae > Sphyrna > Sphyrna mokarran. The sequence goes on from JAGIQG010000013.1 coordinate 39,091,016, forward strand.
TCCATCACACAAACCAACCTCCCATCCACTGAATGTGTTTACACTTCCTGCCAACTTGGCAAAGCAGGCAGCATAATTAAGGACCCCATGCACCCTGCACATTCTATCTTTCATCTTCTTCAGCCGGGAAAAACATACAAAAGCCTAACGTCAAGCACCGACCAACTGCTGCCATCAGACCTTTGAATGGATCTACCTTGCGTTAAGTTGATCTTTCTCTATACCCGAGCTATGATTGTAATACTCCATTCTGCACTCTCCTTTCCTTCTTTATGAATGACATGTTCTGTTTGTGCACACAAGAAACAATACTTTTCACTGTATACTAAAACATGTGACAATAATAAATCAAATCAAATAAAAATTGACAAAGATACCAAACTAACTGTCTCTTGTGGAAACTAAAGATCTACCATAGAGTGTGCTTTTTGTATTGTTTAGTGTGGTGTATGTTGTGTGGTGTTTTATTGTCTAGTGTAGCAAGTCTTTACTTTGTGTTGTGTTGTGTGATTTGCAGTGTTGCTACATTGGCCCTACACATTGGTACTTTATTACATATTTTATGAATCATTGCAGTTCTGAATCTGATTCTGCCAAAAATAAATAATTTTATGTCCTCAATTTTAGATTTAAATATGTGAATCGACAATGTCTGTTCGGTTCATGAACTCTAGCAAAGCTGCACATACTTGCATGTCATGCTATAATGCAAAATCAGCTGATTTAAAAGCTTTGTTTGTGTATGGCGGACCCCATTAACTGGGAGTGCCATAAAGTCATGCAGGGTACTCCCAGTTAGTGCAGTGTGCCAAGTACAAACAACAGAGTACCTTGCTGCATTTTCTGATAAATGTCCTGCTACTCAGTAAGGCTGGAGGAAAAACTGCACCATTCACTAACACTGCTTTGGAAATCCAGCTGCAGGAATTCTTTGCCAAAGCAGCAGGAACGGTAGTGATTGAGAATGTAAATATAGTCTTATCTGTAATCTGAACACATAGCAGGTGAGTGAGTAACTTGCCAGAGTAAGTGTGCTAACACGGACTTGATTTCCTTCCAATGTGTCTTTGCAGCTTTTCAAACGAAAGTTGTTCTATTGTCACACAGAGAAAATGTAGTTGCTTGTGCCAACTGTTTGCATACTTCATACATGCACAGACATGCTCATATTGTATCAAGGCATTTTGCAGTGTGGCTATTCAATGTTTGAACCTACTTATATTCCCATGGCTTAATTTGAAGTAATATTTTGGGTATATTTTTTCTCAACTCTTAATATTTTACACACTATTAAAATATCACTCCTCAGATGTCTCCTTTACAAGCTGAAAAAATATCATAGAGCGGAATTTTCCATTCTGGAGACTAATTCCAGTGGTGGGCAGGAAAGTCAACATATTTCCTACTGGGCCACGGGACAGTGAACATGCATGACCTTCAGCTTTTCTTCAGCTATGCATCCAGACAAATCTCATTGCAGGGACAAGTAGGAAGTCACACTGTTACCTCATGGGGCCAAAGGGCCCTGCACCATATTTAAAGGGCATCAGGACAGACATTAATACATTACAGGACATGAACTCCAGATTACTTCTATGGATTTCTTACAGCTGCAGCTCGTACTGGAGAACGAGAGTGCCTCCGGTATTGCTATTCATTCATCTCCAGGTAAGAGCAGTTCTGACAATAAACACATGGTCAGGCCAATGCTTGCTGCTGCATTGTTCCACATTTCTCAGACTCTCGAGCTTATAGAGGCTCCACTGTCTATTTCTGCTCAGGCCCTTGCTTCTCCTGACCCAGTGCTAACTTACAACGGGCCTACCTTCTTCTCACCTGCAGAGAACCATTACCAAGACAGTGTTGCCTACAGCTTGCATCATCAATGCATCAGCGGAAGTGTGAACAAACTGAAGTGATGTATTGAGTGAGCATGTCCTTCACAGGTTTCCCTCCATCATAAAGCCAGCAGACATGTGCTAAGCCCTTCACATGGCCTCCATGGCAACTCCATCCTACCTCTTTCATGGAATACCAGAGATGGGTGTTCCTCCAGCTCATATCTGAATGCACATGGAGGCCTTTTTCTTTGACCAGGATAATGAGAGCCATATGTAAGAAGCCTGAAGTGGACACGTTTCCACATGTAATCACTACTTCAGAACTCTAGACAGAGCATTGCCTTACCACAATCCCTTGTCAGCCAGGATCATTTACCCTGGAGGATAAAGGTTTGGAGTTGAAAGCTGGCTGCCCTTCAACAGCCATGCCTCTTGGAGGCATTGCCATGCCTCTTGGAGGCATTCACCTGCCTCCGACTGCAGCTATTGGCAAATAGTGCAGAGTGAATAGCAGCTCCCCGCATTGCTGGGATTTTAATGTTATGAGACCCATGAGTTAGGAACAATCCTGCTGCAATGTATGCTTAACCAACAAAGCATTTTTGACATTCAGTTGCCTTGTAATTATTAGGATATTCCTTTGGTTCACCACCTGTGCTGACCTTAATGTTTATCTGTTCAAAAAGATGACCTCATCCCCTCCCTCCCTCCCAATACCTCAAGGGATCTCACTGACTGTGTAGACAAGAGCATTTTGAAAAAAAAATCTCACCTTACAACCTCCACCATCTTCGACCTTCCCCCATCACTCACCACCACTGATTCACACAATATCATCATTCCTCTCCCCTCCGTTATCCTTGAGCCTCTGCCATTCCCTGGATCCTATCATGATCCACCATTATGGGCGGAATTTTACAACCTCATAGCACCCATTTTGTGGCACGGAAAGGTTGTAAAATCAGGCATGATGCAAACAGTGGGAATGGCGCCTGTTTTTGTGTCCCTCCCATTTTACCAGGAGAAAAAAATCAAGGTGGTCAGGGGCCCACCCAAAAGGGACAAAAGACCAATTTGCATTTTTTTTCCATTCTCACAATGTCATTAGCGAGATTCATTCCCAGTTGTACAAGCTCAGCTCCCTTCATGGCCTCGATCACTGCAGCCAGATCAGTCAAGGAAATGCCTCAGATGTAAAAGTTGCATTCAGGTGCTAGAGCAGAGAAGGTGAGCGAGGAGGTAAGACTCTGCTTTCAAATTGCTCCAAGCTGCTCCAACTTGCTGAGGTTTCTTTGTTGTGGCCATATTGTATTTTGGGTCGAGGAAAGTCTGTTAGTGAGGGGAGCTGCTGTTGTTCATGGGATCTGACTTCTCTCAGGACAGACCCGGCTCTGAAGCTGAATCTCCAGCAGCCGAGGGAGAAGTGATCGCAGAGGCCCAGCATATAGTCTGAAGCCGGCAGAGTCCTTGCCTCCAGCAGGACCGCACGTGCCAGAGGCCTTGGATGTTCCCCTGTCTGTCATGTGCATCAGAGAGTGACCTAAATGCCTCACCATTAATTTGACCTACTGATGTGAGAGTTTCTGGGCTGGTGAATTGCGAGGTGGAAGCCGATGTAAAACTGGTGCTGGCCTCAGAGATCCTTCATCAGTTTCCTCCAAGAAGTCTTCTGAGCTATCAGGGGCCAGATGGGGGGGAATAACAGTAGGAGCCATGATGCCAGATGGCCCAGGCACATTGGGATTCCTTCCTGCAACACAGGATATATGGTTAAGTGCAAGGCAGGGAGAGGAATCTGGGTTGCATGCAACTCACTTGACATCTCTCCAACAAGTGGAGGATTGGCAGGTGCTCATTTCTATGCTCTGCCCCAACCATGCTGTTGCCAATTGTCTGCATTCCCTCATCTCCTGCAAACTCCAGTGCCCGTCCTCAAAAGGGTGAGAATCCAAACCTCAAGCACACCACCCTGTGTTTTTGCCCTTTCCCAGTGATAATGTGCATTCTTCTCCTGTGGGGACAGGAGGAGCCATAGAACATAGAACATAGAACAATGCAGCACAAACAGGCCCTTCGGCCCACGAGTTGCGCCGATCACATCTACAAATTCACAGACTTATCTATAACCCCCTATCCTATTCTTTTCCATATACTCATCCAGAAGTCTCTTAAAAGACCCCAGAGAGTTTGCCTCAACAACTTCCAACGGCAGTCGGTTCCATTCACTCACCACCCTCTGAGTGAAAAACCTACCCCTGACATCTCCTTTGTATTTGCTTCCTTGCGCCTTAAATCTGTGTCCTCTCGTATTGACCATTTCCGCTCGGGGAAATAGTCTCTGAGAGTCCACCCTATCTATTCCTCTCAACATTTTATAAACCTCTATCAGGTCGCCTCTCAACCTACGTCTCTCCAGTGAGAAGAGTCCCAGCTCCCTCAACCTATCTTCATAAGGCCTGCCTCCCAATCCAGGCAGCATCCTTGTAAATCTCCTCTGAACCCTCTCAATAGCCTCTACATCCTTCCAATAATGAGGCGACCAGAACTGCGCACAATACTCCAACTGGGGTCTGACAAGAGTCTTATAGAGCTGCATCATTACCTCCTGACTCCTAAACTCTATTCCTTGATTAATGATGGCCAGTACACCGTACGCCTTCTTGACCACTTCCTCCACCTGCGAGGCCGATTTACGAGTCCTATGGACCCAGACCCCGAGATCCTTCTGCTCTACAACACAGCTAAGACTCCTACCCCTTATATTGTACTCCTTCATCCCATTATTCCTACCAAAATGGACCACTACACATTTATCTGCATTGAAGTCCATCTGCCACTTCTCCGCCCAGTCTTGCATCCTGTCTATGTCCCGCTGCAACTTTTGGCATCCCTCCAGACCATCCACAACACCACCGATCTTTGTATCGTCGGTGAATTTGCTAATCCATCCTTCCACTTCCTCATCCAGGTCATTGCCATGTAAAATCTGATGGCACGAGTCCTACAGGGTTTCAGGGGGTGCCCTCAGAGGGCAAGGGTTGTGATATTCTTGGGTGGAGGGAGGTATTTGGAGGTCAGAGGCTGGAACCATGCTGGGGATGGGGGGGATCTGGTCGTCATTTAGGGAAAAGATGCTCTCCCTTACTACCTGAATGAGATCATTCAGTTTCTTGCGGCGCTGCTTTCCAGTTCTCCTGGCACTACTGCATGCTGGCACAACTTCCCAAGCTGGTTTCCATCCCTTCCTCTGGGGTGGCATCCTGTTGGGGGGAAGAAGGTGTCCCGCCTTGCCTTCACAGTCTCCAGAGCCCTGGCCAGATCAATATCAACAGAGCAGTTTTCCTGGAGGCCATTTCTTCCTGCACTACCTGCCTATCCATCCATCCTTGGTTTTTAAGGAGCTGTCCCTTGTTAGGGCAGATCAGCTGGAAGCAGTTTGGGTGAGTCATCTTCATTCCAGTAAATTTAATGCAGTTTGCCTTGTTACCATGAAAGGGAAGGCAAGTCAGCACTTGTAGGCGTGCTGATGAAGTAGGGGGTGTGATGGGAAGATGGAGGGTGTAATTTTTGCCTCTATATGATCAGTGCAGGGGCGAGGGTCATGTCTATTAGTCATCGATGCCAAAGAAATAATAAGGGGCGATGTGGAAGGGGTGGGGAGGGCAAAGGAGTTCGGTAATGTTGAGAGGGGTGATCCCTGATGTCCGTTGCTTTCTTTTTCTGTGCTTTCTTCGCATGCGCAGTTTGTGGCTCCAATCTGAGCTGCAGACTGCCTGGCAAATTAAGCTCCACCCACTGCTTCTTGTTGCTAGAAACTGTCTAGCCCACTTTTTCCAAAGACTGAGTGCATAAGATTGGGGGTGAGAACTTGCCCATAAAATGGATCAGGAACTCTCCTGTTTTCACACTAGCTGGACACTTAGATAAAGTCTCGTAAAATCCAGCCCCATATGTCTTTCCTCCCATCAGAGCCAACATCTGTTACCCTCCCTATACCCACCCTGAGCCTGCCCCTCATCTCCTGTCATCAGGATGTTATACTCCTAGGACTTATCATCAACTCCACCCTCAAAGACACATTTCCCTCTGCCCCCTCTACCAAATGCAGAGATTCTCTTACCCTCTCCTTCACTAGACATTCCCTCTCCCCATCCTTCCTCTGAAATTCCTCCTCCACCCCACTTTCCTGGGCATCGCTCCAGCCTGCTTCCTATGTCCAGCTTTCACTTCTAGTCCACCACCAGGCTTCTCCTGACTCCAGTATCCAGCCTTGGTGCAGGGTTTGCTAACAGCACTCAGTGTAAGTTATGCAAGACTCCCTGGAAGGAGAAAGCAAGGCCTAAAGTTATGGAAAAGGTGAAGCTTGCGAAGTGTACACCATTCATATACAGCCATCAAACTCCATTTTAAATTTTCACTGGCAGGGAAACTTAATTTGAAACTTAATTTAAATCCAATGATCATGAAGGACATATTGTCAGGAATCTCAGCCTGCCTTTAACTCACCTTACCCGTCAGGAGAACAATAGTTTATCCCACCATTAGAAACCAGATTTTCTGCCTCCCACCAAATGAAATGCCCTTTCCTGCTACAAATCCCACTGCTGGCAGGAGCAGAAAATTCTACCCAATGACTATTCAATCTTTTTTCGCAAGTAAGGTCACTGTCATTGAGTATTTGTTGGTAGCTGTTCTTTGCAAAGCCTTCAGCACGTAAATCTCTCTCTTGTTACTTGGCAACCAGATCTAGTTGCAGTATCCAATATGCAATATGACCAGAGCACAATGCTGTGTGATCATTACCTTGCCTGTTTTATATTTCACTAGTTTTGCAACGTAATTCAACTCCTGAGCCTCATATAAATTCCAGCAGGTGAAAAGCAGCAGGAAACTGTTCACTGACACAATGTAGGCAATAGGGCCAGGTTTGTGGGACATCTCATGGGGGTCCTTGTTCCAGGAAAAAGGGGATTCCTCGGCAGGAAAGTCCTAAGCTTTCCTTGTGATTGTGGTTTAATTTAGTTTTCTTTGAACATTTCTGTTCATTAATTTAAAAATATTAGATATGGAAATTATTGATCTTTAGTCGATAGGCAGAAATCCAATTGGATAATAGAGAGTATTTTTGCACTCCAATTGGCATGGGATGGTGTGAGGAAGAATGTGTTGGATGATCAATAGCAGGACTTGGATGGCAATTAGACATAGGAAGGGGAGAGATTTTCCACCCCTCGATTTCAGGAGGTGAGAACAATGAGGGGACAGAGAATTGTAGAAGGTGGCATGCCCTGTCCACATCAATGCTAATGAGATAGAAATAATTGAGAGCTTCAAGCTTCTAAGTGTCCAGATCATCAACAATCTGTTCTGGTTCCTCTGTGCTAATGCTATAGTTAAGAAAGTCCATCAATGTCTCTACTTTCTCAGAAGACTAAGAAAATTTGGCATGGCCACTATGACTCTCAGCAACTTCTATAGACGCACCATAAAAAGCATTTTTCCTGGTTGTATGACAGCTTGATATGGCTCCTGCTCTGTCCAAGACTGCAAGGAACTACACAAATAAAACCCAGATCATCACTTAAACCAACCTCCAACCCACTGACGCTGTCTACGCTTCCCACTGCTTCGGCAAAGCAGCCAGCATAATTAAGAGCCCCACGTACCTTGGACATAGTCTTTTTCACCTTCTTTCATGGAGAAACAGATACAAAAGTCTGAGGTCACGTACCAATCAACACAAGAACAGCTTCTTCCCTGTTGCCATCAGACATTTGAATGGATGCACCTTGCTTTAAGTTGATCTATGACCTAGCTATGACTGTGACACTATATTCTACACTCTCTCCTTTTCTTCTCTATAAAGTATGCTTTGTCTGTATGACATTAGAAGTCAGGATCCTCATTTGCATTAATCTAGTTAAGCCCCTAGGCAGTCAAGGATGTGGCTGGGCAGTGCCTACCTGACACACTGGCAGTGCCCAGCTGGCAAACTGATAATGTCAGTTGGACACTGTCAATGAGCAAAGGGTGGTGCTAGTACGCAGGTGGGGCCTGAGCAGGGGTGGGGCCTAAGCAAGGGTGGGACCTGGGTGGAGGCTTTGATGGAATCCATGTAGGGAAGCTATGCAGAAGTGAAGGTCCATGCAGAGACGACTATGCAGGGGAAGTCATGCAGGAGTGGAGCAGGATGGGAGCATGTTGGAGGGAAAAGAAGAGAGACCCATTGGGAAGGCATAAATGCCAGTGATCCATGTCAGAGAGGCGGTGGGAAAACATGTGCTGATGAGGGGTTGTCCCGAAGTCCATGTGGGGATGGGGAACGTGAAATCAGTACCCATTGCAATTGCCCTCTGGGACTGGGCCAAGCTCACGGAGCCCACAGCTATGGTTGTGATTGGGCCGTACTCTCAAACTCACAACCACAGCCCTTGGACCCTGCACCCATAACTCTCCACTGCAGTCGTCATCTTTATAGTGTTGGTCTAGGTGTGAAGCAATATGGGCACCACTTCCTGCACCTGAAGGCTGTGGGACTCCTCTGTATCGTTCTTGCAGTTGCTACAATGTTTCTGAAAGCTCCTCTTGCAATCCCTGGCTCTGTTTCTGCAGCTCTACTCGCTTCAAGAGAACTGATACCAGGTGCCCGATACCTGGTTTGAGACCAGTTGTTTCCTTGGCTCCAGGAGGCCTCCACCTGCCCAAGGACTTTGACATTTTGTTTCCACCTGATGTACATTTACCATTGTGTGCTGCACACCAGAAAGCCTCACCAATAACATGTTGCACCAAGGTGACTGCATCAGCACTGGTGGATAGTGCCTGTGATGCCTATGTCCATGGTAGGTTCTTCTCTCAGAGGTTTCCTCGAACCTTCCCACCAGAGTGTCGAAGGTAGAAAGGGACAGCAGTGAGGGCAGTGATTCATGACAGCTCAGACTCATCAGAATCATTTCCTGCAAATGATGACACATGGTCCAGTGCAAGGGAGGGACAAGTATCTGGGCAGCTTGCAACTTGAGATAGGTCATATGAAATTTCTCTATCTCCTTACTTCTGTGGCACATGCCAACCTGGATGCTGGTTATGGCTGTCTCCTCAGTCTTCCCTGGCAGCTCTATGGCATGCTGCTCAAAGAGATTGAGGAGTCACAGCTTGGGGACCCCATCTCCAATTTTCTCTCCTTCCCTCCTGTTATCGGCCATCTTCTCCTCATTGACAAAGGAGGGATTGAAAGCCTGGTGACTAAAAGGATGCAGGGGTCAGGGTGGGGTTGTTGGGTGGGGTCCATCAAAGCTGTTCCTAGGCAGGCAGAGATTGTTTCTGTGCGGGGGAGGGGGGGTCAAAGAGATTGGAGACAGACGCTAGGGTGTCAGGTGCTAGAAGGCCACAGGGTGACTGATGCCAGTCCCATCAGATACTCACCCTTTGCTGCCCAAATGAGGCCATTCATTTTCTTCAGGCACTGGCAGCTGGTCCTCCATGCCAGTGCATGGGTATTCACTGCCACCATCACTGCTTCTCAGGCCTTATTGCTGGCCTGACCCCTGGGTCATTGCCCATTCAGGGATAAGTCCATCTTCTCCTCTATTGCACCTAGCAGTTGGCCCAACTCCCTCTCAGTGAACCTTAGGGTACTGTACAAGGTATCACCTTTTTGATGTGACCACCTGTCAGTCCATCATTAGTATTTACGTGGAGCTCTCTCCCTTCTAAACACTGTATAGCTGCAGGTGAGTCATGTACTTGGAGGGTCCATGGTGGTGAGAATTGCATCAAAGCTCATTCATTACACTGAGGGTCGTCGGATTGTGATCGTGACTCACTGAAAAAACCGTCATGAATAATTTCCGCTTTCTCATTTGTTCTCACTTAGAATTTTTTTCATAAGATCATGCTGTTTTTCATTTTTGTAAGATTTCACCCAATGTCCCTAAACGACAGTAAGTAGGAACTGCAAGGGGACAGGATCAAGAACACATTCTTGGAGGCACTCTAGGGGTGAAAGTGCAATGGGAAAACAAAAATTTTGGTTGTATATGCAATGGATGCATGGAAGAGTTATCCCATGGAGCTGAATGACAAAGGAGAAATATCAGAGGAGGAGATTATGATCAATCCAGGCTATGGATTGGTCTTGGAAAATATGCGGGAATAATGCTCCAAAACCAGAGATATAAATCATGCCATTCATGCCCTTTGCAGTGACATCAGATAGATTCAAACAGGAATTTTTGGGAAAAGAAGGCATAGAACTAAAGACAACAGTACATTCAATGACTTTGGAGATGGGCAATAATTTCATAGGATTAGGCCAGTTGATTTAAAGAAAAAATAATCATGACAATATTTAAGGGGTGGAATGGTATCTGGTGAAAGAAAATCATTGCCGCTGTTGAATGACATGGGAACAAAGAAAGGGAGTTGAGTGAACATAAGAACATAAAAACTAGAAGCTGGGGTAGGCCATCTGGCCCCTCAAGGAGCCTGCTTCGCCTTTCAATAAGATCATGGCTGATCTTTTTGTGTACTTAGCTCCACTTATCCGCTCATTTAGTATAACTCTTAATTCCTTTACTGTTCAAAAATTTATCTATCCTTGCTTTAAAAACATTCAACAGGGCAGCTTCCATGCTTCACGGGGTAGGAAATTCCACAGATTCAGAACCCTTTGTGTGAAGAAGTTTCTCCTCAATTCAGTCCTAAATCTGCTTCCCCTTATTTTGATGCCATGCCCCCCCACCATCGGAAACAAATTCTCTGCTTCTGTCTTATTTATTCCCTTCATAATCTTATATGTTTCTATAAGATCTCACCCCATTTTTCTGAATTCTATGAGTATAGCCCCAGGCTACTCAGTCTGTCCTCATAAGCCACCCCTCTCAACTCCAGAATCAACCCAATGAATCTCCTCTGTACCCCCTCCAGTGCCCCCTCCAATGCTTTCTCAAGTAAGGAGACCAAAACTGTACACAGTACTCCAGATGCGGCTTCATGAGCACCTTATACAACTGCAACATAATCTTGTTGTTTTCAAACTCCATCCCTCTAGCAATGAAGGACAAAATTCCATTTGCCTTCTTAATTGCCTGCTGCACCTGCAATCCAACTCCTTGAGATTTCTGCACAAGAACACCCATGTCGCTCTGCACAGAAGCATACTGCAATTTTTTACCATTTAAATAATAGTCCATTTTGCTGTTATTCCTACCAAAATGGATGACCTCACATTTATCAACATTGTACTTCATCTGCCTCATCCTTGCCCGTTCACTTAGATTATCTATATCCGTTTGCAGACTTTCAGCGTCCTCTGCACACTTTGTTCTTCCACCCATTTTAGTATCACCTGCGAATTTTGACACACCACACTTGGTCCCCAACTCCAAATGAGACTAAATAGGCTAGGTTTGTACTCCTTGGAGTTTACAAGGCTGAGAGGGGATCTTGTAGAGACGTATAAAAAAATGAAGGGGATGGATAGGGTAGAGGTTGAGAGACTCTTTCCACTTAGCAAAGATAGCAGGACTAGAGGGCACAGCCTCAAGACTGGGGGGAGGGTGGGGGGGGAGGGGGGCTGCAGTTCAGATCAGAGTTGTGAAGAGGTTTCTTCATGCAACGGATGGTGAATCTTTGGAATTCTCTGTCTGATGAGGTGGTGGAGGCTTCCTCGCTGAATATGTTCAAATCAAGAGTGTATAGGTTTTTGACTGACAAGGGAATTAAGGGATACGGGGAGAAAGTGGGAAAGTGGTACTGAACCACTACAGATCAGCCATGATCTTAATGAATGGCGGGGCAGGCTCGAGGGGCTGGATGGCCGACTCCTGCTCCTATTTCTTATGTTCTTATGATTTTACTTTCTCGTGCTCCGTATTTGAAATTCAACCATACTATGATTGCTTCTTCCAAGAAGATCCCTAACTGCAAGATCATTAATTATTCCCATTCATTACACAGGACCAGATTTAGGATAGCTTGCTCCCTTGTCGGTTCCATTACATGCTGCTCAAGGAAGCTATCATGGATACATTCTATGAACTGCTCCTCAAGGCTGCCTTGACTGACCTGGTTTGACCACTTGATATGTAGAACAGAGATTGAGGTAATTAAGTAGTGGCTCTCATGATGATGAATGTATTACAATTTTCAGAGGTAAATATTTTATGATAAATCCAAAATCTGTATTTTTTTGTCAAAGGAATATTTATATACTTAATAAGAATGCTTTCTCTCATGATTTTGACGCTTTAAGTGTTCCTCTGAAATCATTTAATGTTCAGTTGCTTTGTTAAGTAATCATATTGTGAACAAAAGCAAGGAAGTAAATTGCTTTGGGGTGATGATGGTATAATTAACAAACAAATTACAATTAGCATTGTTAACAGAAGTTTTGAAGTAAGAACAGATTGGAAGTGATGTTCAGATTGCAGCAATATTTACGGTCAATCAACAGTATAAATGATGGTTTACAAATGACTGACTTTGAAAAATGTAACAGCAGCACTCATTTTTTATTTCAGAAGCTAATCAGGCAAGAAAACAAATTCAATAAAGACAAAAATGACAATAAATATAAATATAATATACTCCGTTTTTCATTTAAAAGGATGCAGATTCCCAAAATAAATACCATTGTTGGTAATGCTAAAGTTTTATCCAAAATATTTCAGATCGGTGTTCAAACAAAACAAAAAAAAATTTAGGTGCAACCAAAGACTTGCTTGCCTCTGGAGAGCTGGTGACAGACTCATGCTGCTTCTTTTTGGGAAGATCATCAAACCACAAGATAATTAAGCACTGGCAAGACCTCAGGGACAGGCTTCTCTTGGAATTAAAACCCCAAGCAAGAGCAGCTAGCCAGTCAGAAACCAGCAACCCTTGTGCTGAGCATGGCAAAGAACAGACCATGGCTGCTGCTGCTGGCTCTGGAATCCCAGGATCATGGAATGACCCAGGCCATGTGTAAGTATAGGGAGGGGGAAATGGGAGTTGCAGGTTGTCGAAAAGGGGTGCAAGGGAGTCAACAGCAAGGCAGAGAGTGTGGCATTCAGTGCCTGCGTCCTCCGATGTATTTTTATTGAGGGACCCTCCCCCATGCAGAAGGTGACAAGCTGGCTTTAGCTTTGCACGCATGATGACTTGTCTGCTCACCATTGCGTTTATACCAGCAATGATGGGATAAGGGCCTTTGGTGTTAATTAATTTTCGTATAAGGATTTTAATAGATGGCTGATTCAGAATGCTGACCATGGACCTTCCTGCCCACAACTTAATTCTGACAGAGGCAGGAAGGCAGTGAGTTTCTGGTATACCACCACCCTGTTTAATGACATGCTGTTCCTGTTTCTAAGGTCATCACTAGTAACAGTAGATGGTTCTGTCAACTGTGTGCAATTTTGGCAAACCTGGAATAGTGTGGGCAATTTTGGTCTTCATATTTAAATAAAAATATATCTGCATTGGAGGCAATGCAGTGAAGGTTCATTAGATTGGTCTCCCAAATGAAAGAGTTGTCTTATGATGGAAAGGTTGAATGAATTGGGTCTGTATTGTCTGGAATTCAGACAATTAAGAGGTGATCATACTGAAACACTCAAGATTATGAGGGGTTTGACAGTTAGACATTGAGATGTGATTTCCCTGACTGGGGAATCTAAAACATGAAGGCAGTCTCAGGATAAATGTAGGATCATTTACATAAGAGCATACATAGGCATATACAAATTATGAGAAGGAATAGGCCACATGACAAATTGAACCTGCTCTGCTATTCAATCAGACAATGGTGTGATGATCCTGTGCCTTTAAGAAATGCATTTATATTATGTTTTTTGTGAGGGGTATATTTAAAATTCAGTTAAATGGGTGACTCTATATTTTTAATAGTGAACACTAGCTCTAGATTCCCCACAAGAGGAATCATTCTTTCCACACCACCCTGTTAAGACTCCTTGGGATCTTATGTGTTTCAATCAAGTCACCTTGTACGTTTTTAAACTCCAGTAGATACAAACCTTGCCTGTCCAGTCTTTCCTCATAAAACAAGCCTCCCATTCCAAGTGTTATTCCAGTAAACCTTCACTGAACTGATTTCAATGCATTTACATCCTTCCTTAAATAAGAAGACCAATACTGTACGCAGTATTCCAGATGTGGTCTCATCAATGTCCTTTATAATGAAGCATAGCCTCTACACTTTTGCATTCAATTCCCTTTGCAAAAAACAATAACATTCTCTTATTTTTCCTAATTATCTGCTGCACTTGCAGACAGCCACAAATAGCCTTTTGTGATTCATATATCAGGATCCCTCTGCATCTCAAAACTCTGCAATCTCTCACCCTTCAGAAAATATGCTTGTTTTTCACTCTTCTTGCCAAAATGGACAATTTCACAATTTTCCACGTTATACTCCATTTGGCAGATATTTGCCCACTCACTTAATCTATCTACATCCCCATGTACCTCCTTATTTCTCCTTCACAACTTACTTTCTTACCTATCTTTGTATCATTGGCAAATTTAGCTACCATACTTTTGGTCCCTTCATGCAAGCCATTTATATAAATTGAAAAAATTAAGGCCCAGCATTGATCCCTGTGGCTGATCTACAGGTGAGGTTCCCCAAGTTTGTTAACCCTCAATGTTTTACCATCTGGCTAGGGTATCCTCAGATTTTTATGCCCCAAGTGAGTGGGGATGTACTGGCTTCCATTGCTTATCCAACCCCTCTGCTAGTCACAACTAGACTTATCTGGAAAAGATCCTTCTCTGTCTCAGATATCTTTTCCCAGTCCCAATATTTATGTTTTAAAATAAGTCAATTTAAACAGGTTTTCTTGAGTTAAAGGTAGAGTGAGTTTACTAACTACTAAAGGCAAGAAAATGATAAACATATGCATAGACATTAATTCAGATTAAATGTGAGCATTGAGTCTAAATTAGTAAGTAAAAAAAGTATACAAAATAGTCCTTGACCTGTGAGGAGTAGATGTTTGAGCATTGTGAACCATTACAATTCAAGTTGCAGTAGTGCTGACTTCAACACGCAAATTGTTGGTCTCAAGATTCCGGTGTTCTGAAACTTCCCCATGTCTGTTTCACATGTGGTCTTTGCTGATTTGGTTTATTTCAATGATCAGACAGACATTGAGATTTATCTGCAAAAAGCTTTTACAGGGCTGCTGCTGCTGCTGGCTGGTTTCTTCATTGATGTCACGCACGTACTGATACCCTAGCATTGGTTCACACATATACTTTTTCAGCTGGCTTTTATCCTAGTCTTTGTATATTCCTGGAAATTCACAAATCCATCTGAACATAATGAAGAGGATATCTGTAAAGTAAGTTTGCAGATGACACTAAGATTGGTGGTACGGTGGACAGTGAAGAAAGTTACTCAGTCAATGGTAGGGCGTTGGGGAGAGTTACAGAACAAAGAGATGTAGGAGTACATGTTCATAGCTTCTTGAAAGTGGAGTCACAGGTGGACAGAATGGTGAAGAAGACATTCGGCATGCTTGATTTCATTGGTCAGAACATTGAATACAGGAGTTGGGGCATCTTGTTGAGGTTGGACAAGACATTGATAAGGCCACATTTGGAATACTGTGTGCTGTTATAGAAAGGATTTATTAAGCGAGAAAAAGTGCACTTTTAACTAAGATGCTACTGGGACTTGATGGATTGAGTTATAAGGTGAGACTGATAGGCTGGGATTTTTTCTCTGGAGTATAGGAGGCTGAGGGATGATCTCATAGAGATTTATAAAATAATGATGGGCACAGATAGCTAGATAGTCTTTCCCAAAGGTAGGGGAGTCTAAAACTAGAAGACATAGGTTTAAGGTGAGAGAGAAGAGATATAAAAGTGTCCAGAAGAGCAACTTCTTCACAGAGGATGATGAGTATCTGGAACAAGCTGCCAGAGGTAGTAGTAGAGGAAGGTACAATTTTGTCTTTTAAAAAGCATTTAGATAGTTACATGGGTACATTGGGTATAGAGAAATATGGGTCAAATGCGGGCAATTGGGATTAGCTTAGGGATTTTAAAAAAGAAAGGCGGCATGACAAGTTGAGCCGAAGGGCCTGTTTCCATGTTGTAAACTCTATGATCTTATGACTCTATAATCTCTTGATTAGATGATGCTCATCTCCCATGATCTTCACCGGAGATTGCATGAGGTTTCATATGCTTTAGAAGTATCTTTGTCTGAAACTTGATGGGGTTCTCAGAATATTACTCACCAGCAGTCCAGCCAAAAGTTGACTTTACATCCTTAGTCATCTTTGGCTTATATGTCCATTTTTTGAAAATTCAGAGGTCTTATTCAAAGTTCGATATTTCTGGACATAATTCAGTGGTTTTCCCTTCATTATTGTGACACACATCAGTCATTATTCTTGACTCGCTGTTAACTGGCAAATCTTCTATTCTTTTCAATATGTTACTCTCTGAGCTTTTATGTTCCGCAAATACCTTTGATGTGACACCTTTCAGAATTCTAAGTACAGTACATCTATCACTTTCCCTTTGTCCACAGCATGTTACTTCGTCAAAGAATTGCAATAAATTGGTTAAATGTAACTTCCCTCTATAAAATGGAAGGTGATCTAAAGCCCATGCTCACCATCAGTGAGAATGCCAGCAAAGATTCAAGATCCAGAAGTCGCAGTTATTGCCAGCAAGAATGTGATTTTGAATCTTCCATGCTCCTTGATGGCAACGTCATGAGGCTCATGTCCATAATGAATGTAAACCTTCTTTACATGAATATATTTAAGTGTTATTAACCTGCACCTTTGCCAGATATTGACACCCATACCTCCCCATATCATATATTGACACCATGCTGACATGATGGTCATGTTGGCAGTTTACAACAAGTTCACCCAGATGTGAACTTTCAGGGGGATCTTCCTGGAAGTGCAAAGATAGGTATAGCCCCAGGGGAAGGGAACATGACCAAACAGTGCCAACCTAGCAGTGCCAACCTGTTCAAGGGGCAGGCCCCAGTGAGAGCCTCATGGGGGTGATTGGGAGGGGACTCGTTTAGATATGGTGATGGTCATGAACTGTGTATGTTTAGCTAGTTGTTAAGTTAACTTGCCTGTAGTTTCCTGCTTTCTGGTTCCTTCCATTTTTGAATAAAGGAATTATGTTTGCTATTTTCCAATCGAATGAAATCTGCCCTAAATCTGGGCTATTTGGAAAATTAAAACTAATGCAACAATTATTTCACTAGCTACTTCTTTTAAAACCCTAAGATGAAGCCTATCAGCACCTAAAGACTTGTCTGTCTAAAGCTCCAACAATTTGTCAAGCACCTCTTCCCTGGTGATTGTAATTTTCTTGAGTTACTCCTTCACTTCCATTCCATTTCCTGATTACAGCTATTTCTGGGATGTTACTTGTATCCTCTATAGTGAGGCAAAACACCACTTTGATCATCTGCCATCTCCTTATTTTCCAATATTAATTCCCCAGACATAGTTCAACGTTCACATTGTTAACTCTTCTGTTTTAAACAATAATAGGCATTCTTATTGTCTGTTTTCTAGTTTCAGCTAGCTTTCTCTTGTAGTCTAATTTTTCCCTCTTTATTAATCTTTTAGTCATTCTTTGTTGTTTTTATATTCTGTCCAAGCTTCTAACATGCCACCCATCCTTGCACAATTGTAAGCTTTTTCATTAACTTTGATATAGTGTTCAACATTTTTAATTAACCACAGATGGCAGGGTCTTCCCCTTTGATTTTTTTCTTTCTTGTTGGAATGTATCTTTTCTGTGTACTCTGAAAAAGCCCTTGCCACTGCACCTCTAAAGATCTATCCTTTAATCTAATTCACCAGCTCACTTTCATGCCCTCATAATTGCCTTATTTAAGTTTAAAATATTAGTCCTGGACCCACTGTTCTTTCCCTCAAACTGAATATAAAATTCAGTTATATTATGATTGCTTCTGCCTAAGGGCATCTTCACTCTGAGGTCATTAATTATTCTATCTGATTGTACAATATCAAGTCTAGTATAGGCTACTTTCTGGTTGGCACTACAACATGTTGTTCTCAGAAAATATCCCAAAAACATTCTATGAACTTTTCATCTTGGCTATCTTTGCTCATTTAATTTTTTCCAGCCTATATTTACATTTAAAATCCCCCAAGCTTAACATCATACCTCTCTGACAAGTTCCCATTATTTCCTCCTTCATAGTCCTATTGTGCGGTTACTGTTAGGAGGGCAAGGGTTAGCATAAATTGACATACAGGCTATAAAGGTCTACAGGAATGAATGGGGAACATTGGCTGGCATTGAGGATATGAAGAACCATGGGGGTGTATAGAGGAGCACAAGTTGGCATAGAGAGTATGAACCTCCTTGGTGTGGATAGGGGACTTATGGGGGAGGGGCATGGATTGACTTGGAGATTTAAGAGTCATGGGGGATCTGCATAAGGTGGCATTAGTTGGCATACAAAGTTCTTGGAGGTGGAAGATGTGAGCTCTGGAGTGCTGTTTTGTTCCTTTTTTTCATATTTTTGACAAAATACTAGAGCAACAAGGCCAACCTTGCTTAGACTGCTTCCACATCAGGTAGTCTCTGAACTCTTTCCAGATTCTCATTAACTCCATTTCACCTGCTCACCAACACTCCACCCCCTACCCCGCCCAAAAGAAAATCCAAATTTTGGAGCACTTTCTCCAGGGCTGGTTTTGTGGAATTGGAAATTTTCAACTCTTCTGTCCTAATCTGGGAGAAAATAATCAGGTCTTTATCTCTTTTCCTACTCCTCTGGAAACTTCCTTTCCTTCAAGCATCAAATTTTGTTCCATTCCTTTTGCCTCTTCATTTCTATCACTTTCCAAGACCAGTGTTGTTTTCCATCTCTTTCCTCCTTTCTTCTATCATTCATTCCATTAAATGCCTCCTCATCCTCAGCCATTTCAATTTTTATCTTAGCTACCCTTGCGCTCTGTCCCATGAATTCATTCCCATTAGTCCTCCCTAAATGTCTCTTTCCATGTAAACGCTGCTACCATTATCCATGTTGCTTCAGCCATTTACCCTTTTATGTTACTAGCTATATCCATGGCTACTACATCAGCCTTACTCTGTCCTGTGCTTCATCTACTTCCATGGTGTTGTTCATTGTCAAGGTTTCAGACCAGTCCCTTTCATCCTTTATTACCTGTATCACCGTACCTTCTTTAAAACCCATTTCCACTTGTATCCATCCATTCAATTCATGTACTACTTTACTTTAAACTCCTAAGTACCCAGCCTTTGCCCTTACATTATCTGCAATACTGCAACACTTCATTTTCTCAAGTGCTCCCTCACCTCCACCTTTGAAGTCCTCAGCAAGATCTTTGCTTTCTCAATTATTACCCCATTGCAGCCTCAATTATCACTCACTATAGATGGTGCAGAATTGAATGTATCTTATCTTCATCTGGCTTAGCTCTGGGTCTGGTCAGATCACAATCTTTGCCAAAATCATCCATTACTCTATGATCATCCTGCAGAGCAAAGATCATGCCTCAAGTTTCCTCCACTATCAAACATATCCATAAATCCTTCTTCCCACACTTGTCAATAAAATCTGAGGAACTCCTACACTTGCTTTTAATGAAGATTGAGATCACTTGTTAAGTTACTTCAGCCATTTACCCTTTTGTGTTTTCTCATCAAGTCATACCACCCCCAAGCAAATCTTACTCCAGTCATGAATCTCTCCTTCTAGATTTTCCCTCATGCTATCTTCAAGTTCATCTTGTCCATGAGACTAGTCAACCCATTCATGAAACTCCTTAACCCAGTCTCATTAAGCTATTGAATGTCAAACTTTTCACCTAGTCCCCATGTTAATAGACATTATAAACAATTCGCCCTTTTTCATTCCCCGAATTTCTTCTGACTCAGTGAAGCAGATATGTCTGACTGGCAAACTAAGCTTATGATCCTCTGCATCAGAATCCAGCTTTCTTTTTCTTTTTATTACTTTCATTAGATCCTTTGCACATTTTACTTTACATGATTCTGATATTCAAAATACATTTTCATACATGTGCCTCTATCAGATTTCATTATTTCCTGCTCTTGAATGACCATATATTTTTGAAAGAATAAACTAGTAATCTGTGCTATAAAACAACATTAGTTATTCCAGCACGAACATCATTCACATACCTATCCGAAACTATTTAATGATTATTGTTCCAGTTTCACATTTGAGATTAACTCCAGAAATACTCTGCAATTTGGGGTTATACTTGAATTAACGTATCATTTTATTGAAATCCCTTTAACATATGTTCCTTGGCTTTGCTGCATTTGCCAGATATTGTATTCCAGGCAGCATGCTGATTGTACATTG
Organism: Sphyrna mokarran; assembly: GCA_024679065.1. Lineage (NCBI taxonomy): Eukaryota > Metazoa > Chordata > Chondrichthyes > Carcharhiniformes > Carcharhinidae > Sphyrna > Sphyrna mokarran. The sequence continues at coordinate 39,111,239 of JAGIQG010000013.1, forward strand.
TATGTTTAATTGCATCAGGTGAGCGTGTAATTAATATCAATTGAAATGCCAATACCCTGGCCTCTGGCTGAGAGGTAACAGCATAGGTCCTTGTAGGCAGTTTATTTAATTGCATATTTAATGCATACATGATGCCATCTAATGTTTCATGAGCTGTATTTTTTCTTGTTTCTGAACATTAAGCAGGTTACTGTAGTCCAATATTTTGAGTTATTTCAGAAGGTATATGTTAGAACATCATGGCTGGAATTTTACTGGCACACCCATCTAGAATTGAGGTGGGCAAGGCTCACAAAACAGCATTCTCCATTGGCCTTGGACAAGATCTTACGAGCCTCAGGCAAACGAGGCAGTAAAATTCTGGCATATATATTCAAGAAAATGTTGATGTTTGTTGATTTAATTTGTGAATGCCAATGAGATCCTCAAAGGGTTAACATAGTAGTGTGATATAATTAGAAATGAGACAAGAAGTCTTGTTAAATCAAGATGATCATTTCAGTTCCCACATTTCGAAGGATTGTGCAATTCATTTTGAATTCCAGGCAACATCTACCTGCTCACAGAGTCTTTCATTTTCCTGATTTCTCAAGGACAGAATGAATGAACACTTAAGAGAAATTTGAGTTGATTCAAGAGAACCAACATGGATTTGTAAGGGTAGATCATACCTAATTGTATTTTCTGAGGAAGTAACTAAAGTAACAGGCAAGGGAAAGTCTACTGATGTAGTTTTATGTAGATTTCCAGAAGGCATTCAATACTTATTTTTTAATGCATTCATGAGATGTGAACATCGTTGGCAAGGCCCGTGTTTATTGCTCATTCTTAATTGCTCTTTGGAAAGGATCCACATACGAGACTGTTAACTAAAACTAACACATATGTGGAACTGAAGACAAATGATTGGCATGGTTGGAAATTGATTTTGCACCCCAGTACAGATCCTTATAGGACCATCACTAGTCACTTCTCTCTAATTTAAGTCTAGAACCATTATTCTTGTTCTGTCTTCTATTGCTGATAGACACCAAGGTAAAGGCAAGAATATCCAAGGGATTGGACAAGCAGAGGGCTGTCGAATACAAGGAAACAAACAGCTGGACCCCTGTCAGATACTGAGCTGGAGAGAAAGTTCTCACAAAACTGCTGCAGATGCAGGAGCAGAGCCAAGGACTGCAGGAAAAGATGACTCAATATTCCAGGAACTGTGAGGCTGTTTGGAGGAGTCTCACAGCCTTCAGGCTCAGGAGATAATGCAGGCATTGCATAACATCCAGGCCAACACTGCAAGGGTAGTGACTGCAGTGGAAAGCCTGGGGCAGAAAATGGTAGCCATGGATGGCAGGGTGTAAGGCAAGGCTGAATTGCTGAGGACTATGACTAAGGACCTTGGGAGAATGCTCCAGACACAAAGGACCAGGGCTGCTTGTTTTGAGAGCTTGCCCCAGTTACAGAGGGCAATTGCAGATTGGCTCTTGAGCTTGATCCAGACTCAGAGGGCTATTGCTCAAGGCTCATATACCATGGTGCAGTCGCTGTCGGGCTTCAAGAATTGGCAGCACCAGGTGACACAGAGTTCACTGCATAAGGATGTTATGCAGGTGTTGCACTGTCTCCACACTCAGGCAGAGCCTTTGGCAGTACATGACGTCTGGCAGTTGATTGCAGAATATGCATGATCTGTAGAGTCAGGACCTCCTCCTTCACTGTCTTCTGCCCTTCCCTTTGCGCCAAAGTGCAGCCAACTCCTGGCCTGGACTATTGGCCCCCTGTTGTCCAGGTGCAGCCTCCAGCCTTGTTGGCTTTGCTGTTGGTGACAATATCTATTGACCTCTACGCCAGCTGTTTTGACTTAATAGCAAAATTCACAGACAACTGGTGGCAGCATTAAACTGACTGCACTCAGCGCTCAGTTGATCACATAAAGCATTAGGGTGGCTATGAGACGGTCTTCATTGAGAAACTCTTGCAGTACGAACCTGCACCTACCTGGAAGTAAGATGAAAATTGGCTTCCAGATAAGGAGTGCAGTTCAGACAGATAGTAGAGAAGATTCCTCCTAACTTCTAAGCTATGGGTGGTAATTATAGGGAACATCAGAGAATTCATGTAGTGTGCAGAGCTGTGTTAACACCTGCCAAGATCCCTTGATTGGAGCAACAGCTGCCAGGTACTTGTGACTGTTGGGCCTAGGATGGGATGACAGCAGTAAATCACAGAGCCTTTCTAGCTGAGAACTGACAGACTAGAGGGTGCAACGGTAGTGGGATTTGACCTCGACCTCTGGAAGCCCTCAGTGGTCTTTAAGCCGGCAGGGAGAATGCTCACCACATGACCCCAAACATGGCGACTCATGACACAAGGACCATCAGCCCAGCCCAAACCCCTACAAACTCTTCCATCCATGGGTAACCACCCATTCCGCATCATGGCAACAGCTGACCCATTCTCTTGCATCCTGGATGTTAGTGCACAGCTGTACTCATCTCCTTGCTCACCCTTAAAACTATTGTGCAGGATCAATAGAGATTCGCACCCATGTGATAAATGCCAGAGAGATGGGTGCATTTCAGGAGGGGATCGTGGGTCATGTGCCAGACTTGCTAATGAAATTGAAATGCAGTCGATCTGTTTGCACCATTAGAAAGGGCCAAGAGAATTATGACAGTTTGGCACTGATCACAAAAACAGATTTTTAGGCTCACAGGCTATTCTCTGGCACAATCTGCCAACAGCACAGTGAGGTCGGAGAATCATCCTCGTTACTTCTTAATTGTTTTCCTTTGTTAACAAATTTAAGCATGAAAAATATGATGGAGGGAGTGAATGTTTAAAGTGGTGATGAAGTGTCAATCAATTGGGCTGTTTTGTCCTGGATGGTGTTGAGCTTCTTGAGCATAGTTGGAACTGCATTCATCCAGATAAGTGAAGAGCATTCCATCACTAAATATGATAAATTCTAAATTAAATTTAGTGTATTCAAGCCGAAAAAATAACTGTGATAGGAACATAGAATCATATAGCACAGAGTGAAAGTGAGAGACCATTCAGCTCATCAAATCTGTCCCTGCTCTTTAGTGGGAGCTATCTAATTTAGTTCCATTCACCTGGTCGTTCTCCAAAACCTTCAATTTCTCTTTTTAAAATATATTTTGAAAGTTACAATTAATTTGCTTCCACCATGTTTACACACACAGCATTAAAGATTATTGTAATCGACTCTGTAAAAGAAAGACTCCTTATTTTCCTCTGGGCTTTTTGCCAATGATCAGTACATTAACTCTGTATCCTCTGCCTACCATACTTCCTGCAGTGGAAAGAGTTTCTCCCTATCTATTCTGAGAAAGCTTTCACAATTTTGAACACTTTTATTTAATCCCCTAACCTACTTAGCTTTAAGGAGAACAATCACAGCTTTTCTACTCTCTCTACATAACTGAATTCCTACATTCTGCTAAATCCCACTGCACTCTTTCCAAAGCCTTGACATCCTTCCTAAAACATGGTGACTAGAAATAAAGGGGGAAATTTTAATCCCCAAGAACAAATGGGTTGCCAGTAAGAAGGAGGTGATGGAGGGAGGTGTCAAACATTTTAGAGCAGGAATATAAACTGGCTGCAACATGCTCACTTCCCAATTTAACAAAGACACATATAAATATCAGCGAGAAATCTATTCACCCAAGTCAGGGATTTTATAATTGGACGTGGGTTCAGGAAAATGGCAGGAAAATTGATGAATTTGAGTAACTGTTCAAATATTTACTTCAAATTGTTATTGTCCTAAATCAAAATTCATTTATTGCAGTTGCTGTCTTCATTACCCCTGGCAAATGTTAAGCAGTGAGTGTTTATGTGTAGCTTTTCTTAATTTTGGAGGTTTTCAAATTGACAAGATCAAGATAGGAAACCGTAATGGATATACTTAACATCATGTGACAAAAAGACTGCCTCCATCCATATCATCAATAACCTGCTGCAGTGCAGTCACCACAAGCATGAGAGAGAGGAGCCGAGATTGCAGAAGGGACTATGCTAGCAATTTCTATCTCTGCAGTAGTCAGGAAGAGAGCCCCTTTTTTGATCCTGGGATGTGAGCATCATTGACAAGACCAGCATTTGTTGCTCATCCAGAATGTGGTGGTGAGCCATGTTCTTTAATAATTGCAGTTTAGATGGTGTGGGTACACACATACTCAACTGCTCAGAATGGAATTCCATATTTTTGACCCAGCGGCTTTGAAGAAATGATGACATAGTTCCAGGTGTGTCGCTTGGGGAGGAACTTACTGGTTGTGATTTCTCCACGTATCTGCTGCCTTAGTTCTTCTGGGTGATAAAGGTTACAGTCTTGTTGAAGGAGTCTTGGTGAGTTCCTGCAGTTTATTTTGTAGATGATACACACTGTTGCCACTTCACATCAGTGATAGAGGGAGTGAATGTTTAAAGTGGTGATGAAGTATCGATCAATGGGGTTGTTTTGTCCTGGATGGTGTTGAGCTTCTTGAGCGTTGTTGGAGCTGCACTCATCCAGACAAGTGAAGACTATTCCATCATATTTCTGATTTGTATCTTGTAAATATTGGACAGGTTTTGGGAAATCAGGAGATGGGTTACTCACTGCAGAATTCACAGCCTTTGACTTGCTCTTGTGGCCACAGTATTTGTATAGCTATCCAGTTCGTTTCTGCTCAACGGCAAATAACCTCCAGGATGTTAGTGGTGGGAGGTTCAGCCACAATAATGCCACTGAATGTCAAGGGAAGATAGTTAGATCTGTCTTACTGGAGATGGTTTTTGTCTGACACTTGTGTGACACAAGTGTTACTTGCCACTTATCAGCCCAAACCTGAATGATGTTCACATATTGCTTCATGAGAGTACATACTGTTCCAGAATAGAAACAAAATTGAATTATCTCCAGAATAAGTTCAATTTAGTATTATGTGACAAAGACTTTGGTATGGGCAATATTGAATTATCTCAAAATATGTTTTCTTTGTTCCAGCAACTTAGTGAAGAAGCACTGCAGATGTATCAATTGGAAACCAACATTTATAAACTTAGACTTTACAGAGATCAAATGGGAAATACATATTTAATCAGATTAAAAACTATCTTCTAACTTACATGTTCTCAGTAGACAAAAACTAGAACAAAGAACAGAACAACATAGGAAAAGAATGTTCAGCCCACCAAGCCCATGCCAACACAAGAATGCCTTTCTAAACTAAAGATGTTTTGCTGCTACATGGTCCATATCCTTCTATTTCCTGCCTATTCTGTATCACAACTAACAAACTGGGAGGCTGGATAATGTAATTGTTTGGTTTCTGGCTTGCAGTAAAATCCTTTTAGCATCAATAAAATTGCTCTTTTACTACAAATGGTATTTGGCAATTACATTGAATATTCCAATGCTGAACAATGTGTTCTTCAGAAAGCAGCTGCATAGGTTTTAATGTTGAATTGTTTATTTTCCAAAGCATATTGATGATCTCATGGGTCTTATGATCCATATCTATCCTTCCAGGACCAATACTTTTTGTTTAGTTGTTTTCACCAATTTACTGTCAACCACTTTGTTGTTTCACTAGAGTTTTGACAGATGTAGTAATGAAGTTCAGGCACATGGTCAAAGACCCCCAATGGATTGTAGATGGATGCCTTGAACAGATAAGTCTCTTGAAAAACTGCCGTAACTCTGTGCTTGTAATATCACTTCCCAGTGCCTACCATAACATTCCACATGGCAATCCAAAAAGCAGCAGGAACTTAGACAGAAAAAGAGAAAATCCACTGGGAACCCAAATTCTGCTGCACAGCTGTTGCTATTTCACACATTGGGCAAATAAGGAACAGCCAACAGCAGTCCCAGTGAGAAAAATTGTAATTGGGACAGTGCGGCTGAGGCCTTACCATCAAAATTTTTAACATTTTCCATTGGATGGTAGAGGATGATTCCATCCATAATAGAGCAAGTCAATTCCACAAAAGCACATCTTCTAACATTCATGGTATTCAACATTGATACTGGTTTGACAGAAGGCAAAATATTCCAAACACTGGGATGAAGAAAACAAAAAGGGAGTAGAATTCTGCAGTGTAATATAGAAGGGGAAAACATTTAAATACATAAAATACATTTTAAAGATACAGAATTACCCACAAAGTGGCTCAGAAGAAAACTGTCAAAATGGATCATACAAATTGGTTGATGAGTTGACTTGATAATCTCTGCTGGAATTCAGACTGAAAGCTATTTCAAAGCTGTCATAGATAATTTATTTTGTTTATTTTGATGCCCTTCTGAAGAATGAGATGGCTTTTTTTTCTCTTTTGTATTCACTGCTATGGACTTCCTTAAGTTTCTTCCCTAAAAGTGGCTTCAATTCCAGGCCAGAAGGAACTCACCTCTCTGTGATTAGGTTGCTTATTGGTTACTGTATTCGCTTTCCAGCCAGGTAATGTAGTGTTTGTGTGAAAGTGCTATCTTTCACTTGATTTCACTTACTGCAGAGAAAGATTATTTAAGTAGTTCTCAACTGGACAATTATGTGAAGCATATCTAATCTCAAAGAGAGGAAATCTCTTTATTTCTCAGCTGGCTGATCTCTTGTTTGATGGTTGAGGCTATGGAGAATACTTGATCTGGATCTTTGCAACTGAGGAAAATCAGGTGAACTTAAAAGACGTTATAGTAATGGGAAGTGAATAAATAAATAAGCCTTCTGAATCTCCCAGAGCAACAGATGACATTCCAACTTACTACAATATCAATCATAGGCTGATAGATGTGTTGAATTCCATCCAGGTACTTTTTTTGCTTTAATGTTAGAGTTTAATATTTTGATATATTTTATTGGTTCTTATTTTACGTGCAAAAGATGAATAGCATACATGCATATATTGTCCTTTAGCAACCCCATCAAGTTATCATAAAACTGAACTTTGCCACAACTAATGAATATCCAAAAGGACTACATTTCAAAGGCATCAGTATCTCTAGAGATGAGGTACTTCCTGAAAGCATTCCTTCTGCATCACTAATTGCTGAATTCCTGAATGTTTCTCGACTGTGCGCAGTTCTGGTCGCCTCACTATAGGAAGGATGTGGAAGCTATTGAAAGGGTGCAGAGGAGATTTACAAGGATGTTGCCTGGATTGGGAGGCATGCCTTATGAAGACAGGTTGAGGGAGCTGGGACTGTTCTCCCTGGAGAGACGAAGGTTGAGAGGCGACCTGATAGAGGTTTACAAGATGTTGAGAGGAATAGATAGGGTGGACTCTCAGAGACTATTTCCCAGGGCTGAAATGGTCGCGACGAGAGGGCACAGATTTAAGGTGCAGGGAAGCAAGTACAGAGGGGATGCTAGGGGAAAGTTTTTCACTCAGAGGGTGGTGAGTGAATGGAATCGGCTGCCGTCGGTGGTGGTCGAGGCGAACTCGCTGGGGTCTTTTAAAAGACTTCTGGATGAGTATATGGGATCCAATGGGATTGGGGGTTATAGATAGGTCTATGGCTGGGTAGGTTTTGATGTGTTCGGCACAACTTGTGGGCCGAAGGGCCTGTTTGTGCTGTAGTGTTTTATGTTCTATGTTCTATGTTCTATACATTGATGTGGACATTTGTATGGTGTTATCAAACTGGTACATAGTCTTCTCCAGCAGACTTTGAGGATAATTGGTTTGTTTTCAAAACTCTGTTGCCCCTGTCTTAACTCATAGTAAGTTTTGTTTCCCTATCACCCCTATGCTTGCTAACCTATACTGGCTTCCAACATTCTGACTTTAAAAATTTTCACCTTTCTTCTAAATCTATCTATGGCCTGGCTCCTCCATATCTCTCTAAACTTCTCCAGCCACACAAACTTTAGAGATATCTGTGTTCCTTGAATTCTGGCTTCTTGTGCATTCCCAATCACAATTCCTCCACCATCAGTGTCTATGTCTTCAGTTGTCTGGGACCCAGCTCTGGAAATCCCTCCCTACATGTTTCCATCTTTCTACCTTGTTGTTCTCCTTTAAGACCATTCTTAATATCTAGTTCTTTGACCAAGCTTTTGATCATCTGCTTAAAATCTCATGTGGCTTAGTGTCATGCTCTTTTTGTAACACTCCTGTGACACCTCGTAAGATGTTTCATTACATTAAAATTGCTGTATAAATAATTTGTTGATGTTGTTCACTAGTATATGAAAATTTGTAAATGAGAGCAAATTGCAGAGAATGGTTTACACTGAGGAAGAATGCAATATAATACAAGAAGGCACCAGAAAATTTTCAAACTGGGCAGTTAAGTGAAAATGAACTTCAATATAGAAATATGGGCATGCAGGAAGCACCTGACTCAGTCTGACATTAAGAAGTGCAAGCAAAATAGAAGTCAATTGCACCTGGGGATGAGGGGGAGCTCTCCACTGCTTGGTGTCATACCTAGCATAAAAACATAAGAAATTGGAGCAAAGCAGAACATATAACATCTATTCTGCTGTTCCATTCAACATAGCTTTAATTCCACTTTCCTGCTCATTCCATTTCCCTAAAGACCCTGAAAGACTAAATGTCTGTCTAATTCAGAACTAAACATATTCAATGATGGAGCATCCAGACCCCTATTGATTGAAAATTCCCAAGATTCATAAGCTTTTGAGTGAAGGAAGTTTTTAACATTTCAATCTTGAGTGATTGGCCCCTTATCTTGAGATTGTGCCCCTTTGTTGTAAATTCCCAATCTCTATGTCTAACCTGCCAAATCCTTTCCTAATTTTGTATGTTGCATTGAAATCTAGAGAATACAGGTCCAAATTTACTCAGCTTTTCATCTTAGTGTCAGAATCTTTGACCTGGAAGAAGTACAATTTAAAAAAAAGTAATTTGTTTAAAGGGTCTACAGAAACTGCAATAGTTTTTAAGAATTTTTGAAAAGAACTTTTAAGAGTTTGCATTAATTGTCCCAATTTCTTTTAGAAAACTCAGAGTATCAGCACACAAGCTGTTGAAAATCTCCATCTTGAATATTTAATAACTCCAACCATCTAATTTTATCTACTTAAACCAATCTCAGTCCATGAGTCAAGGTCTTTGACCTCAAATATTAGAACGGAGTAGTTGTGCTGTTTGGTTTCTGTAAGATACTGTAGCTGATAATGTCTTTAACATCTTTCCTGTATAAGTAGACAAAATGAGTTCTAAATCACTCAATCTCAAGGGTTGCAGATCTTTTTGAAGATATTGGAATGCTTTCTCCTGTATGACTTGAGAGTGACCTGATAGAAGTTTACAAGACTGAGTGGCATAGACAGAGTGGACAGCCAGATGCTCTTTTCTAGGATAGAAAAGTCGAGTACTAAGGGACATAGGTTTAAGGTGCGTGGAGAGAAGTTTAGAGGAGAGGTGCAAGGCAAGTTTTTTTACACAGAGGGTGGTGAATGTCTGGAACATGCAGCCTGGGGAGGTGGTAGGAGCAGGCACGATAGCAGCATTTAAAGGGCAACTAAATGAATACATGAATAGGATGTGAATGGAAGGTTACAGACTCCATAAGTACACATGGTTTTAGGTTAGACAGGCATCATGATCAGTGGAGGCTTGGAGAGCCAAAGGATCTGTTCCCGTACATTTCTTTGTTCTTTGTTCTTTGATTGTGTCCACGGCTCCTGTGTCAACCTCCATTTTAAGAGATCTGTTGTTGATTGTCAAGGCTGTTCTGTGGACCTGGTTTAAAGTACATGATTCAGATCCCCTATTGGGCTCCACATCCAGATTCTTTAATGGAGTTAAATTATTGAGTGATTTGCCTGTTCTGTCCTGATTGCTTCATTCTGTGCCATATTTGTAAATGACCTTTCCTTTTACAATGGAAACATACATTGAGTGGGATTTTACAGCCTCACTTAAGCAAGACCAGAAATTCCAACCAAAGTTAATGGACATTTCTGTTATTCACTCTGTACCTGCTCCAATTCCTTGGCAGGCAGAGTTATAGAATTCCAGCAATAATTTCTGCACCAGTAAGTTTCTTGAAAGTGCTCTCCCCACATTGAAAACAGACTTCCACCCTCTTCAGACTCTGCTATGGCCTCACCAGTGCTATTCCTCACAGCAGCCATTTCCTATCACAAATGGGTCATTTTGTTGGGCATGACATGTAGTTTATTTATGTGTTGCTCAGTGCATTCAGTCACCTGAGCCATCTCCAAAGCTTTCTCTAAGAAGATTTTAGTTTCAGCCAGCAGCTTTTCTTTATTGTGATGATGTCTCTTAACATCTTCCCTAAAGCCGGGCTAAATTGCAGTCTCTGCTAAGCCCCTCAATCTGGCTACAAAACGGGAAACAGTCTCGCCTGGCTCCCAAATTGCAGAAAGAAACTTATACCTCAACATGATATTGAAGCTCAGGGCTTAAAATGCTCTTTGACCATTGTGCCTGGAGCATCTGGTGATATTAGACATCTCACTATGCTGTAGGTTTGTGGGCCACAGACTGTTTAGTGTCACCTTTTGCTTTTCTCCGCTGTAATCTCATTAACAACAAAGAAATAACACAGCTCTTTGATATATTGCCCCCAGTTTTCCACAACTGGGTCCTACAACTCAGTCTTTCCCATTAAAAGTCTCACAATACCAGATTAAAGTCCACCAGGTTTATTTGTAATCACAAGCTTTCAAAGTGCGGATGACTAACCTGATGAAGGGGCAGCGCCCCAAATGCTTGTAATTCCAAATAGATCTGTTGGACTTTAACCTGGTGTTGTGAGACTTCTTACTGTGCCACTCTAGTCTGACATTGGCATCTCCACATCATGGTTTCCAATTAAAGACATTTTTATACATACCTGTGCCTTTGTAGCTTTGACCTCAGTCGTCTGTTCCCTCCACTCCCAGCTGTACACTGCAATCTCCTGACCACTAACAAAGTTTTTCTCTTCACCAGTGTAATAACTTCAAAGGAGACTCAACATGGATTCAAGCAATAATTGATTTATTAACAATAAAATATATTTTATATATTACATATATATTGTGTATATTATATAAAGTTATATTATATACAAACTGCAATACATGTCTACTCTCTTCTCCCTGGCATCAAATGAGGTTCCTCCTGATCCCCGGATGCATCCCTTGCTCCTGTGCTGCTCAGCCTCCCACATAACATCTCCATAGGATCTGGCCCAATCACAAGACCCTCAAAGAGCTCCCCTTAAAAGAGTTATGTTACAATAAGGAAAGGGGTGCAAGGCTGATCACCATAATGAAATTCCAATTTCAATATGATTAATAGGCACAAGATGGTAGTCTCTGTACTCACTAGTATATCCACCCCATTGCCAGGTAAGATTCCAACTGGGCCCCTATGAGCCCTCCACCCCAGGAGGGTGTGTTCTTTGAGCCATGCCAGTCTGGCACTTTGTCATAGCCCACCGGGCATGCTGACAATGCCAACTTGGCACCCTGGCATTGCCCACCAGGCATCTTGGCACTAACCATCAGACATTGGGCAGTGGCAAGGGGCAGGCAGTGCACATGCATCGATCTTCCCACTAACAGATTGAAGCTGATTCTGGTCTCTCATGTGGGATGATGCCAAGATTGATAGCATAGTAGGCAATGAAAAAGGTTATCTAGGATTGCAACAGGATATTGATCAATTGGGCCAGTGGGTTAATGAATGACAGATGGGTGTTTAATTTAGATAAATGCAAAATGATGCAGTTTGGTAGATCAAACAAGGGCAGGACTTACTTCATTAATGAGAGGGCTTTGGAGAAAGTTATAGATCAAAGAGATCTGGAGAAATAGGTTCATAACTCTGCAAGTGGAATCACAGGTGGCAGTTAGGAAGGCAAATGCAATGTTAGCATTCATGTTGAGAGGGCTAGAATGCAAGAGCAGAGATGTACTTCTGAGACTGTATGAAGCTCTAGTCAGACCCCATTTGAAGTATTCTGAGCAGACTTGGGCCCCATATCTAAGAAAGGATGTGCTGGCCTTAGAAAGGGACCAGAGGAAGTTCACAAAAATGATCCCTGGAATGAAGATCTCACCATATGAGGAACAGTTGAAGACTCTGGGTTTGTATTCATTGGAGTTTAGAAGTGTGGGGTTGGGGGGGCTCATGTTGAAACTTACAGGATACCATGAGGCCTGGATAGTGTGGGTGTGGAGAGGATGTTTCCACCAGTAAGGAAAACTAGAACCAAAGTGCACAACCTTAGACCAAAGGGATGATCCTTTAAAACGGAGATGAGGAGGAATTTCTTCAGAGAGTGTAAATCTGTGGAACTCTTTGCCACAGAAGACTGTGGAGGCCAGGTCATTGATTGTCTTCCACTCAGAGATAAATAGGTTCTTTATTAACAAGGGAGTCAGGGTTATGGGGAAATGGCAAGAAAAGGGGGATGAGAAAAAAATGATTGAATGGGAGAGCAGACTCAATTGCTGAGTGGCTTAATTCTGCTCCTATGTCTTATGGTCTATAGATGACCAATACTCGCCATTTCCTTTTATCGCCCCACTAATCTGCAGCAAAGCGTTCACCAGCGCTAGGGTACTGAGGAAGTTTGGCTAGCATGTGAAAGGAATGATGGTAAAAGAGGTATTCAAAGTACTTCCCATTTTTGTATGCCTCTTCCATCGTCAGTCAGAGTCCAACATGCTGTTTTGTGCCCTGACAGTTCTATCTGCCTTTGTACAGGTACAGGTGGAGCAGCCTACGGCTGTCATCGGCTCCAAAACAAAGAGGACATCAACCAACTGCATCTCAGAATAAGAGCAGGATCTGAGCAGCCTCCTTCTATCTCTGTTGAAGTCACAGAGATTGCATAGTATAGAAGCACTGGGAAAAGGAGGATTAAATATTTGTATGGTACATGGATATGTGCATGGATGTCTTATACATTGTTATATGGTTAAGTTTCTGTTCTTGACTTGAAGTACATAAATATATATATTTTTGCATACCACCAATCTGTCCCATTCTTAGTCTGTTGTTTGACGATGAAAGGGCTTAAGGGGATGTCTAGGTAGTTTTGTACTAGTGGCACTGAGGTTGAGGAAGTGGGGTGCCAAACGCAACTTTTGCCTATAGTTATGAGCTGGGTGCACAGATGGAACCTAAATAAATCTTGCACTAACAAAGGCACTTTGAACATGCTAGGCAGCAACATGCAGAGCTGATGTCATATTGCTCATATCGCTTTCTTCTTTCTTATTTTGCTCTTCCTTCTCATCCTCCTCCTCAAATCCTCTTACTCTTTGCCTTGTCTGTCCTATGAGATCAAACCTTGCTGCTGGGTGATGATGCAATTTTTTTTATGCTACATATCAGCTGCGCACCAGCCCTTGTGCTTGATGAATATTCCTGCATGATCTATGGGTGCTAGCACCTGTATAAAACCAGTAATAGCTGCAAATTAGAACACCCATTCATTCTGATTAGTATTCATTGCAGACACAGAAACATAAAATATTATGTCACAGAATGAGATCATTTAATTAATTGTGTCCATGTCAGCCAAAAATAAGTCAAGCAGCCTGATTTCACTTTGAAGTTTTTGCTTCCATATTCCTGTAGGCTACAGCACCTCAAGCGCATATTTCAATGTTCAGTCAATGGGATGAAAGTTCTGCCTCTATCACCATTTCAGGAGGTAAGTTCCAGACTCCCCTCACAATTTGGGCAAAACAATTTCTCCTTAACTCTCCCTAATCTTTCTACCATCTACTTTATTTCTATTTCCCTAGCTATTTGTCTTTCTGTTAACAGAAATAGCTCCTTCCTATCTATGCCATCTAAGCTCCTCATAATTTTAGAAGCATTAATTAAATCTCCCTTCTGCTGAAAAAATCAGCCCCTCTCTATCCTATCTTTTCTCACAGCTATGTTTCTCCATTTCTGGCAAATCCACATAAATATCCTTTGTACCCTCTCCAGTGTGATCATATGCTTCCTGGAATGTAGTGATAAGAATTGTATGTTGTACTTCAGCTGCACTCCAGGTATTATTTCATCCAGTCCAACATAACCTCCCTGCTCTTAGATTCTAGGTCTTGGCCAATAACATGTTCCATATTCAAAGAACAAAGAACAAAACAGCACGGGAAACAGGCCATTCGGCCCAACGAGCCCGCGTCGCCACCCCGATGTTCCCACCTCTACCCGTGATCTCTGTCTATGTTTATAGATCTATGGATTACAAACCAAATTTGAGACAATTTAGGGAGAATTTGTTTTGCCAATTAGCCTAAGAGCACATCTTTGGGATGTGGGAGGAAACCGGAGCACCCGGAGAAAACCCACGCAAGCACGGGGAGAATGCTCAAATTTCTACAGACACCGGCCCAAATCCATGTATCTGCACAGCACAGCGATATTCACTGAGCTGTCGTATTGCCCATCGAATGGTCCAGGTCAAGCGTACACTAACGACGTGAAGCACTAGGATACTCTTGAAAAAAATCCAAGAGCAGCCCTCTCACGACCCATCGCGTATATGCCCCTTGTTAGACAACAAGGTGGACCAAAGCACCTGTAGGATAAAAACAAGTACATCAATATCATCATCTATTTACACACTTCCCAGGGACTCCAAAGGCTCACAATCCCTATTTTAAATCAGTTTTTTATACCCTTCATTTCCATTCTGTGCATGTGCCCATCTAAGTATTTCTTAAATAACTCCAGCGTGCCTGCCTCCACCACTTTACTTGGCAGTGCATTCCATATCCCCACCACCCTCCGTGTGAGAAAACTCCCTCTAGCATCCAAATGATACCTTACCCCCTCACCCTAAGCCCATGACTCCTCGTGCTATTTGAGTCCATCCTAGGAAAAAGCTCAACCCTGTTTACTCTATCTATACCCCTCATAATCTTGTACACCTCTACTAGATCTCCTCTAAGTCTACATCTTTCTAAGGAAAACAGCCCCATTTTGCCTAATGTCTCCTCATAACTCAGACCTTCCATACCAGGCAGCATCCTGGTAAACCTCCTCTGCACTCTCTCCAGACTCTCCATGTCCTTCCGGTAGTAAGGTGACCAGAACTGGACGCAGTATTCCAAATGAGGTCTAACCAACATTTTAAAACAACTGCAACATTGCTTTGACAAAGGGTCGTCTGGATTCGAAACATCACCCCTTCCGTTTTACTTCATCTACCAGCCCTGGTTTTGTCAGAAACCAATGAATGTGTAAGATTTTTCTGTTTCTCCACACTTCACAAAACCTGACAGATAAAGCTAACTTGGTCGGTGGCCCTGGCAAACAAACCGTCAGTCACTTGTGTCACGTATTTGTGTGCCGTAAAATATGGGATGCCGCAAATGTCTCCAGCAGATCCAAAAAGTAAAAATGCTAAGAGCAGTGGTGACTTTAACAGCCACTGGTAAAGTATGGCTGCCGGGTTGGGTTGGTCTTGTCATGGCAGACAATAAATGTCTGGTACCACCTGACATAACACTCTCAGTTTCCATATTGCCTATCCTCTCCCTGTATACTATGTGTGCGATGCATAGCCCCCTGCGAGCTGTACCTCTCTACAGCTTCCTTCTTTGCCGTTCTTCTCAATCTTCTGGAACTAAATGTCTGTGTGGTGTAATGGTTACCTTGACTTGTTATTAGTCCAATATAAGGCAGCATTAACAATGGGGACAACTCTCCCAGCCCACTGTGTTGCTCCAGCAGCGCAATGCGCTGGGAGACTTCAGCAGAAGCCATTTTGCAGGCTCTCCGTGGGTGCCATGCCCTCCACATGTGTCTGAGGCTAAGGTTTGTACTGTCATCAGCTCCATGCCAGAAATCTGCAAGAAGTTAATTTCAATATGTAAATCACAATTTGACTATCATTAGCGGGTCCGTGACTGAAGTCTCCAGGCCCACGAGTA
This sequence comes from Sphyrna mokarran, assembly GCA_024679065.1. Taxonomy (NCBI): domain Eukaryota; kingdom Metazoa; phylum Chordata; class Chondrichthyes; order Carcharhiniformes; family Carcharhinidae; genus Sphyrna; species Sphyrna mokarran. The sequence continues at coordinate 39,127,132 of JAGIQG010000013.1, forward strand.
TCCACTAATGGGGAACAGGAAGCCAACTCCACTAGAGAGAACAGAGGCCTTGGCATTCCCCCCAGGAGTTTGGGTGTAAGGGGGGGTTCTCATGAGCAGTGCCAGCCTGGCTCCCTGGCACTGCCCAAAGCACACCTTGGAACTGCCCACTGGGCAGGCAGTCCCAAGAGAGTGGGCCCAAATGGGGCAGAGCCTATTCAGGGGGGCGATTGGTGAAGTTACAGGGGGGAGGTCCTGCTGCCAGGGATTACAGGCAGAGGGAAGGAGGACAGTCACTGGGACTGGCCATTGGGTGGAGGTGGAGGTTGTCAGGAGTGACCAGTAGTGGGGGTAGATCATTAGGGCTTGGCCTTGAGACTTCTGGAAGTCCAGCTTTCAGGTATGGGGATGTCGGAAAGCCAGCGATGCAGGGGTGCCAGTAATGGGGCTGACCAACGATCAGAAAGAGAGTAGTACAGGACAGCATGCGTCAATCTCAGCACTGACAGATTAGCACATGCCCATTAACTCACTGAGCACTATGCTGCCAGCCTCTCCAGTGGAAATAGGCCCTGCCTCCATGTTTTCAGAGGGAATCTGTCAAGGCCACTCTGCAGTGCTCAGAGATTCAGTCTGAAAATTCTGCTTTAAAAAAACAGCAGGAGTTACTCCAGTTTTCATGGGAATTGGGGACTTAGAATTTTTTGGGAGAATCTTGGCCAATATCTTAGACCTCCAAAAATATAGCTCAGACCCCAGTAAGAATGCGGGTGTGTTTGTCACCCATTGTGCCACAAGATGTCCAAGAGTGAATGCTGAGAATTTATGGCTTATTTGGCTGAAATTAATTCAGCCTCCTCAACTGAAACTGTGTTCTTGCTTTGTTATCAGTGTTGAATTCCAGGAAGCCTGGGGAACCTACGAAACTGCAAAAATTTAGGTCAATATTTTTCTAATTGAGCAACTTAAATATGCTCATTGGCAACCGAACTTTGCAGGGGAGTGTTGCACACACATCGTTTAACATGATCCTGCAAACTGGAGAAGTCAGTGAACCTAAATTAGCTTTCCAACATGTTGATATTTTTTGTCTGTTTTAACAACCCCCCCCCCCCCACCTACTTTTTCCTCGCCACCTGCAGGTACTTTTCCAGGTTTAAACTTTCCTTTTGTGTTGTATTTTTGTACTTCTTTAATTAGAAACAGCTTTGTGATTGGAAATTGTTTCTCTCTGTGATTTATAGGGTGGAATCTTCCTGTTCCTTTGGGGTGAGCTTCAAGATGGGACTAGGAGAGATTTTTGAAAAGCTACTGTTGGGTCAGTGACCCAATGTCCTCCTACTTCTGGGCAATCTTCCTACAGGCATGTCACCACCTTCTACCGACCTGCTTGGAGTCCTCCTGCTCTGATGTTGCACAACTGGAGCTGTGGCCATTAGCAGGCCACAGTTTCTGCTGCTAGTTCTCATGTCAAGGTGTTGCATCTCCAAACATACAGTCTCGCAGCTGGAGTCATTGTTTATTTAAACGAGTGTAATAACTCTACAGAAAATGCCTCAAGCTGGAGGCATTCATGAGTTTTCTTTCTAACGGTGGTAGCAATCACCTCTGGTGACAGGGCTGCCATCCTGCCAAAAATCTTCTGATTCAACCTCAAGGTCCCATTTGCTTGCTTCTTCATTGGTCACCTCCAGGAAGATTTCCCATATGGTGCCCTGACAGGCAGAGTGGGCTCGGGGCCCAGAAATAGTTCTGAATCACACACAGCCTAGGAACAGAAGATCCAAAACAAATTGTATACCACCAGCTAGTAGAAAAATCACCTTCTTGGGTTTTAGCATAGTTCTGAAAACTACTTTCCCATTGTCATTTCCAGTAGATATATAACTCTTAAATGTCTATTACTTAATTTTCTGATGTCAAACTGATTTATCTGGGTGATCACATCGAAGTATGGGTAAATAAAAATATGCATAATAATTTAACATGTACTGGTAATTGAACTGGTAATTGATGCTATTATACTAAAGTAACAATTTTAGAAAATATCTCAGATTAAATAAAAATCCTGCCAGTTACACATATTATTATTTTAGCTATGTATATTAAACAAACAAGTAGCAATTTTCTGCGGCTTAAATATTTTCAAAACAACATTCCAGCGTGAAGTGAAAATAAATATGGTATTTATTTATCCCTAAACTTCCAGTAAATAAGAATAGAATCATCTGGGATCAGAAGTTCGTAATGACTACTATTAATGCTTCTTTAATCAGCTAACACACGTTGAATAATACCTTTTGGTAATTTCCCTTTGAAGATGTTAAAAAAAAGGCAAGCACACTGCTACTATGAATAATGTAATCTTGTAACCTAGTCGATAACTGGTGAAATCTGTCCCCTGGGAATATGTGAATGTCAGTTGAAACTGATACTTACACTTGGAGCCTTTGGTGTCAGAATTCAGCTAAAACTAAGCTAATTTACTGATGATAAAGTATTATTAGACTATTTATCATGTGTAATATTTTATTGCATTTATAGAGAGAATCCGAATCTGCCAAAGTATGTTGATGTCTGTACAGAAACAGGTTAAAAGTGCAAGAAATGCTGGCATGTGTTAGGAAACTGGCAGGAACTTGCTAATTTCTTGACTTAACTCAAGTACTTTCACTAGTGGAAACTCCATGTGGGATATATGAATTTGTTAAAAGGTGCCAGCCAAGCCTTCCATCGATCTTCGTACCTCCAACACAAGGAATTTGTTAGGAAATGCCTATTGGAAAATATGACACTTTCTATTATTGAAGCTCAGGAAAGCTAGAACTGAAGCCACATGAACACAAGTGTGATCTGAATGCTGTCACGCTGAGAGAGGAGTGGATTTGGAAATAGTAACAACTCCACGGAGGTTAAAAGTCCCATCATCAATTTACTTTATTTACACCATACATCTGTACACAGCCAGCTTTTCAGTTGCTCCCTGCTGAATGCAGGCTAGGAGACTGACAAACCTGCTTTAAATAGAGAGAATGAGGCTCCCTGATTTAACCATTATTAGGACTCAGATAGTTTGTACTCTAGCAAGCCAACCTCATTAGCCTGGCTAAAGTTATCACATTCCTCCCCCACAATGTCCAAAGAATCCCCTTAGTTTGCTTCCCTCAGGGGCCTTTTCCTCCGCTTGAATGCCAGGTCAGGGTCCTCCAACTCAGCCTCTGATGTCGGCAGTGTGTAATGATTGGGCACCCATCTCTTCCACAGCAAATGCCAAAAGTCTGGTTCCTCATCCACTTCAGGTGGTAGGAGATAATCGCTGCAGCTTCGTCCCCTCTGTCCATTTCGGATCCTGGATGTCCCCATCAAGGATGTAGGGAAGGTAGTATTAGCTTGTCGAGGGGGGCTCTGCTCGTCCCTCAGGTTGCAGGGCAAACTTGGCTCTGGAACAGGTGAAGAACTTGAGGCCCGGATCTGGTCCAGGTATTTCTTTACCACTACCTGGCCTTCGGGGACTGGGTAGGATACTGGTTGAGTCCTGAACTCGACTGTTCCAGTTACTCAGACGGGTCCATCTTCATAATTTCTGACTCAACTCTCCCCCACTTCAAAGTGCCTCTCTCAGCGAGTGTTGCTATGGCTACTACATTGGGCTTCCTGCTGCCTTTCATCTTTCTTCCCAGGTTTGGCATTAACAGGTTGGTGCAGGGCCGTCTGCCCATCAGTTCCCATGGTGGCATGTAGAGTGGTCAAATAGCCACCTTGACAGTTTCATCTCTCATGAAGCCGCTGGCTGTTTTTTCAATCCGGCCTTTAACGCCTAGACTACTCTCTCCACTAGCCCATTTAATGCCGGATAGTAAGGTGCCATCTTGATGTGCCGAATCCTATTTGATTTCATAAATTTTGTGAACTCTAGGCTGGTGAACACTGAACTATTACCAGAAATTAATACCTCTGGGATCCCGTGTGTTGCAAACGAGGTGCGCAGTTTCTCAACAGTTGTTCTCAACAGTTGCTGTCATGTTTGCCGAGTTTAATTTATGGATGTCTAACCAGTTGAAGTGGGCATCTATTATCACCAGAAACATGAACCCTATAAATGAGCCTGCAAAATCAACATGGAGTCATGATCATGGTCTGCCTGGCCGTTCCCACGGGTGCAGTGGGACTGCCGGTGGTGCCTTCTGCCTCTGTTGGCACTTCTAGCACTGTCCCACAATTCCTCTGTGTCCAGATCTGGCCACCAGACGAAGCTCCTAACCAGCATCTTCATTTTTGATACTCCAGAGTTCCCATGGTGCAGTTCGACCAGTACAACCCGAAGACCCTGGTAGGATGACCCATGCTCCCCACAACGATATCCCATCTTCCACGGTGATCTGCTCCCTCCTGCTCCTGTATGGGTGGAACTGTGGATGGGTTGGTCTTTCCAGCTGCCCTGATAGCACCAGGTGTTTTACTTTCCCCAGTACAGGGTCTTTCTGTGGCCAATGGTGTATATTGTGTGCAATCACCGGGAGGGTATCCATAACATTTATCATCAGAATCTCCTCCATTCTGGGTATCAATAGTAACAATAGCTGGCTTAAGGCATTGGCATTTGCCACTCTAGTCCCTGTCAGTGCTCCAATCGATACTGATATGCTGCCAGCAATAACGCTGGATCTGGGCTGATACTATTGGTGGCATTATTTTGTCTCCCTTCAGTAGATCCAGCAAGGGTTTATGATTTGTTACAATCGTAAATTTTCACCCATATAAATACTGGTGAAATTTTTTAACTGTGAAGATCACCGCCAGGCAATCATTCATACTGGAAGATGCCTTTCAGCGCATTTATTGTGTTGAATTTTTGTGAATCCTCATCTGGCCATAGTTGCAGGTATGTGTTGCTCATGTCCAGTTTTCTGAACAGGAGTCCTCCTGCCAACTTTGCGTACAGGTTCTCAATCCTGGGAATTGGGTATTTATCTAGCTGACAGGAATGATTTATCATCTGTTTGAAATTGCCACAAAGACGCACTGAGTTTTCCAGCTTTAAGATAGGGATCATGGGTGCAACCCATTCCACAAACTGGATCAGTTGTATTATTCCTTGCGCTATAATATTTTGATTTCCACATTGACCTTTTCCCTTAACACAAATGGTACTGGTCAGGCTTTGCAAAACTTTGGGACAGCCTCTACGTCGACGTGTAATTTTGCATTGACTGCTTTGATTGTTCCTAAGCCTTCCCGAAAAACCTCCAGATATTTGCTCAGAGCCTCATTCAGGAAACCATTTTCCAGCTGGAAGATATTTGTCCAATCTAGCTGGTTCTCTTTTAGCCAATTGCACCCTAATAGGCTTCAGTCCTGAACCTTCCATTCACATTAGTGGGAGCCTAACTAATTTTTTTCCGTAAGCAATTGACACGTGTCGTATCCATCACTTTCAGTGTATCTCCTGTATAAGTTCTCAGCCTTGCCAAAGTCTTGGTCAGGGCTAAGAGCTAAGTCCACTTTGGAAGAAATAATAGTAAAATGGAATATTATTTAAATGGTGAAAAATTACAACATGCTATTGTGCAGAGGGACCTGGAGATCCTTGTGCATAAATCACAAAAACTCAGTGTGCAGGTGCAGCAGCTGATCAAGAAGACAAATGGAATTTTGGCCTTTATCACGAGGGGGATAGAGTATAAAAGCAGGAAGGTCTTGCTGCAAGTGTAAAAGGCACCGGTGAGACCGCAACTAGAGCACTATGTGCAATTTTGGTCCCCTTATTTGCGAAAGGATATATTGGCCTTAAAGTGAGTACAGAGAAGGTTCACCAGGTCGATACTGGAGATGAGGGCGTTGGCTTATGAGGAGAGATTGAGTAGATTGGGCCTGTACATGTTGGAGTTTAGAAGGCTGAGGGGTGATCTTATAGAGGCATATAAGATAATGAAGGAGATAGATAGGATTGAGGTAGAGAGATTCTTTCCGCTTAGAAAGGAAACAAGAACTAGAGGGCACAGCCTCAAAATAAGGGGGGGTTAGTTTGGAATAGAGTTGAGGAGGAACTTCTTCTCTCAGAGGGTAATGAATCTCTGGAATTCTCTGCCCGTTGAAGTGGTGAAGGCTACCTCATTGAATATGTTTAAGTCACGGATAAGATAGATTTCTGATTGATAAGGGAATTAAGGGTTATGGGGAGCAGGCAGGTAAGTGGAACTGATCCACTTCAAATCAGCCATGATCTTATTGAATGGTGGGGCAGGCTCGAGGGGCTAGATGGCTTAGTCCTGCTCCTATTTCTTATGTTCTTATGTATATCTTGTTAAACTCTGCCTCCCCTATGACTGACACGACTGCGTGTATGTCCATTAAAATTGGACATTCATTCAGTCTCACTGACAATTTGATGGGTTCTGATTTTGTCATTGCTATGCACAGTAGCTGTTCTTCGTCAGAGATAGGGGAAGTTTCCAGATTGTGCATTTTCATATCCCTCGGCCTACGTATTCTTTTCACCCATGTTGGTTAGGAGACTTGCTTTTCTTCTGTGCATCCTGATACTGGTAACCATAGCAACGTCATGTTGGGCAAGGCTCTACAGCATGTGCTGTCACTCTGGGCTTAACCTGACCTTGTCCAGGTGTGTTTCTATAGGCAGACTTGGGCTCCCTTATATCCAAATCCTTCTGGATAGCCCCGTTGTGGTAGTCCCCTAATCCAATCTCCGTGGTGTTGGCCTTGGAGCTCATGCACTCTGCTTGCTACTTTCTCTAACGACAAGGCCAGCTGTAATGTCTGTTTACGGTCCAGCAGGGCCTCTGCTAACAGGCGTTTCTGTATAGTCAAATCTTTAAATCTGCACACCAATTGGTCTCAGAGCATCTCATTCAGTATCCTCCCGAATTCGCAAGCCTCTGCCTGACACCTTAGCCTTGTTAGAAAACCGGTGATTGACTCCCCCGCTTCCCTAAATGTGGAATAAAAATGGTATCTTCGCAGGATCAGGGGTGGCTTAGGATTATAATATTCTTGAACGAAGTTTGACAACTCTTGAAGAACTTTGCATCCCGTGACTATGGGGAAGTTAAACTACACGTAATCACAAAAGCTGCTGGTCCACATGTATCAGCAGCATAATCTCTTGCTTCTGACATGAGGTTATGTCATTTGCCCTGAAGAAATACTTCATCCTTTCCACATACTGGGCCCAATCCCCCACTGCAGGGTCAAAAGAGTTTAACTTCCCAAACATTGGCATGTTTTCTCAACAATGGTTGACTCTCAATATGCGCGGTGATTCAGCAAGTTCCTTCAGGGTCACTCCTTTTTCCTCATTGCCACAGTTTTAACTCCACGGAGTTGAAAAGTCCCTCACCAAGTTAGTCTATTTACATCATACATCTGCATCTAGCCAGCTCTCCAGTTTCTCCCTGCTGAATGTAGGTTGGGAAAATGACAGATCAGCTTTTAATAGGGAGTATGAGGCTCCCTGATTTAACCATCAAATAGAATTCATCAAGTAGCTCACACACTAGCAAGCCAACTCATTAGCCAGGCTGAATTCATCAGAGAAATACCAGCAATTTTCTTGGAAGATAAACTGTTGGACGGCTGAGACAGGTTGCAAGCCCCTCTGCACAATGGTGTTTGTAGCTACAATGACAGCAGTTTGAGCATGTTCAGCTACAAGATGAGCTTCAATGAGAGCAAAGCAGACCTTGCACGATTTCAGTCTGATCTTCTACTGCAGTACTCAGGCATAGGTTTCTGATTGTGCTGCAATATGAGTTGAAATAGCAGCCATCTGACATTGCACTATGGTTGGGTTGGGTTCACAAATGTTTGTGTGTTGTTGATCAGTATCTCCATGCTGGAAAAAATGGACTTCAGGCTCTGAGCAAAGCCCATGTCATGTTGATGCTGAACTCCTTCATACTCTTTGACAATAACAATAGACTTTCTGACAGGCTTTTGATTGTGCCAATCTCTCAACCTTTCTCTGTAGGTAGTTCTATCAAAGCCCTCATTGGTGTCCTCTGCAATGACTCTCCAGTGCCAGCAGTGCCACAGAGAGCAGCAGCTGCTTCCAATATTATACACAGGACTTAAAGATGTGGTCAGTCCCTGATCAGAACTTGCTAAGCGCTTGGGGTCATGGCATAGACAGGTAAGAGGACCCCCGTGGTTGAAGAGGCTGATGACAAAGGGAACCTGAGTGAAGTAAAGCCTTGGGGGACCCTGAGGGCCATGGAGGTGTAATAAGAAAGGATTCCACCTGCTACTAGGCTGGGCTATTGGCATGGGCCTCTCCTACCTCCAGTTAAGACCTGGCAGCAGCATGATAAGGCCATTAAGTAGGCATCAATCCCACTGGTGGGCCAACATACAATCTAGTTCATAGTATCAGTCGCGAACTGGTGGCTATGAAGAATTCACTGACCTTAACCACTTGTATGCAATCATTTTTATATGAACTGTATCCAGGTCATTGGGACTACACTGTTTGCAGTTACTGCAACAAATCTATTGCCTTTCAGTCTTTCAAGTGAGCCTCTTTGGTCTCTTTTGGTAGAAGACATATTTTCCTCTTCTCAATCCCCTGTATCACAGCCTCAGCACTGTATCAGAGATACTTCATTTTTCCTCTCTCTCCATTCATTGGTGCAATTCCCCCTCAAAGTTTCTTCCCTCGACACCTCCAGCTTCTGCTCCTGCCAAAATACCCTTCAGCTTTTAAAAGTGCAGGCTAACTTTAAGTGCTGCAAGCTTCGCAGTATGTTTGATTCCCTACTAAGATGTGCAAACTGCATATTTAGCAATGAGCTACATGCAATTATCTGTAAATCATCAGCCTATATGAAGATTGTATAGGAAGGGCAAGCTAGGTTTAATCATGCATTCTCATTCCTTTGTGCATTTTAGGTGCTATTGAATTTTTTTCCACACAATGCAGTGATTAGTTGTAGTTTCACTGGATTAAAACATATTAATTGATGATGACTATGATGATGCAAAGGTGGTTAGAAATGTTCATGTCAGAATTTATGTGTTTCTTTTGCTGTCCATCAATACGTTTCTATGTAATAGGTGAGTGTTTTCATACACTCATTGCGATACTGCAATTAAATAATTTCAGCAGCAAGCTTTCTGTGACTTTAAAAATAAAGAATGTAACTTATTCTTCCTCACCCCAAATTAAAGTAACATCTCACACACACAATGACTATATACACAAATAAGGGGAAGGAGTCTTAGCTGTGTTGTAGAGCAGAAGGATCTCGGGGTCCAGGTCCATAGGACTCTTAAATCGGCCTTGCAGGTGGAGGAAGTGGTCAAGAAGGCGTACGGTGTACTGGCCTTCATTAATCGAGGAATAGAGTTTAGGAGTCAGAAGGTAACGATGCAGCTCTATAAGGCTCTTGTCAGACCCCAGTTGGAGTATTGTGCGCAGTGCTGGTCGCCTCACTATAGGAAGGATGTAGAGGCTTTTGAGAGAGTGCAGAGGAGATTTACAAGGATGCTGCCTGGATTGGGAAGCAGGCTTTATGAAGATAGGTTGAGGGAGCTGGGACTCTTCTCACTGGAGAAACGTAGGTTGAGAGGCGACCTGATAGAGGTTTATAAAATGTTGAGAGGAATAGATAGGGTGGATTCTCAGAGACTATTTCTCCGAGCTGAAATGATCACTACGAGAGGACACAGATTTAAGGTGCAGGGAAGCAAATACAGAGGGGATGTTAGGTTTTTCACTCAAAGGGTAGTGAGTGAATGGAATCGGCTGCCGTCAGAGGTTGTTGAGGCAAACTCACTGGGATCTTTTAAAAGACTTCTGGATGAGTATATGGAAACGAATAGGAAAGGGGCTTATAGATAGGTCTGTGGATTGGTAGATGTGATCGGCGCAACTCGTGGGCCGAAGGGCCTGTTTGTGCTGTATTGTTCTATGTTCTATGTAAATGAAGATAATGCATTGTTACAGATTTTAATGATCCCAGTCTCTGATTCATGATTTCCAGTTCCCATATGGCAGGCCTGTAAGTTCCAGATGAATTTAGTTCTTTAAAGTTCGAGCAAGGGTCTTGTAAACAGGATTTTTAGCAGGCTGTGAGGTTCCTTGTAATTAAATTCCTGGGAGATTGGGTCTCAGGTGAACTTTAACTGGAGCAGATTAAGGAGTTCAAGTCTTTGTCAGGATCTTCCACTTTTTGATGTATTCCTGTTAATTACTTAAACTGCCTGCTGACTTGCAGAAAATTTGATGGCTTATGGTGTTTTACAAGTTTTAAAAGCAGACAGTAAAAATTGCTTTCACATCATGTGTCTATTTACAAGGTCAAAGTCCTTTTCCAAATAAGGTACATAGCTAGGTTCATTACACATTTTGTGGCATGGTTTCATATCTTGAGCCCAGAATTTTCCAGACGATTACACAGGTAGGGTCTTCCAGTCCCACTGCCAGTGCATCCAATATGGGTTTTCAGCCAGCAAGAGGCGTATTCAACAGGAAACCCCACTGACAACGACGAGACCAAAAAATCTCAGCACCAGCCAATGGTGGGCTGCAACAAAACATACTGCAGGCTGCATGGAAAATCCCACCCTGAGAGTTTGGGAAAGCCAGTGTCTTCATGTTTGAATGGCCCATTCAATTTGTTAATATCCAACTCAATCTATAACAACAATTTTGTTTCCTCTTGAGACAGGGGAGTGGTTTCAATCCTCAAACGAAGCTTTGATTTTCAAATATTAAATTTAATTTGGATTTCAGAATATATAAACATTAAGAATCTGCAAAATGACAAATTGTAATTTACAAAATCATATCCTCATAAGCATTTGCAACCATAATACTAACAGATTAAAACAACCTAAGTGCCACTTCAGGGTTCCCGCCCAGTGCAGGGAGAAGGATGAGACAATGATCTTACATTCATTTTCCAACAAAATAACAAAATAAAACCTATTTTTCCAGATAATTAGCAAATCAGTTATGAAATTGTCCTGCATAACTTTGAAACGTCATTTCTAAGAAAGCAATTTTTAGCAACAATCAAGCTGATTTATTGAAACTTTTGGGGTGGCTAACACACCACCTATTATACATGTTGGAATGTATAACAAAATATTTATTAATCTGGAAAGCATACAAGGATATGGCTGGATGACAAGTGAGGAACGGAGCTTAATGAGTAGGCTGATTATTTTTGTGATTAGAATATTTTTGGAGGAAAGAGAAGTCTAAGTATGCAAAGAAGATTCAAGATGGCAACACATGAATTCTGAGGATAATTTTACCAATTGATAGCTTCATTCCCCACCAAAGTCCCAAGTTTAGGTGTGCACTATCAACAATTTCTAACCATTCACATGCGCCTTCATCAGCAATACAGGTTTGTAAACTATACCTGTACTGTTTTAGAAGCATGCAAAAATTGCACAACTTCAAGAAATAATAGCACAGGATGTTTACAGATGTACCTGTATATATTCACCTGATGAAGGAGCAGTGCTCCAAAAGCTCATGATTCCAAATAAAACAGCTGGACTTTAACTCAATGTTATGAGACTTCTTACTGTGCCCATCCCAGTTCAATCCCAGGGGAAATAGTACCACATCACAGATGTAATAGGAAGTGAATTAAGCTGTTAAAAATCTAAACCAGAACCTTGTACTGATACAGTGAAACATTAACAATAATATAGCAAAATAGATGTCCACTTGCTCCATGTATTAAAAATTGACCCTATGAAATTGCCATGTTTCAGTCTTCATTGATGTTATGTTAAAGGAAAAACACTATACACAACAGGAGGCACAAGCTAGAACAGCTGGTGAAACACTCCATTCAAACAATTTATTTGATATGAATGTTGATTATTTGAGAAGGAGAGTTCTGAAGGTATTAGGATTTGAGATTGGAGGGAAGTGCAGAACGACTGGTATGTACTACATAAACGACATATTCTATCATTTATGAAATATGTCAAATCAGCTTGTCCATATACACTGATTGCACATAATCGTGTATGTAGTGACAATACAAGATCCAAATGAATAATAATAATTATGTACTTATCAAATTCCATCTGCTCTCTGTACAAAGAAAGGAGAATCCATTAGATTACTAGATGCACAGGAACACTATTAGATGTCAACAGTGATCACCCCATTTGAAATGGGAACAGCCAGAAATGCACACATTATGAGAAAAGTAGGTTATGACTATGATGATGAAATGCTCAGCACTGGTGAACAAAGCTTGCAGTAATGAAAATTGATGAAGTACCTGAAACTGCAATTTTCTGTGCACCCCCATGGAAAACCTTAGAAGACTTGCCTTCAAAGACAAGCACCAAATTGCAGAGTCACTTCCCTCCCTGCATAGGGATTGTGGGGAAGCCCAACAACTAGTTGTGCAATACTATCTCTCATATGAGCAATATTGTAGTACATCAGAAGCATCCACTGAATTTGTTATTGAGCAAATGCCAGCACTGCACCAATGGCATCTGCAGTTGACACCTCAATTACATGCCCCTCAAGCATTGTAGGAGTATCTCATGTGACTACGTTCATCACACTTCTACAGTGGAAGTTTTGAAGATACATTAGTGAGTCACTCAGCGGCAAATCAGAGAGAAACCAGCCTGTGATTGGACAAGTAACAAAGACTGGGAAGGTCAATATTGAAGATAGGTTTCAGGGTTCAGAATGCAAATCATTTGGAGTCACAATTGGGGGCCCAGGTGAGACAGCAGGAATGGCAGTGTGAAGCCTTGGTAAGTCAGCAGAAAGTGATGGTGCAGGGTCCAGGAAAGGCATTAGAAGCAGTGGTGTGGGACCCAGGTGAGCTGGCTGTGTCAATGGTGTAAGGCCCAGGCAAGGTGGCTGTATTAGTGATGTGGAATCCAGGTGAAGTAGCTGAAACAATAATGTCCATCAGCAGTCTAAGTGAGTGAGTGACAAAGAATGTTTGAGCGTGTGTGTGTGTGAGGGGTGGCGGAGAGAGTGTGAAGGGAAGTGACTATGACATGGTGTGGAAGAGAGAGTATTGGGGAGATATAAAGCCTAGTGGATTGTGAAGGAGAGAGTGTGGGTGGGAGACCATGTGGGTGAGGAGAGAATGTAGGGTGGGGGAGAGAGAGTGAAGATGAGACTCGAGAACAGAGAGTTTGGGAGAAAGAGAGGGTGTAGGGGGAGAGGGAATATGGGGGACAATGTGGGGAGGACATAGAAAGTATGGGATGGAAGGGGAAAGTGTGAGGGGAGGAGAGGATCAGAGAAAGGGGGAGAATGTGGGAGGGGAGTGTGAGGGGTGGATGCGAGAATGAGTAACATTAGTTCTTTGCCTTTGATGGCCTGAAGATGTGAGACATGATATATGTTTGTATTCCCTGTTGGCAACTTTATTTACAGCACAGAATCAGGCCTTTTGGTCTATCCTATTTATGTTCCATACAAACTTCCTTCCATGCTTCTTGATCGCATTATCAGGGTAACCTTTAACTTCTTTCTTCCTTACATCTTTATCAACTTTTTTGACTGTATCTATACTAGAATCTTAGAATGATTACAGTTCAGAAAGTGGCCAGTCAGCATATGGTCTCTATGTTAGTTCTCTGCAAGAAGTCTCATAACACCAGGTTGAAGTCCAACCGATTTATTTGATAGTAAACTCACAAGCTTTCAGGCTTTGCCTCTTCGTCAGGTGAATGGAGAGTTCTGGCCTCAGACAGAGCATTTAACAGCACATATAGTTTACAGATTACTGATTAGAATGCGAATTTTTACAACTAACCTGCTATTCAAGTCTTTAAAAGATCAACAATGTGAATGGAAAGAGCATTAGGCATAGGTTTAAGAGATGTATATTGGCTCCAAACAGCACAATAAGTGAGGTTTTGCAAACCTAGGCAAGTCACGGGGGTTACAGATAGTGTGACATGAACCCAAGATCCCGGTTGAGACCATCCTCATGTGTGCGGAACTTGGCTATAGTCTCTTCAGCAACTGTGCGCTGTAGAGTGTCATGAAGGCCATCTTGGAAGGCCATCTTACCCGAAGGTCAGAAGCCAAATGCCCATGACCACTAAAGTGTTCGCCAACAGGAAGGGAACAGTTTTGCCTGGTGATTGTCAAGCGATGTTCATTCATTCATTGTCGTAGCGTCTGCATGGTCTCCCCAATTTACCATGCTTTAGGACATCTTTTCCTGCAGCATATTAGGTAGACAACGTTGGCCAAGTTGCAAGCGTATGTGCCGTTTACCTAGTGGATGGTGTTCTCACTTGTGATGATGTCATCCATGTCGATGATCCAGCATGTCTTGCAGAGGTTGCTGTGGCAGGGTTATGTGGTGTTGTGGTTACTGTTCTCCTGAAGGCTGGGTAGTTTGCTGTGAAAAATGGTCCGTTTGAAGTTGTGCGGTTATTTGAAGACAAGAAGTGGAGGTGTGGGGATGGCCCTGGTGAGATGTTCGTCCTCATTAATGACATGTTGAAACTCTGGAAAAGCTTCTTCACTCTGGGAAGTATTGGACGATGAAGGACAACCCAAACACAATGCAACACCATCCACGCTCTCAAGACCAACTGCAACATTGTTATCAAACCAGCAGACAAAGGAGGGGCCATCATCATACTGAACAGAACAGATTACCGCAAAGAAGTATACTGACAACTAAACAATGAGGAACACGACAGTTACCTGCAGATCCGACCAAAGAACACACCTGTCAACTCAACACTCTGAGCAAGACCTTTGATCCGGACCTTCAGAGCACCTTCGTGCTCTCATTCCAAAGATACACAAGGCAAACACACCCGGCCGTCCCATCGTATCAGGGAATGGGACCTTGCGTGAGAACCTCTCCGGCTATGTCGAGGGCATCCTGAAACTCACTGTACAAAGAACCCCCAGCTTTTGTCACAACACTACGGATTTCCGATGGAAACTTAGCACAAATGGAGCAGTTGAAAAAGGCCCACTTCTCTTCACAATGGATGTGTCAGCACTCTACACTAACATCTCCCATGACGATGGCATTGCTGCAACTGCCTCAGTACTCAATGCTGACATCTGCCAGTTTCCAGGTGCAATTTTACAACTCATCCGCTTTATCCTGGACCACAATGTCTTCACCATCAACAAGCAGTTTTTCATCCAGACACACGAAACAGTCATGGGGACCATGGGTTGCCAAGATGGCAACATCTTCATGCACAGGCTCAAACAAGACTTCTTCACTGCACAGGATCTTCAACCGATGCTGTACGCTAGATACATCGATGATATTTTCTTCCTTTGGACTCATGGTGAACAATCACTGAAACAGTCCTGTGAAAGAGTTGCAAATTGCTGGCTTTTTAAGAAAGCTGCATGATTTAAGTCTCTAGCATCAGTCCAAAGGTGTGCAGGTTACTGGATTGACCATGCTAAATTCCCCCTTAGTGTCCCAAGATGTTCAGGTTAAGGGATTAGCCATAATAAATGTGCGGGATGGATATACTTAAGGGATGGCCATTCTGCACCTCAGTGTGCTTCCCCTTTGAATTTTGGTCCCAGTATTTCTGGCTCCTGAATTTTTTGCCTGAAGCTCCAACTTTTAGTGTCAGCAAGTCTTTACATAGAGGAAAGGTATCCATGATTAATCCAGTGTTCTGGAAGTCCAATAAACTCACACACTGAATCAAGGAAGTCATATATAAGATACTAGCCTTCACTGGGCAGTTTACTGATGACACAAAAGATACATGTGAAATCGGGCAGGCAGGATTAAATTGTATCAAATTTCACTTAAATTATATGCAAAAAGACAATTAAGCATATCAATAAGCTTCCCACTTCAAATGAGCAAGTTACCTGTTATACTCCTTTCCTAGTACTGATTTAATCACTTGAAGTTTTTCTGCTGCTGAGAGACTGACATGTGGCCTTTTACACAATTTTCCATGCCCATCAACCATCTTGCTTATGGGTGCTACAAAGTCCAGACCATAATTTGAAAGCAATAGAAAAAAGTAATGGAGGAGATCAATGCCAGGTATATTGTTCAAATAACATGGACCCTGTGCAGGAAGAAGTTTAATAATCTGATTAAGTTGTCAAGGCAAGTGAGTTCGTCTACAAATTGCATATATTTTCAACTAACACTAGCCTCATCCACTGCTCAACTCACTACACCATCATCGCCCACACATCAACAATCTCTATGAATCAGGACTCAAGTCTCACATACTGGTACAAGCATCACACTCACCACCCGCAACTGAAGCACAGTGGCAGCTGTTTAGCCGTGACAACGGCTTCCAAATATATTGCAGGACATTCACTGAGACACAGACCTTTTTTTGTAGGAGATGGTGACATATCATGGGAAGTAGCAGGAAAGAACAGAAAGAGGACACATATACCCACATGTTTTAGCCCCATGGAGGAAAAAGTGCCGTCCATTCATGTGAGAGAGAATCACTGAGGCCATGGTCCCTGGCAAGATTGAAGGGCTCAATGATGATAGTCTCTACTTGAGACTCACTAGATCTAATCCCACTTGATTTGATTTGATTTATTATTATCACTTGTTAGAATACAGTGAAAAGTATTGTTTCTTGCATGCTATACAGACAAAGCAAACCATTTATAAAGAAAGAAATGAGAAAGTGCAGAATGTAGCGTTACAGTCATAGCTAGGATATAGAGAAAGAGCAACTTAAGGTAGGTTCTTTCAAAGCTCTGATGGCAGTAGGAAGAAGCTATTCTTGAGTCAGTTGGCACATGACCTCAGCCTTTTGTATCCTTTTCCTGACAGAAGAATGTCCAGAGTGTATGGGGTCCTTAATTATGTTGGCTGCTTTGCTGAGGCTTGGGAAAGTATAGACAGAGTCAATGGATGGGAGGCTGGGTTATGTGATGGATTGGGCTACATTCATGACTTTTGTAGTTTCTTGCAGTCTTGGGCAGAGCAAGAGCCATGCCCAGCTGTGATAAGCCAGAAAGAATACTTTCTATGGTGCATCTGTAAAAGTTGATGAGAGCCATTGCTGACATGCCAAATTTCCTTTGTCTTCTGAGAAAGTAGAGATTTAATGGACTTTCTTAACTACAGTGTCAGAATAGGGGACCAGGATAGGTTGTTGGTGATCTGAACATCTAAAAACATGAAACTCTTGATTCTTTCTATTTTGTCCTCATTGATTAGGCAGAAGCACGTTCTCCTCTATGCTTTATGAAGTCAATGATAATCTGCTTCATTTTGTTCTCACTGAGGGTGGATTATTGTCACCGCACCAGTTCATCAGATTCTCTATCTCATTCCTGAACTCTGTCTTGTCATTGTTTGAGATCCGACCCATTACCATGATGTCATCAGCAAACTTTGAAAATAGAGTTGGTGGAGAATTTGGCCACACAGTCATAGGTGTATAAGGAATATAGGAGGGGGCTAAGAACACAGCCTTGTGGGGCACCTTATTGAGGATGATCGTGGAGGAGGTGTTATTGCCTATCCTTGCAGATTGTGGTCTGTGGGTTAGGAAGTTCAGGATCCAGTTGCAGAAGGAGGAGCCGAGGCCCATACCATTGAGCTTGGAGATGAGATTCGTAGGAATAATGATGTTGAAGGCTGGGTTGTAGTTAATAAATAGGAGTCTGGCAAAGACATCTTTGTTATCAAGGTGTGTCAAGGTTGAGTCCAGGGCCAGGGTAATGACATCTGCTAATACTGCAGTAGGCACACTGTAATGGATCCAGACAGTCCAGGAGACTGGACTTGATTTGTGCCATGACCAGCCTTTTGAAGCACTTCATAATGATGGATGTCATTCTTATTCTCTTCTTATTCACAAGCTTCAGAGGGTGTAAGTAATATACCCTTCTTACTTCCATCTCTTTCTCACTGCAACCTTGTTCCATTTTCATTTCAGGTGCCCATTTCCCAGTCAGTGGAGGAAGAGGCAAAAGACTACAAATCTGAAGAGACATTGTCATTAATCTTACACCCAGGGCTAGTAGCTCAGAGACTGACACTGCATATATTTTTAGAAATGAGGAAAGAGCAAGGTTCAATATTACTTCTGCTGCAGAGGAAGATTGCTTTTGCTCTGGCTACAAAAGGAGACAGATGATTGTACATAACCAAATGTTTGGTGCACTAGAAAACCTGCCAGAAAACTTGAGATCAATGTCAAGGAGCATGGAGGAGTCTAGCACTAATTTGGTACAGGGCTTTACGCAAAGCTTGAAACCAATTTTCCCAATGTGGAATGAGTGATCACACCTCTGTCAGTACACCTATGGAACCAGCCATGATGCAGCATCTTATGGCCAATATCATAGGTTTTATTGCAGCATAATCAATTTTGATCAAAATCTGATTGGTATAGAAGTTCAGCTTGCTGCTATCGTGGCTCTGCACACTACTGTCAAAGGGACTTCCATGACATCACAGATGGCCATCAATCTGTTCTACAACAAATCAATAGGAATGCTGAAACACCACCCAAGAAAAAGGGCACTGGTTCAATAGAACACAACCCTGCTGTCTTCTCCCAGGGTGACAACATTCCTACTCCTATCTCTGCCACATGGCCAGTGACTTTGCTGTAATCTGTTAACCAAACAGTCCAAAATGCTGAAACCCAGGCTGAGATGGTGCAACATGATATGAGGCCCTCTTTGCCCAGAGCTACTTGAGGTCATCCTCTAAAGTCATTTACAGTCTCCTCAATTGAAGATCAGCAACTTTTCACCACCCATACTACAGAAACGAGGGAAGGACCCCATTACGGCTGTTGGAGCATCAAGCACATTCATATCAAAAACAGATACTAATGGTGTGCAGAAAGGTAAATTAGGTTATTTTCATATGCATATGTTTGCATTTAGAAATATGGATTAGAATGTGCATTTTCTGATGAATATCCAGTGACAGAGGAAAGGTAAGGAGCATGGGATTGTTGATGACTGGGGAAATGTAGTTAAAGTGATTTGTATTGCTTATGGTTTATTTGGTTCTGCTAAGCCTGAGCACATTGTAGCCACCATATCTGTTTGTGTTTTTCCAGTTCCTGTTACACTACCTCCTTCTTCATTTCCCCTTTCTGTCATTCTTCTCCTCTTTCTCATGCTCCTTCTCCTCAGCTTATCACCTGATAAATCATGGCAAGTGCTGTTCCCTTGTAATAACCAGGTCGTGTAACATAATGCACATACTTACAAATCTTGATATTCACTCAACTGAATATCTAAAGATTTTTTCAGAGCATAACACACAGCTGTTGCATATGGATTCTAGTAGCATGGTCTATAATGTTCCTTGTGCCAGCATAACTTTCTTTGTCTGCATGCTGTACACATCTGCGTGCACTCCTGATCAGAACTGTAAGCTGTCATGAGCAGATAACCCTCATCACTTGATAGCTAGCCATTGACTTGCCTTATTCTATCATATATAGATGGCACAAAGGATTGCAAAATGAAGGAACCATGACTGCTGTCAGGATAATGTCATTCAGCTGCATGAAGTGCTGCCTCTGACAGCGTTATGTTGATTTGACAAAACTAGTTTCATACTGAGGGTGTGGAATCCTTTCAGTTCATGAAAATTTTTGAGTTCACATAAGGTACAAGCAAAGCAATATGTGTGCTGCAAACACACTCTGCAGAACAGGGAATCCTGCAAGTCAATGCAAACCCTCATTCTTACTCCACCTGCTTATCTCTGATAAGAGTGAATGAGGTGAAGCAATTTCTGTGTATAGAGGTTCAGTGAACTTTCCTTTGCAGCAGAGTGCACTGCAAGAGTTGCTTAGATCTCCAGCAACAACCTGGAAGGAGTTGAGCATGTAAAAGTTCAGAGCTATTGGCACCTTGACTGCCACAAGCATACTTTCCTTGCTGTACATTTAGGTTGTTGTTTTGGGTGCAGGAGTTGGGTGATTTAGTTGTAAGCTTGTTTGTGAAGTGAAAATGTCTCAAACATTCATCCTTGTTGAATTGAGATAAGAAAATCACTCCAAAAAGACACTGAACAGATATGGTCTCATGCTGAGAGCCTTCTCTCCTCCCTGTCACCACTCTTCTAGCATCTTATTGTGCCAACTCACTAGGCCACATTGTTTTTATCCTTTACAATAAGACCAACATTTTAATAACTGTTATATTTTTGGACTTCTTTTTATGCGCGTCGGTATCTTCAATCAATAGAATCAGTTTCGGCTCATGTTCACTGATTGCTGATGTTATATCATGAATACAAATATACTGAGACATAATTTGTAATTGGTTGTGAAAACATACTCAAGCTAAGTTAGAAAATATAAGAATTTTTTTAAAAAATTATGATGGGTAATGGTAGGTTTTAAAAATATACAGTAATGAAGAGAAAACTATCAAGTAACTAAGTTTGGTACATGTGGTTTGGACATTGGATAAAAGCGAATTATTGTGGCTGCTGGAATCTGAAACCAAAAGAGAAAATGCTGAAAAATCTCAACAGATCTGACAGCAACTGTAAGGAAAGAAAGAAGAGCTGACATTTCGAGTCCAGATGACCCTTTGTCAAAGGTTTGGACATTCGCTGGATGCTTCATATTGCACAAAAACAAGAAGTTAGACTTTTATCAATCTCTGGTAGATTTTCATAAAATATTTATCTTCTTCCTTTCATTCGCTGAGGTGCAATTTCAGCAATAGTAGTAAAATTAAAGAGATAGTGTTTGCCATATTTTTAGAGGAGCAGATAATGATGCTTTCATAGATTACAGAACTAATAGTTGACATGGAAGCATCATCATAATAAAATTCTAAAACTGTTCGTGAGTAAAAGAGTTCAAGTGGGTGACACTCAAACAGAGCTTCATTTAGATCAGTTTTAGTTTCCAATTTTTCTTCTTTCCAGTGGTTAGACCACAACTTGGAACTCAACCAGAACCTTCTTATTTTGTACGTATTTAGTTGAATAAAGAAAAGGTACAATGAGGTTTTACAAAGTTGGCATGTGCATAAGATGGTTTAAGAAACCGTATTGTGCATCTAATAGAGGATATGTTTCCATAGGCCAGCTGCCAATGAGCTAATGGAGGAAGTGGCTTTTCAGTTATACAATTAAAAATGTGTATCATATTTTTGAATCAAAAAGTAGTTATTTTTGCCAAATCTTGACCTACCTTGGGTATTTGTACAGCTATGATTCCATTTTTGTTTTAATTACCTTAATATATTATCTATTTGAGATCATGGTGGATTTATCTTTTCTACATAAAAAAGTGAAAATCTGTGTCACATCTTTTGAGATTTCTCCTTTGTGAATCACAAAATCTCTATAGTGCAGAAGGAGGCCAATTGGTCCATCGAGTCTGCACTGATCACAATGCAACCCAGGTTCTACTTCGCAACTGCACATATTTACCCCCCAATCCCCTGACACTAGGATCAACTTAGCATGGCCAATCAACATAACACACAAATCTTTGGACTGTGGGAGAAAACCGGAGTATCCGGAGGAAACCCACACAGATATGGGGAGAATGTGCAAACTCCGCATAGTCAGTGACCTGTGGCTGAAATTGAAACCAGTTCTGTGGCGCTATGAGGCAGCAGTGTTAACCACTGTGCCAGCGTGTTGCCCCCTTTCTTTTCAGGTATCTCTGAAATGTTTGTCTTTCTCCAATAAACTGATTTATGACATTGGAAAGAATTCTCCCACTGACTATTATTCCAGTATACATCACTAAAATAACCCAGCTAGAAGATATCAGATAAAACTGGCCAGCCTTATTCTGACAACAGTACTAAGATTTTCCATTTTGGCAGAACCGAAATACTAGTTGGGCTTATAGCCTGGCACAGATTCATCTTTGACCATAGCCAATCATCCATCCTTACTGTGATAATTTATAAAGAAAAAGAACAAAAAACAACACAGTACGGGAAACAGGCCCTTCAGCCCAACGAGCCCACGCTGCCATCTTAACAGTGTGAGTTCCCACTTCCACTTATGATCCTTGTCTATGTTTATGGAAATCCACATTGGAAACCAGATTGGGAGACAATTCTTTTTACCAATCAGCCTAAGAGCACATCTTTAGGGTGTGGGAGGAAACTGGAGTACCCAGAGAAAACCCACGTAACACGGGGAGAATGCGCAAATTCCCACAGATACTGGCCCAAATCCATGTATCTGCACAGCAAATAGTGATAGTCATTGAGCTGTCATGTTGCCATCAACTGGTCTAGTTTAAGTGTACACTAACGATGTGAAGCACTAGGCTACTCTCGAAAAATCCAAGAGCAGCCCTATCACGACTCATCGCGTGTATGTCCCTTGTTGGACAACAAGACAGACCGAAGCACCTGTAGAATATAATGAAAGTGGCTCCCTTTCAGCCTGCAGGCAGGAAAAGGTGCCCAATTTTTGTTTTTAAAGTTCTTTTTAAGAAAAATTGTGATTATTTTTTCAGGCTGTACGGAGATGAAGGAGCCACTTCAATTATATTGTGCAATCCATCATTTTGGGAGCAATTTTTTGGATATCTGGTTCCATCATAGAAATCTGATGCCAAGGACTAAAAAATGTTCCTGACCTTCTGTATGCAAAGAGGCAAATGGCAACTAATTTGTCAGAATGAACTGTTTTTCTCATCTGCGTATTGTTTTAATATGATTGCCTATAAATGAATTGAATAATTTGCTCTGCAGCTGGAAATTGCAGTGGGGGGAACAATTGAAAACAAAGGGGAGAGAATCCCTGAATAACCTTTCATCCAGTCAGAGTCTGTTATTTGCATGTGGAATAAGCTAAAGCACTATACTTAATAGTTATATAAGAATATATTTAATTGATTTCCAAACAGCTTACTGGTTAGTTAATGCTGATCAATGAGATGGCTAATCATATTTATCTTGCCAAACACTGTGCCAGAGAGTGGCACAAATACATACCCCTGCCCCCTGCCATGGCGGTGGGGAACACACAAACTGGGGCACGTAAAATTCATCCATATGTGATTCTTATCCCTGGAATGTCATCCAAAAAAGGTATAGAAAGTGAGAGGTTAAGGGTGTTGCTCCTATCTGGATGGTTTGTGCCTGGCAGAATTTCTGCCAGAGTCAATCACATTGCTGTGGGTTTGAAGTCAGGTGTAGACCATACTGGGTATGCAGGCTGAATTCCTCCCCTGTACAATGTTAGTGGATCAGATGGATTTTTACAACAATCCAGTCATTTCATGATCATTACAAATGAGATCAGCATTTCATTCCAGGTTTACTAACTAATTGAATTGAAATTCTCCCAGCTCATGTCTTGGTAGCATTTGTCCATGCACCTGGATATCTGGATAACAGTAACATTAGTACTTTGCTACCTCTTTTGTGGACCTTAAAAGTGCAGAAATTCCCTAGACATCTAAATTCGCAACTCACTGAAGACTTTAGTAGACGTTCTCAAAAGTTAAGTAATTGAGAAGAAAATGGAGAGTGAAAAGGCCATTACAAGGCCCATTCCTCTAACAGCATACTTCAGAATAGTTATCACCACTTCCCAGGGCCTACCTAGAAACAATTAGAAATTCAGGATATGCTTTGGATAAACATATATATTTCATATATAGACTATTTTGAAACAGGTAAATGAGTGGGTTCACTTTTTAAGTTGATTGTGTTTTAAATTCAATTTTACTGGAAATTGCTTAACGTTTCACTGGTATGAAAACTCTGCTAGAGAAATCGTTATTCTTGGATAAGATTGACCAGTTTGAATAAAGAGCTGCAGCTGGAAGAGATGTATGAACTGGTATGCGGCTGTGCAAGGCTTTTCATTTAACCTTGCTTAATTAGCATGCTTGCTGAAATACAGATATCCAGTAGTATGTGGGAACATCACATGTGACAACAGTGAACAATGGTCCAATTCACAGCCTAAGAGGTAAGAATATGCATTGAATGGACATTGTGCATGCTTGCTAGCAGGTCTTATAAACAGGGCGATAACTGTTAATGAGATAAAACATTTTGTAAGTTTGTATGGTATCAGACTTGGAATGGATAAGAGAACGGGAATAGTCTGGCACAGATAGCTCAAAGGGGATAAGAAAAAGATGAGTTACGAATATGGCCAGAATATGTACAAAGGTCCAAGTGATCTAGGCCAGTATGTACTACTAGTCGCAATCATGCTTTTGTCATATAACTAGCAATTTTACATCTAATCTTTAACTCTTATTAAAACTCAGCATTGCGCTATATTGGTTTATTGATTGGATTGTACAAAGAACAAAGAACATTGGCCCTTCAGCCCAATGAGCCCCCGCTGCCACTTCGACATTTCCACTTCCACCTATGATCCCTGTCTATGTTTATAGAAATCTGCATTGGAACCAAATTAGCAAGACAAATTAGGGAGAATTTGTTTTGCCAATCAGCCTAAGAGCACATCTTGTGATAGTGTTCAATTAACTTTCTAAGTTTAACTCAGAGTATCCTTTAAAAGTAAAACTCTCACATACTATTATGTTATACATAGAAAATCTGATGATAATGTCGTGGAGAGATACCACCTCCCTTGCTCCCAGCAGGGGCAAATAAAATCCCAGTCAGGACTGTGAGAAAACTACAGATATTCTATGGCATACTTGCTGAATTTGAGACAGCGCTGCAGATAAAATTCTCCCCAAATAACCTGGCTCCTCGAGGTCTCTGTCATATGGTCGTCTGAAGACATATCAGCTGCCCATCCTCCTGGTAGGACAAAATATTTTGTGCAACTTAAAAATATGGAACAAATTGAAAATGCAATGCAATACCTTTTAATTAACACCATTTTTCATAGAATCATGCAATCCCTACAGTACTGAACCCTACAGTGACATTTGGAGGAGACCATTTGGCTCCTTGAGTCTACACCAACTCTCCAACAAAGTATCTAACTCAGGCTCTATATCCATAACCCTACATATTTATGCTGCTAATCCCCCTAACCTACACATCTTGGACACTAAGGGACAATTTAACATGACCAATCCACCTCATAGTAACATTGGGTCCTGAATAGGCAGATGGGGTCTTGGTTTAACATCTCATTTGAAAGGCAGCACCTACAACCGTGCAGATCTCCCTCAGTACTGCACTGCATTGGAGGGTCAGCCTTGATTTTTGTGTTGAGAGGGACTTGAACACTAAACTTTATGATTCAGAGTTGAGTATGCTGCCAACTGAGCAATGGCTGACATCTAAAATATGTAGGGAAATATTTGAATTGAGAGCAGGGAAATTAATTTCACACTCAATAGCAGCAGAATGAAGCCTCAGGTAATTTTAATTATGAGGCTGGTGGGAGTTTTGGGAGGCTTTTTCATGAGAAGTGAAAACTCAGATGGGGTACATCTGCTCCTTTTGATCCTACAAAGGAAAGTCCCTGATTTACTTTTTGAGCTTCTTCATCCCTCCTAACAGGTGCCAACCTGGTTTTACTAAGCAGAAATCATGCAATAAATTCCCAATCAGGTCTGGGTTAAAATGCAGTCAGGGGTCTCACTGATGTGATAAATTAATGAAGCCCCCATCTGCTTTAAGTGAATTTTCAACTGCACACAGAACCTTGCAAGTTATGATCAACTTTCTCAATTTTCACTTGTCACCTACACAATCTTTGCAATGAGATAGGATTAAAATTTCCCCCATAGATATAAAAAACAAACAGATCTAAGGTCCAGTAATGATTAACATTTTCAACAAGTGAGGACTCTGAAAACAACACTATTAAAATTAAAAATGTTAAATAAATGTTAAAAATGTGCACCAAATCTTGGGACAGAATTTTCTTGTGCAAGGGATTTTCCAGGGAAACTCCTGTGTAGCATGATTGGCAAGCCATGTAAAAAACGATGGTGAGAGCAGGGCCGGCAAGAGGGCGAGTGACGGAGGAAGCAGGGCTGAGAGGGGTAAAGTGATGGGAGAATGGGGTTTGCAAGAGCGAGAGTGGGGCCTGCAAAGGGGATGGGGGCAGGCTATGGAGGGAGGTGTAGTGCGAGAGAAATGAAGGTGTGTGTGTGTGTGTGTGTGTGTGTGTGAGACAGACAAAAAGAGAGATGAGAGGTGAGTGCATGTAAAGTCAAGGAAATGCCTTATATCAATTCAATGGAAATTATAGTGACAATAGGGCAATGCTACATTAGCCTATTATTATGCAGAGAAGAACACTCTTGTTTGTAAGAGGGTATACTTACAGGGCAATATTTGCCATTAAGAACAAGAAAAACATCTAATTAAAGCCTAAAATTATAACAAAGATTTTACAAATTTTTCTCCTCCCCAAAGTGAATACAACAAAATTTTTGACTCCTTACTGTTACATCCTACATTATTCAAACTTAACAATTTGATTCTCTTGGGATGCCATTTTCCCGTTTTTGCAATTTAAGAGTCACCGCGTATTGCAGCAATATCCTTCAGTTGTTATGATTCCAGCGACTGTTAATATTGGACAAGTAATATTCCAGACTGAAAGCAGGTTTGGTAGATCCTAACTTTTTTTTAGAACCATGGAGGTAAGTTACCGAACAAATTCGCATGAGTGAATAAACTGATGAACTTTTAACACAAAAATAAAACATTTAATAAACAAAACAACTGTGATATTACAACAGACGGTAGTTGGAAGCAGTTCCATACAAACACAAGAAAATGATCCTTCATCGTACCTATCTCTTCACAGACACATACAAATTTGCAAAGATAAAAGAATTCATTGGCAGTGATCTCACCAGCTCATCACACTGGTCAATTTGTGTAGTGAGCCAGCAAGTTACGGGCCAAAATATCTTAGAAGTGTCTTCAAACACTGTATGTAGGAAGTGTGAAAGGTGAGGAGAGTTTTCTCCTCTCAGAGGATCGTGATTGATAAGGAGATGAAAGGTTATTGGGGGTAGAAGGAAATATGGAGTTGAGATTATACTCAGATCAGCTACGATCTTATTGACTGGTGAAGCAGGTTCGAAGGGCCAAATGGCGTATTCCTGCTCTTAACTTACATCTTTGTAATAGCTTAATCATTGATAGCCTTTTTCCTAGGATGGAGAAAGCTAGCACGAGGGGACATAGCTTTAAATTAAGGGGTGGTAGTTATAGGACGGATATCAGAGGTAGGTTCTTTACCCAGAGGGTGGTTAGGCTATGGAATGCCCTGCCTGCGGCAGTTGTAGATGCGCCAAGTTTGGTGGCGTTTAAGAGGTTCGTAGATAAGTTTATGGATGAAAAGGGAATGGTTTAGTTTGGAGGGTCATTGCTTTCTCTTAATTGGTAGGCGCAACATCGAGGGCCAAAGGGCCTGTTCTGCACTGTAATGTTCTATGTTCTATTTGCGCACTCAGAATACTGTGCTCTGAAATTCTCTTCCTAAACTTTCCACCTTTCTTTTCTCCTTTATGATACCCTTTAAAACCTAAGGTTTTGGTTACTGCCCCAGTGTATTCTCGTGTGGCTTGGTGTCATATTTTGTTTTATATTTCTCTGTAAAGCACCTTAGGATTTTTTATTACTTCAAAGTTATTGTTAACAGTCTGCTGACATGACATGTTAAGGTTGCAGAAAATTTTGATGGCATCTCGGAATTTGGTTCTAAACGGTAAATGCTAGTACCTGATAACTCTAGCATGCTTCACTTTATGGAGTAAGCCAGGCATATTATGACTGGGTGCTTCCGAAGAACTCTCTTGGATAACCTGCTACGTCTTAAAAATGGTACCCATGGGTCTGCTGTGCAAGATCTTAATAAAGAAATCTCAACCAGCACAACAGGAAGCATGTTACCTCCTTGCAGATGTGGGAATGTGGGTGCATGTGGGAGAACTCACAGCCTGACTTGCCCTGCATTCCTCTGCTGATCCTACACTTCCCTGCAAGCGTGTCAGATCCAACTTCTCCAGTGATAAAGCCTCTGGCATCTGTCAAATTAACTGAAAAGAAAACAAGGTAATCTCCCTTTGTAAGATTAACATTCACATGATGTCAACCTCATTGAAGATAGTTTCTGCAATGTGTGATGTCATGTTAAAATCTTTATTGTAAATGTGCTTACTATGCTCGTAACCCTCTTTCCTCACATGCCATTGTGTAAGGGCAGTTCAGCAACTTGATAGAATAACAGCAGTTGTGTCTCCTCAGTGCTAATGCCAAAGGACAAGACGTGGGCAAAGAAGTGTTATTCCTGTGTCATCTCACTGATTGCTGTTGTTTCTCATTAATGTGATGATGACTGAATCAAGTTCTACAGCGTTCTTGTTGCTCTGTTTACTCTCACTTACCAAGGCAAGTGCATGCAGTATGTACTGCTGACCTTCTGAGAGATCATCACCTAGTTAATCACGAGGATGGAAGGTGCAACTCTGAATGCTGAACTTGTTCTGTTATTGTTGGGACATCCCTTTCAATGCAATGCAATGACAGTAAGGGATAAGAGGAATGTGGCAAATTCTCCCGCCTTCAATTTACTCCTCTTGGAATTTTCCAACAATTAAAGTGGCATGGTCTTGTTTCCTACATTCTGCTTCCTCAATGGCATTATCCTGTGGTAGGTGACTCTCATCAGCCTCTTCAAGTTCCTGGCCTTTTTACTCTTCATCCTTCTCCATTTCTCCCACTGCAAGGAATTCTTTACAGCGCCAAGTTGTAAAAGGCTCAACACACAGCCATCACATGGATAGTACTGCAATGCCTCCCTAGAGCAGCCCAGACATCAAAAACACATCTTCAGAATGTCAATGATCTGTTTGATTAGGGACTATGTGAAGCTGTGAGCTACACTGCACCTCTCCTCAGCCAATGCACAGGTGTCATGACCAGTGTTTCAAATTGGATATGTCTAATCCCCAAGCAAACATCCATTTAAATGCTCAGATCCTTTGAATAGCTGAGGCACCTGGGAGCAACTCAAGATGTATGAGCCATGGCAATTCCCAGAGTACCTGGCACAAACGTGCATTATGTGATTTCAATGATAGCCAACCGATTGAAATTGATGGAATGAAAACCTTTATAGTTGATAAACATTAGAGGTTACCATGGAACTCTTATAGCCATATGGGTACAGTATATTGCACCATGCACTTTCAGGAAGCCTGCGATAATGCAAATCCATTGAATCTTTTTATAACTTCATCAAGTGTAAACATCACATAGTGGTGACTTGTTGTGGGGGCAATTGTGACTTCCTTGATGCACCTATGTGTAGTGTACCACGAGATGCTGCATAGATCTCCTGTGGATCCCTGAAACAATCCACAGGCAAAAACATTGAGAGTGGCAGAGGATAGCCTCTGACTCCACATGGCACTAGATCCTCACAAAAAATGTAGCTGATGTGGTCCACCAGAGCTCAGGAAAATCATAGATGTACACAGCATTGTCTTTCACTCATCTGCAAATAGGAGAGTCTTCTTCTGTAGACACTAGATATTGCAAATCACCCAGTGGTCTGGGTGTATGTTCTTGATCCTAATGTTCTTGCTAATGATCCCTGCACGTTGGACCTTAGGAGGGGCTCCTCCTTAAACTGCACTCAGCAGTAATTGCTCCTTCTTCTTCTCTTCCTCCATTGTATTAGAAACACTCAAAAAGGTAGCATTGGATCCATAGTTGTTCTGTCCTTTTCGTTAAATGACAGATTGAATAAATTAATGCATAACAGTGAAAATCATGAAGCTCACAATCTTTAACCAAAAGCAACTGTAATGGTCTATAGTGGCTTCTGCTCTACTAGCCATACTGCTGATGCAGCCTTGTGTCTGAGGCACTCACATGCATATCAGGGTGACCAAGAAGCCATCCTTGAGACTTAACATCTGAATACCTCAGAAGTTGGAGGAGGTCTAAATAACATATGTGACCTGACTTAGCTCAGTGCTCCAATCTCCGAACTAGCATACTAATTAATAATAAATTGCTCATGACTAATGACTGGATGCCCTTTGGCTCGTTATGAAAAGCACATGACAGTCTTCCATTGATGGCATGCCACATATATAGCACCTGTGTCTATATAGCTGTTGCCTGCATTCCCAAATTCCACAGTCCTTAGTGTTAATGTTGAAATGCATTGAATGTAATGTTAAACCAGTGAATCCTTCCTTTCCCTGTTACTGAAAGGCATAGGTTTCAATGACTAGCTTCCTTTCTCTCAGTCCTGACTCCATTGTAATCTTGTGACACCAACAAGTTGGAGGGGCACCTCAGAAAGAACTCCTTGGTCCAGCAGTGCACCCTCTCACACTGCCTTAGAATCCATTTCTACTTTTGATTCCTGGCCAGCATTTTCATTTCTGAAATCCCAGGGTGGCCATAGTGTATTTCTGAATTGAACATCACCCTGGGAAAGGGACAACTATGCAGGACCCCCAGAGGATAATACCATGCAAAACACTGAGCTCATCTTTCTTAGTCAGATAGGGTTTCATTTCAATGGAGGGCTGTCTTCTGAATCCCTGATGCATTGTCATATATTATAATTTAGATTGGACTGGGCCCAGGTCTTGATTTGCCTTGCAGGCACAGCATGGTATCCAGAAGGTTGACAGTCAACATGACTTCTTCCACAATTGGTAACAAAGCCAGATTTGTGGGCAATGGCAGGCAACTCAGTGCATCAGTGTTAGCTATCCAGTCTCAGGACAGTGCTCTAGGAAATATTCATAACCCACCAGTAACAAGGCCCAATGCTGTATCTGGATGAAGGCAAAGAAGGTACCCAGCTGTACCTTCAAAGACTCCCAAGTTTTTGAAAAGACTTGGGAGTCTTTTCAAAAACTCCTAACAATAGTTTATGATCAGTTACTATCTACCATAGATATGTTGATGGAATTATTTAATGTCGAAGACAACCACCAACATTTGTTTTTATATTTGGGAATTCCTCCATTCAGCATCCAAAACGGGTCCTAGGTGCATATGCAATAGATTTCTCTGTTCCATCTTTCCAGTGATGTGCCAGTACTGCCCCAACCCTGTCAGGAGAGACGTCAATGTAATGATGAGATCCATTTTAGGGTCAAAATGGGCCAATAAATTAGAGGACAAAAGCTGCAGTTTAACACTTTTGAAAGCCTCCAGCTGTGGCACCTGCAAATCCACCTTTGACGTGGCCAGGATCCTACCTGATCCTTATGTCTTTTAAGTTCAGGAAGCTAGATACCAGCCCGGAGGCAATCATAAATCTGCTCCCCAATAATGCAGATCACAGCCCCCATATCCACTTCTGTTTTCAATGGGTGGCCATTTATAACAACTCCAATACTATGGGGGCAAACTTTGTCATGGAGATGCAATTTAATTGCATTGTCCCTGTTCCTGGTAAGGGGCATCTCTGCAACATATAGTCTGGTACCGACATTGGCCTCTCTTCGAAACACCATGCATTTTGACTCTCTCTCAGTTTTTGCTTTGGTCATGGTCTTTTGCACACTTGAACAGTCCACATCTGGCATCTACAACTTAGAACCATAGAAATGATACAGCACAGAAGGAAGCCATTTGGTCCATGTTCTACATGCTGACCCTTTTTAATTCCATCTTTCTGCACATGGCCCATAGCCCTGCAGCTTATAACACTTAAGGTCCAGATCCAGGTACTTCTTAAATGAGTTTAGGGTCTCTGCCTCCACCACCAATTCAGGCTGTGGATTCCAAACACCCCTACACTCTGCGTAAAAATATTTTTCCTCGTGTCCTTTTTAATCCTTTTGCCACTTAGCTTGAATCTATGACCCCTGGTTTTTTAACTTTCTGCCAAGGAAATTGGTTCTTTCTACCTTCTCTATCCCTACCCCTCGCAATTTATGTCATCCTTTAGCCTTCTCTGTTCCAAGGAAAGCAATCCCAATCTCTCCAATCTCTGTTTGTGGTTACCTTTATATTTGTATTTTATACCTCTGCCAATGAAGAAGATAATTCCATATACTTTCTTTCCAACTTTATTTATCTGTACAGCTATCTTTAAGGATCAACGCACTTTCACGCCAAGGTCTCTTACTTCATCTACCTGTCTCAGTATATTCCCATTTATTGTGTATTCCCTTTTGCTGTTTGACCTCCCTAAATGCATTACCTCATACTTATTGAAGTTGAACTCCATCTACTACTTTCCTACCCACTCCACCAACCAACCTTTTTCATTTTGGATCTTGCTGCTATTCTACATACTATCCACTGTACAGCCAATTTTTGTCTCTACAAATTTCCAATCATGCCCCATGTTCAAATCCAAATCATTAATATGTAAAACAAAAGCAAAAACCACAACACCAAGCCCTATGGAACACTACTTCAAACAGCTTTCCATTCGCAAGGGCATCCATCAACCATTACCCTTTGTTTCCTATTACTAAGCCAACTTTGGATTCAATTCACCACCTTGTATCCTTTAGGCTTTTACCATGTATCCCATAAACCTTCTGAAATTTGATCCCTAAGAGTTTGATAACTGTTCCTGCCCTTCCTTGACTTCTTGGTGATATGACTTGGGTTCCATCATTGTAGGGATTCTGTGATATTTTATTGATCACTCTCAGATAAGGGATAGACATTGCATGAGGCCTCTACCCACAATCAAAGAATACTGCTGCCTAACATTGCCTGTAGTTCTTCTTTTTCTGCATTCTCCAATGATAGAGCTACCTCAATGGCTCAATCCAAATTGGGTTCTGCCAATAATTATTTTTGTATTATCACATTGTAAATTCCACAGCCCAGTCTATCTTGCAACACATTGCTCAGTGGTGGTCCAAATTCACAGGATCTGCAATTTTTGTAGCCTGGTCAAAAATTCAGTGACAGATTCCCCAGGGGTTGCCCTGCCATGTTAAAGTGGTATTGATGGAATATGATGAAGGTTTCAGGTTATTTAACCAAGTCCAGCAATCCATTAAATGTTTTGGAATCAGATGCATCAGCTAAGTCAGGCTTTATATTACACTGAAAGTCAAACCTCCTCATGCTGTCAACAAGACTATTTTCTACTTCTCGTATCCCTCAACATTGTTCGTTAAAAAAAAAATCGGAACTCTTCCAAAAAATCCTAAGTGTCAAATTCGCAGGAAAACTCTTTCTTTCATTGGGAGTTCAAATTAGAATCTCCCACACTCTGTGCACTGCAGAGACCACCAGTGCAAATATCATTAGATTTCAGACGACAGGACCTATTCCTGCCTGAGAAGTAGAAACCAGCAA
Source organism: Sphyrna mokarran (assembly GCA_024679065.1). Lineage (NCBI taxonomy): Eukaryota > Metazoa > Chordata > Chondrichthyes > Carcharhiniformes > Carcharhinidae > Sphyrna > Sphyrna mokarran. The sequence continues at coordinate 39,160,307 of JAGIQG010000013.1, forward strand.
GCCTCTGTGCATACGCAGTGGCCCCGAACTGTCAGCCTCCCATTTGCTGGCCAGCCTGGGATTTCTACAGTGCTGCCCCCTCAACCCTCCCATGGCCCAATCGTGACCTCCCTCCGAGCATTCCTGGGCTAGTCTCAAACCCTCTCCCTGATCTCCACACCAACCCCCTCCCCCATGGTGCAGACCACTTGAGAAGCAGACTAGCCACCCCCCCGCTGAACACACCTCCCAGCCCGCAATGATCACTGGCCTCCCTCCTGCCTCCATCCATCCCAATGACAGAGTGGCAGCCTCTTTGTTCATTCTGTGTTCTCTCTCCTCAACACTTTCAATGTCTTCCACTTATTTGCCCACTGCATGTTCTGTTTCCCCCGAACCCTTTCAATGGCTTCCTGCCCTTTTGCTTAGCGTGTTCTCCCCAAACCTTCTCATATTTTCCTACCTCACGTGTTTTCCTTTCCCAGCTGTTTTCAATGTTTTTCTGTCCCTTTGCCTTCACCACGTATTTACCCCCAATGCTTTTAAATGCTTTCCTGCTCCTTTGCTCCCCCCTCCGCCAATGGTCTATCTAAATATTTAGCACTGCCTGAATACTACTGAAATGGAGATGCTGGCATTGGACTGGGGTAAACAGAGTACAAAGTCTCACAACACCAGGTTAAAGTAAAACATGTTTATTTGATAGCAAAATCCACTAGATTTCAAAGTGCTACTCTTTCGTCAGATAAGTGGAAGTTCTGTTCACAAACAAGACATATAAAGACACAAACTCCATTTATAAAATAATGGTTGGAATGCAAATCTTTATAGACAATCAAGTCTTAAAGGTATAGACAATGTAAGAGGAGATAGCATTAAGCACTGGTTAAAGAGATGTGTTTGTCTCGATACAGTGAGAATTTGCAAGCCCAAGCAAGTCGTGGGGGTTACAGTGGGCAAATAAGTGGAAGACAGATATGAACCCAAGATCCCAGTTGAGGCCGTCTGTATATGTGTGGAACTAGCATGATACATTGGGAAGACACTGCAATGAATGAATGAACATTGCTCGACAATCACCAGGCAGGACTGTTCTCTTCCTGTTGGGGACTACTTCAGCGGTCACGGGTATTCGGCCTCTGACCTTCAGTAAACATTCTCCAAGGCGGCTCTCACGACACACGACAACAAAGTTGCTGGGCAGAGATTGATATCCAAGTTCTGCAAACGAGGACAGCCACAACCAGGATCTTGGATTCATGTCACGTTATCTGTAACCCCTACGAATTGTCTGGGCTTGCAAAATCTCACTAACTATCCTGCCTGGAGACAATACACATCTTTTAACCTGTGCTTAACACTCTTCCCACTCACATTGTCTGTACCTTTAAGACTTGATTACCTGTAAAGATTCGCATTCCAACCATTATTTTGAAATTGAGTTTGTCTCTTTGTATGCCCTGTTTGTGAACAGAACTCCTACTTATCTAAGAAAGGAGCAGTGCTCCAAAAGCAAGTGGATTTTGCTATCAAATAAATCTGTTGGACTTTAACCTGGTGTTATGAAAATTCTTACTGTGAATACTACTGCACAATGCTGTTATTCTAGATTATGTAGGCACCCACTAGGAGCAGACCATTGCGCATCTCTGGTAGTGTGGTGTTCCGCTGGCAGCCTAACAAAACCAGTAGCATTGTGGCAGATGGGCTATGAATATAGCACTCACCTTGAAGTTGCGAGCGAAGTGAGATCCAATTACTGTATACTATTCCTTTTCAAATATGATCCAGACTGGCATGAAGCAAGACTGGAAGATGGCATGTGATTCTGGCGAGCAAACTTAATGAGCATTCATAAGATGGTAATAAATGCATATGATGTTCACATCACTAGTCAGTGGGAAATAGAACTTGCTATAAATCTGCCATCAGGAGAATTGCAGACTGCTTTCACGCCAGCAGAATTCTGTCCACAACGAATTTTGCCACGGACATGATGGGAAAATTCCACTCTTAAGTGTCAGCAGTAAAAATATGTGAAAATAGACAATAAAGGTCATTAAAGGACTTAAAAATCACACAATTGTAAAATCTACACAAGTTTATACACCTTTTGCCTGTGATGAGTGATATGCCTCAGAGATAGGTGCTTGATCCACTGTTATTTGTCATTTATGTAATGATTTGGATGAGATACAGTTAATAAGTTTGCAAATGACACTAAGATTGGTGACATAGTGGACAGTGAAAACAATTATCTCAGACTGCAACAGAAACTTGATCGATTGGGCCAGTGGACTGATGAATGGCAGATGGAGTTTAAATTAGATAAATGCGAGGTGATGCATTTTAGTAGACTGAACCAGGAGAGGACTTACTCAGTTAATGATAGGGAGTTGGAGAGAGTTACAGAATAAAGAGATCTCAGAGTTCATTGTTCCTTGAAAGTGGAGTCATAGGTGGACAGAGTGGCGAAGAAGGCATTCTGTATGGTTGGTTTCATTGAACAAAACTTTGAATACATGAGTTGGGATATCTTATTGAAGTTGTACAAGACATTGGTAAGGCCACACTTGGAATATTGTGTATAGTTCTGGTCACCCTGTTATAGAAAGGATATTATTAAACAAGAAAAAGTGCAAAAAAGACTTACTAGGATGCTACCAGGACTTGATGATTTGAGTTATAAAGAGAGGCTCGCTGGACTCGAACTTGCATAGGAGGCTGAGGAGTGACCTTATAGAAGTCTATAAAATAATGAGGGACATAGATCAGCTAGATAGTCAAAAGTTTTTCCCAAAGGTAGGGGAGTCTAAAACTATAGGGCATAGATTTAAGTGAGAGGGGAAAGATACAAAAGAATCCAGAGGGACAATGAGTGTCTGGAACAAGCTGCCAGAGGTAGTAGTAGAGGTGGTTACAATTTTATTTTTTAAAAAGTATCTAAACATTTATATGTATAAGATGGATATAGAAGGATATGGGCCAAATGCGGGCAATTGGGACTAGATTAGGACTAAAAAAAAGGATGGCATGACAAGTTGGAGCTGAAGGGCCTGTTTGTGTTGTAAACGTCTATGAGTCTATGACTTTATTTTCCTGGACACCAGATACTTGATGTCCAGCACAGAAATGGAAGATGACAATGCATTTTTTATAATTCCTGATCATATGGGAGTTATGAAAGCAAACTACCCATCCATCCACCTCAACCAAAAATTTGGTAATGCTTCTAAGTTGGCTCGACTAAATCTCAAATCTGATTACAAAATGAAGAAACAAAAATCTCTTCACAAGTTCTCTTGGTCTCCTGGTGAATATTCTCAACTCTCCCACCATTGTTATTTGTGAGACCTTATTTAGTGCAAAATTACTTCCATGCATGCCAACATATGGTACTGAACATCAGCGTAATTCAATGTATGTGAAGCATTTTGCAATATTTCTGGGAGGCACAATAAAGAATTTGTTCCAAATCATATTCTTGCATCTACATTATCCATTCTTTTGCACCATGTCTTTTTTTTAAACAAATTCAGTTTTTTGAATGCAAGGATGTTTTTCACAGCAAACAAAAATTTCAGATCATTACAAATGTACATTCCATTTTGCAAAACATATACAAGAGTACAAAAGAGAAATTTTCTTGTCATCAATTTGTTTCTCATTTTCAATAATTTGGGTCAATGCCAGATCAATGTTGCCCTTTTTAATGTCACCATCATATATGTGCAATTAATTAACTCTCCTTGTGATAGTAAAGTATGAGCAACATTGAAAATGGGCTGTCAAATGTATATCATTGTCAGTCCTGAAAATATCAAATCAATACTTCTGTCAAGAAGGTTTGACCATCATGTAGTGCATTGACCTTTCTTTTGTAAGGCATCAACCTCTCTTTAGTTAAAACAGTCAGTTCAGTAATAACCCTGATTCATGTAAAAACAAATCAATTGTAAAGATGGCTATAAATGTTGGTAGAAAAGTAGAGATTTTCAAGAATTTTAGCTTTACACATCACAGTCGACTGATTGTACTTAAATAAGCTTGTTCCAATCAAATTCTAAAGAAAGGTCAATAGCCTACAACATTAACTCTGTTTCTCGCTTTGCATATAAGCTGTCTAGCCTGATGAGTATTTCTGCACTTTCTACTCTTATTTGCTTTGACCATATTCTGTATGGGCGGTTTCAGAGGAAAGGTCACACCTTGCTCAGGATCAGCACAGTCCAAACCTCCAGGGCTTATTGGAATGTATAAAACTGCATTATTCATTGCTAGAATCCATCCTGAACAATGCTGAAGTGAGAAATGTATTTGGATTATTGCTTTTTTCTACATTAGAGTTAAAACTAGAAGTGCTATAAGTTGTTATGTTTTTGTGCTTGGAAAAGAATACAGTTTATATTTCTTTTTCATTATGCTAATAGTGGCATGTTGCAACATATTTTATATTATTGAATTGCACTGAATATTTCAAAAGAATAAAAAATATTTGCCAAACACTTTTTCATGAAGATAATTTTATTTGATCTAAGATCACAATATTTATGGCAGGCGTAAAATCATTCTTAATCCGAATTCAAAAGAGCATGGAGTACTGTATCAGGAGGTTTTGTGCACTATTTCTGATAGAGTCATTAGCTTGAAATGCAAAGGTTTTTAAATTAACTTTCAGCTTTAGTATTGTTAATAGTATGCATAAGACAATAAGAAAGAGTGAATATTATGTTCTTAGTTATTCTTAGCCACCATCAAGAGATAGGTATTCTATATTCATTATTGTTGTCTCTGGCTACACATGTGCCACATAACTTATATAACTATGGCACAAGGAAGAGAAGTCAAAGTGGACATAGGCCCCAAAGAAAAGGAATCGGTGGGGAGATAGTTATGGAAAACAAGGAAATGGCAGAAATTAAACAGATATTTTGCATCAGTCTTTATGGTGTAAGGTATTTCAAACATCCCATTAAACCAAAGAACATGAGGAGGAATTAAATACCATCACCATCACTACAGAGGTAGTTTTAGATAGATTAACGAGGCTAAAGGTAATTAGGTTGCTGGGCCCTGAAGGTCTGCACCCTAGGATCTTAAAAGAAGCAGCTATTGAGATAGTGTATATGTTGCTTGTAATTTTCCAAAATCTCTTGGATTCTGGAGAAGTAATGGAGGATTGGAAAACAGCCAATGTGACATCCTTATTCAAAAAAAGAGGAAGCAAGAAGTGGGTAACTATCTGCCAATAAGCCGAAATCTATTGTTGGAAAGAATTTGGAATCAGTTGTTAAAGAAGTAATGGCAGCACATTTGGAAGATCATTATCCAATCAAGCAGAATCAATATTGTTTATGAAAGGGAAATCATATCTCCCAAATTTATTAGAGTTTTTCAAGAAAGTCTTAACCAGAGTGAATAGTGGGGAACCAGCAGATAAGTTGTATTTGGACTTCTAGAAGACCTTTGACAAGATATTTCTCAAAAGGTTAAGTCATAAGAGCCCATGGTTTTGGAGGCAGCATATTGGTATGAGTAGGGAATTGACTAATAGAACATAGAACATTACAGCACAGAACAGGCCCTTCAGCCTTCGATGTTGCGCCGACCAATTAGGAAAAACCAATGACCCTCCAAACTAAACCATTCCCTTTTTGTCCATAAGCTTATCTACTAACCTCTTAAACGCCACCAAACTTGGTGCATCTACAACTGACGCAGGCAGGGCATTCCATACCCTTACCACCCTCTGGGTAAATGGGCAGGAAGCAGCACAAGGGGATAAAGGGTTCTTTCTCAGGTTGGTAACCTGTAACCAATGAAGTTCCACAGGATCAGTGCTGTGATTGCAGCAGTTTAGAATTTATATAAATTAAGGACTTGGAGGAAACAAATTTTCGGACGTCAGGAAAATAGATAGAAAGGCAAGTTGCGAGAGGGATACAAACAATTTACAAAGAGATAGTGATAGGTTAAGTAACTGGGCAAAAAGTTGGCAAATTGTATATAATGTGGAAAAATGTGAAGATGTTCATTTGAAAGGGAGAAGAAAATAGCTGAAAATTATTTAAATGGAGAGAAACTCCAGAAAACTACAACACAAAGGGACTTGAGGATACTTGTGCACAAAATGCAGAAAACTAGCATGCAGGTGCTAATAAACAGGAAGGTTAATGGAACACAAGAGGGTTGGAATATAAAGTCTTGCTTCAAGTACAACATACTGGTGAGAGCACACCTAGAATGCTGTGAGCAGTTTTGGTCCCTTTATTTAAAGGAAGATATTATTTCATAGGAGACAATTAGAGAAGCTTCACTGGGATGATCCTTGATATGGAAGGAATGTTTTATGAGGAAAGGTTAAACAGGTTGGGACTCTACTCATTGGAAATTATAAGAATGAGGTGATCTCATTGAAACACATAGGATTCATAACAGGCTTGACATGGTAAATGCTGAAAGAATGTTTCCCCTCATGGGAGAGTCCAAGACTAGATAGCATATTCTCAGAATAAAGAGACGCCAATTTAAGACTGAGATGAGGAGGATTTTTTGCTTGCAAAGAGTTGAGTCTTAGAGACTCCTTGCTACAGAGTCCAGGGGACAGAAGCCTTGTGCATATTTAAGGCTGAGATAGATAGATTTTTGATCAGTAATAGAATCAAGGGATATGAGGAGAGGATAGAAAGGTGAATATGAGGAATGTCGGATCAGCCACGATCCTATTGAATGATGCAACAGGCTTGGGGGGCAGAATGGCCTTCTCCTGTTCCTATTTCTTATGGTTTTATGGCTTAGTAATAGTATTCTCACCCGAGTCCAGAAGGTTTGGGTTTAAGTGTGTCTCTAGAGAATTCAGCCTATAACCTAGACTGATGCTCCACTGCAGAAATGGGACTGTGCTGCATTATTGGAGTTATGGGCTAGAAATTTGGATATCACCATTTTCAAAGTGAAGGGCTATAACTCATGGCAAACCCACAATAACCCTAATGGATGTTCGGATGCTCCTATCTCATTTCCATGACTGCAGCAGACAAAAACAGCCTCCATGCTGGAGTCTTGTCATGGCATGTCAGTATTTTCTGCATATCACAAAAGGCTATCAACAATGTGAGTAACCATGTCCTCCAGTCGGCCTTCCACTTTTAAAGGCACAGTCCCCATAAAAGGTAAACTGTATTAATCTTGGGAAGGCTGCTGCAAACTTACAATGGAAGATGCAGGTTGAAAGGGGATGTCTCAACATATCGAGGAGAAGGATCTCTATTTACTGATGCCTGAAGCACTGGTGACACAAGTGGAGACCAAAAAAAAACTATGGGAAGGAAGGGAATGAGAGCAATGCCTAGAGAGTGGCATTAGCAACCTGGCAGCAGTGCTGAAAAAAATTTAATGATCTCACTGATGTGGTCTTGGAGAGTAAATGCTTCTCATTAGCACCTCTCATGCTGCTCAATATACCACACACCTCTCACTCACCCTGGCACTCAAGATTCATGCTTAACATTCTTATACCATATCTCACCCACACACTTTCCAATCATGCCAGCCTTTCGCATGACTCTCCATGCCTCCACAAATTAATTAGTCAGCAATGATGGGCGAGCACCCAAGCACAGTGATGAGCAGTCACTGACATTTTGTTCTATCGCTCTGAAAAGAAGTTGACCCACTATAACAAGAGGGAAAATCAGAGAAATTGGATGACCAGCATCCCTGCAAACACATAGTGTCCTTGAGGGACTGATGCAATGAGTAATTACATGCCACAGGCACAGTATTACCGAATACTGCTGAGGACACTAAGGATAATGACATGTTGTTGCCTTAAGCACCTTCTCGCGTACTTCTCACTATCATCCTATACCCTTCCATTCCCTCATCCAAACTCCTTCTGCTTTTGTGCTTTCAAAAAATAATAACTAATGCCTACTCTGCCTCCAAAGAATCATGAGAATGAGGAGTCACCATCACTTGACCATACATTCACAGCCACCAGCTCAGGGACTGGTACTTACAAAACTTTAGAGACTAGCATATGTGGTGAAATACGAGGCATGAGTGAGCTGCAGCCAGGCTTGGAGTATGAGATGCATTCTGCTACATGAGGACCAGATGGATGCAGAAAAACACTGATGACAATGCACTTTGAGATATTTGGTGTATAGGCAGACCCTGCCAGATAGTTTCCATTCACTGGGAAGGTACATGGAGGATTCTGCTTCCAATAAAGCATGGGGTATTTTTCAGAACTTGGAGCCCATCCTTTAATCTTGTGGGAGTGGTGAGTATTCCATATAGCACTTCCAGACTGATCCATGATGGCATATCTGGCGACTGTTTCAGCTTCCACTGCAGCACAGGCCTCCCTACGTCTCTCTGCTGAAGTGAAAAGTCATGAGATGCACAGTTGCTGCCATTCAGGTTCAGGCTGCTGCCATCTCAGATGCGGATCTCAGTGCTCAAAGAGACATGAAAGCTCTAAAACAATCCAGAACCCCGAGCTTGAACACATTACTATGATTGGTAAAGTTGTATTCCCATGGAAGTCACTGTGAAGTACAAACCTGCAGTCCTTTCTCAGGACACTGTCACTCAACATTATTGTTGTCTCTCAGCCAGTCAATCCAGATTGCAAGTCAAGGATGTGCATTTCAAAGCTAGGTCCTCAAGGCCTAAGATCATTCCAGAGCATCCTACAAGGTCATCTGAAGTTCCTGATGAAAATCAGCAGCCTTTCATCAGTTAGGCTGCATCCACTAGGATAGCATTGCACAAGTACTACAAGCAATAGCACCTGCAAGGACACACAAAGAAAAAGCACAAGGTTTTGCTTTTTCTATATTTTTGATGCAATGCTGAATAAATTTAGGGAATGAAAGATTTTGCTGTTGATGTTTATTGATTACTGTTAGCCAAAGGGACTTTGTAATGAGGAATCTAATATAAATGGAAGGTTCAGAGATGGTGGTCCATATTTTGATGGGGTGGTGCCTTTTAATTAAAGCAATGTCTTATCTCTCTCTTTATCCAGCTGCATATGATGGACGTGGTTTCCTTGATGCTTCCTCTTCCCAAGGAGGCCTCAAAACCCAAAAGATGCTTAGAACAGCTAAATTGTGGAGGACACAACACATCAGCACAAATATGGACACCCTCCCTGATATACATTGCAGAGATCTTCCCTAGCAATCTCCACTTGATGAAACGATGCCTTGCTGCATGATCTCTCCATGGCTCTACTGAAGATCCTCTAGCCTCCTGTGGTGAGATTGTAAAAGGCGATAATGAGTGATGTTGGGAGGAGTAGCCCTCATTGCTAAGTGGCCATCCTTCAGTGCATCTTGGAGCACAAAGATGGTAGGTTGTGTGGACTGGCACAAGATAAATGTATTGTGGATGCTGCCGGGAAAACAGGTACTCACCAAGATGAACTACTTGGTATGATTGCAAACAAACAGCACATTGAGAGTAGTAGTAATTCTGGTAGATGTAAGGAGCTTGAAGAGCTACATATGTGCAGTCCATGGTGCCCTGCATCATCAGGAAACCCATTAGTCTGGTGAATTTATGTGTCCTTTCATTATGGTGTTTCCTCTTCAATCCACTCTCTTCTTTCAATGTCAAAGAACAAACAAAGAACAAAACAGCACAGGAAACATGCCCTTCGGCCCAACGAGCCTGCGCCCCCACCTCGATGTTCCCACTTCTACCATGATCCCTGTCATCCCTGTCTATGTTTATAGATCTATGCATTAGAACCAAATTTGAGACAACTTAGGGAGAATTTATTCTGCCAATCAGCCTAAGAGCACATCTTTGGGATGTGGGAGAAAACCGGAGCACAACCCACGCAAGCACAGAGAGAATGCGCAAACTCCCACAAACACAGGTCCAAATCCATGTATCTGTACAGCACAGCAATAGTCACTGAGCTGTCGTGTTGCCCATCAAGTGGTTCAGGTCAAGCGTACACTAACGACATCAAGCACTAGTCTACTCTCAAAATCCAAGATTTCCCTCTCACGACCCATCGCGTGTATATTCCTTGTTAGACAAGGTTGGCCAAAGCACCTGTAGGATAAAACAAATACATCAATGTCATCGACAATTTACACACTTTCCAGGGAACTCCCAAGACTCATAATGCCTATTTTAAATCAGTTTTCTATATCCCTCCATTCCCATTCTGTTCATGTGCCCATCTAAGAATCTCTTAAATAACTCCAGAGTGCCTGACTCCACCACTTTACTTGGCAGCGCGTTCCATACCCCCACCACCCTCTGTGTGAGAAAACTCCCTCCAGCATCCAAATTATACCTTACCCCTTTCACCCTAAACCTGTGACCCCTTGTGCTATTTGAGTCCATTCTAGGAAAAAGCTTAACCCTGTTTACTCTATCTATACCCCTCATAATCTTTTACACCCCTATTAGATCTCCTCTAAGTCTATGTCTTTCTAAGGGAAAACAGCCCCAATTTGCCTAACCTCTCCTCGTAACTCAGACTTTCCATACCAGGCAGCATGCTGGTAAACCTCCTCTGCACTCTCTTCAGAGTCTCCATGTCCTTCCGGTAGTAGGGCAACCAGAACTGGACACAGTATTCTAAATAAGGTCTAACCAATGTTTTATACAACTGCAACATTAAAGGCCAGCTCTTGTACTCTGTACTCCTTCCTATAAAGGCTAGCATACTATATGCTTTCTTCACAATCTTCTCCACCTGCTCTGCCACCTTCAGAGACTTGTGCACCTGCACCCCCAGGTCCCTCTGCGTTTCTATACTCTTAATAGGTCTACCCTTTATCAGATACCTCCCCCCTACTTTCTTTCTCCTAAAATGCATCACCTCGCATTTATCAGGATTGAATTCCATCTGCCATCTATCTGCCCAAGCTACCAGTCTATCTATGTCCTGCTGTATCGCCTGACAATGCTCCTTACTAACCGCAAGTCCAGCCATCTTTGTATCGTCTGCAAACTTGCTGATCACTCCACTTATTCCCTCTTCCAAGTGATTTATATATATTACAAATAGAAGAGATCAAAGTACCGAGCCCTGCGGCACACCACTAGTGACCGACCTCCAGCTAGAAAAACACCCTTCCACTATTACTCTCTGTCTCCTATTACCAAGCCAGTTACTAATCCATCTAGCTACCTGTCCTTGTATCCCAAGAGCCTAGACCTTCTCAACTAACCTCCCATTAGGGACTTTGTCAAATGCCTTACTGAAAACGATATAGATGACATCAATGGCTCACCCTTCGTTGACCGTTTTCGTCAGCTGCTCAAAAATTCTACCAAATTCATAAGGCACGACCTCCCCTTAACAAAGCCATGCTGCGTATCCCTAATCAGATCACAACGCTCTAAGTGCCTATATATCCTATCTCTAAGAAGCCCCTCCAACAGCTTCCCAATCATTGATGTCAAACTCACCAGCCTATAATTTCCAGGGTTATCCCTACTACCCTGTTTAAACAACGGTACAACATTAGCTATTCTCCAGTCCTCTGGGACTTTACCTATGTCCAAAGAAGAGACAAAGATTTGCGTCAGAGGCCCAGCAATTTCACCTTGCACCTCCCTAAGCAGCCTGAGATAAATGCCATCAGGCCCCGGAGATTTATCAATTTTAATGCTACCTAGAAGCTCTAACATTTCTTCCCTTGGTATGGATATTTCCCTCAACTGGTCCACAGCTCCTTCAGAGGCAGGACTGGTCAACAAGCCCCTCTCCTTCGTGAATACTGACACAAAATATTTATTCAGGGTCTCCCCTATTCCCTTGGTCTCTAAGCACAGTTCCCCTCCTCTGTCCCTAAGAGGTCCGATTTTTCCTCTAACCACCCTTTTATTCCTAACATAGGAATAAAAAGCCTTTGGATTTTTCTTAATCCTATCCGCCAAAACCATTTCATGCCCCCTTTTTGCCCTTCTAACTCCCCATTTGAGCTCCCTCCTACTCTCTCTATATTCTTCCAATGCTCTCTCTGTTTCCAGTTACTTTGACTTAACAAACGCCTCTCTTTTCTTCCTAACCAAGTCCTCAACATCCCTAGTAATCCACAGCTCTCTAATCCTACCTTTCTCATCTTTCCTCTTAGCCGGCACACATCTTTCTTGCAACATTTTCAGTATTTCCTTGAAAGAGTCCCACATGCCTAGCGTGGACTTACCCTCGAACAACCGTTCCTAATCAGTTTCCATAAGTTCCTGCCTAATCCAACTCTAGTTAGCCTTCCCCCAATTCTGCACCCTCCCCCAGGGCAACAAGCATCCTTTTCCATCTGTATCCTAAAGTAGACAGAATTGTGGTCACTGTTAGCCACATGTTCCCCTACTCGAACATCAACTACTTGCCCTGGCTCATTACTCAGAAATAAATCCAATATAGCTTCCTCTCTAGTTGGACTAGCTACATACTGCTCCAATGATCCTTCCAGTGCACATTTTACAAATTCCTTCCTGTCCAAATCCCCAGCTCTAGGTACCTTTCAATCCAGCACAGGGAGATTAAAATCTTTCTGTTCTTTCTGCGCCTATCCAAAATGTCTTTAATATGCCTTCTTCAACTACCCGCGGGTTGTTGTGTGTCCTATGATACACCCCTAGCATAGTAATTGCCCCCTTCCTATTCCTCAACTCCTCTATATTGTCCTCCCTCTGCACTGCTGTGATGCTCTTCCTAACTAACAATGCCACTCCCCCACCTCTTCTAGATCCTCCTCTGTCATGCCTGAAACACTTATAACCAGGAATATTCAGCTGCCACTGCTCCCCTTCCTTTAACCACTTCTCACTGCTCCCCTTCCTTTAACCATGTCAATGTGGCCTTCCAGATGCAATAATGAATGTTGAGATGTGAGATGCAACTGATGTTGCTTTCTCCAGCCTGCAAGAATGGTAACATTCACAGTCAATGGGGAGCTCTGCATTGAGCCTCCAGTGGTCAGTGTGAAGGGAATGGCACAACTATGATAGCGAAGTATAACCTCCTTATACAAGCAAAGGAGAAATGGTGAGCCCTGAATACTCTTGTTGGAAAAGCCTCTCATGAGTTTCCTCCTCCTCCCCTCTCACATAGCTTCTCTTTGCTTCCTCCTCTCCAATGTTCCCAAGAGATACTGTAACAACTGCTCCCATACCTGTGTAAGACTGTTTTGTTTTTCTTTACTATTTCACAGAATCACATCATATCTACACTAATTCTCCAAATGAACATGACTTAGCTCCATTGCCTTTTCCCCCCATACCTTTGCACATTGTTTCTATTCAAGTGATCATCTAATGCCCTATTGAATGTCTCGATTGAACCAGCTTCCACCACGCTTTCAGGCAGTGCACTCCAGGTCCAAACGATTAGTTGTGTAAAATGGCTTTTTTCTCACATCACATATGCTGCTTTTGCAACAAACATCTTAGATGTAGTAACTTACTACAATACTTCCATTTACTTTGCCTTTGCAAAAGTCATATGCACCTCAACTGCAATGTGTAGAGTGAACTTTTAAACAGTCTCAGAACTGGGCTTCCTAACGCTTTTTCGTGAGTGATTAATGCATATGCATAGACCAAACCTGGGATTCTGGTGTTGCAGCAGCTTGTTTGGCTGAATATCATTGTATTTGCGTTCGTACAGATACACGCGGAGAATGTACCATTTTAACGTAGTAACTTCGGAAGGGATGTATAGGAAGCAACGAATTATACATCCCATACATGGAAATCAGTGGTTGGGCTAACGGTGTTTCGCAACAATTTCACGCTCTCTGCCTTTCGCATTAAATGTCATATAATGCAATTTCAAAGAGTTGGGGAGTTTGTCCATGCATTCTGGCCAATATTTATCGGTTAAGTAACATGATTAAAAATAGATAATCTTTTCATTATCACAATGTAGGTTGTGGACCAATTGGTTGCAGCATTATCAAAATTACAACAATGACTGTACAGATGGGTGGGCGAGGCATGAGGGATTTAAACACAGGAACATTATAAAGCGGAGGCATTGAGGGACAAATGGACAATATAGATCAACATGAATGTGATGAGTGGAAGGGTGCAGACAGCAGAGTTTTGACGTGAGGACATTAACGAGGCCTGGAATAGAGAGACTGGCAGGACAAGAACTGGTATCAAGAAATAGGCAGATGGCAAGGGGGTTTGCAAAACAGTACATAATCCAACTGGCAGCTCATTCGCCAACCACAACATGCCACACAATTCAGAATGTCAAATATACTGCCAAACCCAGATTTTGGGTATATGGAAGAGCACGGTGTCTTTCCATCGGGTTTAAAAAAAACCGACTAGCCGTTGACAAGATGCCAGCTAAAAACCAAGTGTGCGCGCTCTGCATGGATGCTGCAGGCTTCCCAGTCGGCGCACACGCAGCGCCCAGATGCGAAAGAGGGCTGAGGCGCCTGCGTAGTGTGGGCTCGCCATCCCGGCGCGTGCGCCGTGTATGCTCGCCAACCGACCAGCTCGGCGCGTGCGCGATGTGCCCGCCTCCCGGCCAGCTCGGCGCGTGCGCGGTGTGCCCGCCTCCCGGCCAGCTCGGCGCATGCGCAGTGTGCCCGCCTCCCGGCCAGCTCGGCGCTGACGCAGCCAGAGTGCGGGCAGCAGGAGTAGCGGCCGCTGATTGGTGGTTTCAGCTCCGACTAACCGCCGCCGCCTGAAAGCGAAACGGCGCACCGACAGGGGACGGGCCGACATCAACAGCAACACTGCAGCGCTAGGAGAAGTGCTAATATGGTTTGAAGAACGTTGGCTTGTGATATATTTGAAAAAAGACACGTTCCTTTAATTGCGAATAATAGGCGGGACTCGGCCTGGGTTTTTTTTCGGGGAGCAGCTACATCCCGAGAGGAGAATCCTTGTTGGATTATCGGTTTTTTTAAAAGCCAGTGAGAAAGAGAAGGTGGGGTCGCCAGAAGGAGAACAGCGCCGAGCGGAGCCCGGCAGCTTGCTTTACCCGGCTGCTTCACTATCAATCAGTCTTCTCGTTTCACTGGCGCTGTTTGGAAAATTGCATTGTTTTTCTTTTCATTGTGTGTTGAATTCCTTAACTGATCTATACGAGAAAGCGTTTTATCGATTTTCCCGATTGGAGAGTTTTTTTCCCCTACTTTGAAATTCCATTCTCAAAATTCTGATTTTAATTATCGACTATGGCCGACGACGACGTCCTGTTTGAAGATGTATACGAGCTGTGTGAAGTAATTGGCAAGTAAGTGTGTTTTATATCTGTATATTCAAGTAGAAAATAAAACTGCAGTCAGAATGTGATGTCTTACGGTTGTGGTTTCATTCGTGGATTTACAGGACAGGCCCTCCCTGTTTCCATTGGATTACAGGATAAGGCCGAGACAGGATTTATTTAGGTTTTTCATAATCACTGAAATAACTCTGGAACTGAATTTAAACGAATACATTTTAAAAATCAAAGCCGTGCGTTCGGAAATAAATCGATATTCAGCTTCCACTTTTTTAATATAAAAGTGGTACAGCCGGTTATGGACATTTCATTACTTTTCAATAAATGAACTAAAATTGAAATATCGACACCGTTGTTATGGCTGTAGTCTTTTACATATGAATGACCCAGTCCCACCTTTTGAATGAGCGGTGCGTCAGGCGTTTATCTTCCTAGGAAGTAATAAGTGGCTTTGGTTTCCCGCAAAACCCAGAAATTAGCAAGCACTCTTGTCACCTGCATTAATGTGCTATGTTATAATTCGATTCCGAGAGCTTATTGTTGTTTAGCGTTGTTCGGGATGGTTCACTTTCTTCAACCAAATTCAAGATGCATTTTCGTTGTGAGGACAAAAAAGGCTCCGGTGAAGTAGTCATTCCAATCGTGATTTCTCTATTGTATAGACAGAATGTCAGCAGATTTTCATTGTTCATTTAAAATGTTTATTCATGTTGACTTCTTCCTTGCCGGTTGGGTCATACTGCTATACTCTCGATTATGCTAAAATAGCACAGTATAGGGTGTGAAATATGCATGTTTATTATCATAATGCCTATTTTTGTACCTCATTTATCTTTACGTTTGTTTAGAAACTTCTTGAGAAATATTTACTTTTAATTATATCCAAATGGTAGAATTGTTTTCTGTTTTCCTTGGCCTTGTCCGAGAGATGCAAAATGTTTTCATTGCTGTTATGTAATTAGAATAGTAGCGATGGTGGATGTTTTCAAAAGTCCTAATTGAAAGTACATTATCAAATGCTATGTTTCTTTAGGTGGATTTTTATCACAGGCTTTTATTTCTATGTAGTTCAAGGGATATCATTGTTGCCTCTTAAGTTTTCCTATTCCAAACAAATTGTTCTGAAGGTTCTCAATGTAGTCTCTAAAATCTGAAAGGTCCAAGCCATCATATGAAAGTTTTTTTAAAAAAATTGTGATTCTGTATGTTTTATATAATTTGAACAATGACTTGAGTTCAGTCTTTATTGTGTGCAATCAATTCGTTCTGTAATTTCATCTGCAATCTTCCAATATTTAATTTTTTATGGCACATGTAGCAAAACCCTATTTTGATTTTTGTTTGCAGTTCTAGAAAAGTGTCTGATATGACTTACGATATTGTTGTGTGTGAACAGTTGAGAGGGTACCATCATAGATATGATGTAAGTGTTTTGATATGGGCATGTCTCAACAAGAAGCAATGATAACTGGAATATTTTTGAAGCTGTGTTCTTGTGAAATTACATGGCCATAATTTAGAAATATACAGTAAAAATCATAACATTCCTTTTAATTTGACAATCAGGATCATATTTCCTTCCTTCATAATTTTACACATTGCCTTTCAATGACTATTTTATACTGAGTGAAACTCTACTCAGTGTTACAGTACCTAATAACATAGGTAGGGGAATGGGAAGGATTGTTAAAATTCTCAACTTTTTGTTCAAATCTCACCATGGTCTTTTCCCTATTGCTGGAACCTCCTTTGGTCTCCAGCCTTCAGAAATCTGTTATAAAAACTTCGTCCTTTTGAGCTTGTTCTTACATTCCACAATTCATGACTGTCTTCAGCCACCTGAGTTCTGAAACTCCCTCTATGGCATCTCCAAAGTACTCTCCTCTCCATTAAAGTTTTTGGCTAAATTTTTGGTCACCCTTGCGAACCTAGTTTGTTGTCACAATCATGTTCTTGTAAAATGCCTTGGAAAGCTTTGCCATGTTAAAATTGCTTTTTGACAAGGCGATTTTTATTTTTAAAAAAACGACTTTTCAAATCTTCAAAAGTTTGAGCTTTGAAACATTTTCCATGCTCTTTGACAAAAGTGCATAGAAAAAGTTGTCAAATGAATTAATAACCAGAATTGTCTTTTGGTCAAGTTGCAGCAGCAAAGCCTCTGAAATCTTTCAAGAGGACATTAGATTCTGAGATGTGAGGAGCTCTAGGCTTGCAAAGAGAAATAACGTGGATGGTTTGAAAGGTCTCCTTTGCGCAAACTCATTCTTGCTTGATGTTTTCAAGTTTCCTTTGCACTTTCATTTTGGGCTGTTCCCCTTCCCTTTTGGGGAGCTGCCTCCTTTATCCTGATTAAACTTTGAGTTTGTTTATTTGGCTTGACCTTAAAAGAAGCCAAGTATAATTTCAGAATTTGGATTTTTTTAATGTGTGCATTTTGTTGTAAAACCAGAAAATATGGAGAATACTGACAGCATGGTAGAAAGGGAAGTAGAGTTAATTTTGCAGGTCAATGATCTTTCATCAGAACTGGAAAAAGTTAGAAATGGTGTCATTTTGTTGAAATAGATTTTCATTTTCTTCATTATAGATGATTTGCTTTTGTGAAAACAAAAACAACTTGTTGGCTACTGAACTATCATTACATCAGATGAAATGACATCTAAAATCTTGCATTAATATTTTTTATTAACTTTGAGCTCGACCACAGATTGGTTTGATACCTTTGACAGCAATCTGTGATGCTAAATTCTAGTTACTCCTTCTGAAATGTATTCTAACTTGCATTTTCATCCCAGCAAACAGCCACCACCCCTGCCCCCAATCTTAGTTAAAAGATTAATCATAATGCTGTTGAACTTTGGAAATTTATAATGAGCATATGTTTTACTAACTTTCATGTATTTAAATTCCAGATGTAGGCTGGAAAATGAATTCAACAGAAGGACCAGAATAGCTAAAAGAACAGCTACCAATGGTGGAATGAAGGAAGTTGAGAGATAATCAATTATAGGTCAGTGAGCTTAGAGTGATGGATTGGATTTGTGCAAGATAGTCATTTGAAATGTTAGGGTAGAAGATCAGCCTTGATCTTGTCGAATAGTAGAGCAGGCTTAAAGAGCCAAATGCCTAATTCTTGCACTAATTACTTTCAGTAAAAATGGGCAGCACATTTTTGGCGCACATATTGATGAGGATGGGAGGTTGACTAGGAGATCACTGGTTATTGAGTTTGGAGGCAACAAAGGTATAGAAATTGATGAGGTGGGCTCATCAACCCATGATATGGGTGATTTTTGTCATCATGGAAGTAGAAATCATAAAAACCCTACTGTGCACAAGTAGGCCATTTGGCCTATGGATGATTCTGTAATAACCTGCTTTCTGCTCAGTTAGAGTTGTGCCTGGGCCATCCAAATGTGGACAAAAAGAGCTGACCTCAAGTGGTGACATGAGAGTAATTGTCCTTGACAGCAAGGCAGCATTTGACCAAGTATAGGATCAAGGAGTCCTAGCAAAACTGTAACCAGTAGGAAAAGCTTTCCACTGGTTCGAGTCATACCATGGAGGGAGGTGTTTGAGGGTAAATCATGTGATCTACTGAGATCCTTTAAAGATGCCGAAAGACAGTTAGCGGACCAAGCTAGACTCTGAGGTTAGCCACATGGACAACTATGGCAAGGTTTGCAAGACATAACAGGCTAAAAAATGAAGGCATGTAAAATTGCTAACACCAATGCACCCCTCCCGAATGAGCTCAACATGTTCTTTGCCCATTTTGAGCAAGAGGTCAGCAAGACCGTGCCCTCCACCCCAGAAGCCTCAGATGAATCTGTATCTGAGGTCAACGTAACAGACTTCAGGGGAACCTTCTCAAAAGTCAACCCACAGAAAGTGACTGGTCCAGATGGGATACCTGGATGAACCCTCAGATCCTGCGCGGACCAGCTGCTAAGGGTACTTGCATCATCTTCAATCTCTCTTTACACCAATCTGAAGTTCCTGTCTACTTCAAGAAGATAATCAACATCCTGGTACCACAGAAAAGCCAGGCCATGTGACTTAATGACTATCCTTCAGTGACTTTGATATCCATCATTATGAAGTGCTTTGAAAGATTAGTCATGGCATAATCAATTTGGGCCTCCCAGACTGCCTAGATCCACTACAGTTCGTCTATTGCTGCAACAGGGCTATAGCAGACACCATGTCTCTGACCCAACACTCAACCCTGGAGCACCTAAACAACAAAAATAACTCTCAGACTCATTTATTGACTACAGCTCAGCCTTCAACTCCATTATCTGTACAAAACTCCTGTCCAAACTCTGTGGTCTGGGGTGCGGTTTCCCCTTCTGTGACTGTATCCTAGACTTCCTAACCTACAGACTGCAATCAGTAAAGATAGGCAACAACAACTCCATGATCATCCTCAACACCAGTGCCCCATAAGGCTGTATCCTTATCTCCTTATACACCATGACTCTGGCAAAATTCCCCTCCAACTCAATTTTCGAGTTTGCTGTTGACACCACTGTAGTGGGTCGGATCTCAAACAATGTCGAGTCAGAGTACACGAAAGAGCAAGGGAAAATCTGTTGAACTGGGGTGATGACAATCACTCTCAATATCAATAAAATGAAAGAGATAGTCACTGACTTCAGGAAGTGAAGTGAAGGACATGCCCGTCTACATCAATGGGGACAAAGTAGAAATGGCCAAGAACTTCACGTTTTTAGGTGTCCAGATCACCAAAAATGTGTCCTGGTCCCTTCATGCTGACACTATAGTTAAGCCCACCAATACCTCTATTTTCTCAGGTAGCTCAGAAAATATGGTATGTCAGCTATGACGCTCATTAACTTTTACTGATGCACCATAGGAAGTATTTTTCTTGGTTGTCTCACAGCTTGGTATAGCTCCTACTCCATACAAGACTGCAAGAAACTACAAAGGGTCATGAATGAAACCAGTCAATCATACAGACTATCCTTCTATTCGTTGATGCTGTCTACACTTCTCGCTGCCTCGGAAAAGAAGCCAGTATTATCAAGGACACAGGCATTTTGGACGTACTTTCTTCCATTGGGAAAAAGATACAAAAATCTGAAGACACGTACCAACTGTCTCAAGAACCGCATCTTCCCTGCTGCTATCAAATGTTTGAATGGACCTACCTTGCATTAAGTTGATCTTTTTGCTATGACTAACACTATTCTGCACGCTCTCCTTTCCTGCTGTATGTATGGTATGGTTTGTTTGTATAGCATATAAGAAACAAAACTCTTCACTGTCAATACATATGACAAATCAAATCAAAAGCTCTGTTCCAGGAATCTCTGGAGAAGTTCCTCAAGGTTGGTATCCAAGGCTCTGACCATCTTCATCTGCCTCATCAATAACTTTCCCTCTGTCAGGAAGATTCTTGGAAATATCTTCCACAGCCCTTACTGCTACCATCTAGGAGGGCAAGGGAAGCAGGTACATAGGAACACCACCACCTGGAGGTTATCCTCCAAGCCATTGTCTATCGCAACTTGAAATATCTTGCCTTCCCTTCACTGTGGCTGGATCAAAATCCTGGAACTTCCTCCCTAATAGCACTGTGGATGCACTTGCACCACAGGGATTGTAGTGGTTCAAAAGTCAGCTCACTCATCTTTTCAAGGGCAATTGGGATGGACAATAAATGTCTTTAAATGAGTAAAATGTCAGAAATGGGAGTGTTCATCGATGAGAATTTTTAGCACTAATTGCAACTCCTTGAATGCTGAACCATTGGTGCCCTTTTGCAGCAAGATCTGGACAACACCCAGGCTTGGGCTAATAAATGGCAAATAACATTTGCACCACAGAAGTGCCAAGCAATAAACACCTCTCCATGACATTCAATTGCATTATCACTGGTGAGTTCTTTATTTTCACTATCCTAGGCGTTACCATTTAAGAGAAATTGAGCTGGATCAGCCATATAAATACTGGCTACAAAATCAGGTCAGAGGCTGGTAATGTGTGTGGAGAATAATTCCCCAAAGCTTGTCCTCCTCTTACATGCACAAAATGGAAACATGATTGAATAATCTCCACTTGCCAGGATGAGTGCAGCTTCAACAACACTTGAGAAACTCAATATCATCCAAGACAATGCAGTTCCATCCTGTCCACTGCTGGCACACATTGGTAGCAGTGTGTACCATTTGCAAGGTGTCCTGTAGCAACTCGCCCAGATTCCTTTGACAGTATATTCCAGACCAACAACCTGTACTACCTAGAGGACAAGCAGTAGAAGCATGGGAACGTCAAGTTTCATTTTAATGTTGTTGTTCTTTCTTTGTCTTTGGATAAGAATCCTAAAATTCCCTTTCTAACAGTGATCTATGGGTGTATCTACAATAGTTTAAGAAGCTGGCCCACCACCACCACCATCTCAGGGAAATTAGGGATGGGAGATAAGTACCGATCTAGCCAGTGAAGCACTGACGCTGTGAAAGAAAAATGGTACGAAATTGGAAACCTGGCTCGGGTCAAAGAGAATGCTGAATTTGTGAATAATGGATCAACTTGTGATAGTGGGGGAGTGAGTTGGAATTTGTGGTGAGGAGATGGTATCACTGGTGAGGTTTGGACCTTGTGTTGACAATAGGACTGTGTTTAACTGGAGAATAGTCTCATGGTATGGACTCATCATTTAGGAGTGAGATGAGAAATTAAGTGTTGTAAATCTTTGGAATTCTCTAACCTAGTGAATTGTGGATGTTCTGTTGTTTATATTTAAAGCTAGGGTAGATGGATTTTTGGTCTGAAGGATATAGGGAGCTGACAGGAAAATGGAGTTAAAATCCAAACTTCTCCATGATTTTATTGAACGGCAAATTGTCAAGCCTCCTCTGTGGTCTGTTCCTTGTTTTTTTTTGAGGAAATATATCTCTCATTTGAGTTTGGATGTCCCAACCAATAGGCTGACAAGGGTAGGTGGGGATACAGTAGTATCATCTGCATTTATTTGCAAGCTGATCATGTGCTTTTGGATAGTGCTGTCAAAAGATAGCATGTAGATGAGGGGAAGGGAACAAAGATCCGAGTTGGTGGGAACTTCAGAGATCTGAGGTTCAAGGAGAAATCGTTACTAAGTATGCTCTGCAGAGATATCATGGCATATGGCAAGTCAAATACTAGATAGTGTGGAGTGTGAAAGAGCAGTTGTAAATGGCTTAGCAGAAAGAAGAGGAAGTGGAGTTGGCAGATAGTAGAAGGATAGGGCTGATCAAGGAGAAATTATTTAATCAGTGGTTGAGACTGAGCGTAGAATGATAATGTGAGCTGGCAAATTTGAGGGATTGATGAACAAGGGAAATGTTTGAGGTAGAACAGTAACATTTAGAGGAGAGGTAGAGTTTGAAGTCACCATACATAACAATGCTCATTGCAGAGGGAGAATAATTAAATGAGAAACTTGGAGGATTTTAAAAGATGGGGCTAGAGTGTGGAACAAAATGACATGCCAAAGGAAGGAGAAATACCAGAATATTGGTGATAAGAGGCTTTGTATTAAAGCTTGAACTTTCCACTTACAGAAAAGTGCTGTCTCTCCCACTTGGAGCAGTTGAAACGGATATCATTGGTGCAACCAAGAACAGACTTATATGTGGGAGCAGGGAAGAAACAGATTATCTTTTTGTGGGAAAATCTATGGCAAAGTAGTGGGAGGGTTTTCAAAAAGGAAAATGGAGTGAGTACAGGCCCAACATGTTTCTTTAGAATGAAATGTCAGAGCAACAAACAGAGAACCCTGGATGTCTAGGAATATTAAGGACTGGATAAGAAAGGAGAGGCTTTGAGCAGGGTCAAAGGGAGCAAATCAGCAGAGGCCTTTGGTGGAGTATAGGAATCCCAGGGTGGAGTGCATAATGTAAGAAAGCAATTGGTGGAGCAGTGTAATTGAGAAAGCAGTGGTAGGTAAAATTAGCGAGAATCCTAAAATATTCTATTTTAGGTACAGAATTCGGGGAGTAGATCTGTAAGGTTCATGAACAGTATAACTTGGGAGTGAGGAGCTACTGGAGGCTTTGGCAGGTTTAAAAGTGGACATATCACCAGATCTGAATGAATTAAGTCAAACTGCTGTGGGAGACAAAGAAAATTACAGGGGCTTTGACTCAAATTTTTAATTCTTCTGGCCATAAGGAAGGTGCCAGTGAATTGGAGGACCGCTTAGGGAGGTAGAGATAAACCAAGGAATTGCAGACCAATGAGTCTCACATTATTGATAGGGCAACTATTGAAGACAATTCTGAAGGACAAAATTAATCTCCACTTGGGGAGGCAAGCTTTTATCGGAGATAGTTAGCATGGCTTTGTCAGAGGGAGGGCATGCATAACAAATTAGGATGAATTTTTCATGAAGATGATCAGATATGTCAGAGGTTAATGCAGTTGATCTAGTTTATATGAATCTCTACAAAGCCTTTGACAAAGTCTCCCATTGGAGACTGATAAAGAAGGTAAAGCGCAGGGTAACTTGGCAAGTTAGATCCAAAACTGGCTTAGTGGTAGGAAGCAGAATGGTGGTAGAAGGCTGGTTGTGTGATGGAGGGCCTGTGTCCAGTGG
Organism: Sphyrna mokarran; assembly: GCA_024679065.1. Taxonomy (NCBI): domain Eukaryota; kingdom Metazoa; phylum Chordata; class Chondrichthyes; order Carcharhiniformes; family Carcharhinidae; genus Sphyrna; species Sphyrna mokarran. Next base: position 39,184,120 of record JAGIQG010000013.1, read on the forward strand.
CATACCACAAGGATCAATGCCAGATCCGTTGCTAAATTGTTAAAGTTATAGGAACTTGATAGACACAGGCTATTTCATCTATTTGAAGCTATGCTAGTTCTAGCCTCACGTCAAGGCAATCCACAACAATACAGTTGTCTCCTTTTATTTTTTTTCTGTATAATTATCTGACTCCATCTTCAATGCAGAGATCGATCTGATTTCAGTGGTGACGTAAAACTTATGTGGAATGTTACTAAAATATAAAAAATGCTTCCAAACAAAGTTTTTATTCTTCAATTATTAATTAAACCTGGTTATTCATTTATTGACCAGTGATTCACTACTTACCCTGCGAAATAAGTTCAAGTATTGAATGAATTCCATCCTGCTTCAAATATTACTGCGCTAATAAAAATCTTATTTTCCAAATCTATCTATATCCACTAATTCCTGATATCATATGTTCCACAGTCTTCCTCCATGCTATTGAGAATTTTACTGTTTGAAGTATATATCCATTATCTTTTTTCCAAAATGTACCACTTCACAGCTGTCTGCATTTACTGCTTATGTTCCCACTCTTATTTGTTTGACCTGTAATTTCCTGCATTCTTCATCACAATTTTCTATGCTATCTAATTTGATTACAACTATTTCATCTATGCCTATTCCTCCATCTTATTTATGTATGGGAACTGACAGAACCTAACATTGATTTTTGGCCTTGTCACTAGCTATACCTTTCCAATCCAAGAATGTAATTTTTCCTGTTATTTGTTATCTGCCATTCTTTATCCAGGTCATTATTTTGGATTTAGAATCTTAAATTTTGTAAGAAGTCTTCGTTACATAGTAGTTTAACAAACACCTTTTGAATATTCAAATGTAGCACACTTGCTGCTTTTCATAAATCACACCACAAGGTCAATAATTATGGTTAGGAATTGTCCATTCCTCATAGTTTTTTTGCTGTTCTTGTGCTTTTTCTCATTTCTTTCACTTTTTTTGCTTGACAACTTTTCCTCCTTTTTCTCTGCACTTCCTATTTTGCTATCTCGCTTTTACTGTTTCTGACCTTTGTAATTCTCACTTCTGTTTGCCCTCTGTGTATTTTCTATTCTTTTCTCATGCCTCAGGCTTGCTACTTCAGTGGCTTATTCAATTGTTAGCTTTTATCTTTTTACTAGATCAGAACTGAAGGAATTTACAGAATGACGTGGCCTATTTTGCCAAAGGCCAGTCTGGCCATTGGTCATTAAAAATCCTGTTGAATTTTATCTGCTCTCCCTAAGGTGTGCTTGCAGAAGAATATTTTTAGAACACAAGAACTAGGAATAGGCTATCTGGCCTATCGAGCCTGCTCCACCATTCAGTAAGATCATAGCTGACCTTTTTGTGGACTCAGCTCGACTTACCACCGGTTCACCGCAAACCTTAATTCCTTTACTGTTCAAAAAACTATCTATTTTTGCCTTAAAAAATTGTTCATTGAGCAGGGAATTCCATAGTTTCACAATCCTTTGGGTGAAGAAGTTCCTCTTCAACTCAGTCCTAAATCTGCTTCCCCTAATTTTGAGGCTATGCCCCATAGTTCTAGTTTCATTGCCAGTGGAAACAATCTGCCTGCTTCTATCTCACCTATTTCCTTCACAATCTTATGTTTCTATAATAAGATCCCTTCTCTTTCTTCTAAATTCCAATAAGTATAGCCCTAATCTACTCAGTCTCTCCTCGTAAACCAACCCTGTCAACTCCAGGATCAACCGAGTGAATTTTCTTTGCACCCCCTCCAGTGCCAATACATTCTTTCTGAACTAAGGAGACCAAAACTGCATTCAGTATTCCACGTGTGACCTGGCCAGCACCTTATATCGTTGCAACACAACCTCGCTGTTTTGAAACTCTATCCCTCTAACATGGAAGGACAAAATTCAATTTGCCATAATTACCTGCTGCACCTGCATACCAACTTTTTATGATTCATGCACAAGGACACCCAGGCACATCTGCATATCAGCATGCTGAAATTTTTTGCTATTGAAGTAATAATTTTGCTGCTATTCCAACAAAATGGATGACCTCACATTGTACTCCATTTCCAGACCCTTGCCTACTCATTTAAACTATCCATATCCCTATACAGACATTGTGTCCTCTGCACAGTCTGCTCTACCACTCATCTTCATATCATTTGCAAACTTTGACAGTACACTTAGATGATTTAGAGTTGATGACTATGTAAATTGTAAATAATTGTGGTCGTAACACTGATCCTGGAGGCACACCACTTGCCATTGAATGCCAACCAGAAAAACACCTATTTATTCCTATTCTGCTTTCTGTTAGTTAACCAAGCCTCTTGTCCATGTTAATACATTATCTGTTTGCTTTGCGCTTTTACGTAGCCTTTTGTGCGGTATCTTGTGCAATGCTTCTGGAAATCCAGATACACTATGTCCACTGTGCTTGTAATGTCCACAAAGAATTACAGTAAATTAGTTAAACATGACATGCCTTTCATGAATCCAAGCTACGTCTGCCCAGTTGAACAATTTCTATCAAGATGTCTTGCTATTTCTTCCTTGATAATAGATTCAAGCATTTTCCCCACTGCAGAAGTTAAGCTAACTGGCCTATAGTTACCTGCCTTTTGTCTACTTTTTTTTTTAATCAGAGTGGCATCACATTTGCTGTTTTCAAATCTGCCAGAACTGCCCCAGAGTCCAGCAAATTTTGGTAAATTATCTCAAGTGCATTTGCTGTTAACCCTGCCATCTATTCTAGTATTTGGGATGCATTCCATCAGGTCCAGAAGACTTGGCTATCTTTACCTTTAACTCCATTAGCTTATCCAACAATATCTTTTGGGATGATAATTGTTTCTAGGCCTTCACTTGCCATAGTCGTCTTGTCATCAATTTTTGGCATGTAATTTATGTTTTCCACTGTGAAATATCTGTTCAATGCCTCAGCCATTTTCTCTTTCCAGTTATTATATCCCCCTCCTCATCCTGTAAAAGACCAATGTTTACCTTAGGCAACTCTTCCCTCATCCCATTGTGGTTTCCTTTGTTTAAACACAAGACACTGGTATTGGATTTGATCAGGGTAGGATGGGAACGTTTTACAATTTTACAGTTCTCTGTGGATTGCATATGCTTTTGTTTCTGGGAATGTTCAGAAAGCCAGCTTTGAACAAAAGATGACCTCACATGGATATATCCAGCATATAATTATGTTACTAGACTAGTGGTCCACAGGCACAAGTACAAATTCTGCAATAGGAACTGGGAAATTTAACTTCACTTTCAATAAATATGTTATAAAAAGTATAGCAGGCCATTCAGCCCCTCAAGCTTGCTTTGCCATTTAATAAGATTGTGAACTGGTAGTAACCGTAAATCTATATCCCGCCGACCCTGACAACTTATCACTGTTTATCAAGGATCTAATCATCTCTGCCTTAAAAATGACAATCATAATTGTCATTAGACCCTATTTTTGGTTCACAGGACTCATTTTTTTTAGAAGGAAATCTGCTGCCCTTGCCCATATGACCCACAAATGATTCCAATCTCTCAGCAATGTTGTTGACTCTTATTGATTTTTTTTAAAAGGCATAGCAAGCCATGCAATTGTACCAAGCTGGGACAAATAAGTCTGGAGAATAAAGCACCACCAGAGGCCCAAACATTGGGCATGACAAAGACATATCTAGTCCTCCTCACTGATGTTTTAGGACTTGTGTCAAAATTTGAAAAGCTGTTTCATCGACCAGTCAAGCAGGTTTGACGTAGAAATACTCCAAATTGTACTGCAATATATCTTTGCTGATTCTTATTTTTTTAACTGAGTAGAATATAAATATTGCCCTGAATTAGATTGTCTCAAAATTTCCTCACCTCTGATGTTAGGCTCATTAGCCTATATTAGTTAGGTTTATCCCTCTTTTTTTTGAATAGGTGTCAAATATTTTTACCCTTCACTCCAATGGCATCAATTCCATATAAAAGAAGGATTGAAAGATTGTGGGCAAAGCCTCTGCGGTTTCCCCATTAACTTTCCTCAGCAACTTGTGATGCGTTTAAATGGACTAGTTGATTTTTCTACTTTGAGCCCTACCAACCATGCCTCCTTTACTGATTTTTATTGTATCTGATTTTTATTGTATCCTTTTTTTTTTACTTCCTTCGTTATTATGACAGCAGAGTTCCTTGAGAGGAAAGAGGGTGTTTTGTAAATCTCCAGAAAAGAAGTCCAGTTTTTTTGCTTTTCAGTTTTATGTAGATTGAAAATCACCTAGACTTGTTTACCCTATGTTGGTGAGTATCTAGCACCTTGAATGATATGCATCTTTTCCAATGTTTCCTAACATCTGAGGCATACATCAGTCATCTTAGTATGAGGGGGAAAGCAGTGGTGTATGTTCAACAGGTTCCAGGTGCTACATGAATAATGACTCAACTAATGGCAATTTGAGATGTTAGGTTTGCAATTAACTTGGAGTCTGGCCTCACTATCAACAAAAGACTCTGATCTTGAAAAATATAGTATGTTGGTGTAAAAGAAAACTATGGCAGAAGACTAACCTACGTAATCAAAATACACAATTGCACCGTTATAGTGTAAATATATTAAACATTAAAAACCTGAGCAAAATGCATTGGCTGTTAAGTGTTTTGGCATATCCTGAGGTCATGACAGATTAAATAACTGCAAGTTCTTTTTGTTTGCACTTCAGTTTTACTGAAGCATTCAAGTTGGCTCATTTTAAAACTTTTTAAATCAAATCTTTCATGTTGAACAAAGAGGCTGACACAGAAGCATTGAATGATTCTAAAAAGATGTTCAGGTGATGAAGCTGGAATTCATTAACATAAATGTGAAGGTGACTGCAAGGGGCAGCCTGTGGATAAAGCGAAGGAAGGCACCAAAGATACTTCTGCGGTTCTGAGTATATTGATATGGTAGTATCATGAGAAGTCTTGACTTGGGTTTATCTAGTTACAATTGATATTCAAGAGGAGAGCCAAGCAAGCACAACCATAAAGATCTGGACTATAAAAGTGAGATGTTAAAGGTGAATCGTGCAGTTGACTACAGCATGGTTAAGGCTGATGAGAGATGTATCACAAAAAATGGGGATTGGAAGGATTTGGTCACAATTGAAGAGATGCACTTATACCAAGAAAGCAACAACACATTTATGAACCTTGAAAAGAAAAAAATAGAACTATAGAATCCCTATAAAACAATGAAGGAGGCCATTCAAGTCTACACTGACAGTCCAAAAGAGCATCTTATTCACCCCCCCGCATCTGCATGACCCTATGCGTTTTTACCATAGCTAATCCACAGCCTTCGGGCTGTGGGAGGAAACCAGAGCACCAGAGGAAACTCTCAGACCTCAAGTGAATGTGCAAACTCCACACTGCGGTTTGCATTCCAAAAGTCAGTCCAGATTTTCTAATTGACTCTTTTTTTCAAAAAACAACTCTACTCTATTTTTAACATCAAATCCAGTATCTAGGATTTTCAGGATTTCTTTGTCTTGACTGTTGTCCAAACTTCACAATTACTTTTATTGTTGATTATTATACTCTATCGAGAAGACAAACTTTGGTTTACTTCTACAATCTGCTTTCTCACTTTAAATCTGGTTACTTCTTCTTTAACTCAGAACACTTTGTTTACTCTTTCTTGAATTCTTAGCAATATAGAAGCATAGAATCATAGAACCCTACAGTGCAGAAAGAGGCCCTTCAGCCCATCTCTTGGTCACTGTTTTCTTAACTTCAGTCTTAAGACACTGTTTATGTCCCAATTCCTTGGTTATCTGTACTGTATCTGGTTCTTTGGAAAGTCTGCCTATTTGCAGCATTCCTCCCATCCAGTTTCTCATGGCAAAGTTAAAAGATGTTCACTTCCCAGTCAACTGCCTGCCTTCTAGTTAAACTAAGAAGAAAATGTCTTACTATCTTAAAAGGTCCCCACTTGCTAAACAACAACTACCTCTGCCAGCCTCTCTTTATTTATGCTGTAACTGTCTTTAAGGACAATAGCACCGTTTGAATTGAGCAAATTCGCACAATAACAGACACCTTGTCCAGCATGAATCTAACTATAGATTTCAGCCTTTCTTGCACAAATATTAAATTACCAACTTAAAACTATACCGTATTTCTAATATTTACCCTTTAAAATACATCTGTTTTCCTAATCATACATGGACATAGTAAAATGGAAAAATTGCTGAGCTGCGAGATAGATTTGCTGAGGCCAAGGCCATCAATGGTAAGTGGATTGATTGGAGCAAGTCAATAGTTGTAGAGAAATCATGGTGAATAAAAAAACAAAGATTACACATTGCATCATTCAAAATTGTGGTTCTAAATAACTTGAATTTTCCCCAAGGGTAATGCAGAAGGAAATATTGAAATATTGTAAGACAATTTAAGAATTTAACCAACTTTTCTCTGCTTCTGAGGGGTGAAGGATACAAGGAATTGGGTGGGGTGAACTTGTCAGTGGTCATGGGAGCAGAGACTAAGGGAGATTGCTTTTTGATTGTGTACCACTATTCATAAACACAAAATATCACTTTTTTTTTTTAAATGAAGTAACCATTCCACTCCTATATATTTGTGAATGTTATTATCACATTAGTATTTCTATTTATTAATAAAAGGATAATAATGGTCTACAGTGAACTTGGAGGTTGAGGTATAGGCAGAAGACAGTAGTCTTGTTTTGCTGGAGAAGTTAGTGAGCTGCAGTATTGATTATCATACTCTACAGACCTCTAAAACAAAAATTGATATCAAGCATCTGCTGGAGTCTTGTGGAAATATTCAAAACTTGACATGTACAAATGACAACTTTCATTTTAAAGTCCTAGAGAAGCATAGGCTGCACGTCCCTGTTTTTGTGAGACAGCTGATTGATGGTGATTTAACCTGAGCATCACCACACTTCAGGTGAGTGGCAAGGTTTGAGAAAGCAGGGTCTTCATGAACAATCTGAGCTGATACAGAAATTGAATCCATGTTGATGGCACCATTTTGCATCCTGAATCAGCCATCCAGTCAACTAAGCTAACTGACTAAATTTGCTCTGAGAAATTATACTTAAACTCTCTCATATGCATTATATCTCAAAACAACATGACAGTCTATTGTGGTCCAATTCTAGATTTCGATATCTCTAAAGGGAGCAGAATGGATCTTTTAATTTTTCCTATGTGTGAAATGCTGGCTACCAAATCTAAAATATCACTAACCATTTTGTTAATATACTTTTTTAAGCCTAATTTACAATTTTTGTTAGAATTTCTAGTTGAAACAAATAACGAAGGCTTCCTAGCCAAGGGTTTAAAATTTACAGTAATGTATAGCAGCTTGACTGTGCGGAAATGCCTCCAAAGGAGCATCGTGGAACAAAATTTGACAGTCAAAGAAATAGTCATGGGGGCAAATAAGGAAAGATTTGGTCAAATAGGTATGTTTTAAGAAGGGTCTTTAAAGAGTTGGAGAGGTTTAGTGAAGGAATTTCAGAAACTTGTGATTTAAATGCTTGAAGCCGTAACCACCAGTGGTGGAAAAGAATGGATGAGCTTTTCAACAACAAATGGGCAGAGGCAGGAAGGGAGATGGATGATTCTGTAGAGGAGTATATAGGTAGACTTGATGTGTGGTCGGAAGTTCGGTTCAGGATTTGATGTATCACTTACGTTGTGAACAATCTGGTTCAAAAAAAAGGAAAATTTTCATTTATATGGTGCTTCCACTGGATGTCTGAATGTTCTTTAGTTGTAAAGCAGTACTTTTTAAAATGTATTCACTGTCATGATGTACGAAAAGCCAGTTTTGGAATATATCAGAGAGAAAGATGGAATTATTGGCTTGAGAATGTAAGTTTGTGATCGGGATCAAAGACACTGCTTTTGACCTTTCCGATATTTAATTGGAAGAAATTTCTGCTTATCCAATACAATTTTTTTTTAAAATGCTGTCACCAATTAGATGCAGTAAAGTGAGAGTGATGGTGGTGAGGTAGAGCCGGCTGTCATTAGCATATGTATAAAATCTGGCAAGATGTCAAATGATGTTGCTGAGGTGTAGTGTGCAGATGAGGAATAGGTGTGGCCCAAGGATAAATAGTTGGGGATCTTCAGAGATAATGGAATTAAAGAAGGAAACTATTACTAGAGATTCTCTGGCTATGGATATGTTATAGACTAAAACATTCCAATCTGTAAAATTCTCCAACTAAACAAACTGATTTATGTTTTTTCTAAATTTACTTAATAGTTTGTCAAAGTATATACATTCAACTGCTTTGCAGTTTCCAGAGAAAACTACTAGTTTTTAAAAAACTTGTTAAATATTATCTCAATTATATTTGATTTATTATTGTCACATGTATTAACATACATGAAAAGTATTGTTTGTTGTGTGCTATACTGACAAAATATACCATACATAGTGAAGGAAATGAGAGTAATGTTACAGTCATAGCTAGAAGGTAGATAAAGATCAACTTAATCCAGCGTAAGTCCATTCAAAAGTCTGAAGCAGCAGGGAAGAAGCTGTTCTTGACTCGGTTGGTATGTGACCTTAGACTTCTGTATCTTTTTCCCAAAGGAAGAAGAAAGAACATCCGGGCTGTGTGGGGATCCTTAATTATGCTGGCTGCTTTGCCGAGGCAGTGGGAAGTATAGACATAATCAGTGGATGAGAGGCTGCTTTAAATGATGGATTGGGTTACATTCACAACTATTTGTAGTTCCTTGCAGTTTTGGACTGAGCAGGAGCCATATCAAACTGTGATACAACCAGAAAGAATGCTTTCTAAGGTGTATCTGTAAAAGTTGGTGAGAGTTGTAGCTGACATACCAAATTTCCTTAGTCTTCTGAGAAAGTAAAGACATTGGTGGGTTGCACTAAAAAAAGATGAAAGTAATTTCTGTCCATATTTTTGTAATATGCCCAAAGTGACTGTGGCCAAAATGCTCCTCAAACTAACCTCGCTATGATGGCATAAAACTTCCTTAGGAGTGATGAAGACCAAAGAGGAAATATCGAAGGCATTGGCTGCTGCCTTGGTAGAATTATTGACCTGTTGTTATCTGACTTTAATGGAGAAAGTGGGTATAAGGTAGACAAATTGTAAAACAAATTAAATGTTCAAATGATTTATGTGGGGAAGATCTCTGCGAGCTTCTTGAATTCTTGAGAATTTTGCTCAAGTGAATAGAAAGCTCATTATGATGTAGCCTGAAGTGACTTCAGAAAGATTTTCACAAAGTTCCACATGAAATGCTTCAGAATAAATTTAATGCCTAAAATTCAGTACAGTACAAGTTGGATAAGCATATTTCTTTATTTTGGGGGAAAAGAAGCGACATATTTCTGAAATGTATTCTTGATCTAGTTGAGATGAGCATGAGTGTCATCATGCTAGGATTAATGCCAAATCCCAGTTGCTTTCAATATACCTCAATGACCTTCATACCAAAGTTAACCACAAATTAGAGCTCTGGTAAGGAGAGCAGTAGAGACGGAAAATGCTCTTAACAATTTGCAGAAAACTGAGATTAGTTTGATTGGATAACCATGTAAGCAGAGGCAATTTGTTCTCTCTCTTCCCCCCCTGCCCCCCACCCCCACAAAGCAGTTCAGAACTAGTGAGAAATTAATGCTGATAAGTGCATTGTAACCAGGAAAGTATAGAAAGGCATAGTAGCACAGTGGCTAATACTGCTGCCTGTCAGTGGTTGGGACCTGGGTTTGATTTTGGTCTTGGGTGGCTATGTGGAGTGTGCACATTCTTCCCATGTCTGCATGGGTTTCCTCTAAGAGCTCTGGATTCCTTCCCATAGTCCAAAGATGTGTAGGTTAGATGGATTGACCATGCTAAATTGCCCTTTATTGTCTAAAGATGTGTAGATTAGGTGGATTAGCCATGATAAATGTGTGGAGTTGCAGGAATAAAGATCTTGTGGTTGTATGGAATGAACTTGAAGTAACAAATGAACAGATTTATCAGCTTTAACATCCAGATATTATCATAATGCCGTTATAAAGACTTGCACGATCTTGATATTTTATAGCTAGTACGATAGTATAACATTCTATAAAGGTCATTTGCTCAGATTTTATACGAGTTATAGTATTTAGAAAGATAAGATCATCAGGACTGATACCAAATGTAAAAAAGAAGAGAGTTTCACTTAATCAGCCTGATTTCGTCTCTCACCACCCACACACAAACAAGATATTTTAATTTCTCCTTTGTAAGTCGTGCTTTATTTCCCCTTAGTTTTTGTGTGATCCAGTTTCTGTTAATGGTCCCATTAGCAAACTCAAGACAGGATGAACTTAACAGGATTAGTTTCTTTGCATGTTCAAACATGAGAGGAAGCCACAATGTGGCACTTTTGTATGTGGCCTCCTTTTTTTGTACTGTAAAAGGAGAGGATAGCGAAAGAAGGATTTACAAGGCACCAAACACAGAGTAAAGTATTATTGTTTCACGAGCGTGGAATATAAATCCAATGGTGTACTTCCTCAGAGGCTGGCAAGATGAAAACTGATACTGAGTAATTCACTTTACCAGTAGCAATGACTTCAGTGATGAGCTAGGCCTGCAGAGATGAGTTAGTCTTGTCAGTGCTGAATGGGTCCATGCATCAAAAGGGTAGAGCCCCTTTCTGTACTGCTGTTTGGTAAATGGAAGATGGCAGACTGATTTGAAGTACAGCAAGATAGTATAGCTAGTTCTCTCAGCCAGGAGGTCGTATCACATGACTTCCATCTCTCCTCATTGGCTTTGACAAAAGTCTTATTCCTTTGTAATTCAGATTTTAATTTTCCAATCATTAAGAATTGAAAGGAAAGTTGCAGGTTCCTTTGCCAAGCAGGTACATAGACTTTGGCAGCTGTCCCTGGTTTATGAAATGTAGATGGCCTTTGTACAATTACTTTTATGTTTAGAATTTGTAGCCCAGCAGGTCATTAGCGTCCCTTCAGAGATAACAAGGGATTAGCTTATCTGATGCTACCAGAAAGTTCCTTTCTGTTCATGAGAAAGGGTAAAACTATCTCTACCTGTGACCAAGCCTTTGGCCAGTTTTTAAAATTTTTAGATGTCAACCAAGAGGCTATCCATACATTTTTTTTTAAGAGAGCAACACAGCACGGGAAACAGGCCCTTCGGCCCAACGAGCCCGCGCCGCCGTCATAACTATATAGTAGCAGTTCCATTATCCTATTATAGATTTAGGTTATTCCTAATATGGAAGACTCTCACTATAGGGACAATTTGTTTCCCAATCAGCCTAAGAGCGAATTTTTGGGTTGTGGGAGGAAACCGGAGTGCCCGGAGAAAACCCACGCAACCACGGGGAGAACGCGCAAACTCCCGCAGACACCGGCCCAATTCCAAGTGTCTGCACAGCCACATCGATAGTCTCTGAGCTGTCATGGTGCCCTTCAGATGGTCCACATAAAGCACTCATTTACGACATGAAGTACCAGGCAACCCATGAATCAACATCCAAGAGCTGTACTCGCACCACCTGCTGAATGCATGCTCAATGTTGGTCAAGTATGGACCGAATTACCTGTGGAAAAAGCCGTAGTTAAACAGTCCTACTATATCCCTCTATCTGCATACCGCTCATGTGGCTGTCCAAGAGACCCTTAAACAGCCCCAGCGTGCCTGCTCCCACCACCTTACTCGGCAGTGCATTCCACACCCCCACTACCCTTTGTGTGAAAAACTGCCCTCTAATATTCGTCTTATACATAGCCCCCCTCACCCTATGGCCATGACCCCTCGTCCTATCCATTTCTGAAGGTGGAAAAAGTTTACCTCCATTTACTCTATCTATACCCCTTATAATCTTATACACCTTATAATCTTATACACCTCTTTGAGATCCCCTCTAAGCCGACGTCTTTCAAGGGAAAACAACCCCAGTCTATTTAATCGTTCCTCATAAGACAGTCCTTCCATACCAGGCAGCATCCTGGTAAACCTCCTCTGCACTCTCCCCAAGGACTCCACATCCTTCCGATAGTACGGAGACCAGAACTGGACGCAGTATTCCAAGTGAGGCCTAACCAAAGTTCTATACAACTGCAACATCAAACTCCTACTCTTGTATTCTATACCCTTTTCTATGAAAGCTAACATACTATACGCCTTCTTTATCACCTTCTCCACCTGTGAGGACACCTTCAGAGACTTGTGAACCTGCACCCCCAAGTCTCTCTGCGTCTCTATGCTCCGTATAGTTTTACCTTTTATCCTATAACTCTCTTCTACATTTTTCCGGCCAAAATGCATCACCTCGCATTTATCCGGATTAAATTCCATTTGCCATCTATCTGCCCAGTCTACCAACCTATCTATGTCCTGTTGTATTGCCTGACACTGCTCCTCTGTACCCGCCAATCCAAGCATCTTGGTGTCATCAGCAAATTTGCTGATCTCACCACCTACCCCAACTTCCAAGTCGTTTATGTAGACCACAAATAGAAGAGGACCTAGTACTGAGCCTTGTGGCACTCCACTAGTGACAGGCTTCCAGCCGGAAAAAGAGCCTTCCACTACTACCCTCTGTCTCCTCCTCCCGAGCCAGTTCTCGACCCATCTACATACCCGACCCTGTATCCCATGCGCCTTCACCTTCTCTATCAGTCTACCATGAGGAACCTTGTCAAACGCCTTACTGAAATCCATGTAGACGACATCAACAGCCTGTCCTTCATCAACTGTTTTTGTCACTTCTTCAAAAAATTCCACTAGATTTGTAAGACAAGACTTCCCCTTGACGAAGCCATGCTGCGTATCCCTGATCAGATCGCAGCGCTCCAGATGCTCATACATCCTGTCCCTAAGGATCCTCTCCATTAGCTTACCTATAACTGAAGTCAAGCTCACCGGCCTATAGTTCCCTGGGTGATCCCTCTGACCTTTTTTAAACAACGGTACTACGTTTGCTATCCTCCAGTCCTCTGGGACCTCACCTGTGTCCAAGGAAGAGACAAAGATTTGCGTCAGAGGCCCAGCCAAGTCTTCCCTCAACTCCCTTAGCAGCCTGGGGTAAATGCCATCAGGCCCCGGAGCTTTATATGTCTTTAAGCTGCCTAACAGCCCCAACACCTCTTTCCTCGTAATCCTTATTTCCCTCAACCGATCCTCAACTTTGTCAACATCAGGCACAGACATCTGTCCAGTCTCCTGCGTGAATACCGACGCAAAGTATTCATTCAGGATCTCCCCCGTTCCCTCAGGCTCTAAGCACAGATCCCCTCCTCTGTCCCTAAGAGGTCCAATCTTGCCTCTAACCATCCTTTTGCTCCTTACATAGGTGTAAAATGCCTTTGGATTTTCCTTAATCCTACCTGCCAGAGCCACCTCGTGGCCCCTTTTTGCCTTTCTAATACCCCTTTTAAGATCCCGTCTACACTCTCTATAAGCTTCCAGCGCTGTCTCAGTCCCCAGTTGCCTAGATCTAATGTAAGCCTCTCGCTTCTTCCTGATCAAGTCCTCAATCTCCCTGGTAAGCCACGGTTCTCTAATCCTACCTTTCCCATCCTTCCTCCTTGCCGGCACGTATCTTTCCTGCAGAGAGTTTAGTTTTCCCTTGAAAGACTCCCACATGTACCTCGTCGACCTGCCCTCGAAAAGCTTATCCCAGTCGGTATCTTTAAGATCTTGCCTAATCTGGCTGTATCTAGCCCTCCCCCAGTTAAATACCTTCCCTTTTGGGCCGGTCTCGTCCTTTTCCATTAATATCCTAAAGCAGACAGAGTTGTGATCACTATTTGACACCTGCTCTCCTACCTCGACGTCAACCACCTGGCCTGGCTCATTCCCCAGAACCAAATCCAGTATAGCCCCATCTCTAGTCGGGCCATCCACATACTGCTCCAAGGACCCTTCCAAAACACACTGTACAAATTCCTCCCCGTCCACTCCTACAGCTCTGGGCCCTCTCCAATCTACTCCAGGAAAATTGAAATCTCCCACTACTACTACCCTATTTTTCCTACACTTATCTAAAATGTCCCTGCATATCCCTTCTTCCACGGCTCGCGGGCTGTTGGGCGGTCTGTAGTAAACACCCAACAGAGTAACCACTCCCTTCCTATTCCTCAACTCCACCCATAGAGACTCAATTCCTAAATCATCCATACCTCCCTCCCTCTGCACTGCTATGATGTTGTCCTTAACTAATAAAGCCACTCCCCCGCCTCTCCTCACACCAACTCTGTCACGCCTAAAACACTTATACCCTGGAATATTCAATTGCCAGTCTTACCCCTCCTTCAACCACGTCTCGGTCACCGCCACCACTTCTAAATTCCTCGTGAACATTATTGCTTTCAGTTCATCTGTTTTGCCAGTCACACTCCTCGCATTAAAACACATGCACTGAAGACCCTCAGTTCTCGGATATTCCTTTCTACCTTCTGGTGTTACCCTATCACCCCTCTCTATCCCACTCCCAGTTCCCTCTCTCTCCCCACCCTCCCTCCCTATTAGTTTAAACACTTCTGAAACACTCCAGCTAACCTCCCAGTTAAAATATGTGTTCCCCTCCCAGTCAACTGCTCCCTATCCCTCTTGAATAGGTGACCCTCCCTCCTGAAGACCTCCCAATGATCAATGAATATGAAGCCTTCTGCCCTACACCAATCCCTCATCCATGCATTTAGTTGGAGTGTCTCATTTGTTTTTACCCAATCGGTCCCGGGCACAGGCAGCAGGCCAGAGAACGCCACCCTGGAGGCCCTACCTTTCAGTTGAGCCCCCAACTCCCTAAACTGCCTACGTAAGTCCCCCCTGTGCTTTGTTCCTACATCTTTCTGTCCTACGTGAACTATTACATTTGCCTTAGACCCTTCTCCCTTCAAAATTCCCTCTACCCTCTCTGAAACATCCTGGACCCCTGCTCCAGGGAGGCAGACTACCATCCTGGAGTCTCTCTTTTGCCCACAGAATCTCCTATCGATCCCTTTAACCATCCCATCCCCCACCACTATCTCACTTCCTGCTTTCCCGCCGGTCTCTGTGGCATTCTGTTCCCCCTCACTTGCCCTCTCCATCACAGCTTTTACCCCTCCCTTGGTTTTCTTGGAATCCTCCTTAGAGATGGCCTTTGTGCCTTGATTTTTATTCTTGTTCCTCGTAACTGTAACCAGCCCGTCCCTACTACTAGATCCTGGAGTCCCCGCAGGACTGCCTTCCCTATTCATTGTAACCTCGTTTTCCCTCACTAGACACATGTCCTCCAAGCGCAGCTCCAGCTGTCTCAACTTTGCTCTTAAACGTTGCAGTTCTAAACATTTTGCGCATATGTGGGCCTTCGGGAGACGTGATGCCTCCAAGAAGGTCCACATATGGCAGCGTACGCAGCGTACGCAGTGGACGCATTTGGCCAAGTATTTCATGAACATGTTTAGCCCCCTGCCCAGGGAAGATTGGAGCATTAAGGACTATAGTTTTGAGAGACGCAAGGTGAGCCCTCAAATATCTAAATCCCTAAATTGTGTAGAAAAACTAAACCCAACAGCTTACTTTAAATGCAACAAGAAAGTAGGACTACATGACCTAAATTTAAATGATGTATAGATTTTCAACCGCTGTTACCAGGAAAAACTTGCTGTTGAAACAATGATAAATGTCTCAATGTAATCTCTTAAACAAAGTAATGGCAACAGAAACATTAAGACTGTGCCCCAAGTGGGGAGTCTCTATATAAAGGCGAGAGCATTGGGATGTTTAATGTCCCAAATGCTCTTGTGATCTATGCCCTATGTTCTTGTGTAAATTTAAGATTTGGTAAAAGTTAGTTGGATGCGCAAAACCTCCTGCAGTTAATTCATGCATTTATTGCATTATGATGAAGTTGTAATAGATTCTTCAGTCGCTTTCATGGATGAGCTGTTCATGGCCCAAAAAAGTGTCATTTCACAATGTTCAGCTAAATCTTCATTTGCAGATTCGATTACAAGTATTATACAAGCCACGATTGGAGAGGTGGTTGAAGTTACTGACTTGTGGCATGCTTCCTTATTCCAGAGGGATCGAACCTATTCTCAAATGTTGAAAATTGATAAGAGACATTGGGATCTGTCCAGGGTTGTTTATTCCCAACTTAAGCTCTGAGATCTGCTTTCAGAATGTTTTTTATATCAGCTTTGGGATGTCCTATAGTGTGGATTCCTGTGCTCAACTGGCTGTGGAATACCACCTATGAAATATGGAAGTCATTCATGCGAACCCAGCAAAATGAGCTTTGATATGTATGCTCTCAATATCAGATATGTGGCACCTTGCAAGAAAGGGAATTTTGTCTTGCTACTTGACATTGCAGTGAAGATTAAATGCATTTAGCTGTTTTGTGACATTGGTAAGTTGTTCATGCCTCAAAGCCATAGAGAAGTAATATGAGAATCATGGTTGGTAGATTTTGATCTTTGGAAGCAAACTTATTATGGTCCTTGGCCAGACCCCCAACTTGTTAATGACTAGTTAAGGACCAATAATGTTTTGTTTAAAAACAGAGAGTCAAGATACTTGCCACAAGTTTCCATGGTTTTTAAAAAATCAAA
The DNA here is from genome assembly GCA_024679065.1 of Sphyrna mokarran. Taxonomy (NCBI): domain Eukaryota; kingdom Metazoa; phylum Chordata; class Chondrichthyes; order Carcharhiniformes; family Carcharhinidae; genus Sphyrna; species Sphyrna mokarran. The sequence goes on from JAGIQG010000013.1 coordinate 39,200,730, forward strand.
ATAGGCTTCCCTTTTCAAGGTCAAAAAGCAAACTGGATGAACGCACCACCCTACACAATAAATGGAGGATGGGACGTGACAGAGTCAATGGATTTCTCAACAACCCACTCAAATAGCAGTAAACGTAGAATCAATCAATCTCATTAAAATTTGGCGTCTGTCATGAGAAATTCAAACCTGGGAATTTTCTCCAAAAACCACCCTAATTCTGGCATCCAGAATGGCCTCAATCTCATTGAGATTCAGCTCCTCTAGATTTCCAAACACCAACTCACGAGCACAAGTTCAGCTCTGGCCACATAAACCAGAAGACTATTTCCCCAAAGGTACCTTTGGCCCCACAACCCGCAGTACAGAATCACCAACCTTTGGCTGCCTCCTTCTCTTAAAGTCTATTCCTTATAGCCTTTCTCCTATGTGAGCCTGTTTCTGTGATCTCTGTTTAACTGAACTGGGATCTTTCCTTGTCCCTGTGCCCGCTCAGGGGCTCATCTTTTGGGACCTTTCCTTTTGGACACTTTCACGTCCTCACCTAGGACACTTCGATGGTGTTCTGCCCACAGTCACTTGATCTAAATTCTCTCGGTCTGTGCCTGCACTGAAACACCACCGTCCATCAGGAATTGAAATTCCTGACCTCCCCTCTTAGCATTATGTTTGATTTTGGTAATGAATGCCATTTTCCTTTCAAAGTTTGTGGGTAAGCCTACCGGATTCTGAACTTGCTTTTTCAAAGCAATAGATGATTTTAACATTCTCATGTAATAGTGTTCAGGGAGAGGTTATTCCCAAGATTGCAGAGTCTCTAAACTGAGTTGAGGGCTGTATATTGAACTAGTAAGTAAAGACTTTTGCTTTCAGTTTTAGAAAGGCATAGAGGTTGTCGCTAAAAATTATGTAGGGAAGTTATAGTTGTAAATAGTGGCCCTTTTTATGACCATTTGATTTAGCCATCCTTAATAGGTATTGGCCTGGAGGAGTAGCATTACTGTCAGATTGCTACTCCACTCTCAAATTCCACCATCTTGATTTCTTCCGGGACAGTCTGAGCCTGGCTTTTGTAGAAACACAGCGTCCATCAGGGAAAGTTTTTATTTATTAGTCAAAGTAAGGCTTACATTAACACTGCAATAAAATTACTGTGAAATTCCTGTAGTTGCAACGCTCCGGTGCCTATTCAGATCAATGCACCTAACCAGCATGTTGTTCAGACTGTGGAAGGAAACTGGAGCACTTAGAGGAAATCCTTGCAGACACAAGCAGAATATGCAAACTCTGCAGAGTGATCCAAGCTATCCCCCTACCCCCGCCACAGCATCATAGTATGATAGGTTTAAATGTCCAGTCTTTGAATATTCATAAAAGAATGTGATTGTGGTGGATAGATGGTTCAGATGAGTTGGGTGGATGGATGGTCAGGTTTGGTTGGGGGCAGTGGGAGGGTAATCTGGAGGAGTAGTTGGGTGAGAGGATGGGATTACATGATTGGGGTTGGGAGGGTTAGTTGGGTCAGCTTAGGTTGATGGGGGGAGAAGCTGGGTTAAGTGGGAGGGGTGATGGTGGTAATAGGGTCAGCTCAGGGTCAGTGTGAGTGATGGGGACTGGGGGGTGGGAGAGTGTGGTAGTTTGAAACTTACTAAGTTTTAAGATGACTAACGTTTCTTAGGTAAGTGTTTTGTACTGCCCCAAGTCTCCAGCTCCAGTTCAAAGTTAGAGAGGGTCGTGAAGATTCCCTGGGAGCCAAAGAATTGCCATTGGAATTTAAAACTTAAGAGCAATTCCTTCATAGGTCACCATATCAGGATTTCTACAGGGTTCCTAAGCACATCTTTGGTTCTAGTCTGCCAATCAGAAACGTGCAGCCTATGTGGTTGACATCACGCCAATGCTAAAATTCATACATGACTTGTGCGATAGCTAGAAAATCTTTTTGGATTGATGGCAAAGTCCTGTTGGTGAAAATTATGACTTGCATAGGTTGCTCATCCCAACATGTGATTGCCAGTTTACCCATCCAGTCCATTGTTGCAAAACCCCAGAACAAAATAGCTAGCGCTAAATGTGATTCCACAATTGGACAGGACTTTTTCAATCCTGAGTATGCTAATAACTATAACCAATTTAAGATAATCAGTTGAACTTGTAACATAGTTCAGTTATGCTTGCTAGAAGTGACATACATTAATAAAATATGCAAATATCTGTTCAATCCTTGTATCTTTTTTTGAATTACCTGGGAGTTTGGGGAGCCTGCAATTCTCCGTTGATTTTCTGTGGCAACGCCTTGGATAAACAGAGTTGACTTGGTAACAAATCAACATCTTTTTGAGTATGCATTGTTTGAGTGCTTGAATTTTGGCATTCTTTTGTACCGATGAGTGCAAGATAAAAATCTTTGGCAATGTCTTTTCTGTAACATTCGAATTCTGTGTTATTAAACAACTGTTTAGATCAGGCTTGTCCAACTTTTTCTCATGAGAGCCATATTTCAAAATATTTCTTATCAAGGGGCAGATGAGCAAATTTCAGAAAAGTAAAGTGAGTCAGACATCTGGATAAATTATGGCCACTTGCTCTCTGATTTCGCTATTCCCCCACCTCCTTCCAAACTTTGGATGCAAGTGAGTCCTGCTCCATTACATCAATACTCTCTGAGCCCCATTCCTCGACAATTCGACTTCCAAGGTCTTGTTATCAGCCCTCAATATCTCAGCCATAGGCTCCCCTGCTCTGCTCCTTGGGTGAAATAACTTGCCATGTAGGCATGCTATTTGTTGGTGGCAGGATCCTCTGATCTGGCAGGTGTTAATGGAAATTCCCAAATGAACCCACCCCATGTCTCTGGGAATCCCAAGATTGAGACTGTGCTGCCAGTGGGGACAAAGAATTCCACCAGCATGAACAATGGAGAATTCTGGCTGCAAGACCATTAAACCATAAGGAAATAGGAACAGTAGTAGATCATTTGGTCCCATGAGCCTGTGCAGCCATTCAATAAGATCACCACTGATCTGACTTTCCTAGAATTTCCCGCCGTTTCCCCATAACCCTTGATTCCCTTACTAATCAAAAATCTATCTACCGTAGTCTTAAATGTACGTAAGAACTCTATAGCTCTCTGACAAAGCGTTCCAAAGACTCAACCCTCTCAGAAGAAATTCCTCAGACACAAGATTCCTCCTCCCCTCGGTCTTACATTGATGCATATTTATTCTGAGACTATGCCCTTTGATCATAGAATCTCCCCTGAGGGGGAATATTCTCTCAGCATTAAGTCTGCAACATATAGGATTAAGGGGCTTGACAATGAGATCACTTCTCGTTCTTCTACATTCTAATGCATAGAGTCCCAACATGTTTAACCCTCATAAGGCAATTCCTCCATACCAGGATCATTATAGTGAACCTTTTCTGAACTGCCTCCAATGAAATAATGTTTTCTTTTGAGAGAATCAAAACTGCTCACAGTACTCCAGATGTGGTCTCACTAGTGTCTTGTCCAGTTGCAGCAAGACTTCCTTACTCTTATATTTCAACCATCTTGAAATAAGGGTCAACTTTCCATTAGTTTTCTGCAGTGGTGTGCTAGTATTCTGTGTTTCACGCATAAGCACTCTTAAGTCCCTTTGCGTTGCAGCTTTCTGCAGTTTTTCTCAATTTAAATAATACTCTTCTTTTGTCCTACCTTTCAAAATGAACACTTTCCATTTTTCTGAATTATATTCCATTTGCCAACCTTTTAATTAATTTACATATCCCTCTTGCCACTTGTCTTTCCACCTATTTTTGTGTCATCTGCAAATTTGGCTGCAGTACATTGCTTCCTTCAAGACATTAATATATATCGTAAACAGTTGCGATTCCAATATTGATCCCTATGGATCCTCTTGGTTACAGGTCGCCAACCTGAAAAACAACCTCTTATCTCCGCTCATTATTCTCTGCCCTTTAGCCAATTCTCTAACCATGCCAATGCCAACAGTAACCTCTAACACCATGAGCTCTTATGATTTAACCTTTTGTGAAGTACCTCGTTGAATGCCTTCTGAAAGTCCAATTACAACACACCCACTGCTTCCCCTATATCTGTGCTGTTTTGCAAAATAGCCAGAAACACACACACACACACACCCCCTAATGCTCATTTTTATGCTATTAGTATATTCTATTTAAATCTAGTACTACTAAAGGTAAAAATCTCTCCCTTATTTTCAAAGTCGCAAGACTACCATGTCAAATCACAAAGTTTGAATTTGCTAAACATAGTAGTTGAGACTATACAATAATTGTTATAAGAAATAGCTCATCAAATTTGGCTGATTTTTGTTTTTGCTCGCTTTACCCCGTTTTCTAACCATTCTGAGCAAGTTCTGATTTCTGCATTGAATTTATTATTCATCTTCTATTAATGGCCCCTAGTTTTCAACTCGCCTACAAGTGGAAACATCATTTACTCTATCAAACTGTTTAATTTTAGACACCACTACCTGGTGAGTTCTCAGATTTACCGAACCAAATTTGCTTTTTTCTGGATCCATTGTCAACATCAATGATTTTATTCTGATTGTTGGTCTGATCAAATCAGGTACCAACTTTGTTATTGTAAGAGTACATGACTGTGCAATGGGACCTGACAGCACTGGTACAATACAAAAGCAATTTGTGGATCTTTCAGTGCTTTTTTTTCTACCATGTAATAGAGATTGTCACATCCCGTCAAAGTTAAACTTTCTGAATGCAGTCTCCAAGTTTTAAGATGATATTAGCTTTCATATTTTGATTGGATGCTAAAATCCACCAATTTGGAGAACACTCTGTTAAAATGGAAAAAAAATTAGATTGTTTTGTATTTTTGAATAATTTTATCTGTTATTTTGTATTGCTTTTTTGATTTAACTATTCAAATTATTAGTGTGCATTTCTCAGAATGAAGTGTGCTACTGTCTTGAGGAACATAAGAGATAATGATCAGTTTTTCTGAATTTTGTTAACCTTTAAATTATATTCTCTCCGATTACTCCAAACCATGCAGGGTTTGAGGGCAAGATAATAAATTGACATAAAATAGTTTCACTTTTACGCTGAAGTGTTTTTAAATTTGCAGTGTCATTTATTAAATGTTCCATATGCTTTGTGAATAGTTGAACTTGTTCTAAAATCAAGCTAAATATTTAAGTTGCCTTAGTACATCCTATTGATGTACTGTCTGCATCAAGCCCGTTGCACAGAACCTTGCAGCATAGATAATTTGGTCAAATGGATAGCTCCTAAGCACAATCAGTCCCACTCTTCTCATAGTCCTGCAAATTTTTTCTTTTTAAGAATATATCTCATTCCTTTTTAAAAGTTAATTGATTGGCTTCCGCCACCCTTTGAGGCCATGTATTCTAGACCATAGTTTGTTACATGGGGGGAAAAAAAGTTAATTTGTTCACACAATTCCTGGGTTCTTTTGCGAATTGCCTTAAACCTATGTTCTCTGGCTACCAACCCAGTTGCCTGTGGAAACAATTTCTCCTTATGTCTTCTGTCAGAGCCTTTTATAATTTTGAACACCACCTATTAAATTTGTTCTTGTTTCCTTGGAGCAAAGACGATTTATTCTAGCTTTTCTTGATTTCCCACAGAACTGAAGCCCATAGTCCCTAATTTAATGCTAGTTAATACCCTCGCCAAGTCCTTGGCATAGTACTCCAGTTGTGGCCTAACCAATGTTTAAAAACTTACATTATTGTGTCTTTGCCTCAGTGTTTAATCATGATTTTGCAGGCTTTGAGAACAAGATAGTAAGTTATTTTATTTATTGGCATGAAGACTTCCTTGTGTATTTTTCCTCTAGATGCAATTTTGTCATAAGTATATTGCCAAGTAAAGACTGAAATTAAATAACTATTTAAAATTATAAAATGTTGAGATAGGATAGATTGAAACAGATGGTTTTTAGTTGAAGATCTAGAATGATGGCCTCTACATTGTTAAATTTATAATCAAGCAAGAGTAACTTGCTTGCATCAATTTGAGGTGGTTGAGCTCGCATTTGAGGTTGTTGGTTTAGTCAGAAATTATGTTAACGTTCAGTATTAAATTGAATAAATGGGGAAAGAAATTAATAGATAAAGAGGTATGGGGACAGAGTGGACTCGAGTGCTTATTTGCTCCCAAAGAGAATTAAACCCTGATGTGGATTAGCTGAGCTTAATAACCTGTTTTTGTAGTGTTGCTTCTGTTTTTCTGGATTTGTCTTTTCGTGGTTTGCTTTCCAAAAGGTAAAAGACTCGGTGCTAGCAACATTATTGTACTCAGTACATATGCCAAACAGCTTATTGCCGCAATCCCATTGTTTTGCTACAGTCTTGGAATCACAGAATTGTTAGCGCAGAAGGTCGTCATTGGACTTGTCGGCACCAACTGTTTGAGCATTTCAACTAATGTCATTCTCCATCTTCTCCCTATAACCCTGCACCTTGAATAAACCTACCCTCTCCATACTCTCAAGCAGTGCATACAAGACTGTTACCACCCACTGTGTGAAAAAATATTTCATCATCTTACTCTTTTGTCAATTACTTTAAAACTGTACCCTGTCTTCCTTAATCCCTTCACAAGTAGGAACAGTTTCTCCTAGCTACTCTGTCCAAATCCTTAGTGATTTTGAATACACTTTCAAATCTCAGCCGCCTTCTCCAAGGAAAACAGTCCCAACTTCTGCAATTTCTCCTCATAACTGACATTCCTTATCCTGGGAATCATTCTTATGAATATTTTCTGCACAATCTCCAATACTTTCCCATCCTTCCTATAATGTGGCGTCCAGAAATGGATTCAGTACTCCAGATAAGGCCAGATCAGTGTATTTTATTAATACATTACCTCCTTGATCTTGTACTCAATGTCTCAATTAATAAAGCTGAAGATACCGTTATGCTTTATTAACTGCCCCCTCAGCCTGTTATGACCTTCAATCACTTCTGCACATTTACAGACAAGTCTCTGTGCTCCTGTACCCCCTTTATTATTGTAACCTTTATTTTAAATTGTCTCTCTTTGGTCATCCTATCAAAATGAATCATTTCACATCTCTCCACATTAATTTAACTGCAAATTGCTCACCCATTCCACCAATTTGTCATTGTCTTTTTTCTGAAGTCCTGCATTCCTCTCAGTACAGAATGCTTCCAAGTTGGTATCATTTAACAAATTTTAAAATTGTACTCTGTGCAGGTCATTAATGTATATCCGTTGAATCAAGGGTCCCAACACTGACCTAATGGAAGCTCTACTAAAACCTTTCTCCAGCCCAACAATACCCATGAACCAATATTGTTTCCTTTCTTACAGCCAATTTCATACCCATATTGGTATCTTCCCTTTATTCCATGAACTATCCAGTCTGTTGAGCAGCACCATATTAAAGTCCAGGTATACCTCATCAACTTTCCTTGTTACCTCTTAAAAATAGCTCCACTAAGTTATTTCACCATGATTTTCCCTTAATCATATTAGCTTTCCTTAATTAACCCACAATTATCTATGTGACTACTAATGCTATCCCAAATTATTGTTTAAATAAGTTTCCACACTACTGACTGGTCTGTAGTTCTGAACTTACCTTTACGCCCTGTTTTAAATCAGAATGTAACATTTGCAATGATCCAGTCATCTGGCACCACCTCTGAGTCTAAGGAAGACTGAAAAAGTAGGGCAATTACCACCCCATTTCCCTCAGAATCCTTGGATGCATCTTATCTGGTCCTGTTGCTTCATCAACTTTAAGAACAGGCAGCCTACCTAATACCCCATTCTTCTCAATTTTAAATTCTTTGAGTGTATTGATGACCTCTTTCACCATAGCCTGAGTAATATCTTCCTTGGGAAAGACGGATGCAAAACATTAATGCTTAAGCTGGCCCTCCGCTTCCATTCATAAATCTCCGTTTTTGTCCCCAATCAGCCCTATCCCTCCTCTTGCCACGCTTTTGCTACTTGTATGGCTCTGGAAGACTTGGGGATTCCCTTTTTCAGCTGCTAGTCTCTTTTTGTACTCTCTCTCTTTGTTTCTCTTATCTGCTTTTTCACTTCCCCTGTGAAACTTTGATATTCAGCCTGATTCTTCATTGTATTATCCAGCTGCTATCTGTCGTGAGCATACTTTTCCTCCATCTTAATCTCTTTTGTTATTCAAGGAACTCTTAATTTGTTTGCCTTACCATTTTGACTTTGAAGGAATATACCTTGACTGTGCCAAAAAATCGCCTCTTTGAAAGTAGCCTGTTTACCTGCTAACATTTGATTCCAATTTAATTGGCTCAGACCCATTCTTACTGCACCGAAGCTAGCTTTCTCCCAGTTAATTATTATTACTCTCTTTTGCCCTTTGTCCTTTTTCCATAGCCAATTCACTGTCCAATGTTCTCTTACGTTTGTTCCAAGTCCAGCAGTGCCTTTCCCTTGTAGGGCTAGAAACATATTCCTGCAGAAAATTTTCGTGAGTATACTCTAGGAACTCTTGCTCCTCTGTTCCCCTTAAACTACTGATATTCCAGTCTATATTTGAATAAAGCCCCCCATTATAATTACCTCATAATTTTTGCACATCACAGTAATTTTCTTCTAAATTTGTTCCTCTGTATCCTTTTTATTAATTGGTGGCCTAGAAACTACCCTGGGCAATGCAGTTGCACTTTTTTGTTACTTAATTATAGCCAGATAGATTGTCTTTGACAGCTCTAGTATATCTTCCCTCTTAGCATTCAGCAAAGCTCTCCTTAATTAACACTGCTGGTCCTCCTCCCTTTCATTTCTTTCCTGACACCATTTTATCACGGAAATTTTCACACCTAGTCTTGTCATTTTGTTATTGCCTTGACATATTTCCACATGTCATTTTGTGCCTGTAACTCACCAATTTTATTAACCACACGCAATGCATTCATATACATGCACATTAACCCTGATTTAGATTCTTCGATTTTTCCCTTACCCTGATCCCACCTAAAAATCTACTGCTTCCAACCCCTGTGTTTTTTGTCTGTTCTGTGTACCATGATATTCCTCTCTGATTCCCCATACCCCTGCCAAGTTAGTTTAAACCCTCCCCAACAGCACTCGCAAATTGCCCTGCAAGGAACTCAATCGTTGCTCTGTTTAGGTGCGACTCATCCCGACTGTACAAGTCCTAGCTTCCTCCAGAGCCAGCCCAAAATCCCAAAAATCTAAAGGCCTCCTTCCTGAACCATATCTCCTATTTTATCCTTCTATTTTTAAGTCAGTTGCGTGTGGTGTTAGGAATAATCTAGAGATTACTACTTTTGATGTCCTGTTAATTTCCTACTTAGTTCCTAAATTCTGATTGTAGGGCTACATCCCTATTTTGCCTGTCATTTATACCAATGTGTACTATGACCGCTAACTGTTCGCTGTCCCCCTAGGGGGCCATTCAGCTAAGTCCTTGACCCTGACACCAGAGAGGCAAGACACCATCATTCACAACGTATCCACAGAAATGCCTTTCTATCTCCCTAACTATTGAATCATCCATCAGTATTGCTTTTCCAATCATCCTTGTGTCTCCCTGTATAGTTGCACCTCTGTGGTGCCATGTACTTGGCTATGGCTGAGTTTCCTAGATAAACCATTATACTAATTGGTCTTCAGAGCTGAATGCTGATTGGAGAATGGAATGCACTCAGGTTCCTACACTACTTCTGTTACCATTTGAATGCCTAATGGTCACCCATTCCTCCCCTCTCTTCAGACTTTCGTGTGTGGTAACTACATCGTTAAACTTGCTATCTACAAAGTTTTCAACCTCATGGATGCACCACAGTGACTTCTGGAGCTCAAGCTGCTGCAACTAACCACACTTCCTGTACAAATGGTTTATGTACTGGTGTTCCCATATAGTACATGATATACATGCTAGAGGTTGCGGCAGCCCTGCCATTCTTCAGTCTGCTAGTTTAACTAGCTAATAAACCTTACTACTATTAATAAACTGTATCAATACTAGTAAAATTTAGTTTTGCTAATAACAGTTCAACATTTGGCAAGCAGTGGTATAATCTGACAGAAGAACCAGTGGATGTGGTTTATTTAAACTTTAAGAAGGTTTTTGGCAAGGTCTCGCAAGGAGACTATTATTTAAAATTAAAGCACATAAGATTGCAGGTCAAGTTTGCGATGGACAGAAAGCTTGTTAGCATTAAAGAAACAGAGTAGGCATAAATGGGTTGTTTTTCTGATTGGCAGGCAGTGATTAGAGGTACTGCAGGGATCTGCACTCGGACCCCAACTATTCACATTATGTATAAATGATTTGGAAGAGGGTGCTAAATGTATTATCTCCAAATTTGCACATGGTACAAAGTTGGGTGGGAGGGTAAACTGTGAGAATGATGCAGAGAATGCTTCAGTATGATTTGGACAGGCTGAGTGTGGGCGTATAGTAAATGGTATGATGGCCTTTAAAGTGCGAGGATTTGAGTATAAGACCAGGAATGTTTTACTGCAATTGTGTAGGGCATTGGTGAGGCTACATTTAGAATATTGTGTGCAATTTGGTATCTTTATCTGAAGAAGATGCACTTACTTTAGAGGGAGTCCAATGAAGGTTTACCAGGTTGGTTCCTAGGATGACAGGTGTGTTTATATGAGGAAGACTAGGAAAGTTAGGATTATGTTCACTTGACTTTAGAAGAGTAAGAGGGGATTTCATAACTTATAAAATTTTGACAGGGTTAGGCAGGATAGATATAGAAAGAATGTTCAGCAGAGTCCAGACTAGGGATCATAGTTTGAGGATGAGGGGCAAACATTTTAGAACCGAGGTGAGGAGAAATTTCTTCACCCAGAGAATGGTGAATGTGTGGAATTCACTACCACAGAAAGTAGTTGAAGCCAAAACATTGTCATTTCAAGAATGAATTAGATATGGCTCTTGAGGCTAAAAGGATCAAGAGGTAAACGGACACCAGGGTATTGAATTTGATGATCAGCCATGATCATAATAAATGGCAGAGCAGGCTTGTAGGGCTGAATTGCCCACTCCGGATTTATGTTTTAATAATTCTAGTAAAACTTGATGCACCTTACTAATAATAGTTAACTTCACTTTAAAAAAAGTCACTGGTTAATTGTTTAGCTTGGACAATTAGGAAATTCACCAACCAATCAGAGAGCAAGAGGAGTTTGCCAGGAACGGCAATCAATATCACCTAGATGGGCATAGTGGCCCAGTTCTGCTCCTATGTCTTATGGTCTTAGAGGAGAGTGTGAGAGCAGGATGATGGGACAAGCAATCAGCAGCGCCTCGAGGAAGGTTTTGAGAAGAGGACTCTGGGACAGGCAGTCAGAAGCACCAAGTGCTTAACATCATGGGAGAAACAGAAGTTCATTGGTTGAATGAATGGATTCTGCCCTTCGCCTTCCCAGGAGTGGAGCCAGACAGATTTGCAATTGGTACCTCTATTGGAGCAGTAGGTGAATAGAGAATGAGGCTCTGGGCCTACACTTGCCTTCTGGGAACAGAAAGAGAAACACTTTCTGAAGTGTTAGGGATGGGTTTCTAGAGTGGTATGTTGAGAAGGCAGCTAAAGGACTGGTTACTGAAATAGGGTTAATTAATAATGTTATAAAAGAACCTTTAAGGATGAGTGACCACGATATGATAAAAATTTACATTATTATATTACATTAGAGAAGTAATTTTACATTATGGAAAGTGACAAAATTGAAACCAGGGTGTTAAAATTGAGTAAAGGAAATTGCGTAAGTGTGAGAAGCAAGTAAGTTGAGAGAGATTGGAAAAATACATTAAAAGGTATGACTGTGCATAAGCAATGGAAAGTCTTCAAAGAATGATTATATAACTTGCATCACCTATACATTCCTTTAAGATGCAAAAACCCCAAAAAAGCTGGTCAATTGTGGTTGACAAGAGAAGTTAAGGATCATATCAGATTAAGACAAAAGACTTGTAAATAGTAGTAATCCTAAGGACTGGAAGGGTTTTAGAATGCAGCAAAGAAGGAGCAAGAAACTGATGAAGGGAGAACAGATTTTGAATGCACTCTACAGGAAGCATAAAAATAGACTAAAAACTTCTATAGGCATGTAAAAAAGTGTTTGGTTAAGACAAATGTGGCCCTTTAAAGGTAGAGTCAGGAGAATTCATAATGGGAAATAGAGAAATGACAGTAAAGCTAAATTATTACTGTGTTGATTTTCACTAAAGAAGGTACAAGAAATCTCCCAGTCCTAACGATTCAAGTGACTAGGGAGAATGTGAGTTGAAGGAAATTAATATGTAATATAAGGTTGTATTAGAGAAATTAATGTGATTGAAAGTTTCTAAGTCTACCCCAGAGTGCAGTGGATGCTAGAACATTGAGTAAATTTAAGAAGGAAATAGACAAATATTAATAATTAGTTCTGTGGAATTCTTTGAAGATTCAGTTAGTAGAATTGACTGATTTTTTCCCCCCCCTTGCCGATGTGGTATATTTGGACTTTCAGAAAACATTTGACAAAGTTCCATGTAAGAGATTATCATGGAAGATTAAAACACAGGATTGGGGGGAGTTAAGATAGATAGAAAACTGGTTGGCAGAGTGGAAACAAGAGTAGGAATTAATGGATCCTTATCAAATTGGCAGGCAACAACTAGTGGGGTGCCACAAGGATTGATGTTGGGACCCCAGCTATTCATAATATATTCATGATTTGGATGAGGGAACAAAATGTAAAATCTCAAAGTTTGCAGGTGATACCAAGTTGGGTAGGACATGGTGAACTGTGACGAGAATGCAGAGATTCTTCAGCATGATCTGGACAAATCAATCGCAGTTGCAATATAATTTAGATAAATATGAGGTTATTCACTTTGGAAACAAAAACAAGAAGTCAGATTACTACTGAATGGCTGTAAATTGGCAGAGGGAATGTGCAGTGAGACCTGGGTGTCCTTATGCATGAGTTACTAAAGGTAAGCATGTGGATGCAGTAGGCAGTAAAAAAGGCGAATGGCATGTTGGCCTTCGTTGCGAAAGATTTCGAGTACAGGAGCAGGGTTGTTGCAATTATACAAGACCTTAGTGAGGCCATATCTAGAAAATTGTGTGCTGTTTTGGTCTAGTTCTTTGAGAAAGAATGCTCTTGCTCGCAAGAGAATGCAGCAAAGGCTTACCAGGCTGATTCTGGGAAAGGTGGGACTGATGTACGAAGAGATATTAGAACATAGAACATAGAACAATACAGCACAGCACAGAACAGGCCCTTCGGCCTTCGATGTTGTGCCGACCAAAATAAAAAGCAATGCCCCTCCTAACTAAATCATTCCCTTCTCTTCCATATACTTATCAACTAACCTCTTAAACGCCACCAAACTTGGCGCATCTACAACAGCTGCAGGCAAGGCATTCCACTCCCTAATCACTCTTTGAGTAAAGAACCTAATATTGATTAGGTTAGGATTGTTTTCACTAGAGTTCAGAAGAATGAGGGGGAATCTCATAGAGATTTATAAAATTCTAACAGGACTAGACAGGGTAGATGCAGGAAGGATGTTTCCAATGGTGGGAGTGACCAAAACCAGGGCTCATAATTTGAGGATACAGGGTAGACCATTGAGAATGAAGATGAGGAGATATTCCTTCATCCAAAGAGTACTGAGCCTGTGGAATTCATTACCAGAGGAAATAGTTGATGCCAAAACATTGAATGTATTCAAGTGGCAGCTAGATATAGCACTTGTGGCAAATGGGATCAAAGATTATGGGGAGAAAGCAGGATTATGCTATTGAGCTGGATGAATGACGAAGTAGGCTTGAAGTGCTGAATGACCTCCTCATGCTCCTATGTTTCTATGCTTGTGAATCTTTGGAATTCTCACCTTTTTAGGACTGCGGAAGCTCAGTCAGTGTGCAGTTTTAAAGCAAAGATCGATAGTTCTTTACATTGTTAATCAGAAATCTGAGGTTAATGGGTCTAAAAGACATTGAACTGTCTGATCTACCATGATTGTATTAAATGGAGGAGCAGACTTGATTGGTTGAATGGCCTACTTCTATTCCTGTGTTACCACCTGGAGTTTGCACGGTCATCCCGTGTCTGCGTGGGTTTCCTTCGGGTGCTCCAGTTTCCTCCAACAGAGTGCTGGTTAGGACCCAAACTGACGCTGGAATGTAGTAACTAGGGGAATTTCACAGTAATTTCCTTGCAGTGTTAATGTAAGCCTTATCTGTGACTAATAAATAAACTTTAAAACCTGTGATGTCATATCACAATCTGTTGTATAGTTAAGATACATTCCTGATTTTACGAAATATGACCTAAATTTTGCAGTAAAAATAACAAGTGAGGCCCATAGTAACTTGCCATGACCACACGTGCAGCTTTGTGCCGAGGTCAGGATGTGCTGTTAGAGTTATCCTTTTGTTCCAGAATCTGCACTGAGAAACTCAATGTTGTGAAACTCAATGTTGACATCCACTAAACTCACCAGAAAAAAATTGGAGCTTATCCATTTCAGTGTATTTTTCTTTTGTTGTGATTAGTCTTAATTATTGAAAATTGACTTTTAGCAACGTAATCTCTTTTTTAAAATTTTAATTATTGTTGGAGAATTTAAAAAGAATCTTTCTCATTTATTTCTCTCTCCTTATCCGAGTTTTGTCCTTCTGTTTTTTTTTCTGTACATTATTTTTAGCATCAGACTGACTATTCTAATTTGCATTTCCTTATTCAGACACTGTCTCATTATGGGTTAGCACAGTAAGAAGTCTCTCAACACCAGGTTAAAGTCCAACAGCTTTATTTGGTAGCACAAGTTTTCGGTGCACTGTTCCTTCATCACCTGAGGCCAGTCCAGCCCAGCATCTCCACATCATTATGGGTTTCTATTGTTTCATGCCCTATTCACATAGATCTTGGATGCTCTGTCAAGGACATTACATTTTTCAGTAATAACTGGTGGGGACTTCCAGTATAAAAGACTCATGACATCAAAGCAAAATCCAGCCCGTTTGCACATTGTTCGTGATTTTCTGTTTGATAGTTCTTTGGATGCTATCCTGCCTGCTTGCTACTGCATCATTGTTTAATCCTTTACCAAACAAGTAGGAAAACAATCATCTTTGTTCAGTGAATCATTTAATATTTTTCATGACTAAGGGAAAAATGCAAATGTGGGCACTTGGATTGGTTACTTGCTTTTTTGTGGATTCTTGGCTCATCATTGTACAAAACGCTGGATAAAGCTTTGACAAAGGGTCATCTGGATTTGAAATGTCAGCTCTTTTCTCACCTTACAGATGCTGCCAGACCTGCTAAGATTTTCCAGCATTTTCTCTTTTGGGTGGACAAAATGCTTCCTACGTGGTAACGTTTCTCATTCAAATTGTTCTGTTCCAAGTTTCTTGAAACCAGTTAATCAATCTCATAATAGATTTATTGTTATTTGACGCTGAAGTGTTTTTTGTAAAGAAGGTTAACCAATATATAGTTAAAAAAGCCTACCAATAAATCTACTTTCTCAGCAGAATAAGGAAATTTGGCATACCACTTCAATTCTCACCAACTTCTGTGAATGCCCCCTAGAAGGCATTCTTTCTGGTTATATCACAACTTGGTATGGCTCCTGTTCTGTCCAAGACTGCAATAAACTGCAAAGAATCATGAACAGAGCCCAGTTCATCACTCAAAACGGCCTCCCATTTATTGACACTTTTGCACTTCCTGTTGCCTTGGAAAAGCAGCCAGCATTATCAAGGATTCTGTGCGCTCCTGACATACTGTCACTTCCACCATCTTCCTTCGGGAAAAAGGTAAAGTCCGAGATCACATACCAACCGACTCAAAAAAAAAAGGTTTCTTCTCTGTTGTCTTCAGACTTTTGAATGGATCTACCTCAGATTAAGTTGATCTTTCTCTGCTCCTTAGCTATGACTGTAACACTACATTCTGCTCTCTTCCCTTAC
Organism: Sphyrna mokarran; assembly: GCA_024679065.1. Lineage (NCBI taxonomy): Eukaryota > Metazoa > Chordata > Chondrichthyes > Carcharhiniformes > Carcharhinidae > Sphyrna > Sphyrna mokarran. Next base: position 39,216,704 of record JAGIQG010000013.1, read on the forward strand.
CTCCCTATATACAGTCTATGTAGTGCACAAGAAACGATACTTTTCACTGTATGCTAATACATGTGACAAATCAAATTTTAAAAATCCATTTAAAACATGAACAATACTTTTTCCTTTTCTGCCTTTTTTAATGTGCTTCAAAGAAAAACATGGAAAGTTGTTTTTGCACGCAAATAGTTATTTCATGCTGAACATACAGGTAGGTTTGTTGCCATGTGATTTCTCATTTGGGGCTGGCTTACAAAAGAAATATTGAAAAGAATTTAAGACTCGGCATGCCTTTCCAAGACACTTCAAAATGTCTATATACAGTGAATTACTTTGTGTATCGTATCCCTTGTCTAACAAGTTAAAAGAAGCCAATCTGTGTTATGGTGTTGGTTGCAATGAGGACTCTGCAGCTTTTGAGTGAAACAGTGGACCATCAACACTACATTGCTGAAGATGCAGATTGCACTTTGGTTTAACTCCCCATTTAATAGACTGTGTACTATACTGGAGTCTCTATTCGCAGGGTCTGCATTCGTTCATTGATAGCAACAGGCAATGTTGGTAGTTTTGCCGCAAGGCTGTTTTTGATGGCTAAGCACACACCGGATTCACTTCGTTCTCCTTCGGCCTTTCCAGACCAGAAGAAAGTGTATCCTCCTTCCTTCCTCTTCGCGCATCGCACCTTCTCCAGCTAATCGTGATTCTTGAAGTGCTGCGATCTCTATGTTATATTCCTTTAGCACGCGAGCAATAAGTGCAGTTCGTCTCTCTGGACGATCTGAATTTGTGTTATCCAGGAGAGTTCGTATGTTCCAGGAAACTACTGTCATAAATTTTCTTTTCATTTTTACTGCAGAGAAATGGACTACCCCCTAGCCGCGGTAGGCTAGCCAGGTTCTTATGAGCGGACTTTGTTTAGGCCACCTTTTCTAGGCCCTTCCCTTGGCATAGGGTGAGCAGTGCCTTCCTGAATAGGGCTGTTCAGACACAGGGGGTGCTGCCTCATGGGGTTTCTGCTCTGTAACCCGCATTCGACCACTCTCCCCCTGCCGCCTGCATGCAGAATCGTGCCTATGACTTCCAGCCGGTCAAGCCTGCCGCTTTGGCACTTGTCTGTCGCTGCAGGACTGTAAATTGTTGAGGAGCCCCCACTCCTCTGAAGGATACAGCGTGTGCGTGAGTAGATTTAGGTGAGTAAGGAGTTGCACAAGTCCAGACTCACCCTCTCGACATCCCCTCTTCGATCCAGCGGCAAGGTGAGACCAGGACAGCTGGTAGAGGATCAATTGCAGTGAATGGCCAAAACCATGCTACTATGCAAGGAATGCCCTTCTCGCGTTTCACATCGCGTGTGTACTAGATGGCCGTTCACCCCAAGAAAGGGTTCATCCGCCCTTTGTAGGTTTTGTTTTTTATCCTACTGGGAGTCTAGTCACCCTCCCCACACAAGTAAGCCTGGTGAGGTAGTCAGTTTAGTCGCTGACCGTTCGACCATGCAGCAGGTAGTACTGGGATACTACCTAGCTGGGTCGGGAGGGACCGGGAGGCTGTGGCGGGGCCGCGGGGAGGCTGATGTTCGATGTTATCGGCGGGAGTCGGATTCATTCCCTGAGCCGCTCTCCGAAAGGGCAACTTCCGGTCCCTCCCCTTGTCCCTGGGAATACCACTGGGAGGAAAGCGACACCTTACCATAATTAATGCCTACGCACCAACCGTGACAAACGTCAACGAAATCAAAGAGGCCTTCTACAGTGAGCTAAAATCCACCATAAAAAATGTGGCTTTTTCTGATAAACTCCTTATACTAGGCGACTTTAACGCCCGAGTTGGCAGGGAATCACATATATGGCCTGGCGTTATTGGCTGCCAAGGAACTGGCAATAGCAACAGTAACGGCCTACTACTTCTCACATTATGCACGGAATTCAAACTCTGCATAACCAACACGCTGTTCAGGCTGCCAGACAAGTTAAAATGCACATGGATGCATCCAAGATCTAAGAAATGGCACCTCATAGACTATGTCATTACTCGTCAACGAGACATCTCTGACGTTCGCATCACCAGAGTTAAACGCGGAGCTGAGTGCTCGACAGACCATCAAATGGTTTGGGCAAAGTTAAGCCTAGCAGTCAAACCGCCGTGCAGATTAAATTCTGCCAAGCCACCAAGAAAGCTGAACATTTCCAAACTGAAAAGTAATGAGCATGTGACCACTTTGAGGTCATCTGTGGATACTGCTCTACGCTCACTGGCCAACAATCCACCGATCAGCATACCAGAGCACTGGAACGCATTCAAAAAAATAGTCTACAAAACGGCTTACGACATCCTGGGTAAAACGAAACGAAGACACCAAGACTGGTTTGATGAAAATGACAATGCTGTACAAAAGTTATTGCAGAACAAGAGAGCAGCTCATCAAGCTTTCCTAAGTCATCCAGAATCAGCAGGCATAAGACATGCATATATGGATGCGAAATCAGTCTTACAGAGGCAACTCAGAGCTATGAAGGATGAACGGTGGCAGAAAAAGGCCAATGAATTGCAAGGCTTCGCTAACTGCAATGATTCGAGAAGCTTCTATGAAGCAATCAAAATTGTATATGGCCCAAAAAAACAAGCCACCTCTCAGCTGCAGAGCAAAGACGGCGTAACCATCCTTACAAATAAGGAGGAGCATATGGAAAGATGGCAGGAGCACTTTAAAGAATTATTAAATAGACCAGGGACCGTCGCCGATGAAGCCCTTGATAGGGTACATTCTCGACCCTGCATACTTGGGCTGGACGCTCCACCTACCCGTGATGAACTGGTCAAAGCCATCAAAGAACAAAAACCCAACAAAGCAGCTGGACCTGATGGCATCGCAGCCGAAATATACCAACACGGAGGAAATGTGCTAACATCGTGCCTGCACGACCTCTTCACTAAGCTATGGGCAACTGCCGAAATACCACAAGACTTCAAGGACACAGCGATCATGGCCAACTATAAAAACAAAGGAGACAAAAAGGACTGCGATAATTATCGCGGCATCTCTCTCCTCTCAACTGCAGGAAAATGCCTTTCAAGGATTATCCTCCGACGTTTAGTCTCCCATCTTAGTGAAAAAGTTCTACCCAAAAGCCAGTGTGGTTTCAGAGCAGGTCGCAGCACAATCGACATGGTATTCTCATTACGACTGCTTCAAGAGAAATGTGTTGAACAGCGAAAAAATCTCTGTTACATTTATCGACCTTACGAAAGCGTTCGACACTGTGGACAGAAAAGGCTTATGGAAACTCCTACAGAAACTTGGTTGCCCTCCACATTTATGCAAAATTATACGCCAGTTTCATGAAGGCATGGAGGGTCGCATCCACATATGTGGTGAGCTCTCCAACCCATTCGCAATCAGAAACGGCGTTAAACAGGGATGCGTTTTAGCTCCTGTCCTCTTCGGATTATTCTATGCTGCTGTTATCCAAGATGCCAGATTAGAGTCATCAGATTCAGGTGTCTTCTTACGAACCAGGATTGATGGTGGTCTTCTCAATCTCACCAGACTGAAGGCGAGAACAAAAGTAAGGGACCTAGTGGTACGAGAGCTTCAGTTTGCTGATGACTGTGCCCTCGTAGCCCATACTCTCGAAGATCTCCAAGCGATCACCAACCGCTTTGCCAGTGCAGCTAAAAACTTCGGATTAACAATTAATCTTAAAAAGACCAAGGTTCTGCACCAGCCAGTTCCTGGATCAAATCATGAAGAACGATCTGTGCTCATCGATAACACAAGTCTTAATTCAGTAACCAACTTCTGTTACCTGGGCAGCATGATAACATCCTCCGCCTCTTTGGACATGGAGATTGAATTGCGAATAAATAAAGCTTGCTTTGCCTTTGGACAGCTAAAAAGTCGTGTCTGGTCACAGAACATCAAGATGGCCACAAAGTGCAAAGTATACAGAGCCGTAGTCATGTCTGCACTGCTGTACGGTTGTGAGACATGGTGTCCATACCAAAGACATTTTCGACAGCTGGACCAACTTCAACAACGACATTTACGCTTTCTGATGAGAATTACATGGAAAGATAAAATAACTAATACTGAAGTTCTCTCCCGAGCTAATATGCCAGCTGTCTCAACCCTGGTGATGTCTGCCCAATTGCGCTGGGCAGGACACGTAGTCAGAATGCAGGATGGAAGACTGCCCAAGGACATCATGTACGGCCAACTGTCTAGTGGCATCCGCAAACAAGGAGGTCAGCGGCTGTGATACAAAGACACTCTGAAAAGGAGCCTCAAAAAAGCTGACATCGACCCATCAACATGGGAAGAAAAGGCCCTAGACCGTGCACAATGGCGGACCATCACAAGAAAGAGCGTCGACGATATAGGAAAAAAGAACAGAGGAGCAGCACTAGAACGACATAGGAAACGCCACAGTGAAACTCCCGCTCCAACACCCACAGCAGATCTCGCCTGCCAAGTATGCAGAAAGCAGTGCCTGTCAAGGATCGGTTTATACAGCCACAGCAGAACACACACATCAAACCCCCAAAACAGAACTATCAGAAAATAAACGAAATGAAGGAAACCATCATCATCCCTTGGGATGGATAGCGATAGATAGATGCTGGAGTCTCTAACTAGATTCTGCTGAGCTGCAATGGGGTTTATACACGTGACCTTTTTCGCCAGTGAAAGCACTCCAAACAGTGGCAAGTTGATATTTGCATTATTTGGACAACTGAAAAGGATCCTTCTTTGATTTGATTTATTATTGTCACGTATTAAAATACCGTGAAAAGTATTGTTCCTTGCATGCTATACATCAAAACATACTGTTCATAGAGAAGGAAATAAGTGTAGAATGTAGTGTTCTAGCCGTAGCTGGCGTGTAGAGAAAGATCAACTTGATGCAAGGCGGATCCATTCAAAAGTCTGACAGCAGCAGAGAAGAAGCTGTTCTTGAGTTGGTTGGTACGTGACCTCAGACTTTTGTATCTTTTTCCCAAAGGAAGAAGGTGGAAAAGAGAATGTCCAGGGTGCTTGGGGTCCCTAATTATGCTGACTGCTTTGACGAGGCAGTGGGAAATGTAGGTAGAGTCAATGGATGGCAGGCTGGTTTGCGTGATGGATTGGGCTACATTCACAACCTTTTGTAGTTCCTTGCAGTCTTGGGCAGAACAGGAGTCATACCAAGCTGTGATACAACCAAAAGAAATGCTTTCTATAATGCATCTATAAATGTTGGTGAGAGTCGTGGCTAATGTGCCAAATTTCCTTAGCATTCTGAGAAAATAGAGGTTTTCGTGAGCTTTCTTAACTATAATGTCGTTGTGGTAGGGGGGGAGGTTTCCTTTATGCTTCTTGAAGTCGATGACAATTTCCTTTTGTTTTGTTGACCTTGGAGGGATTTCTGTTGCTGCACCAGTTCACCAGATTCTCTACCTCGTTCCTGTACTGTGCCTCACCATTGTTTGTTTGAGATCCGACCCACTATCTTCAGCAAACTTGAAAATCAAATTGGAAGGGAATTTGACCACACGCAGTCACTAGTGTATAAGGAATATAGTAGGGGGCTGAGAACACAGCGTCAGTGTTGTGTATTATCGTGGAGGTGCTGCTGTTGCCTACTGTTACTGATTGTGGTCCTTGAGTTAGAAGTTCAGGATCCAGTCAGAGGGAGATGCTGAGGCCCAGGCCACAGAGTTTGGAGATGAGTTTTGTGGGAATAATAGTATTGAAAGCTGAGCTGCAGTCAATAAATAGGAGTCTGACACAGGTGTCTTTGCTATCTAGGTATTTCAGGGGTTAAGTGCAGGGCCAGAGAGATGGTGGCTGCTTGAGGCCTTGTCCTTCTACATGTTAGCAATTGCATGTTTGAAAGGTGCTTTCGAATGATCCTTGGAGTTGCTGCAATGTATCTTGTGGATGGTACGCATTGCCACTGTTCAGTACATTGGTGGCAGAAGAAGTGAATTTAGAGAACATGAATGGTGCCTGTCAAGTGGGCTGCTTTGTCCTGGATGGTGTCAAGCTTCCTGAGTGTTGCTGGAGCCTCATAGATAATAGATGATCTATGTGGAGTTAGGAGATGAGTTACCACAGAATTCGCAGCATTTGATCCGCTCTTAGAGCTACAATATTTATATGGCTGGTCTGGTTCATTTTTTTGGTTAGTGGTAATCCCTAGAATATTGCTGAAGGGGGATTCAGTGTCATGAGCAGATGGTTAGATTCTCTCTTTCATTGGAAATAATTATTGCCTGCCACTTATGTGGTGTGAATGTTATTTGCCCACTTATCAGCTGAAACCTGAATGTTGTCTAGATTTTGCTATATATGGACACAGACTGCTTCATAATCTGAGGAATTGTGAATGGTGCTGGATATTGTGCAAACAGCAGCAGAAATCCCCACCTCTGATTTTATGATGAAGGAAGGTCATTGTGAAGTACCTCTGCTCAGGACACTACCCTGAGCAACTCCTGTAGCCATGTTATGGGTGTCATTTGCTAAGCCAGCATCAATTTCCCATCCATAAAGAAATGATGATTGTCCTTCAATAACCACAACCATCTTCCTTTTAAAGGTATGACTCTAATCAATGGGGAGTCCCCCCCCCCCTTTTTTTTTGAGGGCTCCTGATGACACGCTTGGTCAAATGCTGCCTTGATGTCAAGTCACTCTTACTTGTCGGTTGAATTCAGCTCTTTTGACAATGTTTGATTGAAGACTGTAATGAGGTCAGATGCTGAGCAGCCCTCATTGAGCCCCAGCTGATTGTCACTGCATAGGTTATTGCTGCCCTGTCAGTGGGAAAAGTAGTGTGTAGCAAATACACTACACATAAGATGGACTTGTCAAATTTCCTGGCTTGTCTGATGTATTGTTATTTCATGATGTGATTTTCCTTAGCTTAACTACTGATCTCTTAGGCAGACCTTCAGAGGCTAGAGCAAGGCTGTTTTTGCATAATACGATTGACTTGGAATCAGAAAGTATTTTCAGGTTTGCTTACTTGCATACAATACAAAAAAACAGGTAGAGAGAAATTTCTTCGCAAAATATGGGAAATTCTGGAATCCTGTGTTGGGACCATTATTGTATGCATTAATAATTTGGATTCAACATGGCGATTTAGTGTTATTAGAGATCGAGAGCTAGTATAAGGATTCATTTTGTATTGAAACCACAGTTAAGGTTTTAGAACACAAAGCTGTAAATATCGTTGACATTTGGTCAGAGGTCATCAAGCAACCTGCTCTTGAGGTCAGGTTACATATTATTTACATTAGAAACTAACTTATCAGTAACTAATCATAACGGTCCATTTTATACCTTCCTAAACATAAACATCAGTCTGTTAGCTTTCAGAGTCCAGGCATCAGAAATTTCTTGCACAATTTGAAATTCCTTTGCTTTGCCATAGGGCTCGGATGGCTGAATGCTCAGTTTCTTGAGCTGAGAAATTCACTCCCTAAATCTGTTTTTCTCTCAACCTCTTTCCTCCTCAAAACTTAGCAAAATTTGAGCCTTGCCATCTAATATCATCTTTGATTCAGCATTAAAATATACTATTTGAAACATGTTGGGAGATGTTTCTATGTTAATTATGCTAAATCATAGGATGGTTGCCACACAAAAGAAAGCCATTTGGTCCATTGTGACGATTGCATGCAAAATCTGGCTTTGGCTACTCCCCAGCATTTTCTCTAGACTCTTGCATTGTTTTTATCTCCAGATAATTCTCTCACCCCTCCTGCGCACACAACTAATTCCCACAAACTTCAGCTTCTCTGTGTTTCTTGAGGCCACACTTGTTATAACGCCATTGTATTTGAAGGGGAAGTACTTACTTCACGTTTTGAATCCACGTGTTGTCTATAGTTGTACTATGAGGTAATTAGAAAGGGAACAGAGGTGCCTGGGTGAAACCTAACGCAGCACAAATGAGAAGGTTATTGCTGCATACATGCCCCAATGTGACTGACAGTATTTTCCATCATCTATGCTGATGATCAAGAAGAAAAGTAACAGGTTCTTTTTCAAAGCTGCATGCCAATGGGATGATAGTTGGCCAGATTAGACTTGTCCTGCTTTTTGTGGGCAGGACATACCTGGTCAGTTTTCCGTGTTGTCATTTTACTGGAGTAGCCAAGCTAAGGACATGGTTAGCTCTGGAACATCAGTCTTCAGTACTTTTGCAAAGATGTTGCAGGGACCCATAATGTTTGCTGTATCCAGTGCTTTCTTGCTGTTTTTTGGTATCATGTGTACTAGATCAAATTGACTGATGACTGGCATCTGTGATTTTGGTTGCACTGGAGGTGGCTGGAATACATAATTCACTGTGTTATCTTCAGGGCCAGAAGTACTGTGAATACTTCAACCTTCATTTTAGTGCTGACATGCTGGGCTCACCCCACTTTGGGGATATTTGCATAATCTCCTCTCTTGTCAGTTGTTTAATTTCCTGTTGCTCTTCATGGCTGTGTTATAAGAGTGCAGAATTTTGCTCTGATCCATTGGATCTGTCAATCACACTTTTTTTCACAAATTAGATTGCATGTATTCCTATGTTGTAGCTCTGCTGGATTAGTATCTAATTTTTAGGGTTGCCTGGTTATTACACTTGGCATGCTGTCTTGAAAAAGAGCCTGTAACTTCATTTTTTAAAAATCTGGAGTCCAATATCAAAAAGGTTGTTTTAAAGGTAAAAAAAGAATTATTTTACGTTTCTGTTGGGAACATCTTAAATATACCATTTTGTGGAGATAGACTAGATAGGGAGGTAGTCTTTTGTATTTTGGGCTTGTCTTTGTTCTCAGTCATATATGCAGAGAGAGAGAAAGAAAGCAGCTAGGAGTCATCTTGGAAGGCAGTGGCCATGTTTAGGCAGCCGGAACAGAAACTAAGTAAGCAAGAAGGCAAAAATGAAGCCCATGCTTAAGCTTGGGTGTCCATCATGTGATGTGCTTAGAAAGTTTAAAAAATTGTCTGGCTGAATGCTAGTGGAAGGATCCCAAGGAATCTCGCAGTTTGGAGAACAGCAGGAGAATCACTGAGGAGAATCAAGTGATTTTCTGAGAGTTGTGATTTGGTTCTTGGAGACATGAAAGACCCCTCACGATCCTCAAATGTAAGAAGGAATTCTTCAGCAGGATTAAAAATTTGAAGTAGTCTTCAGTTTTTTGAGTTATGTTTGTGAAATCCATAGTGTTAAATTAGTGTACTTTGTTCAATTCATGTACAGTAAAAGCTATTTTAAAATGTAGAATCTTGTGTGTGATCTTTTTCAGTTAATAACTGGATATTTGACTTGCTCTTTGAAAGTTAATATTCTCCTTCAAATGATACCATGAAGTTGCAGATGGTGGTTGAATACAAGTCTACTGCTGATGACCCACATAGATCCCAATTTTCAGTTACTAATCTGTTCTGAATCTATTGCAATTAGGGTGCTGGTAGTGCTACACAGGATATCAGCCAGTACGCTAAGTGTAAAAACTTGACATCAATTTCTTTCATCCAATTCTAATGTCCATCTATGAGGCACCCTGAGATTTTTAAAAAATTAATGACAATATACAGCATCAGCTTTTGGAGAAGGTTTTGGACTTGATGAAGATATTGCCATAAGTGGCAATTTGGATGAGCTTATTTATTCAGTCAGTATGGGGTTATAACAACAATTTGGGTTACGAACATATAATATAGGAGCATAAGTAGGCCATTTGGCCCCTCGAACCTGCTCTGCCATTTAATAAGATGTTGGTTGCTTTGTGCATGTTGATTTCCACATTCCCCATCTACTTCAATAACCTTAGATTCAGGAATCTATCTATCTCTGCCTTCAAGACAGATTTAGTAACACTACCTCCTGAGGCAGAGAGTTCCAAAATAACACAACCAACTGAAAAAGAAATTCTCTTCATACCTAAAAGGGCAGCCCCTAATTTTAAAACCATGCCCCCTAATTGTGAATTCACCCACAAGAGGAAACATCTTTTCAACATCCATCTTGGACTCTTCAGAATCTCAGACCTCAATCAAGTCACCCCTCTAGTAGGAACAAGTCCATTTTTTCCAGCCTATTTTTGTCAGGCAACCTGCTCATTCCAGGTATCAATTTAGTAAACCACCTCTGAGCTGCCTCCCATGCACTTGCATTCTTTCTTAAATAAGGAGAGCAAAACTGTTCAGACTTGAGATGTGGCTTCACCAATGTTCTGTATAACTGAAGCGTAATGTCCTTTTATGTTCAATTCCTCTCATAATAAAGGATAGCATTCTATTAGCTTCCTTGATTATATGTTGTGCCTGTGCACTAACTTTTTTTGTGACTTATCATGAGAACATCTAGATTCCTCTGCATCTTGACGTTCTACAGTTTTCTATTTAAGTAATACTCTGCTTTTTTGTTCACTTGCCAAAGTGAACAACTTCACACATTCCCACATTATATTCCATGTGTCAGATTTTTGCCCATTCACTCAGCCTATCAATATCCATCTGCAAACTGTCTTCACAACATATTTTTCTTTGAAATCTTTGTCATCTGCAAACTTAACTACCACATTTTGACTCCCCACATCTACATCATTGAGCTAAATTGTAAAAATTTGAAGCCCCAGCACTGATTCCCGTACTTAGGATGTCACAAGTGGAATCCAATCTGACAAAGGCCTATTAATGCATACTTTATTGTGCCAGCTGATCGATCTTCATTCTAGGCTAATTTGTTACTCCTACACTGTGCGCTTTTACTTTTTGCAACATTGGGATTTATAGAAGGCAGGATCTTGGAAAATGTGTGTGTGGAGGGTTGTGGCGACTCAGCCTTGATTATAGCCAGGTCATTTGATCTAACTGACCTGTACTGGTTTTTTTTTTACTTATTCACTTGCAAATATGGGCATCACATGTAGCCCATCATTTATTGCCTGTCCCTAGTTGTCTTTCAGATGGTGATTTGAGCTGCTGCCTTAAAATTCTGCAAAACCTGAAATGTAGGTACACCCACAGTGCTGTATGGGAGGGAATTCCAGAAATTTGATGGTGTGCTGGTCAGGTGATGAGTTATTTGCTGTCGGATTCATAGCCTCTGACTTGCTCTGATAGCTCAGTAAGAATCTGGCAACACCAATTTTAAATCCAACCGATTTATTTGATAGTAAATCTGCGAGCTTTCAACTTTTTCGTCTTTGTCAGGCAAATGCAGTGTTCTGGTCTGCAATAGCACACACATCAGCACAGACAGTCACAGATTGCTGATTAGAATGCAAATCTTTACACCTAACCTGCTACTCAAGTATTAAAGTGGCTAACAATGTGTGTGAAGGGAACCCTGAGCATTGGTTAGAGAAATGTGTATTTTCTCCAGACAGCACAGTAAGTGAGGTTTTTTGCTAACCCAGGCAAGTCACGGGGATTACAGATAGTGTGACATGAAGCCAAGATCCCTGTTAAGACCGTCCTCGTGTGTGCGAAACTTGGCTATCAGTCTCTGCTCAGCAACTCTGCGCTGTCGTGTGTCATGAAGGCCCCCTTGAAGAACATTTACCCGAAGGTCGGAGGCTGAATGCCCGTGACTGCTGAAGTATTCACCCACAGGAAGGGAACTGTTTTGCCTGGTGATTGTTAAGCGATGTTCATTCATCGGCTGTTGAAGTGTCTGCATGGTCTCCCCAATGTACCATGCTTCGGGACATCCTTTCTTGCAATGTATTAGGTAGACGACGTTGGCCGAGTTGCAAGAGTATGTACCATGTACCTGGTGAATGGTATTCTCACGTTTGATGATGTCGTCCATGTCTATGATCCGGCATGTCTTGCAGAGGGTGCTGTGGCAGGGTTGTGTGGTATTGTGGTCCCTGTTCTCTTGAAGCTTGGGTAGTTTGCTGCGAACAATGATCTGTTTGAGGTTGTGCGGTTGTCTGAAAGCCAGAAGTGGGGGGTGGGGGATGGCCCTAGCGAGATGTTCATCGTCATCAATGATATGTTGAAGACTCCGGAGAAGATGTTTTAGCTTCTCTGCTCCGGGGAAGTACTGGACAACAAAGGATACTCTGTCCACTGTGTCCCGTGTTCGTCTTCTGAGGAGGTCAGTGCGGTTTATCGCTGTGGCACGTCGGAACTGTCGATCGATGAGTCGAGCGCCATATCCTGTTCTCACGAGGGCATCCTTCAGCGTCTGGAGGTGTCTGTCACGATCCTCCTCATCTGAGCAAATTCTGTGTATACGGAGGGCTTGTCCATAGGGAATGGCTTCTTTAACATGTCTAGGGTGGAAGCTGGAGAAGTGGAGCATTGTGAGGTTGTCTGTCGGTTTGCGGTACAGTGAGGTGCTGAGGTGACTGTCGTTGATGGAGATGCGTGTGTCCAGGAATGCAACTGATTCTGGAGAATAGTCCATGGTGAGTCTGATGGTGGGATATCATGTATATGATATATAATATATATATATATATATATATATATATATGGATATCATGATATCCCCACATTATAAGAAAGATGTGGAGGCATTGGAGAGGGTACAGAGGAGGTTTACCAGGATGTTGCCTGGTATGGAGGGCAGGTCTTATGAAGAGAGGCTGAGGGATTTGAGGTTGTTTTCGTTAGAAAGGAGGCGGCTAAGAGGGGACCTTATCAAAACATATAAGATGATTAGAGGTTTAGATAGGGTGGACAGTGATAGCCTTTTTCCTAGGATGGAGAAAGCTAGCACGAGGGGACACAGCTTTAAATTAAGGGGTGATAGTTATAGGACGGATATCAGAGGTAGGTTCTTTACCCAAAGGGTGGTTCGGGAGTGGAATGCCCTGCCTGCAGCAGTTGTAGATGCGCCAAGTTTGGTGGCGTTTAAGAGGTTAGTTGATAAGTATATGGAAGAGAAGGGAATGGTTTAGTTTGGAGGGTCATTGCTTTTTATATTGGTCGGCGCAACATCGAAGGCCGAAGGGCCTGTTCTGTGCTGTAATGTTCTATGTAGATATCCTTATATGATCTTGATATCATCATACAGTTGTTTCAATGATTGTTCACCATGAGTCCAAAGGAAAAAGATGTCATCAATATCAATAGCTTCGGTTGAAGATCCCGTGTGGTGAAGAAGTCTTGTTCAAACCTGTGCATGAAGATGTTGGCATATTGAGGTGCGAATTTGGTCCCCATAGCTGTTCCGTGTGTCTGGATGAAAAGCTGATTGTTGAAGGTGAAGACATTGTGGTCCAAGATGAAGCGGATGAGTTGTAAAATTGCATCTGGAAACTGGCAGTTGTTGGCATTGAGTACTGAGGCAGTTGCAGCAATACCATCGTCGTGGGGGATGTTGGTGTAGAGCGCCGAGACATCCATTGTGACAAGGAGTGTCCCTGGTTCAACTGCTCCATGTGTGCTGAGTTTCTGTAGGAAGTCCGTAGTGTCAAGACAAAAGCTGGGGGTTCTTTGTACAATAGGTTTCAGGATGCCTTCGATATAGCCGGAGAGGTTCTCACACAGGGTCCCATTGCCCGATACGATGGGACGGCCGGGTATGTTTGCCTTGTGTATCTTTGGGAGGCAGTAGAGATCTCCAATGCGGGGAGTACGTGGAATGAGAGCCCAGAGGGTGTTCTGAAGGTCCAGATCAAAGGTTTTGATCAGAGTGTTGAGTTGACGAGTGTGTTCTTTGGTCGGATCTGCTGGTAACTGTCTGTAGTGTTTCACGTTGTTTAGTTGTTGGTACGTTTCTTCACAGTAGTCTGTTCTGTTCAGTATGACAGTGGCGCCTCCTTTGTCTGCTGGTTTGATGACAATGTTGCGGTTGGTCTTGAGAGCACGGATGGCCTTGCATTGTGCTTGGGTTATGTTCGGGACTGTCTTGTAAGTGCGGTTGATGAATCTGGTGTCCACGCACCTCCTGATGGCTTGGGCATACATGTCGGGGGCAGCGACCTTCCAGAGGAGTCCAATTGGATTCCTTCCTCTTCAGTTGTTGCACTGCAGATCCCTCTGTCGGCTGTTCTGGTTCATTAGATGTCTCATTGAGTTCGCTATTGGTCTCTTGGGGTTTGTGGAAGAACTCACGCAGCCTCATTCGCCTGATGAATTCCTCTGTGTCCGCTGCGAGACTGATGGGGTCCATTTTGGTGGTGGGACAGAAATTGAGCCCTCGGCTGAGAACTTCGATTTCCTCTGATTGAAGTGTGTAGTCCGACAAGTTAACGGACCTCCCTGCGGTAGTGTTGTTTTCTACTGTGGTGCCAAGGGAGGCTTGGTTGTTGCTGGTGGTGATGCCGAGTTTTTCAAGTTTCCTGTTCTTGGTGTGCATGTAAATGGTGTAGTTTCTTCGTCTCATCTGCTTGGCAAAGTTTCGCAGCTGGTCTGCGTCCTGAGCTTAAGAAATATGCCAACATCTTCATGCACAGGTTCGAACAAGACTTCTTCACCACACGGGATCTTCAACTGAGGCTATATAGTAGATAAATTGATGACATCTTTTTCCTTTGGATTCATGGTGAACAATCATTGAAACAACTGTATGATGATATCAACAAGTTCCATCCCACCATCAGACTCACCATGGACTGTGCTCCAGAATCAGTTGCATTCTTGGACACACGCATCTCCATGAAGGACGGTCACCTTAGCACCTCACTGTACCGCAAACCGACAGAAGCTCCACTTCTTCAGCTTCCACCCTAGACACGTTAGAGAAGCCATTCCCTATGAACGAGCCCTCCATATACACAGACTTTGCTTAGATGAGGAGGATCGTGACAGACACCTCCAGACGCTGAAAGATGCCCTCGTGAGAACAGGATATGGTGCTCGACTCATCGACAGTTCCGACGTGCCACAGCGATAAACCGCACTGACCTCCTCAGAAGACGAACACGGGACATGGTGGACAGAGTACAATTTGTTGTCCAGTACTTCCCAGGAGCGGAGAAGCTAAAACATCTTCTCCGGAGTCTTCAACATATCATTGGTGACGATGAACATCTCGCTAGGGCCATCCCCACCGCCCCCCCACTTCTGGCTTTCAGACAACCGCACAACCTCAAACAGATTGTTCGCAGCAAACTACCCAAGCTTCAGGAGAACAGGGACCACAATACCACACAACCCTGCCACAGCACCCTCTGCAAGACATGCCGGATCATAGACATGGACGACATCATCAAACGTGAGAATACCATTCACCAGGTACACGGTACATACTGTTGCAACTCGGCCAACGTTGTCTATCTAATACATTGCAAGAAAGGATGCCCCGAAGCATGGTACATTGGGGAGACCATGCAGACACTACGACAGCAGATGAATGAAC
This sequence comes from Sphyrna mokarran, assembly GCA_024679065.1. Lineage (NCBI taxonomy): Eukaryota > Metazoa > Chordata > Chondrichthyes > Carcharhiniformes > Carcharhinidae > Sphyrna > Sphyrna mokarran. Next base: position 39,232,003 of record JAGIQG010000013.1, read on the forward strand.
ATCGCTTAACAATCACCAGGCAAAACAGTTCCCTTCCTGTGGGCGAACACTTCAGCAGTCACGGGCATTCGGCCTACGACCTTCGGGTAAATGTTCTTCAAGGGGGCCTTCATGACACACAGCGCAGAGTTGCTGAGCAGAGACTGATAGCCAAGTTTCGCACACATGAGGACGGTCTTAACAGGGATCTTGGCTTCATGTCACACTATCTGTAATCCCCGTGACTTGCCTGGGTTAGCAAAAAACCTCACTCATTGTGCTGTCTGGAGAAAATACACAACTCTCTAACCAATGCTCAGGGTTCCCTTCACACACATTGTTAGCCACTTTAATACTTGAGTAGCAGGTTAGGTGTAAAGATTTGCATTCTAATCAGCAATCTGTGACTGTCTGTGCTGATATGTGTGCTATTGCAGACCAGAACACTGTATCTGCCTGACAAAGACGAAAAAGTCGAAAGCTCGCAGATTTACTATCAAATAAATCGGTTGGATTTAAAATTGGTGTTGCCAGATTCTTACTGAGTTTACCCCAGTCCAACGCCGGCATCTCTACATCATTGCTCTGATAGCCACAGTATTTATATGACTAGTGCAGTTCAGTTTCTGATCAATGGAAAACCCAAAAATGTTGATAGTGGGGTATTCAGCATTGAATATCAACAGGTAGTAATTAGATCTCTCTGGCATGTGAGTAGTGCGAATGTTACTTGCCATTTGTCAGCCCAAGCTGGGATATTGTCCAAGTCTTGCTACCATAAGGCACAAACTGCTTCAATATCTGATGAATCATGAATAATGCTGAACATGCAACTGTCCACTCAGTTTTAATAACAACTTGCAATTGTATTGAATTGTTAAGATTGTAAAACAACCCAAAATACTTAGAGCATAGAATATAGGGGCAATGTCTTTGGCTCTCATGTTGCGCCAAACATGATACCAAATTAAACTAATTCCTTCTGCCTCATAGGTCATGCCTCTAATCCAAACAGCATCCTGATAAAGCTCTTCTGCATCCTCTCCAAAGCCTCCACATTCTTCTTTTAGTGTGGTGATCAGAATACTCTTAAGTATGGCTTAAAGTTTGATAAAACTGCAATGTGACATTCTGACTCTTGTCTTTATTGATTAGGGAACTAAAGTACAAATATGCCATATGCCCCCTTTACCACCCTATCTACTTGTGTGGCCACTTTCAGGGAGGTATAGTTCTTCACAGAATTGTCAGTAACTAAAGTTTTCGCTGAGCTACATAAAGATTTTAAGACAGGAGACCAAAAGTTTGATGAGAGTGTTTTTTTATGGAGCATGTTAAAGAGCGGAGAGATGGGGAAGGTTAGGGAGGAAATTCCAAGACAGTTAATGGCATGGCCACCATGGGTGAAACAAAGAAAAACACAGATCTGCAAGAGGCCACAATTGCTGTAACAGGGTTATAATAGATGGTTGTTTGGCTAGAGGAAGTTGGAAATAAGAAGGATTGATGCCATTGAAGAGGTTTGGAAACAAGGACAAGAAGTGTTTCTTAACTGGAAACCAGTTTGTTTCAGCGAGCACAGTGGTGCTGGGATAATAGTATTTGATGGTTAGGATAGGGGAAGCAGAGTTTTGGATGAGATTATTTGACCCTAGTATGAGGGGATTATGTGGGGAGGCAAGGTAAATATGTGGAGATAGTGATCTGTGCAGACTCTAAACCAAATCGCTGCCTCCAGCACTGTGGGGATTCTATGGTCAAGTTTATGGAGGTTAGAATGTGAGAGGCTAGTAGTTTTTCATATGTCTAGGTTGGATGTTATGGACCTGATGGAGTTGAGTGTAAACAATCTAGATTTCTCCACTTGCCAACCAACTGTAAACAGGTGTTTTTGATTTTTGATTTCCCTTTTTTAAGCAGTGTATTTCCTGACCCCTCAGTTTCGGTGTGATTCTATTTTCTGTTGTCTCCACAGCAAACTTGAGATAGGATAAACCTAGAGGATTAGTTTATTTTACACACCGAAAATATGGGAAGACGATTCACAATGCACCCCCCTTTTTTGCATCACCTAGTAAAAGAAGGATAAAGGAGAAGAAAGAGTAAGGACATCAAACAAAATATACATTATTGGTGCACGCGATTCCAGAAACAAAAATACAATTGTGTATTCTTGTATTCAGCAGGACAAAACCAATGCTGCATTATCTACTACTCCAGTAGGAGGGATATCTTCCATGAAGAGATGGGCACAAATAAGTGAATTAGTCTTATAGACTGTAGTGCAGAAGTTTCAATAGAAACAGTGTAGTTGGGCCAAGCATTCAAATCTGGAAAATGGTTTTCTTCTCAGCTGCTGCTTGGTTGATGGAAGATTATAGTCTGGCAGTATAGCAAGTAGGGTAACTGGTTTTCCCAACAAAGGAGAGGATCATGTGACATTTATTTCTCCACTTTGACTTAGATAATGGATGCATATATCTTTGTCTGGATTCTTGAGGTTGTTAATATTTCAGAATTTCCAAAGAGATTTTGAGGTTCTTTGTCTTATACGATTGGTAGTCTTTACTGGTTTATGAAATGTCAGTGGTCTTTGTATAATTCCCTTTGAATTTGGTCACTGCAGTCGCAGGTTGTTAGTGCATCTTCATCTATAATAAGGTGACAGTTTCTCCAAATGCCAGAAAGTTCCTTGTGTTTCAGTCGTAGCCAGCATAGCTTCAGTTATTTGATGTTTTTGTCTACTTCTTAAAAATTCTGTCAATTAACCATGATATATTATAAAAATATAGTGAGATTTTTATCCATCTAACAGAGTTGGTTAAGCCATAAAAGAATGCTATTCATATATATATATATATAAGGAACATTTATGTTCTTGTGGTATTAAAACATTTCACAAAGTACAGAAAATTCTCAAGTGGTCCAATGGATCTGCTACAGAACACACTGAAGTTTGGCTTAAAATTGCTTGGGTATTGCACTATTTTCACATGTAAACAAAATTCCCTGTCTGTCATGTGAATACTTCCCACTGAGACATGTGTTTCCTGTTTCTCTGCACGTGCTTTAAATAAAAATTGCTGTACTTTGCAATGATCAAATTCTTTATTGTATCATAGAATCCCTACAGTGCAGAAGGAGGCCATTAGGTCTGCACTAATTCTCATGCAGAGGAGACAGGATCTAACCCATGCCTACTCCCACTCTGACCTTGTAACCTCATATATTTACCACATTAATCCCCCTAACTTACACTCCTTGGCGTATAATGGGATAATTTAGCATGGCCAATCCACCTAACCTGCACACCTTGGGTTTAATATTACATTTTTTAAATAACTTAGTTTTTGAAACTTGTTCTTAGCTTTGTACCATTATTCCTGCCAGTTGAATAGTGGAGGGTAGTTGTGAGTAAATAGGAAAATGTTAATTCTCAAAGTCAGCTGTGTTTTGAATATTTTCTTTTAAATAATTTACAGGCAATAAAGTTTGCTGATTATATTTGCATTCGCACCTTCCTTCAGAAATATGTACCAAGTGGCCCTGGCAACTTGTCCCAAATTACAAAAAAAAACTTCCTACATACACAAGTTGAGCTTGATGCTACTATTTCATTAACATTTGTCACATACAAGGGAATTTATTTTTGGTTGCTTCAGTTTGTTGCTCTTGGAAGCTGAGAGTGCAGTTAGCTGTGCAGACCCCCATTAAGAGAGCAGCATTGCTGGAAAGGCTAGCTATTGTTGCTTTTGATAAGATGGTGAGATGCCTTGAATTGCTGCAGTCAACGTGATGTACACGTGCACAATGCTGTTAGGAAAGTTGTTTTAGGATTTTGACCCATCAATATGAAGAAACGCCAAATAGTTCAAAAAGGATGAAGTGTGGCATAGCAGGTGTTTGGTGGTGTAATGGGCAAGGATATTTAGAACATAGAACAGTACAGCACAGTACAGGCCCTCGAAGCACTCCCTCCAATGCTTCCACATCCTCCTTATAGTGAGGTGACCAGAACAATATTCCGCATGTGGTCTCACCAAGGTCCCGTATTGTTGCAGCGTAATCCACGGCTCTTAAACTCAAACCGCTGTTAACAAATGCTAACACACCATAAGCCACCTTCACAGCTCTATTCATTTGAGTGGCAACCTTCAGAGATCTGTGGATATGAACCCCAAGATCTCTGTTCCTCCACGTTCCTTAGAATCCTGCCATTGACCCTGCAATCCACATTTAAGTTTGTCCTACCAAAATGAATCACTTCACGTTTATCAGGGTTAAACTCCATCTGCCACTTTTCTATCAATGACTATCAATGACTCTTTGCAGCCTGGAAGAGCCCTCCAGTTCATCCACTACTCCACCAATCTTGGTGTCATCAGCAAATTTACTAACCCACCTTTCAGCCCTGCTCTTCCAAGTCATTGATAAAAATCACAAATAGCAGATTCCTGTGGTACACTGCTGGTAACTGGTCTCCAGTCTAAAACTTTTCTCTCCACCACCTGTCTCCTATGAGACAGCCAGTTACTTATCCAATTGGACACCACCTCACTTTCTTCATGAGTTTACCATGGGGAACCTTATCAAACACCTTACTAAAATCCATGTATACAACATCAACTGCTCTACCTTCATCTATGTACTTAGTTACCTCCTCAAAGAATTGTCAAATTTATGGGGCAGAACTTATCACTCATGAAACAGTGCTATGTTGAATTAAACTGCATCTTTCCAAATGGTCATGAATCCTATTTCTCGGGACCCTTTCCATTAACTTACCGACCGCTGAAGTAAAACTAACTGGCCTATAATTACCTGGGTCATTCCTATTTCCTTTCTTGAAGACAGGAACAACATTCGTCACTCTCCAGTCCTCTGGCACAATCCCCATGTAAGAGTCTGGCAACACCAATTTTAAATCCAACTGATTTATTTGATAGTAAACCTGTGATCATGTCACACTATCTGTAACCCCCATGACTTGTCTGGGTTAGCAAAAAACCTCACTTACTGTGCTGTCTGGAGACAATACACATCTCTCTAACCTCAGTGCTTAGTGTTCCTTCCACTCACATTGTTAGCCACTTTAAGACATGAATAGCAGGTTAGGTGTAAGGATTCGCATTCTAATCAGCAATCTGTAAACTGTCTGTGCTGATATGTGTGCTTTTGGAGACCAGAACACCTCATTCGCCTGACGAAGGCACAAACGCCGAAAGCTAGCAGGTTTACTATCAAATAAATTGGTTGGAATTAAAATTGGTGTTGCCAGACTCTTACTGAGTTTACCCCAGTCCAACGCTGGCATCTCTACATCATGACAATCCCCATGGACAGCGAGGGCCCAAAGATCAAAGCTAAAGGCTCCACAATCTCATCTCTTGCCTCCCAAAATATCCTAGGATGTATCCCATCTGGCCCAGAGGACTTACCGATCCTCAGGTTTTTCAAAATTGCCAACACATCTTTGCTCAACATCTACCTCCTTCGTCCTACCAGCCTGTATCTCAGACTCGCCCTCAAAAATATGGCCGCTGTCCTTAATGAACACAAGAAAAGTATTCATGCAATGCCTCAGCTATCTCTTCTGACTCCATGCACAAGTTCCCATGCGATTCTTGACTGGCCGTAACCTCACCCTGAGTATTTTATTTCTCACAAGAGTAAAAAGCCTTGGGGTTTTCCTTTATCTGATCCGCCAAGGACTACTCATGCCCCCTCCTAGCTCTCCTAAGCTCTTTTTTTTTAAACTCATTCCTCGCTACCTCGTAACCCTCAAGTGATCCAACTAAATCTTGTTTTCTCATCCTTACATATGCTTTCTTTCTCCTTTGTGAACCATGATTTCCTCATTTGGCCATTTCCTTCCTGCCTGCCAGGGATATAACTTATTAAGGACATGCAGTATTCCTTGAACAAGCTCCACTTTTCATTTGTATCCATATCTGACAGTTTCTGTTCCCATCTTATGTTCCTTAATTCTTGCCTAATCTCATCATAATTACTCCTGCCCTAATTATAAACCTTGCCCTGCCATGTGACCCTATCCCCCTCCATTGCAGTAATGAAGGACACAGAATTGTGATCACTATCTCCAAAGTGCTCTCCCACAAACAAAACTAACACCTGGCCCAGTTCATTATCCAGTACCATGTCCAGTGTGGCCCCGCCTCTTGACTTATCCACATATTGTGTCAGGAAACCTTCCTGCACCCATCATACAAAAAATGTCCCATCCGAACTATTCTACCTATAAAAGTTTCAATCAATATTTAGAAAGTTAGTCATCCATGATAATTAACCTATGACCTCCACACCTATCCATTATCTGTTTTGCCATTTCCTCCTCCACATTTGGAGGCCTATAGAAAACTCCTAACAACATGACTGGTCCTTTCCTATTTCTGACTTCAGCCCATATTAACTAGTAGATAGATTGCTCTTGAAATGCCTTTCAGTAGCCGTTACACTATCCTTGATTAACAATGTTACTTCTCCACTTCTTCTACTGCCTTTCCTACTCTTAGTGAAACATCTATACCCTGGAACTGTCAACAACCATTTCAGTCCCTGTTCTAACCATGTCTCCGTAATGGCCACAACATCATAGCCCCAAGTACCAGTCCACACTCCAAGTTCACCTACCTTTATCCCTGATGCTCCCTGCATTGAAGTAGATACACTTCAACCCACCATCCTGTCTGCCTATACACTCCTGCAACCTTGATACCTTCCTTAGTACTTCACAACGCCCAACATTGGCTTTTGAACTACAGGTCATTTTCCCATCCCTCTGACAAATTAGTTTAACCTCCATTTGCAGGTGGTAGTATTCCCATGCATTTAGCTGTCCTTGTTCTTGCTGATAGAGGTTGCAGATTTGGAAGGTTCTGTTGAAGAAACCTTAGTGCGCAGGCTCATATAGATCACACACGCTGCTGTCACTATATACCATTGGTGGGACGGATGTTTAAAATAGTACATGGGTACCAATCAAGTGGCTACTTTATCCTGACTGGTGGTGAACTCCTGTGTTGCTTATTAAGGCAGATGGAGAGTATTGAATCATACTCCCGACTTGTGCATTGTAGATGGGGAGGCTTTGGGGAATCAGGAAGTGTGTTACTCACTGTGGAATTCCAGCCTTGTACTCCTCTTCTATCCATAGAATTCACATGGACAGCCAGCTGAGTTTCCGGTCAGTAGTTATGCCCAGGATGTTGATGGTGGGGATTTCAGTGGTGATAATGCCATTGACTGTCATGGAGTGATGGTTAAATTATCTCTTGGAAATGTCAGGATTGTTACTTGCCATTTATCAGCCCAAACTGGAATGTTTAAAGATCTCACTGCATCTACAGTAAGCTGTGTTGGCTATAGTTTATGGTTGCAATACAACTTGAAGTATTTCGTAATATATTTTAGCTCGCATTCTAGGTATTCTCAGATTTAGTGTTTCAAAATTTTACTACTGGTGAGCCTTTAGACTGTCAACTGCCCAACATCCTGTAATTTCTAATAAGTTCAGAAATTGACACTGTGTTATTTTCTAATCCAAAAACTCAACTAATGTTCTGGTTTAAATCCCACCATGGCAAATGAACATAGAACATTACAGCGCAGCACAGGCCCTTTGGCCCTTGATGCTGCACCAACCAATGGAACCAATTTTATGACTCTCTAACCTAAACTATTCCAATGCTATCCATATGCCTATCCACTTACCATTTGAACGCCCTTAAACTTGGCGACTCCACAACTGCTGCAGGCAGGGCATTCCATGCCCTTATTATCCTCTGAGTAAAGAACTCACCTCTAACATCCATTCTATAACTACCACCCCTTAATTTAAAGCTACGTCCCCTCGTGTTATCCATCTCCATCCGAGGAAAAAGGCTCTCTCTATCCACCCAGCTAACCCTCTGATCATCTTGTATGTCTCAATCAAGTCACCTGTTAGCCGCCTTCTCTAATGAAAATAACCTCAAGTCCCTTAGCCTTTCCTTATAAGACCTAGCCATCAAACCAGCCGCCATCATACCAGCCAACGTCCTCGTAAACCTCCTCTGCACCCTTTCCAATGCCTCCACGTCTTTCTTATAATGTGGCGACCAAAACTTACACACTACTCTAAGTGTGGCTGCACCAGACTTTTGTACAGTTGCAACATGACATCTCGGCTCTGAAATTCAGTCCCTCTACCAATAAATGCTAACACACTATACGCCACCTTAACAACCTTATCAACTTGAGTACCAACTTTCAGGGATCTATGCACCTGTACACCGAGATCTCTCTGCTCATCTACACTACTAGGAGTCCTACCATTAGTCCTATATTCTGCACACATATACTCTTACCAAAGTGAATCACCTCACACTTTTCCACATTAAACTCCATTTGCCACCTCTCGGCCTAGCTCTGCAACTTATCTATATCCCTCTGCAAACTGTAACATTCATCCTGACTGTCTACAACTCCGATTTTGGTGTCATCAGCAAATTTACTAACCCGTCCCTCTACACCCTTATCCAGGTTATTTATAAAAATGACAAACAACAGTGGCCCCTGAGGTACGCTACTAGTAACTAAACTCCAGGTTGAATATATCCCATCAATCACCACCAGTATTGTTGAGACTTTCCAGCATTTTCTCTTTCGGTTATATCTTTTTGTAACTTTATGTTCTCTACACAACTTACTATGCAACTTAATTTCGTGACATCAGCAAATTTGGCAATCGTTCCATCCATCCCTTAATTCAAGTCATTCATATTGTTATTTGATATAACTGAATGGGTAGATCCCAGAATTGACCTTGGCTCAAAAAACCAAAACTTTTACTTTTAGTTTAAGTAAAGTGGAGACATAGAGTCACAAGACTACTAATTCCTTTAACAAGAAATAAACTTTCCATGTTTAATAAATGTTTGATTTTCATGCAGTACTCCTTTATTCCCTCCTTCGTTTCACAAATGTGTACAGTTTTCAAATATAACACCACTCAAAACCAAATGGCCAAGGGCACTCAACTGGTTTTCTGTCGATTTTCTCATACCATACCCCCAGATGATTATCACATGTTTCCAAGCTTCACATCCAAAAGCCACATTTTATTTTTCAAACAATGCTTTCCATCAGCTGTTTTCATTATAAATTCATTCCAGCCTTTTCAATTGTTCTTTCAAGTGAAACTTCCACTCCACTTTTTAACAAGAAATCATGCCTCATGTTTTCCACTGCTCCTTTCAGGCTTCAAAGGACAAAACAGCATGGGAAACAGGCCCTTCGGCCCAACGAGCCCTCGCTGCCACCCCGATGTTCCCACCTCTACCTGTGATCCCTGTGTATGTTTATAGATCTATGGATTAAAAACCAAATTTGAGACAATTTAGGGAGAATTTGTTTTGCCAATTAGCCTAAGAGCACGTTTTTAGGATGTGGGAGGAAACCGGAGCACCGGGAGAAAAGCATGGGGAGAATGTGCAAACTCCCACAGACACAGGCCCAAATCCACGTATCTGCACAGCACAGCGATAGTCACTGAGTTGTCATGTTGCCCATCAAATGGTCCAGGTCAAGCGTACACTGACGACGTGAAGCACTAGGATACTCTCAAAAAAAAATCCAAGAGCAGCCCTCTCATGACCCATCGCGTGTATGCCCCTTGTTAGACAGCAAGGTGGACCAAAGCACCTGTAGGATAAAAAACAAGTACATCAATATCATCATGTATTTACACACTTCCCAGGGACTCCCAAGGCTCACGATCCCTATTTTAAATCAGTTTTCTAATCCCTCCATTCCCATTCTGTTCATGTGTCCATCTAAGTATCTCTTAAATAACTCCAGAGTGCGTGCCTCCACCACTTTACTTGGCAGTGCATTCCATACCCCCACCACCCTCTGTGTGAAAAAACTCCCTGTAGCATCCAAATTTTACCTTACCCCCCTCAGCCTAAGCCTGTGACCCCTATTTGGGGAAAAGCTAGGAAATCCTAGGAAAAAGCTTAACCCTGTTTACTCTATCTATACCCCTCATAATCTCGTACACCTCTATTAGATCTCCTCCAAGTCTACATCTTTCTAAGGAAAACAGCCCCAGTTTGCCTAACCTCTCCTTGTAACTCAGACCTTCCATACCAGGCAGCATTCTGGTAAACCTCCTCTGCACTCTCTCCAGAGTCTTCACGTCCTTCCGGTAGTAAGGCAGCTAGAACTGGATGCAGTATTCCAAATGAGGTCTAACCAGCGTTTTATACAACTGCAACATTAAAGGCCAGCTCTTGTATTCTAGTCCCCTTCTTATAAAGGCTAGCATACCATATGCTTTCTTCACAACCTTCTCCACCTGCTCTGCCACCTTTAGAGATTTGAGCACCTGCACCCCTAGGTCTCTCCTACCTCAAATTAGTTGCCTAACAATAATAGCCATTTGAAAGCCATAACCAAACCTCCAGTTTTGAGATGATTTAAGATCACTTCATATTATCTGCATGTCAGTTTGAGTCTCAAAAACACACTATGCAGAACCAATGTCAATATCCATATTAGCAATATCCAACTTCCATATGATGCACTTTAGGATGGACTAAACAGAGCACGGATGTCTTGAAAACTCATGGAATGTTATGTTTTCAAAAACAAAATCAATTTCTCAGCTCCCACTGCACTTACAAATGTTCAGCTTTGATTCCATCGACATCTCAGATGCAACGTCAGGTTAAATCCAGCAGTGCAGCATCTTAGCTGCTTAACCTTTTTAAATTGTTACTATTTCATTACTCTACTATGCCTGTTTTCTTCTGTCTTTATAGAAAACCAGTCTCTCATCTCCCCCAGCTAGCATCAAATTTTCATCATCCCGAAGTATGATTTCTTAAATCCTTTACCTTGAATTACAGCATGCTTTTAAAATTCTGTACCAAGCCAGGTATTTAGTCCAATCAGAATATTATTGCTTCACACATTGGAAATAAGAACACCAAATCTTAGTTATTTCAGGTATGTGGCTTGTTTGTAGCCAACTTCATCTGATATCAGAAGACTTTGTTCTTTTTTGTTCTGACTTCTTGGAAACTTTATTTCTCTGGTTTCCTTAACTGGCAGTTCTTTAAGTATCCTGTACAGGTCATTTAAATCTACCTCTGTTTTCTTAACAGTAAATTGTTAGCAGTTGAGGTACCAGCACTGTTCCCTATGGCACATTATTCATTATATCTTGCCAATCTGAAAAAGACGTTTTACACTTACTCCTGTTAAACACCAATTGTCAATCCATGCCAACATTTACCTGATTTATTAATTCACTTTTGGCCATTTTCTATTTTATCATAACCTTTGTGGCACTTCCAGATGCCTTTTGGAAATCTAAATACAGTACAACTACCAATTCTTCTTTATCCATTGCACATATTATTTCCTCAAATAATTCCAATAAGCTGGTTAAACATGATTTCTCTTGCACAAGACCACGTTGACTGACTATCTTGAACCTATCGAAGTGCCCTGCTACAGTTTCTAACATTCTCCCTATGATTGATGTTAAACCAACTGGCCTGTGATTTCCCACTTTCTGCCTCCTTTCCATTTTTAATAATAGTTATATTTGCTATCTTCCAATTTAATGGAACTTTCCTGAATCTTGGGACTTTTAGAAAAGTAAAACCTGTGCATCAGCTTTTTGCTAGGGACTTCCTTTTAAACCCTACCTGAGATGAACTCTATCGGGACCTGGACACTTTCAGATCACATTTCCATCATTTTAGTATCACTTCTGTGGTAATTATTTTCCTTAGTTCTTCCCTCCCTTCCATTCTCTGATTTTTATATTTCTCCTTTTATTCTTTTAGACATCCTTTGCTGTTCATTACATTCTGTCCCATCTTCTGACCTACCTACCATCCATTTTGGCGTGATTTAACCTTTCTAATTGATTACAAATGGATTTCTTTCTAATGTAACTATTCCGTATATTCTGAGACAGCCTTTTAAATATTTTCTATTGTATCTCTATTGACCTGTCTCTTAACAATAATTTTCCGGTTCTGCTTTTATGCCTTCGTAATTGGACATTATTTAAGTTAGAAAACATAATCTGGACCCACTTCTCTCCCTCAAACCAAAATGAAAATTCAATTATACTTTGGCAACTGCTACCTAAGAACATCTTCACAATGAGAACATCAATTAATCCCAACACATTGCAAGCACCAAGCCAATTGTTGCCTGCTCTTTGGTTGGCTTCAAAACTTTGGTATACTAAGAAACTATCCCAGAATTCTATCTGACTTTTCCAGTCTATGTAGATTAAAATGTCCATGATTAACCTTGTACCTTTTAGACACGCTCCCATTATTTCTTTTTCATTTTTCATTCTACCATGTAGTAGTTATTATAGTACTCAACTCCTGCAAGTGACTTCTCGCCTTTGCCATGTCTCATCTCTACCCCGTTTCGATATCCTGGTTTCTTGAACTTGCATAATCCCTCTATTATAATCCCAGTTGATATTACTGGATTGGAAGGTCCCAGAATGGAACGCTGGCTCAGAAGACCATAACTTTGACCTCTTTTAGAAAATGTGGATGATCAGGGTTATAGGACGAGCAAAAAATATTTATTAAACATGAAAAAATTGGCAATGATACAGTACATGGGAATGGAGGGGTATAGAAAACTGATTTAAAATAGGGATCATGAGCCTTGGGAGTCCCTGGGAAGTGTGTAAATAGATGATGATATTGATGTACTTGTTTTTATCCTACAGGTGCTTTGGTCCACCTTGTTGTCTAACAAGGGGCATACGATGGGTCATGAGAGGGCTGCTCTTGGATTTTTTTCGAGAGTATCCTAGTGCTTCACATCGTTAGTGTACGCTTGACCTGGACCATTTGATGGGCAACACGACAGCTCAGTGACTATCGCTGTGCTGTGCAGATACATGGATTTGGGCCTGTGTCTGTGGGAGTTTGCGCATTCTCCCCGTGCTTGCGTGGGTTTTCTCCGGGTGCTCCGGTTTCCTCCCACATCCCAAAGATGTGCTCTTAGGCTATTTGGCAAAACAAATTCTCCCTAAATTGTCTCAAATTTGGTTTTTAATCCATAGATCTATAAACATACACAGGGATCGCGGGTAGAGGTGGGAACATCGGGGTGGCGGCGTGGGCTCATTGGGCCAAAGAAGTTCTTTGTTCTTTTGTTCTTTACTCCCACTTATACCTTCAAATATGTGCAGATTTTAAAAATAGTCCAGGTCACAAAATACATCTTATGCTCATAGAATTCTTAGAATGTAGAAAGAGGCCATTCAGCCCATTGAATCTACACTGACCCATTTTTTTTAATCTTACATACCCCTATCCCCATAATTCTCACATCTTGCTAATCCCTGATGGCACAGTGGCACTGCTGTCTCTCAGCTCTGGGGATCCAGTTTGATTTGGCCTTGCGTGACTCTGCAGAGTCTGTGTGTTCTCCCATGACCTTTTTATTTAAACATAATCTGGATCCACTTATCTCTCCCTCAAACTGAAATGAAAATTCAGTTATATTTTGTCAACTACTGCCTAAGAGTATATTCATGACGAGGACATCAAGTCCTGATAGATTTCATCCCATGACGTAGAGATGCCAGCGTTGGACTGGGGTAAACTCAGTAAAGTCTGGCAACACCAATTTTAAATCCAACCGATTTATTTGATAGTAAATCTGCGAGCTTTCGACCGTTGTGGTCTTCGTTAGGCGAATCCTGAACAGGTGCAGGAGTATGGCGACTGGGGGATTTTCACAATAACTTCATTGCAGTGCTGATGTAAGTCTAATTGTGACTAATAAATTAACCTTTAACCTATACATCTTGGGACTTGGGGTCAATTTAGCATGGCTAATCCGCCTAATCTGCACATCATTGGACTGAGAGAAAACTGGAGCACTTGGAAGAGACCCACGTAGATACAAGGAAGATGTGCAAACTCCACAATCACCCAAGGTTGAAATTGAACTCCCAGTCCTTAGCTGTTGTGCTAGCTGCTGTGCCACCTTGCCGTCCTGTTGTCATGTTCTCTGTAAATACAGCCCTTACAAACGAACAGGCTAACTGTGGTCAGATATATTCCACTCTGAACTCAAGTGTTAGATGCCACTCAAATTCCCCCCCCCCATCTTATCATATAATGTTTCTAAATTCTACTCTTGAAAACATCTACTTTAGAATCTTCTCCCAAGTAAAATATTCTCTCAACTGTTTTCAGCAACAACCCACTTCCAGGATTTCCAATTCTCCTTTATATATTCCTTTGTCTTGAATTGCCATGTGCATTCAAGATTCTACACAACATCTTGCATACTCAGCCACCAATATCGCTATTGCTTCACAGGCTGATTTGAACTTTCCATCCCTTCCTGTCTCTTTTTCCATTTCCTATAATAATACCTTTCCCTTTTGCCTCGTGTCTATTTCTTGATTTATCTCACTTTCCTAAATTTGATCTCTTATTCCACTACTTAGTTTAATATCCCCTCTACTTCCCTAGTTATATGGTTTTGCGAGACTCTTCCCCCAGTATTGGTGCCAGTACCCAACAAAACAGAACCCATAGAACCTATTTCTTTCATACTAGTCTTTGAGCTATGCATTCCTCTTTTTTAACCTGATTTATTCAGTGAAAATTTGCATTCAGCTGAAGTAATAATCCTGAAATTATGATCTTTGAGTTTCAATTTCTTTATTTCATACCAAGATGCTCATTGGTTATGCAGCACCTCCTAAGTCATACCTATATGGACTACAGTGAGTGGGTCTTCCCCACCCACGGCAATTTTCTCTCACCCTGAGCAGATATCCTGACACTGGACATCAGCACAGTCATCTCATACTGCTGCAGTGAATCACTTAATGGTTTCACAGATGTGTTGCCTACAGATTTATCTATTTGATAAACTTTAGAGGCACAGCATTAAGCAAGGATAGGCAGAAATCTGAAAAGCAGATCTTATTTCATTAAATTTTTTAAATTCCATTTGAGGATGTTTTGCTGCTGATGTTAACACTTCCAATGTCCACAGACAATGCTGGCTCTTGAAAAAAACTTCTGCTAATATTCTAGAAAGCAGTGCCTTGTCAAGTGTTCCTTCTAATCATCTTCACAATTACATAAAAGGAATTTCCTTAAAATGGGCTGTGAAATAAAAATTTGTTTGTTTGTATGGAGCCCCTTTTAACTTTAGTTCAATTTAAAAATAACCAGCAGTATAGCTGTAGTGTTTAACAAGATAAAGACCCATTTACTATTCAAGTGTGGCGAAATTATTAAATAAAATACATATACAAAAATTAAAATGCTGTTGAAGAAAAAAATTTAAAGATGAGATTTTAAATCAAGTCAATAGTTCGAATTATCCTTTGTAGCTGAACTCAATAGATGGCTTCTTATGGAAACTGCAGGTATCAACACCTGAAGATTGCATATTTCTGTCAGCTTACTAAAGTTGATTTTCTGGATGCCTTACTTGAAATCTCATGACAGAGAAAAACCCAACTCATGCTGTTCAGTTAATCCAGCTGAGAGCTGTGCACAGGAACTAATTTCTTGGGATCTTCTAGGTTCTTTGCACACTGTCACACTAAATGGCTTCTTATAGCCTTTAAAAACACCAAATAGTTGATATGTTAATTTAGATGTGACATTGTTTCAAAAAGCAAGGACGTTAATTAAATTGTGGTCTTTTGAAGCAGTACTTCCTGCAGATATCAAAGGCGTTTTGAGTTTCACACGTTTGGAAATTTCATATGTGTTGTCCGAAGCTTACTAAATTATTAATTACTCTGTGTTAATTCAGCAATGTTTGAGCAATCATCTGTGGAGGTAGCTTTCTAATATGCCTTGCATGTTGAAAATACCTTTAAAACTTTTTTTTAAAAGCGGCGATGTGCTTTTAACAATTTTTCTTAAAAATCCACAATACCGTCACTGCACCATTGTCCAACATCTTTGAACTGTTAATATCAGATAAATGGTTTTTGTGCAGTGTTGCACTGTCACAGGTATGTTTCAGCGGCAGACTGATTTTAATGGAAAATGCTTAGTATGCATTCAAACAATGTAAGTAAATATGCTTCACGTGTATTTTTGTATATGATCTGCCATCATTCAATAAGAAGTCTCACAACACCAGGTTAAACACCACCTTACTGTGTTTACCCCAGTCCAACACTGGCATCTCCACATCATCATTCAATAACCCAAGGAAGTAAACTACTTTTTAATAAACTGCTTTTCATCTTCCTGTTTTACCAGCAAATGTACAAAGATTAAATTCACATGCTTGCATCATGTCTATGGGTATTGGGATTTTATTCCTAACAGCAATGTCTATTATTTATTTTGAATTCACTAAGCAGAAAAGCAGTCATCTGTTTTTGGAATCCCAATTAGCTAGTGGTGACTGTATTGGACAATAGTTTTAATGCATGAAAGAGGGCATCAATGTGGACATGGATACCTTCACGTGTTACAGCATTCATTCTGTGACCCCATCCTGGCTTCCTAATATCAAATAAACTCTTAATTAAGAATAAATGAATTAAATTGTGACAGCTTCAGACACTCATTGTTTGGATATTTATTTATAATTGACCAATTGCCACAATAATGGATGTGTCAGGCAACCAGAAACAAAAGCAAGGCAGGAGACCATATGATAAATATATCAACCAGTGTTGGTTATCTGAAACTACCAGTCATGTACAGTTCATTGGAAACTCTTGAGATAGATTGTTTTTGGTATGCAGATGTTGTTGATTTTCAGCTGTGATACCTACTTGTATGCCTCAGACATCATGATCAAGTTTCTGCAATAATTCCACTTTCTTGGCAATTAAAGCTATGCTTCCTTTCCTACTGTTACCCATAAGATTATCTGATGTCTTTATGACATGTTCCCAGTGAAATAAAAGCACTAAGAAACTACAAAAATTACAAAGTGAGTGAGTGTGTGTAAGGGAAAACGGTACAGACAAACAGCTAGTCTTTCCACATGAAAGGTCAAGTCAGGACACAAACTTCCTGTGTAAATGATCAGTGAGGTTCATGTTGAGATCTATCATGAAAGCATTCAGTTTCTGGATATGTTTTGTTTTCAAAAATACAAATAAAGCGTATTAACTGTAATAATTATGGAGAGTTAAAAAAAAAATCTAAAATATTTGTCCCCATGCTGGAAGCTTTCGATTGAAGTCATAACATTTAAATGAAAGAAGTAAGAGGTCACACAATATCAGGTTAAAATCCAACAAGTTTATTTGAAATCACGAGCTTTCGGAGCACTGCTCTTTCATCAGGTGAGTGAGTGTCTGTGTTGATACATACAATTTTCTTGGAGATCCTCTCCACTTTTGAGTTGGTGGTTTGCGGTGTCACCTAACGCAGGAGCAGCACTCCGAAAATTCATGATTCCACATAAACCTGTTGGATTTTCACCTGGTGTTGTGCGACTTCTTACTGTGCCCACCCCAGCCCAGTGCCAGCATGTCCATATCATAAATGAATGAAAGTAGAATGCAGCAAATAGTTTTGTTTTAGCTGTCTGGCATACATAATTTGTTGATTTTTTTTTTATTTAAATGTTTTGCCACTATATCTGTGCAAAAGTCATCTTTATATACATATGCAGTTGAAAATTTAAAACTTCTGATATTTTTCCTGCTACTGTCAAAGGAGCATTGGTGATTTGCTGCAGTGTATCTTGTAAATGATGCTTACAGCTGCTGCCATCAATGGTGGAGGGAGTGAATGTTGAAGATGTATCAACCAAGTGGGCTGTTTTGCTTGGATGATGTCGAGCTTCTTGTGTTGCTGGACTGCACTCATTCAGACAAGTGAAGAATATGCCATTCATACTTCTGACTTGCATGTTTTAGATTGTGGATCTGCTTTGAAGACTTAGGTGATGAGTTACTCTGTGCAGAATTTCCACCCTCTGACTTACTCTTCTAACCAAAGTATTTATATGGCTGGTTCAGTTTAGTTTCTGGCCAATAATAATGGATATGATAGTAGGGGATTCAGCAATGGTAATGCCATTGAGTGTCAAGATGAGATGGTTAAATTTTCTCTAATTGGAGATAGTCATTGCCCAGCACTTGTGTGGCATGAAGGTTACTTGCTACTTATTAACCTAAAGCTGAATGTTGAGTCGATCTTGCTGCATAGGAACACAGACTGCTTCGCTATCTGACAAATTGTGAAGGGTGCTGATGGCGTAATGGTATTTTCATCAAATTAGTAATGCTTTGAGGGACTCAGCTTCAAATCCTGCCTCTGCGATTGTAGAATCAAATGATGACCATAAAACCATTCAATTGTTGTACAAACCCATTTGGCTTACTAACTTCCTTTAGTGAAGAACTGCTGTGCATACCTGGTCTGGCTTACATGTCACCCCAGATCCACAGCAACACAGCTGACTCATAAATGCCCTCTAAAATAGTCTATTAAGCCACTCAGTTCATCAAATCTATACAAAGCCAATGAAAATAAATTAAACCAGACACACTGCCTGGCATCAACCTAGGCACTGTAAATGAAGATTGCAACCCCAGACCTGAGGAATGTGATAAGTCCATTAATGGTTTGGGCCACAATTGGGAGAGCTATCTCTGACTAGTCAAGCAGCAGTCACGCGCACACCTCATTCATAATATCCAAGGCACAATGCTTGCCTCACAGCAGTGGTAGTGACGCAATGATATACAGTCAGGAGGAAGTGACTGTGGGAGTCCTCAGCATCGACTCGGGACTCCATTAAGTCTCATGGCACTAGGTTAAACATGGGCAAAGAAACTTCTTGCTGATTATCATCTATCCCCCAAACAGGTGAATCAGTACTCCTCCAGGTTGAACATTGCTTGGTGAACCAAAAGACAAAATGCTGGAAAATCTCAGGTCTGGCAGCATCTCTGAGGAGAGAAAAGAGCTGCCATTTCATCAAAATGGCCCTTTGTCAAAGCATTGGTGTGATTTTTGACAGAATCATCTGGACTCAAAACATCAATTCTTTTCTCTTACAGATGCTGCCAGACCTGCTGAAATTTTCCAGTGTTTTCTCTCTTAGTTTCAGATTCACACTTGACACCAAGTATGATTTCTCTTCCTCCCCTCCAAATCCCAGCATCTATCTGACACAATCTCCTATCACCATGACATTACCCCATTAGGTTTTAATTTGTGCTTTTGTCCCAACACACTTTGATGGTACTACTACTAGATGATTCCAGATCTTGCAATCATTCCCTTGATTCTGCCAAACTTTCAAACCCACTCCAGTACTGCCACACACTATGGTATTGCAACCATGAGACCTCTTCCCTCATTCCCTACCACTATCCTTTCACCTGTGTCACACCCTGAAATAGTATTCCCAGATGATGGTGCTTCCTCTGATGATACTTCCCACTGCCACTGGAGCAATTATATTTCAGGATGCTCTTCCTTTACTTTGGCATCCTGATACACACTTACTCAAACTCTGCACACCTATCCTATTTCTACACATAGACTAATGAAATATCTTAAATGGATTCACAACCAATTTCTGCAAATTATTCAGAGAGAAAAGGAAAGGGTTTCACTGGGGTGATTAGAAATTTTTGCACAGACTTGTTGAAAAGTTAATGAGCAAAGAGAAAATTGAAAAATGCAATTCAGCAGAAACTAAATATAAAATATTTTCAGTATCATAATGACATAAAAGTGGACATCTGACTAAGAAGGAAAATCATGAAAGGTGCAAATGAGCTCAATTAAGATGAGCCCAGGAAATATTTAGACATTTCTATTTCTGCTATATACCCACAAAGGAAGACAGATTTCCAAATAACTAAACTAAATAAAATTAGAATTTCTAAATAAAAGGGCTCAAAACACCATCTCCAGAGATAAATGGTATTTATCCCACAGTGCTGGGCGAAGTAAGGAGATTTGAGGGAAACTGGCAGCTTTTATGAGGCACTTCATGGACAAAAGATTGAAAATGTGCTCAATACAAAATAGATACTGACAGATATAGACCCATTTCATGCAAAGTAAGAGAATTGGTTATCAGGAGTACAGTTGAGCTTTATAGCTGCAATAATTATCTGCTATACATAAGCCAACATGGGTTCAGAAAGGGGGGATTATTGTCTGATCCATTTCCTTCGTTGATGAAACTTTGAACTTTGGTAAGCTGTACAGTATGACTTTTTGACACAGTTTCATAAAAATCCTAATGTTAAAAGTCGAAACTGAAGGAAGCGGTGTAAACCTTGAAGTGGATAAAATCTGTTAGAGTCAGAGGTTTACAGCATGGAAACAGATCCTTTGTCCCAACTTGCCCATGCTGTCCTTTTTTAACCACTAAGCTAATCTCAATTGCCTGCTTTTTGCCTCATATCCCTCTATACCAATCCTACCCATGTAACTGTCTAAATGCTTTTAAAAGACAAAATTGTACTACTACCTCTGACAGCTTGTTCCAGACACTCAATCCTCTATGTGAAAAAAATTGCCCCTCTGGACCTTTTCTTATCTCTCCCTCTCACCTTAAACCTATGCCCTCTAAATTTAGACTTACTTACCTTTGAGCAAAGATGTTGACAGTTACCTCAAATATAACCCTCGTTATTTTGTAGACCTCTATAAGACCATCCCAAAGCTTCATACGCTCCAGAGGGGAAAAAGTCCCATTTTATCCAGCCTCGTCTCATAACTCAAACCATCAAGATCTGGTGCATCCTAATAAATCTTTTTTGTACTCTTTCTAGTTTAGTATTCTCTCTATAATAGGGTGACCAAAACTGTACATAGTATTCCAAGTGTGACTTTACCAATGTCTTGTACAACTTCAACAAGATGTCCCAACTCTTATGAAGGATAATGTTGAATATTTTTTTGAGGAGTTCTATTGAATGAGTGAGGAAGAGTAAGATGCAGAATTGAGCCCCCACGCCAGACATTGTTTTCAATTTACATAAATTACCTGGATTAAGTGTTTGTAATGCAAAGTGGTAAAATTTGCACATCATACAAGTAGATAGATGGGTAGGGAACATGAAGACGCAACTCGGAAAATGAGTCAAATGAAAATGCCGCTAGCAAAATGATGGAAGGGATTGTTGACTGCTGTCAAGCAGCACTTCTCAGCAATAATCTGCTCACTGATACTTACTCTGTGTTCTGTGAGGGCTACTCAGTTCCTGACCCCATTACAACTTTGGTCTAAATATGTACAAAATAAATGAACTTGAGATGATATTGAGGCCTCATTTGAGCGAGAGTGGCAGAAAGAAACAGTTGCAAAATTGGAGCCAATGAGAATTAAAGGAAAAGCACTCCATTGGTTGGAATGATATCTGAGGTAAAGAAAGATAGTTGTGATTATTGAGGGATAGTCACCTTAGTCCAGGGAATTGCTATAGGAGTTCCTTAAGGTAGCATTCTTGGCCAAAACATCTTTAGCTGTTTCATCAATGACTTTCCTTCCATCATAAGTTCAGAAGTGGGGATAAGGTCAAAAGATGGGGATGTACAATCATCAGTAAACTATGTTCAGCAGCTTTGTGACACTTCAGTTACTGAAACAGTCTGTGTCCACATGCAGCAATACCTGGACAACAGTCAGGCTAGGGCTGATAAGTAGCAAGTACCATGCAACTGCCAGGCAGTGATCATCTCCAATGAGAGAGAATCTAACCATCTCCCCATTGCATTCAATGGCACTATCACAGTAAATTATCATTTATTCAATTTTCATATATAAACATGAATGTAACACAGTAAAAACAGTAGATTTTTTGAGAACTGCAGTACAAAAATATATGTCCTAAAAGATTAAGATAGCATAGTTTTGAAAAAACATGACAACCGCTCCAATGAATGTTCCCCACTATCAACATCCTATGGGTTACCATTGACCCAAAACTGAATTAGGTCACCATATAAATACTGTGGCTACAATACAGGTCAGTGGCTAGGAATTCTGTGGCAAGTAACTTGCCTCCTGACTCCTCTTCCTTTCCCCAAAACTTGTTCGCTATCAGAAATGTGATGAAATGCTCTTCAGAAAGGCAGCAGTTGCATGAGAACACCACTAACTGTGAGTTAGCCTGAAACCACAAATCGTTCTGACTTGAAATTATATCATCATTCCTTCACTGTTGCTGAATCAAAATCCTGGACTCTGTAACTGCACTGAGGGTACACCTAACCACATTAACTGCAGCAGTTCAAGAAGGCAACACTCTGCCACCTTCTTGAAAGTGATTGGGGATGGGTGATAAATGCTGGCTTAGCCAGCCAAGCTCCAATTCATGAACAGATTCAAAAAAAGTAATGAAATATTCTTTCATAGAACATAGAACAATACAGCACAGAACAGGCCCTTCGGCCTTCGATGTTGTGCCGACCAAAATAAAAAGCAATGCCCCTCCTAACTAAACCATTCCCTTCTCATCCATATACTTATCAACTAACCTCTTAAACGCCACCAAACTTGGCGCATCTACAACATCTGCAGGCAGGGCATTCCACTCCCTAATCACTCTTTGAGTAAAGAACCTACCTCTGATATCCGTCCTATAACTCATACCCCTTAATTTAAAGTTGTGTCCCCTCGTGCTAGCTTTCTCCATCCTAGGAAAAAGGCTATCACTGTCCACCCTATCCAAACCTCTAATTATCTTATATTCTTCAATAAGATCCCCCCTTAGCCGCCTCCTTTCTAACGAAAACAACCTCAAATCCTTCAACCTCTCTTCATAGGACCTGCCCTCCATACCAGGCAACATCCTCGTAAACCTCCTCTGTACCCTCTCCAATGCCTCCACATCTTTCTTATACTGTGGGGACCAGAACTGCACACAATACTCCAAGTGCGGCCGCACTAGAGTTTTGTACAGTTGCAACATGATGCTGCGGCTCCTAATTCAATCCCCCTACCAATAAAAGCTAAGACTCCATATGCCTTCTTAACAACTTTATCCACTTGACTGCCTACTTTCAGTGATCTATTGACACATACACCAAGATCCTTCTGTTCCTCAACACTATTAACAGCCCTACCATTAGCCCTATACTCTACACATTTATTGTTCCTGCCAAAGTGCATTACCTCACACTTTTCCACATTAAACTCCATTTGCCACCTCTCGGCCCAGCTCTGCAACTTGTCCAATTCACTCTGTAAACTAAAACACCCCTCTTCACTATCTACCACACCACCAACTTTAATATCATCTGCAAATTTACTGATCCATCCCTCAATACCCTCATCCAGATCATTTATAAAAATTACAAACAGCAGGGGCCCCAAAACAGACCCCTGAGGCACACCACTTGTCACTGAACTCCACGATGAATATCTCCCATCAACCACCACCCTCTTCTTCTATCTGCCAGCCAATTCCTAATCCAATTAGCTAAATCACCCTCTATTCCACACATCTGCATTTTCTGTAGAATTCTTCCATGGGCCACCTTATCAAACGCCTTACTAAAGTCCATATATACTACATCAACCGCCTTACCCCCATCCACCCCTCTGGTCACTTTCTCAAAAAACTCAATGAGGTTAGTAAGGCATGACCTACCCTTCACGAAACCATGCTGACTATCCCCAATCAATTCATTTCTCTCTAAATAACTATAAATCCTATCCGTAATAATTCTCTCCAATACTTTGCCCACAACAGAAGTAAGACTCACTGGCCTATAATTCCCTGGAAGGTCTCTCTTTCCCTTCTTGAACAATGGGACCACATTCGCTATCCTCCAGTCCTCCGGAACCACACCCGTAACCAACGAGGACCTGAAGATCATAGCCAGAGGCTCTGCAATCTCCTCTCTTGCCTCCCAGAGAATCCTAGGGTAAATCCCGTCCGGCCCAGGGGACTTATCCAACTTCAAACCCTCGAATTTCTAACACATCCTCCCTATCTACTACAATACTCCCCAATTTGCAACCCTGTACCTCAGTGCTCTCCACCGCTACATTTCCAGCACTCTGCGTGAATACCGAAGAGAAATATTTATTCAGTGCCTCACCAATCTCTTCAGGCTCCACGCACAACTTCCCACTGCTGTCTATGACTGGCCCTAATCTTGCCCTAACCAATCTTCTATTCCTTCTGCTTTCCTTTTGGAGGGAGGCACAAAAGGGCAGTAGAAAAATGTAACTTCTTGCTCAACTATAGTTTTGATTCAGTACAAATAATTTTCACCCTTGGATTTTGTATCTGCAAACTCTTGCCATTTAGAACTGCCATTTTATTAAGTTAGCACTGAACATCAGGAACTGCTTACATTATAATGGACCCACTGTCATTGGCATATGGATAGGAATGCATTTAGGTCCACCTTCATTCTAGCTACACATAGTTTACAAATTCCAGTTTACAAATAAAACCAAGGTTTATTCACACCCTCCTCACATTACTTCTGTTGAAGTCAATTTGCATATAACTTTGCAGTTAAGTTGGAAATTCAAACCATCATTTGTTTTAAATGCACCAAACCTTTCAGAAGGCAAATCACCAAACAAACTTTAGCAAATTGCGTGCTGAGTGGCTGTCTGTTACTGTGTGACAAGGTAGGATCCATGAAAAAAAAGGTATGAACTCTCACTCAAACTAATAGCTTTCAGGTATTGGTTTTATAAACAGCTCATTGGAGTGGTTATCATGTTTTTCAAAACTATGCAGTATTAATCTTTTAGGACATACTTTTTATGTACTGCACTCCTCAAAGACCCACTGTTTTGTACTTTTACATTTATATCTGAAAGTTGAATAAATGATGATTTACTGTGATAGTCAGCTTGTTGTGGAGTTAAAACTTCCTATTCATTCAAAATAAGAAAATAATCTGCCATGATTTAAAATTTCCTTCAGTATGTGGAATTTGCTGATTATTAATAATACTTCTATAAAAAACAGAACTGGAAGAAAATGTAATTCATTGTTATTTCTTAATTTCTTTGTTGGAGAGACATTAATGCATGAGGTCATTTTGAGACATTTTTCAATGTCAATAAAAAGTGGGCAGTACAGTGTAGTAAGCATCTTAAGTGTTGATGCTATTTGCAATGCAGCAGGATTGGTAGTCTACTGGACCTGTTATATTTAATGGTTGAATTAATTGATGCTATTTTGTGCTCTTTATTTTCCTTTAACAGATATATGAATGAATTGAACAGGTAATGACCAGAAAATGATAGGGTGAAGCTTTAAGAACAGACCTTGTTAAACATTTGTTCTAGTAAAATATTGCAAGTGTTAATGCAGTCGGCATTTTATGATTTTGTTTTCTTTCCTTCCATCATTGCAGTCAAATTTTGAACTATCTATACATAAAATACACAGTTACATTGAATCTATAACACACAAACAGGCCTTCAGGCTCAAGTGGACTCTTGCACCATGTGCACTCCACCCAACCGTCTCTCTGCACACCCTTTTATTCCTTTCTTTTTCCATTGTGTTCATCTGGTTTCCCCTTAAACATCCTTGTGCTACTTGCCTTAATGATTTTTTTATGGTTGCTCTTTCCCTGTAGAGTGATAGCATTCTCCTGAATTCCCTATAGGATTTACCTTAGATTTTGTCTCCCCTCAATTGGAAACATTTTCTCTAAGTCTATCCCTCCAAATATTTGTCTAAAAATCTGCCAGATCAACCCTCAACCATTTTTTAAAATCCCGAGTATATTCAGTCTCTCAGTAGTTCTCATCTCCCAGTTCTAGTTTCACCTTTTTGAGTTCTTGCCTCAGCATATTATGCTGTGGTGTTACCACAGTTTTGTTAAAAACTGGTAAAACTTATTTTCAAAAGCTAGCCCCGTAACCTTTGCATAAAATTCCACAAAATTACTTCCTTTTGATTTTTTTCAGCACTTGGGCATTTTTGGCTAAATTTCCCTTCCCTCTGTCTTTCTGCAATTATTTTCTTTAACTACCAGTTTGATGTTTTTGTAGTCAAAGAACCAGGTACATAATGTGTTTCCAGGCTGCTGCAATGCTCAGTGGTTAACCTTAAGGAGGTACTAAGACAATCTTAATGTGACACTTCTCATGGTTTCCTTTTCCTTTGTCGCTCCTTGTGATTAGGAGATGCTGCAGTATTTGCTTGCTGCCTTCTTGCTCTCTCTGCTTAGATTCTAATTAAGGACAGATTCTGTAGCCTTTGAATTGTCTCTCATTTCCAGTGGGACTTCTGTGCATTAGCAATAGAACCACTTTTCAAAGATGATACTTTCTACTTCAATAAAATAAAAAGGTTGCTTAAATTATATTAATCTTTGTGACTTAGTTTGTGTCTATTGCTCATATAATTATAGGAAGTATTAATATTTCATGGCAAGGCTTCACACAAATCGCCATGGGGAAAGTAATGCTTAACTAATAGAAGAAAATGCTACAAAAATGTTTATGCAATTCTTATAGTTTTGGGAAAAGAAACTCTGAAATCTGTCTCAAACTAACCAAACCTTTTCTTGCACAATTTAAGCGCAGTATTGCAGTAGTGAGTGCAGTTATTGTCATTACGTGCATACATATGGGAGTTATACAGCAAAGTGCGCAAACATCAGCAAAGCAAATAATCAGTTAATCTGTTTACATAATTTTGATTGAGGAAAGGGAGATGAATCTATTTCAATCAGTGTTATGTCATCTATAATTTCCAACTGACTGGAAAAGGCAAAAGAAATTTGGTTTAACATTTTCATCAGAAGGATCACACCAACCACAGATTTATAGTGCCGTGCCACCCTCGTCCTTGGCACTATTTTACAATTGCCATGGAAAACAACTGCCTCAGATGGGCTACCTATACCAGCTGGCGGGGGTATTCATGTATATCTTCACCTTCTCTTTACACCAGTCTGAGGTCCCTACCTGCTTCAAGAAAACAATCATCAGCCCAGTACCAAAGAAAAGCCAGACAAGTATGCCTTAATGACTATCCAGTGGCTCTGACATTCTTCGTTATGAAGTGCTTCAAAAGGTTAGTCATATCACAACTCAGTTCCTGCCTCCCAGACTGCCTAGGTCCACTACAGTTTGCCCATCACTGCAACATGTCCACAGCAAATGCCATCTCTCTGGCCCTACATTCAACTCTGGAACACCTGGATAATAAAGACACCTGTATCAGGTACCTAGTAATAGACTAGAGCTCAGTGACTCATCCGAAATTTGTGACTTGGAGCTTGGCTCCTCCAACTGCAGCTGGATCCTAGACTCCCTAACCCACAGACTTTAGTCAGTAAGGACAGGCAACGTCACCACCTCCACAATCATCTTCAGCACCAATGCTCCACAAAGCTGTGTCCTCAGCCGCTTACTATACTCCTTATACACTTTTGATTGTATGGTCAGATTCCCTTCCAACTTGACTTTCAAGTTTTCTGATGACGCCACCTTTGTGAGTCAGACTTCAAACAATGATGAGACACAATACAGAAAAGAGATAGAGAATCTGATGAACTGGTGCAACAACACTAATTTCCCTCAAGGTCAACAAAACGAAGGAGATAGTTAACAACTTCAGGGAGTATGGTAGAGGGTGTGCACCTATCTGCATCAATGGGGGCAAAGTAGAAATGGTCAAAAGTTTCAAGTTTCTAAGTATCCAGATCAACAACAAATCTGTCCTGACTTCCAAATAGAAGTTATAGTTAAGAAAGCCCATGATGTCTCTAATTTCTCAGAAGAGTAAGGAAATTGGCATGTCCACTACAACTCCCGTCAACTACAAAGGGTCGAGATTGAAGCCCAGTCCATCATGCATACTGGCCTTCCATCCAGTTTTGCTGCCTTGGAAACAACCAGCATAATCAAAGACCGCACGCATCCCGGACATAAGCTGTTCCATCTTCTGTTGGGAAAAAGACACAAAAGTCTGGAGGTGATGTACTAATCAACTCAAGAATGTCTTCTTCCCTGCTGCCATCAGATTTTGAATAGAACTAGTTGCACTAAGTTGATCTTTCTCTATACCTTAGCTATGACTATAATACAGCATTCTGCACTCTCTACTTTGGTATGCTTTGTTTGTACAGTGCCCAAGAAACAATATTTTTCATTGTATACCAATACATGTGACAATAAATCAAAAAACCTTCTACAAATGCACCATAGAAAGCACTCTTTTTAGCTGTAACACAGCTTGATATGGTTCCTGCTATGTCCAAGACTGCAAGAAACTACAAAGGGTCATGAATGAATCCCAGTCCATCATTCAAACCATCCACTGACACTGTCTACACTTCCTGCTGCCTCAGAAAAGCAGCTGGCATAATCAAGAACCCCAAGCACCCCAGACATACTCCATTGCACCTTCTTTCCTTAGGAAAAAGATACAAAAGTCTGAGGTCACATACCAACCAACTTGAAAACAGCTTCTTCCCTGCTACTATTAGACCTTTGAATGGACCTAGGATTAAGTTGATCTTTTTCTGTGTCCTGGCTGTGACTGTAACACTACACACATTCTGCACATTCCTTTCCTTCCCTATGTATCGTATGCTTTTCACTATATATCAATACATGTGACAATAAATCAAATCAAATGAAGAGCTGAGGAATGTATTCAGTGCTCTGGTCAATATTTATCATTCACTCAACAATACTAGGAGCAGATTAACTGTCCAATTGTGGGACCTTTATGTAAATTAAGGTAGTCTATTTAAGTCACTACACTTAAATTGATTCTTTGTTTGTGCAGTGCTTGGGCTAAGAAGATGAAAGGCACTATATAAATGCAAATCTGTTCTTGCATAAATAGCATTCAGTTTGTTCAGTTGCATTACAATTTATTTTTAGTATTCAGTGTTTTCTCGTGTAGTGTATGTAAATTAATAAATATTTACAAATTTAAGTCTGATCATGTTTATAATCTTGGGTTTCAAGATTAAGTAATATCAGCAGTACTAGTCTATCTAAATTATTTTTAAAAAGCAGGTCTGCAATTGTGAATTATGCTATTGATGCAAAAGACTATACGTCAAAAAGTGCTGTTCAGACAAATGTGATCTTAATATTTTAAGTGGCTAAGAAAAGAGTTGGTATTCTAAGCTAAGACATATATTTGAAATGAAATGCAGTGATAAGCTAGATTCCAATCAATACATTGCAAACCTCATTGCTACATTTTTCTTAGGCTATGTTGCTGATAATTTGTATTCATTATTAAACAGCTGCACTAACTAATCAGATGTTCAAAATGCAGTTTCCACAAACAGTTTTGCCAATGAATATTCATAGAAATTATGTGCAACAAATAAGGTTTGCATTCCTGTTTTTTTTTAAATTAAATAATGTAACATGTTGGAACACAAAGTCATCAGGTGGCGCCACCATATGGCTATAAGCAGGTTTGATGCATCTTGCTGCTTAATTCTGAAATTCTGCTCTCAAGTCAAGAAACTCAGGCAGTTATCCGAAAGGAGAAAGCAAATTGCACAGCCTGATTGGTCAGAGTTTTGCACTTTCGAGCAGCTATTTAAGAGTAGTATTGGCAGAAAGCTGGGAATAGACTTCTGAATAAATACCAAGAAAATCATTCAAAAATTAATCATGTACGGTTAGGTACATATTCCAGAATTCTGTCTGATTTATTTTCCTTAGGCAAATCAACTTTAGAGAATCTTTCCTCATAATCAATTAGGTCGGACAGAGACAATGATGTTTGATTTGTGTGCAGTCCGTAGAAGGAAAATACTTGATGGTCTTAATTTAGCTGCTGTTTTCTCATTCTCTTTCTTTTCCCCCTCTCTTTGCTTTTTTTCTTTTATTAGCTACCTCTCAAAGTTTCAAAGTCTTGATGAGAGAAAAGGATAAGATACTGCAGAAAAGGGGCTTTAATGAATTCCACCATCCTCCAAAATCTTAAAGATCTGTATCTGGACATCTCTTAATCTCCTGAACTTCCTTTTGCTTTTTGTCCTCCACTCATATATAGATGGGGCCACGTTCTTTATAATTTCGTGTTGTGCTGGGAGTTGATTGTGTGAGGGGAAACATTTATTTCCTTTGTAGTGGTCTATTTGACGCAGGTTTGTTTTGACAGACGGTCTGTGTCACCAGCTATGTTTTAATGTAGTTGGAGAATTAGGACACAACTTTAATATTTGGGTAATTTCATGAAAAACATCTTGTTTAAAGAAGAGTTGATAAGCATGAAAAGGTTTATTTCAAGAAGATTTCTACACTACTCAATAACCTCAAAGAAGTTGAGTGTTCCGAACATATACCTAACAATATTATAAAAAAAATACTGTGCAAATCCAATTTTTCACTTTTCTTCCAAAATGTTTAGCTTTTGCCAGAAATAGACAGAATGAGGCTAATTTACATTTACTAGTCTTTCAGTCTCGATTAATTAAGAACTTATGTAAATCCAGCCAAAATTATAATTATGCTAAAAGTATACATTTCTGGGTCAGCTGACAAACATTATCATTCACAGCTCCATTTACAGATTTAGATACGTACAACGAGATAAACTGATGATAGGACTAAAAAATTTTACATCTTGCTTGCTTTAAAATTTAAAATACCTGACAGGGGACAAAAACCCTTATAACCAGTGACAAACATTTTGTTTGTTTGGCAAGCTTCGTGTCAATGAAGGAGGAAACTAATAAGATGTGATTCAAAACAACCTGTGAAAAGATGCAGAGCATAAGGTAAGTAGTGAAGCAGCTCAGTATCTAGTCCTCCACTTTTTGAAACAAAAAGTTAATATGGAAGACATGGGGGAATTTCAGAGGTTCAATGCACCTTAATTGCTAAAGGCTATTAGAAATGCAAATTTGTACTCTGTTTTAGTAAATACATAAAATATAAAAGTTTAAGATGTAATAATGAATGTGTATAAAAGTAAATATGGAGGTAATGGTGGTGGGTTGTTCCAGAATTGCTGCAGTCAGTGTGATACAGGTACTCCCCTGGAATTTTAGTTCAGGGTTTTGACCTAGCAACAATGAAGAGGTGGTGATGTATGTTCAATTTGGGAAGGTTTGTGATATAGAACATTATAGCGTAGTATAGGCTGTTCGGTCCTCGATATAGTGCCGATCAGTGTTAAATCTTGGCCCACACCAAAGTTAGAATCAGTAATTTATCCTTCATACAACCAACCTAGAGCAGTCAATGGTTCACAGACATGTGAATAGTTATTTAAATTACTTACCTCATTAGAGGAAGTAGCTGCTCACGTGCCTCTTCTGTAAGAGTGTGGTGACAGGTAGCACAAAGGTATTATCGAAAACCGCATTGTTCCTCTTACCCTTGAAACACTTGTAACAGTAATGATATTTATTATGTAGGTCAGGATTTTGTAGAGAGTGGGAAACACACCCCGCTTCTGACGCCCTTTGGAGCATTAACTGGCTGGAGACAGGCCTTCTGCCCTGATCTGGGGATTATGCCCCATTTCAGCAGCTCTCAAACCCCAGCAGCACCACTAAGAGTAGGCCACAGTTGGAACTATACTCAATAATCCCAGCAAAGAGGAGTCAGGTACTGGTTGGAAGGCCAGTACTGGAGGAGGTCTCTTGGCAGGCCAGGCAGAAGAAAATGGGTCCCAATTAGCAGAGAGGGTCCATGAGGGAGGGGCCCACACCTTCCTGTGCAAGGCCTCAGCAGGTAAACAGCTGTGTTCCACACTAACCGCCCCCCCTCCCTCCCCGCCACATTGGATTTCTACTGTTGGCTGAAAGTTGTAGCCAGCTTGTTAAGTTAATGCTCTTTAAGGACAATATACTGTAGCCAACTAAGTGACTAACAAATTAATTTTCTTCTGAAACAAGGGACTCTAGAAACAATGGTAGCAGTTGTGCTTCATGGTTTTCCAAATGTACTATTGTAGTGTTTGAAGCATTTAAGGAACATTTTCAACAATATTAAGAAATATAGGGGACAAATCACTTTCTGGTTTGCACCTAGGATTCATAAATTTCCTGGTCCCATCCCTCTAAAACGTGGTCAGAAGTTTAAACAGACACCAGCATATTGTCTTACACTTTCTAGTGGCGGGGCATGTGGTAGCAAAAGCAGAAGTATGGACCATAGGAATAATAATTCTGGCAATATTTTCTGTTTTCTTCTTTTATCATACTGCCTTTTTTGCTTAGGTCACAATTATTTAAAATGTTTCCCAGTTACCGTTATGCCCCCAACAGGTTTCCCAGTCCAACATTGATCTCATATCTTACATATTTAGGAGGAGGGATGGGAATGTGGATTTACACCAGGAAGCATGTAATACTGCAAGATGTGTAAATAAAGGTAAACCTTATTCACTACTGATGCAACTAGGATGTCGGAATGCCAAATTAACATCAGTGTTGGCAATATCCTTGGAAATCACAATATGTTGTATTTTCATTGGCACTGCAGAAGGGAAAGCATGTCAGGGTGATCACAACATAGCTTGATCGAGAGCTGCTGAGATACTGCCAAAGTTAAAGTTTATTTATTAGTTACAAGTAAGGCTTACATTAACACTGCAATGAAGTTGCCATGAAATGACATTTCCATATGAGTGCAGTGACCATGGAGGGTTGGGGTGGGGATGGCGGGGAGAAGAGAGAGAATATATACCTTCAAAGAGTCTGGATCACCAGGCTGTGGAGGTGCTCTGAAACCTTCTGCAAAGATGTCTGTCACGTCCAATCACACCAACAGTCAGCCCTATTGCATGTAACTTTTAGATAAGTATTCCCATATGTGTTTACTGAGATTGAAATGAGGCAATACAAAGTCTTGAAAAATTAATTATTTTTATTCAAAAAAATGGAATCAGATTTGAGAGAGGTATATAACATTCTGAGGAGATCATAGACATTCAAAGGGAACAGATTGTTTCCGTTGTGTGAATGATCGAGAATGCGAAGACATAGATCTAAAAATATATGCATGAGATTTAGAACTATGACCAAGAGGAATATTTTTACATAGAAGATTATGAGCCTTACTGGAGTTTCTGATTGAAGCAGAGACTATGTCAACATTTAAGAATGGATTAAATAGGTAATTGGAGGTAAGAGGAGAGTTATGTGATCTAAGAACAGAGCAGGCACGTTAGATTCAGACTAAAGCTTGTATGAAGGATATAATGGTTACCAGGTCTATTCCTATATTTTAATTTCTGTATAATTGTTTGGTTTTTATAAACAAATTTATGTAAATTGTATTTGAATATTTTTTTAACCATTTTCTGTCTCCTTTTTAGAATAATAAAGTAGATTTCATTGGAGACTGAAAAAAAATTGTTATTCAGCTCTCAAATCCCAGTGACGAATCCCAAGACATTATGCATTTTAGAAATGCTTAGACTTGCATACATGCAAACTCTACAGTGCAGAAAGATCTTTTGGCCCATTTAAGTATCAACTGGCAGCAATCCTACACAGATCCTGTCCCCGTAAGCCCAAGTATTTACTGTGATAATTTCCTTGACATTAAACGGCAATTTAGCACAGCCAAGCAATCTAACCTGTACATCTTTAGATTGTGGCCAGAAACTGGAGCACCTGGAGGAAACCCACACAGACATGGGGAGAACATGCAAAATCCACACACAGCCACCAAAGGCTGGAATCGAGCCTGGGTCACTGGTGCTATGAGACAGCAATGCTAACCACCATGCCACTATGTTGCCCAGATTTAAGGATTTTCTTACAGCTAATGATTAACACAGAGCAAAAATATTAAGTCCAAACTAAGGCTTTGGATTAGAATTAAAGTTTTCACATGAGAACTAATGATATTTTTTCATTTAATACAATTGTAAATATGATTTACTTTTTTGTGTAGTAGCAGTTTAGAAATTATCTATGAATTTTCCCAGCAGTTGCTGATTATTTTGGGCATGACATTCATGAACTTTAACAGTGTGTTTGAAATTAAGCTCAATAATGGCTAGAAATTCATATTGATAGTAATAGCAGATGAATAACTGTTTAGGTATAATTCCTTTCTATCCCATTTTAAAGGAGTCCAAATGCAACAAGACCTAGACAATATCCTGGCCTAACAAGTGACATTCATGCCCACAAATGCCAGGCAATGAATATTTGATCTATTGTCACATGTATTAGTATACAATGAAAAGTGTTGTTTCCTGCATGCTACACAGAAAAAGCACACCTTTACATAAAAAAGAGAAAGATAGAGTGCAGAAGCTAGTGTTTCCAGCAAGGGAATATGGTAATACTATTGCCACTTGATATTCAATAGTATTACCATCGCTGACTCCCCTACAATCAACAGCCTGCGGGCTACCAATGACTAGAAACTCAACTGGACTAGCTAGATAAGATAGCAGGTCAGAGGCTAAGAATCTTATGGCAAGTAACTCACTCGTGACTTCCTAAAGCTTGTCCATAATCTCAACAAGACGCAAGTCGGGATGTGTGCAGTTCTAACAACACTCAAGAAGCTTGACCACCATCCAGGACAAAGCAGCCACTTAATTGACATCCCATCCATAAACATTCACTCAGTCCCCCACCCCACCATTATCCAGTAGCAATAGTGTGCATCATTTACAAAATGCACTGCAGTAACTCACCAATGCTCCTCAGACAGCACTTCCAGTCTCACGATCATTACCATCTAGAAGGACAATGGCAGCAGATACTTGAAAGGAGCACTTGGCAGTTCCTCTCCAAGCCCCTCATCATCCTGACTTGGAAATATATTGTTGTTTCTTCGCTGTCATTGAATCAAACAGTACTGTGGGTGTATCTATTTCACGTGGATTTGCAGTGGCCCAAGAAGGCAACTCACCACCAACTTCTTATGGGCAATTGGCAATAGTCAGTCAATGCTGCTTAGCCAGTGAAACCCACATCCCTTGAATGATTTGATTTAATTTATTTTTGTCAGATGTGTTGGTATATGGTGAGAAATATTATTCCTTGCATGTTATACACACAGAGTATATTGTTCATAGCGTATACAGGGGAGAAGCAAAAGATATCATGCAGAATATAGTGTTGAGTCATTGCTAGGACTTAATATAAGCCCATTCAAAAGATGGCAGCAGGGAAGAAACAGTTTTTGAGTTGGTTGGTATGTGATCTTAGACTTTTGTATTTCCTTCCCAACGGAAGAAGGTGAAAGAGAGTATGTCCGGCGTTTGTGGGGTCCTTGATTATGTGGCTGCTTTTCTGAGGCAGTGGAAAAATAAAAAAAGTGTGTTTAAAACATTGCTAAGAGTAACATGTGCATAAGATGATATTTGAGATTGAACAATTAATCCCCTCTGCCTTCTGTTTTACATAAACACTCCAGTCTTTTCAAATCTGCCTTCATATTTATATACTCTCATGTTGAACAACGTTACTGAATCTTTTATTACTTCAATGAGCTTCATTGATGCTCAAAATTTTGTTTAATAATATTAAAATTGTATATAGTTCCACCATTATGTCAACTTCCATAAAACACGAAGTTCCCTTAGCCTTAATTTTGCTGTTTCTGCTTAATGTCTTGTCAATCTAATCTTTCCAAAATTCCCGTCTTCTATATCACTCAATTTTCTCCATTCAATTATTTTCTCTTGTTTATCATACTATACTTCTGCTGAGCTGATCATTCACATTTAAGTTACCTGTGATCTATTTTATTACTCATAATTAGGTGTAGCATCATATTGCCATAACCATAAGACATACTGTTATACTATAGAGGCAGAGGGATGAAGGGTGGGTGGCGGGGGGTGATTGGGGTTGGTATTGCTAGTCAGGGAAAATGTTGCAGCAGAAGATAGGCAAGACAGATTAGAGGGCTTGTCTATTGAGGTTATGTGGGTGAAGCTGAGAAACAGAAAAGGTATGACCACATTGATGGGGTTGTATTATAGATCATCCAATAGTCAGCGAGAATTGGAGGAGGAAATCTGCAGAGAGATAACAGCCAACTGCCGAAAAGTTGTGATAGTAGGGGATTTTAATTTTCCACATACAGATTGGGACTGCCATACTGTTAAAGGTCTAGATGAGGTGGAGTTTGTAAAATGTGTTCAGGAAAATTTTCTGAATCAATATATAGAGGTACCAACTAGAGAGGATGCAATATTAGATCTCCTATTAGGAAATGAGTTAGGGCAAGTGAAGGAAGTGTATGTAGAAAACACTTTGGTTCCAGTGATCATAACGCCATTAATTTCAACATGATCATGAATGAAGGTAGATCTGGCCCTTGGGTAGAGGTTCAGAACTGGAAAAAGACCAAAAAATGGCTGGACTTGCGGATAGTGAGGAGCGTTGTCAGGTGATGCAGCAGGACATAGGCTGGTAGCTTGGGCAGATAGATGGCTGATATAATTCAATCCTGATAAATGCGAGGTGATGCATTTTGGGAGAAAGAATGTAGGGGGGAGGTATATGATAAAGGGTAGATCTATTAAGAGTATAGAAACACAGAGGGACCTGGGGGTGCAGTTGCACAAGTCTCTGAAGGTGGCAGAGCAGGTGGAGGAGGTTGTGAAGAAAGCATATGGTATGCTGCCTTTATAGGAAGGGGTATAGAGTACAAGAGCTTTAATGTTGCAGTTGTATAAAACATTAGTTAGATT
Source organism: Sphyrna mokarran (assembly GCA_024679065.1). Taxonomy (NCBI): domain Eukaryota; kingdom Metazoa; phylum Chordata; class Chondrichthyes; order Carcharhiniformes; family Carcharhinidae; genus Sphyrna; species Sphyrna mokarran. Next base: position 39,268,610 of record JAGIQG010000013.1, read on the forward strand.
CATTTGGAATACTGCATCCAGTTCTGGTCGCCTTATTACCGGAAGGACGTGGAGACTCTGGAGAGAGCGCAGAGAGGTTTACCAGGTTGCTGCCTGGTATGGAAGGTCTGAGTTACAAGGAGGTGTTAGGCAAATTGGGGCTGTTTGCCTCAGAAAGACATAGACTTGGAGGAGATCTAATAGAAGTGTACAAGATTGAGTATAGATAGAGTAAACAGGGTTAAGCTTTTTCCTATGATGGACTCAAACAGCACGAGGGGTCACGGGCTTAGGGTGATGGGGGTAAGGTAAAATTTAGATGCTAGAGGGAGTTTTTTCACATCAAGGGTGGTGGGGGTATGAAATGCGCTGCCAAGTGGTGGAGGCAGGCACTCTGGAGTTATTTAAGAGATACTTAGATGGGCACATGAACAGAATGGGAATGGAGAGGTATAGAAAACTGATTTAAAATAGGGATCATGAGCCTTGGGAGTCCCTGGGAAGTGTGTAAATAGATGATGATATTGATGTACTTGTTTTTATCCTACAAGTGCTTTGGTCCGCCTTGTTGCCTAACAAGGGGCATATACGCAATGGGTTGTGAGAGGGCTGCTCTTGGATTTTTTGAGAGTATCCTAGTGCTTCACGTCGTCAGTGTACGCTTGACCTGGACCATTTGATGAGCAACACAACAGCTCAGTGACTATCGCTGTGCTGTGCAGATACGTGGATTTGGGCCTGTGTGTGTGGGAGTTTGCGCATTCTCCCCGTGGATTTTCTCCAGGTGCACGGTTTCCTCCCACATCCCAAAAATGTGCTCTTAGACTAATTGGCAGAACAAATTCTCCCAAATTGTCTCGAATTTGGTTTCAATTCATAGATCTATAAACATAGACAGGAATCACAGGTAGAGATGGGAACATCGGGGTGGCGGTGCAGGCTCGTTGAGCCGAAGGGCCTGTTTCCCGTGCTATTTTGTTCTTTGTTCTTTAAATTTGAAGAAATCAGAAACAATCTTAAAAAGTGTGGATTGGAACAGGTTGTTCTCTGGCAAAAATGTGATTGGTAAGTGGGAGGCCTTCAAAGGCGAAATTTTGAGAATGCAGGGTTTGTACTTTCCTGTCAGGATTAAAGGCAAAGTGAATAAGAATAAGGAACCTTGGTTTTTGAGGGATATTGCACATCTGATAAGAGAGGATGTATGACATGTACAGGCAGCAGGGAACAATAAGATGCTTGAGAAGTATAAAAAATGCAAGAAATTAATTAAGAAGGAAATCAGGAGGTCTAAAAGAAGACATAAGGTTGCCTTGACAGTCAAAATGAAGGATAATTCTCAGAGCTTCTACAGATATATTAAGAGTAAAAAGATGGTAAGGGATAAAATTGGTCCTATTGAAGATCAGTGTGGTCAGTTTTGCATGGAACCAAAAGAAATGGGAGAGGTATTAAATGGGTTTTTTGCATCTATATTTACTAAGGAAACTGGCATGGAGTCTACGGAAATAAAGCAAACAAGTGGGGAGGTCATGGAACCTAAGCAGATCAAAGGGGAGGAGGTGCTTACTGTGTTGAGGCAATTCAGTATATAACTCCCCAGGACCTGACAGGGTATTCCCTCAGACCTTGAAGGAGATTAGTGTTGAAATTATAGTGGCTCTGGCAGATACGTTCAAAATGTCGGTATCCAATGGGTGAAGTGCCACATGTTTGGAGGATAGCTCATGTTGTTCATTGTTTAAAAAAGGCTCAAAAAGTAATCCAGGAAATTATAGGCTGGTAAACTTGATATCAGTAGTAGTAAATTATTGCAAGGAGTACTAAGAAATGGGATCTACAAACACTTGGATAGACAGGGACTTATTAAGGAGAGTCAACATGGCTTTGTGTGTGGTAAGTCATGTTTAACCAATCTATTAGTTTTTCGAGGAGGTTACCAGGAAAGTGGATGAAGGGAAGGTAATGGATGTTGTTTACATGGATTTCAGTAAGGCCTTTGGCAAGGCCCTGCATGGGAGGTTAATTAGAAAGGTTTAGTCACTAGGTATACATGGAAAGATAATAAATTGTATTAGACATTGGCTCAAGTGATAGTGGAGGATTCCTTCTTTGAGTGGAGGCCTTTGACTAGTGATGTGCTGCAGGATTCAGTGCTAGGTCCATTGTTGTTTGTCATCAATTATCAATGATCTGGATGATAATGTGGTAAATTTGCTGATGATTCAAAGATTGGAGGTATAGTGGACAGTAAGGAAGGTTGTCAAAGTTTGCAGAAGGATTTGGACCAGCTAGTAGAAAAAGGGACTGAAAAATGGCAGATGGAGTTCAATGCAGACAAGGTATTGCACTTTGGAAGGACAAACCAAGGTAGAACATACATGGTAAATGGTAGGACACTGAAGCATGTAGTAGAACAGAAGGATCTGGAATACCGATACATAATTCCCTAAAAATGGTGTCACAGGTAGCTAGGATCTTAGAGTGCTTTTGGAACATTGGCCTTTATAAATCAAAGTATTGATTATAAGAGTTGGAATGTTATGATGAAGTTGTATAAGACATTGGTGAGGCCAAATTTAGAATAGTGTGTGCAATTTTGGTCATCTAATTACAGGAAGTATATTAATAAGGTTGAAAGAGTACAGAGAAGATTTACAAGGATATTGCCAGGACTTGAGAAACTGAGTTACAGAGGTTGAATAGTTAGGACTTTATTCCCTGGAGCATAGAAGAATAAGAGGTGATTCGAAAGAGGTGTGTAAAATTATGTTGGGTATAGATAGAGTGAATGCAAGCAGGCTTTTTCCACTGAGCCTAGGGAAGAAAAAAATAGAGGATATGGGTTGAGGGTGAAGGGGAAAAAGTTTAAAGGGAATATCGGGGGGGGAGGCAGTTTTCACACAATGGTGGAAGTATGGAATGAGCTGCCAGATGAAGTGGTAAATCAGGCTCACTTTTAACATTTAAGAATATCTTGGAAAGTAGTTGGATGGGAGGAGTATGGAGAGATATGGTCCAGATGCAGGTCAGTGAGACTAGGCAAAAAAAATGGTTTGACGCAGCCAACAAGGGCCAAAAGGCCTGTTTCTGTGTTGTAGTATTCTATGAATATGTGGATAGTATGGAGGAAAAAAAAACACTGAAGTGGATGATCAGCCATGATCATATCAAATGGCAGAGTAGGCTGCATGAGCTGAATGGCCTACTCCTACGTTCTTAATTGTTCCTATTCATCTTCCCAATCCAGCTACAGATTATCTCTGATTTTCGTCTCACAATTAAAAAAGAGAGACCAGAATTTAAAAATTGATTTTTAGAAATTAATTGAAAAGTTCAGAGATATCAAAATGCTCGAAATGAGTGAGCACTCAACCAACCACAATATAAAATGGTTGCGAGCCTATTCGTGTCAGAAGAGAAGGAGAACTGATGCTTGGAGCCAACAGATTTTAGGTGGGCAGAAGATGTTTAGCTTTTGCATTTCAGTATAAATCTGGCAGCCTTTCTGTGCTGTTTCAGCAAGATTAACTTTATGGAACACATCCATGTTCTTGTTGGCTTATTACAACATGTGCTGATTCAACTACTGTACATGACACACCTATTTCTGTTCTTTCACTTCGTAGAAGAGTTGCTGATGTTCCCCATTATAATGCTTTTCACAGACTTTATTAGATTAATAAAAAGATTTATTAATAAGAACTGTACAATAATACAGCAGCCACATGTCACCTATATATCTTCTGCTTGAGAGAGGGCTCTGTCCCATGGGGTGATTACCCATTGTCAGTCCCAATTGGTCCCCCAAACCAGATGATCTTTTATTCTGCTGTGTTGCCTTTAAAGGGACAACTGTGTACACAAATCTGCAAACCCACGTTGAAAATATGATTCCTATCCTGGCCATATTTAGCATGTTGATGGTGTTAAATATCTAGAGTGCACAATGCAAGTTTTGTTGTTGCAGAAGCAGTTTTCACTGGGTCGGGTGGTGGATGTGTCGGTAACTGACAACAGAAGACCCAGATATTTGTCGAAAGAACAAAAGGGGAGATGAAATGAATGTTTGTTTGCATAATGAGTAATGACCTGAAATGCACTGCTTGAGAGTGTGATGGCAAGAGATCCAATTTCAGCTCTCAAAAGGGAATTAGATAAATATTTGAAAAGGGACCAAAAAAAAGGCAGGGCTATGGAAAGAGTTTAAAGAACTAGGGCAGGCAGGCACTGACCAAATGGTGGTTTTTGGTGTTTGATTTTATAAGTAGCTGCTTAAGTCAATGGAAAATATTGCAATTACAATTTTGACAAGGAATTAAGTTCTCATTAGTATTTCATTCTAACATTATATATCAGTCTAAAATTATATATCAATTAGTTCATCCCAGTCAATCAGATAATGTGTTTAGAAAGAATTGTGCTGGTTCAGAATCGTGGCTTGAGGTCCAGATAATTAATGAAATGGTCCTTTTGTAATTCAGCTGTATGTCTGTGGCTATTATAAGTTTAGTTTTGTCTTCTGTTACATTCATTTAAATGAAACAAACTTAATATCAGTTTGTCCCTTATATGTTATTAAAGGATCTTCTGGTTATCCAAGTTTCTAAATTTTCTTGATGATTTAAATGGTCTCCAACATGAATAGAATATGTAACCATTAAATCTTAATACAAATTATGAAAATTAGTACTAGTTTGAATCTGTGTAATCTGGTTGGAATGCACACACCTACTAAATTACACAAGTTCTTGCTTGAATGCAAATATGTTTTTTTATTAAATGTAATATTTGGAGATTACTTTTATTAAATTAACAGGATTGCCCTTATATAGAGCTAGAAGTAGTTAGTGAGTACATTGAAATTTACAGCTAATAATTTCAAAGTACGTAAAGTGTTGATTATGTAATCTCATTTGTTATTTACATATTCTGACAAGTTAACATGCTATTTGACAAGTGAGCTGATTAATACAGTCACATAAGCTTATAAGGTGAGTGAAAAGGCAAGATATTGCTTACACTAAAAATTATTCAGAAAATTGATTTACACTAAAGCTGTAATTTGTATTTGCGTATTCATTTAAGTTGTTTCCATTGTTGAAGTCTCAGCACTTTCTTAACTGCTGACATGATTATTCATAATGATGTTTGAAGTTATTGAGAATATTGTTGCATATCAAATGGACGAACATGTAAATGTAGCTACTGATGAAATGTGTGCAAGTTGAGAACCTGGTTTTTGCATAACTAGCAAATGTTGATGACAGCAATTGGTTGATACTCTATTTTTGTTAGCATTAATGAAGTGTAACATACATTGCTAGTTTAGATGAGGGATTATACAATTCTTAACTGGGAAAGCTATCAGTTGAATTAGTTTAAATTAATGTGAGAATATAGTGCCAATTAGTTTTGAAAAAGCTTCTGAAAAATCCTATGAAAAGACTTAAAGATTTTCTGTAAGTCTCATTCATAATACTTCAACAGACCAGTGCTTAGACCAGTAGACCAAACTATAATATTGAATATTTGTATATAATTAAACTTTTAATAACTTTTTTTACGTGTGCCTTTGAATTTCAGGGGACCGTTCAGTGTTGTGCGACGATGTATCAATCGAGAAACAGGACAACAGTTTGCTGTGAAGATTGTAGATGTGGCCAAATTTACTTCAAGTCCTGGTCTGAGTACAGAAGGTATGGGAATTTATTGTTTTCTAATTATGAAAACATGATTTTTGTTGCAATATAATTTCTTAACATATAATTTAGAAACTGTATTTCAACTGTCTGCTTTTACTATTTTTGGCTCTGAGTGTCTTGCTCATCCTTTGAGGATAAGATGGCCATGTTCACCACCTCAGATATCAGGCATGGTTTTAGTGGGTACATTGGTGATTGCTAAGTCTGATATTTGCCTGGAAGTTTCTGCTGCAGATTAAACAGGACACTTCAGAAATTGGGTTTTAGATGACTAGCTGCTTTGGGAGTTCCTTTCCTTGTGTTTTTCTTTGCTTTTGATATGGGCTTGCTTTCAAAGAAGGCCACACTTTTTTATTTGGTTGCAGTAATCCTCTAAGAGCTTCAACTCGGTAAATCAATATCTAAACTCCCAAGTGAAAGCACCCTTGTGGCCTCACCCCAGACTCAATTCTCCATTTGTAAGCAAAAGGGCAGGCATTCTGCCTATGTGAACAGTCCAATTCAGTTGTGACTGTCTCAGTAATATGGACGCTCATGATGATATCTTAGCATTTGGTATTTTGTCCTTTCTTCTAATTATCAGAAGTTTTAAAGGCACCCCAAGTAAAAGTAGTTGAGCTTCATGATATGACACTGGCACAAAGTTAAAAGTCTCACGTGTAGAGCTAAGTAGGCAGTACAATTGCATTTGTAGTATTTCAATTCTACAAAAGACTTCCCTGTCTTTGCTCCCAGACTGATAACTGAAGCTTGTTGCTACATTGTATGTCCAACTCTGAGTTGTAGTAATGCATACTCTTTGGCAAACAGAAAATTGCAAAGTAGTCCTTGGAGACTTTAGCTTTTTAGAGTCATCTCAGATTGAACCCTCTAGCCAATATCTGATTTTGATGCCAGGATCACCATCATAGAAGACATTGGAGAGCATGGAAGAGGCAAACATGCTGAAGAACGTTGGTGCTAGCAGACAGCCAACTCTCTAATAAAATATAAAATTACTAAAAATGTAAAAACAGTTGAAAAAAATTTTAAAAATTGTGTCAGATTCAACTCTTTGCAGCTCTTTGTATCATAGTGCAGAAGGAGGCCATTCAACCCATTCTACCAATGCTAGTTTGTTTGTTCTACTATCCAAATTAGTTCTGCCCCTCTTTTTTTCCCGTTGCTTGTGGGAAATGTATTCCCTTCAAGTATTTACTAAATCCTCTATTGAAAAATATCATTGAATCTAGTTTCACCACCCCTTCAAGAGGATTAAAAGTTCTGCTAAAACCTTTGCACTTGTCATCCTTCCATCAGTAATCTAGCGTGCACCTCATGATTTTTCTATGAATACTTTTAAGTGTCTTTTTATCAGATATGATAGTGAAGTTCTAAACAACGTAACTGCTAGACAGAGCCTGACGAACATTCTGGGGGAAAAACGTACTGGAGTTCATCGCCCCCACTTTGCCTGCTGCAGATGCATTTAGCCATGACTAAAGATAGGGATAGCCACCATACAATTCTGATGAAAACAAAATCCCAACTTCACATTGAGTATACCCTCCATCATGTGTGACACCAGCACTGTGCTAATGGAAAAGATTTTGAATAAATCTAGCAACTCAAAACAGCACATTCATGAGGTGCTGTGGACTATAATCTGTAACCTCAAGGTTCTACTGCAGTTGCAAGCCTGGGATTCACCCCTAGTTCAGTGAAGAGTGCAGGAGCGCAAAGCAGGAATAGTACAAGTAATATCTAAAAATAAGGTGTCAACTGGTGAAACTACAACTTGGGATTATCTTGTGTGGCAAATGTGTAAGCAGCATGTGGTAAACAGAGTTAAGCAATCCTACAACCAATGGATCAAATCGAAACTTTGTAGTCCTGTCACATTCAATCATGAATGGTGGTGGAGAAGAAAACAACTCACTGAAGGAGCAGGCTTCACAAATATTCCAATCCTCGATAAAGTGGGAGCCCAGTGGGGAAAAAATAAGGCTGAAGCATTTGCAACAATCTTCAGCCAGAAGTGCTGAGTGGTTGATCCATCTTTGCCTTTTTTGGGTGACTCCAGCATTGCATGCCAGTCTTCAGCCAATTCTATTTACTCCACATGATACCAAGAAAGGGCTGTGGGCTCTGACAATATTGTGGCAATAACACTGATGATTTATGCTCCGGAACTTGCCAAGCCCCTAGCCAACGTATTCTAGGACAGCTACAACACAGTATCTTGCTGGGATCGTGGAAGATTTCCCAGGTATGCCCTGTAAACAAAAAGCAAGATAAATCCAATCCGGCCAATTAACAATCCATCTGTCTGCTTTTGATCTTCAGTGAAGTGATGGAAGGAGTCATCAATAATGCTACCAAGCTGCACTTGCTTAGCAATAATCTGCTCACTGACACTCAGTTTGATTCTATCAAGTTCACTCAGCTTCTGATCTCACTATAGCCTTAGTTCAAATATGGACAAAAGAACCAAACTCCAGAAATGAGGTGAGAATGACTGTCCTTAACATCAAGGCAACGTTTGACCAAGTATGCCAAGGAGCCATAGCAAAACTGGAGTCGGTGGGAATCGGGGAAAACTCTCCACGGTTGGAGTTATATTTATCGCAAAGTTTGTGGTCCTGTAGCCACAGGAGCTGTTCAGAGGCTAGGAATCCTGCATTAAGTAACTCAGATCCTGATTCCCTAAAGTCTGTCCCTCATCTATAAGGCATAAGGAGTTTGATGGAAACTCTCCACTTGCCTGGATAAGTACAGCTCTGACAACACTCAAGAAGCTCAGTATCATCCAGGACAAAGCAGCTCACTTGATCGGCATCCCATCCACAAACATTTATATCCATTATCACTGATGCACAGTATATGCCATTTACAAGATGCACTGCAAGAAGTCACCAAGTCTCCTCAGACAATACCTTCCTAACTGGCAAACACTACTATCTAGTAGGACAAGTAGAGGGTATGCATGGTGGAACACCAGCATCTGGAAGTTCCACTCCAAGACACACACCAGGCAGACTTAGAAAAATTTTTGCTGATTCTTCACTGACATATGTCAAAATTCTGCAATTCCCTACTTAACAGCATTATAGGTGTATTTACAGCATATGGACTGCAGCATTTAAAGAAGGCAGCTCATCTTTACCTCGAGGGCAGTTAGGGGTGAACAAGCAATGCTGGCCTAACTGATGACATGCACATCCAATGAATGAATAGTTCGTCCGTTGCCTTATGTTGGCAGCATGCCCTTATTCAATGAAATCTGGTGAAGATTTTCTTACAACTTTTTACATGCCTGCTTTCTCCTGAAGGATACATTTTATTGAGTTTGACTCTTGTTTTTGTTCAATGCCTCTACTTTCTCAAGAGATTAAGGCAAATCGATATGTCCAGTACCATTTTCACCAGTTTTTACAGATGCACCATAGAAAGCAACCTTTTTTTTTAAAGAGCAACACAGCACGGGAAACAGGCCCTTCGGCCCAACGAGCCCGCGCCGCCGTCATAACTATATAGTAGCAAATCCATTATCCTATTATATTATTCCTATATAATAATATATATATTATTCCTAATATGGAAAATTCTCACTATAGGGACAATTTGTTTCCCAATCAGCCTAAGAGCAAATTTTTGGGTTGTGGGAGGAAACCGGAGCGCCCGGAGAAAACCCACGCAACCACGGGGAGAACGCGCAAACTCCCGCAGACACCGGCCCAATTCCAAGTGTCTGCACAGCTACAGCGATAGTCTCTGAGCTGTCATGGTGCCCTTCAGATGGTCCACATAAAGCACTCATTTACGACATGAGGTACCAGGCAACCCATGAATCAACATCCAAGAGCTGTACCCGCACCACCTGCCGAATGCATGCTCAATGTTGGTCAAGTATGGACCGAATTACCTGTGGAAAAAAGCCGTAGTTAAACAGTCCTAATATATCCCTCTATCTGCATACCGCTCATGTGGCTGTCCAAGAGACCCTTAAACAGCCCCAGCGTGCCTGCTCCCACCACCTTACTCGGCAGTGCATTCCACACCCCCACTACCCTTTGTGTGAAAAACTGCCCTCTAATATTCGTCCTATACATAGCACCCCTCACCCTATGGCCATCACCCCTCGTCCTATCCATTTCTAAAGGCAGAAAAAGTTTACCTCCATTTACTCTATCTATACCCCTTATAATCTTATACACCTCTATGAGATCCCTTTCTGGATTTCTCTCAGCTTGGTATGGTTCCTGCTCCAACTACGGCCACAAAATATTACAAAGGATTGTGATTAGGATGCTGGTTTGTCTGATGGACAGAGCTATGATCACGATCCTTTGACTCTTTCTACACTTCCTGCTGCCTCAGAAAATAGCCAACATAATTGAGGACCCCATACACCCTGGACGTATTCTCTTCCATCTTTTTCCAGCAAGAAAAAGATTTTTAAAAAAAAGTCTGAGGTCATGCACCAACCGATTCAAGAACAGCTTCTTACTTGCCGCTTGAATTCTCAACACCCCACTCTGTTTGACACTACATTCTGCATTCTCTCCTTTCCTTCTCCCCCGTGCAGTCTATGAATGGTATGCTTTGTATAATGCACAAGAACAATACTTTTCACTCTATATCAATACATGTGATAATAACAATCAAATCATAAATTACTTTCAGGTTCCCTTCTATTTCAATACTGTCTTTTAACTCCATTGTTCTCTACTTATTTTGTATGAAGTTTCAGCTTTGATAATATACAAAGGTACTAAAGAGTCAAATTTTAAAAATAAAGGGACATTTCTGTCTGACTCAAAGGCATCAAACAAAACTAGAAGGTTGAGGTAACTAGTGAATCTCACTGTTCAGATATCACAACCTCCAGATTGGAATGCAAGAACTTGCCCAGCTGCAGGAAATTTTACTTGTGAAGTACTTCAGTAATCTCAAGGGTTTGGACTTGCAGAACAAATAGGAGAATGTTTAACATATGACTTCACTATTGTGTTAAATCTTTTACAAATATATCTCCAGGGCCTTATTAATTTTAAAAATGCATTCAACTGGACAAAAGTTATGAATATCACATCTCCTCTAAGCTTGTGTTTCCTGAATGAAGAAAGCAGCTATTGCACTGCCCTTAAATACACTGGGAATCCATGATTGTCCACAAATTCTATGAATTTGCTGTTCAACTGCCCTTCTAAATCTGACTTAAAATCATTAACAGCATTTGCTTGAACAGCAGCTAGCATCAGTTTCTGCATGCTTGCTATTGTCATTGTCATTACAGTATAATGGAAGGTTATGCCAACTCCTTGTAGCCTGAAATTTAATTTTGTTCAAGTTCCCATCCAATTTCCTTGGAAATTTTTCATCTCCTCAACCTTGGAGGCAGTGAATCCCAGCTCTGCACCCCTTCTCTGGAGATATCTGTGGAATCACAGATTACTACAGTGCAGAAGACGCCTTTTGGCCCGTTGAGTCTGCTTTGATACATGAAAGATCCTGACCTGCCAGCTAATCCCACTTGTCAACACTTGACCCATAGCTTGAATGTTACGGCTGGCCAAGTACTCATCAAGGTACTTATTAAAGGATGTGAGGCATCCCATCTCCCTGGCAGTGCATTCCAGACCATTACCACTTGTGGGTAAAAATGTTTTTCCTCAAATCCCCACCCTCAAACCTCCCATCTCATTTTTAACTTGTGTCCATTAGTAACTGACCTATCAACTAAGGGGAACAGTTGTTCCCTATCTATCCTGTCCAAGCCACTCTCAATTTTGAACACCTCAATCAGGTTGCCCATGTGTCTTGTCTGCATCAGGGAAAACAACCCAAGCCTATCCAACCCCTTTTTATAACTTAAGTGTTCCATTCCAGGTAATCTATATCCCAATTTATAAAGGCGAGTATACCATATGCCTTTTTCACCACCTTATTAACATGCCTTTTCACTTTCAGAGATCTACGGACAAACGCGCCAAGGTTGCTTTGTTCTTTGGAACTTCCCAGTGTCAGACTTTTCATAGGATACTTCCTTGTCAAGTTATCTCTTCCAAAGTGCATCACCTCTCACTTTTCAAGGTTAAATTCCATCTGCCACTTATCCACCCATTTCACCATCTCGTCTATATCTTACTGTAACCCAAGAAACTCAACCTCACTGTTAACCCCCCAGCCAATCTTTGTCTCATCAAAAAACTTAATGACCGCACCCCTCCCACATAGTCATCAGTACCATTTATATAAATGATGAACAGTAGGGGATAGAGTCATAGACATTTACAGGATGGAAACAGGCCATTTGGGCCAACTTGTCTATGGCACCATTTTTTTTGAAACCTCTAAGCTAATCCCAATTGCCTGCATTTGGCCCATATCCGCCGCATCCATCGTACCCATGTAACTATCTAAATGCTTTTTAAAAGATAAAATAATATCCGCCTCTACTACTATTACTGGCAGCTTGTTGCAGACATTCACCACCCTCTGTGGAAAAAATTGCCCCATTGGACACTTTTGTATCTCTCCCCTCTCGCCTTAAACCTTTGCCCTCCAGTTTTAGACTCCCCTACCTATACCCTCATTATTTTATAAACATCTATAAGGTCACCCCTAAGCCTCCTATGTTCCAGAGAAAAGAAGTCCCAGTCTATTGAGTTTTTCCTTAGCACTCACTCCATTAAGTCCCAGTAGCATCCTAGTAAATCTTTTCCATACTCCTTTCTAATTTAATAATATCCTTTCTATAATATGGTTACCAGAATTGCACACAGTATTCCAAGTGTGATCTTACAATGTCTTGTACAACTTCATGATGTAGAGATGCCGGCGTTGGACTGGGGTAAACTCAGTAAAGTTAGATATAAGGATTTGCATTCTAATTAGCAATCTGTAACTGTCTGTGTGGATACGAGTGCCTCTGCAGATCAGAACACTGCATTTGCCTGACGAAGGCACATAGTGTCGAAAGCTCGCGGATTTACTATCAAATATATTGGTTGGATTTAAAATTGGTGTTGTACAACTTCAACCAGACGTCTCAACTCCTGTATTCAACATACAGACAGATGAAACTAAGCAACCCGAATGCTACCTTTACCACTCTGTCCGCCTATGATTCCACTTTCAAGCAGCTGTGAACATGTACCCCTAGATCTCTCTGTTCTGTAACTCTCCCCAATGGCATACCACAAAAATAATTTCTGTGATACAGCATTGGCCTTCAATCACTGAAGCGTCTGTCATCATCCTCTATCTCCTACATTAAGTCACTTATGAATCCACCTATCAGATTATCCTGAATCCCGCGTGCATTTGATGTCTTAATAAGTTTCCCATGTGGGACTTGGTCAGATGCTTTGCTGAAATCCATCAGCAACTGCACTACCCTTATTTGTATGTTGGTTACGTGCTCAAAAAACTCAAATCAAATTTGTTGAGCATGGCCTCCGTCTGACAAAATCATACTGACTATCCCTGATCAAACCTTGCCTCCAAATGGAGATGGGGAGGCGATTCCCCCATCCTGATGTGCTAATTTTCACATCGGGCTGGAGGAATCCCATGAGCGCTGACTCGTGGGATTCATGCATGCATTTCTGACACATGCGCATTGCCCAGCAGTGGATATCCAACGTGATCAGTACCATGTTGAAAACTGGTGGGAATAGCAGGCAAATTATTTTAATTTTATTTGAATGTAATTTAAATGTGATTATCAGGCCCAGGATTGAATTCTCAGGACTCAATTGCATTTCCCATCCTGCCAGTAAAATACACTCCAGCAGGCTTTAAAGTTGCTCCCTATTTTTGGGAACCAGTGGGAGAGACTGCTGGAGTCAAGAGAGGCATTCAGGGCCCCCAAGGGGGTTGCATGGCAGGTGGAGTGGTGTCCCCTGGGTATGGCACCCAGCACTACCCAGGGAGTGAAGTGCCCATGCCAGTGGGGCACCTTGCCACTGTCCACTGAGCATGGGACAGTGCTGTGGGCAGAGCCCGTTGGGGGTGAGGCTTAGGGGGCAGGGCCTAGGGGATGGAGATCCTGCTACTACTCTGCATTGGGATCCAGTCAGGCAGGAGGGAGGCCAGCAATGTGGTGGGCTGGGTGGAGAGTGGGGTCTATCTCCTGGGACGGGGAGGGGATGGGATGGCGGGATGCGCCTGCTATGGTTGTGGGGAGGGAAGTGGGGGTGGGCGGTGGATTGTCACTGGTTTCTTCCAGTTTTCCTGCTAATTCAGCACTTAGAATTTTTTTGGGGAGGATCACTTCCAGATTCTCTCCTTCAGTTTTTAACAGTACTTTCTCAACCATGGACGTGAGACTCATTGGTTTGTGGTTCCCTGGCTTATCTACAACCTTTCATAAACAGTGGGACCAGGTTAGCTATTCTTCAGCCCTCTGGCACCTCACTGGTTACCAGAAAGGAATTCAAAGTTTGAATCAGATCCATTACAATTTCCTCTTTCATTTCTCACAAAAGCCTGGGATGCAATTCATCCAGACTGTAGATTTGTCCACTTTTAAGCCCGCTAGTACCTTATCACTCCCTATGACAATTTGCTCCAGAACCCCTCAGTCTCTCTCCCTGAGTTTCATAACTACCTCCTCATTCTTGTGGGTGAAGGCAGGTGTGAAATATTCATTCAACACCTTACCAATGTCCTCTGCCTCCACCCACAGATTTCCCCATTGGTCCTTAACTCTTTCCTTGGTTTTCTTCTTTCCATTGATGTAGAATATCTAAGGATTTTCTCTACTTTTTCCAGCCAGAGTTCTCTCATATCCCCTCTTTGATCTCTTAATTGGTTTCTTAAGCTCCATCCTGCACTTTCTGTACTCCACTAATGCTTCCACAGATTTACACCCCTTATACTTGTTAAAACCTCTCTTCCTTCTCATTGTATCTTGAATGTCTCTAGCCATCTATGGATCTTTGGGTTAGTTACACCTTCCCATTACTCTAGAGGGAACGTGTTGGGCCTGTATCTTCCCTATTTCATCTTTGAATCCCCCCACCCCACTCCACTGCTGTGCTGTAGATTTCCCCATAGTTTATTCCAGACTATCTTCGCCAGGCCCTGCCCATTCCAAAACCTTTTTCCATAATTTGTCTATTTCTTTGTCCATTGAACCATATTGTGGTTGCTATCACCAAAATGCTCCCCCACCAACACATCAACCATTTGTTCGGTTTCATTCCCCAGAATTAGGTCCAGCAGCACTGCGCCATCCCTTGTTGGATTCTCAACATATTGACCTAAAAAGTTTTTTTCCTGTATACGTTTTAAGAATTCTACTCCACCTAAGCCTTCACATGATGACTATCCCAATTAATGTTGAGAAACTTGAAATCATCTAATATAATTACCTTCTTATTTTTACACCCCTCTGCAAACTGTGCACATATTTGCTCTTCAATTTCCTGCTGACAATCTGGGTCTCTATAATCGCTTAGCAACATAACTATCCTTTTTTTTTATTCCTAAGCTTTATCCACAAAGCTTCATTTGATGCCCGTTCCAAGGTATCATCTCTCCTTACTGCAGTACCTGCCTCCTTAACTAATAATACAATGCCTCCTCCTGTTTTACCCCCTTCTCTGTCTTGCCTGAAGACGCTATATCTCAGATGTTGAGCTGCCAATCTTGCTCCTCACTCAACCACACCTCTGCAATGGCTATTATTTCATAATTGCACACGTCAATCCTCACCTCTAACTCATCCATTTTACCTTTTAATACTCCTGGCATTAAAGAGTAGTCCCTCTAGCCTTGTCTTACTCCCTTGAAACTTAGTACCGCTGTATTTTCTCTGACCTCATTGCTTTTCTATGTTATACTGTGTTGCTATTCTGCCAACAACCTAGGTTCCTTCTACCTGCCAAATTGGTTTTGAACTTCCCATTTTTGTGTTCAAATCCCTGCATGAACTCATCCTTTCCTATTTTTCTAGCAAAACGAATATTAAAAGTTTGTCCTTTATCAGTTAGTTCTCAGTCTGTAGCTTTAGTCCAACTGTCTCTTTCTGATTTCTGGTTGGACAGAAATTCCTCAAAACTTTTTTTTAAACAAAACTAAAAAGCAGTTAACTTTTGTTTTATTGGTGGGCTAAGGGATATGTGTGGTAAGAATGAATATATTCTAGAATGCATTGTTGTGATCTTGAAGAAATAACTTAGTTTTTACGGGTCTCTATTTGATAAATAAGTGCCCATCACTTCAATTGACTGCAGTTAGTCAGTTTATTTATGTAGCTAAATTGTAACCATTTGTCTTTTTTTTGTGGTATTGAAGTTTCTGTGCCCATTTCCTAGATCCAGATTTTCCCACTTGATTAAATAGGCAGAATAGAGTCCGTTAATTAGATTGTATCTGGTCTGTGTACTCATTGCAGATGAACTTTAGAGCTTTCACAGTGACTCATTCAGGTAGAGATGAGTTTTCCTGATCTCAGTATAAACCAGGTGGTGCAGATGAGGTTTATTTCTCAAACAGGTTAGGCAGGAGAAGGAAGATTCTCCACAGTGGAAATAAGCAGGAGATTATAAAACTTAGGAATCTGACCAGAATTGTTAAAATCAAATCGCAAGACTGGTGGGAGAGTACTGCAATTATCATAGCATGAATTTGTGGATATTTATGCATGTACAAAGACAAGAAAATGAAGTGTATATAGAACCACACACAGATCTGTAATGCAATGGTTATAAAATAAAGTTGATGTAAATTATTATATTTAAAGTAGGTTATTTATTAATTACAGGTTTAATGGCAGTATTAAGCTTTTTAAAATTCCTACCTAAATGCTGTGTTAAGTGTTTAGTTTAAATTATTTTAAGAATGAATGAAGCTGTCACTCATTAAGGTTTACTGTTTAACTAGAAAAGTTAATGGAGCTACACGTTCCTGTAATTAATATTGCTAACCATGTTTTAAGTTCAGAAAATGGGCGGCACGGTAGCACAGTGGTTAGCATGTTGCTTCACAGCTTCGGAGACCTGGGTTCAATTCCCTGCTTAGGTCACTGTCTGTGTGGAGTTTGCACATTTTCCTTGTGTCTACTTGGGTTTCCTCCGGATACTTTTGTTACCTCCCACAATCCAAAGATGTGCGGGTTAGGTTGATTGGCCTCGCTAAAATTGCCCCTTAGAGTCCTCAGATGCATATGTTAGAGGGGTTAGAGGGTAAGTGTGCAGGGATGTGGGGCTAAGGCCTGGGTGGGATTGTGGTCGATGCAGACTCATTGGGCCACATGACCTTTTTCTGCCCTCTAAGGTTTCTATGATTCTATGAAAACCAGAATGAAAGACTTGAATTACAATTCGCCCTATTTGACGAAGGGCAAATATAATCTTTTATTGCATGTTGTCATAAGGCTAGTAATGGCACAACAGTTGGACCCCTGAACCAATATTTTTAAATTAATACACAAGTTAGATAGGGAAAATGCTAGAATCTATTATAAAGAGAGTAATAACAGGATATTTAGAAAATCAAAATACAATTAGCAGAGTCAACATAGTTTTGTGAAAGGGAAATCATGTTTGACTAATTTATTGCAGTTCTTAGGAAGTAACAACCAAAGTGGGTAAAGGGGAACTTGCAAATATATTGTACAAGGATTTCCAAAGGATATACAATAAAGTGCCTTTTTAAAAATTACTTTACAAAGCAGTCACCTGTACAGGTGATCATATTAAGATGATTGAGGCTAGGTTAGCTAACAGGAAATGGACAGTAAAAATAACTGGATAATTTCTGGGCAGACTGTTAATAGTGGAGTTACACAGAGATCTGTGCTCCACCGCAACTATTTACAATCTGTTATATGGCATTAAATTTACTGATGACGTAGATAAGACATTAAACTGTCTGGAGGACATAGAGTCTACATAGAAATTTAAATAGGTTGAGTGAGTGGACAAACATTTGGCGGCTAGAATATGATATGGGAAAATGTGAACATGTCCACTTCATGCACCAGAGTTCTGTAATCACTCTCCATTTGGATAATATTTTTGATTCTTTTCCTGCTAGAATCTCTCAAATTAATATACACATGCAGCAATGATTAGGAAGTTAAATAAAATGCTGCCATTTATCGCAAAAATAATAAATTGTAAAATTAAGGAAGTATTGCTGCTGCTGTACAAGCCTCAGTTAGACCACATTTGTGGTACAGTTTTAGTCTTCATAGAATCTCTACGGTGCAGAAGAGGCTATTCAGTCCCTCAAGTCTGCACTGACTCTCTGACAGTGTACCTTACCCTGGCCCTTTTTCCCCACTCTATCGTCATAACCCCACACATTTCCCATGGTTAATCCATCCAGCCTACACATGTCTGGACATTAATGGGCAATTTAGCATGGCCAACCTGCATATCTTTAGAACTTAGAGAATATAATTGCATTGAAGCAATGCCGAAAAAGGTTCACTTGACTGACTGGAATCCTGGGATCAAAAATTCATATTACAAGGAGAGGTTGTACAGGTTGGGTCTATATCCACTGGCATTTAGAAGAATGAGCAACATCCTGATGGGATTTGGCAGGGCATTTTCTTTTGTGGCTGAGTCTAAAGTAGGGGATATTGTTTTAAAAAGTAGGCTCCCATTTAATTAAGACTGAGATGAAAATTCTTTTATCTTCTTGTAGATTGTGGTGTGAGGCCACAATCTAAGCAGCTATGATCTTATTCCGGGGCTGAATGAATGCTCCTTCTATTTCTTGTATTCTTTGTTGTATAGCTCACCTCGACTAGAGAATTATATTAAAATGTAAAATGAATTAATTTAGTTATCAAAACAATAAGCTGAACTAAATTATGTAGCTCTGACTTTAAAACCAGCTTTTATAGTGAATCTTCATCAGAGTTGATTGGATTGTTTTCTGTTTCAATAATAGCCTTGCCTCTCATTTATATCGTGCCATTTTTGAAAAATATGTTTCATAGAAGCATGAACAAAAAATGAATGCTGAGTCAAAAGAAGACTATTATGAATGGCTCAATATAGCTTGGCTAAAGGAGTGAGTTTTACAGACGGCCTTTATAGGGGGTCATGGAAAAGGAGAAAAAGAAAGGGTTTAAAAGATGAAATTACAAACACTGGGGCCTTGAATTCTGGAGGTTGAGCGAAAGGAAGAGGATGTAAATGCAGTCGGAGCCAGTGGAACATAGTTCAGGGCCTTGAGAAGTTGCAAGTTTGAAGGAGATTGTATAGATAAGCTGTCAGTCTGGGAGTTATCTCAGAGTGCAAAGGGAGGAAAACCAAGGAATAGTTGTTGGTTGAGGGAAACAAATCATGGAAGAGACAGTGATGAGAAAAAGCCTGAAAGAAGTCATGGAGGGATGGATAAAATACGGCTCAAAAAGTAGATGAGTCATTGGATAGGATAGTTTAGAAAGACATAGACTTAGAGGAGATCTAATACAGGTGTACAAAATTATGAGGGGTATAGATAGAGTAAACAGGGTTAAGCTTTTTCGTGGGATGGATTCAAATAACACGAGGGTTCACGGGCTTAGGGTGAGAAGGGTAAGGTATAATTTGGATGCTAGAGGGAGTTTTATCACACAGAGGGTGGTGGGGATATGGAATGTGCTGCCAAGTAAAGTGGTGGAGGCAGGCACTCGAGTTATTTAAGAGATACTTAGATGGGCACATGAACAGAATGGGAATGGAGGGATATAGAAAACTGATTTAAAATAGGCATCATGAACCTTGGGAGTTCCCTGGGAAGTGTGTAAATTGTTGATGATATTGATGTATTTGTTTTATCCTATAGGTACTTTGGTCCGCCTTGTCTAACAAGGGGCATACACGCGATGGGTCGTGAGAGGGCTGCTCTTGGATTTTTTGAGAGTAGCCTAATGCTTCACGTTGTTGGTGTACACTTGACCTGGACCAGTTGATGGGCAACACGACAGCTCAGTTTCTATTGCTGTGCTGTGCAGATACATGGATTTGGGCCTAATATCTGTGGGAGTTTGCGCATTCTCCCTGTCCTTGCGTGGGTTTTCTCCAGGTGCTCCAGTTTCCTCCCACATCCCAAAAATGTGCTCTTAGGCTAAGTGGCAGAACAAATTCTCCCTAAATTGTCTCAAATTTGGTTCTAATGCATAGATCTATAAACATAGACAGGGATCATGGGTAGAAGTGGGAACATCGAGGTGGCGGCGTGGGCTCGTTGGGCCGAAGGGACTGTTTCCCGTGCTATTTTGTTCTTTGATCCATGGAAGCAGCCAGAAATTGAGGGATCTAAAAGCACTAGATTAATATGCAAAAGCAAAGGCAAAATACTTTGGATGTTGGAAATTGGTAATAAAATCAGAAAATACAGCATCTTGGTACAATACTGTTATTCAAGAAACATTTCTACCAAAACAAATGAATGGCCATTTATTTTGTTTTCTTATAAATAAAATAACATAACGGGAAACCTTTGTGGGACTGAGAGCCAGTATGAGAGTTTTGGAAGATGGCCTTGATAAGGAGGAGCTGGTGAGTATTTCTCCTGTGCATTCTTTGTTAAAGTAAAAGTTGGTCATTAGTTTAGATTAAGTAGTGTTATAAGTAAAGTCTCCAGTTTATATTTAATATTCTTTAAGCTCGAGGAAGTAAAAGCAAAGGGAGTAATTTAAAGGTAAGTCATGACAAGGCAACTCAGCCATGTAGAATGCTCCTCCTGTGTAATGATGGAAGTCAGGGACACTTCCAGTATCCAGGGCAATCACATGTTCAGAAAGCATTTCCAGCTGCAGCTACTCAAAATTTATGTTTTAGAGCTGAAACTGCAGCTGTAGTTACTGTGGAATGTTCACAATGTTGAGATCTTCAACATAGTGAGTTGGTCACACTGCAGATAGTGCACAGGCAAAAAGAGAATGGGTGATCTCCAGACATGTTAATGGTTTGTCCATTGTTGTCAGTGATGGTCAGCTCCTACTTGGGCGTTTAAAAAGTGGTTAAATATAAAATGAAAGGAGATATGATTAAAATTTAGTTGAAATGTCCATACAATGTCTGCAATAAAATGGGAACTGGAGATAATCCTGCAGTGAGAGGAACTAGTCTTAGTAGGGATTCTGAGATGTGGCTATAGGGATATCAGGTTTGAATATTATGCACTTGGAAACCATGTTTAGAAAAAATATAGAGGAGAAACAGGAAAGTAGTCTTAATTTCAGATGAAAATAAGAAAATTTCGTAAGAAAAATGGGGGAAATGAAAGATAAACAGTCAATCACAACAGCTGTTGTCTACAGGTCACATAATTATGAAAGGGATGTTGGGAAAGAAATATGCAGACAAATTAGGGAATTAAGTAAAAACGTGTAATAGTCATGGGCATTTCTACTTCTTGATATTTATAAACAAAAGAGATAGGTGTAGGGGATATGGGGATCAAGTTCCTACAATGTGCACAGGTCTTTCTAATCCAATATGCAATAAGCCCAACAAGGGAAGATTTCTTATTGAAGCTCTTAATGGGGAATGAAACAGTACAAGTATAAGGACTAGAAGTTGGGAAATAGCTCAGCAGTTTAAATGAAAGCTGATTTTGAGAAAGAACATGAGAAGATAAAATAGGAAACTATACTAGCGAACAACAATGGGAATCATTTAAAATGGTGCTCAACAGAGTACAGAGAAATATATTCTGCTGAAAGAAAGACTAAATATTAATAGGTCTTCATGGATGAATAATGACATAAAGGAACAATTGACAGTAAAGAGGTGTATAAAGTATTAAGAATAGAAACAGCAGAGGATTATCTAATAGAGAACACATCTGAGGAAATAAACAATTCAGAAGGCAAAGAGAAATATGAAATTAAATTATTAACGAACATTAAACAGTCAGTGAGCAATGCCATTCACTGCAAGACAGAACTGACAGATGGAGCAAGTAGATTCTTCAGCTGAGGAGGTTGATGAATGCCAAAAACTGTGTGTAGATGATTCAGAAAGAGCTGAATAGCTATGGAAGTGTTTTTGAAGTGTGGTCACTGTTTGGATGTAGGAAAGCACACTGTCATTTGTACATAGCTAGGTTTGACAAACAACACTGAAATAAAGACCTTATAACCTGCTGAAGTAATACTAAGCAGTAATAGCTAAAATACTGAGAGCTACTATACTTCATTAAATAAAATCTTGATTTAATGTTGCATCTGAATAACGTGACCTCAGACAATATAGTATTCCTTGAGTACTGGTTAGATTGTGCACTCAATTCCTATAATTTTCTGACTCAAATATTAGAGTATGTCGACTGAGATAAAGTTAACACTTGCGCAGGGGCTTGTACAAATGAGAAATTGTTGAATGGATTTCTTTTCACTTGCATCAGTTAAGGTCTTCCATCATTGCTTAATATTCTGAGAGAAGTTGCAATATCTAGCTTGCAGTACTTCGCACAAAAGTAATTAAAAATCAATATCAGTGGAATCCATTTGTGGAAAATGGGTGTTTACTCAAAGGAGTCAACTTGAATTACTTAATAGTTAGACTGCAGAAATACCTTCCGAGTAATAGATCATCACATTTCCAGGAGTCCGTCAGAGTAGTATCCTAGGCCTAATTACCTTCTGACCTTATCTCCATTGTAAGGTTCGAAGAATGGATGTTCACCAGTGATGTTCAGCACTAGTTCCTGTTTAAATGCAAGAAGATCTGGACAATGTCCAGACTTTGGCTGACAAATGGCAAGTAACATTTGTGCTATACAAATGCCAGGCAATGACCATCATCAATAAGACACAATCTAACCACCACCATTTAACATTTTGTGGTGTTAGCATTGTCTGGGTGGGTGCAGCTCCAGTAACGCTTGAGGCTTGACACCGCCCAGGACAAAGCATCCCACTTGATTGGCACCATATCCATTCCCTCTACCACAGATAATCAATAGTAGCAGCAGCATGTATTATCTACAAAATGCATTACAAAAATTCACCAAAGATCCTTCCAAACCCACAATCACTTCCATCTAGAAGGACAAGGGCAGCAGATGCATGCAAACTCCATCACCTGCAAGTTCCCCTTTGCCACTCATCACTTCTGACTTGGAAATATATCATCATTCTTCTACAGTCACTGAGTCAAAATCCTTGAATTCCCTCCCTAAGGCATTGTGATCAAACCATATGTGTATTGCAGTACTTCAAGAAGGCAGCTCACCATTACCACCTTGAGAGCAACTAGGGATGGGAAATAATTCTGGCCAGCCAGAGATACCCATGTTCCGCAAATGAATTTTTAAAAAATATTCAAAGTGAAACTACTTAAATCAAAACAACTTTTCCTATTTAACTATATCCAATATCAAGCAATGCATTCCAAAACTAAACCTTTTGGCTCAAATATGTGAAATACAGCTTGGTTATAAGCCACAAGTAGATAAAACATAAAGAAAGCAATGCACGTTCACAGAAGTAATTAACATTCACCACTGATGAGACAGGAATGAGTTACTTGGAGACCAAAGACAGAAGGTTCTCCTGTCTTTCTTTTTGCTTTGAAGAATGTACAAATTGATGACTGAACTTTGGAGGAGGTTTAGGGTAGCTAGATGAGGAATGGGAGATTGGAAGAGACTTGAACTGGGGAATGGAGTAAATCAGTATGATGGAGATTCCAGACCACTGTATAAATCTTTATGAATTTGTTTTTCTGGTTTTAAAGCTGTTTATATTTTAAAAATTGCATGTTGCCCGTTAGGTTTTATCGTTAGTGGAATAAAGATAAATCTTTAAGACAGAGTTTGGAGGCCATTATTAAGAGAAGAGACTAAGCAAAGTTGTGTTTTTTCAAGGTTAGAAGATCTTATTGACTTGTTCTTAATTATGAAGATTATGGACCTGAATGTCGACTGTGTGGCAATCAGCAGCTGTGAAATAGCCCGGGTTACTGCTTTGTAATTCCTCACAGTTGCCTACTATTATTTTTTTCTTTCATTTCAGAATTTTGGGAAAAATAATGGTTTTGCCTTTCATTTTTAAAGCAAGTTTATATTTGGGGGGAGGGGGGAGAGCAATCTTACCACCTTGTTCCACTGGTTGATGGATGAGGTGAGTTAGTAAGATCGCAAGATAGGTGAAAATTCAGGTTCAGCTGATTTGTCTCAGCATGTTTTTACTGACACTGGACATCCAGCAAGACCAGCCTCATGCCCTTTTCAGCTGAGGCTGATTTGAATATTTAAATTTGATTTAAAATAGAATTTAGATACTATTAATTAGTCTGGAATGGAGTTGTCCAGGCTCACTTGCCATAGTGGTCTTGCTAATGAAGGCCTTCACTGGCAAGGATCACATATGGTCCCCATCGACAGGGACCTGCATGATGGCCTTGCTGGTAGGGCTGGAGGCCATTGAATGCCAACCCCCACCACCCGTTCACTCTGAGGAGATCCAGCGCAAGTTATGCCCATTAGCCACCCTGGCAGTGCCCATCAGCAATCAGCCAGCCCAAGCGGGCCCCCAACAATAGGTGGGGGAAGGGGAGTAGACAGTTACAGACCCCGCTCAAATCTGTCCATGCTCGATTGCACCCTTTGTGAGCTGCTGGCCTTCAGACAAACTTCCCCCTGCTGGCAGGAGATAGATCTTGCTTCAATTTTTTTTTTACTTGCGGTAAGATTGAATTTTTAACGCACCCTAAAAAATTGGTGTGATTCTCTCCAGTTTTCATGGTCTTCTGGCATTTTGAATTACTTTGATAAGATTGCCCCTCTAGGAATCTGATTTGCGCTTATTTTTTAGATAGTCATAGATTCATAAAGGCTTACTGTATGCAAACAGGCCCTTTGGCCCAACTTGTCTATGCTGCCGTTTTTAAACCCTTAAGCTTGTTCTGATTGCCCACATTTGACCCATGTCCCTCTATACCCATCTTAGCATGTAACTGTCTAAATGCTTTTTAAAAGACAAAATTGTACTCGTCTCTACTACTACTTCTAACAGCTTGTTCCAGACACACTCCACCTTCTGTGTGGAAAAAATTGCCTTTCTGAACCTTTTGTATTTTTCCCCCCTCACCTCAAACCTATGCTGTTTGGTTTTAGACTCCTCTACCTTTGGGAAAATATATTGATTATCTAGCTGATGTATGCCCTTCATTATTTTATAGACCGCGATAAGATCACCCCTCAGCCTCCCTCGCTCCAGAGAAGAGTCCCAGTCTATGCAGCCTCTCCTTGTAGGTCCCAAAAGCATCCTAGTAAATCTTTTCTGCACTCTTTCTAGTTTAATGATATCCTTCCCAACATAGGGCTGACCAAAACTGTACACAGTATTCCAAGTGTGGCCTTACCAATGTCTTATACAAATTCAACACAATGTCCTAACTCCTGTGTTCAGTGAATACCGACCATACCAAATGCCTTTTTCACCTGTGCCTCCACAGGAGCTATGAACCTGTACCCCTAGATCTTTGTTCTGTAACTCTCCCCAATGCCCTATCATTAATTAAGTTCTGCCCTGGTTCCACCTACCAAAATGCATCACCTCGCATTTATCTAAATTAAACTCCATATGCCGTTTATCAGCCAGCTGGCCCAATTCAGTTACAAGTGGTGTACCTCAGTGATCTTTGGGGCCACTGCTGTTTGTCATTTTTATAAATGACCTAGATGAGGGTGTAGAAGGATGGGTTAGTAAATTTGCGGACAACACCAAAGTTGGAGGAGTTGTAGACAGTGAGGATGGATGTTACAGTTTGCAGAGGGACACAGTTAAGCTGCAGAGCTGGGCTGAGAGATGGCAAATGGAGTTTAATGTGGAAAAGTATGAGGTGGTTCACTTTGGTAAGAGTAACAGGAGTACAGAATATAGCGCTAATGGAGAACTCTTAGTAGTGTCGACAAGCAGAGAGATCTCGGTGTAGCTTCCTGAAAGCTGGCGCCCAGATTGATAAGGTTGTGAAGAAGGCGTACGGTGTGTAAGCTTTTATTGGTAGAGGGATTGAATTTCAGAGCCGTGAAGTCAACTAGTTGCAACTAAACAAAACTCTGATGCAGCCGCCCTTGGAGTATTGTGTACAGTTCTGGTCACCGCATTATAAGGAGGCATTGGAAAGGGTGCAGAGGAGGTTTCCCAGGATGTTGCTTGGTATGGTGGGAAAGGCTGATGGTCTTGAGGTTATTTTCGTTAGAGAGAAGGTTAAGATGTGACCTAATTGAGGCATACAAGATGATCAGAGGGTTAGATAGGGTGGACAGTGAGAGCCTTTTTCCTTGGATAGTGATGGCTAACATGAGGGGGCATAGCTTTAAATTAAGGGGTGGTAGTTATAGGACGGATATCAGAGGTAGGCTCTTTACTCAGAGGGTAGTAAGGGCGTGGAATGCCCTGCCTGCAGTAGTTGTGGACTTGCAACTTTAAGAGCATTCAAATGGTCAGTGGATAGGCATGTGGATAACATTGGCATAGTTTAGGTTAGAGGGTCATTAGATTGGTTCCACTGGTCGGTGCAACATCGAGGGCCGAAGGGCCTGTACTATGCTGTAGTGTTCTATGTTCTAATTCATCAAGATCCAGTTGCAATCCAAGATAACCTTCTTTGCTGTCTGCCGTGCCACCAATTTTGGTGTCAACTGCAAACTTATTAATCGTGCCTCCTATAGTCTCTTCTAACTCATTAATATAAATGACCCAGTGGACCCAGCACTGATCCCTGAGACACACTGCTGGCCTCCAATTTGAAAAACAAATCTCTGCAACCACTCTGTCTTCTGTCGCCAAGCCAATTTTGTGTCCATTTGGCTACCTCACCCTGGATCCCATGAGATTAATCTTATGTGACAATCTACCATACGGTACCTTGTCAAAGGCCTTGCTAAAGTCCATCAACTGCACTGCCCTTATTTACCTTCTTGATTATCCCTTTAAAAAAACTCAATCAAATTTGAGAGACATGATTTTCTATACTCAAAGCCATGCTGATCATTGAATCTTTGTTTCAATCACATTTTTTTATGTGAAAAATAATAAAGTGCTTTGTAGCACTCTGGTTTTTAAGTAAGCTGTTTCAAAAATGTCATTTTTTTTAAGTAAAACTCTATTTCCAGGTAGCAAAACTCCATTATTTAGTAGTCAGTGTTCAGTGCTGTTTTAGCATATTTTAAATACCAGCTTGCATGTTGATTAGAAATCAAGGTTGTGTAACTAATGATATAAGCCACATACCTATGTACATTTGTTAGTAATCCATCAATTTTCCCTCTATTCCTGCTGAAGTCCTTGATAAATAATTGTGTCTGTGATGGGAATCTAATTCCCCAGTTCTGAAGAATCATCATTGGGCTCAAAACCTTAACTCTGTTTCTTTTCCATAGATGTTCCAAGACTGAGTTTTTCCAGCACTTCCTGCTTTTATTTATTGTTAGTGTTGTTATTATTTAAATCCTAATATTATAGGACATTTAAATCCTAATGTGCTGTGAAAATATCAGTTGTTGCCTTTGTCACCTGTGTACATTCATGTATTAACTGCCATTAGTCCTAGTTCTTTCTTATTACTGTTATTTCAATGTTTAAGCAGTTGCTCACAATTGAGTCTATACTTTAAACATCATCGTGTTTATATATTAGAGATTAACCTTCTTCACAATGCGCTTCAACTACCTGTTTATATTCAAGTTATCACATCTTTTTGGTGACCAGAATAAATAAAAAATTGAGTTTCAGCATATACAGTGACATCCTTCAAGGACATCCAGTGATCCTGAAAAGCACTATGTACTTGCCAGTCTAGCTATCCTGATCCATGGTAAACTGCAGATCAATGTTTAAATGTTCTCTTGGCTGCTTGTGTCCTCAGGTATGTTGTCACCTGATGTCAATATTAAATTGTAATATTACAATTAATATTACAATTACAATATTAATTGTTTTTTCTGGGCAATTCAAAAAATCTTTTTATCTCTATTGCTCATCTCCTAAGTAGTTTGGCCACATAATCATTTACTGGAAGTAAGGCAGTCTTACCATAAATCAGATCCCAAAGAAACCTAGTTTTTAATGGGATCATCACGCCAAGATAAAATATAACTTTTTTCCCTCTCAAGAACATAGTGGCCATTACTGAATTGTTCATGTTCATACACTATCCATGTGAACAGTCCCCCTATTTCTGTAAGTTATTGATGTTCCATGCTGCTGGAGGTCAGTATTTTTATCTTTTGTTCCACACAATTTAAGCAAACAAAACAACCACGTGAAAGCACTCGTGCAGCCTGATTTTATCAAGTGTACAGAAGTTAAAGCATAAATACATTTTTGATTTGATTTATTATTATTGTCACATGTATTAACATACAATGAAAAGTATTGTTTCTTGCGTGCTACACAGACAAAGCATACTGATCATAAAGAAGGACACAAGAAGGTTCAGAGTGTTCTGTTTCAATCATAGCTAGGCTGTAGAGAAAGATCAATTTAATGCAAGATAAGTCCATTAAAAGTCTGACAGCAACAGGGAAGAAGCCACTCTTGAGTCAGTTAGTACGTGACCTCAGACATTTATCTTTTGCCCGATGGAAGAGAGAACATCTAGGGTGCGTGGGATCCTGAAGTATGCTGGCTGCTTTGCCGAGGCAGTGGGTAGTGTAGACAGAGTCAATGGATGGGAGGCTTGTTTGTGTGATGGATTGGGCTACATTCACGACCTTTGTAGTTTCTTGTGGTCTCGGGCAGAGCAGGCGCCATACCAAGCTATGATACAACCAGAAAGAATGCATTCTACGGTGCATCTGTAAAAGTTGGTGAGAATCACGTGTCTAACAAGTGTCTATTCTCTTTTAGATGTCCAATTAAAAATACAGTTAGTCACATCTGGATACCAAATTAGTAACACTCTGCTAATCTAGAGTTTTGCACCTAAAACACTCCCTCAGCCTCTGCCTCCCCCTTTCTATATTTGTATCAGTCTTTCTGACAGCTTGGCTATACCAAAATTCCAACTCGCTGTTAGAAATCCTTTTTGTTGGGAAAACCATACCAGTTTGTTGGGTCTTGCTGCTGGCTCTACTGCCAAATTTGCACTGACATCATCTTGTGTTCCATCTAGTGGCAGACATTGATCAGCGCAGATAGTCAAGACTTGAGCCGCTATCTGCACTAGGCTCTATCTAACCTCAGACACTAGATGGAGCCTAGTCAGTCTTGAAAGCTTGTATTGGTGATTGTTTTGTAATTTCATTTTACGTTGTATGTATTGGATATTAGATTTATTTTATATTTAGGTTATGTATTTTATTTTTCTAGCTATTTCAGTTAAGAATGCAGAGTTCTGCACGTGTATGGTATAGTACTTCAGATTTGTACATTGTTTTTAACAAGCAAGGCAGGTCCAAAGGAATCCAACTCTGGTTTTAACTTGGTAACTTATGATTAACGTAGTCATTTCACTTAAATATTGGTTCACCACCATCATTTCAAGGGAAATTGGGAATAGGCAAAAACACTGGTTTAGGCCATGTCACCTAATCATAGAATCATAGAACTCCTACAGTGCAGAAAGAGGCCATTCGGCCCATTGAGTGCACTGACCAAAATCCCACCCCGGCCCTGTTCCTCAACCCCATGCGTTTACCCTAGTTGTCTCCCTGACGCTAAGGGACAATTTAGCATGGCCAATCCATCTAACCCGCATATCTTTGGACTGAGAGGAAACCAGAGCATCTGGAGGAGCCCCACACAGACACGGAGAGAATGTGCAGACTCCACACAGGCAGAGTGACCCAAAGCTGGAATTGAACTCAGGTCCCTGGTACTGTGAGGTAGCAGTGCTAACCACTATCCCACCGTGCCACCCCTATAAATCCTGTGAATGAATAAAAAATTTTAAAAGTTACAATTCCTTCAAGAATGCAACCATAACTTTTCAGTAAGAACTGCTTGTAATGATGAAGGCTAATGTTTCATTCACCTTTTTGATTACTGAAATCTGTAAAATAAAGAAATGGAGAATATTTCCAGATTAATGGATTGGGGAGATCCAGTGACCACTACTTTAAACTGCAAGTGTGAAAAAGGGCTGAATGTTGGGCAGTTCAGATTTTTCCAGTGATTGGTCTCTGGAATACGTTGCTAGTATAAGTGAATAAGATATGGGATGAGGAAATTATTATATCGAAGGAAAGTGTCTTTATGATCATACTCAGTTTGTGATTTCTTGGGTTGAGAGAGGTTGGAGATGGTTTTCCAGAGAATTTCTTTAATGTTAGCCGTTTTCTTTCTTCTCTTTTACATTCTAGCCATCCATTTGTAAAAGCTGATGCTCCCATTTTTTGTACCCGGTTCCTGCATTTTAATGACTGTAAATGTATTCATATCTCTGAATCTTCACTGTTTCTAGCTTTTTTCCATTTAAATAATATGCTGATATGTCCTCCTTTGCTCCACAGTCAAGTATCTCACATTTAACGAAAAAGATTGAGTATGAGTATGTGGATGTTAGGAATGAGGATGTGTTAGATCTGTTAAATTCTATCACGATAGACAAGTCGCCGGGACTGGATGGGATGTACCCCAGATTATTGTGGGAGGTGAGGGAAGTGGTTGCAGAGCCCCTGGCGATGATATTTGCATCGTCCATGGAAACGGGAGAGGTTCCAGAGGATTGGAGGATTGCAGATGTGGTTCCTATCTTTAAGAAAGGGAACAGGGATAGTCCAGGAAATTACCGACCGGTGAGTTTGACTTCAGTGGTTGGTAAGCTGATGGAGAGGCTTCTGAGGGATAAGATATATGAACATTTGGAGAAGTTTGAACTGACTAGAAATAGTCAGCATGGTTTTGTCAAGGGCAGGTCATGCCTTACGAGCCTAGTTGAGTTCTTCGAAAATGTGACTGAATACATTGACGAAGGAAGGGCGGTGGACGTAGTGTACATGGACTTTAGTAAGGCGTTTGATAAGGTCCCCCATGCAAGGCTTCTGGAGAAGGTGAAGGGGCGTGGGATCCAAGGGGCTTTGGCCTCGTGGATCCAGAAGTGGCTTGCCGGCAGAAGGCAGAGAGTGGTTGTGGATGGGTCTTGTTCTGATGGAGGTCAGTAACCAGTGGAGTGCCTCAGGGATCTGTTCTGGGACCCCTGCTGTTTGTCATTTTCATAAATGACCTGGATGAGAAAGTGGAGGGATGGGTTAGTAAATTCGCCGACGATACAAAGGTCGGTGGTGTTGTGGATGGTCTGAAGGGATGTCAAAAGTTGCAGCGGAACATAGACAGGATGCAAGACTGTGCGGAGAAGTGGCAGATGGACTTCAACACAGATAAATGTGTAGTGGTCCATTTTGGCAGGAATAATGGGATGAAGGAGTACAATATAAGGGTTAGGAGTCTTAGCTGTGTTGTAGAGCAGAAGGATCTCGGAGTCCAGGTCCATAGGACTCTTAAATCGGCCTCGCAGGTGGAGGAAGTGGTCAAGAAGGCGTACGGTGTACTGGCCTTCATTAATCGAGGAATAGAGTTTAGGAGTCAGGAGGTAATGATGCAGCTCTGTAAGACTCTTGTCAGACCCCAGTTGGAGTATTGTGCGCAGTTCTGGTCGCCTCATTATAGGAAGGATGTAGAGGCTATTGAGAGAGTTCAGAGGAGATTTACAAGGATGCTGCCTGGATTGGGAGGCAGGCCTTATGAAGATAGGTTGAGGGAGCTGGGACTCTTCTCACTGGAGAGACGTAGGTTGAGAGGCGACCTGATAGAGGTTTATAAAATGTTGAGAGGAATAGATAGGGTGGACTCTCAGAGACTATTTCCCCGAGCTGAAATGGTCACTACGAGAGGACACAGATTTAAGGTGCAGGGAAGCAAATACAGAGGAGATGTTAGGGGTAAGTTTTTCACTCGGAGAGTGGTGAGTGAATGGAATCGGCTGCCGTTGGAGGTTGTTGAGGCAAACTCACTGGGGTCTTTTAAAAGACTTCTGGGTGAGTCTATGGAAACGAATAGGATAGGGGGTTATAGATAGGTCTGTGAATTTGTAGATGTGACCGGCGCAACTCATGGGCCGAAGGGCCTGTTTGTGCTGTATTGTTCTATGTTCTTAACTGCATGAAATCTATCTATTATCAGTTTTTCCCACACTTGGTATATTAATGCCTTTTTGTAATTCTGTGTTCCTGTCTAGACTTCTTGCTATGTTATCAATCTGTGTGATTCGCAATTGGGAATACAACTCCGTTGTTTTATCCACACCCTTAATAAATTTAATGATAATTATGGCCCCCGCCAAAATCCTTGTCAATTTTTTTCTAATTTCAGTCCATTATCCCAACTCTACTGACATTGCTCAATGAGATCAATAATTTCATTCAATCCCAATGCCAACACAAATTTATGTAGCTCTTATAAGGTAGCAAAGCATCTCAAGGTACTTAACAAGAAAATTATCAGTATGAATTATCACCAAGCCATAGAAGGAAATATCAGAACAGATGACTAAGGACTAGGTCAAAGAGGCAAGTTTTAAAAAGAACAAGGTGGAGAGGTTTAGGGAGAAAATTCTAGAGCTTATATCCAAGGTAGCTAAAAGTGTAACTGTCAGTAGTGCAAGGATAAAATCAGGTTGCGCAAGGTTGCAGAATTGAATGTGCAGACAGATTTTGAAGGCCTGTAGAGCTAGAAGTTTGAGATAGAGAGGGTGAGACTATGGGGAATTTGAAAGAAGGTTGAGAATTTTAAAATTTAGGGATTGTTGGGCTTGGAACCAGTGTAGGTCAACAAGGCACAGGCCTGATGAGCTTTAATTTTAAGTAAAGTTTCCTTCCTTATGAGGAATCTTAGCAATGCTTTTTTTGTAGACATTGTAGGTGCCATTCTCCTGTCTACGATTGTAGGTACATTATCAAATTTAATTGAATTTGATGGCCTACGCTTTTCAACTTCATATTGGTTCTCTCTAATCAGCTCAAATTTCTTGATCAATCACTTTCTCCTTAATTATACCTTCCAATAACTTACTCTCAACAAATGTTAGACTGACAGTTCTATCATTTCCTGTTCCTTTTTTTCCTCATTTATTAAATAATGGAGCAATATTTGCAGGTTTCCAGTTTTAAGGGGCATTTGCTGAATCAAAAGAAATTTGTAAGATCATAGCTAAAACGTCTGCATTTTCTCTGTCACTCTACAAAGCTGGTATAAATACCATCAGATCCCAAAAATTAGTCAGTATGTGGTAAGATTATTTTTCTTGTTTGTTTTAACTTTAGTGACTACATTGAAGTAAGTTAGAATTTTTTTGAAAAGGTGCAGCTATTGCCAGAATCAGCTAAAACAAATGGAAATGATAAGTTGCTTAGCTAGAGGAACTTGAAAATTTGTATATTCATAACGGCAGCTGTGTTTTTTTTGGCATCTGGTTAAAGTGCCTTAGATTTGCTTCTGACTACCACAGACATTTTGATCTCTCCCTCAATGCAGTGAACAAGAACTCAGAACTGTTTGTATGAAGGAACAGGAAAAAGAAGAGCAAGAAAAGATGACTCAGATTGCATTAATGACAAGCCCAAAAGATATTTCTTCTCTCTCTCTCTCTCTCCCCACTACCCACCCACCATTCCCCTGCAGTAATATGTAGTACCATACATCTGTCTGTCCCAGAATTCATTGGACTGAGCTTCAGGTGTATGGGATTTTAGATTGAACATTCTATTTTATAACTATGGAGGCCGACTCGAGAATAGCAATCCTTTCTACAGCTGGCACAGATGAATAGTGTTAGCTCAATGTCCATTGATTTTTCTTTCTCCTTTCGCCACGCTCTCCCTTTCACCATTTGCTCATTTCTTTTGTCCTCTTATTTTTCCACGCCTTTCCTGACTGTTTGTCTTCAGGCACTCAGGTCAGCAGCAAGGACTTCTGTACATGGAATCCCATCCTGGTTAACTTAAGATCTTGCCAGCCATATTCTTGTATTACAGACATGGATGATCTGTTGGACTCTTTTGGCTAGCAAACTCACCATAGAGCCCATTGCCATCACCCTTTCGTATGCATGGTCCAGCCAACAGAATCATTGCTGACTTGATAGCAAGCATGTGGGGACTCTTGTACACTGGTATACTTTTTATATTCAACACTATCCTGCCAGGGATGCCTGACCTTCATCTGAGGTAATGAAGATGGAATTTTTTTTGGTTTACAGAAGTTGTCTTTTCTTTGCTACTGTAAATGAGGAAGTTGAGAACATAAGTCTGGCACACATGGAGCTTTGTATTGTTGATTATTTTGCTTTTGGTTTACTTTTGCCTTAACTTTATCATGACAGCAGCAACTTTGACAATCCTGGTGCTGATTTCTGTTTCAAGAGATAGGTTGCTGGTGATAAGTTTGTGAAGCTGCAGACAACCACCAGAGTTGATAGAAAGTTAAATCTATATTCTGAACATAACCTTGGCCTTTCTAATGCTGACTTTCAGTCCAGACTCCTTGCAGGGCTAGTAGAACTGATTTATAAACTGCTGCAAGAGATTTTCAGAATGGGATGTCAGTGCAGCATCAGCAACAAACAATATCTCCTGGGCTTGGACTTTACACATTTTGATCCTGCCTCGCAGTCTTGCTAAGCTGTACAACTGCCATCGGCTCTGATATGCAGGTGGATACTCTCATTTGAGGTGCCCCAAGTGTACTGTAACAACATGGAGAAGGATTCATCAAAAGGAATTGGCAGCAGGACACAGCCCTCCCTGACACAGCTACTGGTCTGGATAGCATCTGATGTTGCTCTATTAT
Source organism: Sphyrna mokarran (assembly GCA_024679065.1). Taxonomy (NCBI): domain Eukaryota; kingdom Metazoa; phylum Chordata; class Chondrichthyes; order Carcharhiniformes; family Carcharhinidae; genus Sphyrna; species Sphyrna mokarran. The sequence continues at coordinate 39,303,029 of JAGIQG010000013.1, forward strand.
GACTGATGGAATTTTACATGTTCCAGTAGAGAGAGAAAAATTATGCCTAGAAATCCCAAGAACAAAGCCCTGACACTCTCTATAAAGGCAATGCACAAGAGTCTGCTGTTTGCGAGACTCTGCTGTAACTGCCAAAGTGAGAAAATTTTATTGATTGTTAATGTGCCAGAGCTGAAACTGCAATGAGAATTAGGATAGATGTGTAACAGCAGAAATTGAAATCTGGTCAGAGCAAGGCAAGCAAAGACCTTCTCCATAATGCTTAGCAAGGAGATACCTCGGTAATTGTTGCAGTCACTGTGATCCTTTTGTTTTTGTGCAAGGTGATGAGGCATCACGCATGTTTTGTGGTACAGACTTTCCTTTCCAGCAGTGACAGAAGTTCAAGGAGATGCTGCAGCAGTGCTGACTTTCCACTCTGATTTTAGGTGGGATGCCATCATATCCCAGAGCTTTGCTGCTGGCCAGATTATCAATGGTCTTATTGAGTTCGACTATGGTGGGCTTGCTGAGAGGTGAGCTCCTCTCAGAATAAAACATTTAGAATGGCACCGAGAGCTTCCTCAGTGACATTCTCTGTTGCATTGAGTTTGAGGTAATGCTCCAGCCACATTGCCATCTGATAACTAGATTCAGTGATAATCATCTCTATTCTGTATTCAAGGGAACTGATTTGGTTACTACTGGTTTCATTACTCTTGTTTTCATAATTCTTTCATACAGCATCCAGAATTCAGCAGCAAATTGTATGTTGTAGAATTTCAACCAATATTGATTGGTGCAGTGGCAAGCAATCTGCTAAGGTGTCACTGGTAGTTCTGAAAGCATCTAGGTTTTATTCGCTGGTGACTTGATTATGGTTTGTGTGGACTCTCGTCTTGGTTATAGTGACTAGCTCTTTTTCAATTCAACAAATCTCAAAAGATCATTTTTCTTTCATATATACCGATTGTAGAACTATAGATAGTGAATTAGAGATGATTCCATTTTGACATTGCACACAAGCCTTGGATGTTATTGTCCAAAAGAGCCTGATAAACCATTTGAGAAACTCCTAGATCTTTTCTGGGTCAGTGATATGGCAAGTGTTGACCCAAAGATGACTTTCTTGGATTCGTAAAGTGGCCTTGGCTGAACCTGATCTTACTACACACAGTCAGCACTGTAATAAGATGCAAGTAATGAAATCTTCAATGAGAACGGTAGATCTGGTGATGATCATGCCTAACTTGTATCGGTGGCATGTACCTGAACGTCTGCAAGTTATCTTGTGCCTTGGCTTGCTTTGAAAGCAACCGTTTATCATACAAAAGTCTATGTATGGTAGCAGCATAGTTGCCACAACCTCTGTCCATTTCCATTCATCTTGCCCATTTCTTGCTGTCCTATGCACATTAGTCAAACCGTATAGTCAGTGCCTACCCTTTCATTCAAGTCCCTGAAAAAGTACAGTCTTTCGTTCCTGGGAATATTGCTGAAGGTAAGGTAAGTCTCATGAAATTAGTCCTCGACTTCTGGGGATGGTGGTGAGTGTTTGGACATAGATGCACACGAGCTAACTGGGCATGCGCTTGTTGACAAACAATGGGTAAATAGTGTCTTTGAGCCTGTTGGGCGTAAGGAGCAGAGGGATGGGGATTCCATCATCACAAATAGCAGGATTTTCCTTCACTGCAAAACCCACTTACATGTCGCCTATTTGGTTTTCCCCTACCAGAATTTGTAATGCTGCTCTTTAAGGGATCAACTTTGATCCTTGTTCCTTTCAGTACAGTGAAGTGCGTAATAAGACTGATAAGTTCTTGTCAATTATCACTACCTTGAATGCATCATCTATCTACAGAAGGTCGCTGGTAAAACCAGGAAGCGTGGCCCTTGTGTTTCAACTTGTGATGTGAAAAACTAGTGTTTCTCTTTGAATTAGCCTTCCCTGATGGATAGAGTACTGACTCATATCTGGAAAGATGACTTTCTAAGTCCAAGAGACCATTGACGCAAACAAATTGTGGTCGGTTAGCACCTAACAGACTGGGGACTGCCCAATTTGGGCTGGGCAGGAACAGTCTAGTGAGACATCAAGTAACTGTTGAAAGTAGCCCTGATACTCATGCTCTCCGCCAGTTGGTGAGAGCTTATAACCAATATTTGTTGTTTTCTGTTTTTTCTAATGCTAAACCACAAAGCTATATGTTCTCCAAGCCACAGGCTTGGCAGATAACGATGGAAATTCTTCTCAACATTGCTAGTTTTATCCAAAGGAAAGAAAAAATACCAACTGGTCCAGGGACAGGAATGATGGGGCCTTGGTACTTCTCTACATCTGGGTATCAAATCACCCCATTCTCCTATTCACATCCTTCGGGCACTCAGAGTCATGATGGGGTCAAACTATTTCATGTAGGCGTAACAAAACTTCTTTGATTTCATACTTGATCCCATTATTTATAAAGTCTATTGAAAGCTCAGATGTAAGTAAGCTGCACTTTACAACCATGGCTTTGTCAAACAATTACCACACAGCTGAGCCATTCGTATTATGCAACCAGCTCCACTTCCATGAACTTGACCCTTTGTAGTATCTAGACATCAACATCAAAAAGACTTGAATCTCATAAGCACCACAAACAATAATCCCATGTATAAGTGAGATACATCTTCAACTGACAGTAACATATTCAATTGGCACATGACTCCTAGTTTCATTTCCAAGTTTCAAAATGGTAAAACCTTCCAGTAAATTAGCCCCAAACTATTCACCTGCAATAATGTGCTATTACCATCCACTTAAGTAGACTTTGTGCTATTCCTTATTACAAGTGAAGTCAAACATAGAGATATGGATGATATGCTTCAGTTATGCAGGGCATTGTGAGACCTCATCTCAAAATTGCACGCAGTTTTGGTCTGCTGATTTAAGGAAGGATGTAAAAGTGTTGAAGGTGGTTTAGAGGGGGTTTATTGGATTGATACCTGGAGTGAGATTATGAATAAAGGTTAGATTGACTGGGCTTGTTTCCACATGAGTTTATAAGAGTGAGGGGTGACTAAATTGAAGTGTATAAGACCCTGAATGATCTAAACAAGGGTAGACATTGAGAGGATGTTTCCTCTTGTGAGTGAGCCCAAAACTAGGGGGCAGCTTTAGGACAGAGAAGAGTTTCTTCTCTCTGAAGATTAAGTGACTTTGGAATTCGCTGCCTCAGACTGGGATAGAACCGGGGTCATTGAATATTTTTAATGCAGTTAGATGACATCATTTTTAGGCAAAGGATTCAGAAGATTTAAGGGGTAGTTGGGAATGTAAAATTCAAAACACAAACATCAGCCATGCTGTTATCAAATGGTGGAACAAGCTGGAGGGGCTGATTGGCATACTCTGCTCCTATTTTGTATGTTCATAAGTTTCTGAGCATTATAATCACCCTTTTTTGTCCCCATTAAGATCCAATCCACCTTTTACTATGCACATGTTTAAATATTAATGGGAGATTTTGGTTCCTTTTTATGTTGACTGCCATTCTTTCCTCATGGTCTCTACCAGTCTTATTTTCCTCTTTGCTTTCATTTTCTTCAATCTCTTCTATTTGACTTGGTTTTCGCATGAAGAATTCACCATACATATGTCACGCACCCTCTTTTTTTTTAATGTTTCATCATTATCTCTATCTCTCATTATCTGAAGATGCTGTTTTGATTCCTTACTTTTTTGCCCTTGTTGGAATATGCCCAATCAATTCCTTAAAATCACCCATTGCTCCATTACATTTTTCCCTGTTAGTTTCCTGTTCCATTTGTACCTTAGTTAGGTCCGTTCTCATCACATTGAAATTAGTCTTCTTGAAATTTCAGAGTTCTGTATTATATTCCTTATTGTTCTCTATTAATAATCTAAACCTTGTAACGTAAAGATCACCCTTACCTCAGTGATCTTCACTGGCACTGTTCCACTTGGCCCACCTTATTTCCCAGCAGCAGATACAGCAATACTTCCTTTCTAGTTGGGCTAAGAGCATACTAATAAAGGAAGTTTCCTGAACGTATTTCAGAATTACCTTCCCCTCTCAACACTTTAACATTATCCCAGTTAATAGTTAGGTAATTCAAGTGCTTCATTATCTCTATACTCTAGTTCTTGAAGATTTCTGTGATTTCCCTATAGATGTTTTCATCTACTACTGTCTATTTGGAGGCCTAAAGAGTAACCCAAGTAATATGATCTTACAATGTTTGCATTTCAGCTCTAAGCAAAAGAATTCTATCCTTGCCTCCTCAAGGACTTCTTCTCTTTCCAACACTGCAATGTCTTCCTGATCATTATTACCACTCCATCTTTTTTTTTTAACCTTTCCATCTTTTTTTCCTTGGTATATTAAGCCATGTTTTGATTATTGCCATTACTTGACTATAGCAGTGGTATAGCTACTGCTATTTGTGCTCATAGCCCACCAATCTTAATTACCACATTTTGTTCATGCATTGTAATTTAGCCTTTGCCTCTTTCTCCATGCTGTTTACTGAGCTGTTACCCTCTCTCCACGCTCTTGCTGAAGTCCTTCCCTCCACGTTCTTTTATTCAGGATACAATGGGAGAGAAAAGAGAGAGGAGCAAATCAGCAGGCTCATTAGTGAACTACAGAAAGCATAGGATGAAGCATAAGACACAAGTAGGAGAGCAGAGAGGGAATATGAGAAAGCTCTGCCTTGTAAAAGCAAGGAAAATTCCAAGGTATTTTAAGTATATAAATGGGAAGAAGATAATAAGGATAGACTAGGACTCTTTAGAGACCAGGGGAACAATCTGTGGGTGGAGCCAGAGGACATCAGAAGAATAATATTTCTTCACCCAAGAGAATGAGGATGGTGTAGAACTCAGAGAGACTACAAGGTTTTTGAGCAAATTGACATAGGGAGTGACAAAATATTGGAAGTGTAGGCAGGCTTAAAAGTGAACAAATCTCCACCTCCAGATTAACTGTGTCCCAGGCTGCTTTGGGAGGCAAGGTGTAGTACCTTCTCCACTTTCTCCAAAGATGTCGTAGCGAAGAAGTTATGACATCTTCTCCGGAGTCTTCAATGTTTCATTGATGAAGTCAAATATCTCGCCAGGGCCATCCCATACCTCCACTTCTTGCCTTCAGACAACTGCACGACCTCAAACAGACCATTGTTCACAGCAAACTACCCAGCCTCCAGGAAAACAGTGACCACAACACCACACAACCTGCCACAGCAACCTCTGCAAGATATGCCAGATCATCGACATGGATGACATCATTACATGTGAGAATACCATCCACCAAGTACACGGTACATACTCTTGCAACTCAGCCAACATTGGCTACCTAATACACTGCAGGAAAGGATGTCCTGAAACATGGTACATTAAGGTGACTACGCAGCTGCTACGACAACGGATGAATGAACATCGTTCGTTAATCACCAGGCAAGACTGTTCCCTTCCTGTTGGCGAACACTTCAGCAGTCACGGACATTCGGCCTCTGACCTTCGGGTAAATGTTCTCCAAGGCGGCCTTCACAACACACACAGTGCAGAGTCGCTGAGCAGAGACTGATAGCCAAGTTCTGCATGCATGAGGATGGTCTCAACAGGAATGTTGGGTTCATGCCATCTGTAACCCCCATGACTTGCCTGGATTTGCAAAACTCACTTACTGTACTATCTGGAGACAATACACTTCTCTTTAAGCTGTGTTTAATCTCTTTCCACTCACATTGTCGATTTCTTTAAGACTTGAATAGCAGGTTAGTTGTAAAGACTTGCATTCTAATCAGTAATCTGTAAACTGTCTGTGCTGTCATGTTTTCTGTCTGAGACCAGAACTCTTCGTTCACTTAACAAAGGGAGAAACCCCAAAAGTTTGAGAGTTTACTATCAAATAATTCGGTTGGACTTAACCTGGTGTTGTCAGATTTCTTACATAGAGGATTTGCCAGAGAACATGGTTCTATTATTTAAGAAGGGCAATGGAGATAAGCCAGGTCACTATGGATCAGAGAATCTCACATCATTGATGGGGAAACTATTGGAGAAAATTCTGAAGGAGAGAACTTATTTCCACTTGGAAAGGCAAGACTTGATCAGGAATAGTTAGCATGGTTTCACGAGAGGGCGTTTATGCCTAACAAATTTGAATTTTTTGAGGTGACCAGGTGTGTATCTTATATGGATTTCAGCAAAGTCTTTGACGAGGTCCCGTTTAGGAGACACATAAAGAAGGCAAATGTGCATGGGATACAGAGCAATTTGATGAAGTGGATTCAAAGTTGGTTTAGTTGTAGGAGACGGGTGGTTATGATAGAAGGCTGTTTTAGTGACTGGAAGGCAGTGCCCAATGGCATACCATAGAGATCTGTGCTGGGTTCCCTTTTTATATAAATGACAAAGGGCTGTGGACAGTAGGATTAGCAAGTTTGCGGATGACACAAAGATTGGCCTACAGAAAGATATGGGTGGGATGATCAAATGGGCAGATAAGTGGCAGCTGAAATTTAACCCTGAAATATGAGGTAATACACTTTGAATGGAATAATTTGACAAGAAAATATTCAATGGACAGCATGACACTAGGAAGTTGAGAAGAACAAATAGACCTTGGCGTATTAGTGCATAGATTTCTGAAGGCAGAAGGACATGTTTGTAGGATGGTGCAAAAGGCACATGGGACATTTGCCTTTATCAATCGAGGCATAGATTACAGAAGCAGAGAAGTCATTTTGGAGTTGTATAGAACTTTGAGGTCACAGCTGGAGTACTGTGTACAGTTCTGGTCGCCGCATTGTTGGAAGGATGTAATTGTATTGAAGGGGTGCAATTGAGATTCACTAGGATGTTGCTTGAGATGGAATATTTAGGAAGAGAGGTTTGAAAGACTTGGGCTGTTTTCGTTGAAGCAGGGAAGACTGAAAGGAGACCAGATTGAAGTATGCAAGATGACGAGGGGTATGGACAGGTGGAAAGGGAGCAACTGTTCCCCTTTGGTTGGAGGATCAGACATGAGGGGCCACAAATCCAAGACAAACCTGACAAGAGGTTTAGGGGTGGTTGTGAGTAAAAACTTCTTTACTCAAGGGTGGTGACTTTCTAGAATGCGCTGCATGGGAGGGTGGTAGAGAGGGATTGTCTCATCCTTTGCAAAGTACTTGAATAAGCACTTGGCACATCATAACATTTAAGGCTATGGGGCAACTGCTGGTAAATGGGATTAGGCAGGTAGGTCAGATGTTTCTTGAATGACTGGCCCATCACATCCGCACTAAGGGCCTCTTCTGCACTGAGATTCTGTGAAAGTGAACCAATAAGTTTTTAAAACAATTAGAATTGCAGAGAGGCACTCAAAGTTTTAATTCCTTACCATCATATGGCTAAGACTTATTTCCAGCATGGTGCCTGGAATGCTATTTTTATTCCAGAAGTAATAAGGTAGATGCTCCACTTCTGGCTTGAAATGAATATGCGCTTCCTACCAACTTTAGGATGTTGTTTAGTGCCTGAAAAAGTGGGTGCTGTGCAATTGAATTATTCAGTGTGTATTCGCTTATCGCTGGTATTTTGTGTATTTACATTGTACTTTTCCCATGGTTTCGAGATCCTTTCTATAAAGGACTCTATAAACCGATCACAAAACAGCATAACTGGTCCAAGTGTAATCTTGTAATGATTTGTCATTGGCTCTGTTGTCTTCTCTACTTAGGCAGGATGCTAGTTTGTAGTTTTCTAATTGCAGTCTTCAGTGACCAGCCTTGTTCTTGAGGTGTATTTCTGAGAATAGGTTCATAATTGTTGGTGATTTTTCCATTATACGTGAAAGCTGTATACAACTATTTGAATTGGCACATAGCAGGTGCTCTGTCTATACAGTGGGGAGAGTTATAATTTATGAATATACTTTCTTGGTAATAGCAAGAACAGTGCCATCTCCAAATGTTCCTATAGCCCTACAGTCATAATTTACCCATGAATATCATAAATTTGTAACTGCATTTGATGTTTCTTTTCTCAGATTTGAAGAGGGAAGCCAGTATTTGTCATATGCTGAAACATCCACACATTGTAGAACTACTGGAAACATACAGCTCAGATGGAATGCTCTATATGGTCTTTGAATTGTAAGCATATCAAATTATTTTCCTGCTCCCTCTTTTTTTGTGTATTCAATTGGTAGCATTTTAATGATTGTGGGTTTAGGACCCACTCCAAGCATGAGCGTGTCATCGTGGAAAGGAAACCAATGTAATATTGTGAAGTCTGCCATTGCTAAAAGTGCTGTTTTTCATGAGACATTAAACACAGGCCAGTCCGTCTGTCTTGATGGTTCAAATGGATGTTAAAAATCACATGTTTTTTATGATATTGAAAGAAGAGCAGGGCATTCTTCCAATATCTTCTGGCTTATGCTCCTCCTTTTAATCTGGGTCACTAAAGAACAAAAACAATTAGCCATTGTGTTTTAGAGGTTTACAGCATGGAAACAAGCTCAACTTGTCCATGCTACCTCTTTAACTGCTAAGCTAGCCCCAAATGCCTACGTTTGAAGCATATCCCTCTATACCCATCTTACCCATTTAACTATCTAAATGCTTTTTAAAAGGTAAAATTGTACCTGTCACTGCTACTGCCTCTAGCAGCTTGTTCCAGACACTCGCCACCCTCTGTGTGGGGAAAAAATTGCCCCTCTGGATCCTTTTGTATTTCTCCCTCCTTACTTAAACCTATGCCCTCTAGTCTTAGACTCCCCTACCTTTGGGAAAAGATATTGACTATCTAGGTAATCTTTGCCCCTCATTATTTTATAGATCTCTATAAGATCACTCTGAAGCCTCCAATGCTGGAGAGAAAAAAGTCTCTTTTTGTGTGTCACTTACTCTGCTTTTTTGGGGATTTTGAAATGTGCAAAATGATTGCCATCTATATTGACATAACAGCATGAGTACATTATGTATGACTTATTTTGAACTGTTATTGAGATGGATGGTACGGAATAAAGAATGTTATATTAGATTGGGCTGTGGGTCTTGATAATATTCACCATGAGGTTTACTTAAGGTACAGGCACAAAGCAGGCCATTCGACCCAACCAATGCATAACAGCATTTATGCTCTATTTGAATTTCCTCCCCCATAGTCCCTCATCCAAATCTATCATTGAAATAAGTAACGTTTAAACGGCTGGAATGAGTAATTTACAAGTCCCTTGACCTTATCATTTACAGCCCACTGAAGGCTGGGGTTGTTTGTTTGTTTGAACCGGAATGATGTTCATATGGTATTGATTTTCAAAAAGCCACATCCAAAGATGTATATTCTCCTAACCCTGACATTTATTATCAGTAAGATGCTTGATATCAAAATGAGCATTACTCTAATCTAGTTAGAGAAGATGTCATTGGTAATACTCAACAGGAATTTTTTAAAAAGATGTTGCATCTAACTAACCATTAGAATGATTTTAATCAGTTAGAAGTTTACTGAACAAGGCCATCACAGTTGTCTACTTGGACTTCCTAATAACCTTAGATAATAAGTCATATACATGGTAGAATCTTGTGGTATCAGTGGAGATCTGTTACAATGGATTAAGAATTAGTTACAGTTATGTTGTCAGAAAGTTGTGGAAATAGTTACTATTGATGTCCAGCATGATTTGGTCTTGTTTTTATTTTCATAAATTGTTTAAATGTTGTTGATTGAGTAAAGTTCGCAAGTGTTATACTCAAGTCAATAAGGTACAAAGGAATTTCTGCAGGTAGATCTAAAGATGCTGGGGAATGAATAAAACTTGGCAGATAGCACTTAATTTAGATGAGTGGAACGTAATGCTCCTCAATAGACTCTACCTAATGTACTTACGTGCTACATGGCACCAAATTAAAACAATAATACTGTACCCGGTATCTTGAATATGGTAAAATGGCGCAAGATGCTTTGCAAGAATGTTATCAAACAAATTTTAAAATTGAGGTACATGAGGTATTAGGGCAGATGACCTAAAGCTTGTGGTAAAAAGTGTAAGTTATAAGGACTATCTTACAGAAGGTAAGAGGTGGAGAGATGAGGAACTTGGGAAGGGAATTCACTGCTTAGGGCTTAATATAGAAAATATTTCTTCTCGTCTCCATCTTGAATGGTAAACACTTCATTTTTAAACTGTCCCCTCATTCAAGGATAAAAGCAGCTTACTGTAAATGCTGGAATCTGAAACAAAAGCAGAAAATGCTGAAAAATCTCAGAACATTTAACAGCATTTGTGAAAACAGGACAGAGTATTGTTTTGAATCTGGATGACTCTCTCAGAGCTGAAGACAATAGAAAATAGGGTGGTCTACTTTTTTTTTTGGGGGGGTGGTGAGAGAACACGATGGACAAAGATGTCATGGACAAAAAGGGAGTGCAAATGATGGTGGTCATGGCTAAGAAAGGCGCTGATAGCAACCTGAAATGGTGAGTAAGAAGGAGGTATGGGGCAGGTGTTGCATCTTTTGCGATTGCATGGGAAGGTGTCATAGGCAGGGAATGAAGTGTTGGGTGTGATGCAGGAGTGGACCAGGATATCCTGGAGGGAATGGTCTTTGCAGAATGCTGATAAGGAGAGTGAAGGAAAGATGTTTGGTAGTGGTATTGTGCTGAAGTTGGCAGAATTGTAGGAGGACAATCCTTTGAATGGTAGGATGAAAACTGAGGACAAAGGACCCTATCCTGTTTCTGGGAGAGAGGGAGGGATTGAGAACAGTGGCACAAGAGATGGGTCAGACATGACCTGTCAACCACAATGGGTGGAAAGCATAATTAAGGAAAACGTATCAACAACACCATTTTGGAAAGTAGCATTATTAGAACTGATGCAACAGAGACAAAAGAACTGAGTTTGGGATGGAGTGTGAAGAGCTGTGGTCAAGGTAGTTGTTGGAGTTGGTGAGCTTATAATGACTAATGCACAATATACCACTAGAAAGGGAGACAAAGATGTCAAAGATGAATCATATGAAAGTGAAAATTGGAAGCGAAATTGCTACATTTTCCCAGATCCAGACAAAATTATGAAGTGGCAATGAAATAATCACTCATACCAATAAAAGAGTTGTGGGAGGAGCCGGAGTAGGACTGGAGCAAGGAATGTTCCACATCCCCCATAAAGTGACAGACATCACTGGGACCCATGTGTACTCATAGCCATATCTTTTATTAAGAGGAAACAAGATGTGTTGAAGGAGAAATTGAGTGAGGAGTTTCAGACAGATGGAGGAGCATGATGTTGAATGGGGATTGTTCAGGCCTCTATTCAAGGAAGAAGCAGAAAGGAGGATAGTTGGGATGGGGATGGGTCTGATGTGGTGGGGGAGGCTCTAGCCAGTACCATAATTACTCAGGAATTAGAAGTGGTTTTCATCCTCCTAAATATTCTGCTAAGATTCAGAACGATCCAAAGTCTCCAATTTAAATCTGAGTTTCAGATGGCTTCAGAGCAGTTTAGCTGCTCATCAGAAGTTCAAGCATTGAGGCAATTCCTGCGTAGCCCTTGTGTTGGGACTTCTGAAGGCTCCTCAGTGCATCTTCTAAAGTACCTCTTGGGTAAAACCCCAGTGGAACAAAAGCTCTGGGCCAATACTTTCAAGAGGGAATTAGATATATACTGGAGAGAGAAAAACAGGGAGATGTGCACTGGTCTAATTTGATAGCTCTTTCAAAGAGCTAGCACAAATGATCTGTACTGTATGAACTTTCTGAAGTGAAGGTGTTAATTTAAAATGGTTGCCAAGAGTTTTGCATCCCTTCAATCCATACTACAAATGAAATTTTCCATCTTACAGTTTGACATTACTTAATAATTGTATTGTTTCATGTACACTAAATGCTTACACCAGTTGCATTTCCTGCATTTATCATCTGTTGTCAAACAAGCAGCAAAATGAATGATTGATACAAAGGAGTGGAAGTAAGAACAAAATATTTTCTAGCACAGAAGCAATGCATTCAGCATATTATGTTTGCCAGCTCTTTGGACCAATTCAGAATTTGCCCCACTGCTCTGTTGTCTCTCCAGTAAGAAGTCTACCAACACCAGGTTTAAGTCCAACCGATTTATTTGATAGTAAACTCGCAAGCTTTCGGGGTTTGCCCCTTTGTCAGGTGAATGGAGAGTTCTGGCCTCAGAGCATTTCACAGCACAAACAGTTTATAGATTACTGATTAGAATACAAGTCCTTACAACTAACCTGCTATTAAAGTCATAAAGAAGCCAACAATGTGAGTGGAAGGAGCATTAAGCACAGGTTAAAGAGATGCGTATTGTCTCCAGTAAGGTGAGGTTTTGCAAACCCAGGCAAGTCATGGGGGTTACAGGTAGTGTGACATGAACCCAAGATCCCTGTTGAGACCATCCTCGTGCAAAACTTGGCTATCAGTTTCTGCTCAATGCCTCTGCGCTGTCTTGAAGGCAGCCTTGGAGATCACTTTCCCAAAGGTCAGAGGCTGCATGCCCATGACCACTGAAGTGTTCACCAACAGGAAGGGGGAACCGTTTGCCTGGTGATTGTCGAACGATGTTCGTTCAATCCATTGTCGTAGCATTTGTATGGTCTTCCTGATGGACCATGCTTCGGGGACATCCTTTCCTGCAGTGTATTAGGTAGATGGCGTTGGCCGAGTTGCAAGAGTATGTACCTGGTGAATGGTATTCTCACGTGTGATGGTATCATCCATGTCGATGATCCGGCATGTCTTGCAGAGGTTTTTGTGGCAGGGTTATGTCATGTTGTGGTTACTGTTCTCCTGAAGACTGGGTAGTTGCTGTGAACAATGGTCTGTTTGAGGTTATCTGAAGACAAGAAGTGTGGGTGTGGGGATGGCCCTGGCAAGATGTTCGTCTTCATCAATGATATGTTGAAGATGCTGGAGAAGCTTCTCTGCTACAACATCTTCAGAGAAAGCAGAGAAGGTACAACATCTTCTCCGGAGTCTTCAACATATCATTGATAAAGACGAACATCTCGCCAGGACCACCCCCACACCCCCATTTCTTGCCTTCAGAAAACCGCAAAATCTCAAACAGACCATTGTTTGCAGCAAACTATCGAGCCTTCAGGAGAACAGTGACCACAATACCACACAACCCTGCCACAGCAACCTCTGCAAGACATGCCAGATCATCGACATGGATGGCATCATCATATGTGAAAATACCATCCACCAGGTTCACAGTACACTCTTGGAACTCGGCCAATTTTGTCTACCTAATACGCTTCAGGAAGGGATGTCCCGAAGCACGGTACATTAAGGAGACCATGCAGACACTACGACAATGGATGAATGAACATCGCTCGACAATCACCAGGCAAGACTGTTCCCTTCCTGTTGGCGAACATTTCAGCGGTCACTTGCATTCAGCCTCTGATCTTCGGGTAAGTGTTCTCCAAGGTGGCCTACGTGACAGCGCAGAGTTGCTGAGCAGAGACTGATAGCCAAGTTCTGCATACATGAGGACGGTCTCAACAGGGATCTTGGGCTCATGTCACACTATCTATAACCCCCATGACTTGCCTGGGTTTGCAAAACTTCACCTGCTACACTGTCTGGAGACAATACACATCTCTTTAACCTGTGTTTAATGCTCCTTCCACTCATGTTATTGGCCTCTTTAAGACTTGAATAGCAGGTTAGTTGTAAAGACTTGCATTCTAATCAGTAATCTGTAAACTGTCTGTGCTGTTATTTACTGTCTGAGCCAGAACACTAGTCACCTGACCAAGGGACAAAGCCCACAAGCTTGCGAGTTTACTATCAAATAAATCGGTTGGACTTAAACCTGGTGTTGGCAGACTTACTGTGTTTACCCCAATCCAACACTGGCATCTCCACATCATGACTGTTGTCTCTACTCAGGCCTATATCTTTAATTAACTGTCCATTTTCTCTCAAAGATGTAACACCCTATACTTCATCCATTTCCAACAAAAAGCATTCAACACACCAACAATCTTTGATTAAACCTTCTCTTAGTTGTTTTAGTTAAAAATTGAACTTTCTAAATATATGATAATTAAATTAATCTTCTGTGTGCCTAATATTGCAAAATCTAACAGATTGCCATTTTGCTTATTCAATGCCTTGTTAAACATTACTTGCTGCAATCAAATTTTTAAAGTTTAAGAGTGTTGTGTTTAGATGATGAAGCAACGATCACTATTGTGGCAGCTTGAAAGGTTGTCTTCAGAGAGTAGTTTGTACACCACTTAAAAAGTTAGTTTGACAGTCACAGTAATGTCAGTGCAAAACTGTTACACATTCTACACGAAGTAAAGTTTGTGCATTTAATCTGCATAGGGGACGGTACAAAAATCTTAAATTAATCCTCTGTTATTTTGTGTAAGTATTGTGATAAACTGGGGAAGTTTTTTGAAATATGCTATTAATTGTGCTTTCTTTGTTTTGTTACAGTATGGATGGTGCAGATCTCTGTTTTGAAATTGTAAAAAGAGCGGATGCAGGTTTTGTTTACAGTGAAGCTGTAGCCAGGTATGTATTGATCATTTTGAATCAAAGGATATTTTGTGACTAAAATTCCAATTTTTTGGTGGACTCTATAATTTTAAGTTAATTAATTGCTACTAAGATAATGATCCAACGAGCTGGTGCACAAATATGTTGCATAATAAAGTGCCAGATGACTGGTTTGTTCTTTTATTTACTCACCTGTGAAGAACAGGAGTCATCAGGATGAGGAAATGGACTAAGTAGATGGAAGGAAGATACTTGAATGAGTTCCCTGATTAGCTGTTATGTACCTCTGGTTGGATACTTAAGAATTAGCAGTTTAAAGCCAACTGCAATGTCTGGAAGGGCCAAATGGCCTCCTGCACTGTAGGATTCTGATTGTACAGCTGCAACATAACCTCTTCGTTGATAGATTCAAACATTTTCCCCACTACTTGGGTTAAGCTAACCGGCCTATTGTTACCTGCCTTTTGTTTACTTCCTTTCTTTTAAACAATGCATCACATTTGCAGTTTTCCAATCCATTGGAACCATCCCAGAGTCCAGCGAATTTTGGTGAATTACCATGAGTTATTTCCCCACCATCTTTTTTAGTACCCTGGGATACATTCCATGAGGGCCAGGATACTTGGCTACCTTTAGCGCTGTTAGCTTATTAGCGCTTTTATCACTACTACTAAGTGATAAAATTGTTTCTAGGTAATCATCTGCCGTAGTCACCTTGTCATCAATTTTTGTCATGTTATTTGTATCTTCTGTTGTGAAGACCAACACAAAATACATGTTCAATATGCCTCGGTCATTTCCCATTATTAAATCCCCCTACTCATCCACTAAACGACCAGTCGTTACCTTTGCCACTCTTTTTCGTTTTATATATTTGTAGAAACCTTTACTATTTGTTTTTATGTACTGAGCTAGCTTATTCTCATAATCCATCTTATTTTTTGTTATAGTTTTTTTCGTGGCTTTCTGTTGATCTTTAAAGATTTCCCTATCTCTTATTTTTACCACTAATCCTGGCCACTTTGTATGCATTTTCTTTCAATTTAATACTTGCCTTTTTTTTAGGTATCCGTGGCTGATTATTCCTTTTCCTACAGTGCTTCCTTTTTACTGGTGTATATATTTTTTCACGTGTGATATTTTCCCCAGCGTTTTGCTCCCATTCCCCCACTGATCCCCAACTCCTATCCTCACCATTCATTCTTACTCTTAAAGCCCCTAGTTTCCTTTGCCATTACTATGCACTTCTAAAGCTACTCCTCCATCCTTTGTTCCCATTTCCACATTCATCTCACACTGAAGTCCTGGGATTTTGTAAGCAGTTGTCTGCACTGACTGGCCCCTGTCACTAGATGGAACCTGATCAATCTGAAACCAATTGTTATTTTCTTATATTTATAGTACCTGTACTGTATTGTTGCATTTTTAAATATTTCATGATTTTATTTTGTATTTCTGTGAGTACATAGTACTGTCTATGTATAATATAGTATTTCAGCATTTTATCATGGACAAGAAATGTTTGAGGAAACCTAACTGATTTTAATGTTGATCCACATGAAGGTTGTTTCACCGAAAGTCTTGATTTTCAGGACCACAGTGACTAAGTGAGGACTTACTGTAACCATTAAATATGTTAGAGTTGCTGAAGTGAAAAAACATTGTTTCTCACATTTACTTACTTGAAGGTTTCAAGTCAGACTGATGATAACTCAGACTTAGTATTCATATCTCCATATATTCTGCATGATAATCAAATAATATGATTTTTGGACTTGCAGTTATATAAATTTTTATATAACTTCACCTGAATCAATATTGTGTGTGGTTTAGTCCCCTCTTCAAATACAGAAAGTGCAGTAAACTTCATTTTTAATTAATTCCATGATGGAGAGATTGCCCTGTGACAAAAGATTATTAGACTGGTCATTTATTTTCTCGAGTTTAGAAGAATAGGTGATCTCATTCAACCATACGTACCTCAACAGGGTAGATGCAGAAAGGTCATTTCCCTTGGCTGGGGGAGAATCTAAGATCAGGGATACACTCTCAAAATAAAGGGTTGAGATAAGGTGGAGTTTCTTCACTCAGAGGGAGGTAAATCTTTGGGATTTCCTGCTCTAAAGATCTGTAGAGGCTCAGTTGTTGAGTATGTTTAAGATGACATTGATATCATATTGACATAATATGTAGAAATCTATCAAAGGATATGAAGATAGTGCTCAAAAATTGTGCTAAAGTAGAAGGTCAGCTATGATCTCATTGTAAGATGTCTCATAACATCAGGTTAAAGTCTAATAGATTTATTTAGGATCACGAGCTTTCAGAGTGCTGCTCCTTCATCAGGAGAGTGGAGAGGTGGGTTCATAGACATGGCATATATAGATAGATACAATTGCAAGATAATGGTAGTGATTGAAAAGTTCATAATTCCAAATAAGCTTGTTGGACTTTAACCTGGTGTTGTGAGATGTGTTACTACCCACCCCAGTCCAATGCCAGCATCTTCGTGATCTTGTTGAATATCAGAACGGGCTTGAAGGGCCGAATGGCCTACTCTTATGTTTTTTGATATTCTTTGCTGAAGCTTGAAGTCATCATTCCATCTTAATCTGTTGGAAACTACCTATATCTATAGGTTTTACCACCTATGCTTTCCTTCACATATAATTTACAGAAACGCAGAGTTTCAGGAACGACCAGGAAAGCTGTTTTTATTTTCCAGTTGTATGTTTTCTGCACTTTTCTAAGGATATGAAGATAGATCTTACTCGGATGCAGTTCAAAAAAGTCAATACTTAATGTGCAGAATGTACAGCTAAATTATTTTATAAATGACTGCATTCAAGTATACTGATAGGGAGATCCAGATTCAATCTGTTGTTGATATTGTTCAAGCTCTCTTGAGGAATTAGCTACTGCTGGGAGAAAGTGTAATCTGAAAACTTCAAGATGTACACCTGTGTGTTTGCAGTCATATCTGACTTCACTAACTGTAACACCAGCAAAACCTTTGCTTTCACTAACCTGGTCAGGGAATCTCTGATTTGGTATTCATCAAAGAATGCGGATTTGAGCATGCTGTGGCTTTAGACATCTGTCACAGTAAGAAGTCTCTCAATACCAGGTTAGCATCCAACCAGTCACAAGCTTTTGGATACGGTGCTCCTTCGTCAGGTGTGTGGAAGGGGCAGAATGCTCCACATGCCTGACGAAGGAACGTTGTTTCCGAAAGCTTGTGAGATTACTATCAAATAAACTGGTTGGACGCTAACCTGGTGTTGTGAGACTTCTTACTGTGTTTACCCCAGTCCAACGTCAGTATCTCTACATTTAGATATCTGTCATCTGTCGTATCTAATTTAATGCAGTCTCACTTTCCTCTGCCAAAACCACTCACTCTTTCTAAGATCATTCTGAAATGCAAAGATAACACTTTCTTCTCCACTGTTAGCCATATTCTTATATGCTACTATCTCACCCACCTTCATTTCTAACTGGGAGAGTGGGCTTACTTGTCATCTGCCTTTGCTAATTCCTTTTCCTGCATTCTCTTCAGTACCTATCCCTTCCTTTGCTTTTCCTTTGTATCCTTTTATTCTTTCTTTGAGCTCACTTTGTCCAAGATCCAATTTGTTCTCCTTTGACCTAATTCTTTTAAAACTGCTGATGACCTAACTCCCCTTCCTGATCCCCTAAAGTGGCATTAACCAAAGTTATAAATGAATCTTCTGTTACAACCTTGTCTGAGACCATTAACTTTTCAAGAAGAAATTCAAACACCCAGCTGACAAATATGTTACTAGATTTCATGTTAACAAAAACAAATGTATTATAAATATAAAAGAGAATGAAACAAACCAAGCACCAGAAGATTAACATTTTTGCTTGTAAAGACTTATGCTATAAATTCAGTTCAATTTTTACTTTTTCTCTCTCGTTATTAAATCTTAAGTTTAACAAACCCAAAAGTTACGTGCAACCATCCAGAATTCAATTTAATTCTCTTCAATATCCCAGCTATTCCTCAAAATGGGTAGCACGTTTTGCTTTAATTTGCAGTTAGTGGAAGAAATCTTTTGATTTATTATTACACATATGTAGTTAAAAGTATTGTTTCGTGCGCATTATACAAACAAAGCATACTATACATAGAGAAGGAATGGAGTGGATAATGTAGTGTTACAATCATAGTTAGGGTGTAGAAAAAGATCAACTTAATGCAAGGTAAGTCCATTCAAAAGTTTGATGGTAGCAGGGAAGATGCTGTTTTTGGTTCGGTTGGTATGTGATCTCAGACTTTTGATTTTTTTTTCCTGATGGAAGTTGGTAGAAACAAGTATGCCCAAGATGTGTGGGGTCTTTGATTACGCAGGCTGCTTTTTCGAGGCAGCAGAAAGGGTAGACTCTTATCAATGGGTGGGAGACTGGTTTGAGTGATGGACTGGGCTTCATTCATGACCCTTTGTTGTTAGCACTGCTGTCTCACAGTGCCAGTGATCCTGGCTTAAATCACTGTCTATGTTGAGTCTGCGCGTTCTCCCCGTACCTGCATGGGTTTTGTCCGGGTGCTCTGGTTTCCTCCTAGAACCCGAAAGATGTGCTGGTTAGGTGCATTGGTCATGCTAAATTCTCCCTCGCTGTACCCTAATAGGCGCCAGAGTGTGAAGATGGAGGTAGATTTCACAGTAACTTCATTGCGATGTTAATATAAGCGTACTTGTGACACTAATAAATAAACTTTAAGGATCATTCCATTATTTTACAAATAGTAATCCATCAAATTTCTCTAATGGTTTCATTAGAGAATTATTTGCCATGGCTTTGACAAGCACAGCCATTATTTCCTAGTCTGTTCCTACAGCTCCTGTATAGCCCTTTCTAAATTAGCTATTCAACCTGACTTTCTATTACAAAGTCTATTACATAAGGACCAATATAGATTCTGCTACAATTCTCACCAACTTCAACTGATGCACCATAGAAAGCATTCTTTCTGGTTGTATCACAGCTTGGTATGGCTCCTGCTCTGTCCAAGACCACAAGAAATTACAAAGGGTATGAATGAAGCCCAGCCCATCACTCAAACCAGTCTCCCACCCATTGATAGTGTCTACACTTTCTGCTGCCTCGAAAAAGCAGCCTGCATAATCAAGGACCCCACACATTTTGAACATACTCATTTCTACCACCTTCCATCAGGAAAAAAATCAAAAGTCTGAGATCACATACCAACCAAACCAAAAACAGCATCTTCCCTGCTACCATCAAACTTTTGAATGGACTTACCTTGCATTAAGTTGATCTTTTTCTACACCCTAACTATGATTGTAACACTACATTATCCACTCCATTCCTTCTCTATATATAGTATGCTTTGTTTGTGTAATGCGCAAGAAACAATATTTTTAACAGTATGTGTGTAATAATAAATCAAAAGATTTCTTTCACTAACTGCAAATTAAAGGAAATTGTCCAGCTTCTTTTCCCTCACTGAACGTTGTAATAGAAAGTCAGGTTGAATAGCTAATTTAGAATGGGCTATGCAGGAGCTGTAGGAACAGACTAGGAAATAATGGGCTGGGCTTGTTTAAAGCCAGGACAAATAATTCTCTAATGAAACCATTAGAGAAACTTGGTGGATTGCTATTTGTAAAATAATGGAATGATCCTGAGGTAACGTAAACTTAAAGTTTATTTATTAGTGTCACAAGTAGGCTTACATTAACATCGCAATGAAGTTGCTGTGAAATCTACCTCCATCTCCACACTGTGGCACCTATTAGGGTACAACGAGGGAGAATTTAGCATGACCAGTGCACCTAACCAGCACATCTTTCGGGTTCTATAAGGAAACCAGAGCACCAAGACAAAACCCATGCAGGTACGGGGAGAACACGCAGACTCAACATAAACAGTGATTCAAGCCGGGATCACTGGTACTGTGAGATAGCAGTGCTAACCACTGTGCCACCCATTTTGAGGAAAAGCTGGGATATTGAAGAGAATTAAATTAAATTCTGGAAGGTTGCACATAACTTTTGGGTTTGTTAAACTTTCAAGATTTAATAGCATGAGAGAGGAGGAGGTGGAAAAAGTAAAAAGTAGAATTGAATTTATAGCATAAGTCTTTACAAGCAATAGCGTTAATCTTCTAGTAATGCTTGTTTCATTTAATTCTCTTTTATATTTATAATACTATTTGTCTTTGTTAACCACATGAAATCTAGTGACATATTTGTCAGCTGGATGTTTGACTTCTTGAAAAGTTAATAGTCTCAAACAAGGTTGTAACAAAAGATTCATTTATAACTTTGGTTAATGCCACTTTAGGGGACCAGGAAGGGGAATTAGGTCATCAGCAGTTTCAAAAGAATTAGGTCAAAGGAGAACAAATTGGATCTTCAACAAATTTGAACTGGTTGCTTCTGTTAGGAAAGGCAGATACAAATTAAACAAGGCTTCATCCTGAACCACTATCTCTATGGAAATGCGACTCATGGCCTGTTCCCAGGAAGAAATGCTATTTAATTAACTTTTAATTCCAAAGTTTTCCATGATTCTGGGAAACAATGTAACAAATATAAGGAATGCTTCCCATTCTTACTGGAAGCATTATGAAGAGAAAACTCCCTACTGTTTATGATCTTACTTTTCTAGCTCTGATTTCTTAACTTAACCCCAACCTTTTGATTGCTGATTGCCTTAGATTTGTTTCCATTTCATTTGCATTGATAATTCCAATTCCCAAACCTAAAGTTCTATTCCTAAAACTAAAAGATATATCCTAAAAGATGAACCATGAACTTGATATTCACAGCACTTCTGTGATTGTGATCTTGGTTCTTTTTGGGGCAACGTGCCACTTCTGCATAGCCTACTAGCTGCTGAAATCTTCATTCCACATTTGTCATCTCCATACTCCAATGCTTTCCTGATTGGATGTCCTCTACCCTCTGTAAACATCAGCTTATCTAAAATTTTGCTATTTTTGTTCACTCACCACTCCTGTTAGTTCTCAACCTCTACTCCCAGCATGTGAGATTTAGAATTGACGTTCTTGTTTTTAAGTTGCTCTCCCGCTCCAAAAAAAATTCTCTCTGCGTCTGATTCTTGCCTTTGTGCATTTCCACCCACAGTCTTGCCATTAACAGCTGTGTCTTCAGCCATCCATCTTTCAGAATTTGCTTCCTAAAATTTCAGCTTCTCCAACTGGATCTTTCTCTTAACACTCTTGGTAAAATACTGCTGATTAAGCTTTTGGCTACTGTTCATATTATTTCCTCACTTCAGCTTGGTGACTTTTTAATCTAATTACACCTCTGAAGTGTTCCTGTGTGTTGATTTGCATTGTGTCTCCATATTAGAACCTGGTGTTCACACAAACATTGAATTCAAAAGGTTGCATGTCCAACAGCAGATCAATGGACTATTTACCTCCTCTCCAAACATTTTTTTCAAATTTGACTACTCAACTTAGAGTTGGATTAACTGGAAAATATTGTATATTTCTAGTTTTCCAATCCATTGTTGTATAATTTCAGAATTTTAAGTACACTCTCTTTAATACTTTCCATTAATTTCCATTTCATCAATTCATTTCCATTTCATCCATATTGGTATTATCTTCCTATTTAATGCTCAATTTATTGCACTATCCATGCAATATAGAAATAAAAACCGTTAGATCATTCCTATTTTGTCTCCATTTAAATCTTCCATCAAGCACTTAGCCTGCTTTCATAAAATTCAACTCCTTAATGTTTTTATCTCCATTTGGCTTAGTAGTAGCATTTTCATCTGAACAGATAGGTTGTAGATTCAGGCCTCTCTCTAGGGTTTGAAAATGATCTACATAACCTAAGACGAGAGTTCAGTGCAGTATTAAGATTGCAAAGTTGTAAGAAATTCTGTATTTTGATTGAAGTATTAAACAAATGCTCTATCTGCATATCTATTCAGGTAGACATGACTCTTACTTTAAATTATTGGTACTCTTGTATTAGTGTTGTGTAGAAAAGACAATTCCAGTACTTATTTATTCAAATTGCTGGATAAGCAAGATGTTTTCCATTTAACAAGTGACAAATTAACAGTAGTTATAATTGCCTATGGTGTCGTGGTTAATTTCTGAACCAATATCATCAAAACAGGCTACATTGCAAAATATTTTACTTGCTCTTTGTTGAACCTTGTGTGTTATTGTATTTAAGAAAACCTTTTGTTTGCCATTTCTACTTATTTTCTTTCTTTTGCCTTCAGCTTTACTAAACTTTTTAGTGATTTTTATTATTTCGCCTGTAGGTGCTACATACTTCTGGTTTAAAAATTGATCCAATCCTCCCAATAATCTGTGAAATCATAATTTTCAGTGCAGTTCTTTTTAAATGGAATGTACTTGACTTGGACCATTCTATTCTTATGTTTACTATGGATCATTCTATCTCTTCAGTATTTTTCGTTCCTGATGAATGTTTCTATATGCCAGTTTACTTTCTGTTGAATCTATGCAAAGTTTTGTTATAATTTGCTTTCTCACAGACACCCTTGTTCCTCACCTTTTTTAGCTCTCTGGTCGTAGTGACTTCAATTATATTCTGGTGTACATTCTGGTTCACAAATGTTCCCCTATTTCAAACAATATTTCAAAGTTGTGAAGAGAGACCTGAGAACATATGAATTTTCCTCTCCTGCACTGAAAGTTGTTTAGAATGAAGAGAAAAATACTCTTTTGATTGGCAAAAAATTTTTTTCAAGGTGCTCTGTTAACCAAGCTTTCAGTCATCTCTCCTAATTATCTCTTTTATATGGCTTCACTTTGAATGCTGTCTATTAACTACTGAAATGTTTGTTGCTCTGGCTACTGTTCAGTTGTGAACTTCATTGCCCATGCCTGTTGCTTATCTCTATCTACTTCTCATCAGTGAATGAAAATTAAATTTACAATTAAAACGTTCTGCTTTTTTCACAGACACCCTGTAATACAATCTGAATTTAATGTAATCGATGTTAACTTGAACCAATTTAAATATTTCTTATTCAGAACAACACTTTATATGTCCTTAAATTGTCAAATGAAGCTAATGCCTCAGGTTGCATTCTGAAATAAAATCCAGATAAGTTAGATGACAAGTTTATTACTCTGCCTTCAGTAAAAAAAAGAACCTGCACAAATTCAGAAATTATGTGACCGATTTGTTGTCTTCTAATTATCTATCCCTGAGCTGCAGCATTGACAGCCTATATCTGTGTTTTTGTGAAGAATGCTGGTTTCACATTGCATTGACTTTTCCTCTTTCTGTTTTTAAGAACTTAGGTTGACTGACAGTTGTAACAATTTTTATATTTTTGGGGATATCTTAGGGTACTTCTCAAACGTGACATCTAGTTCCCTGGAACAAGAAATCAGAAAATTTAGTCAAATTTCTGGGAGTGTTCAATAGCCAAGAATTGGTCACTCCAGATCT
The DNA here is from genome assembly GCA_024679065.1 of Sphyrna mokarran. Taxonomy (NCBI): domain Eukaryota; kingdom Metazoa; phylum Chordata; class Chondrichthyes; order Carcharhiniformes; family Carcharhinidae; genus Sphyrna; species Sphyrna mokarran. The sequence goes on from JAGIQG010000013.1 coordinate 39,327,011, forward strand.
GGTGTGTAAATGATTCTACTCCCACAATATGTGCTTGTCTCTGAATTCCCTTAGGTCACTTTGCCAACCACAAATTGTCCAGAGGCAGCTAGTGGTGAACAATAAATGTAGTCCCAGTAGCATTGCCCACAACTTGAGGGGAAAAAAAATGTAATCTGTTTCATTTAATAAATTGTTCGGTGCTTTACAGGAATTTGAAGGGCATGAGGAGAAAATGAATGTTTTGTTTACTTGGTATTTTTCAGTTACTGTACTCTTTATAAAATTGCCCACTTCTTTGCCAATTAAACATTCTATACCTTTCTTAATGGGGGTTCTTGAAAGTAATTCACAATAAAAACAAACTAGAGATACATATAATTCTCTTTTTAAATAAGAGAATTTAATTTCTGATAAAGTAATGGTGCTCACTGCTCAAACTTTTTCCAAAGTTATTTGCACGTTAGTCAAATGGCTCAATGATGTTCGGCAATGGTCATGCTATGAATAAGCTGAGCAGTCAGTCACAATGCAGAGTGTCACTGATAGGAAGTAATAACCACGGATTAGCCTTTATGTTTTAATAATTTTAGGGACAACGAAATAAAGATTGGGTTATACATACAGAATTAAGATACAATTTGAAATGTAACCAAATTTCAATTAAAACAAAACATTAAGAATCAATGGAATTTTTTTATCATGGAGCAATCTGACATTTCGTAAATATAAAATCAAACTTCTGAGCCACCGAGATTAATTAAGAGCTTATGCCATTAGAAATCCAGTCACATCTGACTCAACTAAGTATAACTTCCAAAATTTTACATTGAGATTAATGGCATAAAAATGGAAGCTGTCATCAATTCAAGTGATCTCAGAAGGTTTCAGTCTGCAGGTTTTTTACCCCACACACTGTAGAGGAGCAGGCAATTACTGATAATTAAATGTGGAAATCTTGAAGCTGTTGTTCAACACAAACCACGTTTTACTTTTGCAATTGCAATGACAGTGAATGTTGAAGCTTCACCATTACTACACTAGAAAATCTGAACCACCAGATGCACAATATTTGGGTTTGTAAAGAAAGCACCCTAATGATGTACTAAAATGTATCTTATATACCTGTTACTGAAAGAAGACAGGTAAATTATGTTGATTTTCTGTTGCTGCCTGACTGTAAGCAGAATGCATTTTAATTAGTGTCAGATATTCGATAATGTAGTTTTCCAATCTTTTGGATTGTGAAACCTAAGTTATTAATAATTTGCAGCAAACTTACATTGACTAAAGCAGAAAGCTAGGTTATTTCACATACAAAAACCTTGGGCAGGAGTACCCACAACTTCAGTATATGTATCACATATACGCATAGCCTCCTGCGCTACAGGGAGAAAGGAGTTTTACAATACAGGAACCACAGAAATGAATATTAGACCCAGAGTTCAATGAAGATTTCTTTCACATCGGATTCCAAGGTCTGTTGACTGAAGACAAATGATAGGGTTTACTTTGCATTTTGTGTAGACACTGCTGATGAAGTGGGTGCACAGAGGCTGGGTGGATTCTGCAAGTGATATTAGCAAATCTTCCAGCAGAGACAGGCTTGTGGAGCTAATACTTAATAATCAGCTACTTGCTAAGCCGGGTAGCTAGAATGCTTTCCAGTTGATAAAACGAGCCTGAAGATTTCTCGATTTTCAATAGTATATAAGATTTCAAAATCTCTCTCCACAATGACGTTCGTAAGGGATGCTTATCTAGCGTCTGGAACTGACTTTGATTTCAGGACTGGTAACGTCCCAGTCATTAGTTGCTTAAAAAAAAAAGTTGCCATCCATATTGAGGTCCAGTGTTGGGAAACAGTTGTGTAGGTAGATCCATTGTCTGCACTGGTAAGACAAGCTTAATTGACGCAAATACCATTCCTCTGGTTTCCTTTTGACTTTTTGTCAATCACAGTGCAGATTTCTAACTGAGAGGAAGTAAAAACCACTCACTAGCCTTTACACTTTAATGATTTTAAAGACAGCAAAATAAAGATTGGGTTATACGTTTAGAGTTAAGGTAGAAGTTGAAATATAACCAAATTTTAAACTGGACAGTACCATATGTTTTATGAGTCTTATTAGCAGCTCTGCAAGGGTAATGAGTTTTGATGTGCAAGTCTCCTAGTTTTCATGCTTATGAGAGGTCTGTGCGCTGAGGTCTGAGATGTCTCTAGCAGAGAAAATAATTTTCTTGTAACTCTAGGATGTAGCTCCCAAACAAAGGGACAACCATGTGGTCATCTGATTTGTAGCAGCTATTGTTTTGATTGTTCAGGAAATCCATTGAAAAGAAATAGCATAAAAATATAGTTCTGGATTTCTTTTTGTGTTGCAGAGACCCTACAACACCTGAGTGTGCACTTTGCTTTTGGCAATTTAACTATCTTTTATTGAAAGGCATACCAATTCCTTCATATATTCAGGCATCATTCACATTTCAAGATCAATTACCTTTGTTTCTTGCAATTTTTATCAGAATCAGTTTAATTGTTTTTTAGAATCCAAAAGGCAAAGGAAAAACCTTTTAGAGACTGAATTGCTAGAAGGTTGCAACAATTTAAAATACTTTTTTTTGCATTTGCCAAGTTCAATGAATATATTCCTTGTGACATTTTCAATTTCCTTGAGAAGTAGATAAATGAATGTTTTTGTGTGAACAATTCTCTAATATCATGAAGCAATCCAATCACAATTGATAGTATTTCTCAGTCTTTTTTTAAATTGTATTTACTGGAATCTTTAAAGCAAATCCATCTGGAATCTCATAGGACTTCAGTCAGTTTCTGTAGCTGGTATGAAAATGAAAAGCTCTGCGTTTAACAATGATTATAGTATAATGCAAGAAAAATGAGCCATACTTTCTGTTGTAAGAGGTGCTAGTAAAGATCAGTTATTCTAAAAGTATGTGTTATTTTGCTATTAGTTTATTTTATTATTTAATATGTTTGTCAGTTGAAATGAGATTTACTGTGGTATTACTTTGTTCCTTGAATGACTTCCTTTGAAGGCATGGGAGAATCAACCGCACAATTTATGAAAGCAGCTGCTTTTTGGCATGTTACAAATTTTACCTAGCAACCAGCTACATACAGTATTATAGTCACAATGCTGAAGTGGTTCTCACTTTTTTAAAAAAATAAAATGAGAAGGAAATTTCATCTAATCTGGGTAATCATCTAATTTGAGGAGATTTTATGTAGCCCTGTCATTGGTAAATTGGTTTGCAAATTGCATATTTTGTTACCTCAAGAACTCTGAATCACTGACAAAATTCAAACTGTCTTCTTGAGTAGCTACCACTTTTTTTGGGTCAAAATGACCCTGGATGTTTCTTCACAGATGTTGGGAATATTCTATTTGTGTATGAATTGAACAGAAGATAATCAGGTTTGTCATTCTTTGCACAACAGTATCTGATCTTAAGTAATTACTGATGATACTGCAAACATCATTTTTGGTGTTTAATTAATGAATTACAAAATTATTTTAATACAAAGTGAACTTTTTATTATTTAATATTCTTTAAGCATAAGCACTTAAAATGGGTTTGCAAAAAAAAGTTTATTTTCTGCTGTGTAGTGTTCCTCATGATTCAGCAGTCATGTTTTTTAAAGATGGTGGTGTGCACATTGGAGGAAATACATGCTGTCCCACAGAAAAGGAAGCAAGCATGCACTTAAAATTCCCTTCAAACAATCTTAACATGCTGTAGACAAAGGTATCAAACATAAGCTGAACTTTCTGATAGAGAAGAGAATTTCTGACAATACCACTCTTAGCTGATTTCTAGGATGTGGAATTATGTGGAAAAATGTAAAGTTTAAAATATTAATATGTTCTGTTTTTCACTGCTAATTCTGAGATATGCATAATTCTAACTTTTTTTGTATTTGTAGTCACTACATGCGACAGATACTAGAAGCACTACGCTATTGTCATGACAATAATATCATTCATCGCGATGTGAAGGTAAGTTAATTGACTGGTGATTTTTTTGCAGAAAAAGATGTGTGCGGAGCCACATTCAAGGGCAAATACAAATGTTACTTCAGAAACAAAACTATTTTGTATGAGGATTTACAAGTTAAACCTAAAATGTCTGCACATTGTATATTATCTGAGTAGAAAAATAGGTTACTACATCTATGATTCAAATGAAATTCTTTTTATGAGCAGAGACTGACTTCTCCTGTGTTGCAAGGTTTGTTATATGAATATCAAAGTTCTGTTGAGCTCTCATTACTAGAGCTGTGCCACTGCAACTAAATAAACTTGTATGTTGTTTGTTGACAATTTGATACTGGCAATAAATATTATTGGGCTGACCTAAGTACATCAGTATTTTTATCATGATGCACATCTATATTGCAATGTAAACGATGTGCTTTCATGAATTAAAACAAGAAATTTTGGATCATTGCGTATGAAAATCTTATGTGAATTGCTCCTGGACTGAAATCAACTTCAGACCAATTTTATGCAAGATTACTTGAAGGAATCTGGATCATTATTACTCAACTTTAAACCAACTGTTATATCTAAAACCATATAAATGTAGATCAGTCATGATCTCGCTGAATTTCAAAGGATGTTTGAGAGGTTAAATGACCTACTTGTTCATCTATTTCTAAATGAATTATGGCATCCTCATCTAGAAGTGCAAGGAATGAAACAGACACTCATTCAGCAGCACTTTATTCCTCCTGCAAAGCCAGGCCTTCCCAACACCAAATGCTTATGAACTCAGTGTTCTATTTGACCTCAATTATCCTCCACAAAAGATCATCTATTTCTACTGCTGTTAACACTAGCCTCACTATCCCCCTCTCCCCTAACTATCAGCCCATCCCTCACTAACATTTCATAATGCCATAATTATCTCCAGACTCAATTACTTCAAATCTCTGTCTTGTATTTTATTCTGTTTTAAAGTTTATTTATTATTGCCATTAGGAGACTTGCATTAACACTGCAATGAAGTTACTATGAAAATTTCCTAGCCATTGCACTTCAGCATTTGCTCAGGTACACTGAGGGAGAATTTAGCATGACCAGTGCACCAAACCAACATATCTTTTGGACTGTGGGAGGAAACCAGAGCTCCAAGAGGAAACCCACACAGACATGGGGAGAATGTGTAGACTCTGCACAGGGTGATCCAAGCTGGCAAATGAATCCAGGATCACTGCGGCAGTGCCACCCTTCTGCACCAGTTCTGTTCTCTCTGAATTACATTTCAGAAAAGTGGCTGCAGAATGACCAACATGGGGACTTGAATATTCAAGGACATGTGACAGTTTGGTCACTCCAGAAGCTAGAAGAACGAAGTCAGATAGCTCTGTTACTTAAAGATAATTTTAATACAATATGAGAGATTACATTAGTTCCAAAGATCAAGATGTAGAATCAATTTTGGTAGAGATAAGAAATAGCAAAGATAAAACACTATTTGTATGGGCATTTAATAGGTCCCCTAACAAAAACTGTCGGGATTGCTATGCAGGCAAGATACAATAGTCATGGTGATTTTCATCTTCATGTAGGTTGGACAAATCAGATTGACAAAGGTAGTCAAAAAGATGAAATCGTAGTGTTTTTGGGATGCTTTCTTAGACTTGATAATATGAAATGAGACAGGATTAATTAATGGACTCATAGTAAAGCAGCCCTTGGGTAGCAATGATCGTAACGTGATTGAATTTCACATTCAATTTGAGAGAAAAATTATTTTAAACTAAATAGAGGCAATTAAAGGGCATGAAGACAGCTGGTTTAAGTGAACTATGAAATTGGATTAAGGAGTAGCTTGGTAGAGATGAAGTGGTAGGCACTTAAGGAAGTATTTCATAAGATTCAGCAAAAATACATTCCAGTAAGAAAGAGACACTCAGGAAAGGATGCATCATCCACTAAGAAAATTAAAAAGTAGTATCAGTTTGGAAGAAAAAGCTTACAATTGAAAGATTAACAATAGATTAGGTCAAAAGATTGGACAGAATATGGAAACCACTATAATGACCAAAAGAAAGAGGGACCAATAGTGTCAAGAGAAAGCTAGCTGGAAAGATGAAAAGATAGTAAGAGTTTTGACAAATGTTTTAAAAGATAAAAAATGTAACTAAAGTGAGCATTGGTCTGGAAAATTAATAACGGAAAATAAGGAAGTAGCAGAAGTGTTGAACAGATATTTTGTTTGTCTTTGCTGTATGAGACACAAATAATTTTAAATACTTGTAAACAGAGATTAAAAGGAGAGAGAAACTTCAAGTAATTATAATCAACAGAGAAAGGGTACTGAAGAAAACCATTAGCACTAAAAGCTGACACATCCCCTGAACGTGTTGGACTTCATCCCCAAGTCTTAAAACCTGCACATCTTTGGACTGTAAGAGGAAACTGGAGAACATGGTAGGCAACCCAGACAGACATGGAGAGAGTGTGCAAATTCCACACAATCATCCAAGACTGGAATCAAACCTGGGTCCCTGGTATTGTGCAGCACCAGTGTCAACCACTGTGGCAGCATGCCATCCCTCTGTAGTGCCATACAACAGAATGGAGGATATTCTCAGTATGAGGACAAGACTTGTCTCCAAAATTTGGGGGAATATATGTCAATCAAATAATGATGAGTTAAGAAACTAAACTTATGTTGTGTGTTTTTACTGCTCAATATCCAATTAACATAGAACAATACAGCACAAACAGGCCCTTCAGCCCACGAGTTGCGCCAATCACATCTACCAATCCACAGACCTATCGATAACCCCCTATCCTATTCGTTTCCATAGACTCATCCAGAAGTCTTTTAAAAGACCCCAGCGAGTTTGCCTCAACCTCCAACAGCAGCCGATTCCATTCACTCACCACCCTCTAAGTGAAAAACTTACCCCTAACATTTCCTCTGTATTTGCTTCCCTGCACCTTAAATCTGTGTCCTCTCGTAGGGACCATTTCAGCTCGGGGAAATAGTCTCTGAGAGTCCACCCTATCTATTCCTCTCAACATTTTATAAACCTCTATCAAATCACCTCTCAACCTACGTGTCTCCAGTGAGAAGAGTCCTAGCTCCCTCAACCTATCTTCATAAGGCCTGCTTCCCAATCCAGGCAGCATCCTTGTAAATCTTCTCTGCACTCTCTCAATAGCCTCTACATCCTTCCTATAGTGAGGTGACTAGAACTGATAGTGAGGCGACCAGAACAGTTAGTATGATCTGGGGTTTTAATAAGTACTGCAATCTTGTGCATAATACTTGATAATTCTTTTGTATTTGTTTATTTTTTAAGTCAGCCTTCCAAAAAGTGTAATGAGACTAAATAAACAGTAACAGTTGTTAACCAACAAATACTCTGTTTAATATAAAAACAAAATACTCCAGATGATGGAATCAGAAACAAAAATAGAAAATGCTGGAAAATCTCAGCAAGCCTGACAGCATCTGTGAAGAGAGAATAGCGCCAGTGTTTCAAACCTGGATTCTTTTGTATTGTCGAAATGAAAAAAGCTACTGAATATAAAAGTACAGGACTTTAGATAGAATCTAAACACACAAGCTAAAAAATACACTGTTAGAAAATTCTTATAAAATAGCTCCAAACTGCTTTTTCAAAGGTACACAGTTATCTTTCTTTGTAACAGCCCTGAGATTCCTAACCATAAAATCGAAGAAATATTACCTGAACCAAGAAATTGCTTTCATTTTAAACAGTAAAATCTCAACTTCCCAGAGCAACATCTTAGTAATGTGGCTCTTCTAAAAAGAGATTTAAAATGCATTGTTTCAAGAAATATGCTCCTGGCCCAACACGAGTTTCTGTTCAATTAAAAGACTTTCACCACTCTTCAGCATGCTGCAAACCATAGGAGCTGGTTTTAATGTGACAACTTCTCTACTCTAACCTCTATCCATTCCCCACAGCAATTCACTGTAGCCATAGATACTTTCATCCTCATAGACATCCCTTTTATCTTGGCTTGCATCTTTTGTCATCTTTAGCTGCATATCAATTTCGGTACTTATTTTCAGATGTAGAATTCAAACTTGCTGTTTTTATTTCAAATTTAGAGCCTACCATAAGATCTCATTACAAAATAGAGGGAGAACACCTTTAATCTTTCATCCCATAGATACCACAGACAATCTGACTCCAGAGGGGAAGGCAGTGGCACAGTAATATTGTCACTGGACTAATAATCAGAAGACTGATTAGAATGCAAATCTTTACACTTAACCTGCTATTCAAGTCTTAAAGTGGCTAACAATGAAAGTGGAAGGAGCACTGAGCACAGGTTAGAGAGATGTGTATTGTCTCTAGACAGCGCAGTAAGTGAGGTTTTTTGCTAACCCAGGCAAGTCATGGGGGTTACAGATAGTGTGACATGAAGCCAAGATCCCTGTTAAGACCGTCCTCGTGTGCGGAACTTGGCTATCAGTCTCTGCTCAGCGGCGCTGCGCTGTCATGTGTCGTGACACACGTTGTTAGCCACTTTAAGACTTGAATAGCAGATTAGGTGTAAAGATTCGCATTCTAACCAGTAATCTGTAAACTGTCTGTGCTGATGTGTGCTTTTGGAGACCAGAACACCTCATTCGCCTGACAAAGGCTATAAAGCCGAAAGCTTGCGAGTTTACTATCAAATAAATCAGTTGGATTTAAAACTGGTGTTGCAGACTTCTTACTGTATTTACCCCAGTCCAACGCCGGCATCTCTACATCATGACTAATAATCAGAAGCTCAGAGCAAGATCTGGGGACCTACGTTCAAATCAGATCGTGACAGATTGTGAAATTTCAATTCAGTAAAAATCTGGAATTAAAAGTCAGATAACAATCATGAAACTATTAGCATAAAAACCCATCTGATTCACTAATATCTTTTTAGAAAAGGAAGTCTGCTATCCTTATCTGGTCTGGCCTACATGTGACCCCAGACCCACCACAATGAATTGGAGGGCAGTTAAGGATGGGTACTAAATGTTGGCCCATCCTGCAACACTATAATCCTATAAAATAAATTTAAAATAACCTCACCTTTGATTAAGTCGTAAATTTTTCCTTACTTATCCAAAATACATACACAAACACACAAATGTAGACATATTGACATGGCATAAACAGGAGCACCGATATCTCAGAAGGTTGTAGAGCTGAAAGAGGTTATGAAGATTGAGAGCCAAGGTCATGGGAGGATTTGAAAATAAGGGTGAGCATTTTAAACTCAAGATAATTATGTAATCAAAAACCGATGTGCGTCACTGAACACGTGGATGATTGGTGAACAGGGTTTCTTGAGAGTTGGGATGCAGCAGCAGAGTTTTGGATATCAAATTTACAGAGGCGGGCAAGATGAGAGGCTAGCCAAAAGAGCATCTCAGTATAGAAAGTCTAGGGATAACAAATGCATGGATGAGGGTTTTAGAGCAGATATGCTGAGAATGTCTCTGGCAATGTTGTAGAATTGGAATTAGGTGACCTTAGTATTGAAATGGGAGTTGGAAGCTCATCACTGGCTCAAAACTACAGTACAACGTCCAACTGTAAGGTTCAGCTTCTATCATGTATCATAATGGAGTCAGTGATTCAGGAATGGAGCTTGCAGTAGGCAAACTAAAAATAATGGCTTCAGTCTTGCTGATGTTTGATTGAAAGAAATTTCTGCCTATCCAGTGCTTGATATCAATCATAAGTGGTAATTTTGACTTAATGGAAGGATCAAGAGAGGTGTTGGTGGTGAAGTAAAGGTTGGATGTCATCACTGAACAAGGACTTGACAACTGCGTTTGGATTACAGTGCCAGGAGATGGTATGCACCTGAGAAATGGGAAAGGATCAAGGGAACAATGGAAGTGATGTAATTTGCAGAGAAGGGAGAAGAAACCATTGGCTGTGATTGGAAACGAGTTGTTTGATAAGGCTTAGTTAGGCTACATTTGGAATATTGGGTACAATTCTGTTCAGACATGTTGAGGCATTGGAGAGGGTACAAAAAAGGTTTACCTGGATGTTGCCTAGTTTCAAGGATATTGTCTCTGAGGAGAAATTGGACAAACTTGGTTTCTTTTCATTTGAACATCAGTTTCTGAGGAGTGACCTGATAGAATTTTACACAATTGAGAGGCACAAACAGAATGGATAGTTGGAATTTTTTTTTCCGCAGAGGGTGATAAGTGCTTGGAATGCGCTGCCAAAGGAGGTGATAGAAACAAATACAGTAGCAACATTTAAGAGGCATCTTGACATACATGAATAGACAGGGAATAGAGGGATATGGACCATGTGGAGACAGAAGATCTTTAGTTTAAAAAAGATGTTATGTCAGCACAGGTTAGGTGGGCCAAAGGGCCCTTTCTTGTGTTGTACTGTTTATTGGCTATGTTGTGCATACTCCTCAAAGATTGATATGTGAAAAAAATCGGCAATTGGATCCAATTGCTCTACATAAACAGCGGTAGAGTAAATTCAATCAATGGGTGGGCATGCAAAAGTTTCCTGATCAAATCTGGAGTCAGATAACACTGTTCTCACTCCTGTGTCCATTTGTGTGTTATATTGAATCTTTTACTGACTCTCTCAGGAAGGATGCCGGCATAGAGATGTTCAGGTCAACACCTCCTTTTGGGTGGATGACTCTGCCATCTACAGCTTGAATCTGATGTCAGTTCACAAACCGATGAACATCTACAATCAGTTAAAATTGGCCTCAGAAATGAAAGTAAAATATGGAAGAACAAGGCCATGTACTTTGGGAACTGGACTGAATGACTCTTTGTCCCCTTCACTATCAAGTCAGACCACCCAACGTATTGAGGGTATGATTCAGAATGAGCCCAGGTCATAATGCAAAAGTAGCAGGAATCGAAAGCCAATGTCTTTCAAAAATTGGGCACGAAAATGACCCTGTCTCTCGATTGTGAATAATAACCTGGATAATAAACCTTAATAATTAGGCCACGTAATGGTATAGTGAAATTGTCACTAGACTAGTAATCCAGGGATCCAAGTTCAAATCCTGCCACTGCAGATAGTGAAATTTGAATTCAATAAAAATCTAGAATTAAAAGTCTGACAACCATGAAACCATTGTGGATCATCATAAAAACCCAACTGTCTCACTAATGCCCTTTAGGGAAGGAAATTTGCCATCCTTATCTGCTTTGGCATACTGATCCATAGCAGTGACTCTTAAATGCCCTCTCAAGGGCAATTTGGGATGCTGACCCACCAGAAATGCCCATATTCCATGAACAAATGAAAAAAAGTCATCTTGATATTGTTGTACATGATGCAGATCTGGCCTGTACCCAATTTCTCACTCATCCTAATGGCCACCTTTGTATATAACTACATCAAGTTATGCATTGAATACAAACAAAAAGTAACACTAAATGCTGAGATTATATCTGCCCCCTGTTTCGTGAAGGATGTGTTTGGCCATTTTGCTGTGCAGCATTCCATGCAGTTAACCTATGTTACACCACCTGTTCTTCTTGAAAAAGTTCATGCAGTGAAACATTTTAGATTTCAAGTCCATCAGTTATCCACATATAACATAGCAAAGGCCCTGTGAAAATGTAGTTATTCGATCCTCTCTAGTGGTTCTCTGAGCAGTATTGCAATTATGAGGTTTGTAAGATTATGTTTTGGATTGTGTTTTTAAATTTAAGTTAAAATGAAGGGGATCATGTTGCTGCCCTGAATCCTACGGCAACAGGCTTGCCTAGGTTGATGGACCTGATAAGCTAGATACAAAGTTCTGATACTTGGAATCAAAGAACCAGGGCCAACAGTAAATAGACATGCTAAGTCCAAGCTTCTGTGTGCAAGAGAAAAGAGAGCAAGCAAAAAGATTGCAATTTGGTATAATTGGCAGAGAAGAGGCGCCAAATGTTTATTGCAAGAGATAAAAACTGAATGTGGGAGGGAAATGGTTTCCTCATTGAAGAGATGAATCTTTCAATTTTCTGAAGAAATTCAGGAAATTTGTCTAGGGTTGGAGAAGAATAATTTAGAGTAAGCTTTACTGCTGGATTTGGGAAACTGAAAACTAAGGAAAACACCTAGAAATAATCGCTTGAAGTTGAAAGCATCAGAGACTGTCTCTCAAGGTTGCTTCTCTATAAAATGGAGGAACATAAACCCATTGGAAATGACTGTGGGCTGTTTGTTCTAAGGACTGTAATTCTGTGGAGTATGCTGCATGTGATAAGCACAAAAGAAGAACATTTCTATAGTTTAAAGTGTAAGTTGCCTGCAAAAGTAATGTTTAGTTAATAGTGAGTTTCATCATTTGTTACAGTAAAATTGTGTCTTGCTGTCATCCTTTATAGCTATGAACTGAAAGTTTGGATTTTGTTTTTCAAGTTGTTGGTCTCCAAGGAGATCATAACAGTAAATTGTTAAAATCTTTGTCAACATGCTTTTCCACCAGAACTTCCAAACAAACACCAAGAAGGGTCCTCCACTTTAGATCCTTCATGTACATGCAGAGTCGTGAGTTATTTTTACACTGCCCTCAAGGGATAGGGAAAGCTATCCTCTGCCCTTGATAGGGAAAGCTATCCTCTCCTGGAATGTGCCTATGCAGTAGTTTTGTTGTGGTTCACCCTAAATGGCACCTTAATGTAAGGGTCTGTACTCTGTTCTTTTCCCAAAACTTTCACCAAAATAAACATTGCTGCTGGAAAACCATCACCTTTTAATGAAAGATGCTCTTTGGTCTGCCTGAAATCAATTTGTTTTCCAGTGCAAACAGTGGTTCAGAGTATTGCAAACTGGCACATGCCAAAGTTCAGGATTATATGCTAAAGAACACACTAAAGCCTGGGGAAATTGTCCTGAAGATTTAACGGAGAAAGACTACAATGTAAAGCCATGCTGCCATAGTATCAGAGTACTATAGTACCATAGCACTATGCCATATGGCAGGTACCCTTGCAAAATGCTCACATTGTATGAACCAGAGAATGTTTCACATGAAATGTATATTGTAAGTATAGTGAGGAGGCTCAGAGGACCACAGATCATATGAAAGAAATTGAACTGTTTTGCACTTTATTAGTTCAAATTTGTCATTACATTATGTACTTCAATAACATTTTATGGATAAAGTATATTTTTTAAGGAAACTCAAAAGATTCCCATGTTTTCTCTCTCTACCTGATGCCGATCATTTTGGCAGATATGTTCTTTACAGCTTGGGTCAGCTCAGTCAGAGGTGGTATTACCAAGCTACTCTGTAGTGGATATTGAAATCTTCCATCCAGAATGTGGTCCTGTGTTCTTGTTGCCTTCAGAGCTCTTTCCAGGTGGTGCTTGGAAAACAATTCAATTTTTTTAAAAGAAAACTATAAATATTTCTATAATTGACGTAATCATAGTATAAATTTTAACTGTTTTAACTACTTTGTTAACTTGAGGTATTTCCTGTCACATTTCAATAGATTCTTCAGCTTGACAAATCGCCCTCTCATCCCAGCAATGTTGATGGTTAATTCTAGTTAAAATGATATGATAGTGACATGGAATTGGAATGTTATTGCTGCTGGTTGTAATACTACTGGCACTCTGCAGTTACTGAAGCTTGAACATCCTATTTGTTTTGTTAAAATCCAAAACAGTGAGCACAACTTACAATATAAGTATTGCCTGGTAGATTATGATTTTTTTTTTCAAAATCTACCTGGCAACATATTTTCATTGAAGTCTGTGGGCTTTTTTGCTTCTAGTTTTCAAATGGAATTGGACAGTTAAGTGGAATTTCATTATTTCGGCAACTTTGGAAAAACTGTTCACATACAGTTCAATAAAAAGCTGAGTTTTATTCACAGTCTAGTCATATCTTCTGGAGTCATGTTATGGCCCATGTTATTGCCAATGAAATTGATGACACTTATTTTCCTTGAAGCATCCTTTAATTTGCAAAACTTCGAACGCAAACATAAGTGTAGCAGTGGATGAATGCAGCAGCTTAGAGCAGCAAGCAAATCACACCAGTTTTCACTTCGTTTAATTTCTCCTGCCATTGGCAGTTTGCATCATCAGATCTAACAAATAGAACTCGGACATGATATGGCATGAAGCAGACAATGAATAAAATGATGGATGCAAAAATTTTTCTGTGGACTTTAAGTTGCTGGCCTGACATTTGGCTACCATACTGTTGTTCTTGATTTGATAAAGTTGGTAAGCCAATAGAGTGTTAAAAAACAATCAAAAATAATGATGTTAGGAAAAAGAAGGCTGTACCAATACTGTGAGGTTTCTTAAAGAATTTTCCTCTTAATAATCAGATCATAGCAAGATTTGCAGTCATTGAATTAACTGTAAAGTATGATAGTAGTAAAGGTAAAATGCATATTGCTGGTACAATCCAGATAAAAATGCATACAAATATGGTAACTTTAGGTTTGATAAAATAACGCACAAGGACAAATTTGGTTTTACTACTATTGCGTATCTACTAATGCTCATCCACAACGAGAAAAGTATGCTAATGTACATATTGACATAGAAAACTGAAATTGTTACAAACGTTATTAAAATGCATGCAAAATCTTCTTGACTCCACAAATCGCTGTTTAAGTAATATATGGCTCGAAAGAGAAGACTCAGATTTATCAGCTTATTTGAAGGTCCTTATTGTTGCAATATTACTAATGCAATATTACTATCAAAATTACTAATTTTATCAATATTACTGTCAAAAATACTATTTTGTATAGACCTTCCAATATCAGTCTATGAATGCCGTCAGCAGTAAGATTACACGATAACCTGCAAAAAAAAAATACAAATAACATAATTATTGACCTAGTCTACATTGAAATTTTCTATTGTATTTGCCTTTTATCACCTTAAAACTTTTGACCATTGCATCAAAGGTGGGAAACTACTTGTGTAAAAAAAAAAGTTGAATTTAAATCTTATAGTCCTTTATTTATTAACAAGACCATACAGTTTTTCATTAACAGATCCTGTTATATATTGCTACCTCTTTCTGTTCAGTAACAGCTTTCATATGTGTGTTGTGCTGTATTTATTAACAAACTTTTTTTCCCTACAAGAAGAGTGACATTCTACATAGGGTCTCCATCTTTTCTTTATATTGTAAACGCAGAGTACTAATTTATTTGGATGTTGAAAAGTGGTTGCAAAACTACTCAATTTTAGAAAACATTGATTAAACAAAAATGAGTTGTTTTTTATATATGCTGCCAGAGAAATTGTTTTGTGTCTAGTTTCAAATCAAAGGATGTGATTAAAACTCAATATAATTTACAAGTGTCACGGTGGATTAAAATCTCATGTTTGCTCCACTTCCTACAACTGTTATAACATTGATATAGGCTGGCCAATACAACTAGGGAAACTCAACCAAAGATACAATGATCAAAGAACAGAAAGAATAGATAACGGTTGATCATAGAAATTGTAGAATCATACTAACCGTAGAATCATAGAAACCCTACAGTGCAGAAAGAGGCCATTTTGGCCCATCGAGTCTGCACCGACTGCAATACCACCCAGGTCCTAGCCCCATATCCCTACATAGTCCTGGAAATTACCGACCGGTGAGTCTGACCTCAGTGGTTGGTAAGCTGATGGAGAGGCTTCTGAGGGACAAGATTTACGAGCATTTGGAGAAGTTTAGGTTGATTAGAAATAGTCAGCATGGTTTTGTAAAAGGCAGGTCGTGCCTTACGAGCTTAATTGAGTTCTTCGAAAATGTGACTGAACACATTGACGAAGGAAGAGCAGTGGACGTGGTGTACATGGACTTCAGCAAGGCATTTGACAAGGTCCCACATGCAAGACTTCTTGAGAAGGTGAGAGGCCATGGGATCCAAGGGGCTTTGGCCTTGTGGATCCAGAACTGGCTTGCCTGCAGAAGGCAGAGGGTGGTTGTGGATGGCTCTTTTTCTGCATGGAGGTCGGTCACCAGTGGAGTGCCCCAGGGATCTGTTCTAGGACCCTTGCTGTTTGTCATTTTCATAAATGACCTGGATGAGGAAGTGGAGGGATGGGTGAGTAAGTTCGCCGATGACACGAAGGTCGGTGGTGTTGTGGATGGTCTGGAGGGATGTCAAAAGTTGCAGCAGGACATCGACAGGATGCAAGACTGGGCGGAGAAGTGGCAGATGGACTTCAACGCGGATAAATGTGTTGTCCATTTTGGCAGATCCAACGGGATGAATGAGTACACTATCAAAGGTAGGAGTCTTAGCTGTGTGGAAGAGCAAAGGGATCTTGGGGTCCGAGTCCATAAGACTCTCAAATCGGCCTAACCTATTGCTGGTGTGGCAATAAGTGAGGCCGAAATTTTGTTCAGAACATGATGAATGCATAAAGAAGTTATTTTTGTGTCATGCAGTTGGCAGACTAGTTTCAACCTGGTTGATTAATGCTGCTGTTGGAAGAACAAGAAGCCTAACCACTCTTGGACTATTACCATTGTTGCACTATGCTATTCTATTCATACATCAATTATAAATTGCTTTTGTGCATTAAGGAAAACTAGTGTGTATTTGTTAAAGGTAAATCGTGTAACTTATCTCATTAAATTTTTTTGAGGGTAATGCAATTGATATGGTATATATGGACTTCCAAAAGGCATTTTATAAAGTGTTACAGAACAGATATGTCAACAAAGTTAAAGCCTAAGGAATAAAAGGAACAGTGCAGCATGGATGCAGAGTTAACTGGGTGAAAGAAATGACATCTTTCAGGTTGCAGGAAGATGTACAGTTATGTTCTCAAAGGATTGGTACTAGAGCCACCACATTTCTTGATGTACAATAATGACCCAGACACAGGTGTACAGGCACAACTTCAAAATGTGCAAATGGTAAACTTGGGACTGTCATAAGCTGTGAGGAGGATAGTGAAAGACTTCAAGAGGATACAGATGAGCTGATCAAATGAGCAGACATATCTACAAGGCACAAGTCAGAATTGTGATGGAATATTCTCCACTTGCCTTGATGGATGCAATTCCAACACCTTAAGAACTTTGATACTGTCCAGTACTAATGGTGGAGGAAATTCAGTTGGATGAGAAAGAAAACAAATCACAAGAAAAGTTTCAGAAAGTGCCAGAAAAGTTGTAGGAGGACCCATAGTTGTTATATTCTCTCTGCAGCTTGGTACAGCAGAGAACTCTATTGACATAAGTGGATTCGGAGCTCAAAGAGAAAAATATTAAAGGGATAAACTGACAATTTTATCTGATTAAAATGTTATTTGACCAATTTTATCTGATTAAAATGTTAAGTATTCATCATATTTAGACAGAGCTTTGCAGCGCAGAAAAGGGTTCATCAGCCCATCATGTCAGTGCTAGTCATCATGCATGTTCAATCCCATTTTTCCAGCACTTGGTCTATAGCTTTTTATATTAAGGCATTTCAAGTGCTCATCTAAATGCTTCCTTAATGTTGTGAGCTCCCACCTCTATTACCCTTTTCAGCCAGTGAGTATCAGACTCCCATCACCCTCTGAGTGAAAGTATTTTTCCTTGTATCTCCTCTGAATCTATTACCTCTTACCTTACACTTACACCCTCTAGCTTTTGACTCCTCTACTAAGGGGGAAAGCTATCTGCCTATCAATATCTCTCATAATAATGTACACCTAAATTAGGTCCCCACTCAGCCTTCTCTGCTTTCTTGAAAACAACCCAGCCTATCTTTATAGTTGAAACACTCCAGTCCAGGCAACATCCTGGTGAATCTCCCCTGTATCCTTAAATTTTAAAGTTTATTTTTTAGCGCCACAAGTAGGCTTACATTATCACTGCAGTGAAGTTATTGTGAAAATCTCCTAATCGCTGCACTCTTGCCTATTCGAGTACACAGGGAAAATTTAGCATGGCTAATCCACCTAACCAGCATGTCTTTCAGACTGTGAAACGAAAAACCAGATCACCTGGAGGAAACCTACACAAACACAGGGAGACTGTGCAGACTCTGCACAGATGGTGACCTGGGCTTCTGGCACTGAGACTGCAGTGCTAATTACTGTGTCACCATAGTGCAATCACATCCTTCCTACAGTGTGGTGACCAGAACTGTGCACAGTACTCGAACTGTGTTTATACAGCTTTAATATAGTCTCCCTGCCCTTATCCTCTGTGCCTGAACTAATAAAGACAAGCATCCAACACCTTCTTAACCACCTTATCTACATGTCCTGTTCTCTTCAGGGATCTTTGGACATGCACCCAAAGGTTCCTCTGTACTAGTGTCCTATCATTCATTATGTGTTCCTTTGTTTGTCTAGCTCAGTTGGCTGAACAGCTGGCTTGTGATGCTGAGTGACCACAACAGCATGATTCAATTCTCGTACCAGCTGAGGTTATTCATGAAGGCCTGCCATCTCAACCTTGTCCCTTCCCTGAAATGTGCTGATCTTCAGGTTAAATCATTACCAAATAGCTCACCTCTCGAATGAGAGAGTATCCTATGGTGACTTTACCTTTTACCACACCACCAATTTTCATGTCAAATGCAAATTTTCCAATCATACCTCCTTTATTTATGCTAGATCATGCTATTCAAAAAAAAAGAAACTTTTCAAGCACTTGCATTTGGAGTTTTACTTCCATAACCATGATGTGTCACAGCATACTAAGAATTAATTATTTTTAACGCAGTACTTCCTCAACTCAGCTGTTAACACACACCTGTATTCTACACTGCATTTACCTCAATATAGATAGTAAGATCTAGATTGAATTAGACCACATGGCCTATTCTACCTTCCTTTAGTAGTGTAGATGGAATCAAAATATAGGGAATCATAAGGATTGAATTTATTTTTTTAAGTCCAAATGTTAGAAAAATATAAAAAAAAACTAAAAGTAAAAGTCTCAAAGATGCAGAAAACCAACACCATGTGAAAAAAATGACACGTACATGTTCGGGATGTAGAGCATTCATTTGAATCAGAACAAGGAGTGTTTGCTAAAGCATGAATGCTGCTGATTAATCAAAAGCTGCCCACTGGTTGAGGCTTTGGAGTAGGTGAATGGTAAGATGAAATTAAGAAGAATTCAGGAGACTCGCACAGGATTCATTCTTTCATTAAGATGGGAGTTTATGGAAAAGATGGGTTCAAAAAATATAAAAGAACAATTCTATATGATATGCATTTTTTTCTTAAATATACAGTTTTGGAACCATCTTAAAGACTCATGAATAAAGACAATTCTTATTTGTATTAGATTATTTCTGCAACATTTTATGAACTGTTGGCATTAGTGTAATAAAACATGCAGCCACTTAGCCAAATGTTTTTCTCCACTTGCACCACCTAGTATAATCCTGTCGCTCCAAAATGCTTTTATTTATCTTTCTCAAGCAATGTCCAATTTTGAGGTTCACTTTAAAAATGATTTGTGACTATGAATCCTATCTTGTGAAGATTTTCTCTAACTTTCTTAATTCTTATTGCTTTC
The DNA here is from genome assembly GCA_024679065.1 of Sphyrna mokarran. NCBI lineage: Eukaryota > Metazoa > Chordata > Chondrichthyes > Carcharhiniformes > Carcharhinidae > Sphyrna > Sphyrna mokarran. The sequence goes on from JAGIQG010000013.1 coordinate 39,346,498, forward strand.
TGTAATAAATTTGTTCCCTTTCTTCCATCTTCCTAATCAATAAACTCTCAAGCCTCTCAACTTAATTGTAATCTTGCATCTTTGCTGACATTCCAGGGAATGTACATTGTATCTTTTTCTATTGTTTATTAAAGCATTCTTACAATGGAATTCCTAAAATATTACTTAATTCTCCAATTAATCATCACTTTCTTGCTCTTATTATTCCATGCTTCTAGATAACAAAACCAAAGATTCTATTTTGGCTATTTATGATCCTTTTTACTTCCATGCAGCTTCCCACGTCTGCAACATTTAAAAACTTAAGTGATTAGGAACATGAATCCCATCTGAAGCTCTTGCTTTCACAGCCCAGGCTGAAGCCAGGCTGAAATCAAGATCTAACAGATCTGCCACCAATTTGTTAATTGAGCATCTAAGTACACAGCAATAACGCTGTTGTGTTGTTTCTGTCCGTGCAACAATTAATTCATTCACTCATGGTGAAATATCACAAATAAAACTACCCAAATATTTTTGAATTTGGGCCTCAAGACGAGTTTAAAGAAGTCAACATACCTGTAATACCATGTTCACGTCTCTGAAAATTGTTCTGTGATGCTCTTAAAATTATGAAAATAAGAACTGACGAGCAGTTGATATTATCATAGTCTTGGAAACCATCTTATTCTGAAATATGTTGATTCTGTATGATTTAATAAGCGTCAGTAAATATTTTCGGAGTTGATTTAAATTTTCTGATGAACAATAGCCAGTTCAAATTAAATATCTTAGCTTGTAATGGGGGAAAACAGTTTATGTTCTTGACATAACAGATGCAGGAAGTTGGTTTGTCTGAGTTAATACACTTCTGCTATTTCAAATAATCCACTGTTTTGATATTTTCAGTTCCTTGCAAAGTAGCTTGTTTTTGAATAGGGATGCAACAAACTTTCATTTCCAGTCAGGAATAAAAGTAATTTGCAATCTTTTTAATAATTCTGCCACTTGTGAGAATGTACAGAATATTTTTAATGTATATTAATGCAGATGCATCGCAACAGCCTCATTGTTTTCATTAACTTAATTGTGACCTTTAAATAGAATCTATATGAAATACATGGGATTCAAAACTACTGTAATACGTAGACACCAATGCATGGAGCTCAAAGGTAATTTGAAGTGGCAGAGTGGTAAGCGCTGCTGCCTCACAGTGCCGGGGCTCAGGTTCAGTTCTGGCCTTTGGCCGTGCCAGGGGCTCAGGTTCAATTCTGGCCTTCGATGACTATCTGTGTGGAGTTTGCACGTTCTCCCCATATCCGTGTGGGTTTCCTCCAGCTTTCAATTTCCTTCCACCATCCAAAGATATGTGGGTTGAGTTGATTGGCCATGCTAAATTGCCTCTTAGTTTCAGGGGTTAAATACATGGGGTTACAGGGATAGGACTGAGGTAGGATTGTTATTGGTGCAAGCTTGATGGGCTGAATCGCCGCCTTTTGCATTGTAGGGATTCTATGATTCTATTGTACTTTGATTCTAAGTAATGTGAATCAGTTATTCTTGAATACACCTATATAGATATAGATACAAATGCAAAATATTACAGTTTTTGGAAATCTTAGATAAAAACAGAAAATGGTAGAAGTATACAGAAGGTTAGGCAGCATCTGTAGAAAGAGAAACAATTTGACCCTAGTATCAGGGATTAACAGGATAAATGTGTGGGGTTACAGGAATAGGATGCGGTTGGGTTTGTGGTCAGTACAAACTTGATGGGCTGAATGCCTCATTCTGGACTGTAGCAGTTTCTATGATTCAGTATCTTTTCTCAGAATTATAGTAGGTAACTATTTTTGAAAAAAACAACTGATACTTGGCATCGTGGAATGATTTCACTGCAAGTGTAGGTGTTTTTAGCAAGCTGAACACTAAAAACAAGGTGTATGTAACTATACATTAATGAAAGGAAATGCTTCAGTATAATCAAGATTAAAAATTAGAACATGAGTATTGCTAAAAAAGAGATCTACTGTTGAAGATTTTCACTTGGATTCCTCAGGACAGATTTGCAAGAATGCCCTATCTTCAAAGGGAAAATCATTTATACTGCATGAGAAGAAGGTACAGATTGTTTTGCAAGTGGACTCTGAGTTAAAACTCCTCTATTTCTTTCTACCCCACAGCCTTTTTTACTCATTTGTTGGTCATGGGCCTTGCTGGCTGCCCATCCCGAGTTGCCATTGAGAAGGTGGTGGTGAGCTGCCTAGTTGAATCACTGCAGTCCATGTTCTGTGGGTTGACCCAAAATGCTACTAACCCATATCCAAGGAATATGCTGAGTCCTTGAAAGCATGCCTAGCTGATCTAGCATGCACACGTTGCAACGTACCCAACAACTTGAGTTGTGAGGTCTCAGGTGAACTCAGATACGTATTTGTGAACCCACACATTTATTGACTTGTGTAAGAGTTGTTTGTCCATTGTCATCAATAAGGACCTTGACGCCATTAGTCATTTTGAGGCTGGTTGCAGTGTGTCTGTAGGTGACTAATCAGGCCGATTCAGTCATGGAATGTCCTGACATATGTTGGACAGACTTGTGTAGAACTGTAGTTGTTGCGCTGGTGGCTCTGGAATTGCGCAGCTCATGCTTAAATTGTGCTTCAGCAGTACACCTTGCTTCGTGAGCTTGACATCCTTTGTGGATGAGGCTGCGCCAGGTAGGGCAGTGTTTCCCAAGTGGTAGTGTCAATGTCAAGCAACTTCAAGGAGGCCTCGAATGTGCTTTTGAAACATTTCTTCCCCCCCCCCCCAATGCAAGCGTCTTCCAGCAGTTCCCCAAAAAGGAGTTGCTTGGGTATGCATTCGTCTGACATACGTGTCATGTCTAACAGGTCAGCGTCTCATCAGAGGTGTGTGGGCTGATGGTAGACTTGCTCTAAAGAGAACATCAGTATCCGGTATTTTGTCTTGCCAACAGATGCATAATATTCTGCAAAGACAAGTCATGTGGAAATGATTGAGCTGTCTTGCATGCCTTTGATACACAGTCCACATTTCACAGGCATACAGGAGGGTAGTGAGTACTGCGGCGTTGTAGACCTTCAGTTTTGTCCTCAATGTTCCCATGCAGTGGAGCGCAGTCTACCGAAAGCAGAACTTGCCTTTGCTATTCTGCAGTTAACTTCTATATCAATAGTCACTGCTTGGGAGAGGTTGCTGCCAAGATAAGTGAACAGATCCGCTGCCTGTGTTTGTGATTATGGGTTCTGTGTACAATGCATGAGGGGCAGGCTGGTGCATGACTTTGGTCTTTTTAACGTTGATGGTGAGTCCAAAGTTGTCACAAGCCGTGGAAAATTTGTCCATACTGACTTGCATCTCTGGCTCTGAGCCAGCATACAGGGCACAGTCATCGGCAAAGAGGAAATCTCTCAGAATGGTCTCCTTCACTTTGGTAGTAGCTTGAAGCCTCCTCAGGTTGAAGAGCTTCCAATCCACTCTGTATTTGAAGCTGATTCCAGCAACACTGTTTAGGAAAGCATCATTCAGCATGGCAGTAAATATCATGCTGAACAGTGTGGGCGTAGCACAAAGCCCTGCTTGATGCCATTGGTGACTGGGGATGCCTCAGAGAATTCTCCGCCATCCAGTACTCTGGCTATCATGTTATCGTGGAACTGGCGCATCATCTGAATGAATTCGGGAGGGCAGCCTAATTTTGACATGATTCCCCCCAAGCCTTGTCAGCTTGCAGTGTCGAAGGCTTTTGCGAGGTCAACAAAGGTTGTGTAGAGCTCGCGATTCTGCTCCTAAGTTGGCGCACAGCAAAAATCATGTCAGTAGTCCCACACCACACTGGAAGCCACACTATGACTCTGAAAGCAGGCGCAGGTCCAGATGAGTAACCAGACGATTTAGCAGGACTCTTGCAAGGGTTTTTCCTGTGATGGAGAGCAGCGAGTTTCCATAGTGATTGTCGCGTATTTGCCGATTTGCCCTTCCTCTTACCGAGGTGTACAATGGAACCATCTTTAAATTCCTGAGGAATAGATCCTTGCTTTCAAAAGGACTGGAACAACTCAGTGAGCTTCTAGATAAGTGCAGGACCAGCAGCTTTATAGATTTCTGCAGTTATGGCATTTTCCCCTAGGGCTTTGCCATTGGATAGCTGGCTGACAGCTTTTGTGACTTCTCCTACTACTGGTGGATCATCCATGGTGCTGCTGTTATCAATCTGTGGAATCCTATTGCCTCATCATTAATAGATGACGGTCAGTTGAGGATGGCTTCAAAGTGTTCAGCTCATCTCTGCAGAATCTGAGCCTTTTCTGTAATGAGAGTTGTACCATCTGTACTTAGGAAGGGGAAGCTCCCAAGAGATTGGGGTCCGTAGAGAGTGTTGAGGGCTTCATAGAACCATTTCAAGTTGTTTCTGTGAGCGTATCCCTGCATTTAATTTGTCTTGACGTTCAACCAGGCATCCTATGTTTTATGTAGTTTGTTCTGGACTGTCCTGCAAGCACTGGTAAAAGCATTTTTCTTGGCAGCTGAAGATGGGCTGTTCTGTCAGGCCCAATGAAGACGCTGCCTTTCAACAAGTAGCGCCTGTATCTCCTGCTCATTCTCATCGAACCAGTCATGCTTCTTGCAGGTAGAGGGTCTTCAGCGCAGATGTATGGATAGCATCCCTGAAGTGCTCCCAGATATCCTTAGCATTGCCTGCGAGATGTCGGTCAGCAAACTTGATTTCTAAGTCTTCAGCCAGTGCTGAAGCTATGCTGGGGTTCTTTAGCTTGGCCACATTGATTCTTTTCATAACCTTGCTTCCTTGTGGTCGCTTCTTGGGTCTGATGCGGAGCCTCATTTTGGAGACAATGAGCCTGTGATCTGTCCAGCAATCAGCACCACACATAGCCTTGGTCACTCTGACATCCTGCCTGTCTTTTCTCTTGACAATGACATAGTCGATAAGATGCCAATGCTTAGAGCAGGAGTGTATCCAGGAGGTCTTGTTACGGGTAGGCAGTTGGAAAGTTGTGTTGGTGATGAGGAGGGTGTGTGCTGCACAGGTCTTCAGTAAAAGTAGGCCGTTACTATTACACTTGCCCACTCCATGACTCCCTGGCAGATTCAGTAAAGTTTTACAACACCAATTTTAAATCCAACCGATTTATTTGATAGTAAATCCACAAGCTTTCGGTCTTTGTGGCCTTCGTCAGGCGAATGAGGTGTTCTGGTCTCCAAAAGCACACATATCAGCACCAACAGTTTACAGATTGCTGATTAGAATGTGAATCCTTACACCTAACCTGCTATTCAAGTCTTAAAGTGGCTAACAGCAGAGGTTAGAGGGTTGTGTATTCTCTCCAGACAGCACAGTAAGTGAGGTTTTTTGCTAACCCAGGCAAGTCATGGGGGTTACAGATAATGTGACATGAAGCCAAGATCCCTGTTAAGACCGTCCTCGTGTATGGAACTTGGCTATCAGTCTCTGCTCAGCGACTCTGCGCTGCCGTGTGTCGTGAAGGCCCCCTTGAAAAACACTTACCCGAAGGTCGGAGGCCGAATGCCCATGACTGCTGAAGTGTTCACCCACAGGAAGGGAACTGTTTTGCCTGGTGATTGTCGAGCGATGTTCATTCATCTACTGTCGCAGTGTCTGCATGGTCTCCCCAATGTACCATGCTTCAGGACATCCTTTCTTGCAACGTATTAGGTAGACAACATTGGCCGAGTTGCAAGAGTATGTACCGTGTACCTGATGAATGGTATTCTCACGTTTGACAATGTCGTCTATGTCAATGATTTGGCATGTCTTGCAGAGGTTGCTGTGGCAGGGTTGTGTGGTATTGTGGTCCCTGTTCTCCTGAAGGTTGGGTAGTTTGCTGCGAACAATGATCTGTTTGAGGTTGCGCGGTTGTCTGAAAGCAAGAAGTGGGGGGAGTGGGGATGGCCCTAGCAGATAATCCCTGGCAGATTGCAGAGTCACACCATTGAAATCGCCAAGCAAGATCTGCTTGTCAGTGCTGCTCATTGCTGATGGTAAACGTCTGGTTCTTCATAGAACTTGTCTTTCATCTCATCTGCGTTATTCGTTGTGGGGGCATAGGTACTGATCAGGATGGCTTGACTTCTGTCGCGGAAGCTGTAATGTCATAAGCCTGTCGTTCACACCCTTGGGTAGACTATCAAGCTTCCGACAAAGTGACTCCTGATGGCAAATCCGACTCCAGTATCACGACGTTCATCGCTGCCATGACCGCTCCGAAAAAAGTGTATCCACTTCCAGTTTCAATCAACTGACCCACGGCCAGACGAGTTTCACTCAGGGCTGCGATGTCAATGTTGTATCTTGCAAGCTCTCTGGCAACTTAAGGTGGTTGTTCTCTCTGGTCTGTCTGCTGTAGGGTTGTGCAAAAGCGTGCACATGTTCCAAATGCCAATGGTGATTGGTGTCACCTTGTGTCTTATTTTGTTTGTTCGACCGCAAGATGGGATCCCTGCCAGCCGTGGTATTCTGGCCAGGGTGTAATGCCACAGGCAATGTTTAGGGCGTCTTTTAGCCCCTTCCTCATTCTATGGAGGTGAGCAGTGCGTTCCTGAAGAGGACTGCTCAGTTGCCCAGGTAGACGCCAAGTTCCACTGCTGCTTCAGTGAGCAAAAAACGACCATTAGACCTGAATCGCCTGCGTGCAGGTCCGTGACTACAGCTCCCAGTATATTCACACCTGCTGCTTTGTCACTCAGCCATCGCCACAGGACTTCAACGGTTGAACAAGACACTGATGATGGTGTCGAAACTAGTGCTTCATTTGGATTAAAAAGACATTCTGCCTGTCACACAAATGAGTAATGTGGTGTATCAATTTCATAGGACTTGGGAGCAGATGTAGCCAGCCAGCCAGCCCTTTGAGCCTGTGCCGCTTTTGATAAGATTGTGGCTGATCTGGTTCTGGCTTCAATTCCACTTACTTGTTTGTCCCTTATAACCCTTGACTTCGTCCATTAAACATCTATACAACTCAGCATTGAATAAATACAATGATGCAGCCTCGACTGCTTTCTGAGGAACAGAATTCCATGGACTAACACCCTCAGAGGATAGATATTTTTAAACTGTCCCCCTGTTCTAGCCTCTGCACAAAAAGAAACACCCAATATCCATCCTGTTAAGTTTGCTTAGGATTCCATATTTCAATAAGATCACTTTTTCAAAAGACCAATGAATGTAGCTCCAACTTCTTGAACCAGTCTTCACTGTCTGTGTGATGGCAGGTATGTTGCCATTTGTCTTGGTAACTGGGCGTTTGTACCCAAGAATACATCCTGTTCTTTGTTCATAATAGGCAAAGTACTGATCGTACTCAACTAACCCTTGCTTGCAAAACTCCAAACATAATGTGCAACATTGATGAAATGTTGCCAGTGGGCAGCATTTCTAAACAATCCTGATTGTGCTAAGAATTACACTGGCAACCAATTTAAAATTATCAGTCGGGCTCACATGGCTCATTTACATGTGCAAGAAGCTAGACTAGAGGACTAGAGGGCACAGCCTCAAGATTGAGGGGGGGGTGGGGTTCAGATCGGAGTTGCAGAGGGGTTTCTTCACGCAAAGGGTGGTGATTCTTTGGAATTCTGTGCCTGATGAAGTGGTGGAGGCTTCCTCACTGAATATGTTCAAGTCAAGAATGGATAGGTTTTTAATTGACAAAGGAATTAAGGGTTATGGGGAGGAAGTGGGAAAGTGGTACTGAACCACTACAGATCAGCCATGATCTTATTGAATGGCAGGGCAGACTCAAGGGGCTTATTGGCCTACTCCTGCTCCTATTTCTTGTGTTCTTGTGTTCTTAAACTACATATATTTCCAGATGGGCCCTGTTCTTTGCAAACAGAGGGGATGTGCCTGTGTATTGCAACTTCTTCAACTAAACAAAAGTTTGATGGACAGCCATTCTCCAGCTCGTTCTCCATGGCAGTGCTTTGACAATCAAAGATGACCTGCCTAAGCTTGGCATTTAACTGTTCCCTTGTGCATTCCCAAGAGCAATGCCTTTACCAATGAGTCACAGTTTCATCACCAATCAAAACCTTCCAAAAAGCCTTTGGAGAAAAAGAAAAGTGATAATGTTGACAAATAGCTAAAAGATGGTGTAAAATATGAAGCCATTGTGACTGGACAACAATACTTGAATATATTGGTTGTAGCTACCAGTATTGACACACTAGCCAGAAGGCAAGCAAGCCAAATAGGAATTGTAGTCCTCTGCACCAACTGCGAAGCTATCCTATATTCCAAGACCTTCACAAGAAATGCATTGTAAGAGGAAATTGGGCTTGCCAATGCAGGAAATCTGATTCCACAGGTGCAACCAGAGTTTATTTTAAGATGCGACTAAAAAGTATTTACAACCTATTGGAAGCAACAGTAGTGAGTGTGCCAGAGATCCACATAAATGTAAGCATGTTCACAAGGTTAGTGGCAAGGCAGACCAGGGTGAAAATAGTGTAAGAATCTTCAGCTAGAAAGTGAATAGGCTTTTTAGTTGCAACTGTGATACGATGTGTGGTTGAAGTCTTAATGGTTAGAGGCTTTTGCTGCCCAAAGAAAATACACGCTCTAAATCAAGATTGATATGAATGCAAGTGTCCTATAAGTCAGATTCCTAAGGAGATATATCTGGGCCATTGGGAGTTAATGATACAATCCATGACAACCAAAATAAATGCATACATGGGTACCCAATCATCGTATTGGTTTGGTGACATTAAAATGCAGCTACGGTGAGTACATATGGAAAATGATCAGCCTTTCCTGGCTAGCATATGTTATCCAGATCTCCCTTTAGAAGAGTGCAGTGAGGTTTCAGGTTTGGTAAACTTTCAGTTTGGTGTTGGCAGTCAGTTTGTTCTTGTTCCACACATTCTTACTGAACTTGGACATAACAGCTGAAACTTCTACACTGTATATGTTGATTTTAACATCAGGTGTTGGATCACTGGTGCTTGTGGAGCCTAAATACATGAAGCTATCAACAACTTCCAGGTTCACATTTTCCATGTTAATTGATGGTGATATGGTAACCTCTTGGACCATGGCATGATGTTCCTGATACTGGTGTGAGAAGGTCTGCCCATTTGCCTCTGGAAGTGTATGGAAGACAATGGTGCAACACCATTGATAGAGAGCAACTCTGATGAGGACTTGGTGCACTTTTGTCTTTGATATCAGATGGACAAGACTGAAGAACTTTCCATCAGTTCCGGTATGTATGTAAGTAAATAATTAGTAAATAGCAAACTTGTACAACTTAAATAAGAACAAAATTAGTAAAATATGAAGAACGAACAAGCATCTGCAAAAGTGACAAATGAGGAAATGTTAATCTGCTTTGTCCCTTTCTACATGGATTTCCAGTATTTGAATTTTTTTGTTTCATTATTCAAACTGAAATATTTTTTAAGATAAACTGATAAATCTTGCACATGAACTCTGTCTTGAATTATGAAGGAACTATGCTTGCAACTTACTAGCTAAGGTTCAAAACAGACCCTTTCAAAATTTATAACACTATAATCATCATTCAGACAGCCTTTATCAAGTGTATCAGCCAAATTCCAAATTTATTTGGATTCTATTACTATTTATTTTTATTTGTATTATAATCGAGCTTGACAAATGAGAAAGTAGACATTAATTATTAACAATTGTTTATTAGCCCCAGAAACATAATTAGCAACATCAGAACATAAACATTTGGCTTGCAACTAATTAGAAGGTGTAGCTTGAACTAACAAAATGAATTATACAGATTACATGGAGTGGTTTGATTGTATCACAATAACTCACTATTTGCGCTATAATTTATTTTTGGAACAAGTGCCTGAAACTGAAATAAAATGGTTACATTAATTTCAGATTATATTCCTTAAATAGATAACCTGTTAACAGCTTTAGATAGCTAGACTATTGGATGGATTAGAGTCATTGTGCCATTAGTTAGCAAAGTTTCCAGCAGTTTTCTCAACATGCCTTTCTATATTAAATAAAGTTGACTAAAGAATGAGAACAAAAGGAATCCAAAAAAACCAAAAGCAGAAAATTATGTTTCAAAATATTTCCTTATATGCTTTTGATTTGCAAAAAGCATTTAATCTAAGTGATGTGTCATAAAAATTCTGTTTGCTATCAATCACTTCAGACAACCATATTACTGCTCTGATTACCTCCACTAGCTAACAAATTCATTTTCCAAACTCTTTAGACTTTTCAGAGTAAAAGTCTGTATAAAGTTTGTGTAACATTTTATCACTTTTCTGAGAAATCTCTTAAAGCATTTAAAGTATCTTTAGTTCCCACTACACAAATAAACACAGAGGAAATTTGTGCAGTCATGGAGTTGTTTGCATATATCTCCTATAAAGCCATCTCTGGATCTATGATAGGCTATCCTTAAGTTTTTATGAAAATATCTGGGTTATTTTTGAGTATTTTGCCTGACAAAGACACAAAGTGTCGAAAGCTCGCAATTTTACTATCAAATAAATTGGTTGGATTTAAAATTGGTGTTGCTAAATTCTTACTGACTTATTTTTGAGTATCCAGAATTTTAGCAATATTCTGTTTTTAACCTAGTTATTGACTTAATTTTGAGAACACATTTTTAAAAGAATTTTCAGGGGATTGTACCTATAAGCTGAAGACCCTGACGGAGCTTCAATTTTAGACCTTTGCCTTACCGTCATCAAAGACTTGAAGGCCAAGTCAGTGCCAGATTTAAATTGTCGACTTTCAGAGGATAAATCAGAGCCATAATTCATTTAAATCAAATGAATAAGTTTAATTTTATTAAAGTTTGAAAAAAATATGTAATAGTGAATAAATAACATTTGAGAAAAGTTTCGGTAATGAGATAACTACCAGCTGTGTTAGATTCAGAATAGGCAAGGTCAAAGCTCATTCTGGGTACAGGTAATGTCAAACACGCAAAGCCAATAATTATTCTAGCATGCCACTGCCAATATAAGTGCCTAATTGATTTTATTTTCCTCAGTTAATGGTGATTAATATTGACGCACGCCAGCTTATGAAAATGCCCAGTTTTCAGACAGCTGGATTTGAGACACTATACCTATAATCTGATATAAACTGATTTTTGTTCTTTTCAAGTGTTTGTGCAGTCATTCAATGAGAAAATCTTCTGAATATGAACTTATCATGAATTTCTGTAGTAAACTGTAGCACTGTTCGCATCCGTTGTCTAAGGCCATTAGGCATGAACAAATGTGTATTCATTTAGCCAGCATTTTCAACTTATCTCAGTTGTTTTACTCCAGAAACAACATACCTCTCATTTGTTAGTGAAATTTCTAACTCACTGGGTAGAAAGAAGTTTGAAGTTCCAGAAGTTAGTTTGTTGTTTTAAGTAGAATGTCATCCAAGATTCAATAATTAACCAAGTAATTGATCTTCTAATTTTAAAAAAAGGCATTTCTGTAACATTTTATCAGTTGTCTGAGAAACCTCTTAAAGCAATTAAAGTATCTTAAGTCCCTACTACAGAAGTAAACATAGAGGAAATTTATGCAGAGCATAATTCTTAACAGTGCAAGCTGAATAATTAATTAATCTGCTTTCTGATAGTGTTGGTGAGGAGAGAATTATTGGACAGGATACAGATAGCAGTGTTGTTTAGCAGTGACATGGCACCTGAACTGCACACAAGATTGTGGCTTAATATCTTATCCAAAAGACAGTACTACTTAGAATATGAGGTGGAGATGCTAGTGTTGGACTGGGTCGGACACAGTAAAAAGCCTCACAACACCAGGTTAAAGTCCAGCACGTTTATTTGGAATCACGAGCTTTCGGACCACTGGTCCTTCACTCACCTGATGGAGGAACAACGCTCAGAAAGCTCGTGATTCCATATAAACCTGTTGAACTTTAACCTGATGTTGTGAAACTTCTTACTGTACTTGCAATCTAACATTCAGTATTTCAATGTCAGCAAAGATGAAGCACTCAAGACCTAGAATTGACTTTAACTCTATTTTCTAACTAGGTGATGTATGTAATTTGCACTTGTCTCTCTCTCTCTCACATCAGGTTAATGATCTCATCCAGACCAAAAAGATTAACAATGGTCAGGAAATTTTTTTGAAGTGTGTAAAACTGCATAAAGGCAGAATTATAACAAAATAAATGTGGCATCCTTTATTTACGTATACATCATTCACAACGGTATATTAACAAAATCTCTATTATTTGATCGCACTCTTATGAGACATCTTGTGTCATTTTACCATGTTAACAGTGCTATGTAAATGCAAGTTGTATATAATTATCTTGACACAGGCTGGACTTTACACTTTTCGAATTTAGCAAAAAACAAACTCTAACTGTAAAATGCACATCTTTTTAATATCGCCTAGACAAAATATTTCCACAAGTGGAATAATTTCTTATTTCTCAATTCTTTAGGAAAAGTAGGAGAATGGAATTAATTGGATAGTTATTCAAAGAATCTGCACAGACTGGTAGACCCTTTATTATGCTGTATGATTGTGATTTTGTTCTAAAAACAATTGAGCTAGCTTATCCTCAGTGGAAATTTTGTAAAGGGCTCTGTATATGTAGATTTCAGTGAATTGTGTCTGACAGAAACGTATATTTTATCTTGATCATAATGTATTGGTAAGTAACTAGAAAAGTTATCCTCCAGCTGAAAAAGAAATGAGGTGGTCAGAGTGGGGTCCTGAAGAGGAAAATGTGTACAAGGACGGAACGTTGAAGGAAAATTTTACAATTTAGCAACACTGAACAGTTATTTCTCAATTTGAGTCAAAGGGGGATATCCTTATGTATTTGAAGCAGAGTTTTTTAAAACTCTAAATATTTCTTAAAAATTCAACGTATTAAACACAACATTTTACACATAAATAAAAGTGTTTCTAAGTGCAGCTCATTTGAGGTGGAAACAACTCTGATGATTTTGAGAGTTCCATATTTTTCTATTCTGCATATTTATCTTCAGCTAGTTCTATTGTGAAATGATTTTTATAATTTGTTCAAGGCATCATAAAACCTTGCTTTTTGGGGATCATGATCTTTTCGGCAATGTGACCTCATCCAGAATGTTCATTGATTTTGGATCCGAGTCTCTTCCATATGTACAAGTAGCGCATGTTACAGTTAACACGATTTTCCAATTTGGCAAGGCTTAACTGCCTGTTTCATATACTCTCATGACTTTCATAGTTTTCTGACCCAATGAAGAGATATTAGAGCGTACTGAAGACTTGCAATACATTGTCCTGGTTTTAGAGAAGTGTATTTTGGATTGTAATCCTGTAACATTCAAGTAGCCCTTTCTACATGTCTGGAAGATAATTAAGGGATGGAGATCATATTGCCATTTGAAGGAAGCTAACTCCCTTCAGAACAATCTGGAGTATTTTAAATGGCTGACTTCTAGGGATTCTCTCAAAAAAAAATTATAGTACTCTGCCAATGGATTGATGCAAAGGAATCATTTTTACACATCCACCGCCAGTTCTCTAAATGTTGACCCCTTTCTGATATTAAAAGTATCATTCCTATTCTTCACAACTTCTCGTACAACAACCCAAAATGTTCTTTGTCAATGTTGATGTGACCGTCGTAGAGGTTACTGTTTTGAGATGGTCATTGCCTTTCAATTAGCATATTTTTATCAATGTATTCTTTTAAAATAGTTTATTGAAAGATCTATCCCTACTGTTCACAGCATTTTACATAGGTTGTATTATTTAGCATTTACTAGTGCTGTCCAATTCAAAATTTAATTTGCTGCTTTGCCCATACTTGTCTTTCCCAACATTTGTCACCTGTCATAAATTCTGATAAAGATCTCCTCATTTTAATTGAACTCTCGTTCTTTCTCTCAAAAAGCAAATGAGTTGTCTACGTGAGTAAGGAAGGTTCCTTTCTGTGTATATCCTGCAGAACTAACTGAAGAATGGTATGCATATAGATAGAATAATCAATGTTAGAACTATCATAGCCATTGGTACGTGGTTTTTACCTGCCTTATTAAAAGTGCTTTCGTATATAAATGTGGTTAAGTTAGTTTATTAGACTCTTCGTCTTCAGTCTTGTATGTTTTCAATTGTGCTATGGTTTTAAAAGCTAGGATATTGCATTTTAATTTTCCCAATGGAAGTAGCAGATGACTTGTGTTTGTGTGGTAGAACATGAAAATGTTAGTTTTAACTAACAGTTGTAAAAATTTCAACATTAAAATCCATCCCTGTACTAAGACATGACTGGAGAAAAACTGCAAACTGTGTGCTGTATGCTGCCAGCAACTGTGTGCTCTCCTCTAACGAAGGAGCATCTAGACTCGAAATGTTCCTACTATTCTCTCCCCACAGATACTGTCAGACCTGCTGAGATTTTCCAGCATTTCCTGTTTTTGCTGCAAACTATATATTTTGTGCAATTAGTTCCTGCTATTATTATTTATGAAATGGTATAGAAACATTGAGTGAAGGTCAAACCCATAAGCATTAAGGCCAGCGATACTGTAGCTTTTAAGTGCTCTCACTCCGCGAGTCTTTCTGGAACTTCTCACTGATTAAACTCAGTATTGTTCTTCTAACAGTCTTAGAGAGCAGAAAGTACATGATTGGGTCCAAACAACTGTTGAAAGCAGAAAGCAAGAGTGATATCTCATTTGATCTGTTAGCCATATTTTTCCAGTAACAGTTTGTTTTGTGGAGTTGCGATGCAATGTAGAAGAATCGGGAGATATGGTATGGGGCGAAACATATGGTAAAAATAAAAAGAATAATGTACGATTTTGTTGCAGCTCTGCTGAGAATGTTGCTGTTAGAAAAGCCAGGCTTTTCTATACTGAGCTTTGAAAGTTTTTTAGCAATCTTAGCATATGAAACAGTGAGGCAAAAAAATACAATCCAAAAAATTATCACAATAAAAAGATTGATGTATGCTTTGAAGTGTTCTCTTTCTCTGTAATGGAAGCACTTGGAATTGTCGTCGGAACTGGTGGTTGTTCTCGTCTTCAAAAGCATTGGTACAGCAATCAAAATGGACATAAACCAGATAATAGCACAAATCATTGCACTTTGTGTGGCATTCCGTAATTTATAGCGCTTCAAAGGCTTTGTTATTTTTAAATACCGATCCATACTGATGAGTCCCAGAAGTACAATGCTAATATACATAGTCATGTAAAATACATTGCCTACAATATTGCAGAACAATTTTCCAAACATCCATTGGTTATGATTTGCATGATATGCTATTCTGAAAGGAAGGCAAGAAATTGAGAAGAGATCTGCAATGGCCATATTAATCAGGTAGACATGGATGGAATTTTTCTTGTTTTGAATGAAGAAAAATATGAACAGTGCTGAAATGTTGCTGATCAGTCCAGTTAGAAAAATGAATGAATATGCTATAGGTAAAAAAACCATTAGGAAGTTCTCATCTATGGTACAGTTTAGATCAGTTAATGTGTTTGCTTTTAGCAATTTACTTCCATTTTCTGATTGCCAGTAGTTCATTGGCAGATTGGTCATTCCCATCTTTTCAGGTAATAAGGTTGATCTGGTGGTAAGCATTTATTTCTGTAAGGAAATAGAATCTCTATTAATATGTAGCTTATTAGGAGCAAAACCACTAAGGCATATTCATAAGATATCATTTGTAAGATGTTCGTTAGACCAGTCAGCTTAAATTTGGTTGTGGGCAACATCTTGATTCCCTTATCCAGCACAAAATTAATTATTACAAAATGGCTGTCCAGCTTTTGAAAAAGCAAATTATATCTTGAATGAGACATATTAATTATGTGGAGGCTAGAAAAGCTGGAATTGATTTTCTTAGAGCAGAGGAGATTTAATAGAGATGTTCAAATTATGATAGATTTTAGTACAGAGGAACTGTTTCCAATGGCAAAAAGGTGGAATTGTTGCTGCTGGTAGTGAATATGTAATAGCAGAGTCGCTGAGCAGAGACTGATAGCCAAGTTCCGCACACGTGAGGACGGCCTCAATCAGGATCATGGCTTCACGTCACACTATCTATAACCCTCACGTTATGCCTAGGCTCTCAAAATTTCACTAAGTATCCTTGCTGGAGACAATACACATCTCTTTAACCTGTGCTTAATGCTCTGTCCGCTCACATTGTCTGTATTTTTTTAAGATTTAATTACCTGTAAAAACTCTCATTCCAACCATTATTTTATAAATTGAGTTTGTGTTTTTATATGCTCTGTTTGTGATTGGAACACACACTTACCTGATGAAGGAACAGCACTCCGAAAGCTAGTGGCTTTTGCTACCAAATAAACCTGTTGGATTTTAACCTGGTGTTGTGGAATAGCAGAGGATTAGATTTAAGACAGTTGACAACAAAAAAAAGCAGAATGAACATATAATTTATGTTGTAAGTTGTCATCTGAAAATTGGTGGAAGCTGATTCAATTCGTAGAATCCTTACAGTGCAAGTCATTTGACGCTGACTTGCCGGTATCTTACCCAGTCCCTCTCCCTATAACCCCACACATTTATCATGACTAATCCATCTAAGCTACACGTTTTGGAACGCTAAGGGGCAATTTAGTGCAGCCAGTCCACCTAACTTGCACATTTTTTGGACTGTGGAAAGAAACCAGAGCACACAAGGAAAATCCACTTGGACACAGGAGAACGCGCAAACTCTACATGATCACCCAAGGCCAGAATGGAATCCAGATCTCTGGAGCTGTGAGGCAGCAGTGTTAACCACTATGCCACCATGCTACCCATAATTGTAATCTTCTAAAGAGAATTGAACATATATTTGAATGGAAAATTTTGCGTGGTTGTGTAGAGAGTTGGATCAATTGGAAGCTCTTTCAAACTGCTGGGCATACACAACTGGCTGAACAGCAGTTTGGGTCTGTTGAATTTGTTAGTGAAAAATGATAATGTTCAATAATAGAATATTTATTCCTGCCTGCAGCAAGTGACAAAACTAACTACTGTAAAGAGACACTTGTTCATTTTGGCACTATATGGGTAAACTTTTATGCTTTGCCCCACCATTTATGGGTGTGGCAATCCAGTAAAATCATGTGGGAGTCGAGAAATCAGGATTGCACCCAATCTTTTGGATTTTACCAGAGCTGGATTTCTGGCAAGAAGCTGAAGAAATTATTCAAATATATTATAATCCTCATTGAGCACCAGGCTCACGAATGCCACATGTAAATCGTCCAAGCTCTCTTGCCTTTATGGATTCACCAGGACAGATTCTGTCTAGCGAGGCAAGCACAGTCTCCATGAATAGGGAACAGTCATGTTGGCCTTTGACCAGGATTACAGCACTGAACAGAAAGAAGCAATGCTTTTTTCTGGAATTAAATAAAAATTCTTTCCAGCAATGGAGCTCTCTCTGTGTCAGGCCTCTGCTGTTACTATTGCTCATATGCAGTCATAGAGGTCTGCACACATGTGATAGCTCTCTCTGCTGTTGGCTATCAAATTAAGTCCCACCCACTTCCTGTAGCAGCTTGGTACATTCTAGCCTGTCTTTTTCATGTGTTTTGTGCACTGGATTGGGCAAAGAAAATTCACCCAAAAAACAGACGTGCAGTTTTCCCATTTTCATGCTAACTGGACAGTTAGAATTTTTTCTTGTAAAATTCCGGCTTATGTTCCACTCTGAAGTAACTTCACTGAAGTGGGCAGCTCTATTGTTGGAAAGAATTTTTATTTAATTCCAGAAAAAAGCATTGCTTCTTTCTGTTCAGTGCTGTAATCCTGGTCAAAGGCGTGAGTTACAGTTTCTGTGATATAGACAAAAGCATTGTCTCTGCATCATTTGATATATTTGATGCACTTTCTTTTTCCACTGCCTTGCTTGCCTCTATTGTCCAACTCTTTCTTCTAATGTGGTTCTATTTTTGGCAGTATTACCTCTGCCCTACTTCAAGAACCTGTCCTTGGCTAACTCTTCTTCACCTGCATATTGCTGCTAAATTCATAAGCATATTAGCTCCCATACGAATGTGTATGGTATCCAGCTGTATCATTACACCATTTTTCCAGAGTACACAGCTGTCTTAAATCTCTGAAGAAGAGTCATATGGACTCAAAACATTAATTCTGTTTTCTCTCTCTGCAGATCCTCCAGAATTGCTCCTGTATTTTGTTTTCATTCTATAATTATCTTAGTACTACCTATCTTTATCAGATTACCTGTTTGACATCAAGTTAGATTAGTTAAATTTTCATTTCAATTTGTATTGAAGAAACCTAAGTCCAAAGTTTTCAGTGCCCATCGTTAACTTCATTCCTTTTCTACTGATTAACAAACAAGGGAATGCAATCATTTAGGAAGATGCAGGTCACACAAAATCCCAAATCTTGTTCAACAAAGAATGGTGTGAAAAGAGCAGGAATAGTGTTGAATGTATATGTGTTACTGTAAGGAATGTCACAAATCAGGTTGGTGAGCAGTGGTCGCAAACTTTCACGTGGAATAATAAATAGCAGTTACAACAAAGACATGGAGACCTGGCTTAACTGTGTAAGAAGTAAGCATTCCGAGCTGGAATGTATTCAGTTGGGAGAGGAAGGAAACAAGGAGTGGTTGCAGATTTGATCAAGGTTCATGTAGTTCTACAGAGGGATGCTACACTAAAAGAATCAAAAGCTGAATTGATTTAATTATAACAGAAAAGTTGCTGTTGCAAGAATAGAATCAAAGACAAGGAGATTGAAAATTACCTAAAATATGTACAGGGAACATTTCTTAACCAAAGTTTTTCTAGTTCAATAATACGGTGCTAGGTTTAGTTCTGAAATGAAGTTAAGCTAGTGAAGTGTGTTTAAATGGTTTGAACATCTTGAAAACAGTGATTTTAGGTTTTGTAAAGCAGTTACGAAAAGGACAAAGAAAAATCAAAGGTGAAAATGTCCAAATAGAAGAGAATCAACTTAAGTGATTTGAGAATAGATATAGCACAAGTGGACTGGAAAGAAAATGGCAAATGAGTGTATTCAGGTACTTCATGTACAAAGTTGGCATAGTTTGTCATCTCGCTGATATTAGTATCTAAAGATCCAGTTAATGCTCTGGGATAAAGATTCAAATTCCATCACTGCAGCTGGTGGAACTTAAATTTAACCTGGAGAGGCAATGGCCTAGTGGTATTATCGCTAGATGATTAATCCAGAAATTAATGGCATGGGGATCTGGGTTCAAATCCTGTCATGGTAGATGATGGAATTTGAATTCAACAAAACAAAAATCTGGAATTAAGAATCTACTGATGGCCATGAAACTATTGTTGATTGTCTGATTCACTAATATCCTTGGGTGACATGGTTAGCACTACTGCCTCGCAACTCTAGGGATCTGAGTTTGATTCCCAGCTTGTCTATGTGTTTGCATATTCTCCCCATGTCTGCATAGATTTCCTCTGTGCTTTGGTTTCCTCCCACAGTCCAAAGATGTACAGGTTAGGTTGATTGGCCATGCTAAATTGCCTGTTAATTTTCCAGGATGCGTAGGTTAGAAGGTTTAGCAGGGTAAACATGTGAGATTATAGGGCTAGGGGCTGAATGGGATTATTGTCAGTGCAGACTCAATGGCTGATGGCTGCCTCCTGCACTGTAGAGTTTCTATAATTCCCATGAAGAGGAAAAATTGGTAGTCCAAAGCTAGTGTTCCCTGGATAAGAATGCAAATAAAAGATTGGAATAAAGCAGAAAAAGGATCTTAATAACAAATGTCATGTACAAAATAAAGCAGAAAACCACTCAGAATATGGTGTGTTAAGAGGGAAATTGAAAAGGGGATGTAAAAAGGACAATGGAGAGAATAAGGAATAGATTAGTGGGTTACATAAAATGAAGATAAAAGATTTTCTATAAACACAAAATAGATGAAAGTTAAAAGATTGTTGGGACAGATTAGTGATAAAAGGAGAATAATCTTGTGGAGGCAAAGGACTTACTGAGCATTGTATGAGTACTTTGCATTCATCTTCACAAAAGAGGATAAAATTAATGTCATTGTAGCGGAGAGGAAGTAGAGATAATGAACAAGTTAAAAATAGAGTGGCGATGCTAATTCAGTTGGCCTCAATCAAAATTAACAAATCACCATTGTCCTAGTGGCACACATGACAATGACAGCAGTAACTTCAAGAAGGGCAATAAATCATGCCGTACAAATTATCAGGATTGTTCATGTGGAAAATTATAATACATGTTCTCCTCAATTGTCTGCATCCTGTGACTGAGGAAATCCTCCCAGAGACACAGTATATCTTTAGACCTTCCCAAGGTACTTCTGACATGACATTTGTTGATGGATAAATCGAAGAAAAAAGATGACGAGAGTAATGCCAAGAGCACTCTGTATTCATAGCCTTTGACCCCGTTGTCCTTGTAAAATACCCTTTCATCTCCAACTTTCCTTTCTTCTCCAATTTCCTTGAATGTGTTGTCACCTTCCAAATCTGTTTCCATCTTTCTCACAAATCTATGTTTGAATCCCTCTAATCAGGAACCTGCCACAGTACCAAACCAGCCCTTAAAGTAACAAATTGCATCGCATATAACTGACAAAGGTAAACAGTTCCTTCTCTGCCTATTGGGGTATCTAAAGCCTTTAACATTATTGACCACAGAATTATCTTCCATTTTATGCTCTGCTGCCATCTAGCTGGATGGGACTGCTCTTCTCTTGTTCTGTTTTGATCTATCAAATCACAGAGAACCTCTCAAAATAATCATCTGAACTTTGGAAAAGGAATTGACTATTTAACATTGCTTCTGTGCTGTATGATTTCATATATTTGAACTCATGACCTTTGAGTTACCAATGCTGTGTCATCACCAATATTATGGTGGTGTTCAAGTTGAAGCAGAATTAGGAAAATGACAATGAAAATAACAAATATTTACTAGAAACAAAATAGGAATTGGCTGAACACCTTTTTAAACAGGAGACCAGGAATTAACAGATTAATTGAATATGGGTGCTGAGAAATAAAAAAAAATTATTTAATTTTTTTACAGAAGTTCTTTAGTTTGAACTTCTGTGCTTTACTACATTTTTAAAGGAATAATTGTCATGTTTTATAAGTATAAATCAAATGTACAAATGCTAAATTAACATTTTTTTGATGTAATTCTTAATAACAAAACTCATGGGCTTCAATTCTGTTAATTGAGGGTTTTTATTATTGCATGTAGATGGGCCAAATGTTTGAAATACATGACTCAAACACAATATGTATGTGTGGTCTAAATGTTTTAGTTTTTCAATAAAGTGCTGAATTGATTTCAGCAATAACATAAGTAATTCTAAAAAACACAAAACTGCAACAGCAGATTTATCTCCATCCTCTAACTTGAATATTTGGTATCAGTTCAGTTAGATGATGCTGTGCTTTTCAACATCTAGGCCTGGCTTCATGTTCAATGTGCGCTCCTCTTCTGTCCTACTTTGTGATCAATATCTGTATTTTACTGTGAGAACTTACTGTGTTGGTGACAATATCACAACAGTTCTCAGTAAGAGTCATTTTCAATTCATATGTAAACTGTTTTTCTGTACATGGAAACTGACAGACCTGTTGTATATTTCCAGTACTTCGTTTTTATTTCATGTTTCCTGTATCTACAGTATTTTTATTGTGAGGGTTTTTGAGAGAAACCCAATTATTCTTTAGTGACTACACAACACAGATTGACATTACAAGCTGAACTGAACTGAACTGAACCAGGCTTACTATTCCATTTAAATAAAATAAATAAAAATGTTTTTTTTTATTTTTCGGCACCCATGTTCACTTAATCTGTTAATTCCTGGTCTTCTGTTTAAGAGGTGTTCGGCCAATTCCTACTCTTTCCATCTTCAACAGGTATTTGTCAACCTCATGGTTCTGCTTGAACACTGCCATAATATCAGTGATGGCACTGCATTGGTAACTCAAAGGATATGAGTTCAAATAATCTCATCGTGACAATTTGCGAAGTTCAGTAACTTATCATCTACCATTAGAAAATGGCCATGTAAAACTACCAAATTGCTGTAAATCTAATCTGATTCACCAGTGTCCTTTTGGAAAGAAAACTCGCAAATACTATCCTGACAGCTTGCACAAGATAGATAGACTCCAGTCCCACAAAACTTGGTTTGTTCTTTATCTTCTCCAAAGTGTTTTAGCATTTCTAAAATTTATTCCACATGGAAACCTACTATCATTATCACAAGACAGCTAGGAATAGGAAATAAATGTGGCCTTATCAGTATTGCTTGCATCCTGACTACTGAATTAGATGGTGTGCATTATCCGTTATTTTCTTCAAAGCATTATATAGAATCTTGTATCAATTGATAGAAGATAGGTTTTCCATCAAGGCATGTTTAATTGAAACAGACTAAACAATACTTTCTGACAATTTAACTATTTATAACTAAGTTAATGATCTCGCCACTCCTCCAATTCTGACCTCTTGCACATTCATAATTTTAATTGGCCCACCATTGGTGAAATTAACTGTTATGGGTAAACCTGTGGCATATATGTTCAATGTGGAAATGTATTGAGTATTGAGATTGATAAGTTGATTAAAGGATCTGAGAGGTAGATAGAAATTATTTTGGCTGCCTTGTTCCTAAACTGTAAAATTCCTTTTGTAAACTCATCAACCTTCCCATCTAAGATTCTCTTTAAAATCTCCCCCTTTGGCCAAGAGTTTGGTCATCTGACTTGAATTATCCTCCTGTGGTTTGGTCCCAAATATGTTCTTTTTGATAACATCTCAAACAAGAGCATTTTGCAACACATTAAAAATGTTGACAAGTTTACAAAAGGAATTTTACAGTTTAGGAACAACATTAAAAATGATCAACTGCAGCATTTTTTATGTTTAATAATTTTGACCGTCATCCAAAATATAGGGAGAATTTAAGGGCTAAGCCTCCCTAAATTTATTTTTTGCAGTGGAGTTTGTAGATCAATGAGATTGCCACTCCATCCATTGTGTGTGTGAGATTTTCGATGCTTGCACAGTAGATTATGTAATGAATTATAAAAGTTTTCAACTGGAGTGGCACAGCAGTTAGCACTGCTGCCTTGCAGCTCCACGGTCCCGGGTTCCATTCCTAGTTTGGGTCACAGTCTTTGCGGAGTTTATATATTTTCCCCATGTCTGCGTGGGCTTCGTCTGGGTGCTCCAGTTTCTTCCCACACTCCAAAGATGTGCGGGTTAGGTGGAATGGCTATGCTAAATTACCTCTTAGTGTCCTAGAATGCATAGGTTAGAGAGATCAGTGGGATAAATACAAGGGATTATGGGGATAGGCCCTGGGTGGGATTGTTGTTGGTGCTGACTCGATGAACCAAATGGCCTCCTTCTGCACTTGAGGGTTTCTATGAGATCTGATGCAACCATTGAGACCCAATAAATGGCACATTCAAGCATATTGCAGATAGTTGGTTAAAAAAAAACACATCCTGAAATTGGTACATCCTGGTGTTTAGCTTGTGTCTGTGGCCTCTCTTTTACTGGCTTTTGGTCTTTCCATTTTCTGCTCTTTCACTTCCTTTAGGTAGATACAGTGAATTATTTTGGATAAACATCTGTCCAACAATCCCTTGTACTTGTGGTTATAGCTGGGTAATCCCCTAATCTAACAAGTACAGTTAAATCAGGGGATTAATCAGCTATTGTCAAATCTGTGGCAGTTTTTTGATTCTATATATCAGATTTTGATGAACTAAACTATATCGTTGACTGTTGATTTTAAAAGCAAGTAAATGTCATATGACAGAATATAGCATAATAATTGCCAGCCAGTGATTCAGGGTCAAGCTTGTTTAAGAACTTGTTTAGCAAACATAATGTTGCACTGACTTCTGTAACTTTATTTTGGTAATATAGTGGAACAGGGTTTATCAGACTCCATTATGATTTATTAAGTTTAACAAACTGCACAATGTAACAGTGACTATGAAACTGTGAAAAAATCTGTGGTGCATTAGTGTCCGTTATTCCTTGCCTGATCTGGCCTGTGTGTGACTTGAGACCCATTGCAATATGATTAGTTCGAAATTGCTCTTAGAAATGACCCAACAAGTTAGTGTTGTATTAACACAAAGCTGCTATAAGAATAAAACCAGATGGACCCATTAGCATTGATCTTGACACCAGAATGAGAGTGGTATGCTTAACCTAGTCAGGCCTGCAAAGACCTCCTTACTAACATCTGGAAACTTGAGCTAACATAGGAAAAGCTATTCCACACACTGGTCAAACAGCAACCTGGTACAGGTGTACTCACAATCAATGTCTCAAACTCTCCCCATGACTAACTCAGTGGCAGGATAGACTCTCAACAGTGGTATAAGTTGAGAATATAGCCCTGCAAGTCCTCAACATTGACTCCAAACCTATTGAAATCTCATGGCATCAGGTAAAACATAGATACTGAAATTGCCGTCCACCATTCTCCGAGTGATGATGTCTATTCCTTTATGATGAATACTATTTAGAAGACAGAGTGAAGGTAGGAAGGGCACAATATAGTCTGGATGTACAATTTCAGTATCAGTCATCAAAGCCGGAATTATATATTGTCCCTCAGCAATACCAGTCCACTCAGCAGGATATCTGAGGAAATGTGGGAGAGTGTGAAATTACTTGGATGGGATTTCCTATGGGTTACTGCTTGCCCTTATCCTAATTAAGACCTTTAAATACCCAATTAATGACTACTTGAGGGCTGTTTACAGCCCAGCCTCAATTTTTAGGCCAGCAGCTGAAGTGGAGCATGAGAGAAGTCCAGAAATAAGGAATGTTAGATCTTGGGCAGAAAGGAGGGGAGGTACCTCCATTAGAAGCCTTTTCTTGCTGTGGTATTCTTAAGGCCTGATGACCTTCAGAGTCTGAGGTTCTCCCTCTACCCTGCTGACTTAGTCCCCTAGCAGCCCAATTGTCCTTTTTGCAATCCCCAGGCCTTTCCTACTTTCCACTGCTATGAAACCCCCTTCACTTATGTGGATTTCTCGTTCCCTGGAATTCCTTGGAAAGTTCCTCTTCTGACCACTGCAGTGCTGTGCTGAAGGGTCTAGAGAGCCACCAGCCAATCTGATTGACTGGCAAATCTTAAAGGTGGAAATCCCATCTTCTGCCATCCATGCTCATCAGAGTATACAATGACATTGGTCATCAAAATCAATGGGGTATGTATCCCTTCATCCTAAAAATTCAAACCCAAGAGTTTGTTTGCACATTATTGAATGCGCTGGTCAATATATTACCCCAACTAGTGGTGAATCTTCCACCTGATCTCTTTTTTTTTTAAAAGAGTTCCTTAAGGCCATATTAGGTCTACACTACAGAAGGAGGCCATTCAGTCTACCAGGACAGCACTGACAATGATCCCACCCAGGCCCTAGCCCCATAACCCCATGCTAGTGGCCCTGACATTAAGACACTAAATTACTGCCTTTTTTTCAGGGTATTTCTATCTCTCCTAGCATTCAAATGGTTGAATATTTTTAATGGATGGCTTTATTTGCCCTGGTAAGGAAGCATTATTTACAAATCTGTTTTAGTTTCAATGGCAGATTCTTCTAAAAAGAGAGGATAAAATTTGATAATATTTGTCAACTGATCACAGTTAAATGTGATCTCTGTTTAACTGCATTGTTACTATTCTTGTATCTGGATGTTGTGTGGAAATGTTACCAATTATGAAGCAATTGAAAGTAAGCGCGTAGGTAGAGCAGGCAGTTAAAAAAGGCAAATGTTGGCTTTCATAACAAAAATGTTTTGAGGATAGGGATGTTTTGTTGCAATTGTATAGAGCATTGAGGTCACATCTGGAATATTGTGTGCAGTTTTGGTGTCCTTATCTGAGGAAGCATGCCATTGCTATGGAGGTAGTACAGCAAAGGTTTACCAGACTGTTTCCTAGGATAGAAGATCTGTCATATGAGGAGAGATTAAATCTGTTAGGATTATGTTCAGTTTAGAAGAGAGAATCTCATAGAAATTTATAAAATTCTAACAGAGTTAGACAGGATAGATTCAGAAAGAATGTTCCTAATGGTGGGAGAGTCCAGAACTAAGTGAAAATAAATTTTTTCATGCAGAAGGTGGTGAATGTGTGGACTTCACTACCACGGAAAATAGTTGTGGCCAAAACATTTGCGTGATTTCAGGAAATTAGATACAGCTCCTGATTTGTAAATATATCACTGTTCTTGCATTGTCACTGGATCAAAATCCTAGAACTCCATTCCTAACAATATTTTGGATATGCTTACACCACATGGATTGCAGTGATTCAAGAAGACTGTTCATCACCACCACCTCAAGGCAATTGAAATGGACAATAAATGCTGTCCTAGACAGCTGAACCCACATCCTGTTAGATTATTTTAAAATCTGCTTCAAAGGGCAAGGTAATATTCTGAATGACAATGTCAGGCTTGTCTAACTCGCAGGGAAATATGCAGTCCTCCAGGCTGTTCTTTTCCGCTTGCGGAGCCCATGTTTAAAATGCTGGTAAGCAAATTCAAAGATATTGCACAAAAGCAAATTGCTGCAGATGGTCTGAACCAAAAAAAAGCTGGAAAATCTCAGCAAGTCAGGCAGCATCTGCAAGGAGAGGAAAAGAACTGATGTTTCGAGTCCAAATGACCCTTTGTCAAAGCATAAAGCTTTGACAAAGGGACCATAGAACTGATTTTTTTGGGGGGTTGGGGGGTGGAATTACTGAGAAAAAGCGAATTGCGGGGTGGAGTGTAACTGCTGCTAGTGGGGGAAAAAGAGTGGTTGCTGGTGGGCAAGAATGGGCCAGAAATCCCAGAATTGGATCCCAGCTGCCGTTTTCACAGACTCAGTATTTCACAAACTCTTCTGACTCCAAGAATATCAGACACATTGTGTCAAGGTGATGAGAATTCACTACAGTGTACCAAGCCTGCATAAAGAACTCAGCAATTTTTCTGATTTATTTGAACATATTTAATAATTTGACTCCATGGTGTAATCTGAATTTTAAAACATGGAATATAGAATCCCTACAGAGCATAAGGAGGGCATTTAATCCATCGAGTTGCACTGACCACAATTCAACCCAGGCCTTATCTCTGTAACCCCACATATTTACCCTGCTAATTTCCCTGACACTAAGAGACAATTAGCATGGCCAGTCCACCTATTCTGCACATCTTTGGATTGTGGAACAAACCCATAATCCAAGAACACCTAGAGGAAACCCACTCAGACATGAGAATATGTAGACTCTACACAGACTATGACTCAAGCCAGGAATTGAACCTGGGTCTCTGACACTGTGAGGCAGCAGTGCTAACCGCCATGCTACCTGTTTTAGTTCAATGTGTAGATTCAATTTGCACTGCAAAATATGAACAAAGGAACTTAGGAAGGAGTGTTGCATTATTGAAAATGTAAGCTTTCAAACAAATGCTTAACTAAAGGCTAATCTATTCAATGGTTCTAAAATGTTCCATGATACTATTTCAAAAAGAGCAGTGAGCTAGTTCTCCAGCTGTCCTCACCAAATTTGCAACACTGATACACAATCGAAGCAAATTTTCTTTTATCACCCTTGATTTTGTGGGATCTTGAAATATACAAATTGGCAACTGCATTTGCCTTGTAAAAACAATGATTGTTGCATTTCAAAAGGAAATTAGTTATGATGAGTTTTGACATATCCTGAGAGCTGATAATATATTAATACAAACATTAGTACAAATCAATTTATATGATAAGTTTCAATAAATAAGGAAGAATGTTTGATTATTTACTGCTGAACATTTAATATATAGAAATTCCAGAATTCCTGAAGATTTCCTCCTTCAATTCTTGACCACCTCCTATCCTTCAAAGTAATTTTACTGATGCAAATTGTTAGAATGTTTTTCAATTAATTTCAGTATTTTATACACTTACTAGTATGTGAAATATTGGTTTTCTTAAAATGTGTCAGAATCTCAAACCGAATGGTGCAAAGACTCTGTATGGGTAATTTGGAGGGTTTTTCCTTGGCCAGTTATCATTAACTGTACATCCTCCCCTGCCCTCAACATTTCCAAATACCACTTAAATTTCAGCTTCTCCTGAGTTAATTCATCTGTAACTATTTCAATTTGATTGCTTAGCATAAACTGCATTTTTTAAAATTACCTTTAAAAATGCATTTTTTAAAAATGCAGTATTTTTTCTTTTGCTTATATAGTAAACAGTTAAGAAACATTCAAATTCATGGCATATCTCCAAAATAAATCTGCATAAACGAAGCTCATCACATACCTGTGAAGATATCTTAATCCTCTGCATAAATGGACATGTTGCTCATTATCAAATCAATTAACCTCTCTTTTACAATATGCAAGGATCCTGAATTGAGCTTTTTGTGAGGCAGTGCACAATGTTTAAGAGCTTCCTGATCTTGAAAAACTCAACTGAAATGTTTTACTTCTAGTCGACTTAATGCTTGTGGCTTTCCTTTCTATTGTGGTAGATCTGCTGACGCTGTACTTTTTCCTGTTTGCATCTGTTTCCTTTCCCCTGGACATGTTTATTAAATAGCATTTTACAGTAAAATTAAAAATTTTCTCCATGATAACATTATGAATTTCAGTTGGAATTGTATAGACAGTGGAGCTTGGGTATAAGCATTAAATGGGCTTTAAAACCCCCAAAAATACAGCACACATGATGTAACTTTTAACAAAGGCAATTTTACACTCAAAGTGCTTGCATCTCTTTGTTAATGCTATAGAATTTTTAAACACGATTACTTAACATTTTATCCAAATTTTATACTTCAAACAAAATGATTGATTAATTTATTATTGTCACGTGTTAATGTATAGTGAAAAGCATTGTTTCGTGTGTGCTCTACAAACAAGCATTCCATTCATAGAGAAGGGAACAAGAGAGTGCAGAATGTAGTGTTACAGTCATAACTAGGATGTAGAGAAAGATCAACTTAATGCAAAGTAAGTCCATTCAAAAATCTGATGACAGTAGAGAAGAAGCTGTTGCTGAGTCGGTTAGGACGTGACCTCAGACTTTTATATTTTTTTCTTGACTGAAGAAGATGGAAGAGGATATGTGCTCAATCATGTTGGCTGCTTTGCCAAGGTAGTGGAAAGTGGATGGGAGGCTGGTTTGCGTGATGGATTGGGCCACATTCATGATTTTTTGTAGTTGCTTGCAGTCTTGGAGAGAGCAGGAGCCATTTGAAGCTGTAATACAACCAGAAAGAATGCTTTCTATGGTGCATCTGTAAAAGTTGATGAGAGTTGGTGATATGATGCTCTTGCCAAGCAAACAAAAATTCTGTGACTGACTGTGGTGCATTATCTCTCCATGTAGGTACTTGGCCATGCAGTGCACCTTCAGAAGTTCTGTTTTATATGGTTCAGTGCTTTTCCTCTCACTTGATTCCATGTTTAACTATATAGGTAAGGTCCAGAGAGGAGTTAGCTTCCATCTGGCGGAATGAAAAGTAGCGCCATTTTGGGTCATGGATGATGTGTAAGTCACGGACCTAGGCCCAATCCAAAGAAGCAACTCTCTTTTGATCTGACTCTGTATCTCCAGGTTAAGTAGTAACCACTAAAATCTGCCAACACCAATGGGAAGATGTCAAGGCTTTCAAAATATTATTTGGCTAACATAGCTAGACATAAACATAGCAACAGAAGAAAAACACCCATGCCAAAATGATCATAAAACTAATTCTCGAAAGTTGACGTCACACTAAAAATTTTGTGTGCAAAGGACAAGTTTCCATTGAATCAAACTGGAACATTATTCTTGAAATTGACCATAATATTGCCAAATTACTTAAAATTGAGAAGAGAATGCAGTACAAAAAAAATAAGTAACTGCTTGTTTATCTATCCCCAGTGATCCAGCTGGGTTCATTTACTGCATAACTGATCTACACAGATCAAGATATTTCTAGACTCAGTTCCTGGTTGCTGCTAATTTACCTGAATTCAGTCAGTTGGACACCGACATCCAATTGGCAAATGAGAGAGGTGGAGTGAATTGTAAAATAGTGGTAACGCATTTTGCATTGTATATATATGACTTAACTTTAGAAGAATGGCAAACCTGTAACATATCAACATTGGAATTGGACAGAAGACCAGGTGATTAAGTATGAAGTTTTAAAAAATCAGACAGTTTATGGAACATGGAATCTAATTTATGTTTGCTAATTTTTCTTAAAGTAGCGAAGATGGAATTTGTGGCAGCTTGATTGCAGGTCTTTTGCAAGAACCATGTCTTGCAAAGTAACTAATAAAAATAAATATAGGTTGTACATTTAGTAAGACATTTTTGAATTCAGCTCCATTTCTCAAAGACTTTCTAGAACTTTCCTTAAGAAGGTTAATGAAAAAAGGCAACATCACTGATCCCTCCACTCCTGAAATTAGTGCATTACACTTGTGCAGAGTGCCACATCTTTCTGATGCCCATAGCCCTGGCTTTGGTTTTAAT
This sequence comes from Sphyrna mokarran, assembly GCA_024679065.1. Classification (NCBI taxonomy): domain Eukaryota; kingdom Metazoa; phylum Chordata; class Chondrichthyes; order Carcharhiniformes; family Carcharhinidae; genus Sphyrna; species Sphyrna mokarran. The sequence goes on from JAGIQG010000013.1 coordinate 39,377,056, forward strand.
CAATTTGAATGATCTTTGTTCTGTGACAGGAGTGTAGTATACTTGCAAACAGCAAGTTATCGTTGCTGTACCAAATACTTCAATGTATTTCCTGTATCTCTCTAGCTGCCTTACATCAGCAATTGGAAGGTGAATGGGCATTTATTTGTTGCTAGAAAAATATCAATAGTACATGAAAGTCCAAACTATCCATTTTCAGAGTGGTGTCATGGCTGTGAATGCTTTCACTGATTGTCAAAAAAGCTGGTGTTTCTATATTTTTGGTAATTATGAGCAAAGTTGCACACAATTTATGTTGGGTTGTATGTCTGCATGTTCTATGGATTTTATCACAGTCTGATTCTGTAATGGCTATGATAATCTGCTTATACTGCATCTTTAAAATGGGGCCAACACCAAGTGCACATTGCTAACTTTCCATTTTGGTAGACTTTCATTATCCAAGTTTTGGGAGCTATACATGAAGAGAAAGCATAGCTATAGTCGTTGTTGTAGCCTTTATAAATCATTGGTTAGACTTCAGTTGTAATATTGTGAATATCACATTTCAAGAAGGATATCAAGGACATGGGGAGAGGGCTTAAAGCAGATTTACCAGAATTGTACCAGGAATGTAGTATTTTAAGAATGCAGACAAACAAAAGGAGCTGAGATTGTTCTTCTTAAGCACAAAGAAGGTTAAGGAAATGTAAGTATTCAAAACTATGTAGGGGTTTGATGGAATAAATTAAAGAACTGTTTCCACTGGCAGGGAAGTCAATAACCAGATGGTACAGATATAAGATTATTGGCAAAACCAAATGTTTTGGAAAAATAAAGTAGTTTTTTTATGCAGTTAGTTGTTACAATCTGGAATATTAGATTCAATAGTAATTTGTAAAAGGGAATTAAATAAACATTTGAATGTGAGAGAAAATTGCAGAGTCTTGGGAATTTGGCTGGGAAGTGGGACTCATTAGATAGCTCTTTCAAAGGGCTGATACAAACAGTGGGCAGGATGGTGATCTCCTGTGCTGTATGTTTTAGAATGATGACACAAGTTAGTGCTGTTTGCTAATGACTCTTGCATTTTTGCTGTTAATTGGAAGAAACTGATAATGTGGTTTAATGCCATAAGCACTATAGGAAACCCAAATGAATATTTTTCTTAATATAGTGCTCATGTTATCTTAAAGATTTAGTAATTTTTGCTCAAAATATAATACAAATCTGCAGCCAGTTAGCTTACAGAATTAAAGAGATGCTTTGGGGTGGATGTGACGTGCCTTACAGGTCAATTAAAATTCTAATATATGGGGCTTACTCAGCTATTCTAATTAGCGTGTATATGAAGCTTGAAAAAGTTAAATGGCTCTTATATTACTGCAGCTTAGTTTTCCACCAATGACAGCTCAACAACAAGTGGCAAAAAGCCACTGAGTCTTTAGCAAACAGTACTAACTCGGGTCGACATTCAAAATCATACCAAAACATGCAGCACAGAAGGCCACTCTTCCTTTCTTAATTAATTTAATTACTGCAGATTATTCATCATGCACATGGTTGCAACTTTTAAATTTCTGAACTGTGTTGGTAAATTTAAGCTCTCACTACATCTCAGTTTGTACTTATCCATTTGGTTGTTGTAATGAATATATAGGCAATGCAACCTTGCAATACAGTATCATGTTTCTGAGCTGTTTCTTTTTTAAAACAGATGCAGGCATTATTTTAAAATACAGATCAAGACTCTAGCTTAGGGCTTCTGAAAAGCCTAGTCCACAGATGGAACCAAACCAATATCTTCTTGTGAAATGTTTTTGCTTGTTTACTTAGTTTGTCTGAGATGTTACTTCCCTTTTCTCGTAGTGTAATCTATAGAATTTTTTTTGTACTTGTGTATGCTAAACTGTTCCAGATCACCCAAATGGGGAAGTATTTTAAAGTAAAGTAAAGGGATATTCGAAATTACAAACCTGCGCTTAGATTCTGGTCTTACTTTGTATTAAAACAAAAATGCCTACACATTTTTTTTAAACAATTTTTGACTCTTTGGAATGCAGCTTAGAAACACACTGCATTGCTGACTTGGCTTTCAGACTTATCATTGGAGAACGAGGTTCTCAATTGCTTATATTTTAAATACTTCAACTGGATATACTTGAGGATAATGCTATTTTAGGGCCTTAGCTTGGTATATTCCTTTGAATTATGTTTTCACTTAATGACACAATTGTATGTACTGGACAGCTTATGATTTGTCTCTGAATACAGGAGCATAGGTGTACAATGGTCAGAACTACTTAAGTGATGATATTTTGCTCAGAATCAACTTTTCAGTGACAGCACTATAACAAAATGGATGGAAATAGAGAGATAAATGCAAAATTTTGCTAACTTCTACTGAGGAGGCCCTATACAAAGTACCCTCCTAGACTAACTCAAACTCACATTTTAGAACAAAGAACAAAACAGCACGGGAAACAGGCCCTTCGCCCCAATGAGCCCGCGCCGCCACCCCGATGTTCCCACCTCCACACATGATCCCTGTCTATGTTTACAGATCTATGGATTGAAACCAAATTTGAGACAATTTAGGGAGAATTTGTTCTGCCACTTAGCCTAAGAGCACATTTTTGGGATGTGGGAGGAAACCGGAGCACCCGGAGAAAACCCACGCAAGCATGGGGAGAATGCGCAAACTCCCACAGACACGGGCCCAAATCCATGTATCTGCATAGCACAGCGATAGTCACTGAACTGTCATGTTGCTCATCAAATGGTCCAGGTCAAGCGTACACTAACGACATGAAGCACTAGGATACTCTCAAAAAATCCAAGAGCAGCCCTCTCGCAACCCATCGCGTGTATGCCCCTTGTTAGACAACAAGGCGGACCAAAGCACTTGTAGGATAAAAACAAGTACATCAATATCATCATCTATTTACACACTTCCCAGGTTCTCCCAAGGCTCATGATCCCCATTTTAAATCAGTTTTCTATACCCCTCCATTCCCATTTTGTTCATGTGCCCATCTAAGTATCTCTTAAATAATTCAAGTGCCTGACTCTTCCACTTTACTTGGCAGCGCATTCCATACTCCCACCACCCTCTGTGTGAAAAAAACTCCCTCTAGCATCCAAATTATATCTTACCCACCTCACCCTAAGCCTGTGACCCCTCATGCTATTCGAGTCCATCCTAGGAAAAAGCTTAACCCTGTTTACTCTATCCATACTGCTCATAATCTTGTACACCTCTATCAGATCTCCTCTAAATCTATGTCTTTCTAAAGAAAACAGCCCCAATTTGCCTAACCTCTCCTCGTAACTCAGACCTTCCATACCAGGCAGCATCCTGGTAAACCTCCTCTGCACTCTCTCCAGAGTCTCCACATCCTTCCGGCAGTAAGACGACCAAATGCAGTATTCCAAATGAGGTCTAACTAATGTTTTATACAACTGCAACATTAAAGGCCAGCTCTTGTACTCTACCTCTTCCTATAAAGGCTACATACCATACGCTTTCTTCACAGCCTTCTTCACCTGCTCTGCCATCTTCAGAGACCTATGCACCTGCACCCCCAAGTCCCTCTGCGTTTCTATACTCTTAATAGGTCTACCTTTTATCAGATACCTTCCCCCTACATTCTCCCGAAATACATCACCTCGCGTTTATCAGTATTGAATTCCATCTGCCATCTATCTGCCCAAGCTACCAGCCTATCTATATCCTGCTGTATCGCCTGACAATGCTCTTCACTATCTGCAAGTCCAGCCATCTTTGTATCGTCTGCAAACTTGCTGATCACTCCACATTACAAATAGAAGAGGTCCTAGTACCGAGCCCTGCGGCACACTACTAGTGACCGACCTCCAGCTAGAAAAACACCTTTCCACTATTACTCTGTCTTCTATTACCAAGCCAGTAACTTATCCATCTAGCTACCTCTCCTTGTATCCCATTAGCCTTGACCTTCTCAACTAACCTCCCATGAGGGACTTGGTCAAATGCCTTACTGAAATCCATATAGACGACATCAACAGCTTGCCCTTCGTCGACCATTTACATCACTTCCTCAAAAAATTCTACCAAATTTGAAAGGCACGACCTCCCCTTAACAAAGCCATGCTGCGTATCCCTAATCAGATCGCAACGCTCTAAGTGCCTATACGTCCTGTCTCTAAGAATCCCCTCCAACAGCTTCTCTACCACTGACGTCAAACTCACCGGCCTATAATTTCCAGGATTATCCCTACTACCCTTTTTAAATAATGGTACAACATTAGCTATTCTGCAATCCTCTGGGACCTCACCTGCCTCCAAAGAGGAGACAAAGATTTGCGTGAGAGGCCCAGCAATTTCACCTCGCACCTCCCGAAGCAGCCTGGGGTAAATGCCATCAGGCCCCGGAGATTTATCAGTTTTAATGCTACCTAGAAGCTCTAATACTTCCTCCCTGGTATGGATATTTTGCTCAACTGGTCCACAGCTCCCTCAGATACAGGAGCGGTCAACAAGCCTCTCTCCTTCGTGAATAGCGATGCAAAGTATTCATTCAGGATCTCCCCCATTCCCTCGGGCTCTAAGCACCGTTCCCCTCCTCTGTCCCTAAGAGGTCCAATTTTTCCTCTAACCACCCTTTTATTCCTAACGTAGGAGTAAAAAGCCTTTGGATTTTCCTTAATCCTATCCACCAAAACCATTTCATGCCCTCTTTTTGCCCTTCTAAGTCCCTGTTCGAGCTCCCTCCTACTCTCTCTGTATTCCTTCAACGCTGTCTCCGTTCCCAGCTGCTTTGACTTATCATACGGCTCTCTTTTCTTCCTAACCAAGTCCTCAATATCCCTAGTAATCCACGGCTCTCTAATCCTACTTTTCCCATTTTCCTCTTAGCCGGCACATATCTTTCTTGCAAGATTTTCAGTATTCCCTTGAAAGAATCCCACATGCCTAGCATGGACTTACCCTCAAACAATCATTCCCAATCAGTTTCCATAAGTTCCTGTCTAATCCGACTGTAGTTAGCCTTCCCCCAATTCAGCACCCTGCCCCTAGGGCAACAAGCATCCTTTTCCATCCGTATCCTAAAGTAGACAGAATTGTGGTCACTGTTAGCCACATGTTCCCCCACTACAACATCAACCACCTGCCCTGGCTCATTACTCAGAACTAAATCCAATATAGCCCCTTCTCTAGTCGGGCTAGCCACATACTGCTCCAACGATCCTTCCAGTACACATTTTACAAATTCCTCCCCATCCAAACCCCCAGCTCTAGGTACCTTCCAATCCACCCTAGGGAGATTAAAGTCTGACACTATAACGACTCTTCTTTCTGCACCTATCCAAAATGTCTTTACATATGCCTTCTTCAAATACCTGCGGGTTGTTGGATGGCCTATAATACACCCCTAGCATAGTAATAGCCCCCTTCCTATTCCTCAACTCCACCTACAGCGACCCCACTCCTAACTCCTCTGCACCACTGTGATGCTCTCCTTAACTAACAATGCCACTCCTCCACCTCTTCTGGATTCTCCTCTGTCACGCCTGAAACAATTATATCCAGGAATATTCAGCTGCCACTGCTCCCCTTCCTTTAACCACATCTCCATCACTGCAACCACATCCAAGTTCCTCGCAAACATTAAGGTCCTAAGTTCATCCATTTTTCCTGTTACCCTCCTCATATTGAAACAGATGCACTCCAGACCTCCAAGCCCACTCAGAACCTCCTTCTCCCTGGTGTATTTCTTCTCATCCAAGCTTACTCTATCTCCCATCCTACTCTCTACTGAGCTATCGGTCTCAGCCCCTCCCCCCTCCATATTAATTTAAACCCTACCGAAACACTCCAGCTAACCTCCCAGTTAAGATATTCATGCCCTTCCCATTTAAGTGTTCCCCGTCCTTTCTGTACAGGTGCCCTTCTTTCATAAATACTTCCTAGTTATCCACAAATATGAAACCCTCTGTCCTACACCAGTCCTTCAGCTTCGCATTCAGCTGTAGGATCTCATTTCTCCTGGCCCTGGTAGCAGCCCTGAGATCGCCACCCTGGAGGCCCTGCTCTTCAGCCTACCCCCCAACTCCTTGAACTGCCTTCGTATATCCTTCCTGCACTTCCTTCCTACATCCTTCTCTCCTACGTGAATAGTCACATTCTCCTGAGTCCCCTCGCCCTTCAAAATGCCCTCTCCCCGTCAGACACATCTTGCACTCCTACTCCAAGGAGGCAAACTACCATCCTGGAGTCCCGCCTTTGACCACAGAACCGCCTATCTATTTCTTTAACCCTCCCATCCCCCACCACTATCTCCCTTCTAGTCCCCTTCCTCCCCTCTGAGGTACTCTGGTCCTCCTGCCTTACCTTTTTTACCCCTCCGCCCTCAATATTTTGGGGGACTGCCACTGGGGAAGTCTTTGGACTGTCTCCCCTTTCCTTTTTCCCCTTCCTTACAGTAATCCACCTATAAGGGTCAGGTTCCACATCCTCAGGCTCTGGGTTCACCACCTTACTAAGCCTCCCTTCCATTATTGCCTCGTTCTCCCTGATTAAAAATGCATCTTCCAATCGCCGCTCTAGTTGCTTGACCCGAGCCCTCAGACGCTGCAGCTCCAAACGCTTGATGCATATGTGGACTTTCGGGAGACGTCTTGCCTCTCGGAACTCCCACATGTGACACCGTACGCAGGTGAGGCGTCTTCCTGTAATCCCTGCCATTGTCCTGAACACCTTTGGAGGTGTGAACGCAACTGGAAAACCAGTAGCACACTCTGCCTAAGCCTGCTCTCGCCAAAGCCCTTCAATCTCTTACTCTACTTCTCTGCTCACTCCACTGCCTGCTGTCTACTGCCACTTTCTTTTTGTACTCCCCGATTCCCTTCCCAGCTACTCCCACGCCTAACTACGGCAGCAAAAAGCAATCAAAAACAGAGAGGAATAAAAAGCAAATTGAAAAATTCACACTCAGCCACCAGCACTTCCAAACATTCTGTCCCAGAGAACGAGTTTTTAAAGGTGCAAAGAACCTTTGTAATGAATTGTACCAATATGTGTGTAGACATCATTCTTTTGTAATTAAAGATTGTATAGCTGTTCACTGCCTTTTCGCTAAAATCAAGGTTCAAATTACTGATTTGAATAATTTGATTCAAATTAATCAAAATTTGATTAATTGCAAGTTGCAGTGCCTTATCTTGTCAGCTTGGATCTTATTTGTCTCTCTTGTGGTGATCGTGAATTGGATTCAATTGGACTTTAGATTTGGTTTTTAGAGCAAGCAAGAAATGGATTCAAGTTCACACTGTCCATTCTGAGCATTGGCTTTGTAATGTTAAGAATGTTGTAAAAAATGAAAAATAAGATTATAGGACTCTAGTTATGTTTAATTTGGCTGTAGTTACGATAATGAATTCAAACTCAAAGTAGAAGTTTTGAATTCAACAGCTCATTCTTTTTCTACTATAAATCTCAAAAACACATAGTAGTGTCTGTTAATAAGTTTTATTTATGCATAAGCTATTCAATGCTTCTTTTCCCCATGCAGCCACACTGTGTGTTACTTGCTTCAAAGGAAAATTCTGCACCTGTGAAACTTGGTGGATTTGGAGTGGCCATCCAATTAGGAGAATCTGGGCTTGTTGCTGGAGGTAAGAGCAATTATTTTAATAACTTCAAAAGCAAAATACTGCAGTTGCTGAAAATCTGAAATACAAAAAATACTGGAAATACTCAGGACAGGCAGCGTTTGTGGCAAAAAAAGCAAAAAGCTAATTTCTCAGGTTGATTACCGTTCATTAGAACTTCTATTTTTTGGTGAGTTTGAAATTAAATTGGAACTTAGAATATCACTTGTCGTCATGGTACTGATATTACAACTAACATTTATAGTGTCTTTACAATAGAAAAATATCGCCAAAGTGCTTCAAGGACAAATAATCAGGAAAATATTGACGTTGAACCAAAAGGAAATATTGCAAAGCACAAGAAATAGGAGAACTACCAGATGATACACGCCTTGCGTCTGCTATGCCCTTGAGCCTAACTCCACTTTCCTGCCTACTCTCTATATCCCTTGATTACCCAGGAAATCAAAAATCTATGCATCTCTGCCTTGATACTCGACAGTGAAGCATCCACAAACCTCTAGAATAGAACATCCCAAAGATTCACAACCGTGTGAGCGAATAGAGATTTCACTTCAGGTCTAAATAATTAAACCTTACCCAGTGGCTGATCCCTTTTTTCTAGATTCCCCAGCCAGGAGAAACAATCTTTGTGTTTACCCCATCAAATCTTGTATGTTACAATGCAATTAGTTCTCATTCTTGTAAACTCCAGAGAATTGGCCTAAATTACTCAGCCTCTCATCATAACCACCAACCCCACCCCCCCTCCTCCCCCAAATCCGTGGAACCCACCTTCATCCCTGGAACTAATCTAATGAAACTTGATTTCACCTCCAAGACAAGAGTATCTTCCTTCAATACAGTGCACATTACTTCAGATGTGGTTTTGCCAAAGTCCACGACAATTGTAATAAGATTTCTTTTTCCTGTTGTTAAGAGTTCACTGTCCTGCATGTGTGCCGTCAATCTCTCACATGCACTATCTCGTGGTCACTTTTTTTTTTGTTTGCACACAAGTGCACAGTCTCTCAAAAGTCAGGCAAAGCAGAATCAAATACTGTATGGGATCCCACAGGAACAGATCATTACAGGGTTTAGAGACCAGGTTGTGCAGTTCCAGCTCAGCACTGAAGTGGGATAGATGGGGTGGGAAGGGAGAAAATAGTGGTGGCGGTATGGATCCAGAAATCTCACCCCCATTTCCAGTGCTGGTTATTTTCATCATGCAGGAAAGAGGCTTGATTGGCAGCCTGCTTGAACAGAGAGAGACATTGGATGTGTCATTAAGTTGATTGCAGAACGAGGCCAAAGACCATATTGGGTGGGTTTTAGAAAGCTTTCTAATCACTGCAGCATAGTGCAATCAGAAATGGCCTTGGAGGTAATTTTCAAGGATAGACAAATTCTGAAAAATGTGCAAGTAAGCCAACCCTCGATTCTAAATGAATCGGAAAGGGAAAATATTGGAGTTGCACAAATGAGGGGACAAGAGGCAAGAGTGTATTCATTGGGAAAACTCTCTCACCAAAAGGACATTCAGCCAAGCTTCCATAAAGAAAGAAAGGAAGACTGCCACTGAAAATAATTATAGCTTCCTCATACTTGCAACCAATTGGGCAATGCAGCAGCTATATCACATGCTACGAGGAAGAATCCTGGGAGAGCTTGAGGCTGAAATTCAGGAACCAAGGAGGAGGACCCATGAATACCCTGAACAATTGATCTACTGCAGTACATTCACCTAACTGGAAATGCCTATGAACAAGAAGGGGATTAACTGTCCAGGGAAACACTGACTAACACATATGCTCTCCTTTAATGACGAACTGTTCCCTAGAACTACAATCAGTGGACCCTCCCAGCAGCCCTGTAAGTGATGGTAAGTAAAGAAGCCCTCAGCTTCTTTGTCTTCTGTTCATTTTAGGGCTCTACTGTTGATCTGTGTGGGACCACTCAATTGGCTGCTCACAGCGACATTCATGCTGTCACAGCTGCCCTTTTCGCAAGAGTAGCTGACTTCATTAGTTTTCAAATGGATGCAGGTTCTCCACTGTAAGAAGGCAACAGGCCTTGCACCAATAGCTGACTTCCCTCAGATTCAGGTGTGATTGGTTGCACATATGTTCCCATCAAGACACCCACCAACAAATCTGATAGTTTTATGAACAGAATGGGCTGCCATTCTAATATTGTCCAGATAGTGCATAACCATAGGGAAGTTGGTGGTGCTGTGGTAATGTCCCCAGGCTAATGATCAAGGGAAACAAATTAAAATTCCACCAAGATAGCTATGCACACTTATAGTTCTGTGCTGTGACCTGCTGCACATTCAAATGAGAGTGTGCAGCTACTTGCAGAGGAATGCAGAAACAAGTCACGTCAGCACTCTCTCAGGCCGAAAGATCCTGTGTTGACTGTTAAATAACTGGGGGTTCCTTCATGATGGGCCAGTTTTTGCAGGGACGTCAAGCTATTAGTCAGCAAAGACAATAAATATTCATTGTTCAGCTAGTACCTCCACTGTTGATGAAGACTTCAAGGATGTCCTTGTATTTCCTGTTCACAAATATGGCAGCTCGGGCACCCTTTTAACGTAGGTAAAATGTTGGTTTTACTGGCCTTACAATAGGTTAGACTCTCTTCCATATACACCTCTGTCTGTGCCTCACTGCTGCCACGGGAGATAACAGGCTCAACTCAAGTTTGTTCTCCCCCATCCCCACAATCCTGCCTGTTGGCATTGCCAGGGTGGAGATAGAACTGCAACATCAAGAAATTTCCTGACTACTGATTAATACCTTAAAGATGAAAATCCAGCCCAAAATGTCCTTAGTGAGCGGCAGAAATCTAAACACATGGGTTAAACCAGATACTGTAATATAACCAGAGAGAATACAGTATTTGCACGTGGCAGCAATGGAGTTTGTAACAAAATTAATCAAGGTGGATTTCAGTTCAGTATTTGTAAAGCAGTAAGGAAACTCGGAATGCATTGAAGTACAGTCAGAAGCTCAACAATAGATAGAGAATGGGCTGTATGATAGAAAAGGTTATTATAAAAATAGAGGTAACTAAATAGAAGAGTTAAGACAACCAAACCTCCTAGTGTAAGACTGTCTACTTTGAAAGGAACTTGGGAAAAAATGGCAGAGCAAAGGAAAGGTACTTCCCTATAGCAAAGTATGAAGGAAATCACCTCAGCTAGTTCAGGAATGTCATGGCAGGTAATAAGTGGGAGAGGTTCCTGGTCATCTATGTGATGGAAAGAAAATTGGAACCTCCGCTATCACTATTCATGATTCCGGACTACAACATGCATGTAAAAGTGGATATTTCCACAGTAGCTTGTACTCCCTGGGGGCCAGTGTGGATCAGATTGGTGCTAACAACTCAGGATTCAATTCCTGTTCTGGCCGGGGTGTGTTCTGAACCTGCCTCTTTGGCCTAACCATGACGAGGGATGCAGTGCTGTGGGTTGGACATGCCTTGGGGCAGAGAAATGAAGAGAAGTGGTACCCAAATCTTTTTGGTTGCATACTTCCTTTCAGGTTCAGCAACATTTTGAGCATACTTAGAGGCAGCTTTTTTAACTATTCCCTCTAATTACCACACATTTTATAAATTGTTATAAATTGCACATCACTGGTGAACATATCTTGTTTTTTTACTCACTATTAATATGATGGATGAGCTTGTTTATTGGATCTTAAGTTCAAGAAGTTGAGAGAAGTGGGTGATGATTTCAGTTGCAAACACACATACAGTGCCAATACTTTGATTTTATTCCCATGAGTTCCGAAAATCCTCTTTCACAAAGGTACATTGTGGCAAATTGCATCAAAGCCATTCTCTTTTTTCTTTTACAGTCAGCTGTTCCTATGACATGGGAATTTGCAGGAAAATTTGATAAAAGGTAGCAACTCAGCTCTGTGTTGTCCATCGTTTTGGGGGGGGGGGAGAAGAATGGGGAAAGAGGAATAATTATGTAACTACTGTTTAGTGATATGTTGCTTGATGTTTCTTTTAATACTGACTTGTGAGTTTAGTTCATTAGTCATCTAGAGTTCGGGCAGACTTGGAAGTATTTTAATATTGTTGCCTCATGCAACGAGCCCAAAATTCTACAATTTAATCATGTCTCCACATTTGCCCTAGCATTGAATATTGTTGCCCGCAGTTTTTGGTGTCCTATATTTAGCTTATTTAGGTGAGAGAAAATATCTGACAAATAGCCTGTTCTTAAAAGCCAAGCCAAATCATAGAATCCATACAATACAGGAGGAGGCCATTCGGCCCATCAAGTCTGAATTGACCAGGCTGTATCCCCATAACCCCACACATTTACCCTGCTAGATCCCTTGACACGACAGTCAGTTTAGCATGGCCAATCATAGAACATAGAACATTACAGCGCAGAACAGGCCCTTCGGCCTTCGATGTTGCACCGACCAATTAGGAAAAAGCAATGACCCTCTAACCTAAACCATTCCTTTTTCGTCCATAAACTTATCTACTAACCTCTTAAACACCACCAAACTTGGCGCATCTACAACTGACGCAGGCAGGGCATTCCATACCCTTACCACCCTCTGGGTAAAGAACCTACCTCTGACATCCGTCCTATAACTGCCACCCCTTAATTTAAAGCTATGTCCCCTCATGCTAGCTTTCTCCATCCTAGGAAAAAGGCTATCACTGTCCACCCTATCTAAACTCTAATCATCTTATATGTTTCAATAAGGTCTCCTCTTAGCCGCCTTCTTTCTAACGAAAACAACCTCAAATCCCTCAGCCTCTCTTCATAACCCACCTAACCCGCATATCTTTGCAATGTGGGAGGAAACTGGATGACCCTGAGGAAACACACGCAGACATGAGGAGAAAGTGCAAACTCGACACACACAGTGACTCGAGGCCAGAATTAAACCCAGGTCCCTGGCACTGTGAAGCAGTAGTGCTACCCGCTGCATCATGCAAACGTAGAGAGAATGGATGATCTCCAAAGAATATTTTAAATCTCAAGAGTAGTTTAAAGAGCCTTTTTAACACTTTGCTATGAAAACCAGTGAATGCCTGTGGCATGCCTGTTTGCTTCTTATTTCGCTACATAAAGAGGAAAAGCCAGGCAAATTCAGGAAATGGTCTCCTATAAAGTTAACTCTTACGGCATTATCCAGAACTTCCCGTAGGCTTGGAAGCATTTTCTTAATGACAAGTGCCTCTTGCTGTATGCTGCATTGTATCCAAGTTGCACGCTGGCTGCTTTCAGAGCCTCTGTCATTTCGGTAGCCCCAACAGTGCAGATTTCAGCATATTTTGACCGCAAAATTCCATATTCATTAATGAAGCTGTCAAACAGTTGGAAAATCTCCTCAACTGTTGTTTGAACAGGAAGTGGTTTGCAAAATAAAATATGTCCTCTTACATTTACCCTTTATAAATCTACAATACATAAAGTAGGAGATGAGCCAAGTTTTCCCAAATCTGTAGATTTGTCTAGTTGCAGAGCAAATGATTGCTGTTAATTATTCAGTTCACTGTTTTGAGTCAGAACATCATCTGGGACCATGTTATCGATGAATCAGAGCACAGTGTGTTTGACAATCATGCAAATATAGGAGCTTCTTTTGGCATACTACCAACCATGTCTGTGGCCACATTGCTTCCTCAGCCATGATATGTGACTTCCTTGACTTGCCACTCTAATTAACCAGGTCTGATGTTTCAAGGGTGTTTGGTTTGTCATCTGCTGAATCAGAATGTAAAATGTTCATGCTAATCAAAAGTTGTGATGTTGCTCATTTGAAAAATTTTTCATGGTTTGTCATTGTTCATGCCTTATTTCTAAATGTCTGCTTAAAAGAGAGGTCTTAAATTGCTGTTCCAAAACATTTCTCTGTATGGTATGCACTGTGGCAATTGTCCAACTGAATCCAATGTCATTGTATTTTTCATTATATTTGTTTCTTTGGTACACATTCTGCTTTGTTAGTTATTTTTCACTTTGCAGTCCAGGGCAGAATGTGCATGTGAAATCAGTCGTTATGACTGTTTGCAGTTTCATTCTCATCACTGTTAGTTTTTTTTTAAATGCATCTTATTTTTAGCCATTTCTCCATTTTGGATGATAACATTCTTACCTATTTTAATTTACTCTACGCAAATGAAAAAGGTATAACCACAAATACTGAATAGTGGCTTTCAATTTGATGCTATGTTGTAAACTTGTTGAGTGCAGTGTACATAATTTTTTTCTGCATTCTGTATACCTTTATTGGTGCATTTGAAAATAACTTGAATATGGGAGCTCCTTTTTTTTAATGAGAGAACAGGCTAATTATAAAATTTTGACCGTGCTGTGAATACTAATGCTACCTAATAAATGCACCAATAAATGCAAATAAAGCATTAAAACAAAATTGGCTATTATGTAATTTTTCTTAAATATCCCTAAATAAGTTACTGTACCCAAAGAGGATTCGCATATCCAACTTTGAGAGCCACTGTTTTAGAGTGAAAAGGCTAATAGGGAAAAGTTTGAACACTTTATACAACAGATCATAAAAACCTCATTAAAATTTGCTAAGTAAGAACAGTAACAGGGAGAAATTAAGGACATTAATGGAGAACCTCGTTTAAAGATTTAGGACAATATGGCTACAATCAATAACGCTTTATTTTGGTCATAAATTGAATAAATTATTAATTACTGATCTTTCTCCTCTTTCCCTAGGCTTCCCTTTCCCATGCTTCCCTATGTTCCCCATTTTGTTTCTTCTAGCTGGTAATATGCCTCTTAATTCCTTTTGCTGACACAATATTCTTTGCCTTTGCTATGCATGCTACTTTGAAGCATATCTTCTAGTCCTGCAGGAAAATATTGATGTATATCCATTTTGCAAAAACGATTTTAATTTTATAACTGTCATCTTACTCCTGGCTGTCCAATAATGCAAGACCAGATGAAGAGGGGAAGCAACCTATCCACATGATAACAGATTATCTTTGAATGTGATGATGTTTTAGACTTGAAGGAATAATTCCCATCCAAACCAAGTCAGATAATCCTTCATTCAGCCATGTGAAAAATTACTTAGCCAATGTTAAAATTCTCTGTTTTATCTGTTTTCTCTGCATGGTGCAAAGGGGTGGGGGAATAAAGCAGAAAAAAGTTGCTGTTTGACACTTCTATGTAATAATTATGCTCAGTTTGCTAACATAATATAGCAAATCATTTGTTTCCAAATAAACATTATCCTTTTATATTTTGGGTCTTTTTTTGTTGACCATTGACTTAAAAAAAAAAGTCAATAAGTAATTTATTGTGTACATTCTTTATTGTTTTCCATGGCCCCATTCAGTCACCAGTTTGGTACTAATTGTCACTTTTCAATAAATAAAGCCATTCCTCTTTGAATTCAGCTGATACATCTGGGGGGCAACTTGAAGTTACTTATTTTGGCATCCTGTTGGTAGACTAAAATGGACTTCAGGTGTCACCTGTCTTTGGAATATAATTTTAGGTAATGTTTTGAGGTATCTGTCTATGTCATGTGGGATAGCATGGTAGCACAGTGGTTAGCACTGCTGCTTCACAGCTCCAGTGTCCTAGGTTTGATTCTCGGCTCGGGTCACTGTCTGTGTGGAGTTTGCACATTCTCCTCGTGTCTGCATGGGTTTCCTCCGGGTGCTCCGGTTTCCTCCCACAATCCAAAGATGTGCGGTTTAGGTTGATTGGCCATGCTAGGAAATTGCCTCTTAATGTCCTGGGATGTGTAGGTTAGAAAGGTTAGTAGGTATAATATATGGGATTGTGTTTGGTGTAGACTCGATGGGCTGAAGGGCCTGTTTCTGCACTGTAGGGATTTATGATTCTATGATTTATTTCAACAACATTTCACCTAAGGACGATATGGCAAAAACTGAAGCAATCCTTTCTGTTTATTACTCATTCTTTGCTTAGCTTCTTTCTGTACATTGGATTCCTTGCTTTGTTATGTGTATTGTGTCCAAACTTTTAGAACAAATTGATGTAGGAACTGGAGTCTAATGGAACACTTCAGTGTAATGTTTATAAAAGCCCTTCTAAGTCCAAAGGTTTGTGTCATTGTGTCATGTTTAAAGTTTATGCTTTTGTAAAAGAAGATTTTAGTTAAAAGAAAGTATTATATTTAAAATAATTTAACATAAGGGTATACTAAAAACAAAATCCGAAGTGCGTCCTCTTTGGAGGGAAATAAATAAAATCAACTTCCAGTTTTTCAGGAGAAGTTCAGTTCAGAAGCAGCCACATATGTGTTTGTGTTCTTAGTTATTTAGAAGTGACAAAACACATAAATGTGATCATCATTATAAGGAGCATTGGAGACTTTGATCCAACTACTATAGACTTTGTTCTTATGTTGAGTAAGTGGAATTTTTTTTGCTTCAAATGAGATTGTAGAAGAGAAGCAGGCTTCAGTGTTTTTTACAGTTATAAAATTAAAAGCTTCACTTTACTGAAAAATCTCATTGCCCCGAAAAGCCAGTAGATAAACACTGTAAAGAGTTTGTGAACATGTTCTAAAAACGTTCTGATTCCAGACCGACATTTATGGCCAAGAGATTCAAGTTTCTCTAAAGAGAACTAAATGATGGTGAATCTGTTTCCTGTTCCTGGCGGAGTTGAGAAAATTAGCGGAACCTTGTGATTTTAAAGATTACCAGGAATCTCAATTTTGCTTCGCCCAAAGTTACTTGGGACTTACCACTGCATGCCTACAAAGGTGTGCACTGATCTTATCTACTGACCAGTACAAAGTTACATTTCGGCCCACCGAGAATCATGGAAATGCAAATGCATCTCCCACGCATTATTTCCATAAAATTGACAACTTCAACAAAGACCATTGTTACTCTCCAGATGCTGTTCACTGTTCTGAGCTTTGAAGAGCACATTGTGCCTGACAATGGCACACAGTTCACATCATGGAAATTTTGAACATTTCTGAAAAACATTTAAATCAAACAGTTTCTTATCTCACCTTACCACCTATCCTCAAATGGTGAAGCAGTTCACCTTGTCCAGGCATTCAAAATGGCCATATTAATGGAGAGGACATAAACTGATTGGAAGTTGAAGCTGAAAAACGTCTTGATAATGGATTGTAGCACTCCATATTCAACAGCTGAGCTGATGTTTGGAAGACAAACACATATCAGGATGGATTTGCTGTGTCCAGGTTTGAAAGGAATGATTGATTTAGAGCAACGTGATCAGTAAAGGTCACATAACACAAGTAAACCAGCTCATGAGTTTGGGTGAGAAATTACTATGAAACACCAGAGTGATTTCTGGAAAGAACAAATAAAAGTACAGAACAGGAACAGGCCCTTTAGCCCACCGAACCCATGTCAATTGTGATGCCCTAACTAAACTGGAAAAACCTTCTTCCCTCATTTGGGCCATAGCCCCCCTCTTCCCTCTCTGTTCATGTACCCAAATGCCTCTTAAATGTTGTTAATATGCTGGCTTCCACCACCACTTCTGGCTGTGCATTCCAGGCACCCACCATTCTCCGTATGAAAAACTTGCCCTATACATCTCCCTTAAACTTCCCCCCTCTCACCTTGAATCTGTGCCCACTTGCAAGTGACACTATCCACCCTGGCTGTGCCTCTCATAATTTTGTAGACCTGTATCAGGTTTCCCCTCAGCCTTCATCTTTCCAATGAAAACAATGCTAGTTTATTCAACATCTCCTCAAATCCCTTGAGACCAAGCAACGTCTTGGTGGATCTTCTTTGCACTCTCTCCAAAGTTTCTACATTCTTCTGTAGGTGTGGCAACCAGTATTGCAATACTCCAAATGCAGCCTAACCAAGGTTTTATATAGCTGCAGCATGATTTGCCAACTCTTGTACACAATGGCCTGGTCAATAAAGGCAAGCATACCATATGCCGCCTTAATGATCTTGGTCACCTGTGTTGCCACTTTTAGGGAACTGTGGACCTGCAGAATCAAGTGTAGAGGATCACTGACATATGATACTGAACCTTGCTGTGGAATCTGAAAGAGGTACAGTGATCAGATTAGAAAAATCTAATCCAGAGAACCAAATTTCCAGGGATCTTCAGTCACTGTGGAAGATTTCTGGGAAACATCTATTCGAATTGGTGAAACCGAACTTGATTCAGTTGACTAATGTATAGTACCTGTAGATGCAACTATTGAAACTGAATAGAAACAAGTGGAACATCAGAATCTTGCATGTCCAAGAAAACCAACTGATACACCTAAATGAAGACTTCTCTTTGGAGCAAAGTGAGTTTGCAAACCACTGATCGATTTGTTCCTGCCTAAAGGTAGAGGAGACATTATGTTTGTGTCCGAACTTTTTTTTTGTAAAAGAAAATATTAGTTAAAAAGGAATACCAAATGTAAAACTGTTCATAGGGTGTGCTAATAACAAAGTCCCGGATGTCTCCTTTTTTTGGAGGAAAAAGAATAAGAACCTTCTAGTTTCATTATGGGAAACGCAGTTCAGAAGCATATTCGTGTGTATTTGTATTCTTAATTGTTTAGATGTGACAAAACATTTCAATTTTCCTTCTCTGTGTTCTTTGAGGCACATGTTACTGGAAGTCATTAATACTTTTTTGGTAGGGTAATCCTAACCTATGCAATAATGTAGTGGTGGCAAAGCCGCATGACTTTTCTCTCAATCATATACTATCCATATGATGATCAACTCTCAAAACTGACTTTACCATATCCATATCCTGCTTTTGCTTCAGACAGCTGCCAAAAGTTGACTAATTTGTTTGCCATTCTTAGAAAATTATGGCAAGAATTCATGGATGTATGTAGATTCAAAATTGCCCTTGTTAAAGATGCATTTTAGCTCGGAAAAAGAACTAAGAAACATGCAGAAACACAAATTTACAGCATAGCAGGACACTATTTAGCCCATTATATCCATGCTAGAAAACATTAGTGAGCAAAGCAAGAAGGACAGGTTAGAGTTTGTGGTTCGTCATGATTCTTTATTCAACATGTAGGGTTGAATTCTCCAACGTCACTTGCAGCCTTTATTCTCCCATTCCGCTGCAATGAACAGAGATTTGGCTGAGTACCAAATTCACTCTTTTCATCAGCTGTGCACACCCCACTGCCGCTTGCCAGAAAATTCCATCCCCCACAGACTACATATGGGAAAAATTGACTGAACTGCAGGTCCAAAATTAACACACAAGGTTTGGCATGGCTGCCATTATTGAACAATGGGACTGGAAACAAAATGTACCAAGTCGTAAAATCTACAGGAAAGATGATAGAAGTTAGAGAAAAGATGGGGTACTTACTGATTTTGATAAAATAAAGAAATAGAAAAAAATTAAAACTATTGTCAAAGTTAGGTATGAGCCCTCTAGCAGAAGCTGTGAAGTGGTAGACTGTATAAATATAAGTGTGCAATAAAGGCAGGATGGTTTTAATGGAAAATTTTAACTTACATAGAGATTGGGAATGTAGTTAAGCGCACATCAGAAAATTATTAAATTTCTTGCGTAAATCCAGATAGTTTACTGGGAACCAACAGTGGAGATACCATATTAGATTTTGTAATGGATAATAGTCGAGATTTAGTTAATAGCCTGGTGTTTCAGAGATATTTTGATTTGATTTATTATTGTCAGATAGAATCATAGAGGTTTACGGGATGGAAACAGGCCCTTGTCCATCCTGCCCTTTCTTTAAATCCCTAAGCTAGTCCCAATTGACTCATAACCCTCTATACCCATCTTGTTCATGTAACTGTCTAAATGTTTTTTAAAAGACAAAATTGTACCCACCTATACTATACAACCTTTGGCAGCTTGTTCCAGATACTCACTACCCTATGAATGAAAACATTCCCCTCTGGACACTTCTGTATCTCTCTCCTCTCACTTTAAACCTATGCCCTCTAGTTTTAGATTCCCTGACCTTTGTGAAAAGATATTGACTATCTAGCTGATCTGTGTCTCTCATTACTTTATAGCCTCTATAAGATTGCCCCTCAGCTTCCTACGCTTCAGAGAAAAAAGCCTCCGTCTATCTAGTCTCTTATAACTCAATCGATCAAGTCCTGGTAGCATCCCAGTAAATCTTTTATACATTCTTTCTAGTTCAATAATATTCTTTCTACAGTAGGTGACCAGAACTGTACACAGTATACCAGGTTGGCCTTACCAATGTCTTGTACAACTTCAAGAAGATGTCCCAACTCCTGTAATCAATGTTCTGAACAATGAAACCAAGCATGCTGAATCTCTTCTTCACCACTCCGTCCATCTATGAGTCCACTTTCAAGGAGCTATGAATCTGTACCCCTAGATCTCTTTGATATGTAACTCTCCCCAACACCCTACCATTAACTGAGTAAGTCCTACCCTGGTTCAATCTACTACCAAAATGCATCACCTTGCATTTACCTAAATTAAACTTCATCTGCCATTCATCAGCCCACTGGCTGAATTAATCAAGATCTCTTTGCAATCCAAGATAACTTTATTCACTGTCCCCTGTGCCACCAATCTTGATGTCATTTGCAAATTTACCGACCATGCCTCCTATATTCTCACCCAAATCATCAATATAAATGACAAATAATAGTGGACCCAGCACCTGAAGCCCACTGCTGGTCATAAGCCTCCAGTTTGGAAAACAGTCCTCTACAACCATTCCCTGGCTTCTACCTTCAAGCCAATTTTGTATCCATTTACCTCATTGATTCCATGAGATTTAACCTTATGCAACAATCTACCATGCAGTACCTTGTCAAAGGCCTTGCTAAAGTCCATGTGAACAACATCAACTGCATTGCCCTCATCTATCATCTTGGTTACCATTTTGTGAGACATGATTTTCCACTCTCACAACCACGCTGACTGCCCCTAATCATTCCTTGCGTCTCTAAATGCCTGTAGGTCCTGTCTTTCAAAATACCTTCCAACAACTTATCCATCACAGATGTGAGGCTCACTGGCCTGTAGTTCTCAGGCTTTTCCCTGCACCCCTTTTTAAACAAAGGCACAACATTTGCCACCCTCCAATCTTCAGGCACCTCACCTGTGACTATCAATGACTCAAATATCTCTGCTAAGGGACCCACAAACATATATTAACATGCAGTGAAAGGTATTGTTTCTTGTGTGCTATGCAGACAAAGCATACCATCTATGGAAAGGGACATGAGAGAGTGCAAAATGTAGTGTTACAGATATAGCTAGGGTATAAAGAAAGATCAACTTAATGCAAGATAAGCCCATTTAAAAGTCTTGACAGCAGCAGGGAAGAAGCTGTGCTTGAATCAATTCGTACGTGATCTCAAACTTTTGTACCTTTTTCTCAATGGAAAAAGGCGGAAGACAGAATGTCCAGGGTACATGGGGTCCTTAATTATGCTGGCCGCTTCGCTGAGGCAGCGGGAAGTGAAGACAAAGTCAATGGATGGGAGGCTGGTTTCCGTGATGGATTGGGCTACGTTCACGACCTTTTGTAGTTCCTTGCAGTCTTGGGCAGAACAGGAGCCATACTAAGCTATAGTATACCAAACTATATGTATCCCTTTTATGACCAGAATATGGTCAAATTTGAAAGGGAGAAGCACAAAATAGCTATTAAGATTGTAAATTTAGTGGAATGAGACTGTCTATTATAAACTGGACAAATATGTTAATAGATAAATGACAGAATACAGGAGGTGTCCAAAAATAATAATATAGAACCAGTTTATACCCCTAAGAGGCAATAGCTCTATGTGCCAAAAATACCATGACTAAAGAAGTGACAGTAAAAAAATACTGAGACGTCAGAGATGGCATAAAACTGAGAGAGGTCGGTGGCAGACAACACGAAACTCAAGGGAAAAAGAAACATCACAGACCCTAGCCAATGGGAGATGTGCATAAAACCACAAAGGCTGAAAAACAGAGCTACAAGTATGTGTACTATAAAGAAAATTGCAAGGGATAACAAAATCAACACAGTTTCTTTACTATTTAAAAAAAGAGAGTAGTCTTAATTCTATCAAGAGATCCAGAAATGGGCCATCTGTTTGGTGTTTACACTTCTAACTTTGATCTTGAAGATAAATATGAGTTAGCTTTTAACTACAAATATCTCTAGTTCAAATTGCACTTACTCCAGGATTCCTTCGCAGTTTCTCAATCAAATGTTCCATTTATCTGCAGTTAAAACTTTAATCTCTAGAAGTTATATTCTAAAGCCCATGAACAAAAATTTTGCAGCATGCATTACAAAATAATTTGCCATCCTCTAAGATCACAATTCAGGTAAATTCATTTAGTCTTTTTTGGACTTTTCTAGCAAACAAAAATAAGAAATTTTCCCTTGAATTTATGTTGTGGAATACCTACTGCATAAATATGTTCATCAACTAATTTCTCCTTTCTGCAGTTTGAACAGATGCTAAAAATTAATGTATTGATGTTGTTGCAAAAAAAAATTCAAATAAAGATTTTATGTTAATATTTTTCCTTATCCTTAACTTTCTATTTTGATCAATATGTATGATTTCAATCTGGTACGCCGCCTATTTCCTTCAAGAAGACCAGCAATGTAAATGATATGGCTTTCAAAATTGGCCTTTTGTTTCCACTTAGGGCGTGTAGGAACACCACATTTCATGGCACCAGAAGTTGTCAAAAGAGAACCATATGGAAAGCCAGTCGATGTTTGGGGTTGCGGAGTTATACTTTTTATTCTTCTTAGTGGTTGTTTGCCATTTTATGGAACAAAGGAAAGATTGTTTGATGCTATTATTAAAGGAAAACATAAGGTAAATCTGATTTTTTTAATCTCATATGGTACCCACTACCTCTGGGGTGCTCCACTAAACATGATACAGACACATTTTATGCTCCCTCGAAAAAATATTTAATAGAATTCTTATCTTTTTTCATTTTTTTGTGCTGCTGGGTTTCTTACTATCTCCTATTATTATTCCTATTGCTATGAAAAATAATTCTCAAATAACTTTCTAATCATCTAGTATTTTACAAATATAGTTATGAGAGCTATAATAATGTAGCTATTAATCAGAAGTGATGGATTGAAAGTAGCAGTTTTACAGTTAATTCAATGTCAGTTGAATTTTTGTCAATTGTTTCATATAGATGAATCCAAGGCAATGGGTCCATATCTCAGAGAGTGCAAAAGATTTGGTCCGTCGTATGCTCATGTTGGACCCTGCAGAAAGGATAACTGTTTATGAAGCACTCAATCATCCTTGGCTTAAGGTGCATTTTTTTAATTGTTAACTTCAAGTTGTTGTTCTAGTTCCAACACAGCCAACTTTTCGTGCAGTGGGAGATATTATTTACATGGATGAGTTTTCATTCATAAAATAGGTAATGATGCAGTTTCCCAATTACAGTTATTAACTTCTTTATGTTGATTTTAGCATAATGAATAAATTATTTGCAATTGTTGTGACAATTAAGGATACTCCCAATAATGTGGCATAGTAATTCCTTCCTTAGTTACATTCCTGAGATGTGCAACTTTAAAGAAAACAGATATGATTACAACCAACGTAAAAGCTGTATTTAGGTTCTGTAGGATCTTTCTTTCAAAAAATCATTAAAGCATAATGCCTTGTAGGTTGAGATACTGTATATCCCTAGCTTACAATATTTATAAATGAAGTAACTTATTAAATAATTTAAGAAGCATAAGCAAATATGCTAACTTTTTTTACTTACCCCTTGCTCCACAATTCCCCTTCTTGCTAATTTTCCAGCTCCCCGCCCTCCCCTGTCTGCCTAACCCCTCCCTCTCCCTCTCGTCACCTGGCTGACCCCTCCCTTCTTCTTCCTCCCCCCTACCTCCCACTCTTGCCATCCACCCAGCCCCCTCCCTGTCATATCTCTCACCATATCCCTATGCTGAATCCTTGCTATGAATTAGGGCTTGAGAGAGAGTTGGCAAGAGGGAACAAGAAGATCTGTGAGTGGGAGGGCCAGAGTATTGGGCAATCGGGGATTGAGGGGGACATTGAGCAGGAGGGGTAGAGAGGGAATCGGTGAACAGGATGGGCAATGAATGGGAAGAGCAGAGAACGGCGGATAGCAAGCAGAGTGACAGGTAGGAAAGGCTGTTCCAAAATGGCATCAAATGGGTCAAGCATGTTACCCAGTGCAAGTGACAGTAAAACTGAAATCCCAATAGGGAGTGTGCATATCACGCTCTCATATCATGACATGAAGTCAGGATGACTTAAAACAGGGCAACTTAAAATAGGGACTTACTGTATTAGTACTTGTTATTAACTCTATGCCATTTAGCACAATTCTTTGCAGCAATGCTTTATTATAATTTTGAGAGCTGAATATTTTAATTTTATTCCTGCATTGATAAACTGGGGATAAATTTGAGACCATCTGAGCCAAAATGTAGTATCTTAGAGTGGCTAGCACACTTTCTTAAAAGCTATTAAATTTCAGCTCAAGGAAGCTGGATCTCAATGAGAGTTTCAGAGATAACAGCCAACCAAATAACTGCTAAACTTCCCAGTGTTACGTAATCTCATTGTCTTTGCTGGGGCCAATGAGATGTTTACAGTTATATACAAAAGGTTCTAAATCATGTACTGTATTTTAGGAAAGAGATCGTTATGCATACAAAATCCATCTCCCAGAAACTGTGGAACAGCTGAGGAAATTTAATGCAAGAAGGAAATTAAAGGTAAGGCCAAACAGTAAATGTTGAATTTCTGATACAGAAGAGCAGTTTCTGTTCTCTGTTGGATAAAATTTAGCTTGTGTTTTTACGTAATACAGTAGGGCCCACAGTGAAAAGTTAAAGTTTGTTCTGTATGTATAGTGCACATTTCTTAGATTGGAAAGGAGTTTCTCTTGTTGTTACCATTTGTAAGGCTGCAATATGGAGTAACGCATGTGCATTTTCAAAAGCAGAAAACAATGAAGCAATTAGCTGGTCATTGAAAGGTGAAATTAGAAACACTTTCTGCACTGAGTATAGATGGATATTTGTTATTCTCTTCAAAAACCTGTGAATGTTGAGTCAGTGTGAAATATTATCAATGAGAGAGAAATTATTACACACAAGCTGATTACTGAAGTTGCCAAGTACAGATTAACCATGATCTAATTGAATGGCGGGGAACAAACTCAAGAGGCTGAATTATCTGTTCTTAGCCTTATGCAGGATCTGTGGAAGAAAGAGACTATTTAATTTTTGAGTTGTAACTCTATTAGAACAGAAAAAAACACGAGCAACTGAACAAGGGAGAGAAAAAACAAGAATGTGATGAGTACGATGTGGGCAAATGCATGGCAGATGCAGTATAATGTGGGTAAATGTGAGGTTATCCACTTCGGTAGGTATGTAAAGAGGAAACAAATTTGACAAAAACAAATGTAGGACCCTTGCAGTCAGAAACGGAAGAATTCATAACAGGGAATAAACAGATGGCCAAGGAATTAAATTCATACATTGCTTCATTCTTCACAAAGATGATAATAATGCACCAGAGGTTCTGGGAGAAACAAGTTTTAGCGAGGAGCTGAAGGAAATCATCATTAGTAGGGGAATGGTTTTGAAGGAATTGATGGGATTGGAGGTGAATAAATTTCTAGATCCTGATGCTCTTCATCACAGAATACTTAAGAAAGTGGCCCTGGAAATAGTAGATCCATTGGTGGTTATTTTCCAAAATTCCTTGGACTCTGGACTGGTTCTGACAGATTGGAGAGTAGGTAATGAAAACCCACTATTCGAAAAGGGAGATAGAGAGAAAATAGGAAACAATGGAACAGTGAGCCTAATGCCCGTATTGAGGAAGTTGCTAGAGTCAAATTTAAAGGACTTCACAACTCAGCATTTGGAAGGCAGTGATATAATCAGACATAGCACTGATTTTTCAAAAGGGAAATCATGCTTGACGAATCTATTGGAATTCTTTTGAGGATGTAACAAGTAGAGTTGACTGAGGAGAACCAGTGGATGTGGTTTATTTAGACTTTCAGAAGGCTTTCGACAAAGTTACACAACTTAGTCTCTCTCATTATACATAACAGATTATTATGGAAAGTTAAAGTACATGGAATTGCACATAATGTTTTTAGGTGAATCAAAAACTGATAAGCAGATAGAAAGCAAAGAATTGGCATAAATGTGTATTTTTCTGATTAGCAGTCAGTGCCTAGGGGATTCCAATGAGTTGCTTCAGTGATTTGGATAGGCTTGTGTGGGGGCATATGCATGGAAGATGTAGTATAATGTGGATAAATGTGAGGTTCTCCACTTTGGTAGCAATAGTAGAAAGACAGATTATTACTTGAATGGAGGTAAATTTGAGAGGGGTTGATTTCAGTGAGGCTTTGGTGTCCTTGTGCCTTAGTCGCTGAAAGTAAGCATGCAGGTACAGCAGACAGTAAATAGAAAGCAAGTGCATATGTTGGCCTTCATAGCGGGAGTGATTGAGTATAGAAATAGGAATGTTTTAATGCAATTGTATAGGACTTTGGTGAGGTATTCTTACCTAAGAAAGGTTGTCCTTGCTATAATTCAGGTTTACCAGGCTGATTCCTGGAATGGCAGGTCTGTTGTATGAGAGAGACTAAGGGGGTTACGGTTATATTCTCTGGAGTTTATTAAAAGATGAGAGGGAGTCTCATAGAAACTTGTAAAATCCTAACAGAGTTAGACAGGATAGATTCAGAAAGAATTTTCCCCAGGGTGGGGGAGTCCAGAACAAGGGGTCATGGTTTGAGATAAGGGGTAAACCTTTTTACACTGAGGTGGGGAGAAATTGTTTTACCCAGAGGGTGGTGAATATGTGGAATTCATTACCACAGAAAGCAGTTGAGGCCAAAACGTCTGATTTAGAGAAGAATTTAGATATAATTTTAGGGGCTAAAGGGATCAAGGGATATGCGGTGAAAGGGAGTATCAGAATATTGAATTTGATGATCAGCCATGATCAAAATGAATAGTGAAACAGGGTCAAAGAGCTGAATGGCTTTTAGTTTCTATGACTTATAAAGTGCATTAAAGAAAGTTGGAAGATAAATAAATGCCTGTATTACATCTACCTAATATGTAATGATAAAAGGAGCATAAGATTTCAAGAAGTGAATTATAAGTAGCTAAACTGATGCAAAGTAAAGTAGACCTGAAATGGAAACTGGATAAGAAAGAAGAATATTCAGTAGCCTGTATAAGCATAAACAAAGATTGACACGCAAGGTACAAACTGTCTTTGCTATAATAGTAGTCCAAAAGAGGTTCTCCTTTCCTAGCAACAGCTCATTTCTTCTTGCCACCAAATTTCCAATAGCATATAATTGTATGTCACCAGTTATTCTTGAATTTGTGAAGAACAGAATGGGATGGGGGTGGGCCTCGGTGAAGTGCTTTGTTGGAGAATCAGTGCCGAATGGCAGCCTCCTGCAGAGGAGGGATTCTATGATTTGGCCTTCCACAAGCTCGAAGAACATATTTTTATATTAGAAACTTTTTTGCTTCCTAGCTTTAACATTTGCGTCAACGTTTTGTTGGCAATACAGGGTCAGTTTATTGATGGTGTTGGGAAAAAGATGGTGCACGCTAGTGCTAGTATTTTAAAACATTAATTCAGGGGATTGCTGGCTAGGCAGCATTTATTGCCCATCCTAATTGCCCTTGAACTGAGTGGTTGTTAGGCCATTTCAAAGGTCATTTAAGAATCTGGGCTGAAGTGACATGTAGGCCAAACCAGGTAAGGGTGAAAGAGTTCCTTCCCTAAAGACGTCATAAAAAGTCTCACGATACCAAGTTGAAGTCTAACAGGTTTATTTGGAAATACAAGCTTTTGGAATAGTGCTCCTTCATCAGATTAATGGAATCACTTACCTGATGAAGGGGCAGCACTCCAAAAGTCCATGATTCCAAATAAACCTGTTAGACTTTAACCCGGTACCATGAGATTTCTTACTGTGCCCACCCCAGTCCAACACCAGCACCTCCGCTTTAAAGGACATTAGTGAACAAAATGGGCCTTTACAACAATCATCGATGGTTTCATAGACATCATTGGACTTTCAATTCCATGGAATTCAAAGTAAGAAGTCTCACAACACCAGATTAAAGTCCAACAGGTTTATTTGGTAGCAAATGCCACTAGCTTTCAGAGCGCAGCTCCTCATCAGGTAAGTGGGAGTTCTATTCACAAACGGCATATAAAGACACAAACTCAATTCACAAAATCCACATTGGAATGCGAATCTTTACAGCTAATCAAACTATAAAGCTGTAACCAAGCTGTTGATTAGCTGTAAAGATTCACAGTTTTGTAAATTGAGTTTGTATCTTCGTATGTCCTTTTTATGAACAGGACTCTCACTTACCTGACGAAGGAGCAGCACTCCAAAAGCTAGTGGCATTTGCTACCAAATAAACCTGTTGGACTTTAACCTGGTGTTGTGGGATTTACTTTACCTCAGTCCAATGCTGGCATCTCCACATCGTGGAATTCAAACCCAGAATCCTTGATCTCCGGTTTACTAGTCCAGTGACAGTACTACTATGGCACCACCTCCTTCTACTAGAATATCATGCTGACAGAGCAGTTCATGTCATAGATGTCAACTTTTTTAAATTCTTGGATTATTCATCAGCCTTACGTATTTGAATGACACCAAATGTGTTCTTCAAAATATCATTAAAGGTCTTGTGTATGCCGTGAACTTCCTGACATACTTGTCTTACTGCTCTGTTATCATGTTTTTGTAATAGGAAATCCACATGTCACAATAGAAAAGATCACAGCAGTGTTTTATATTTAAAATTTGATTTCACCATTGCAATTTTACTTCAGTGTCTCAATGTTTTTCAAAAACCTCCTACTAGGCATTTTAACGTACCAAAACCTGAAATTGCTGGAAAATCTCACTAAGTCTGACTGCATCTGTGGAAACAAAATACACTGCAGATTAAGAGAGTTTTAAACCACGACTGCATTCTGAGCATATGAAGATTATTGAGTTTTTTGAAAAGGTGACCAAAGAGGTGGATAAGGGTAAGGCAGTTGATGTTGTATACATGGACTTTAGTAAGGCGTTCAATAAGGTTCCCCATGGAAGGCTTCTGCAGAAAATGCAGATGTATGGGATTGAGGATGATTTAGCTAATTGGATTAGGAATTGGCTAGCTGATAGAAGACAGAGGGTGGTGGTTGATGGGAATTATTCGTCATGGAGTTCAGTTACAAGTGGTGTACCTCAGGGATTTGTTTTGGAGCCTTTGCTGTTTGTAATTTTTATAAATGATCTGGATGAGGGTATAGAAGGATGGATTACTAAATTTGCTGACGACACCAAAGTTGGAGGAGTGGTAGATAGTAAAGAGGGGTGTTATAGTTTGCAGAGAGACTTAGATAAGTTGCAGAGCTGGGCTGAGAGGTGGCAAATGGAGTTTAATGCGGAAAAGTGTGAGGTAATTCACTTTGGCAGAAATAACAAATGTATAGAGTATAGGGCTAATGGTAGGACTCTTAATAGTGTTGATGAACAGAGGGATCTTGGTGTATATGTGCACAGATCCCTGAAAGTTGGCAATCAAGTCGATAAGGTTGTTAAGAAGGCATATGGAGTCTTAGCTTTTATTGGTAGGGGGATTGAATTTCGGAGCCGCAACGTCATGTTGCAACTGTACAAAACTCTAGTGCGGCCGCACTTGGAGTATTGTGTGCAGTTCTGGTCCCCACATTATAAGAAAGATGTGGAGGCATTGGAGAGGGTACAGAGGAGGTTTACCAGGATGTTGCCTGGTATGGAGGGCAGGTCTTATGAGGAGAGGCTGAGGGATTTGAGGTTGTTTTCATTAGAGAGAAGGTGGCTAAGAGGTGACCTTATTGAGGCATATAAGATGATCAGAGGATTAGACGGGGTGGACAGTGATGGCCTTTTTCCTAGGATGAAGAAAGCTAGCATGAGGGGACATAGCTTTAAATTAAGGAGTGGTAGTTGTAGGACGGATGTCAGAGGTAGGTTCTTTACCCAGAGGGTGGTAAGGGTATGGAATGCCCTGCCTGCAGCAGTTGTAGATGCGCCAAGTTTGGGGGCGTTTAAGAGGTCAGTGGATAGATTTATGGATGAAAAGGGAATAGTTTAGGTTAGAGGGTCATTGCTTTTTCTCAATGGGTCAGCGCAACATCGAGGGCTGAAGGGTATGTTCTGCGCTGTAATGTTCTATGTTCTATTATACAATATCTCAACGTACAACATGTGCATCAGTAGGAGTTGAGAGACAGGAGCACGTATTTCTCCGTAGTGTGAGGATTTAAAAGCATTTTTCTTTCTGAAATGACTGAAAGAACTAGCTCTTTAAATTCTGAACATGATTCATAAGATACCTGTGAAGAGAATGTTCTCACTTGGGAGATTTAAAATCAGGGCCTTAAGTACAAGATAGCTAATAAAGCCAGCAGAGTAATGAGACATGTCTTTACTCTGAATGATTAAAATGTGAAACTTGCTACCACAGGACACCATTGAGGCAAATATCCTAGATGGTTTCAAAAGGAAACCAGACAAATGCACGAGAGCAAAGCAGCTGGAAAGATATTGCAGAAGACTGAAATATAATATAAGGGGTAAAAATAATAGGAAGAAAATCAAGTGAAATACAAACACCAGCAGAGTTTAGTGGCTTGTTCTCTCGTACATTCATTTGCTTCAATGTAAAGTGGAGATTGAATTATTCAAGTTTTTATTTCAGAAAGGCCATTATTTTCATTTATTAATATGCTGCTTTTATATTATAAAGTGCTCAGATAAGATCATACCTGTGAGCAGAAGCATGAATGTAGTTTTTTGTTAATGAAAAAAGTTCTAAAACTGTATGCTGCTGAAGATTAAGTTTTAAAAATATATTCTAAAGCGTACCTATCCGGTGTGGTTACAATAATAGCTTTCAGTTGCAATTGGTGTATTTCAGAACCATGACTGTGAGGTCTAAAGAAATTTATTTGTACCATATATGTGTTTGCATGTATCTATGTAGAAAACTTGAAACTTGCATCAGTGATAAAGCTCTGAGCATTTAATGTAGTAATTTATTGTTTGTTTATTGAAAAATATTCTTGGTAAAAACTTCTTAACCTTCTCTGATCTAAGGAGAACATGCCAGTTTCTCTCGTATCTTCATATAACTGAAGTCCCTCACAAAAGAAATATTGGCTTGCGTTTGTCTAATGCATTTGCAATCACAGAATCTCCCAAAGTTCTTTGCAGTTCGTGAAACAAGGATCAAAATTTTTAGGGTTCTTTTTGAGGAAGTAAAACTGCCTAGTTTAATTATGTCAAGGACTACTTCTTGATTTTCAAAGGTTCCTTTTCCATTTTCACATGATACCATTCAGGATACCATCCTTCCTTTTTGCCTTGGTATATTCTCTAAAATTTATATTCTGTAGACAATTCCTAATTTACAATTCTGCACATCCAATTTTTAGATGCAATGAAACAGAAATCAATAGCTATAAGAAGCAATTTATGCAAGTTAGTAACAAGCTAAATGAATTTCTGCGTGGTTGATCATGATAATATGCAACACACCTCTGGAGACCCAATGATGATGTTGATGCCACATTAAGTCACTTATGAATGGTTAAATCAAGCAGTGGTATTCTTGGAACTGCAAAATATAGAATTTGAAATATGGAATATGCACTCTAAAGTAATAAGCACAGTTGGTATGAATAAAATCAGTCACAACTGGGATAAATTCACAGTTGCTTATCCATGAGTTGTTTGAACAACTCTACAAATATATTGCAACAAAAGCAAATATATAATCTTCCAAGAGAAACTTGTTCTATGCTTCAGTTTTTTTTGAGATTCCTGATTGTAGTATGCATCTATGTGCTGTAATGTTTGCAGTGTCAGTTTTAGAAGGGTGTTTAAGATCATGAAGGCTTTTGACAAAAGTAAATAAGGAGAAATTGTTTTTAATGGCAAAAGGGTCAGTGATCAGAAGACCCAAGATATGATACAATAGGAACAACAGTTAAGAGATGGCATGATGAAAAAACGTTACGTAGTAAATTATCTGGAAGCGTGGTGTAAGCAGAAGTATTAGTTTCATAATTTATTTGCCAAATATTACAGGCCTACAGGGGAAGAGCATCAGAATAGGACAAATTAGACAAGTCTTTCAAAGAGGTAGAATAGATTTAATAGGCTAAACGGTTTCATGAGGCTTCTCCTTACATTAAATGTATCCAACCCATTTCTTTAGCATTGTTATAGCATGCTTTCATTCTCCATCAAGAATGACTGACTTGGTCATTATATTGAAATGTAACCTTGCATAAGGGCATCAATTGTAAATCTTAGTCACATGCTCATTGATTTTCTTTTGTCTCCTGTCAAAAAATACACAGCTGTATTCCCTTAGTTTTCAGTTCATCTCCAACTAGCTGGGGTACAATTGGCAGATACAGGATGTCAAATGACTATTTCCCATCTTTCCACAATGTTGGTATACTGGGTACTAACATATGTTTACTGAAGAAAATAGGTTATTAAGATTTTTTTGCCTCCCCAACCCTTCCACTCATCATCTCCCTCCCCTGTTTCTCCTGCTTGCCACCTCCTTCTCCATCTTTTCATGTTCATCTCTACCTTACTGCCCTCCTGAAACTGGCTCATGGTATAACAATTTGGCTCGAGTGAATCAAAACTGCTTTATGAATTGGAAAACAATCGAGGTTGGGGGAAGGATATGGAGATCTGTGTTATTGTATTTGAATGGTAGCATACAAAAATTATTTTGTTTAATATATTAATTAGTTACCATACAAGCTTCTGAATCTTCTTGGAATGTAACGGATGAATTGTCAAACATATTTGGGCTGGATAAATAAGCCAAAAAGCTTATGCACTGCTCTAGCTCCTCCATTCACAGGTTTCCTCCCTAGCGCTCTTGCAGCTTCCCTAATCATATATTTTGGCCCTGAAGAGCAGCAAGAATGGCAGGAAAGGAACCTGCATTTGCAGAAGTTGAAGCAGCAAGCATGACAAAGATAGAATCTGTGACTGAAGATGTAATATCGTGCAGTCTCTGTCTCATAGGCTTGCTGCTTAACCATTTATGACCCTTCCTTTAATATTTTGAATTTTTAATTTATTTTGGTGAGGTTTTGAGAATAAATTCTACTGCCAGCCGCAAGCATTTTGAAATCTATAGGAAAGTATTTTTGAACCATACCCACTATCGTAATGTAGGATATCTGGCAGCCAGTGTGCACACAGAAAGTTTCCATAAACAACAATGGGAATCAAACTGGATAATCTGTTTTTTGTGATGTTCATTGAGGGATATGTTTGGCCACAACACTAGGGGCAACTCCCCCGCTCTTCTTCGAAATAGTGTCATAGAATCTTTTACTTTCACCTGAGAGGCCAAAGAAGGCCTCAGTTTAACGTCTCATTGAAAAGGTAGTGGCCAGAATTCTCCAGTATCATGCACCACACCCCAGCTGCTAACTGAACAAAGAATTTGATCCTTACCCAAATCTCCATTTATACTAGTGGGACCGGAGAATTCTGGACAGCACCTCTGATAGTGCAGCTCTCCCACAATGCTGCACTGCAGTGTCAACTTTGATTTCTTTTGGGACTCAGTTAATCGCACTCTTGTCTGAGTCGGAAGCAGCTTTCTGACTCGGGCAAGACTGAGATTAATTGAGCCATGGCTGACAAATTTGAAAATGACATTGCCCAACACCCAGCTCATCTCTGGCACCATTCCAGCAAATCTCTCCTGATCCTTTTTAAAGCATTTACATCTTTCAAAATATACAATTTTCAGATTTGAACACTATTTTCTTTCTGAGACCTAACCAGTATCTTATAAAGATTAAGTATAACTTCCTTGCCTTTGTATTTTATTTCTCTATTAATAAAACACAAAGGCACAAACAGCATTCTCAATCAAAGATTTACATACACTGTCCCAGACCTTTCTGACCTTGCGCAACTTCAATATTGTACAATGCGCATTCACATTTTTTCTCCACGTTCTACCTACAAAAATGTATCACTTCACACTTTTGTTATCACATTTCAGATTGAAATAATTTTTTTCTCTTTCAAAATCAATGGAAATAACAGTTTCATTTCAGAGAAACCATTTTTAAAAATTTGACATAAAAAGCAAAGGATTATCGGGTAAATATAGAGCTGATTCTTTTCCTATGTT
Organism: Sphyrna mokarran; assembly: GCA_024679065.1. Lineage (NCBI taxonomy): Eukaryota > Metazoa > Chordata > Chondrichthyes > Carcharhiniformes > Carcharhinidae > Sphyrna > Sphyrna mokarran. Next base: position 39,410,922 of record JAGIQG010000013.1, read on the forward strand.
TAATATGTAATTTAAAGACCAGTTTCACAATTCAAATCTGTCAGATTAAATGTAAAATCCTGGATGTAAAATATGAAACATAAAAAATAGTCTTCACAACAGCTTTTGATAGTGTGTGAATCTGCATGCATTGCAGCTGACTCATACTTGCAGATGATTAAGTTATTAACTTTATACAGGAATCTGGATACTACAACAATGAAAACTTAACCCTCGAAAGACATTCTCAACTGAGTCAAGCCCTACTCCAGTATTTAAGCCAATTCAGTATCAACTGACAATTGCAAAGGAGTGTTGCGTAGACTGTGGTGTTCTTTTTCAGATTAAATGTTAAACTGAAGTTCAGTTTGCCTGCTCAAGTCCATGTAAAATGTCCAGAGATGGTTTTTCCAAGAAGACCATATGGTTTTCCCAGTGTTCATAACTAACATTCACCTCTTAACTGACATGTAAATGAATTTTACAGTTCCATCAAAGACGTAGATTTTAAGTAGAGTTTTGATGTGGACAAGGGCAGAGAGTCTTGGGAAGGGAATTCCAGGGCTAAGAGCTCAGGCAGCTGAAATAATTTTCTTAGTGCTAATTCCGTCTTTTGTTATGTTGGGCTGGATTTTACCAGACTTTCCGGCAGGCTGAAACTGGTAAAATGGCCCAGAGTTAAGGTGACGGTCCATCGTTTCCTACCATGATGCTGTCTTGCCAGAAGTCTGCCTGAAGTCCAATTGAGACACTAAAGTGATCAATTAAGGGCCTTTTGGAGCATTCGCTAGCATTTTGCTAGCTCTTGGAGCACCAGCTGCCATATGAGGAGAATGATTGATGGGTAAAACCTGGCCACCCCCTGGGAGAGAGATGAGAATCCTTTTTTCTGGGCACTGTGAGCCACACAGTTGAACCCTATTGGCAATGGCAAGCCCTGCAGCAACCCCCTGGTAGAATTGACCACCCCTGTGGAAATCGCATCATCTATATGACTAGTTGTGGTGTCTCAGACCCCACTTGACTGCCTTTGAGTGTTCGTGGCTATAGATGCATCCTCATCCTGCACGTTCAGATGCAGAAATGGTGAACAGTAGCAGGTACTCTGCTGAACTGCAAGCCTTGAGGCTTGTAAGTATTGAAAGAAGGCAACCATCTTTGATCTGAATAGCAGCTCTACCAGCAAGATGCAACCCAGATCCCTCCACCTATTTTCAACTCTGTTAATGGAGCCTCTGCTGCCATTCAGATGTCCAGACAGTTATTTATTCTTTCACAGGACATGGGCGCTGGCTGGCCAGCTTTTGTTGCCCATGCCTAATTATCCTTGGAGGGCAGTTGAGAGTCAACCACATTGCTGTGGGTCTGAAGTCACATATTGGCCAAACCAGGTAAGGACAGCAGATTTCCTTCCCTTAGGGACATGATTTTTTTCAAGGTGCAAACAAAATTAGCCTAATTTTTAATGGGGGCATGCTGCTTGCAAAGGGACTTGGTTGTCCTTATGCAAGAATCACAAGGAGTTAGTTTTCAGGTGCAACAGGCAATTAAGAAAGCAAATGGAATTTTGTCCTTCATTACTAGAGGGATGGAGTTTACAAACAGTGAAGTTACGTTGCAACTGCTTAAGCAACATTTGGAATACTGTGTACAGTTTTGGTCTCCTTACTTGAGAAAGGATATACTGGCCCTAGAGCGGGTGCAGAGCAAATTCACCAGATTGATTCCGGAGTTGAGAGGGTAGGCTTATGAGGAGAAACTGAGTGTACTGGGCTATACTTATTGGAATTTAGAAGAATGAGGGCAGATCTTATCGACACATAAGATTATGAAGGGAATAGATAAGATAGAAGTGGTGAAGATGTTTCCATTGGCAGGTGGAACTAGAACTAGGGGGCATCCCCTCAAAATAAGGGGAAGCAGATTTAGGACTAAGTTGACAAGGAATTTCTTCACACAAAGGGTTGTGAATCTGTGGAATTACCTGCCTAGTGAAGCAGTTGAGTCTATCTCGTTGAATGTTTTTAAGACAAGGATAGATATATTTTTGAATAGCAAAGGAGTTGAGGATTATGGTGAGCGGGTGGGTAAGTGAGGTTGAGTCCACAAAAAGATTAGCCATAATCTTATTGAGTGGCAGAACAGACTTGAGTGTTCACATGGCTTACTCCTCCTGGTTCTTATGTTTTTATTTTCCTAGCTTTTGCCAGCATCATGCAGGAATGCCAAACTAACATAAGGTGGGATTTCACAGCGTTACTTACTCCAAAACCATAAAATCCCACCCAAACTCAATGGGCCTTCTTATGCTCAGCCCCTCACTTGCTCTAATTCCCGTGGTGGTCAGGCTGGTAAAGTTCCAGCTATACTCTTAAACATACCAATTGAAAGCAAGCATATAAACATCCAATGACAAGATGCTAAGAGTATATAAATGTGAGTAGTAAACAAAAGCTATCAATTTTATTAAAAATCAGTGAGGTTGTCCATATATTTTGATATTTGTTTAAAATGTCATATTGAATTCTTAAGTTGTGACACAACAGATATTTTAAAAATGACAGTTTTCCAAATAAATTACTTTTCGAAATATCCTTATATTTGAATATTTTCTGATGGCAGTCTGCTCTAAGAATTCTAGAGGTTAAGCTCATGGATTTTAAAGAGGTGTCACCATCACCATTCATAAATAGATTCCATGTCATGAAACATTTATGCTTACAACTGACAGCAAGGCTGGCTATTTTGGAGTGTAAGAGACCAGTTGAAGTCCAATCGCACATTCCTTCATCATCATACGTTCATGAACGAGAAATCTAGAAGTAAAACTTTAGACTTCAAAATGTTGCCTTTATTTTTGTAGTTTTAAATTCTTAATAGATTCTGAAAGTGATAGAAAACTGAAATTATTATTGCAACATTATAGTAAAAAAAATATGGTTATTGGTTAAATCTTCTGTTAAGTCTTATTCTTCACCCTTAGCATAAAAGTCCATAAAATAAATTAATGGAACAATCTTTCCAATTAACATCTCAGATGAACAGTTGGCTACTGGAAGGCACATGCATAAACAAATCAGTTGATTTTCTGATGCTACTGTAGTGAGAAGGACAAGTTTATTTAACTGCATGGACAGAGAATATTTATTTCCCAGGAACCAATTAGAATCACCTAAATTATCTCTCAAATTCTGAATATCTCTTTTAGATGCACTCTGTACCCTAATCATAATCCTACACTCCAACCCCTCTTGCAATTTCAGGTTTTCATCACATTCAATGTTAGAGGATATTGATATATTCAGAAATTTGAGCCAAATATTTAGTTTTGTTTTCTTCAGTTGTCATTGCATTTCCTAGATTGCTGTCAGTAATTTAAAGGCTGTTAAACTTTTTAGACAATATTTCACAATGTAACACATCATTTATTAGGAAATATATTTGAAAGTGTATTTGAATAACAACTAAAATTCCTTCTGAAAGGTTGTTTATTATACAATAAGCAGTGGAAATACAACATTTAACTTGGATGTGGATAATGAATTAGCAACTGGAAACAAAACAGTGGGTTTTAAGACTCTCACTGAATACTTTTTTGTTTATGCCTAGTGCAAATATCAGTTTCCATAGACAAACAGAAACTTCTTACTAAACAGAATATGGCCTTATCCAAAATATTTAGCATACTAAACCCTTGGCTAAATCAGGAACTCTTCTCATCAAGGTTTGTTCTAGAAATGGTTTTAGATAGTAACATACACTCCTGATCTCTCTGGACCATGAGCTCAGATTAAAAACTGCTAATTTGTGTTTTTAGATTAAACTGAAGCAAGAACAAATCACCAGATTAAAGTGGTTACCCAATCTGCGTTTGGCCTCCTCATCATAGAGGGGACTGCATAAGACCAACGTAGTTTGGGTGAGTGCTTTGTGGAACATCTCTGTTCAGTCCTCAAGTGTAATTCAGACCTCTTTGCGGCTTGCCACTTCACTTCTTTATTTCATTAGGACTCTGAAAATTCAGTCTTTGGCCTCTTATACTGTTGAAATGCAAGCTTCAGAAACAATATTTCAATCTCAATATTAAGTTTAATTACTTAAGGCCTGAATTTTCTATTTCAAGTGCCGCCATTTTGAAGGATTTTTGTGCATCTTTCAGTTCCTTGAGTGTCGTCAAACACTTTTGTCTTTTGGCTTTTCATTGCTCAGTGAAATTATGTCCGTATCACCCATAACACTTCTATTTTGGCTAGTTTGTTTTCAGACCATCACATTCAATATTCTGTACAACATGTCAGCAAGCATTCCCGACTCTACGTTTACCTAGTTCTTCTTTACCCCACCTCTATCCCATCCTTCCTTTCTTAATTAATCTTCTAAAGCGCTTTCTTATTTTAGCATTTTCTAACTCTAATGTAAATTTATACACATACTAACTGGCCTTTTGTTATCAGATGTGGATCAAATTGTTGTGTATATCCAGAATCTTCTATTTTATTTCAGATTTCTGACATTCTTTTTATAGGTATAAATGGTATGCAATCAAAGCTGACTTCAGCATCAGGAAAGAAGACACTAAGAAAGGGTGGAACCCACGTACGTTCTAAACAAAGTGTTGATCGTGGGTTTCAAACTGGGATAAAATGGGAGGAAGCAGAGTGTGTGGAGGCAGGAAATAGAAGCCAAGGAATTTTGGAATCTGAGAGAAGGCTAATATTTGAAAGGGATGTAGCTTGGGATTGAACTGGCATCTGGTGAGGTCTAGCATTCAGGAACAGTGAGAACGTGATCCCAAATAGGATACATGTCTGTGTTGACCAGACAGGTGTAGGTGGGTGTGCTAGCAAACCAGAAAAGAATCTTCACCCAAGTGCACCTTCTGACATCAAGATGGCATCTCACTGACAACAAGCTAGCACTACCTGGGCACTATCCTTTCCCGAGTATTACATTTACTTCTGAGCTATACTGGGAGTATTGCTTGTCAAGTGCACATCATCTGCATTTAGTCGTGCTTTGTGCAGTTCTGACGATACACGCATGGATGAATTTTTTGACATGGTGGGATGATTCAGGCATGTAGACCTGATAATTATATGTTAATACATTATAATGAGGTTCTCGACATTGACACAGCCCATCGCTGGGAGGAGGGGACAATTGCTTCCTGCTATGACATCAGTGTGAAATGCAACTTTAACCTCGCGATATTTGCTGCTGCAGCTGTCGTTGAGCCCACTTGGCTCAAATGGGAGGTGACAGTCTTGGCTAAGATATGGGAACACTGATAGATATGAGGTCCTAGCATTCGGAGGTCTTGTGTATGGGAGCACAGGGTCCATAGCATTTGTGCAGTCTGGCAATATTGAGGGTAAGGGATTTATGTACATGGAAGTTTGGCAGCACTTGGTATTGGGAAGGATGGAAGGGAGGGTACTGGTTTTCAGTGATTCCTCGTCTGTCATTGTTCATACAACCTTGGGTTTGACAATATCAGTGGGATGGCAGTGAGTGGAAATGGTTCAAGGTTGGAGAGTAATAACCAAGTAATTGGATGGGAGTTAATCTGGGGTTTGGTCTGAGGAGATGAAAGCAGTACTTGGATTTTGACACATTGAGTATTTGTACTGACCAGCTCTGAAAGAGGGAATGAACTGTGTAGGACTTTCTAGCAATGAAGGAGGAGGATCATGGATTAGACTGCAGATTAACCAGGGTTTTAATGGTCGCTCGATACTGGACATTTGATACCTGTTCCTAGCAACTGTGGGGAAGATCCCTTTTATATGTTCATGAGATGAGTGTCACTACACCAGCATTTATTGCCTGTCCTTAATTGCATTTAACTGAGTGGCTTGCTAGACCAATTTGGAGGACTTTGAGTCAACTGCATTGCTGTCGATCTGGAATCACATGTAGACCAGATCAGGTATATAGGACAGATTTCCTTCCCTAAAGAACATTAGTTTCATTTTATTTGGCAAATGTAAAGTCCTTAAGCCAAAGTTTCTTCCATTCCTGCAATGATGAGTGCAGATGGGCCTCCATTGAGTCTGTGGATTGGACTATGATGTGGTGCATAGTTTGCTCTCTCCCACAGGCACTTCAGGGCCATAGAACATTGGTGAATCAGATGGGTTTTTGGGGCAGCATTAAAGAATCCGGCATTTGTCGGCACTGATAGAGGAATAAGGTTTCTGTGCTCTAACACTCTTGAACAGGGAAAAGTCTGGGATTTTGGTTCTGTGCATGATGTTTGGCATTATGGTGATCATCCCTATAAAACAATTGCTGTGCAGTGAAAATTTTAACAAATAGTTAAAACCAAAGTTCTTCAATTAGCCAGTCCCTATGTAATTTTGCAAGGTCTCCTGTAATTTCTCTGCTAGCTGGCTTGAGTTTATGGCAAGATCTTTATTTATATACAGACTTCACAATTCATTCAGTTTATATTTGATTGACAACTGATTTTTAAATTTGAGTAACAGGATTTTCAAAATCCAAGCAGTAAGTTGGAGTTGGAAGATATTGTCAACTGAACAGTTTAAAGATGTGTGTTTCCGTTGAAGGAGAGTTTCACTGTAATAATTTAATTTACTTACAGATTTATTAGTTGTATAAAATACATTAAGTGGCATATTTTAAATGAAATATGTCCAGTGTATAGCCTTGGTAAACAGCGATGACTTTCCACACACTCACCTCCTAAGTCACAAGTTGGGGATTCAGATCCCACTCTGAAGATGAAAGCGCCAAATGAGGCATAAACCAAACCACCTTGGTGAATATAAAAGATCCATGGCACCATTTCAAAGAAGTACAGATGATTCAAAGCCATTCTCTCTGATTTCCTATTCAATATTTATCTTCATACCAGCATTACTAAAACAGATAATTTGCTTTGATTTATTATTGTCACATATATTGAGATACAGTGAAAAGTATTGTTTCTTATGCACAATACAGCCAAAACATACCATTCACAGAGTACATAGGGGAGAAGGAAAGTGTAGGATGCAGGATATGATGTTGCAGTTACAGGCAAAGTAAAGAGAAAGATCAGCTTTATATATGTTAGGACAGCAGGGAAGAAACTGTTTTTGAGTTTGTTAGTATGTGTTATCACACTACATGTCTTTTTCCCGATGGGAAAAGTTGGAAGAGAGCATGTCCAGCTTGTGTGGGGCCCTCGATTATGCTGGCTGCTCTTCCAAGACAGCAGAAAGTATAGACAGAATGAATGGATGGGAAGTTGGGCTTTGTTCAGGATCCTTTGTAGCTTTTTGCCATCTTAGACAGAGCAGGAGCCATACCAAGCTATGATACAACCAGAAAGTGTGCTTTCTATTGTGCATTTATAAAAGATGGTGAAAGTCATATGGACATACCAAATTTCCTTAGCCTCCTGAGAGAGTAAAGGCATTGGTGGACTTTCTTAACTATAGCGTCTGGATGGACCGACCAGGACTGGTTGTTGGTGATCTAGAAACTTGAAGATTTTGATCATTTCTGCTTTGTCCCATTGATGTAGACAAGACATACCCTCTACCTTCCTTCACTATATCTCCTTCCTTTTGTTGACATTGAGGGAGAGATTATTGTTGTCGCACTAGTTCACCAGATTCTTTATCTTTTCCCTGTACCATATCCCGTTGTTGTTTGCGATCTGATCCACTATGGTCATTAACACTGCAATGAATCCCTTAATCGCCACACTCAGCGCATATTCGGATAGAGAATTTAGCATGGCCATTGCACCTAACCACCACTTCTTCTGGACTGTGGGAGGAAACCAGAGTACCCAGAGGAAACCCACACAGACATAGGGAGAACATGCAAACTCCACACAGACAGTAACCCAAGCTGGGAATCAAACCCAGGTCCCTGGCACTGTGAGACAGCAGTGCTAACCATGTGCTGCCCTAGACAGTGGTGTGCAGTTTATGTTCCCATTGTAAACTGTTTGCTCCCATTATAGTCATGGGTGCTTTCTGTGGTAAGGATATAGCTGAAGTGCTTTCTGTGATTTTGATGCTGCAATCTTGAAATACATTAGCATATTTATCCAATTGTAGGTGAGAAAGAGAGACTGAACAGGAGCAATGAGTTTGCCATTTGAAGAACTGTGTAAAACCTAGATAAACAACAGAAATTTCAAGAAAGGAGCAAAACTTGAGCCCTATTTATATATTTGTCATAATACCTGTTTATGGTGAATGAAGAAAGAATATTGGTCTGAAACTGCCTTTATTTATTTAAAAAGTGACACTCCTAAACTGTTAAAACGACTGTCAAAAAGACCAGGTGACCTTTGCAACTTTAACACAGACTATGAAGCTTCTGGAAAGTTCTAAATTGAGTCATAATGGGTGGGAGTCTTCCGCTTGAATGGACAGCTTAGCACTCCTTAGTGAAATTCATATCTGCCAGTATCAAATCTTACCCCAAAACACAAAGTCGATGGACTCCTAAATTCTATTTCCAGCTATAAAAGGAAAGCTGACGAGTTGTGTGAAAACTCACCCTTTACTTTCTACTGAATATTAATGGCTGTTGAGCATGTGACTGAAATTCATTCTTTGATACTGAAAGGTCGTCATTACTTCCTGCTGAACATCATGATTATGAATCGCGCGAATGAAACTCATTCTCTGAAACTGAAATCATTTTATCTGGAACTCAGGAGGGACTTCAGACAGTCTGCAGAATAATAGTGACAAGGCAGCAGCTGTAAATAAAAAGGTTGTGCTTATACCTTTCAAGAACTGAAATGCTTAAGGATTTCTTTTAAAAGCTTTCCAGCCTGTTTCTAAAACGCTCAAGTTCACTTGATTTGCTAAACAGTCTTTTTGAAGGGATCCTGCAATTATTTTGGAAAAGGATGGATCAGGATATCCTCTAGATGGTTTGAAGTTAAATACAGTGGATGTTTGAAAAGATTTGGGGGTTCAGGTACATAGATTTTTAAAATGCTATGATTGGTGCAGAAAATAATCAAGAAGGCTAATGAAATGCTAGCCTTTATGTCTAGAGAACTGGAGTATAAGGAAGAAAAAATTATGCTGCATCTATACAAAACCTTAAGTGGATTAGATCCCACTTAGAGTATTGAGAGCAGATCTGGGGACCACACTTTCGGGAGGATATATTGGTCTTGGAGGGAAAGGAGCTAAGTTTATAAGATTGATACCTGGGCTACGAGGGTTAAATTGAGGATAAATTATACAAATTAAGCCTGTTTTTTCTAGAATTTAGAAGTTAAAGGGGCAATCTGATTGAAGTGTTCAAGGTATTAACAGCAAAGTACAAGGTAGGTAAAAATAAACTACTTCTATTGGTTGGAGATTCTAGAACTAGGGGACATAGTCTAAAAATTAGAACCAAACTGTTCAGGAGTGGTGTTAGGAAACATTTTTACACACACAAGGGTGGTAGAGCTTTGGAACTTTTCCACAAATGGCAGCTGATACTAGATCAGTTGCTAATTTTAAATCTGAGGGAGATAAATTTTTGTTAAGCAAAGGCATTAAGTGATATGAGCCAAAGGCAGGTAGATGGAGTTAGATCAGCAACGATCTCATTGAATGCCAGAACAGGCTATATGGATTAAGTAAGTGGTCTTCGACTGTTCCTATATCCTATCCAAGCTATCTGAACTTATCTGAAATTGGCCACTCCATAGCACAACGTGTTAGCTGTTCCTTCATTGAACACGTGTAAAAAATTGTATAGTTCTTGAATGTCTTCTGTGTTAGTAAAAGAAAGCTGAAGACAGAAATAACTTGAGCTTTTCAATCTATAAATAATAGATTTATAGATTTCACAAAGTAATAATATAGGGGATACAAGATTGTTAATAGAATGGAAATGTTGTTCAAATTAAATTGTTGGAACAGAACAAGGGTACATAGATTAAAAATAAGTAAAGAGAAATGTTATAACTGGTAACTTGATGCTTTTCACACAGAAGTCCAACACTTAAAATAGGTAGAAACCCTGAATTCATGTATGGAGAGATGACTTTAGCCTCATGCTAAGAGGGCAATTGCCTTTCCTCATTCATAGTTACTTGTGGCATTTTGTTCTTGGACCAGGGCCCAACCAGTCAATAACTCATCCATGTCCCCAAACATTTATCTAACTTTACTTTAAATAGTCCCAACTGTGCTTGTTGCCTGCCAGCAACTTAACTACTTGTTTAAGCTGTTCTTGTCTACAAGGTTCTACAGTTACCTATAAAACCAAATCTCTTTTGCTTATTCTATTTAACTTGATTATTTCTCAGAAGTCTACCATTCTTTGTGTCTTTACATTGCACTCAAAACAAGCCAATTGAATTATTTGCCTTGGTCCTCCTACCAAACTGTCATTGCTAATTAAAAGATGCCAAACCATCATTCCTTTTTGTTTAGATAGATATTGCTTGTCTCCATATACAGTGCCAGAACGAATAATCCACATGCAATTTGTAATTATTAATACTTCACCTTCGAGTTTTATTTCTTTCATCTTGATACTGAGTTTTCTTAGTTTCTGTACAAAGCACAATACCCATGTATAGGTTTGTCTCTCTGTCAAACTATTACATAGTTAGCATTTGTAGCGCAGAACATACCATTCATCAAATGGGTTTGTGCCAGCATTTATGCTTCACATAATCCTCCTCCATCCATCTTAGTTCATCTAACTTCATCAACACACCCTTATATTCCTCTCTCCCTTGTTTCCCGTTGAATGCTAGTCACGTCAATTACTCCTTGTGATAGTAAGTTCCATGTTCTAATCAGTCTATGGATAAAAACATTTTTTCTGAATTCCTTAGTGGATTTGTTAATTATACCTATGCTTCTAGTTCTGATTTCTGCTGAATGAAAATATCATCGCTATGTTTACTTTATCAAATTATTTCATTGTTGTAAAGATCTCTGTCAGGTCAATTCTCAATTTTTGTCCAGATTGTTCAATCTTTCCTGAACAGTTTTCCTCAGTTCACATTATCATTTGATGGAGTGTGGCATCAAGGAGCATTAGCAAAACTGAAGTCAATGGAAATTGGTTGAAGTCATACCTGGCATAATGGAAGATGGTTGTAGGAAGTCAATCTTCTCAGTCCTCATAGCTGCAGGAGTTTCTTGGAGATGTGCCCTGGCTCAGTTATGCTCAGCTGCTTTATCAATGATATAAAATCAGAAGTGAGGGATGTTCACTGCATAATGTTCAATCCCATTCACATCTCTTCAGTACTGAAATAATCTATGTCCGTATGCAGCAGGACAACATTCAGGCTTGGGCTGATAAGTGGTAAGTAGCATTCATGCCACACAAATGCCAGGCAATAACCATTTCCAACAAAGAATCAGACCATCTCCCTTAACATTCACTACCAATACTATTGCTGAATCCCCCATTATCAGCATCTGGGGGGCTATCATTGAAATTGAACTGGATCAGCTATGTAAATGTTGTGGTTACAAGATTGAGTCAGAGGCTAGCATTTCTGCAATCTCCTGATTCTCCCAAGCCTACCCTCCATCTACAAAGCATGTCAGGTATTTAATAGAATGCTCTGCATTTGCCTGGATACAACAACACTCGAAGTTCAAAACCATCCAGGACAAAGCAGCTTGTTTGGCACTCCATCCACTATTTCAAATGTTCACTTGCTCCACCGCTGACGTGGTGGCGTTAGTGTTTACCGTGTATAAAATGCAGAGCAGCAATTCATCAAGATTTCTTCAACAGGGTCTTCCAAACCGCAACTTCTGAAACCTAGAAGGACAAGGTATCAACACACTGGAACACCACCATGTTCACCTTCCCCTCCACACACCATCCTGACTTGGAACTATATTGTTGTTCCTTCACTATTTCCGAGTCAAAATTCTGGAACTTGCAGTAGGTGTACCTTCACAACACAGACAGTAGCGATTCAAGAGACAGCTTGCCACTTCTCAAGGGCAGTTAGGGGAGGACAAATGCTGGCCTAACTAGCAATACCCATATGCTTTGAAAGAATTTTTTTTAATTAGTAAATCTTGCACTTCTTCCATTGCTTCTATGTCTCTTTTATAGTATGTAGACCAAAACTGTGGTCTAACTAATTTTTTTATACACCTGTTTCTTTTTGATAACTTGTTTCATATTGCCATATTAAAAGCTTAAATAGAAAAATTGCAAGGAGTAATAATTTCCTTTCTGTATAATTTTACTTAATTGTTTGCCTTTGTTTATGCTAATGAATCATATAATCCCTATAATGCAGAAGGAGGCCATTCAGCCCCATGAAGTCTGCACCCACTCTCTAACACTATCTTCGAGCAGGCTACCCTCATCCTATCCCCATAACTCCCATGTATATCCCCTGCTAATCCCCCCAACCTACATGTATTTGCACACTAAGGAGCAATTTGACATGGCCAATCCACCTAACCTGCACATCTTTGGACTGAGGGGGGAAACTGGAAGTCCTGAAGGAAACGCATGCAGAAATGGGGAGGATGTGCAAACTCCATTCAGGCAGTCACCAAGGAATCAAACTGAAGTTAAAACCTTTAATTGATGTAATCCTATGGATTGCATGCGGGTGTGATCCTGATGTTATTACTGTTGATTTTTTATACTTGTTTCAGGGGCTTCACAGAGAAACCATGGAAAATAAATCCTTGAAAAATTGTGGGAATGCTGGATATTGCAGAGGCGCTTCCTTCACTATAGTTGATTGACAGCTGGCCTCAGGCTACAGAAGTTCCAAGATATTGCAGATTCAGCTTTAACACTTTGTTACTCATTGCGCACATGCCACACAGCTGATTTGCTGTTTGTGCACTTTCCAAAAAAGAGAAAATCACTTGATCATATGACAGGATGTGTTTCAATGTTGTTCTGTTTCTAAAAGTATATCGTTGACAAAATATAGGCAAAACTGTAACATTGCAACTGCTGATGTATGATTAATTCAAGATTTTTGGCTGCTTAAATAATCAATGTAGTGCTTTATTTAAATGGAATGGGGAGCAGGGCAGGTATTACCCCATAGCTGGTTATGTGGAATTCTTGCAGTAGGTAACCTTCCTTGCAGCAAGAGAAGGCAGTGGCATGATGGTATTGTCATTGGACTAGTAATTCAGAGACGCAGGGAAATGCTCTGGGAACTCAGATTGGAACTCTACCATGGTAGATGGTGAGATGAGAATTCAACAAAAATTTGGAATTAAGAGTCCAAATATGACTATTGATTGTCGTAAAAATCCATCACCTCCTTTCAGGGAGGGGAAAAAAAAAATCTGTCATCCTTACCTGGTCAGGCCTATGTTATGAGATGGTTGACTCTTAAATGCCTAACTAACAAGGCCCGCATCCTATGAACGCATGAAAAAAAGTGCAACGTTTGTCCACTACTGTATATATTATTTGTTACAGTCTTGCCAGTAGTTAAATCTGTTGTGCTTGTCAATGTTTACAGCAATAACTCTGCAAAGTAGGTTTTGTCCAATACAAATCTCTGGCCTTGGTTGATTTGGGAATGCAGAATTGTGGAAATGTTAACCGTAACACCTGGTTAGTGTATTTATCTCATTAGATGTGTACTAGATATTGCAAGAATCTCTAGATTTTGAAAAGTAGAAGAAATAACGACATGTGTGTTGTTTAGGCTACAAACTGCAGAACAGATTTACTAAATTAACAAAGTTAGCAATAAGCAGTGTATCAGTGCATACTATGTTACCATGATGTTTAACTCCATACCTTTCCTGAGGTCCCAACATTCATGTCTTCCCTATCCACAATGGAATCTTAATACGTTAATACTGGTTTTGTGAAGGGTAGGTCGTGCCTTACTAACCTCATTGAGTTTTTTGAAAAAGTGACTAAGGAGGTGGATGGGGGTAAGGCGGTTGATGTGGTATATATGGACTTTAGTAAGGCGTTTGATAAGGTGGCCCATGGAAGACTTCTGCAGAAAATGCAGATGTATGGGATAGAGGGTGATTTAGCTAATTGGGTTAGGAATTGGCTAGCAGATAGAAGACAGAGGGTGGTGGTTGATGGGAGATATTCATCGTGGAGTTCGGTGACAAGTGGTGTACCTCAGGGGTCTGTTTTGGGGCCCCTGCTGTTTGTAATTTTTATAAATGATCTGGATGAGGGTATTGAAGGATGGATTAGTAAATTTGCAGATGACACTAAAGTCGGTGGAGTGGTAGATAGTGAAGAGGGGTGTTATAGTTTGCAGAGGGACTTGGACAAGTTGCAGAGCTGGGCCGAGAGGTGGCAAATGGAGTTTAATGTGGAAAAGTGTGAGGTAATGCACTATGGCAGAAATAATAAATGTGTAGAGTATAGGGCAAATGGTAGGATTCTTAGTAGTCTAGATGAACAGAGGGATCTTGGTGTGTATGTGCATAGATCCCTGAAAGTAGGCAGTCAGGTCGAGAAGGTTGTTAGGAAGGCATATGGAGTCTTGGCTTTTATTGGTAGAGGGATTGAATTTCGGAGCCGCAACGTCATGTTGCAACTGTACAAAACTCTAGTGCGGCCGCACTTGGAGTATTGTGTGCAGTTCTGGTCCCCACATTATAAGAAAGATGTGGAGGCATTGGAGAGGGTATAGAGGAGGTTTACCAGGATGTTGCCTGGTATGGAGGGCAGGTCTTATGAAGAGAGGCTGAGGGATTTGAGGTTGTTTTCGTTAGAAAGGAGGCGGCTAAGAGGGGACCTTATCGAAACATATAAGATGATTAGAGGTTTAGATAGGGTGGACAGTGATAGCCTTTTTCCTAGGATGGAAAAAGCTAGCACGAGGGGACACAGCTTTAAATTAAGGGGTGATAGTTATAGGACGGATATCAGAGGTAGGTTCTTTACCCAAAGGGTGGTTCGGGAGTGGAATGCCCTGCCTGCAGCAGTTGTAGATGCGCCAAGTTTGGTGGCGTTTAAGAGGTTAGTTGATAAGTATATGGAAGAGAAGGGAATGGTTTAGTTTGGAGGGGCATTGCTTTTTATATTGGTCGGCGCAACATCGAAGGCCGAAGGGCCTGTTCTGTGCTGTAATGTTCTATGTTCTATACTACACGATGTGTTTTCCATTCTTCAACCAAGTTTATCAATTAATACAATCATTTCTATCTCTAATTCTCAAAGTTAGCATGCCACAGTTCTAAATTTTATCATAGAGTCATAGAAAATTACAGCTCAGAAACAGACCTTTTGGCCCTTCTTGTCTGTGCCAAACCATTTTTTCCTAGTCCCACTGTCCTGCACTTGAACCATATCCCTCCACACTCCTCTCAACCATGAATCTGTCTAAGTTTTTCTTAAATGTTAAAAATGACCCTGCATTTACCACTTTATCCGGCAGCTCATTCCACACTCCCACCACTCTCTCTGCATGAAGAATTCCCCCCTAATATTCCCTTTAAACTTTTTTCCTTTCACTTTTAATCCATGCCCTCTGTATTTTTTCTCCCCTAGCCTCAGTGGAAAAAGCCTGCTTGCATTCACTCTATCTATACTCATCAAAATCTTATACATCTCTGTCAAATCTCCCCTCATTTTTCTACACTTCAGGGAATAAAGTCCTAACCTATTCAATCTCTCTCTGTAACTCAGCTTCTTAAGTCCTGGCAATATCCTTGTGAACCTTCTCTGCACTCTTTCAACCTTATTTACATCCTTCTGGTAACTCGGTGACCAGAACTGTACACAATACTCTAAATTTGGCCTCACCAATGCCTTATACAACTTTACAATAACACTCCAACTTTTATGCTTGATACTCCGATTTATAAAGGGCAGTGTACCAAAAGCACTCTTTATGACGTCACTTTTAGGGAATTCTGTACTTGTATTGCTTGATCCCTCTGTTCATCTGCACTCTTCAGAGTCCTACCATTTACCATGTACATTCTACTTTGGTCTGTCCTTCCAAAGTGCAATACCTCACACTTGTCTGTGTTAAATTCCATTTGCCATTTTTCAGCCCATTTTTCTAGTTGGTTCAAATCCCTCAAGCTTTGAAAACCTTCCTTAATATCCGCTACACCTTCAATCTTTGTATTATCAGCAAATTTGCTGATCCAATTTACCACATTATCATCCTGATCGTTGATATAGATGACAAACAACAATGGACCCAATCCCTGCAGCGCACCACTCATCACAGGCCTCCACTCAAAGAAGCAATCTACCACAACCACTCTCTGGCTTCTTCCATTGAGCCAGTGTCTAATCCAATTTACTACCTCCCCATGTATACCTAGCGACTGAACCTTCCGAACTAACCTCCTGTGAGGGACCTTACCAAAGGCCTTGCTGAAATCCACAACCTTTCCCTCATCCACTTTCCTGGTAACATCCTCGAAAACTCGAATAGATTGGCCAAACGTGATCTACCACACACAAAGTCATGTTGACTCTCCCTAATAAGTCCCTGTCTATCCAAATATTTGTGGATCCTATCCCTTATCACGCCTTTCAATAACTTGCCCACCACCGACGTCAAACTTACAGGCCTATAATTTCCCGGATTTCTTTTGGAACCCTTTTTAAATAACGGAACAACATGAGCCACCCTCCAATCATTTGGCACCTCCCCCGTGAATACTGACATTTTAAATATGTCTGCCAGAGCCCCTGCTTGTTCAACACTAGCCTCTCTCAAGGTCCATGGGAACACTATGTCCACTCCTGGGGATTTGTCCACTCTGATTTGCCTCAAAATAGCCAGCACCACCTCCCCTGTGATCTGTAAAGGTTCCATGACCTCCCTACCTGTTTGCCCTATTTCCATAGATTCCATGCTCATTTCCTCAGTAAATATGAATGCAAAAAATCCGTTTAGTATCTCCTCCATCTTTTTTGATTCCATACACAGTCTGCCATTCTGGTCTTCAATTTTATCCCTCACTGTCCTTTTCCTCCTTACGTACATATAGAAGCTCTTTTTGGATTTTCCTTCACACTATCTGCCAAAACAATCTCGTGTCTTCTTTCAGCCTTAAAAGTGCCAAGAAACAACCATTCCCAATAAGAGATTTGTATCATTTCCTTTTAACAGTCAACAACATTACTATCATTGAATCCCTCACCTTCAACGTGCTGGGGGTTACTATCAGCCAATAATTGAACTTGACCAATTATATAAATATTGCGGATATAAAAGCAGATCAGAGGCTGATAATTCTGAGCAAGAAGCTTATAGTGTCCCAAAAGATTATCCATCATCTACAAGGCACAAATCAGGAACTCTTTGGAGCTGCATTCAACCAGGCAACACTCAAAAAGCTGAACATCAATGAGCCTGTCCATTTCAGCATTTACTATCCCCAGCACTGGCACTGATATTATGTTGGGAGGAAGCTCATGAACAGCATCTTCCAAACCCGCAACCTCTACCACTTTGAGGAACAAGAGTAGGAGATGTATAGGAATACCACAGCCTTCGTAGAATCATAGAATCCCTGTAGTGCAGAAGGAGGAAATTCGACCCATTGAACCTGCATTGACAACAATGCCACTGAGGCCCCATGTCCGTAACCCCATGTATTTACCCTGCCAATCTCCTTGATACTTGGGGACAATTTAGCATAGCCAAAGATGGCTTAATTGCACATCTTTGGACTCTTGGAGGAAACCAACACAGACTCGGAGAGAACGTGCGAAGTCTGGAATTGAAAAGCTTTAAAGATTATTTACAAGTCGGCTTAGATTAGTTACTAGGAAAATTCTCTAGTCACCACAATCCAGTACCTGTTCAACCACACTGAGGGAGAATTTAGCATGGCCAATGCACCTAACCATTTTTTCTGATTGTTAGAGGAAACCTATACAGACATGGGGAGGACATGCAAACACCACACAAGCAGTGGCCCAAGCCAGGAATCGAATCGGGATCCCAGTGCTGTGAGGCAGCAGTCCTAATCACTTTGCCACCATGCTGTGCATGTTTTCTTCCAAGCCAAACAGCATTGGAACTATATTTTATCACCAAACCTTCTTAGTTGCTGGATCAAAATTCTGGAATTGCTACCTATTAGCACTGTGGGTATACCAATCACATGTGAACTGCAGTAGTTCAAAAAGATAGCTCACCACCATCTTCAGGTTTTGAGCAGAGGGCAAGAGACGCATGGTAACATCATCTGCAGTTTGTTTAACTTGCCAGATAGCAGAATGAAAGAGAGCTTGGTGTTGAAAGGGAGCATATGAAAGATACTGTCTTCTTCAATGTCAAATGTCACAGATTCTGTTGTAGCTGGACCAATGATGTGGAGACCACCCTCCTCCATAGGGCTCAGGAGATGTCAGCATTTGTGTTCCACCTGTTTTGCTCTATTCCCTTCTACTTTGTACCATCTAGTTCACAAGAGAGAGGAAAAAAAGTCAGTGAATGCGTATACCACTGTATTTGGGTGATGTACATCCCATAACTGAAAAGCTGAATGTATGTGTTGGCAGTGGGACTTGGGTGTGAGGCACAGAATGTTGTAAGGGAGTGACCTAAATGTCGGTACGAGTCCCAAGTGCCAAACATCAGTGCTTGGAAAGTGATTGTGGTGTGATCCATTGAGCAGTCTGAGAGGCTGATGGAGTATTAGGTAGGAGATGCTGTAGGAAGCTGCATTCACTGAAATTGACCACATGTGAGGTATTAGACTTTTTGTGGTGTTGATGCCAGGTTCTCAGGGCTACATGCTTAGAGTTGACCTCCCTGACCCCCTGCTCTCAATGTTTTCCAGGGTTTCCTAATCTCCCACAGAAGCAAGGCATCTCATTTTGTCCATCACTGTCACCACGGCTTTCAGCACTGAATTCGTGACCATAGAATCTCTCTTCTGCCCTAATGTTCTATTTACTTGGTTTACAATTTGAGCAATACCATTACAGTTTCCTGTAATTCAGTACTGTTTCCTTTTAAAAAGGACATGCTATTAGGGCATGCTGCTTGATTCCCTCTTGCAATAAAAGGCATATTCCATTTGACTTCCTAATTGCTTGCTGCACCTGCACATTAGCTTTCAGTGATTTATGTAAAGGCACTTCAGTCTCTTTGAAAATCAACACTTCCCAGCCTTTCATCATTTAAGAAATACTCTGCGTTTCTGTTTTACCATTCAAAATGTATAATTTCATATTTTTCCACTTTATATTCCATCTGTCAATTTCTTGCCCTTTGTGAGCCTGTCTAAATATCATTGAAGCCTCTCTACATCCTGCTCGTAGCTTTAAATGAAGAAGCAGCCAGGGGCACAAAAGCCCCATGTTACAATCAGATAAACACGTTGGCACTATGGCATTTGCATGCTACCTACCTGTACTTGATAGGGTATAGCATGGTTGTGAATTTTCACCCTCATGCCCAAAAAATAGCACTGTTCTTATAATTAATTTGAATTTTTCTCAGTATAAAACTTAGGCTTATTATTCAACTGTTTATTTGGACACTGGAATGGTATATAAGTTTGATAATTTTAACTTCCTGCTATCTAGACAGAACTAATCTTGAAATTATTATCAATTTCAGGAGTAGACTAAGTATTGAAATTAAGACCACAATCACATGAAAGCACATGATCTTTCTGCATGGTGGAACAAGCTCAAGGAACCAAAACAGTGAATACTCTCCTGATTTGTATGTTATATGTATAATCTTCCCTAAGTGTGCAAAAGATCAGTTCCATTATTCATGCTGTATGAAATGCTGCTTTGTATGTTTCCATAGTAAAATCAATGTATGATCAAGAGAAAAAGGAAGATTCATATTTTTCATTAAAAATATCTAGGTAACTGATTAAAAATCAGTGATCGACTAGAGTGCACAAAGAAATTCCACAACACAGTTTAAAGTCCAAACAGGTTTATTGGTAGCAAATGCCGCAAGTTTTTGGGACAGCCTGCCCCAAAAGCTTGGGTGTTTGCTACCAATAAACCTGTTTGGATTTTAAACTGGTGTTGTGGGTTTCTTTGTATTTTACCAAGTCCAATGCCAGCATCTCCACATCAAGACTATGGTGCACCATGGTGTGTTTCATCACAAGCCAAAAGTAAATTATGAATGAGATGTTTTTCTTTTGAGTTCTAACTTTTTTCTGTTTGTGATTTTGTTGACTTTTCAGCAGCAACTTTGGTACAAAGTAAAGTTTATTTATTAGTTACAAGTAGGCTTACATTCACACTGCAAAGAAGTTACTGTGAAAATCCCCTAGTTGCCACACTCCAGAGCCTGTTTGGGTACACAGAGGGAGAATTTAGCATGACCAATTCACCTAACCTGCACGTTAGGGTTAGTTGCGGGAAAAACCAGAGCACGCAGACACTGAGAAAGTGTAAACTCCACACAGACACTGATTCAAGCCGAAAATCGACTGTCCCTGGAGCTATGAAGCAACCATGCTAATCACTGTGCCATTGTGCTGCCGCCATGAAAGAAACTATTCAGTGAAAGTGAAGCTGAGTAAATACATGATGTCTACTTTGTAGGGGCGTTCCAGTCTTTCATTCTGTCTGTAACCACATTTATAATGTGTTATGGATACTATCATAACGTGGGTGGCCCGATGGCACAGTGCTTAGCATTGCTGCCTTACAGCGCCAGGAACCCAGGTTCGATTCCCAGCTTGGGTCACTGTCTGTGTGGAATCTGCACATTCTCCCTGTGTTTGCCTGGGTTTCCTCCAGGTTCTCTGGTTTCCTTCCATAGTTCAAAAGAAGTGCATTGGTCATGCTAAATTCTCCCTCAGTGTAAGCAAACAGGCATGCACAGCATTCCTCTTTTTATTGAGGATGAAGGTGCGATTGTTCGCCTAATCATGTTATTACTTAGTTTAGGATGTTATCTCAATGTAAGTGTCCAATAAAGTCATAGATGTTTCATTTCAGGGGGCAGTACTGGCAGCTGTATCAAGCCACAAGTTCAATTCTTTCTATGGAGACCCTCCTGAAGAGCTGCCTGATTTCTCTGAAGACCCAACTTCCTCAGGTAATTTTTTTTCCATTTGGAGAAACCAGATATTAAAGCAGAAACTGTATAACCTTGATTGAGCAAAATGCTGAAGCTCTACAACAAAAATATATTTTATATTTATTAAATCCATGGCCCAAATCCTCATCTCCCAGTCATCAGATGTGGGACTCAAGTTTGGGTATAGTCATCAGAATCCCATGGAGATTCTAGCATGCACATGTAGAAATTGCCTTTGAAGTTTAAAGTTACAATGGGCTGCTTTCTGCTGCCTGCGATCCTGTGAGAATGAGACATTGAACTTCAGATCAGAGATTTGGGTAATATGTGAGTCTTACCTGGCCACCTAGCCTAGAAATATTGCACAGCTTAATATCTGGTCTAATATCCAGTGATTGTCTGGCATACCTTTATGGAGGACCAAAAGTGATACCTTCCACCACCAATCCCCAACCTGAATACCCACCTAATCACCCGTTCGCCCCAGCCATCCATCCACAGTTCCACAAGGAAGTATCCAATGAATGACAGGACACCAGGAAGTTTGTGGAACAAAGGGACTTTGGCTTGTTTACCCACAGATTTCTGAAAGTGGAAGGGCATATTAGTATGGTGATGAGAAAGGTATATGGGACACTTGCCTTTATCAGTCGAAGCTTAGCTACAAAAGCAGGGGAGTCATCTTGGAGTTGCATATAATTTTGCTGAGGCCACAGCCAGAGTACTGTGTGTAGTTCTGGTCACACACAGAAAAGGATGTGATTGCACTGGAAAGGGTGAACAGCAGATTTATTAGGATGCTGCCCGAAATGGAACATTTAAGTTACAGAGAGAGGTTGTGTTAACTTGGTTTGTTTTTGTTGGAAGTCTCTCAACACCAGATTAAAGTTCAACAGCTGTTGGACTTTAACCTGGTGTTGTGAGACTTACCCCAGTCCTACTCCGGCATCTCAACATTTTATTTTTGTTGGAGCACAGAAGACTGGCAACTCAATCAAAGTGTACAAGATTGACAGACATGGACAGAGTGGGTAAGAGTAGCTGTTCCCCTTAGTTGAAGGATTAGTCATGAGGAGATCTAGGTTCAAGGTGAGGGTCATGGTGCTTACGGGGGATGTGAGAAAGAATCTTTTTACTCAGAGGGTGGTGATGGTCTAAAATGCAGCTGCCTGGGAGAGTAGTGGAGGTGGGTTTCCTCACATCCTTAAAAAGGACCTGGATGAGCACTTGTCACATTGTAACATTCGGGGCTATGGGCCAAGTGCTAGCAGATGGGATTAGGCAGGAGTGCTTCTAATGTGTCGGTGCGAACTCAATGGACCAAAAGGCCTCTTCTGCACTGTATGATTCTATGATTCACCCATTTGTTCCAACCATCCATCCACCTCTTTGCCCCATCCACCTGTTTGTTCACGATCCTCCTACACAAACCCCCTCCAGCTCTACTCTCTCACTCCTACACTTCCCCCTTACCTCACCCACAATTTGCTTTTACTTTAGCAAATAAAAGGTGCAAATTTTCAAACTTGTTGCCCTCATTTGAATTTGTATCTACAAACGTAAGTATTCATTTCATACAAACTCTTGCCTGTGGTTAGAACTCTGCATCAAGCAATCTATAATTAGATAGTGATCATTACTTTACTTCCTGAGCAGATAGAATTTAGTTTTGTGCAGTAGTGCACTAAGTTTAGTTTGAGTGCCAGTTTGTATTCATTGCTCTTTATTTTATGATCAATATAAAGCATACTTGATGGTATAACTAATGTTTACCTCTAATGGTAAATTTCAGTGCATGTCGGCTTCTGAAATATGTTGAAATAATTTGAGATGTTGTAAGAAAATGTTGTAAAAGTTTGCAGTGAATGCTTTAGTACTTACGGAAGTGTGCTCATTATACCGTTTGGCTTGACCATCCCCAAATTACACTTGTATTTCCTTTATATCTGATCCGTTCAATGACAAAGTCCTTGCTGAAAAATTGGTGTTGATATAGTCTCTTAATTGTAACTGTTGAAATGTCCTGCTGTGAAATTGTAATGTAACAGTTACACTATTATGATGGCAAAAGAAATGTAGATGAGTATATGATTTAATTTGATTAGTCCTGAAGTCTTAACCACTAACTTCTTGTTTAATTCTTTATATCATTCAAAGTACCATATCTGATTTGATCAGTGAATTTACTGTCAGTGATACCAGTCTTGAAATCAAGATAGATATTTAGTGTTGCACAATCTATTTTTCACCAGCACTGTGGTAACATTTGAGCACTGGTATGGACGTTCACGAATACTTGCTGTTTTGTGAATAATGCATTTAATTAAGACTCACCTGAAACCCAGGATTTAAATCTGAAAGTTAAAAAAATGGCATTTTTTTAGTGAATTAGGTGATTGCCTTTTGTTTTGTTTTTATGGGGAAATGATGGAGTTAATTTTATACTTAACACGACTAGAGTTATGTTCAAACAAAATTGTTCTAAAGCAATGTTGTCTAATCAAAGTTTCTGAATGGCTACAAATGAAACTGCAGTGATACCATTTTACACATGCATTAATTTTAATTTTAGTGAACTTGCCTTCACTTACTCAAACAGTGCATGTAAATGTATTGCACATATGTATTTATTTAATAACTAGCTGCCATCATTTCATAATCAAGGAGGTAAGGTACTTACAATTTTTTTTAAAAAATATACCCTGCTTTTAATCTTAATTTTACTGGCAAATGGGGTACATGTGTACACTGTGGCTATATTATATTAAAGTTTCATACCCAAAAGTGCTGTCTATTATTTTTAATTTACTTCGGTAATCTGAAAGGTAATTATCTGTTTTCAGATTCCCAATTGATCGTATGTGACTAGTGGTACCGTATTAAGCAACACAGAGTTGAAACGTTCACTGATTGACCAGTAGCGGCTTCAACTTTGAAATAATTCCCAAAAAAAACATCAATGGCTTTCTTTTCAGTTCCAAATGGATTAGAGAACCTTCTAGTGTGATGACTTTTGAAAAACTCTTAATGTTTGTTATTTATCCAAATGCTGCCCACTTACTAGGACTGCTAGCTGCAGAAAGTAGGTATCTACTTGATTCTCTATTTAAGGCATCTCATGCTACATAAACTGTGTGCCTTTTTTTTGTATGTGTAAATTTCACTGTCTCTCCTTTCACAGGCATGGTACAGAGGAGCTAGTATTTGAATTTCATGCTGTCTTCATGCTGTTAATTCCTCACGTACAAATCAATGTGCTTCACAGGTTTTCTGGGCACTGCTTGTTAAAATCAGGATGGTTGTAAATGTTAATAATTGATTTAAAATAATGTAAATGCCAAGAATCAGGAATGTTTGACCTAAACCTCATGCAGTTTTTTCTGCAGATAATTAGTTGGTCTGATTTGCTTTGATACAGGGCCATTGTTAAGGTAGCAAATTTATTACTTGACCAACTAAAATGTATTCACTAAAATGTATAATTTGGACAGAGCTAAGGATGAGATGTTATTGTTTAAATTAACTTGAACACAATAAGCCACAAATTCATCATGAGATCCTGAATGCATAAGTGTTGAGAGTCACAGCATTTCTAAGATATGTGTTAATGGTTATGGTTGTTAATACTGAGAAATGAAAAGTTCAAATTTTTGGGTCCCTGTCAGCATCAGGCATTCCCAGGCAAGTTTTGCACAGTTAGATGCACACGTTTATGAATTTTACATTTCAGCCAAAGACTCCTTGCAGATAAACTATTTTAAGGAAAAACAGGATGCGAAGTTTTTCATCTGTTGTAAATTTTTCAATGTATGCATGTCCTGCAATGATAGCTTGACAGAACAATGCAATTGATTGTTGCAAAGCTGCCAGAAGCTTGCTCATGCAATAGTACACCAGCATTAAACACACTCTGGAGAGAAATAGATTCTTGCAATGATCTGTTTTGGATCAAATAAAGTACTTTTGTATTATAAAAACTGCTGATATTAGGCTAAATGGTTAAGTCTCGAGTAAAAGAAAGGTGAACATCGATAATTTGCATTTAAATAGCGCATTTAATGTTCAAAACCCTCCTAGAATCTAATCAAACAAAAAAACGAACCTTGAGAAAAAGGAGCAGATGGCAGGAATGATGAACAAAAGCTTGATCAGAGTGGATTCTAAGAGAGGAGAGTGGATTGATATTGGAAAGGGATTCCAGAATTTGGAGCCTAGAGGATGGGAGGACACAGTTATCAGTGTCAGTGTGAATAAAGGCCAAGCACTAGAGGCAAGAATTAGAGGAACAGAAAGCTTGCAGGGTAGGACACTGTAGAGACAGAGGAAGTTACTGAAGTAGGGAATGGAAAGGACGTGAAACAATTTAAACAGGAATAAGAATTTTTAGCTTAAGTTGTCGGGGTCTAGTAGACAATGTAGGTTCACAAGAACAAGGGTGAAGGCTGAGCAGGACATTTATGGAATAGGATACCGGCAGAAAGCTTTTAGGTAAACTTGAGTTAAAGGAAAATGGACAATCCAAGCCACGTCGAAGACCATTACAATAATTGAGTCTGGAGATGACAAACGAATGATTGAGAGTTCAAGTGGAAAGTATGTGGAACAGACAGTCTTTCTAAAAACTATATGGAATGAGAGTATGGTTGAGCAGGAGAAAATGACTGTGGAACAGAATAGAATCAGTGATTGTGTGGAGTTGTGGAAGAAACCAAAGACAGATTTCTTTCTGATGTTTAATGGAGAAGATTGAAAACTTATTGGGAAAGCAGTCTGATAACACAGGCAGAATGGAGAGACTCAGAAAAAGGTAGAAAGGTAAAACTGTCACATATGGAAGTTTGACTTCATCTTCACAAATGTTGTTTCAGGTATGAACAGATATTTTGTGCCGGTGATACAATAACATGCCAAAAATTAGTGACAAAAAGGCTATGGCAGGTGAGGATCTAGAAACTGTCATTATCATGAAAGAGGTAGTATTAGGCAGGCTAATGGGGATAAAGGTAAACAAGTTTCCTGGCCCTGATGGAATGCATCCATGTTACTAAGAGAAATGGCAGTGGAAATAGCAAATGCACTAGCGGTAATTTACCAAAATTCACTGGATTCTGAGGTGATTCTTGCAAATTAGAAAACAGCAAATGTCACGCCATTGTTTAGAAAAGGAGGTAGACAAAAGCTAGGTAACTATAGGCCAGTTAGCTTAATTTCTGTAGTAGGGAAAATGCTTGAATCTATCATCAAGGAAGAAATAGCGGGACATCTGGTTAAAAAAATTGTCCCATTGGGAAGGCGCAGCATGGGTTCATGAAGAACAGGTCATATTTGACTAATTTGATAGAATTCTTTGAAAACATTATGTGCGCAGTGGACAGTGGGGAACCTATGGATATGGTGTATCTAGATTTCCAGAAGGCATTTGACAAGGTACTGCACCAAAGGCTGCTGCGTAAGACAGTGTTACGGATAATGTATTGGTACGGATAGAAGATTGGTTAACTGTCGGAAAGTAAAGAGTTGGGGTAAATGGGTGTTTTTCTGGTTGGTGATCAGTGCTTAGTGGTGTGCCTCAGGGATCAGTGTTGGAACTGCAATTGTTTACGATTTACATAGATGATTTGGAGTTGGGGACCAAGGGTAATGTGTCAAAATTTGCAGATGACACTAAGGCGAATGGCAGAGCAAAGCGTGCAGAGGGCGCTGAAGATCTGCAAAGGGATATAGATAGTCTAAGTGAGTGGGCAAGGGTCTGGCAGATGGAGTACAATATTGCTAAGAATGAAATCATCCATTTTGGCATCAATAACAGCAAAATAGATTGTTATTTAAATGGTGAAAAATTGCAGCATGCTGCTGTGCAGAAGGGCCTGGAAGACCTTGTGCATGAATCATAAAAAGTTGGTATGCAGGTGCAACAAGTAATTAAGAAGGCAAATGGAATTTTGTCCCTCACTGATGATACATCATGATCAGCGAGGGACAAAATTCCATTTCACTGGTAGAGGGATGGAGTTTAAAAACAGTGAGGTTATGTTTCAGCTATATAAGATGCTGAAGAAGCCACACC
The DNA here is from genome assembly GCA_024679065.1 of Sphyrna mokarran. Taxonomy (NCBI): domain Eukaryota; kingdom Metazoa; phylum Chordata; class Chondrichthyes; order Carcharhiniformes; family Carcharhinidae; genus Sphyrna; species Sphyrna mokarran. The sequence goes on from JAGIQG010000013.1 coordinate 39,437,927, forward strand.
TGGAGTATTGTGTACAGTTTTGGTCTCCTTGAGAAAAGATATACTGGCACTGGTACTGGAGGGGGTACAGAGGAGATTCACTAGGTCGATTCCGGAATTGAGGGGGTTGGCTTATGAGGAGAAACAGCATAGACTCATTAGACTCATCTGGGCGGTACGGTAGCACAGTGGTTAGCACTGCTGCTTCACAGTTCCAAGGACTAGGTTCGAATCCTGACTTGGATTACTGTCTGTGTGGAGTTTTGCACATTCTCCCTGTGTCTGTGTGGATTTCCTCCAGGTGCTCCAGTTTCTACCCATAGTTGAAAGATGTGTGGGCTAGGTTGATTGGCCATTCTAAATTGCCTTTAGTCCTGGGATGCATGGGTTAGACAGATTAGTGGCTAAATAGGTGAGGATATGGGGATAGGGCCTGGATGGAATTGTGGTTGGTGCAGACACGATGGGCCAGTGGTCTCTTCCTGCACTGTAGGATTCTATGATTTTCTATGAATTCAGAAGAATGTGGGAGGCCTTATAAAAACATATAAAGTTATGAAGGGAATGGCTAAAATGGAAGCAGGAAAGTTTTTTCCACTTGCGTGTGAAGCTAGAACTAAGGGGCATAGCCTCAAAATAAGGGGGAGCAGATTTAGGACTAAGTTGAAGAGGAATTTCTTCATACAAAGGGTTGTCAATCTGTGAAATTCCCTGCCCAGTGAAGCAGTTGAGACTACCTCATTGAATGTTTTTAGGGCAAGGATAGGTAAATCTTTGAACAGTAAAGGAATTAAGGGCTCTGGTGAGCGGGCAGGCAAGTGGAACTGAATCCACAAAAAGATCAGCTGTGATCTTTTTGAATGGCAGGGCAGGCTTGAGAGGCCAAATGATTTACTCCTGCTCCTAGTTATTATGTTACATGAAATAGGAATAGAAGTAAGCCATTTGGTCTCTAAGCTTGCCCCACCATTCAATAAGATCATGGCTAGTCTGCTTGTGTTTTGAAATTTACATTCCCATCTAACCCTGATAATCTTTGGTTCCCTTTATTAATAAGAATCTATCTACCTCCATCTCAAAAATATTCAATGACTCCCACCTCTTACTGTCTTGAGGCAAAGTATTCCAAAATCACATAGCCCTCAGAAAAATTTTTCCTCACCCCTGTTCTAAAAGAGTGATTGCTAATTTTAAAATTGTGTTCCCTAGTTCTGGACTCACCCACAAGAGGAAACATCTTTTTCACAACACCTTTTCAAAATTATTCAAGATCTTGTTTGCCTCAATCTGGTCATCTCTCATTCTTTTAAACTCCAGTGGATACAAGCCCGGTCTGTCCACCTTCCTTCCTAAGGTAACCTGCTCATTTCAGGTATCAATCAAGTAAACCACCTACTGTTGACAAAAAGTATCACTCAAAAGGGCAAATTTTGGGGGGTACAACAGCCTAGTGGTGCTGGAGCAGGATCAAGTTCAATTCCTGAAGATGCCCTGTCTGTAGTAAGTATGGTAAAAGTGGAACCAACTGGGACCAATCCCATTGAGCTGAGCAGTGGAGGTGAATGGTTTGGTTGATTATATGTAAACTTAAGAGATCAAGGAGATGTTTCACTATTGTCCCAGTTTCAGCAATGGAGAGTTTTTTGGTTGTTTCATCACTGTGGCAGAAATGTAAACCTGATTAGAGAGATTCAAACAGAAAAAATAAGCACAGACTTCAAAACATTGAAGCAGAAAGAGAAGCAGTGAGGGATGATGATGGGGGGTTTGAAAGTGAGCAAGATATAGGCATTTACAAGCTAACTTAGCACAGGTGAAGGAAGTTGGATGACTGGGAGTTTAGTAAGAGGAGAATGAGGTGTTGGGACCTAAGGTGGATTTTATAGTGAGATGAGCGCCAAGTTGGCACAATTGGAACTGAGAGAAACAAATTCTAGTTTAGGAGTAGGTCTAGAAAAGGTTTGACTTGTTGAGAGGGATTAGTCCAACGAGCTATGGTGGTGAATCATTAAACCAGTTGTGTGCCAGATACAATCAAGTTTGCATTCCTTCGAATTGATGGAGAATAGGAACTATGCTAGAATAATAAAATGATACTGCACACATGGATGCAATTTGGCCCATCATGCTTGTACTGGATCTTGAGTAAAGGTACCCAATTTGTCCTACTCCTTAGTCCAATACATTTTCCTTTCAAGTATTTATTCAATTCCCTGTTTCCACACATTCAGTAAGAAGCCTGACAACACCAGATTTAAGTCCAACCAATTTATTTGATAGTTAACTCACAAGCTTTGGGGGTTTCCCTTCATCAAGATTCACCTGACGAAGGGCAAACTCCCAAAGCTTGTGAGTTTACTATCAAATAAATTGGTTGGACTTGAACCTGGTGTTGTCAGGCTTCTTACTGTGTTTACCCTGGCATCCAACGCTGGCATCTCCACATCATGTCTACTCATTCAGGCAGTACATTCCAGATTACAGTTTTTTTTGTTTTCTCATATCATCTTTGTCAATCCGTTTAATTCTGAATCTTCTGCTTTGTAATCCTCTGCCACTGGGAGCAATTTCTTCTTTGCTCCATCAAGCTCCTTTGATTTTGAACACCTCTGTAAAGTCTCGTCTCATTTCCTGCTGTAAGGAGAACAATCACAGCTTCTCCAGTCTTTTCGCAGAACTGAGGTCCTTCGTTCCTGGCTGTATTCCATTAAATCTCTGCCGCATCTTCTGTAAGACTTTCACGTGGTCCCTAAAATATGGTCCCCAGAATTCAATGTGCTAATCTAGCTGAGCCCAATTAGTATAAAAATTTAGTGTAACTTACTTGCTTTTATTCTCTATTCTTATATTAGTAAAGCTTTCTTAACAGCCTTCTCAACTTCTGATGCCGTACTCTTCCCCAACACCTGCCCAAGCCCAATCTCTCTGTTCTTACACTCCTGTCTCTGAGGGAGCTGTGGTCCAGTTGAGGGAAATATCCATACCGAGGGAGGAAGTGTTAGAGCTTCTGGTAGCATTAAAACTGATAAATCTCCGGGTCCTGATGGCATTTATCCCAGGCTGCTTAGGGAGGTGCGAGGTGAAATTGTTGGGCCTCTGACGCAAATCTTTGTCTCTTGTTTGGACACAGGTGAAGTCCCAGAGGACTGGAGAATAACTAATGTTGTACTGTTGTTTAAAAAAGGTAGTAGGGATAGGCTGGTGAGTTTGACGTCAGTGGTAGGGAAGCTGTTGGAGGGGATTCTTAGAATGCATAGGCACTTAGAGCGTTGCAATCTGATTAGGGATACGTAGCATGGCTTTGTAAAGCGGAGATCGTGCCTTACGAATCTGGTAGAATTTTTTGAGGAGGTGAAGAAAACGGACGATGAAGAGCGAACCGTTGATGTCGTCTGTATGGATTTCAGTAAGACATTTGACAAAGTCCCTCATGGGAGGTGAGTTGAAAAGGTCAAGGCTCATGGGATGCAAGGACAGGTAGCTAGATGGATAAGTAACTGGCTTAGTAATAGGAGACAGAGAGTAATAGTGGAAGGATGTTTCTCCAGCTGGAGGTCGGTCACTAGTGGTGTGCTGCAGGGCTCGGTACTGGGATCTCTTCTATTTGTTATATATGTAAATGACTTGGAAGAGGGAGTGAGTGGAGTGATCAGCAAGTTTACAGATGATACAAAGATGGCTGGATTTGCAGATAGTGAGGAGTATTGTCAGGCGATGCAGCAGAACATAGGCTGGTAACTTGGACAGATAGATGGCAGATGGAATTCAATCCTGATAAATGCGAGGTAATGCATTTCGGGAAAAAGAAGTAGGGGGGGAGGTATATGATAAAGGGTAGACCTATTAAGAGTATAGAAACGCAGAGGGACCTGGGGGTGCAGGTGCACAAGTCTCTGAAGGTGGCAGAGCAGGTGGAAAAGGTTGTGAAGAAAGCATATGGTATGCTAGCCTTTATAGGAAGAGGTATAGAGTACAAGAGCTGGCCTTTAATGTTGCAGTTGTATGAAACGTTGGTTAGACCTCATTGGAATACTGCGTCCAGTTCTGATCGCCTTACTACCGGAAGGACGTGGATTCTCTGGAGAGAGCGCAGAGGAGGTTTACCAGGATGCTGCTTGGTATGGAAGGTCTGAGTTACGAGGAGAAGTTAGGCAAATTTGGGCTGCTTTCCTTAGAAAGACATAGACTTAGAGGGGATCTAATAGAGGTGTACAAGATTATGAAGGGTATAGATAGAACAAACAGGGTTAAGCTTTTTCGTAGGATGGACTCGAATAGCATGAGGGGTCACAGGCTTAGGCTGAGGAGGGTAAGGTATAATTTGGATGCTAGAGGGAGTTTTTTCACACAGGGTGGTGGGGGTATGGAATGCACTGCCAAGTAAAGTGGTGGAGGCAGGTACTCTGGAGTTATTTAAAAGGTACTTAGATGGGCAGATGAACAGAATGGGAATGGAGGGGTATAGAAAACTGATTTAAAATAGGGATCATGAGCCTTGGGAGTCCCTGAGAAATGTATCGATAGATGATATTCATGTACTTGTTTTTAACCTACAGGTGCTTTGGTCCACCTTGTTGTCTAACAAGGGGCATACAGCGATGGGTTGTGAGAGGACTACTCTTGGATTTTTCGAGAGTATCCTAGTGCTTCACGTCGTTGGTGTACGCTTGACCTGGACCGTTTGATGGGCAACACAACAGCTTAGTGACTATCGCTGTGCTGTGCAGATGCATAGATTTAGGCCTATGTCCGTGGGAGTTTGCGCATTCTCCCCATGCTTGCGTGGGTTTTCTCTGGGTGCTCCGGTTTCCTCCCACATCCCAAAGATGTGCTTTTAGGCTAATTGGCAGAACAAATTCTCCCTAAATTGTCTCAAATTTGGTTTCAATCCATAGATCTATAAACATAAACAGGGATCACGGGTAGAGGTGGGAACATCAGGATGGCGGCGTGGGCTCGTTGGGCCGAAGGACCTGTTTCCCATGCTGTTTTGTTCTTTGTTCTTTGTACTCCCTTCAAAACCAATTTAGTTTATATTGGTCCAGATCTAGGGTTTTAAACTAATTAGTGGGGGGGAGGGGTGCAGGGTTAGAGGAAATTACAAAACCTAAAGTAAAGGAAAGGGTACATGTGTAGGTTAATGTTGAGGATGTTCCATTAATTAAAGGAGTAGGGGGCACGAGAGAACTTAGTAGCGTTTCTACAAATAAGATCCAGATAAAGGCTGGCATAAAGACACTTTACATGAATGAACAAAGTATTTGAATCAAAGTGAATGAGCTGTTGGCACAAATCAGCACAAATGGGTATTATCTACTGGCCATTATGGAAACATGGTTGCAGGGTGATTGGGTCTGGGAACTGAATATCCAGGAGTATCAGACATTTAGGAAGGATAGACAGGAGGGGAAAGGAGGTGGGGTAGCTCTGTTAATAAAGGATAATATCAGGGCAATAGTAAGAGAAGATATAGGGTCCAAAGAGCAAAACGTGGAATCGTTGTGGGTGAAGATAAGAAATAGTAAGGGGAGAAAGTCGCTGGTGGGTGTGGTCTACAGGCCTCCAAATAATAATTTTGAATGAGGTGAGCTATAAACAAGCAAATAATTGATGCATGCAAAAACGGAACAGCGATAATTATGGGGGATTTTAATCTGCATATTGACTCAAGTTGGATGCAGTGGGCTTGAGGAGGAGTTCTTGGAATGCTGTCAGGATAGTTTCCTTGAACAGTATGTAATAGAACCTATGAGGGAGCGAGTTATCTTAGATCTGGTACTGTGTAACGACACAGGTAGAATTAGGGATCTTCTTGTGAGGGATCCTCTTGGGACGAGTCACCATAGTATGGTTGAATTTCTGATGCAGATGGAGGGTGAGAAAGTAGGGTCCCAAACCATTGTCCTCTGCTTGAACAGAGGGGAGTATGATAAGATGAGGGCGGAATTGGCTAATGTAGATTGAGGTTGCAGATTGGTTGGTAGGACAGGTGAGGAACAGTGAAGGATTTTTAAGGAGATCTTTTTCAGTACTCAGCAGAAATATATTCTGATGGTAAAGAAGGACTGTAAGAAAAGGGATAACAGCCGTGATTATCGAAGGAAATAAAGGAGAGTATTAAAACCCAATGCGTACAGAGTGGCTAAAAATAATGGGGAATTAGAAGATTGGGAAAGATTTTTAAAAAACAACATAGGATGACCAAGAAAGGAAAGATAGACTATGAAGCTAAACTCGCTCTAAATGTAAAAAATGATAGTAAAGGTTTTTACAAATATATAAAGATGAAGAGACTGGCTAGAGTAAATGTTGGACCTTTGGAGGACGAGATGGGGGATTTAACGGTTGGTAGCGAGGAAATGGCTGAGATTTTAAATTTTTTTTGTGTCAGTCTTCACAGTGGAGGACACAAATAGCTTATCAAATACTAAAGATAGAGGGATAGTAGAAGATGAGATCCTTAATACAATTACTGTTATTAGAGAGGTGGTGCTTGGTAGACTAACGGGACTGAAGGTAGACAAGTCCCTGGGACCAGATGGAATGGATCCCAGGGTTCTGAAAGAAATGGCAGAAGTAATAGCGGATGTCTTAGTAATTATTTAACAAAATTTGCTGAACTCTGGGGAAGTGCCAGAGGATTGGAAAACAGCTAATGTTATGCTGCTGTTTGAAAAAGGTAGCAGACAAAAGGCAGGGAATTATAGGCTGGTTAGCTTAACATCCGTAGTTGGGAAAATGTTAGAATCCATTATCAAAGAATAAATAGCAGGACACCTAGAAAAGAACGGTTTGATCAAGCAGAAGCAGCACAGATTCGTGAAGGGGAAGTCATGTTTAACAAATTTCCTGGATTTCTATGAAGATGTGACTAGTGCAGTAGACAGAGGGGAACTGGTGGATGTGGTGTTTTTAGATTTCCAGAAGGTGCCTCACAAAAGGTTGCTGCAGAAGGTTAAGGTACACGGAGTTGGGGGTAAAGTGTTAGCGTGGATTGAGGCTTGATTGTCTAACAGGAAGCCGAGAGTTGGAATCAGTGGATGCTTTTCTGGTTGGTGACTAGTGGAGTGCCGCACTAGTGCGGATCGCTGCTGGGTCTCAACTATTTACGATTTAATAGACGATCTGGAGGAGGGGGCTGAGTGTAGGGTAATAAAATTTACTGATGACACGAAGATGAGTGGAAAAGCGAATTGCGTGGAGGGCGTGGAAAGACTGCAGAGAGGGCTGAATGAGTGGGCAAGGACTTGGCAGATGGAGTGTAACATTAGCAAATGTGAGGTTATTCACTTTGTTATAAATAATAGTATTATTTAAAGGGTGAAAAGCTGCAGCATGCTACTGTGCAGAGGGACCTGTGAGTCCTTGTGCACGAATCGCAAAATCTCAGTCTGCATCTGCAACAGGTGATCAAGAAGGCAAATAGAATGTTGGTCTTTATAGCGAGAGGGATAGAATATAAAAGCAGGGAGGTCTTGCTGCAACAGTACAAGGCACTGGTGAGACTGCAACTGGAGTACTATGTGCAGTTTTCGTCCCCTTATTTGCAAAAGGATATATTGGCTTTGGAGGGAGTACAGAGAAGGTACATTAGGCTGATACCGGGGTTGACGGGGTTAGCTTATGAGGGCAGATTGAATAGACTGGTCCTGTACTCATTAGAGTTTAGAAGGCTGAGGGGGGGATCTTATAGAGACTTACAAGATAATGAAGGGGCTAGATATGGTAGAGGTAGAGAGATTCTTTCCGCTAAGAAAGGAAAACAGAACGAGAGGACACAGCCTCAAAATAGGGTGGAGGGGCGCAGTTTAGAACAGAGTTGGGGAGGAACTTCTTCACTCAAAGGCTGGTGGAGGCTACCTCATTCAATATATTTAAATCACGGATAGATAGACAAGGGAATTAAGGGTTATGGAGAGAAAGTGGGAAAGTGGAACTGATCCACTTCAGATCAGCCATGATCTTATTGAATGGCAGGGCAGGCCCGAAGGGCTAGGTGGCTTACTCCTGCTCCTATTTCTTATGTTCTTATGTTCCAGTCTCCAGATTCTTGGAGACCAGACATACAGCCCAAGGTGCATATCAAGATCTCACATAAATCCTGGCATGCCAACTTCTGAGGGAATTACCTGGGAAGTCCTCCTGCTCCAGGACCCTCTGCAAAAGTCCCTGAATTTGGACAGTTCCATGACCTTTAACTGGATAATTACGCAGGAAGTGTTAGCCTGAGAAAATCTAGTCTAACCCCTGGATAACTAGAGAACAGACAAATTGTATCTCTTCCTCCTTACCAAAATGTACTGTCTCTCACTTCTCCACATCAAATTTCATCATCCACATGTGTGTCCATTTTACCAGTTTATGTCTTCCTAAAGGTTGTTGCCATCCCTGTCATTGTTTATTCCATTTCAGAATTTTGTTCCCTCTGCATACGCAAGTCAAGGCAATTAATGTGTCAAAAAGAGCAACTGTACTAATACCAATCCTTGGTGACATCACTGTACCTTTTCTTCCAAATGATCATTTGTGTCACAATTCTGCTTCCTGTCCCTTGACCAACTTAGTTTTCACACTGCTACTGTCCCTTTTAATCCAATTGGTTTTGATTTTGCTAGCAAGTTTAGGGGGATCAGCTGGGATGAGAGTATGTATTGGTTTTGCTGGAGACAAGGACATAAAACTTTGGCACGAGGGAATTCAGCATATTACCAGCATTTCTGCATTTTTCAATACTTAGTATTGAGGACCATTTTCTATTCATTTAATTTCATTAAATACAGACAGAAACATCAGTTGTAACAACCATAGAATTTCAAAAGTTCATGTTACGTAATCCGACAATTGTACTCAAGTAAACCATTATACTGCTCCAATATGATTATAGGATTCTTTATTATTTAGTTCACAATTCACAATAAACCTTCAGGCGCATCAAAATCCATGTTCTAGCAGAATTGCAGCATGCAGTGGTTTAACTCAAAACATTTATACCAAGCCTACCTTTTAATATTTTTTCAATCAGGCACTTCGGGCATTGCTGGCAACGCCATGATTAAATGGCCATCCATAATTGTCCTTGAAAATGCACTGGTGAGCCATTTTCTTGGACCACTGTGATTCTTGTGATGCGAGTCCACCCATAGTGTTATTAGGGAGAAAGTTCCAACATTCTGACAAATGATAATAAAAGAATGGCAATGCATTTCCAAGTCAAGATGATGTATAGCCTGCCAGGAAACTTGAGTGTTGGTAATCCCGTACGTCTTACTGCTTTCTAAGTAGTGGAGCTCATGGATTTGGCAGGAGCCCTTGCAAGTTATTGCAGCATAACTGATACCGCTGTGTCTCAGCACATTGGTGGAGGAGTGAACGTTCAAGGTGGTGTATAGGGTGCTAATCATGCAATTGTTTTGTTCTGGATTGTGATAAACTTTTTGCCTGTTGTTAAGTTGTTTTAACACAGGCAACTAAAGAGTATTCCTTGACATATCTTCCTTGTGCCTTGTGGGTAGGACACAGGTTTTTGGGAAATGGAAGGTGAGTTGCTTGTCTCAGAATTCCTAACTTCTGACCTGTTATTATAGTCACAGTATTTATTTGGCTGATCCAGTTAAGTTTCTGCTCGATGATATTCTCCCAGGATATTATCGTGGAGATTCAGTGATGATTGTGCATTGTCTAACAAGGAGCATACATGCGATGGGTCGTGAGAGGGCTGCTCTCGGATTTTTTTTTCAAGAGTATCCTAGTGCTTCACGTCGTTAGTGTACGCTTGACCTGGACCATTTGATGGGCAACACGACAGTTCAGTGACTTTCGCTGTGCTGTGCAGATACATGGATTTGGGCCTGTGTCTGTGGGAGTTTGCGCATTCTCCCCGTGCTTGCGTGGGTTTTCTCCGGGTGCTCCGGTTTCCTCCCACATCCCAAAGATGTGCTCTTAGGCTAATTGGCAAAACAAATTCTCCCTAAATTGTCTCAAATTTGGTTTTTAATCCATAGATCTATAAACATAGACAGGGATCACGGGTAGAGGTGGGAACATCGGGCTGGAGGCACGAGCTCGTTGGGCCGAAGGGCTTGTTTCCCGTGCTGTTTTTTGTTCTTTGTATGCCAAGAGGAGATGGATTTTTTTTTATTGGAGATAGTCATTGCCTAGTACATACATGGCATACATTTATTAGACAGCCAAAGCCTGAATGCTGTCTTGGTTGTGCAGTTGCAGACACAGATTGCTTCAACTCCCGAGGAGTTACGGATGGAACCAAACACTTTGTAATCAGCAATGAACATACCCACCTCTGACCTTGTGATGGAGGGATGACCATTGATGAAGCAGATGGAGCTAGTTGCATCTAGGATAATGTCCTATAGTGAAGTCCTGAGATAGAGGTATTAGTTTCCAACAACGATAATCATTTTCCTTTGACCCTAATCCCACCTGATTCCTATTCACTTCAGTTTTTTTCAGGATCCTTGGTGTCAAACTCAGTCAAATGCTGCCTCTTGATTTCAGCCTCATGAATTCAGTTATTTTGTCCATGTTTGGACCAAAGCTGTAATAAGGTTTGGAGCCAAGGGCCCTGGTAGAATCTAACTGAGCATTGATGAGTAGGTGAGTGCTGACAAAGAACAAAGTGCTGAAAAAGCTGAGTGTGTCTGGCAGCATCTGTGAAGAGAGCAACGCAATTAATGTTTTGAGTCCAATGCAACATAACTCTTCAGAGAAGAATTGAGTTGAACTCTGAAGAAGAGTCATATGGACTCGCAGCATTAACACTTTCCCTCTCTCTCCGCAGGTGCTGCCAGACCTGCTGAGTCTTTCCTTCTTTTTCCATTTTTATTTCTGATTTCTAGCATCTGCAGTGTTTTGTTTTACTTACTGATAACACTCTTTATTTTACTGATGATTGAGAGTAGGCAATAATAGCTGGATTGGATTTGTCCTACTTTTTATGGACAAGTGACATTTAGTTGGTTTTCTTCATTTTTGTGGAGTGCCAGTGTTGTAACTGGCATGGAACAGCTTGATTAAAGTCCCAGTTGGTTCTGGAGCCACAAGTTTTCAATATTACAGCTGAGATATTGCCAGGAGGTAGCCTTCACTGTATCCAGTATTTTCTGCTGTTTATTGATATCACATGGAATCAATCCAGTTATCTGAAAATTGGAATCACTAGTACCAAAGACCTCAAGAAAAAGCTGAATTAGATCATCCACTCAGAGCTTCTTATGGAAGATGGTTGCAAATGTTTCAGCCTTGTTTTTGTGCTTGATGTGTTAGCACCCCATTATTGAGAATGAAGATATTTCTAGAGCTTCTTTCTTCAGTTAAGTACTCAATTATCCACAAAGGCTCATGATTAGATGTGGCAAGACTGCAGAGCTTTGATCTGATCTCCTGGCTATGGGATCATTTAGCTCTGTCAATTGCATACGATTTTTTTGATTTGATTTATTATAGTCACGTATTAGTGTACAGTGAAAAGTATTCTTCTTACATACTATACAAACAAAGCATGAACAAACTGTTCATAGAGAAGGAAAGGAGAGAATGTAGTGATACAGCCGTAGCTAGGATATGGAAAAAGATCAACTTAGTATGAGGTATGTCCATTCAAAAGTCTGGCTGCAGGGGAGAAGTTGTTTTTGAGACAGTTAGTATGTGATCTCAAACTTTTGCATTTTTTCCCTGATGGAGGAAGATGGAAGACAGTGTCTGGGGTGCATAGGAACCTTGAGTATGCTGGTGAGAAGTATAGACAATGTCAGTGGATGGGAGGCTGGTTTGAGTGTTGGAATGGGCTTCATTCACGACCCTTTATAATTTCCTGTGGTCTTGGACAGAGCAGGAGCCATACCAAGCTGTGATACAACCAGCAAGAATGCTTTCTATGGTGCATCTGTAGAAGTTGGTGAGGTTGTAGCGGACATGCCGGTTTTCCTTAATCTCTTGAGAAAGTAGGGGTGTTGGTGGGCTTTCTTAATTATAGTGTCAACATAGAGGGACCAGGACAGGTTGTTTGTGTTTTGGAACCTAAAAACTTGAAGTTGTTGATAATTTCTACTTCGTCCTCATTGATGTAGACAGAGGCATGCCCTCCACTATGCTTCTGGAAGTCGACTATCTCCTTTATTATGTTGATATTGAGGAAGAGGTTATTGTTGTTGAACCACCTCATTTGATTCTCTATCTCTTTCCTACATTGTGTCTCATCATTGTTTGAGATCCAACCCACAACAGTGGTGTCATTAGCAAACTTGAAAATCGAACTGGAGGACAAAGGTATGTAAGGATTATAGTAAGGGGCTGAGGAGACAGCTTTGGGGGGCATTGGTGTTGAGACTGATTGTGGAGAAAGTATTGTTGCCTGTACTTCCTAATCCACAGACCACAGTCAGTAAGTCTAGGATCTAATTGTAGAGGGAGGAGCTGAGTCTAGGCCATGAAGTTTGGAGAGGAGTCTTATAGGAATAATGGTGTTAAAGGCTGAGCTATAGTCTATGAACAGGAATCTGACATAGTGTCTTTGTTACCTAGGTGTTTCAGGGTTGAGTATAGGATCAGCGAGATGGCATCTGCTGTGGACCTATGTGCCGATAAGCAAACTGGAATGGATCCAATCAGTCTCGAAGGCAGGAATTGATTTTTGCTATTTGGCGTATGTGTGATCCTGTGATGTATCTTCAGTAGGTTGACATTTTGTTTTTGGCATGCCTGCTGTTACTCTTAATAAACTCTCTTACTCATATAGACATTCTGAAGAGAAATGTGGCAAAGAATTAGTGATTCTTGATCTGCTGGATGATTTCAAGAGGTGTTATAGGATGTATGAATTTCAGTAGGTCTCATAAAGAGGTTCTGACCCTTAACATAGTTTAACAGCAAGAATAATTAACTGTTCATAACTAACATCTTATATATGTACAAAGCTAAGGACTGTCTCCATGCATTTCTCTATATGCATTTCTGCTCTGTAGACATGGGCCGTGTGTTTTTTTCAATCTGACAATGCGGCCGGTACTGTATCCAAGCCCACAGCCCTTTAATGCTTGATTTTTATTCAACATTTGTGGGTATGGTGTTTGGACAGAAAAGACAAAGGGAAAATCATCGAGAGAAAGAGCGGACAGTTTTAAATGAGGTCACCACACATGCCTTAATGCCTTCAGTTAAGAGAGACACAGACTGCACATTAAGCCTTGGCCTGTGACAAAATGGTGGGAAGATAGAGAAATCGTACTTGATTGTGATAGGATTGGAGGAGGCAAAGTTCTTGATGGGAGATAGAAAGATGACGTGACTGGCAATAAAATGGAGAGGAGACATGAGAGAACAGTAGCCAAAGAAAGCACACTTATTCAAATTGCTCAGGCACAACATAGTTAGGAAGAGACATTTCCTAATCTAAATAGAGAATATTCCCTGTTAATCTAGGTGTGTTAAGCATTGTTATATTTAATATCTTACCATTAGGAACAAATTAAATAGCTGTATCAAATGGTAGGTGACTCCCTAAATTGAATTAATTTTCCATAAAACATTATAAATAAAGGTATTTATAATTACAATATTAACATCAGCAAACTAGATGGGAAACTATAAAATTGTGCAGCTAAAGAATAAAAGTAATATACCTGTACGATAGCTCCTCTGATCTGATGTTAATGATCTTACATACAGAATCACTGCAGGCTGCTCTGTCATCAGGACTTTGCTGCTATGTGAACACGTTAGTCAAAATCAATCTGTTTTAAATGTTGCAATAAAAAGTGAAGTGTTTGTAAGTTAAGCAAAGACAGAAAAGGTGCTGGACCTGTATGTGTATGATTTTTTTAAAATTATTGACATTTTCAATGAATGTGGAGTTAACTAAACAGATGTCACAATTTGACTGTAATTAAAATCATCTGTCTTTTATATGTCACTGGGGTGGGGGTGCTACATTTGAAATATTGCACCATTTTAGCCAGTCTGTCTTCCTGAACTTGAGATGATTGGTCTGAGATAATTCTGGAAATTATACAGCCAGATTTGGATCTTTTCGTTTGGATTTGGGGAATGGGATGATTGAGTCATTAAAATACTGGGATAAATATAGTAGATGAAGAGGTAAGCCTATGATGGGTATGTTATATATGATCAATGGAAATTGAGGCTTTACAATTAAATAGCCTTTTAAATTTTGTGCATTTATAAATAGTGCAAATCACCTGTTGGAGTAAACCATCTGTTTTTTGTGTCGTATGTGATGAATGGTTCATACAGGTGCTAAATTCCACCTAATCAGAGGATTTTCTTTGTAGGGATGAAAGCGATTTTAATGAATCCACATGTGTCAAGAAGTAAGTGTTAAAGCATGAATAATAAATTTTCTCCCCTGCCGTTAACTAATTTCATAAGTTACTTGCATGATGCAAGAATTTTTTTCCAAGTGTTATTCAACATTTGTCCTCACCAGGAATCATTTTCATCAAAAAGTCATTCATTTTTTTTGATCCTGTGATCAATTCAGAATATAATCTGAACTGGTAATTGATGAGGTGAAAGAATCTTTGAGCTAATATTTTTAAAAGGAGGGGGAGATAGGTTGTTACATTTTCTGAACAACTATACATTGCCTTTATATCAAGTGATTTACAATGAAATATCTCAGATGGAAATGGCTGCAGGTGAAAAATGAGGATCAACCTTAATGTGATAGACAAAGACACATTAAAAGATACATTTTCAAGAGTCTTTTGAAAGAGGGGAGAAATGTCACAAGACAGAGAGCCAAATTGTGAATGTGCCAGAGAATGGAACTGAAAGGGCTGAGCATTCTGTAGTTGAAAGTAGAATAAAACGAAGGTGGTCAAGAAAGTTGATCACAGAGTGAAGGACACAAACTGATGTAAAATCAGTGAGGCCGCAGATTTGGAAAGGAGCAAAGTCACAAAAGAATTTGTAGATGGGAATAGGTATTTTGAAATTGATGCAGAGAGATCCATTGAAGAATGATTAATCCAGAGATAAGGCCACAGAACTTAATGAAGGATAGCAGAAGGGATGACAGGTTTGGACTATATTGACTACAAAGAGCAGAACAAGAATTTTGTCTTTTTGCAGGATGTGAACAACATTGACACGGCATGTTTGCCCATTCTTAATTAACCTTGGGAAAGTAGTGATGAGCTACCTTCTTGAACCACTGTAATTGAAGGGATGTAGGTCCATTCAAACTGCTGTTAGAAAGAGAGTTTCAGGATTTTGAGGCAGCAACTGTAAAGGAGTGGTTCCAAGTGTGAATGATGTGCCGTTTGGAGGGGAGCTATCAGGTGGTGATCTTCACATATATTTATTGCCTTTGTCATTATAGATGGTAAAGGTCGCAGGCTTTGAATTTCTGTCAGAGGAGCCTTGGTGAATTACTGTAATGCATCTGTACGTCGGTAGTGGAGGGAGTGATTGTTTACGGTGGTGGGTGGGTGCCAGTCAAGCAAGTTGCCTCATCATTGATGGAGTCAAGCTGCTTAAGTGTTGCTGGAACTGCATTCATCCAGGCAAGTAGAGAGTATTCCATCACACTCCTGACAAGTGCCTCCTGGAGTCTGATTTGAGCACTCATTATGTGAGTTACTTGTGTTGCAGAATTCCAACCTCTGACCTGTTCTGATAGCCGTGGCATTTATATGGATGGTTCTGTTCCATATCTGGTCAGTAATAACTCCCAGATTGTTGATACTGAGAGATTCTGCAATGATAATGCTATTGAATGTCATGGGGAAATGTTTAAATTCCCTCTTGTTAGCAATAGTTGTTTGTGTGATGTAAACGTTCCTTGTCACTTATAAGCCCAAATGTATATGTTGCCCAGGTCTTGCTGCATATGGATACGGACTGTTTTAGTGTCTAAGGAGTTACAAATGGTGCTGTACATAATACAATCATCAGCCAAAATCCCCACCTCTGAATCTATGATAAAAGGAAGGTCTTTTATGCTAAGTATCACTCCAATCAGTGGAGGATTTTCCCCCTGATTTTCATTGGCTTCAATTTTGCTTGAGCACTTTGATGCCACTTTCGTTCAAACGCTATCTTGATATCAGCTCTCATCTCTGCTTTGGAGTTCGTTATTGCATGTTTGGATTAAGGCTGTTATGAGAGCCTTGACAGAATCCAAACTGAGCATTAGCATGCAGGTTATTCCTAAGTGCTCCATTATAGCACTGTAATGACTCCTTCCATTGCTTTGCTGCTGATCAGAAGTAAACTGATGGGGCTATAATTGGCCAAACTAGATTTATTCTGCTTTTGTGGAGTGTACTTATCTGGGATAAATGCCAGTGTTGTAGCTAGCTTGATTAACATCACGGTTAGTTCTGGAGCCCAAAGTCTTCAGTACTATTGCTGGGGCAATCCGGCCCATAGTCTTTGCAGTATCCAGTACTTTCAGCCATTTTTTTTTAAATATCATAGCGAGTAAATCAACTTAACTAAAAATTGGCGTCTGTGGTGGTGTGCGGCCTCAGGAAGAGGCTGAGAGAGATTCATTTAGCACTTCTGCCTGAAAATAACTGCAAATGCTTCAGTCATATATGTTGCACTGATGTGCTATGCACTTCTCATTGAGGATAAGATTATTGCAGAGCTTCCTCCTCAAGTTAGTTTATTCACTGCCAATCATGATTGGATGTGACAGTACCACAGAGCTTAGACTTGTTCCACTGGTTGTAAGATCTCTTAATTCTGTCCATTATGTGTTGCTTCAACTGTTTAGCAAACTGTCTTGTGCTGAGGTTTCACTCATTTGGCATGTCATTTTTAGAAACACTGCTCCCACACTCTTCATTGAACCAAGATTGATCCCCCAACTTAATGGTAATAGTAATTTGGGGAATATGTGGTTGAATACAAATCTGCTGCCAATAGCCGACAGTGCCTCATGGATAACCATTTTTGAGTTACTTGATATGTTCAAAATCTACCCCATTTAGCACAGTTATAGTGCCACACAGCATACTAGGTGGTATTTTCAATGCAAAGATGGGACTTTGTTTCCACAAGGACCTGAGTGGTCGTCACTCCTACCGATACTGACATCAATAGATACATCTGTGACAAGTAGATTGGTGAAGAAAAAGCAGTCAGTCATGAGAAAACTGCAGAGGGGTTAAAAAGGATAGCACACCATAGGAGAAATCATCAGTGATTTGACCAAAGACTAAGCAGAAAATGAGATGAAGTGTGTCAAAGGGGAAATATAGCAAAACCGGGCATGGATATAGTGACAAATTGAAGAACTTTTGGTCAGGTTAAGATCCGTTCATAGTTAGGGAAGATAGAAATCTTTAGCAAGAGTATTTGGAGGAAGAGGACTAGGGTCCAAATAGAGAGATATACTGACCAACACTGGAAAAAATGATTTGAGCACAGTAACCAAACTGATACAATGAGATTATAGTAGTAGGCAGAGTAGCTGCTGCAAGATTAAATACTGACATCTTTGTAAGATATAAAATCAACCTACCCTTTAATCTAATTGTGTAGATGTGGACGGGACTGTGCAAAAGAACGCTGTAATAAAAAAATAGCAGTCAAGCAGTTGCAGAAACAGGCAGAATGGAAAGTACAATGCCAGTGCCATTTGTTATCTACTATCAGCAAGGTTTAGAAGAATCCAAAGATTATTTTGTCATAATTCATGAGAAATACATGTTCCAGTAAATCCCTCAGGACTTCTGTTCCATTGCCGTGGCTTTAATTTGGTGCTAATGCTGTTTTCATATGTTGCATCATTGGAGTAGGGGAAGATTTGAGCAAACTCTACTGATGATTTTAAAACAGAGAATTTAATAAAGTTTCAAAATAAACAAATGAAAAATCCTCAGTGTATTTAGTTAGAAGCTTTAGGAAATAAAACTTTTTTTAAGTGAAAACTTTAAAACAATACTTCTAATATTTAAACCAATTCATTTTGGTGAGGTTTTAAAGAAAAACATACTATGTGTATGATCTATTGATATAGATTAAAGCACATTGTTAGAGCAAATTGAGGGAGATTTACTATGTATATAATCATGCTATAATTGACCTGTGAATGCTTAATGCTGGCATTGGGTTCCCAAAGTGAAAAAATGTCCATAGAGTTGACACCCCTCATTGTTAATTACAAAGATTCACCAAAAAATAAATGAGCCAATTATGTCCACCACAACCTTTCAGAGACTAAAGTTTAGTTTTTTTCTCTTAAAATTTGTTTCACTGTAAACAAATTAATCAACATATTAAATGACTGGGCATTTGAAGTGGTTAAATTTTTCTGATGCCATCTTCAGGTATATTAATTTTAATATGTTAGGTCAGCTCGCGATTCCATCAATAAATGCATAGTTTTATATCTGGAATCCAAGGCAATGCGAGAATTGACATCAGAATTTTTGCTTTAGAGAAAAAAAATCAAACTGGCTTCCCATTTTATGATTGCTTAGAAGTGTAAATGATTGAACTATGAGGCCCTCTGTTCAAGTTCGTTATAAAGATTGCCACTTGGGTGACTAGTCTTTAGAACTATACTTCAATATATATCTTTGCTTTCTAATTGGAAAGAATAAAGAGAGATGATTTTGGATGATCATAGAGCTTTTAAATATATAATTTTACTTTTCCCTGCTAATTTTCAGTTTTTCTGCCTGTTGTTCTTTATTCAGCTTGATACATCGATTTTAAATTCCTGTTATTCCTTGTTCTCCTTTCACAATTTCTGGCTCAAATTATAATGTTCTATTTAATATGACTGTTGCTGCTAAACCTGAAAATGATGTACACGATACCCTATGATTTCAGAGAATGGATAGGGAAATGACAATTGCAGATAGAAAATGTCACTTACTAATTTGAAGTTTCCTAATTAAGTTGATTTTGATCTGTCTATTTTCTTGAGAACTAAAGACAGAAGGCATTGCATAACTGTTCATTTTTAAAAGAACACAGACTGGAAATAATTTTTAAAAAATTTTCTGTGTAGATATGCTGTTTTCACCAATTGCATCTCACAAAATGCAGTTTTACATTGATGATTTATTTTCCGTTTGTTTTACTTAGCAAGACAGTACCATGCCTGGAAAGTGATAAAACGTTTCACATCACTTTTTCACATCACTTTTTTCCTGATTCTTAGGCCATACTACCATCAATCTGACCATTCCTATACCATTTTCATCTGACCTGGTAAATGAACAACAAAATGCAACATCAATATTAATCTCTTCAAATAGCTCAAAAGTGTGATTTGTTTGAATCTGCAGGGGCTGTTTCACAGGTACTGGATAGTTTGGAGGAAATCCATGCACTAACAGATTGCAGTGAAAAGGACCTGGATTTTTTGCACAGCGTTTTCCAGGATCAACATCTTCATACACTACTCGATGTGAGTCGCTTTTAGCCTTTTGTGTATGCCTTCAATGTTCTATTCAGGGGTCTCTGAAAATGTATCTTTTAAATATTTGGTAATTCTTTCGCAGTGATCTTATCATTTTGTTTTGGAATGTGTGGCAGGGAGAAATGGATTATGGATTCATGGTGGTATTGGATCCTGGAATAATCCAGGTACATGGAGAAGCAGATGCTGATTTGAATTCATAATGTAAAATAATTGGCAAGGCAATATAATAGGATCATGGAGTGGGGGTGGGGGGGAAGGAGTCCAGGTTCTGACGGGTATGGGAATTTTTCTTACGCATGGAGCAGAAGTGGCAACACATGCGCAATCCAGCGGTTTGTAATTCTTCAGGCCAAGGGCAGGCAGGCAAAAAGAAAATAGCAGCAAAGTTCTCATGTAATCTGGAAGAACCAGGCAAGGGACAGGGAGCGATCCCAAAGTTAAGATGAAAGAGGAGCAGAACATGAGAGAGCCAAAAAAGGGCTGTCGTTAGTGATCAGACGGAGCCCAGGGTAAGCCTGGTCATCAGAGAAGACTAAAAAGATGGCCTGGTAATTGGAGGGGCAAGAGAATTCATGGCGGCCGCGGGGGCTCGGGCGTGGCCCTGGCGGCCAGAATGTTTTCCGCAGTGAATTTTACTATACTGATTGGAAAATAGAATGGCTTTGATAATTACTATTATTTTTCCTGGAAGCCTTTTATGTAACAATGAGTTGTAACAATGAGTTGCAACAATTAACCAAGGCTAATCATATTTGCAGACATTTTTAAGTTAAGAGTTAAAAACTGTGTCTAAAAAAGCTATCTTAAATTAAGTAAAAGCACAACGTGTGGAATTAGAAGAAGTTCATCCAGATGGTAATGTGGTTGAATTAGATAGAGTTCAGTTGCAGATGAAGTGTCTTGACATGGACAGGGATGGACAAATTTAAAAAGCTAACATTTGAAAGAGTAAATAGAGCAAAGTAATGAAAATATGAAAGCTTGAACTTGAACTCAAGATAGAGAATATACTTGACAGCATGAGCTAGTTGGACAAAAGCTTAATTTGTTGGGTGAACTAGAGTCTAGCACTTCAGATAAGGAATCAGACCCATTCCGAGCTTTGATATAACAAAAAGTCTGTACGTTATCCCTAAATGCACTGAAGATAGAGTTTAGAGATTTTTTGTCTCATTTTAAAAAGGTGGCTGCAAAGTTGACATGGCCAAAGGACACATGGACTCTAATTTTGCAAAGTGTTTTGGTCAGGAGGGCTCGATGTATTTTCTAGCCTTTCTGAAGAATAGTCATCAAATTGAGGTTTTAAAACTGCATGAGCCTATCCCTAAAGCATACTAGTTGGAATTTTAGACTCTGAAGAAGAGACAAATGAACTAATTGTAGACTTTACTAGGAAGAAATGCTGCTTCATGGATTGTTTCAATCAATGAAGTTAGAACAAGCCTTTGAGAATGTGAGAGACCTAATAATATTGAAAGAATTTTGAAAAGAGCAACTCAATAGCTATTGGGTCATCATGGAAGACGATTGGACTTTTTTGATATGGGAGGCAATGGTTCTGGCAGATGGGTATGCTAAATCATGTAATCAGCAAGGAGGCAATGATTTTCCATTTGTAAACCCATATGGAATCTAGAGGAATAGAAAAGAGAATGATTTGAGTAAAAAGGAAAACTTCTTTGGTGGTGGACTATCCATCTGGTCTTGCTCAAAATAATGAAATAATAAGATCTGTAATGGTGGGAGTGAGTGAAGAAATTTTAAAATTAGGGGTCACCCTTTTAGGACCAAGATGAGGAAAAAAAATTTTTTGAGGAGAGTGTGACATTGGGACTTTGTGAAGGTGGTAGTGAAGGGGTCATTGAATATTTTTAAGGTGGGAATAGATAAATTCTCATTCAAGGCAATCAAAGATTATCGGAGATAGATAGGAATGTAAAACTTGAAACACAGACAGATTAGTGATGATCTTTTTGAATACCAGAACAGGCTCGAGGAGCCAAATTGCCTACTTCTGCTTCTATATATAATGATTGTATAATTTTGAAGATCATTGCCAGTCAGACGTACACAGTTTCTGTAGCCAACCCAAAGGATCCATTGAAGGTATGTTTCTGTTGACAGAAAAGTGAAGTAAAACCCAGGTTGTTCTGTATAAAGTTGAGAAACCTAAAATCCATGGGAAAGCCATTGGTCACATATAACATGACTAAAATGCATCTGTATGTGAGGAATGAAAGGCCACCAGAGTATTGTTTACAGTTAAACTTGAGAGGTTGAAAAACCATGATACAAAATAGAAGTACAAGCTGGTCAAGATGTTTCTAAAGAAAACTTTAATGTACTCTTATTATCTTTGGTTGACCGTAAATAAATTGGGGAAACAAACATGTCATTGTTGGCATTCAAAGAGTGCAAATACAGGTTCTGAGTTATGATGTTTAAATTCTGCTAATCCTACTTGTCATACGTACTTTCATTTTGGTTAAGCCTTTGTACCTTTATGTAGTTGTAGAATGAAATTTAAAGTTTTTGTATATACAAGTATGTATTAATCTATATATTAAAAGGCATTTTATGTAACAATTATTCATTATGTTGAAGCTGCTTTCCTCCAAGACTGTAAGACATAGGAACAGCCACTCAACCCATCGTGTCTGATCTCTATTCAATCATGGCTGATATTTTTCTTGTCCCCATTCTACTGCCTTTTCCCCATTTCCCCTTATTAATCAAGAACCTATCTATCTGCATCTTAAAGATACTCATGACCTGGCCCCCACAGCCTTCTGTGGCAAAGAGTTCCACAGATTCACCACTCTCTGGCTGAAGAAATTCCTCTTCATCTTTATTTTAAAGGATTGTCCCTTTAGCTGAGATTGTGTCCTCTGGTTCTAGTTTCTCCTACTAGTAGTAACATAGTCTCCATATCCATTCTATCTAGGCCTCGCAGTATCCTGCAAGTTTCAATAAGATCCGCCCCCCTCCTTCTAAACTCCAAGTACAGACTCAGAGCCTTCAACCCTTCCTCATACAACAAGTTCTTCATTCCAAGGATCATTCTTGTGAACTTCCTCTGGACCCTTTCCAAGTCTAGCACATCATTACTTAGATATGGAGCCCAAAACTGTTCATAATATTCCAAATGGGGCCTGACCAGAGCTGTATCCAGCCTGAGAAGTACATCCCTGCTCTTGTATTCTAAAAGTAGTCGTGATGTAGAGATGCCGGTGTTGGACTGGGGTAAACACAGTAAGAGGTCTGACAACAACAATTTTAAATCCAACCGATTTATTTGATAATAAACTTGCAAGTTTTCGGCTTTGTAGCCTTCCAGAACACCTCATTTGCCTGTGGAAGGCTACAAAGCCGAAAGCTTGCAAGTTTACTATCAAATAAATCGGTTTGATTTAAAATTGGTGTTGTCAGACCTCTTACTTGTACTCTAACCCTCTCAACATGAAAGCTAATATTGTATTTACCTTCCGAATTGCTGACTGAACTTGCCCATTAACCTTAAGAGAACCTTGAACAATGACCTTTGTGTCTCTGATTTCCTAAGCATTTTCCCATTACAAAATAGTCTATGCTCCATTCCTCCTTCCAAAATGCATAACCTCATACTTTTCCACATTCTATTCTATCTGCCACTTCTTTGCCCACTCTCCTAGTCTGTCCAAAGTCCTACTGCAGCCCCCCTGCTTCCTCAATACTACCTGTCCCTCTACATATCTTTGTATCATCTGCAAACTTGGCAACAGTGCCTTCAGTTCCTTCTTCCAGATCGTTAATGTATGGCATGAAAAGTTGTGGTCCCAGCACCAATCCTTGAGGCACACCAACAGTCATGAGCTGCCATTCTGAAAAAGACTCCTTTATCCACACTCTCTGCCTTCTGCCAGTCAGTCAGTTCTCTATCCATGCCAGGATCTTACTCTTAACACCATGGGCACTTAACAAATTTAATAGTCTCCTATCCGGCGCCTTCTCAAACGCCTTCTGGAAATCTAAATAAATCACTTTCACTAGTTCTCATTATCTAACCTCCTTGTTGCCTCTTCGAAGAACTCTAATAGATTTGTCAGACATGGCATCCCCTTGACAAAACTGTGCTGACTCAGTCCTACTTTATCATGCATATCCAAGTACGCTTATATCTCATCTTTAATAATGGCCTCTAAAATTTTGCTAATGACTGAAGTCAGGCTAATCGGCCTACAATTGCCCATCTGCTGCCTCCCTCCCTGCTTAAATAGCAGCATTACATTAGATACTTGCCAGTCCTCCGTTACCCTCCCATCCTACAGTGATTCCTGAAAGATCACCACCAATGCCTCCACAATTTCCTCAGCTATGTCTTTTAGAACCCTGGCATGTAGTCTATCCAGTTCAGCTGATTTATTGACCTTCAGACCTTTCAGTGTCCCCAAGCCTTCTCCTTAGTGATGACCACTACACTCATCTCTGCCCCTGATTCTCCTGGAGCTCTGGCATCCTACTGGTGTCTCCCACTGTGAAGACTGATGCAAAGTGACTAATTCAGTTCTTCTGCTATTGCTTTGTTTCTTATTATTGCTTCCCCAGCCTCATTTTCCAGTAGTCCAATGGCTATTTTTGTCTCTCTCTCACCTTTTATATATTGAAAGAAGTTCTTCCTACCACCTTTTATCTTACTAGCTGGCTTACATCATATTTCATCATCTCCCCCTTTACTGTTTTTGGCCCCTGCTTGCTTTTAAAGGCTTCCCAGTCCTCTAGCTTCCCACTAATTTTTGTCTCTCTGTATGCTTTTTCTTTTGTTTTTATTGCTGGCCTTGACTTCCCTCGTCAGCAATGGATGCCTTGTCCTCCCCTTAGCATGTTTCCTCCTCCTTAGGATAAATTTCTGTTGTGCCTCCTAAATAACTTTCAAAAACTAGTGCCATTGCTGTTCCAATGTCTTCCCTGCTAGGCTCCCTTTCCAATCAACTCTGGCCAGGTCATATCTTTGTAGTTACCTTTATTTAATTGTAATACCATTACATCTGATTGCAGATGCTCCCTTTTTGGTAAATTCTATTATATTGAAGAGGAGGATGATGTTAGGAGATCCAGGCTTTTGGAGTGGAGGATCAGAAATCTCAAGTTCTGACGGACCTTGGGAGTTTTGTGCATGCACAGATTGAGTAGGCAGTGCGCAATCCAGCATTTTTGTCATTCTTCAGGCCAGGGGTGGAGCCAGGATGTCTTCACAAAAGACAATTGTATGAAAATGGGCTCATGGGTTCTGAAAGAGAGTTCCGTAAAAGAGAAGATTCCCAGGCGTGGGACAGGAAGAGGCCTTAAAAGTAAGAAGAAAGAGCATCCAAAAAGAAAAGTGACCTGAAGTGGAGAGGGCTCAGAAGAAGCCTGGCTATTGAAAAAAGCAGCAGGAAGTTGGTGATTCTCTGCTTTGGCATGTTGGGGGAAGGTGCCTCTTTAGAGCAGTGATGTTGTGCTCAGCATGACTAAAGAGCTGAAAATGTGTTTCTGAGTTAGTGCAGACTCAGGAATCCAGGGGAACAAAATCTCTGTAAATGAGATTGAAACCTTGCAATGTGGGCCAAGTCAACATCATCCGTGTTGGAATGACTTTTGGAGAGGATTCCAAGGCTAGACTATCAAAGATAAAGACTGGAATTCCTTGTGAAATAGACTGGCTTCAATTAACACCAATTCACATGGTGTGACTAAAATCTGGGTAGTTATTGAGAATACTGTGAAATCTGTCTTGATTGCTCCTTCTGTTTATTTGACCATGGTTTTCCTGTTAATTCACATGGACCTCAAATTTACCTGATTGTAAGAGTATTAGATAAATATTGTAATCATTTTATCTATGTACGCCAAAATTTATTTTTGTTTGTTCAAAACCCATAGAATCTAGTGGCTTTATTTGCCTAATAAGTGTCCTGAATTTCAAACTTTGTGTACTTTAAACAAACACTGATCCCTAACTGGATCATATCAAGAACTGTTTCTCTCTCTCTCTCTCTCTCTCTTTCTCACACACACACACACACTCTGCCCCCCTGGATTATAACAGGATGATGCATCTTTAAAATAGTTATATTTAGTTTGTCTGGTGCTTGAGGGTTTAATTTTTTTTAATTTTCAGTAAAACACAGGAGCTATTTCAAAGGCAGTGTACAATTTGGAGGAAATTAGTGGACTGGCAGATTCCAAACAAAATGTTTTTTTCTGCAGCACTGTCCACATCTGTGCATAGACTTATTTTCTAAAGGATTACTTCACTGCCGTGCAGACCTATCCACCACAATGTAACCCACACACCACAATGTAACTATATTAGTCTGTCTTTCATGCTGACGAAACGAAACCTGCTCTCCTGTGGGTCAACAAAAAATAAAAGGGCAAATTTTATCTTCAAATTATTTTTTATTTTATTGCTGGATTGTTCTTTTCCACTCCTTCTGGGTCACAAATCTTTGATAAACTTCTAGAATTTTATCAAAAGCAGCTATTCAATTTTGCTAGCTCTTGGAATCATTAATTGAATGATAAGAACATAAGAAATAGGAGCATAGTAAGCCATCTCGCCCTTTAAGCCTGCCCCGCCATTCAGTAAGATCGTGGCTGATCTGAAGCAGATCAGTTCCACTTTCCCGCTTTTTCCCCATAACCCTTAATTTCCATGTCTATCAGAAATTTAATAATGTTACATCTGAATGGATCTCATTTGGCTTATTTACATTGGCACATGATGCCCCATGTGTTTCTTTTAAAATTAGTTAATGTGCTTTATTATCAACCCCTTATAGTTCTCAGCTTTGTAAGTCATAAGGCAATTATAAATATTTTTTCATTGTATAGCACTGAAACCACTATTCAACAATAGGATGAGCCCTCTATTTGAAGTTTAATAAATGTTTAATTCTCTGATTTTTGCAATGAATCTCTCCTCTTGCACATTAGTCTTATATATCAGTTGTTCTCTCATTATCATCCAGGAGAAGAATTTTTAGCCCAATGTGCACATTGGGGACAGCATGGTGGCACAGTGATTAGCATTGCTGCCTCAGTGCTATGGACCCAGGTTCGATTCCTGGTTTGAGTGAGTGTCAAAGAACAAAGAGCAACACAGCACGGGAAACAGGCCCTTTGGCCCAACGAGCCCACGCCACCGTCCTAACGTCTTAATGACATATCCTTGACTTTAGGTTATGCCTATTGTTGAAGATTCCCATATAGGGACCAATATAGGGACAATTTGTTACCCAATCAGCCTAAGAGCACATTTTTGGGATGTGGGAGGAAACCGGAGCACCCGGAGGAAACCCACGCAACCACGGGGAGAACGCGCAAACTCCCATGGACACAGGCCCAAATCCATGTGTCAGCACAACAACAGCGATAGTCTCTGAGCTGTCATGTTGCCCATCAGATGGTCCAGTTTAAGCATACACTGACGATGTGAAGCACTAGGCAACTCCTGAAGCAACCTCCAAGAGCAGCTCTCGCACGACATGCCGCATGCATGCCCTTGTTGGTCAACAAGGTGGACCAAATTGCCTGCGGAAACAAATAAGACTTAATTAAACATGCTAAAAAAAACTAAGACATTCCCGAGACGAAACTAAAAGATAGTCTACTAATATTTGGTCCTCCCGATATTCAAACAGTCCTGCTATATCCCTCTATCTGCAGACCGCTCATGTGGCTGTCCAAGAGACCCTTAAACAACCCTAGCGTGCCTGCTCCCACCACCTTACTCGGCAGTGCATTCCACACCCCACTACCCTTTGTGTGAAAAACTGGCCTCTAATATTCGTCTTATACATAGCCCCCCTCACCCTGAGCCCGTGACCCCTCGTTCTATCCATTTCTAATGGTGGAAAAAGCTTACCACCATCTACTCTATCTATACCCCTCATAATCTTATATACCTCTAAAAGATCCCCTCTCAGCCGACGTCTTTCAAGGGAAAACAACCCCAGTGTTTTCAATCTTTCCTCGTAAGACAGCCCTTCCATACCAGGCAGCATCCTGGTAAATCTCCTCTGCACTCTGTCCAGGGCCTCTACATCCTTCCTGTAGTACAGCGACCCCAGAACTGGACGCAGTACTCCAGATGAGGCCTAACCAACGTTCTATACACCTGCAACATCAGACTCCTACTCTTGTATTCTATACCCCTTCCTACGAAGGCTAACATGCCATACGCTTTTTTTTACCACATTTTCCACCTGTACTGACACCTTCAGAGACTTGAGAACTTGCACTCCCAGGTCTCTCTGCATCTCAATACTCCGGATAGTTTTATCTTTTATCCTATAACTCTCTTCTACATTATTCCGGCCAAAATGCATCACCTCGCATTTATCCGGATTAAATTCCATTTGCCATCTATCTGCCCAATCTACCAGCCTATCTATGTCATGTCGTATTGCCAGGCACTGTTCCTCAGTACCCGCCAATCCAATCATCTTAGTGTCATCAGCAAATTTGCTGATCACACCATCTACCCCCTCTTCCAAGTCATTTATATACACCACAAATAGAAGGGGTCCTAGTACAGAGCCCTGTGGCACACCATTAGTGACAGACCTCCAGTTGGAAAAAGAGCCTTCCACTACTACCCGCTGTCTCCTCCTCCCAAGCCAGTTCTCAACCCATCTACATACCTGGCCCTGTATACACGCGCCTTCACCTTTTCTATCAGCCTACCATGAGGGACCTTATCAAACGCCTTACTGAAATCCATATAGATGACATCAACGGCTTGCCCTTCATCAACCATTTTTGTCACCTCTTCAAAA
Organism: Sphyrna mokarran; assembly: GCA_024679065.1. NCBI lineage: Eukaryota > Metazoa > Chordata > Chondrichthyes > Carcharhiniformes > Carcharhinidae > Sphyrna > Sphyrna mokarran. The sequence goes on from JAGIQG010000013.1 coordinate 39,466,127, forward strand.
AATTTCACTAGATTCGTAAGGCACGACCTCCCCTTAATGAAGCCATGCTGCGTATCCCTGATCAGATCGCAGCGCTCCAGATGCGCATACATCCTGTCCCTGAGAATCCTCTCCATTAGCTTACCTATAACTGAAGTCAAGCTCACCGGCCTATAGTTCCCTGGGTTATCCCTCTGACCCTTTTTAAACAACAGTACTACATTTGCAATCCTCCAGTCCTCTGGGACCTCCCCTGTGTCCAAAGAGGAGACAAAGATTTGCGTCAGAGGCCCAGCAATGTCATCTCTCACCTCCCTTAGCAGCATGGGATAAATACCATCAGGCCCCGGAGCTTTATAAGTCTTTATGCTACCTAAAAGCCCCAACACTTCGTCCCTCGTAATGATTATTTCCTTTAACGGGTCCTCAAATTCCTCAAAGTCGGCATCAGACATCAGGCCCCTCTCCCGCGTGAATACCGACGCAAAGTATTCATTCAGGATCTCCCCCATTCCCTCAGGCTCTAAGCATAGTTCCCCTCCTCTGTCCCCGAAAGGTCCAATCTTCCCTCTAACCATCCTTTTGCTCCTTACATAGGAGTAAAATGCCTTAGGATTTTCCTTAATCCTACCTGCCAAAGCCATTTCGTGGCCCTTTTTTGCCTTTCTGACACCCCTTTTAAGATCCCGTCTACACTCTCTATATTTTTCCAGCGCTGCCTCTGTCCCCAGTTGCCTGGATCTAACGTACGCCTCCCGCTTCTTCCTGACCAAGTCCTCAACATCCCTAGTAACCACGGTTCTCTAATCCTACCTTTCCCATCCTTCCTCCTTACCGGCACGTGTCTTTCCTGCAAAAATTTTAGTTTTCCCTTGAAAGACTCCCACATGTGCAATGTCGACCTACCCTCGAACAGTTTATCCCAGTCGGTATCCCTAAGATCCTGCCTAATCTGGCTATATCTAGCCCTCCCCCAGTTTAACACCCTCCCCTTAGGGCAGGCTTCATCTTTTTCCATTAAAACCCTAAAGCAGACAGAGTTGTGGTCACTATTAGACACATGCTCTCCTACTACAACGTCAACCACCTGCCCTGGCTCATTCCCCAGAACCAGATCCAGTATAGCCTCCTCTCTAGTCGGGCTATCCACATACTGCTCCAAGGACCCTTCTAAAACACACTGTACAAATTCCTCCCCGTCCGCACCTTCCGCTCTGGGCACCTTCCAATCTACCCCAGGGAAACTGAAATCTCCCATTACAACTACCCTATTCTTCCTACACTTATCTAAAATTTCCCTACATATCCCTTCTTCCACAGCCCACGGACTGTTGGGCGGTCTGTAGTACACACCCAACATAGTAACCTCTCCCTTCCTATTCCTCAACTCCATCCATAGCGACTCAATTCCTAACTCAGCCATACCACCCTCCTTCTGCACTGCTATGATGTGATCCTTAACTAATAACGCCACTCACCCTCCTCTCCTCAAACCACCTCTATCATGCCTAAAACACTTATACCCCGGAATATTCAATTGCCAGTCCTGCCCTTCCTTTAGCCACGTCTCAGTCACCGCCACCACTTCCAACCTCCTCTCGAACATTATTGCCTTCAGTTCATCTGTTTTGCCAGTCACACTCCTCGCATTAAAACACATGCACTGAAGGCCCTCAGCACTCTCTGATCCTCCCTCCTACTCTCTGGAATTACCCTGTCACCCATCTCTCTCCCACTCCCAGTTCCCTCTATCTCCCCACCCCCCCTCCATATTAGTTTAAACCCTGCCGAAACACTCCAGCTAACCTCCCAGTTCAAATATGGGTGCCCTTCCCAGACAACTGTTCCCCGTCCCTCTTGTATAGATGCCCCTCCCTCCTGAAGACTTCCCAATGGTCTAAGAATTTGAATCCCTCCGCCCTACACCAATCCCTCAACCACGCATTCAGTTGGAGCACCTCGTTGTTCCTAACCCTGTCACTCCCAGGCCTTGGCAGCAGCCCAGAGAATGCCACCCTAGAGACCCTACGCTTCAGCCAGCCCCCAACTCCCTGAACTGCCTATGTATGTCCCCCCTGCACTTTGTTCCTACATCCTTCTCTCCCACGTGGACTATTACATCAGCCTTAGCCCCTCCACCCTTCAAAATTCCCTCTACCCTCTCTGTAACATCCTGGACCCCTGCTCCAGGGAGGCAGACTACCATCCTGGAGTCCCGCTTTTGCCCACAGAACCGCCTGTCAATCCCCTTGACCTTCCCATCCCCCACCACTATCTCACATCCCTCACTCCTACTGTCCTTCGGGGCATTCAGATCCGTCTCCCTTGCCCTCTCTACCTCAGCTGTTGCCCTACCCTTGATGTTCTGGGATGCCTCCTCTGGGGTGATCTTAGTGCTGTGACTCCTTTTCTTTTTCAACTTCCTATCTGTTACCCACCCATCCCTCCTCATAGGCCCTGGGGTCCCTTCTGGACTATGGTCCCTGTTCATTAGCCCCTCGTTCTCTCTGACTATAAACATATCCTCCAGTCTCAGCTCCAACTGCCTCACCCAAGCCCTCAATCGTTGCAATTCCAAACACTTTGTGCATACGTGGGCTTTCGGGAGACATGCTGCCTCCAAGAATGTCCACATATGGCAGTGAACACAGCGGACGTGTTTTATCATGGACCCTGACATTTTATACATCCCCTTTAGAGGTATGGGCCCTAGAATTTGGGTGGGACAGGAGTCCAGCCACTTACCACGTCCAAGCCTGCACTGGCTCAAGCCCAGTGAGCTTAAGCCCTTACAGCTCTCACTCTGCTCCCCGCCTCACTCCACTGCCCGCTCCCGACGCTGCCTGCTGTCTACCTTGGTCTTATTTATATAGTCCCGCGCTTCCTTCCCAGCAGCCCCCGCGCCTATCTCCTGCTACGGAGCGCCAAAATAAACAAAAACCCCCCGCAACCTAAACCTACTGATTAAAGAAAGATTTCAAACTTCAATAGTCTCACCAGCAAGCAGCCACTCTTGAAAATCACAGCTCCAGAGAACAGTCCATGCAGTGTCCATGCAGAGTCTGCACATTCTCCTCATATCTGCAGGGGTTTCCTCCCACAGTCCAAAGGTATGTAGGTTAGGTAGATTGGCCGTGGTAAATGTGTAGAATTACAGGGATAGGGCAGGGGAGAGGTCCTGGTAAGATGTCAGTGTCAGTGCAGTTTCAATGGCGCTTCATTCTCCATTCTATGAATAGGAGAGCAGGCACTAAAATCTATATTACTGGCCGGCATGCCAGTTTGCTGACACCATCCTTCCTAATTTCTCTGATTCACATTGCGGGTTGGAAGAGCTAACTGTTCACAAGTGTGGGTGATCAGCTAAGGACATTAAATGACCACAGGCCAACTGTCAGAGACTGATTGGAATCTGTGGTGTGTCAGGGCTAAACTTGGGGGCAGCCTTGTGGTGATAGACTGAGGGTGAAGCCAATGCTTCAGGGAGGCTTTGAGGTTCTTTCCTCCTTGTGTTTTCACAAGTTCAGGTTTTCCACACCTGTGGTGGCAAGTCACCCTATGGAGAGATTACCCTCTCCACAATAATGGCCTGGCAGCTGAAGAGATTTCTTAATTGAGAAATATTTAAAGTTGGAGGGCCCCTCAAGGTGGTGATGCCTTCTCTTTCTTTCGTCCAAGCTGCAGGCTGTTGCTTTTTCAAATAAATTGACAAAGATGTACACTAAGTATTATTTTTGTTTTGGAGATTGTGTAGCTGTTAGTGAATATAGGAATTTTGTTTTTTTAACATGTTAAAATGTGAGCTTATTTAAATTCAGGGTGCATGATCTTGCTACTTGACCCTATTGCTACTAAATTGCTGACCATTGAACTTCCTTTCCTGACTTGCTTCTTAATTGATATTAACAATTCTCTCTCATCCAGTACTGTCCCATCCCTTTCAAATGACACGAGAAGATGTTGGCTGATAGGATTAAGGAGAATCCTAAAGCTTTCTTTCGATATGTTAAGAATAGAAGATTGGTTAGGGCAAGATTAGGGCCAGTCATAGATAGCAGTGGGAAGTTGTGCTTGGAGCCTGAAGAGATTGGCGAGGCACTGAATAAATATTTCTCTTCGGTATTCACGCAGAGTGCTGGAAATGTAGCTGTGGAGAGCACTGAGGTACAGGGTTGCAAATTGGGGAGTATTGTAGTAGATAGGAGGATGTGTTAGAAATTCTCGAGGGTTTGAAGTTGGATAAGTCCCCTGGGCCGGACGGGATTTACCCTAGGATTCTCTGGGAGGCAAGAGAGGAGATTGCAGAGCCTCTGGCTCTGATCTGCAGGTCCTCGTTGGTTACGGGTGTGGTTCCGGAGGACTGGAGGATAGCGAATGTGGTCCCATTGTTTAAGAAGGGGAAGAGAGACCTTCCAGGGAATTATAGGCCAGTGAGTCTTACTTCTGTTGTGGGCAAAGTATTGGAGAGAATTATTAGGATAGGATTTATAGTTATTTAGAGAGAAATGAATTGATTGGGGATAGTCAGCATGGTTTTGTGAAGGGTAGGTCATGCCTTACTAACCTCATTGAGTTTTTTGAGAAAGTGACCAGAGAGGTGGATGGGGGTAAGGCGGTTGATGTAGTCTATATGGACTTTAGTAAGGCTTTTGATAAGGTGGCCCATGGAAGACTTCTACAGAAAATGCAGATGTGTGGAATAGAGGTTGATTTAGCTAATTGGATTAGGAATTGGCTGGCAGATAGAAGACAGAGGGTGGTGGTTGATGGGAGATATTCATCGTGGAGTTCAGTGACGAGTGGTGTGCCTCAGGGGTCGGTTTTGGGGCCCCTGCTGTTTGTAATTTTTATAAATGATCTGGATGAGGGTATTGATGGATGGATCAGTAAATTTGCAGATGATACTAAAGTTGGTGGAGTGGTAGATAGTGAAGAGGGGTGTTTTAGTTTACAGAGTGACTTGGACAAGTTGCAGAGCTGGGCCGAGAGGTGGCAAATGGAGTTTAATGTGGAAAAGTGTGATGTAATGCACTTTGGCAGGAACAATAAATGTGTAGAGTATAGGGCTAATGGTAGGCTCTTAATAGTGTTGAGGAACAGAAGGATCTTGGTGTATGTGTCAATAGATCCCTGAAAGTAGGCAGTCAAGTGGATAAAGTTGTTAAGAAGGCATATGGAGTCTTAGCTTTTATTGGTAGGGGGATTGAATTTCGGAGCCGCAGCATCATGTTGCAACTGTACAAAACTCTAGTGCGGCCTCACTTGGAGTATTGTGTGCAGTTCTGGTCGCCACATTATAAGAAAGATGTGGAGGCATTGGAGAGGGTACAGAGGAGGTTTACTAGGATGTTGCCTGGTATGGAGGGCAGGTCCTATGAAGAGAGGTTGAAGGATTTGAGGTTGTTTTCGTTAGAAAGGAGGCGGATAAGGGGGGATCTTATTGAAACATATAAGATGATTAGAGGTTTGGATAGGGTGGACAGTGATAGCCTTTTTCCTAGGATGGAAAAAGCTAGCACGAGGGGACACAACTTTAAATTAAGGGGTATGAGTTATAGGACGGATATCAGAGGTAGGTTCTGTACTCAAAGAGTGATTAGGGAGTGGAATGCCCTGCCTGCAGCTGTTGTAGATGCGCCAAGTTTGGTGGCGTTTAAGAGGTTAGTTGATAAGTATATGGATGAGAAGGGAATGGTTTAGTTAGAGGGGCATTGCTTTTTATTTTGGTCGGCACAACATCGAAGGCCGAAGGGCCTGTTCTGTGCTGTATTGTTCTATGTTCTATGTTCTATGTTAAATGTACTATCACCATTCCCTCCATATTATTATCCTTGCAATCTACTGCCAAATCTCCAACTTCCCTTTCTACTGTAAAGTCCTCGAATATAACCTCCCAGATATGTGTCCATGTTTACTGATACTTTGTTTGAATCTTACAGTCGTGTTTCTGTCACTGTCACAGTGGCAGAACAATTCTCCCCTAAGTCTCAAACTATATTGTATGTTACTGTGACAATGGTTAACTATCCCTCTTTGCCCTCCTCAGTGTCTCTGTGGCTTTTGACATGGTCAACTATATTATCCTCCTCCAGCATTTCACTGCAGTTGTCCAGCTGAGAAGGACTTGCATGGTTCTCTTACCAAATGGGTTATAGCCAAAAAAATGTCAACTGCATTGGCTTCTCTTCCTGCTTCCATATTGTTGCTTCTGGTATCTCATTTTTGTTTTTTCCATCTGCATTCTGTTAGAATCTCCATAGAGACTGATAACTTCTAAAAAGGGATATGATTTTACATTTAAACATTACACCACAATCTCAAACATATTCTTGTGTTTAATGTTCTCAAGGCTTCTCTTTGACAGGATCACTCTTCCCTGCCTATATCTTCCAAACATATTTGAATGGACTTGCAGTAGTGAGAGACCCATTAGTGACCCCTTAGTTTGTAACTTTCCACGTGCTTCATTTTTTTGAACTGGCTCCAGAAGGTAACCTGAAAACAACCTTTCTTATCAATGCTTAGTATAGCAGAACCTGTTCTGAATCTTCTGCCTCAAAATCTGTCTGGCTGACTCTTCCATGATCTCCCTTTTCCCTATCTCTATAATTCCCAGCTGTACAATTCTGAATTATCTGCCCTCCTTAAATTCTAGCCTCTTGAGTATCCCCATTTGAATCGCTATATAGTTGCAGCCATGCTTTCATCTGCCAAAGACTGTAAGCTCTGGTAGATCTCCCTATACATCTTTGCCTCTTTGTAATCCTAAAACATCCCTAAAATCTATATAACTGTTTTCTAATCTATTATCTCATTATCTCAAAATCATAGAATCACAGAATTGCTGCAGTACAAAAGGTCATCATTCAGCCCATGTGTCTGCTCAGACTCACCAAATGATCAACTCACTTTGTGCTAATTTCCTGCTTTACCCTTAACCCTGCACAATCTTTCTCTTCAGATAACAGTATAATTCCCTTCTGAATACTTCAATTGAACCAGTCTCCCCCACATTCTTAGGCAGTGCATTCCAGACCTTAACCACTCACAGCATGAGAGTTTTTCCTTGTATCACTTTTGCTTCTTTTGCCAGTTACTTTGTGCATCTGTAGTACAATTACCATCTCTGCCCTCTCATTCTCAAACAGTTTCCAAAGGGAGCAGTTTCTCCCCGTCTGTCCCAACTCCTCGTAAGTTTGAACATCTCTAAAATCTTTTCTCAGATTTTTCTCTGAGAAAACAGCACCAATCACTCGACCTAGTTTCGTAACTCAAATTCCTTATACTTAGAGCCATTTTTGTGAATCTTTTCTGCAATGCCTTCTTGTGACTGAATCTCAAATTTTGTTTGATAATTGCTCCTCTGAAGCATCTTAGAATATTTTACCATGTCAAAAGAATCACAGGTTCTTGTTATATGAGAACATTTGAATATGCTGCTTTGCAATCATCAGAGGGAGCATTCACAAGACAATAACTTTCAGTATTGTTCTAATACTTGAAGAGGAAGCCAGATGTGATATATATTGAAAATTACTTAATATCCAGGATTTCAAACACAATGTATTTTTAGTTGAGGTGAATTGTTTTGCTTAACACATTAGTGGAAATAAAATGACTGGGATTTGCACTTAAATTTTATCCAATTAATTAACATTTTCATTTTAGGCAGATCTTAAGCTTTCAGGATTTTGAGTTCAAACAATATGAATTAGTTAACTTGTATGTGTTGGTGCTCAAAACTCCCACATCTTGCAGGAGTGGCATATCAGTCAATTACAGTGCTACAATTACTTGGTTTAGTTAGTTTGTGCAAGTTTTATTATTTATGTATAGTATTAGTCTATTTAGCACATCCTTCTCTATATACAATTAATCCAACCTTTCATCGAATGTTTGTTTTAGAAGTCTTTACTCTTTCTTCTAGCTACAATTGCATTCCATTATGTGATCTTGGCTCGAAGGGGAGTTCTCACAATTGTTTCAATCCAAGTATAGACTAGTGACTTCTAAAAAGAAATTCGAACTTGCAGTATGTAGCTGAAAAAATGAAAAGGATGGTGCAAGATTTTGTGTTTTATTACTTTCAGTGTAACAAAAAAAAGCACAACTGACTCAGTTATTTTTGTAGGCGTTTGTACTTCAGATTTCAGAACAGAATTTCCCTTTTTGTTCCTAATGCATTCAGTAAAACCCACTTTTTAAGTGTCTTTAAGTAGATATTCAATTCTTCTAAAACCAGCCTGGTGACTTTTAACCCAAAATCTGTTCTTCAGTCAAGCTAAGCAAATCTTTCAGCCTTATTTTAGCCCCTCACAAATTTGGTCCTTTCAATCCAAATATGAGCTCCCCCCACAGTTCTTGTATTATGAACCATAGAGACTTTCAGCCAGATCCTCGCAAATACCTGTGTCTTTGAGCTTCAGAGTTAAGTTAGATTTGCTCTCAGAAACAATTTCCATGATGTGAATTGCACAAACTTTGTATCCAGGTAGAAATACTAATTAGCTAGCCTTGATACCCAACTCTCTTTTGTCTTGGAAGTAAATGAACAGTTTAAAACACTGCTGTTTGCAATCCAACATGCTCCACAGCTTGCTAGGACTTTGGAGTCTACCAATCTAATCACTTAAAGATTGTCTCCATATGTGACCACCTTGCATCTTCTTTCTAGCAACTAACTCGACCATCTCTTTAATCTTTAACATCCACATCACTTATCCTTTTATGGATAGACTTCAGAACAAATCACATGATCCACTTCCTTTTATCCTATATTTAAGAGGCTTGGATATCCTAGCCTTTCTGTGGTGGCATTGTCATAGGGAATGCAGTGGGCCAACCAAAAGTCTATTGACTTTCAGTGAGACCAGAAGACCCCATTGATGGGCAAAGAAGGTCCAATCCCCAATCCCAAAACACAACAATTTTCTAAACCATATATTCAAGGCACAACAATTCCCTTCATTTATAATTCAGATATTAGTCAAAATTAATTTATCAGTGAACTCCAACTGCACCATATCTGACACCTGGTTTGTGTCTTAATTAATGTATTCGCAATTGATTCGTAAATACACACTTTAAAATCTACCTCTACACAGCGGTGACCAGATTTATAGGGTCAATGACGAAGCGAATAGTGATCCTTCATTCAAGTCCTTTTGTGCACACCAGGACAGCACAGTGGTTAACACAGCTGCATCACAGCTCCAGCGTCCTAAGTTTGATTCCTGGCTTGGGTCACTGTCTGTGTGGAATTTGCAGATTCTCTCCAGGTTGCCTGTGTTTCTTCCAGGTGCTTTGGTTTCCTCCCATGCTCCAAAGATGTGAAGGTTAGATGGATTAGCCGTGCTAAATTGTCTCTTAATGTCAGAGGGACTAGCTAAGGTAAATATTTGAGATAATATGGGTAGGGCCTGCGTGGGATTACAGTCATGGCCTCCTTCTGCACTCTAAGATTTATCCATGAAAGTTTATTTTAAGTTTTCTGTGGCCATTGTTCCCTACTGTTTGTACCATGTCATATCAACCTTGAAAACCAAATTCTAATTTAACTCCCTGCACATATATTTTTAATAGACCACTCATATTTATAACTCCGTCCTTTGTGTTTGTTTATCCTGGTCTCTGCTGGCACTCTATCGGCCCAGATAAGTGAGTCAAAAATTAAGCTGAGCTCAAAATTTAGCTCCAGAGAAAGCACAAATTCTGTACTATTTGCTTCCTGCTTGGCACTAACTTCTTATTCTCACCAAGTTTCCATTTAAAGTCCTCATTGCCACTGTTTCTGCCTCATTCTTCCCAGTTATGTGGTGTACATTTGTCTGTACTTTTTCAATTATTAGTTTCATCTAGGACTTTAGGAAAGAAGAAAATAAGTTTTTTTTTCATGAATTTTGGCTATTTAACATTGAATTTGTTTTCAACAGTTACTTTTACACTGCAGCATTAGGTGACCAAAGCGTTCAAGTGTTTCTGCCCCGAAAGAACTGAAAGGGGTTGCAGTGTACAGATTGCAGGGATTTTTAAGAATTGTACCTCTGCCAGATGGAGAATTCCTGTAGCTCTAAACCATCTCTGCCTGGTACTGTACCCTCACTGACCTCACACACTTGAATAACATTTAGCCAATGCTAGAAGTTTTGAACCCCTGTCAGAGGAACTGTATTTTAAAGCAGAATGCAAGAATGTTGATGCATTCATTCAGAGGTAATGACAAAGGGGTAGGTTATTTCATATCATTTGATAAGGCTAAGTTGTACTGGCATTGAGACTTGTGCTATTAAATTATGTTTTGGGAAGACGTTTTACAGGACTGTGAATTTCTGTAATATAAATTTTTCTCCTCAAAGGTTAGTACATAAATTATAATGTGCAGAATATTTTGTGTTCATTTCTAACAAAGCTTAGGCAAATGTTACACACCCTCGTCTCATTCCTATTTTGCATAGCTGCTTTGTTCAGTCTGTCTCTGGCTTCCAGCCAGCCAAGTGTCCTGCGTGGAATGGGGCAGTAAAAAGTCAATGAGCTAGTCTGTTTTGATAGTTATTTTGTCTGTGGTGAGAAGTTCTGAGACCAGAGCTCTGCACCAAAGGCTTTCAGGTTTTAAGATTTGTATTTTCTTTGAGGACTGATGCCATGAAGAATTCTGAATTGTTGTCATTGGATTTACAAGTGAAACTTCACAGCAGGAGAAAACAATAATCATGTTTTGTATTTTTCGGAACCGTTCTGCCCGAATAGCTTTGTAAATGACTTAACTGTAAAAACGGTTGCGCACACAGCCCAGAGGCAGACCAAGTTGATTTAAGGTCCATTCAAGGCTCAATCCAGACAAAGAGCAAATTGCATTGTTTCAGATGGATAATGTTTAACTGAAAAAAATCTATAGGTTCTTTAGGTAAGTTCAAGCCCAGAGATGATTTGTTTGTGCTTAAGAACAGTACTTTTGATGTGAATATTTTGTTAACTTGCTAGCAGTTTTATTCGTCCGATTTTAGAGGAACTATTATGTCTAATTTGTATATCTTAAGATAATTTGGGCTTCATTAGTTCTGAGTATATGGTAGAGTTCTGGTTTTTGAAGAAGCAAGTTTTTATCTACAGTTGTCTCTTAGTGAAAGATTAGACAGGATACCTCAAAGTATAGAGCAATGCTGCTGATTCAAGTTGGACCAGTTTGGAAAACTGGTCTAAGCTGCTTGTACATTTGACTTTGATAATTTACTGCTTGACGAAGTGCAGCACAAGTTCAGTGAACCTGTGTTTTCCCTCTCATCCCTGGTCCTGAGTTTATGTTTGGTAAATTTATTCTCGGCCAGTGGTTACTGGGGCTGAGGGCTTTCTGTCAGATTCCAGTTGCGTGCCATGTTTATGTGTTGTCTTAATACCATTTTTAATTTGTGATTTATTAAATTTTTAAACATATTCTCTTGGAGGTTTATCCTCAGTAGAAAACAAATGTTAATTCAAATACTGAATTGATTGTACATTACAGAATGTTTTGTTTTAAATTGGAATTTGAAAATGTCAAAATCTTCATATATATGAATATATATTCATTAATAATCCGATTTATAGAGCACTGATCCTAGCCAAAGTATAAGGGGATGCAATTGTCCCCACTGCTAGGTAGGAAATAAATTATCCAAGGTTTATGATTGTGTTCATTATTGAATAATGTGAATTGAGAGAGACTGCACGTGAATGAAGTGTGGAGGATCTAAGTGTTCTCCTGCCTGAACCAGAAAAGGCTAGCAAGCAGATTCAACAAGTATTTAAGAAGGCAAACAGCATTTTGGACTTTATTACAAAGAGATTGGAGTTCACAAGTAAGGAGGTGTTATTGCAATTATATAGGAGGTCAGTTTAACTCAGTTGGCTAAACAGTTGGTTCGTTCCCTTACTGGCTGAGGTTATTGTTAAAACCTTGCCTTCTCAAACTTGCCCCTTGCCTGAGGTGTGATGATCCTCAGGTTAAATTACAACAAGTCAGCCTGCCCCCTCAAAGGAGAGAGTAGACTACGGTTATCTTGGACTGTGGCAACTTTACCTTTTACCTTGGTGAGGCCACAGCTGAATACTGCATACAGCTTTGGTCACCTCATCTTAAAAAGGATATAGTAATGTTGGAGGCAGTCCATAGAACATTCACCAGGCTATTTCCGGGTAGACAGCTGTCCTATCAAGAAAGACTATGTAGTCTGTGTCTGTACTTTAGAGATTAGAAGAGAGGGGTGTTTCATTATTATACCTAAAACTTGTCAATGTGCTGCGCAAAGGGAAAGTTTGGTACTTTTCTTATTTTTTGATCTCTTGCATTTAAATCTGTATTAGTGTTGTTGAATTCACCATTTAACTGTGGCTATAACTAAAATGTATTTAAATTATTTTAACTTCAAAAAAAACAGAAATTATTCATCCATATTTTTGATAAGCAAATCAACCCTGAAGAAAGTTTCAAAATAAAAATACATTTTAGTATAAATGAATATAAAACCATATTACAATTATACAATTATTATAATTCTACGTAATGAAACCAAGTATAACTCGCTTTGTGTGAGCAAAAATATTTTGCTGAACTTTTAAGTTGGTTGTAATTTTTCTCTGCTTTTCTTGTATTTTTCTCAATTGTTAAGTTGCTGCCTTGATTAGGCTGTTTCATTGAAAAATGGTGACTCGGATTGTACTCAAGCACATTGCTGCTCTCCTGACAAATCCAGTACACAGCCTTCCAAGTCCATGTTTGTGAAAAAATATTTTGCGTTTGTTGAAAACCCAACACGTGCTGCGCTTTTTCTGCAGCAATTATTTTTGAAAGTGTAAAGCAAAACCTAGCTGCTGACCTTTTTTTTTAAAAAAAAATGCTGTTTTTCAAGATTGTCCACCAGGCGAGACAAAATGAGATCATACATGCAATGTCCCACGTGGGGTGTTGCAAAATGCTTTATGGCAATGCACATTGTATGCCAGGTAAATTGATTGAGTGTGAAAATTTTTAAATCAGTGTATGTTGTTGACATAGATTGGTTTAATAACTTTTTATATTTTATTGTTTTTAATAACCAAGCATTTAAATTGATTGTTACAATGCAATGCAAGGGACAGATGAGAAGTTCTCATGAACCTGATATGACCAATTGGCCATAGCAGCCTCAGGATATATCCTTTGTTCCCTCCCTTTGTCCAACCTGTGTGCTGTTCATGACTTCAATTTGAACACCCATTAGGTTTTCATATGTTAGCTGACAAAATCCGCATCTAACTCATCACCACTTCTCCAGAATCCTAACAACACCTCTGTGTTGTGGACAGAACTTGTGTCATTCCTTCCAGTCCCTAATCAGGGTGTTTGTTATGTAAAGTATGTGCGCGTTTCCTTATCTTCAAAGTGATTTATCTTAATTTAGAATAAATTCCATGCCCTGGTGTTTAAAATGCAACAACTTGGTCATGCTATTTCAATCACACTATTACACACTCAAAGATTGGATACAGATGAAGTTAACTCCATAATTACAAAAATTGATTTTATAATGGTGTATATCAATGCAGGCCTAATGTCGTCTTAGTTGAGTTGATCCTTCAGTGGGTGTGAAGGTCTTTTTAAAAACAAAATATTCTCATGAAGCTTCTTATAGACAAATAGTCACTTGGTTCTCAAGTGGTCTTGGAATAGGTACAGTGCTTTAGCTGCGTTATAAAACATTCAGCTATGATGGTTCAATTGTTTCAGATTATTCTGGTTTTTCAGATGTTTCTCTGCTAGATTTGTTTTGTTCAGGATATTTTTCAAGTTCCTGAGAATTAGTTTCATGACTGCATGGTCAACACTTCTGGGCTCCACACCACAACAATTCAATAGCAGTCATTCACTCTCATTTCTTGAGCTCCTCAGTTGCAAATTGTATTCCTTCCCTGGCTACTGTCGAGGCCTGAACCAAACTGTACAACTATGGCATTCCATTTGACACTGAACTGACCTTACCACTTTATATTCTCTCCGTCACAAAGGTTGCCTGCTAATGCTGTGCTCTCAATAGTCAGTACAGTGATGGAAGATGTTATCAATTGTTCTAGAGCGCTTACAGAGCAATAATCTGCTCACTGTTCAAATCGGGGCATTCAGCTGCTGACCTCAGCTTTCATCCAAACATGGGATCGGGGTTGGAGTCATATCTAGCAGAAAGGAAGATAATTGTTTGAGGTCAATCATCTCTTTAGGGATGGGGTAATAAATGCTGACCTAAAAAAAGATGTGCCCACATCTCGTGAAAAAATAAAATAAAAGTTTCAGGACATGGCTGCAAATGTTGCTCAGAATAGTATCTTCAGCCCAAGCATCTAATGCTGTTTCATTGATGATTTTCCCTTCATCGTCAGAAGTGAGGACATTCTGCTAATGATTGCATAATATTCAGTACCATTCAAGTCTCCTCAAATACTGAAGCAGTCCATTTCCATATGCAATCTGTCCTGGATGACACCAGTATATATCATTTACAAAATATCCTTCTCCTCTGCCTTTATGTCATCCACGCTCACTCAGCAGAGCCTCTTCCAAACTCCTTGCTCACACACTCAGCAAATCTTTTTCAAAAATTCTTTTCCACCCACTTACTCTCACCCAACAGCGTCCCTTCCCAACTGTTCCCCACTCAGCTCCAACTCCCTCCTCTGCCTCACAAGTTCATCTCCTCGTCCTCCTTTTGCCTCATTGCTGGTGCCCAGGAAACAGTTACTAGCCTGTGATAAGCAGTGTGTCCAACAGGCAGCCTTGGCAAACAATTTTTGTCTATATTCCAGACACAGATAGTCTTTGCTGGCCTCTTCCTGTGCCAGATCAGTGCACAAGTGTCCTGGGTCCACTCGGCATTTGCTACTGAGGAAAAGTGATGTTAAAGAGCACTTTGTGTTCACTACCTATTCCGTACTGTTTAACAGAATTGATTCTTTGGGTCCAAGACTGGTTTGTAAGTGCCTTCGGATTGGGCCATCTTCTCTGCTCAGTCACAATTGCTGCTTGAAGGAGAGGGGACTCTCAGTCCCAAATGTGCTCTCTGTGACTCCATTGAGGGTCACAGTCCACGATTTGGGAAACTCTCTTTAACACTTAAAACACTCATTGGAAAAAGTAGACAAAATTTGCATTTCAGCCTGTGCCATTCCTGCACTTGAAGGCACTGTCAAGAAATTTACTATTAACTTCCCACGTGTTTCTTTCCAGAGAGGAACTTAGAGAATATCTGATGCATCTATAACTAGCAAATTACAAAAGTTCTGCTAACTTCTGGTGGTGTGATAATTTACTTAGTCCCAAATTTCTTCAATGTCAGTTACACTGTTGTTGCACCAGAAAGTTATACCATTCACCAGCAAAGAGTTCCTCCTGGATTCTTGAAGTAAATTAATTTCAAAATTTTGGTACAGTTCTGATATAACTTGAGTATCAAATCTGCATGCGCTGTAAATTTTACAATAACCGGAAACCTTGCGTTTGATTAAATTATCACATTTAATTTCTCCATATCCATCAAGCGTTTCAAATATTATAATATGAAAGCAAAATACTACAGATGATGGAAATCGGAACTAAAACAAGAATTGTTTTAAAAACAAGAAATACTCATAGGTCAGACAGCATCTGCAGAGAGCAACATTAACATTCTGACAACAGGTCATCTAGACCCGAAGCTTTGGCCAGAGTTTTACCACTTTGCCCACGTGGGAATCAGAGAGGGCAAGGGGAGGACCATGGGAAGGTCCATTGACCTTGGGCAGGATTTTATGGTTTAAGGTGAGCGAGGCAGTAAAATCCCATCTTTGATCTGAGTCTCCACAACTGTTTACTAATCTGCTGAGTGTTTCCAGCATTTTTGTTATTTAAAATATTCTCATCATTTCAAATTCTTTGAATTTTGCTAAAGGAATTTGGTTAATTCATATGGAGATTTTCAATATCAATCCTTTAAGCATCAAGCATAATGTTCCTTTTTCATTGTGAGCTTTCAGTTGGGTGGACTGTTTTAATTAATCTGTCAATATTGCATTCCTCAGTATCTTTCAATGTGTGTGGGATGTATAGAGATACAATATGACATCAGCTTCCAGTTTGCATAAACCAGTGCTCAAAGACACAGAGTACTTTGGGCTATTAGGCTGTCAATTTCTTTGATTTTTGACTGTAAATTCCAATAGGAAATATGCTAGAAAGAAAGGTGCATATATGTTATTTGAATACTGAATGATACAGTGTAACTTATTCTAAAGTTATAAACAGTTTAAATCACAGCAATCAAATGTAGCCTTTCCAAAGATATGGAATGTGTGAAATGACACATTTATTCCCAAGCTGCCAATGTACCACAATTTATCTCCAAATAGTAGGCAAACTGCAAATCAGCATGACTGGTGGCGGGCAAAAATGCAGGGCTGGTAGTATAAGACCAAGTGGGATAACATAGGATGCAGTGCCCATGGCCTACTTGCATGTGGTGGTAAGTGTCAGTGATCCACCTGCATCTCAGCAAATAGAGGCCTCTTAACTGGCCAACTATTAGCTGCTTATGGGCTGCTTCCTGCTGGCATTCGTATTTTACCAGTGACGGAACTTGCCCAAACCACATGTGGCATAATCCTGCAATGTGCATGGGGCCAGGGCAGGTCCTTCCTGTTTCAGCACCCACAGGGGCACCTCCCCCAGAAGAAGGGATGTCACCAATGCTTTGTTTCCTCTTCAATCCTCCCAGTCTATTCTTCCAATCTTTCCCCTCCCCAATCTCAGTTGCTAGGATTAGAGCGCTATTATCACCTGATTGGCTAACAACTCTTGAAGGCCTGACATCCTCCTTTATGAAAGAGGGAGCCATGGCCATTCAAAATTGTGCTGTGGCTTTCTGGGCTAGCAAAGGCAGCTTGTCCACAACTTTCCAGCTGATAGGCAGAGCCAACTACCCTTTTGTGAAATTCAACACCATTTGTGGGGTCAACTATGTACAACTCTTTCCTCTTGCCTTTTTTCTCCATGCAAATATAGCCCTGGAAATTAATATAAATTTAAGATGGATAAAAATATTCACACTTTGACAATTTAGACTGGACGAAATATGACACTGGCTCAGGCAAAGATTTGTTTGAATACTGGCAGTGGGTGCACTTGCATATAATTATAGATTTAGTATTCAGAACCAGAATTCATAACTTCATATGATCCTTTATTACACTGATCAACAAATCTGCAGTAAATTGAAGGATACAAGGAATGAGAAATAGGTAACTCTTCCAAAGTAACTATACAAAGCAATTGATTTGAATTAAAATTTCAATAGAAATAACCGGCATTAGAAAATAAAAAAATTTTAAAATTTTAATGACCTGCTTATGCCCATAATATATTTCTCAGGAGTTAATGCAACATTGTTAATAAGTCTGGATTAAATGATGATAATGTAGTCTTTTTTTTAACAATGTAAGAACATAAGAAATAAGAGCAGGAGTACATCATGCTATCCCTCAAGTTTGCCCTGCCATTCAATATGAATATGGTTAATCATCTGCCTCAACTTCACTGCTTTCTGTATCCATTGATTTCTTGAGACCAAAAACCTATCTATCTGAACCTTAAACATATTTGATGATGAAGAATCCATAATCCTCTGAGGTAGAGAATTCCAAAGGTTCACAGTCTTTTATGTGAAGAAATTTTCATTGGTTTAGTCCTGAATGGCTGACCCCATATTTGAGATTCCTCATCCAGGTGAAGCAACCTGTGTCCACTCTGTCATGCCTCTTTAGAATCTTGTTTGTTTCAATGAAAGTATCCCTCATTCTCCTAAACACCAGTGAATGTAGGCACAATTTACTCAGCCTTTCATCATAGGAGAACTCTTTCATCTTAGGAAGCAATCTGGTTAACCTTTGGGGTACTGCATTCAATGGAAGTGTATCCTTCCTTAAGACCAAAGTTGCACGCGGTATTCTAGGTGTGGTCTCACTTACGACCTGTTCATTTGTGAAAAGATTTCCTTATTCATGTATACTAATCCCCTTGTAGTAAAGGCCAGCATGCCATTTGCCTTCCCCATTGTTTGCTATGCCTGCATACTAATATTCTGTTTTGTAAATGATAACACTCCTCTGAGTGTTAACATTTACAGTTTTCATGCCTTTTAAAAAAATCTGTTTTTCTATTCTTACTACCAAAGTGGACAATTTCACATTCACCCACATCATTCTCCATCTGTCAACTTGTTACTCACTCATTAACCTATTTATATCTCTTTGTGCCGTCACAGCTAACATTCTCATTTAGCTTTGGATCATCAGCAAATTTAGGTATATTATTCTCAGTCTCCTTGTCTAAGTCATTAATGTAGATTTTCATTATCTGAGGTCCAAGCACTGATCCTTGCAGTTGGAGCTAACCAACTTGAAAGTGCCTGCTATGCCCTACTTTTCACTTGCCTGTCCATTAACCACCACTCTCAATGTTAACCTTTTAGCTCCTTGAGCCCTTACCTTGCATATTAACCTTTAACGTGGCAACTTGTTGAACAGCATATGTAACTTCTACATCTAATTTTTCCCTTTATCCATCCTAGTAGTTATATCCTCAGAAAATTCATAAATATAGTTCCCTTTTGTAAAAGCATATTGTCTGTCTGATCATTGTATGATTTTGCAAGTGTAGTATTAAGACGAATTTAAGAACAAATTCCAGCATTTTCCCAACAACTTGTAGACCTGTAATTTTCTATCCCTCCTTAAATAATAGGATGATATTTGCTAGTTTTCAATCTGCTGGAACAACCCTAGAATTTAGGGAACCTTCAAAAATCTTAACCAGCTCATACACTATTTCAGCTGAACTACTTCTAGAACTCTAGACTATAGGCTGTTAGGAACTGGGGACTTTTGGTCTTATAGTCCCATAAGTGCCTCCCTCATACCAGTGTTTAACTTCAAGATTCTTGATTCAGATTGGCATATGTTGCTTTCAAACTTAATGTGGAATTGAGTTGTAATGTAATCATTTTTTCCCATTGAATCTTTTATTGTGAGATTATCAATTAATTCTGCCTTATTAGATCTAAAATAGTTTTCTCATTAACTCCACAAAGTGTTGTTCCAGGATACTTTCAAAAGCATTGTACAAACTCATCCTCCAAAACCACCTTTGTGAATTTGTTTAATCCTGTCTATAATGATTAACATCCCCCATATTGTTACATTCCACTTATTTCAGTCTCCAGTTATTTCTTGCTTAATGTATTATCCAACAGTATCATCACTAGAGGTTTGACAAAGGGTTTTCTGGACTCAACATTAGCTCTTTTCTCTCTTTACAGATGCTGCTAGAGTTACTGAGATTTTCCAGCATTTTCTCTTTTGAAATCTAATTATTGTTCTGTGTCTCACCCTCAGTGTAGAGTCCTCATTTTCTGATGGTTGTACGATGCCACGATATTACAGTGGCTTAGTAAAAGAACCAGGCCCCTAAAACTACCTCAGTCAGTACAATGATTAAACTTGCATTAGTGGTGTTATGAAACACCATACACTATCTGTCTACTTCAATGGGGATGAAGTAGAAAATGATCGAGATCTTCAGTTTTTTAGGTGTCCAGATTACCAACAACCATGCTGACACTATAGTTAAGAAAGCCCACCAACGTCTCTACTTTCTCAGAAGACTAAGGAAATTTGGCATGTCAGCCACAATTCTCAGCAGTTTTTACAGGTGCACCATAGAAAGCATTCTTTCTAGTTGTATCACAGTTTGGTATGGCTTCTCCTCTGCCCAAGACTGCAAGAAGCTACAAAAGGCCATGAATGTAGCCCAATCCATCACGCAAACCAGCTTCCCGTCCATTGACACTGTCTACACTTCTCACTACCTTAGAAAAGCAGCCAGCACAATTAAAGACCCCACGCACCCCAGATATACTTTCTTCCATCATCTTCCATCAGCAGAAAGATACAAAAAGTTGTGATCATGTACCATCTAACTCAAGAACAACTTCTTCCTTGCTGCTGCCAGACTTTTGATGGACCTACCTCATTAAATTGACCTTTCTCCACACTCGAGCCACGACTGTAATACGACATTCTGCACTCTCGTTTTCTTCTCTATGAAAGGTATGTTTTGTCTGTACAGCATGCAAGAAACAGTACTTCTCACTCTATACTAATACATGTGACAATAATAAATTCTGTTGGGAGAAATGTAAAATTCCACCAGCATTTTTTTAAACATCTGTTATTCCTGATCTCCAACCATACTGATAAGCCAGGATCTTTATACATTATTGTTCTTGTGTTATCCTTTATTATCAAAGTAACTCATGCTCTTTTTCCATTGTTCGTCTAATTTTGAAATATTGTGTAACCTGGAATATTTATTTCCCAAACTTGGTCTCTCATGTCACTATAATGACAATTAAATCTAAACCATTCATCTCTTTTGTGCTGTTAATTTATAATGCTGATTTTTTTTTTTGAAATCTGTTAAAGAGCCGTTAATTTTATTTTATTACAATATCCATGCAAGTAATAGTTAAACTCTCTGATCTCTCCCGTCCCATTCTGCTTGTCTTTACTCAAATCGCTGTTATTGCTCTAATGTTTCAACCTTTCACCTGCTCCCTATTCTCTACCCAGCCTCCATTTGTTTGATTTAAAGTCCAATTCACATGTAACTCTGTGATTCTAAGAGACTATAAAAGCTTGTCCTCGGCTATTTTATTACAGACTTTTCTGTGAAAAAGTGCAATACCAGTTTTTCAAGAACTGATGAGCATCACACCTGTCACTTCCTTATTCACATTTTCCATTTTAAAATTATATTTGAAACATAAACATCACTTGCAAGGTCACATTTACTGTCCATCCCCTGTTGCCTTTAGAAGGTGGTGTTGGACCTTCTTGAATCACTACATGCAGGAGTTTAATATAGCTAGGTAACTTGCTTAAGCCTCTTCAGAGACTATTACCCAGAAGGTGAGACTGGAGTCATGCCTAGAACAGATTAGGTGGACACCAGTAAGTTTCCTTCCCTAAATGATGGTGAATAGTTTTTTTTAACAACAATCAAACAGCTTTATTGTCATCTTTAGTGATATCAACATTTTATTACCAGCTTTTTTAAAGTAAAACTAAATTTTCAAACTGTCATAATAGAATTTGAACTTCCATTCTTTAGTGTTTCATCTAAACTTCTGAAATATGAGTCCAGTAAAATAACCACTACACTGCTGCACCACATATTAATTGATTATTTGGGAACTTGCATTTAAATAACTCCATTTGTAATGTCCCAAAAGAGTGTAGTGAATTACTAAATGACATAAATGCAAAATATTATTAAGTTTATTGTTTAATAGCCTTTGTGTTTATATTGGAAAAGAAATAAAACTGACTCTGTCACCAGCCTTTTTTAACTTATAAATCTCATTTTCAGTCACAACCCAATGGCTGAAGAACCCATTTGCATTAAAAGAGGCACAGTCTCCACCAAAATAAGGCAGTACAATCAGGCCTCGTGTGCTGTGCTCACATATTTCTCAAGTACAGATACTAGCAGTAGAACTGAGATATAATTTAGTTCAGTGCATTAGGAGTGGGTGCAATTTGCTTATCAAAAGATTGGATAAGTGTTGATCATTGTGCATAAACAACTCCAGCAGTAAATTTTCAGGCATACTTCAGCAATAAAATATATGGATGTGTGTCATTTCTTTGTTTCTGTCATGATGTAGGTGAAAACTGAAAAATTAAAACTGTTTCATTTATTCGTTTGTACTCTGTTTTCACTTATTCCTTTAAAACAAAAAGTCACAAACTGTGCAATATGTAATCAGAAATGTATGCATTTCTCTGCACTGAAAGGAGCCAAACTTTTCCATTCCAGGAGGACTTTGGACTTTTCCATTGATAATGAGTTTATCTGGCAACTCAAATGTTGTGAAGTTTTATAATTAGAGTTTCTGGCCATTCAGCTGAGAGCAGATACTTTCCATAGAGAGAGCAGGAAAATCAGGTCAGGTAAAGCCTTCTAATAACTGATTCAGTAACGACTTGAATAAATGCCTACCGAATAGATTTGTTGAAAACAGGCAAAACAAAGCCACATAAATCCACAACCTGCTTTCCATGAAGCAGCAAAGTCCAACACCATTAAATTGAGTTTATGCTGTGCTACTCCAATGCCAGCGTCTAATGTTTGTCAAAAAAAAATGTCAAGTGAACTAGGTAGTTGGATGATATTTATAGAACAAACACACTGAACTGCAGTTATCAAAACCACAACTTTGGTTAAGGGAAGCAGGTACAGAAGTAATATGATACCAAAATCACTTATGGAGTTTTATCTATTTCTGTGTGCCTTTGGAAGGTCTCTGATGCTTGGAGGTTATTTCCTAGTGACTGTACGTGATGTAATTTGGATGAGAAAAAAAACCTAATTTGTTCTTCTATGGGTGATTGCTGGAAGGAAAGAAATCATATGTACTTCGAAATTAGACATCAAACTTAATAGGAATGTATAGTTGGTTTTCGCTGCAGCACGTCAAATCAAAAAGATATTAGTGATTTGTGTGTATTAAGTCTGACTTGGCTAATAGAATAAGTTTTGTTTTCTAAGTTTGAATTAGGGCAATTAATTGAAAAACTGTAATACTTTCATGGTTTGCCACATAATTTCTTGGTGGGATCAAGCATTGCTGGCATAAAGGGACTACATTAATGGAAGCCACTGCTCCATCTGGAATGAGCCAAAATGAGGCATTACTTGAGAAATGGGTGAAAGGAGAAAATTTTGAAAGAAAATAAGTAATGAAGTCTCTTCCCAATGATTAAGTATGGGGAGAATGGCTGAGTTGGCTGAACGGCTGGTCCATGATGCAGATTGCGTCAACAGCGTGCGTTCAGTTCTTATACTGGCTGAGATTATTCATGAAGGCCTGCTTCCTTAGCCTTGCCCTCGTCTGAAGTGTAGTGACCATTAGGTCAAAATCACCACCAGTCAGCCTATGGTCATCTGGGGTTATGGCAAATTACCTTTGTAACAAGAGGCTGCATTGAACCTATTATTAATAGTTGCTGTCAGTAATTGCTTTTTATTAGTTCTGGCTCTTTAAACTGTGTTTGGCTTGAAAGAAATCAGACGTTGATGAAATATCCAAGCAGTTTAATCTTGTGTGTGTATATAAAATCAAAATTTACGTAATTGTGCTGGTCATAGTGTTTGGAATTCAATATTAAAGCCAAAATAAATGAGACTTGGTAACAACTGAAACAAACTTTGCATTTATATCATTTAGAATTATTTTGGGTGTGATGTAGTATGACACATGAAAGAAAAGAAAAGAAAGCAGAAATGTATTTCTTGTTTCCGTTCATCTTTTGCATCTAAGTCAGATACTGACAAATAATCAAGGTAACACCTGAAATGCAAAAAGTGAAACCTCTAGTCTCTAGTGACCAGAAGATGATGAAAATAAAGATTATGTAGCAATTGCAACGAGTAAAGATGGGGACAAAAAATAATTGACTGAAAAAGTAAACTTCATGGAATAAGAAATTAACTTAATTGATGAAAGCTATCAATTTGATGAAAAATGTAACTTTTCTAAACAGTTGTATTGCATAGCAAGGTAAGTTTATGTTCAAGAAAAATAAATGTCAGCTAATTAGGCATTCTTCAAAATGGGTGAATAGGCCAATTCAAATGAGAATGTTGAAAAAAATAGTGTAAAACCTACAGGGAAAAGGAAGGCAGGAATTTACTAAACTGGTTAGAAATGCAGGAAGCATCAAGAGAAGAGACCAGCCATGGATGTTAAGTGTCTGTCAATTTATAGTCATAAAATGATAACAGCATAGAAAGTGGCCATTTGGCAGACCAGAACACTGCATTTGCCTGACAAAGACACAGAGTGTCGAAAACTTGCAAATTTACTATCAAATAAATCGGTTGGATTTAAAATTGGTGTTGCTAAATTCTTACTGACTGTATCCATGCCAGCTCTCCCCGCAAACAGTTCACTTCATCTCTCACACATGCTTTTTCCACATAACCCTGTAAATTCTTTCCCTTTGGCTTATGTGGATGCTATTGAATCAATGTCCTGCTTTTCTGAATCCCCAAATAAAAAGAATGGTTTGTATACCCTAATGTTTTCCTTTGAAGAATATTTTCCAACATGTTTATCACATTGTTTCCTATATTGTATAACGTTCAATGGTATTACTTTTAATTAGATTTATTGAAATAAAACTGAGCGTTACTATAGAGTTGACTCTTGCTTAACAGGTCTGTTTAACAGACAAAGGCTGATGGTTAATATAATAACATCAGTAAAAGAAAATCAACATGCCCTTTTAAAATTCAAATACTATGATTGTAAACACTAAACAAAAATGAATGATCAACATGTTAGTGTTAGTAAGGGAATGGGTGTAGAATTTTGCACTTGATAATGCCTTATCCTGACAGCTGCAGCAGCTCCTATGAATTATTATCATGTATGAAACAATTAGCTTTCCTCACACACACAAGTATTCTGACTGTAAAGAGGAAATATAACAAAAGGGGGCAGGATTACTTGCGTCAAGTTATGTCTTGTAATGATCCTTAACACCAATCTTGATGCGCTCTCCACTTCTAATTTTCCTTCACTCCACTTTCCCCACCAGCCCCCTGGTTCTTGTGTTTCATCAAAATGAAAGGCGCATTCTTATGCTATTTAAAAATATTGTGTTTGAGATCATGCGTGTCTGCTGTATTTCTGTGAACTAATGCACCACAGAGCATATATTGCATATGTGTCACAGAAGCAGATAATTGGGCACAGTCTGTCAATTTTTTTCCTCCATGTAAGCAAATAGGTTTTGTATTTGTTCCCATATCCATTTAACTCCTTTTCCTTTATCATCAATATAATCTAACCTTGAAGATTTAGATAGTTCTGTCTCAACCAGTAACCCAAAACCTCTTAACTCTTGAAATAATTTCTCCTGTTCTCTGCTTGCTTTTTAGTCCTGTATTCCCTCTTTCTTGACCCCTCAACTTTTGGAAATAGTTTGCTTCTATCTACCCTCTCCTATGCTTCCATAATTGTAAAAACATTTATTATATCTTCCTGTAATCAGAACTAAAGGAGGACAATTTTTCAATTTTTTTCGTTAATATTTCCATTGTCTCATATCAGCACTCCAGTGGATCTAGGTTGTACCTTCGAAAACTCTGATATTCTTCCTACAATGCAGAGCTCATTGCTGCATAGCTAGCTGGGGTCTTACTAAAGTTTCATATCAGCTTGATACTTTGCATTAATACACTATAGCTCAAAAAAAATTCTAGAATTCTAATAGTTTATTTACAATCTTGTATAATATGTACTTGGATGCAGTAACTATAAGTAGTCAGAATTCTTCTATGCTGCAATATGAATCAGCATCTAAGGACAACAAATTTGCTTCTCAAATTTGGTAATTGTCTTCTGTCTCTTCTCCTTCCCCTTTTTTATTCAAAAAGCATTAACAGATACCACTGTCAGCATCTGCTGATCCCATCTACAACTTACCATAATTAGGCAAAGTACGGGTAGCTTGCCCTTTATGCACAATTTTCCTCCCTTGCTGTGGGATACGCCTCTTCATTCTTTTCATTCCCAGCTGGCCTCTTTAAGTTTCTTGCATTCAGAACCTTAATGCAGGATTTCAGCCAAACGTAAATTGTTACTAATTGAAAAGCAGTATACTGTAAATGCTAGAAATTTGAAATAAGAATAGAAAATGTTGGAAATACTCAACAAGTTAGCAGCATCTATGGAGAGAGAAACAGCATTAACATTCAGACATTTCATTAGAACTTAGGTTTTGAGCAAGGCGCGAGTAAGAGAAGGAGAAACAAAAAGTTCTGCAATGGAGCTGAAGGCAGAAGAGAGTGAATCTTACAGAGCCGGAAGGGACTTCTAATGGAACAAGAAAAGAAACAAAACTGTGCCTAGATAGAGGTGCTACTAAAATAAGGGAAAGACCAAAACTGTTGCTCTGAGATCCATGCTCCGCCTTGTTTCACCACATGAACAATCTTGATCTATCTTCAAGAGCATCAACTCATCCTCACTCTGTCTCAAAACCATCCAGCTTTGCAGTTTCATTTCATCCTTTAACTTATCTGATATTTCAACAATTTTTTTTCAGTTGTTAGGGATTGCAAACTCTAACAATCCATGATTACCAATGCTGCTCAAGATCTCTTCCCCTTCACTTCCATCTGACTTCAATCCTTACTATGTATTCAAGATACCAGCTGACATTTCCTTTCTGACACTGAACAATCTGTCCTTAGCAAAGGACTGTGCTGTGCAGATACATGGATTTGGGCCTATGTCTGTGGGAGTTTGCGCATTCTCCCCATGCTTGCATGGGTTTTCTCTGGGTGCTCCGGTTTCCTCCCACATCCCAAAAATGTGCTCTTAGGCTAATTGGCAAAACAAATTCTCCCTAAATTGTCTCAAATTTGGTTTTTAATCTATAGATCTATAAACATAGACGGGGATCACAGGTAGAGGTGGGAACATCGGGGTGGCGGCGCGGGCTCGTTGGGCCAAAGGGCCTGTTTCCCATGCTGTTTTGTTCTTTGATATAGTTTTATCCCATTACACACGCACTTTAATTAATTTTGAGCTCAGCACGATGCTGAGCTCTTTTTAGTCAAAACTGCCTTCTCTTCACCATAGAGGTGCAATCAGTATCCATTATCCACAGTCCTCCTTCACTTGACTGAATTGTTCTTCCATTGAATAATTTCTCCTTCAATTTATCTCACTTCCTCCAAGTAAAAGGTGTTGTTATGGGTATTTGTCTGAGTCCTAGTTATGTCAAACATATAGTATGTTTAATACGATATGTGGAACGTTATTTTTTCCAGTCCTACTTACATCCCTTCCCGCAACTCTCTTTCTGGTATATAGTGTCCTGTTCTCACCCTTAATTTGAAAATGCTTAAACTTCACCTCCACTTTCCACCCTTCCACCTGCTGAGAATTTCCACCTTTTTACATGGTCCGTCTCCAACTCTTCCCTTCCTTGGCTCTCTGTCTCTGTTTTTGGTGATGGGCTATCAATATTCTTTATAAACCCACTGACACCTATAACGAATTCAACTATAGTTATTCACACCCTACACCTTGTAAATACCCTATTCCATTCTCCCAGTTCCTCTGACTTGCACCACATTTGTTCTAATGATGCATTAGTGTTTTTGAGATGGCTTTGTTGTTCTTCAACCAAGGATTCTCCTGGACCATGAGTGTCAGGCCCCATAACCACGTCTACCTTATTTCCCATACTTATGTTTTCACCCTCCTTCCCAAAACTACGATAGGCTACCTCATCCCCACCTTCCACCTCACAAATCTCCATACTCAATGGATAATTTTCCACCGTTTTCAGCATAATGCCTACACCAAATACATCTTCCCCTCCTTTTTCAATATTCTGTAGAGACCTTCCTTTCCACGAAACTTTGATCCACTTCTCAATTCCACAACATCCCATCCTCTTCACACAGCACCTTCCATGCAAACACACAAAGTGCAACACTTGCTCTTTATACCTTCTCTCTCTCCACCATCCAAGGTGACGTATACTTCTTATAGCTACGTGTATCTTCTTTCAATTTTGTCTCTGCATTCCTTGCTCACAACATAGTCTCTACACTGATGAGACCAATTGGTGACCATTTTGTCAACACCTCCATTCAATCTGTAAGCATAACCCTTAGCTTACAGTGGTCTATCATTTCAGTTCTCCACTTTGATCTCACACCAGCACCTCTGTGGAATTCCCTGCCCAGTGAAGCAGTTAAGGCTACTTCGTTGAATGTTTTTAAGGCAAAGATAGATTTTTGAACAGTAGAAAAATTAAGGGTTATGGTCAGTGGTTGAGTAAGTGGAACTGAGTCCACGAAAAGATCAGTCATGATCTTATCGAATGGTGGAGCAGGCTCGAGGGAGTCAGTTCTTCTGTTATTGGCCAGGTACACTGTTGCAGAGAACCTCAGTGTAAGTTTGAGGAACATCAGCTCATCTTGCAATTAGGCGCTTTACAGTCTTCTAGACTCAACAGTAAATTCAACAATTTCAGACTGTAAACTCTATCCCCCCATTTTGATTAAATTTTTTTGCATGTTTCAGTTTTTCTCTTATTTTTGCTTTCAGACATGATCAGATCTACTCTGGATACTTTTTTTCTTGACCCATAATCATTCCCTTTCGCCCTGTAAGATTAACTCCTATGGTCATTCAATCTCTCTTGCCTTCTACCCTTCTGTCCTAGTCCCACCCTTGTTTAAAACTGATTACAACGTAACTTTTCTCAGTTCCGATGAAAGGCCTTCGACCTGAAATACTATCTCTATTTCTCTTTCCACTCATGGTATTGAATATTTTTATCAATTTCTGGTTTTACATCCAATTGTTACTATGTTATTCACTATGAAATTCAGATCAGAGGCATTGGTCAATGCCTGGTTAGCCGAATCAAAGACTGACACTGATAAGGATGAGAAAGAACCATATACCATAATCACAATGAAAAAAATTCCATTTGTGGAATTCCATTTCCATCGGGCTTTTTCATTGCTGTTGCAGGACAGATTAGAGTGAAATTGTGGAAAAGATTGTTGGAGATGAGATGGTAGTTTGCAACAACAGTGAAGGGAAAGGATTGTCCTTTTAAGGAAGTATGATAAATGCCATTCTGAAAAGGAAGAGGCCAGTACCTGAACTGAGAAGTCCGTTCAGTGCACTTTGGGCTTAACAGCATTCTTGTTGTTCCAATCCCCCTTGCCCTTATACTCACCACCTGGGATTAACTGTCCATACCTGTCTGTGCTCCTTTGGTTGTACATCCCAAAACAGACTTTTCTCAATTTCTCCCCAGTATATTTTCAGTCTGATTAGTGACAAATTTATTTTTGATTTGAATTTCAAGTCAAAATAAAAATGCCTTGAAATTGCACCGATTGAATTCTTACTCCAATTCTTATTTTAAATCGATTACATCTTTATTAAAATAACACCGGCAATATAACAACTAACATTAGAATTGCACACAAATGCAAGAAGCATTCTTTCATTGTAATGCAATTTCAAGGCTTTTTTCTTGTAACCAAAACTTAATTTGAAAATTCAATGATTTATTAGAGTGCTGAAAAATTGCATGGATAAATTTCTACCTTTTTTAATTATTCTGTACTTAAAAGCAGCAGAGGTACTACTAATTTTGAAGCTCACAGGGCAGCATTACACCTTTCCCTGTAGATTTATAAAGTCATATATTGTAAAATAACTATAAATACTTAAACAATTAATTGAAATTTAAATCCAGAGTTTGTCACGTTCTGATAAGTTTCATTTATCTAGTCCACATCTTGGAATTGTAATTATCATTTTTTTTGAAGCAGTATTTTATTCCTGCAGAATAACATATGTTTAAATAGAGTTTTGATGATTCACTTAATTAGTGAGTTGAAATATTGAAGGTATTGGGAACGAAGTAAATTGAGAAGATGGACAATTAAAATGCAGTGGGGCTTGTATTCATGTTTAAAACACTAATTTTTAAAGTTTATTTGTTAGAGTCACAAGTAGGCTTATATTAACACTGCAATGAAGTCACTGTGAAAATCCCTTAGTTGCCATGCTCTGGTGCCTGTTCAGGTATACTGAAGGAGAATTTAGCATGGCCGATCCACCTAACCAGCATATCTTTTGGAATGTCTGGAGCATCCGGAGGAAACTCATGCAGACATGGGAGAATGTGCAGACTATGCACAGAGACCCAACCAGGAATCAAACCTGAGCCCCTAGCACTGAGAGGCAGTGGTGCTAACCACTCTGAAACCGCTAATGAGGAATCTAACCTAAGTCAAATGGGAGCTTAGTACATTTATTCCAATAGAGTCCTATTACACCATGCTAAGTAATAATGTCTGAGATTTGATTATTTTATTTCATCTTCAGTTCTTTGTAAAATAAGATGTAAAAATAGTTCCAGGACAAAAAATGCTTTAGAGTTAACTCTTTCCATGGTTCATGAGAGTGGATTATGAAAGGTTTTGTAAGTAAAAGCATTGAATGATGTCAAGCACAATGAAGGTCTTGAGATCCAACCCATGATTTATTTTTCTGGAGCTCACTGAATCCCCTTGCATTTCACTTGTACTGCAGTACAACAGATTTGTTCAATGTGTTTTTTGTCATTCAATACTTTTTTTCCCTGGAATTCAGTCCATACTTATAGTTTGAGATACCTGATACCAGGTCTTCCAACTATATCACTCTGAATTGACCATGCCTGACCTATTATATGAATACTGATTTTCTTTCCTTTGCAGCGAAGCTCTCTGCTCTCCAGCACTGTACATTATTCCACTTCTGCTGGGCCAATGCCTTATTTGTTTTTTTTATGGCTGGGGAAATAGAATGATCCAGTTGTGTTGGAAATTAGTACATTGATCTAGATTCCCATTAATAGAGTTGCTGGTGTATAATGTGATTATGTAGTCGCAAGAGAGTTCACATGAAGGTGGACACCCTTATAGTAGAAAAATGTCAGCCAAACGCTATTGCCAATAGTTCCTTATTTTCAAGAAAGAGAAACCATTTTTGAAAAAAAATTAAAGCAAAGAAAGACAGCTTTAAAACAGTATTATATGATTCATATTATTAATGATATTAATTATATATCAATCATTGTCTCTTCTCCAAAATTAAAAAGTACTGGTTTCAGAAAAAATCCAACTATACAAAATGGTAAAACATAACCTATGTGTGTGGTGGATTTGTATCATTGCAAACATGTAAGAGGTTTGACATTAAAAAGTTATGCCGCTGTTTATAGAAGAATTAATTCCTTAAAATGGATTCAAAGTGTGGGAATAAATCCATCTGGTTCATTTGTAGTGGCTATTTAAAGTATCTCTCAGAATCTTTCATCATTCCTGCTGTTATAATCCTGTCAGAGACAAGTTAGCGTTTTTAAGAAGTTTGAACATCCAGCTGTTAACTGACAGAATTATGCCACAAGATTTTACACTTTATAACAAAAACAAATTTTATTGTATATATCAAGAGAAATTAAACAAACATCAAATACAAACTTAACACTATAACTTATGGAGACGTAGGCTTTTCACTGTAACTTCATTGCAGTGTTAATATGAGCCGCCTTGTGACACTAATGAATAAACTTCAAACTGAATTGTACTTTTTACTCCTCCCAAGCCCCCTTATATTACAAAATCTTTTAAGGTTCAATCACCTTTCCTGGGCCAACTCAAAAGGTACATCATCATTATCTAGAATTCACACTGATTTCTCTTCGTTGTTTTAGCTATTCTGTTAAGGTAGAAGATCTCAAGGGGATACTTCCATTAGTGTTTGACTGCACAATCCTTTAAACTTCATTTAAAATCACTCAATTCTTGATTCTACAGCTCTAGCATGTTCTTCCCTGCACAGTGGCTAAAAGCTTCAGAAAACACAGCTGATTATCAGTAGCCTACTGCTTTGGTTTCAAACTGCAGTCCTCATTACTTCCAGAGCTTCAACTGGAACAATTTTAACTGCTTTTTACTGAGGTTTATTGTAAATTTCTTCCTTTAGCTTCCAGCTAACTAAATCTCCTATTCATTTTTCCTCTTGCTGTTCTTGCGTAATGCTGAATACCAGCTCCCAATCACAGGCTGCACCATGTAGATTTAGATTTAGCATTTACTGTACTTCAAATCTAAGTCTGGCTTTATCTCTTGACTTCCAGAGAGCTATAAGCTACCTATGACCCAAAGTTAACAGTCTTAGTTGCATTTTGAAATACCATGCAGCCTGCCTTGCTATCTACGCCCCAGCTGTATTCACAAAGTTAAATTCCCAACACGTACAATCTCACTAAGCACCACCCATCTCTATGCCAATCTGACACACAGATTCATAGATGTTTATAGCATAGAAAGAGGTCATTCAGCCTATTGTGCCCATGTCAGTCAACAAAGATCTGACTACACTAATCCCATTTTCCAGTCCTTAGCCCATAATGATGGCAGTACAAGTGAATATACTTCTTAAATGTTGCAAGAGTTCCTAACTCAACTATGCTTTCAGGCAGTGGATTCTGGACTCCCACCATTCCCTGAGTGAAAAAGTTTCTCCTCAACTCCCCTTTGACCTTCTACCTTTTATCTTGAATCTATGTCCTGGTTATTGACCACTTTACTATTGGAAAAGTGCCTTCCTATCCACTCTGCCTTCTCATAATCTTATTAACTTTTATCAGGTCCCCTCTCAACTTCGCTGTTTCAGGAAAATCAGCTCTAGCCTATTAAATCTTTCCTCATAGCTCAAACCCTCCATCCTTGGTAATGTCTTAGTGAAGCTCATCTGCATCCTTTCCAGTGCAATTTCATCCTTCCTATAATGTAAGGACCAGAATTTCATGCAACATTCCAGTTGTAACCTCATCAGTGTTTTTTCCACTTCAGCCTGACTTCTCTGTACTTGTATTCTATGCCTTGGCTAATAAAAGTGAGTTTGTCATCTTAACTACCTTGTCTTCTTGCCCTGCCAACTTCAGGGATCTGTGAATATGCACTCCAAGGTCTTTCTGGTTTTCAGTACATTCCAGAGTCTTACCGTTCACAGTGTAATTCTTTTCCTTGTTAACTCTTTCCAAATGCATTGGAAGGAGCTTTACCATTTTGCTTGCTATGGAATCGGAGCGGATGAGGGATAGACCATGGAAAGGTCTGTTGGCCTTCGGGGCGAGCGAGGCCCATTATCCCTCCCTTTTCAAGGTTGAATTCCATTTGTCAGTGCTCTGCCCAGGTGACCAGTCCATTGATGCCTTCCTGCAGTCTACGGCTATTGTATTCACTATTTATCACCTCCCAATTTTTATGTCTACAAACTTCTTGATCATATTTATTAAATTTAAGTTCAAATCATTAATGTACACGACAAATAGCAAGGGCTTTAGCACTGAGCCTTATGAAACCCCATTGAAAGCAGACTTTCAGTCACAGAAACATTCCTCTTTCATCAATACACCCTCTGTTTCCTGTTTCTCACCCAATTTTGGATCCAATATTCGACACCATCTGTTCCCAGGTAAAATTGTAAATTAACTATTTTTTCATTCCAAAGCTTTAAAAGAACAAAAGAACAGTACAGCACAGGAACAGACCCTTCGGTCCACTATTCCTGTGCTGATCATGTTGCCCTATCTAGACCAAACACCTATATCGCTGTATTCCTGCCTGTTCATGTGTCTGTCCAGATAAGTCTTAAATATCACTAATATATCTGCCTCAATCACTTCACTTGGTAATGCATTCCAGGCCCCCACCACCCTCTATGTTTAAAAAAAAACTTCCACACACATTTCTACTGAACCTTTCCCCCCCTTACCTTGAACTTGTGTTTTCTTGTTTTTGTCATTTCTGCCCTGGGAAAAAGCTTTCAACTGTTAACCTTATCTATACTCATGCTTCTTTTACAAACTTCTCTTAGGTCACCCTTCAGCTTCTGTCTTTTCAGAGAATACATTCCCAATTTCTTCAATCTCTACTCTTGGCCAATGCCCTCCATAACAGGCAACATCGTGGTAAAACTTTTCTGCACTCTTCTGAAGCCTCCACATCCTCCTGGTAGTATTTCCTTTATTTTGGGAGACCAGACCAATAACTTATCTTATATTGGAATTGTAGTAAACTTCATGTCTAGTTCTGCAACTAAGTAAGCTCGCCTGCTGTTTATGATCTTCTCTTTCTAGCTATTTAACCTTTTGCATTGACATAGACCCCAACCTTTCAATTTAGTAGATTCCAAGCTTGTTTGAATTGCATTTAGTTCAAAGTTGCTTTTACGAGTTTCTGAGCCAGATACCCACATTTTCTGGTTAAAACTTTTATTCCTGAAACTAAAAGTTGTTTACTAAAGCACATGAACTATGTACTAGACATTTGCATACTAGACAAGGTTACTCTATAACTAAGCAGTTTTTTAGAAAAGAAACCCAACGGAATGTTCTGTTTATGTCCCTTTTTGTCTGAATTTTGCTTCTTGACTTTTCTCTGTTAGTTGTACGACAAGATCAACACAAAGTCATCACCACAGATTAGGAATCCACCAAGCGATGCTGTCCAGAGAGCCAAAGAGGTAAGTTGTACAATTTTGGTTATGTTGTAATTTTTGTGCAAGTGATATTTATATCTTAGTCATGTTGTGAGCCAGTTGGCTCCTGTCAGACAGATTATGCTTGCTGTTGTAATCTGAACTTTAAATTTTGATGAGGGCCAAAACTGAATGTGTTAGTAATATGATTAACCTGGTGTAGATTGAAGACATTATTGAGCCACAAATAATTATTGTATATATGCCTCAGCTGATTGTATTGCAGAATCTGCTATACGCTGTCTCTGAGCTTGAAATGGCTCTCGTGTGTTTTGCTGCAGATAGTGTCTTCAAACAGTCATCTGATGCACAGGGTATGATAGCTTATATCTCCAACCAGAATTGACAGCCTTAATTACAAGTTCAGAAACCTTGTCCCTTAAATAAGTAGGAAGAAATTAAATCAAAACTGGAAGTTATATGTATCTACGTATCTTTAACATGGTTAGAAAGAAAACACTTGTCAGTGACTGACATGGAGGCTGATTTCGTACAGGACTGTGATTCTGTCATTATAATTGGCCTCAGTGGCCTAAAGAGAGAAAAAAAAATCACTATTATCAAAAATCAAAAGAATTGCCATTAATTGCTACCCTGTAATATTGTAAATGTCTTCGTGTTATCATTTGCAAATACAATTGGGCTCGGCTCTGTTACCCACAGCAATTGAATTGCTTGGCAAAATACAATTCCGCATGTGCACTTGTTAAATACTCACTAGGGCAAAATATTCAAGGATAATTCAAGTATGCGCTAATGCTGAGAATATAGGTTTCGTTATACTTTACCATTTTTGCCTCTATGTTACAAAATTTATATTTGGTATGCAGAATAAATCGAGGAAGAACAAGGTCAGGAAAGTTTCAGACAAAACAGTGACCCTGTGTTATTCTAAACATGCCAAGAAAATAAAACCTGCCTGATGCATGAACCAAGGCAGTTAGCAAGAAATAACATTTTGATTTTATGCCATCAAAAATGAAACACCTAAACTTCCATTTGGATTGTGAAATCAGCATATTGTCAAACAGAGTTCCAATTAGTATTTCATTTTAGAACAGAGTTGAGGAGGAACTTCTTCACTTAAAGGGTGGTGAATCTCTGGAATTCTCTGCTCATTGAAGTGGTGGAGGCTACCTTGCTGAATATATTTAAGTCACGGGTAGATAGATTTCTGATAGACAAGGGAATTAAGGGTTATGGGGAGAAAGTTTTTTTTTTGAAAAAGTGACCAAAGAGGTGGATGGGGGTAAGGCGGTTGATGTGGTATATATGGACTTTAGTAAGGCGTTCGATAAGGTGGCCCATGGAAGGCTTCTGCAGAAAATGCAAATGTATGGGATAGAGGGTGATTTAGCTAATTGGATTAGGAATTGGCTAGCAGATAGAAGACAGAGGGTGGTGGTTGATGGGAGATATTCATCGTGGAGTTCGGTGACAAGTGGTGTACCTCAGGGGTCTGTTTTGGGGCCCCTGCTGTTTGTAATTTTTATAAATGATCTGGATGAGGGTATTGAAGGATGGATTAGTAAATTTGCAGATGACACTAAAGTCGGTGGAGTGGTAGATAGTGAAGAGGGGTGTTATAGTTTGCAGAGAGACTTGGACAAGTTGCAGAGCTGGGCCGAGAGGTGGCAAATGGAGTTTAATGTGGAAAAGTGTGAGGTAATGCACTATGGCAGGAATAATAAATGTGTAGAGTATAGGGCTAATGGTAGGATTCTTAATAGTGTTGATGAACAGAGGGATCTTGGTGTATTTGTGCATAGATCCCTGAAAGTAGGCAGTCAAGTCGATAAGGTTGTTAAGAAGGCATATGGAGTCTTAGCTTTTATTGGTAGGGGGATTGAATTTCGGAGCCGCAACGTCATGTTGCAACTGTACAAAACTCTAGTACGGCCGCACTTGGAGTATTGTGTGCAGTTCTGGTCCCCACATTATAAGAAAGATGTGGAGGCATTGGAGAGGGTACAGAGGAGGTTTACCAGGATGTTGCCTGGTATGGAGGGCAGGTCTTATGAAGAGAGGCTGAGGGATTTGAGGTTGTTTTCGTTAGAAAGGAGGCGGCTAAGAGGGGACCTTATTGAAACATATAAGATGATTAGAGGTTTAGATAGGGTGGACAGTGATAGCCTTTTTCCTAGGATGGAGAAAGCTAGCACGAGGGGACACAGCTTTAAATTAAGGGGTGATAGTTATAGGACGGATATCAGAGGTAGGTTCTTTACCCAGAGGGTGGTTCGGGAGTGGAATGCCCTGCCTGCGGCAGTTGTAGATGCGCCAAGTTTGGTGGCGTTTAAGAGGTTAGTTGATAAGTTTATGGAAGAGAAGGGAATGGTTTAGTTTGGAAGGTCATTGCTTTTTTCATAATTGGTCGGCGCAACATCGAAGGCCGAAGGGCCTGTTCTGCGCTGTAATGTTCTATGTTCTATAAAACAGGAGTATATTGACAAAAATATTCACCATAGATGTTCCTTACCCTTTAGTTGTTATCATATACCTGTTACTTTATTTTCCACTTTCTACAAGAAAGTATTTCATATCACTGTTGCAAGATATCATGTACTTAAAACTAAACTTTCCTTACTGATGAAAGGAATTCTTATCCAGTTGGGTGAGGGGCAAATAAAGGAAAAACAAACTGTAGTCTAGTGGTATGATAATTAATATGAACTCTTATCCCAGAAAACATGTTTACATTTTTAGCTGTTGCTGCTGCTTATTCATATTCCACTCTGACCCATATAAGTACAGAGAAATTTTTGAAGGAATATGCCCACACAATCTACTCGCATTGCACAGCCAAAGGCAGTTGTACGATATTTGCCTCAACAGTGAAATCCATTCCATTAAACCAACAAAGAAATAGCTCAGTTTTATATTTGCCATTGTTTCAGATTCCTGATTTGCAGGTTGCTATCTGGCTACTGTGACTTCTTCAATGAAAATGGAAACATATTTAGTTACCTTTGCTGGACCCATGTGGGAATCCAAAAAATATCTTGCATTCTTACCTCAGGGGTAATAATTGTCACAGGGCAGTGATGACTTTGGAAGTATAGCACTCTAGGAAATCATCTCTGACTGTGTTTTGCCATCCCATACATAGGGGCTGCACCAGATATTAACTTTCAGCCATGATTTACTTCTATAAATCCTTGCCATTTTAAATGATAAATAATCTGGCAAAGTTGGAATGGAACTTTGATTACAATACCAGACGAGTTGACTGTGGAATTAAAAGGGCAGAAAAGTTAAATTAAATATTAACTTTAGCCCGAGTAAAATGTGTTTATTGAGTAAGTTAAAATTTGACTTTATTTAACACTTTCTCCATTTGAGCTCATCAAAGCTGTTATTATGACTGATCTGAACCCACTACCGTCTTAGAGACCACAACAGGTGTACAGCAAGATAATCCAACACAAATCCAGGCCTGCCAGCAATATTAGCACTTGCTCGCTGTGCAGGAAAAGGGCAGCCAGCATGGGTAGAGAGAAGAAAATCAAAGTTAGGGTGGTGAGGCATCAATGGGCATTACAGCCTCGCTTTCCTATAAAGTTTGCACCTTCTTTGCAACAGTATCCTAGAGATAAATCCAGTTAAGTCAGATAAGATTCACTCACCATAAGATAGCTTTAAACAAAGGGAAAATATGTGTCCCTTCTATTCCCTCAAAGTAGCTTTCAACTTCCAATTTTGTAATTTTCCCATTCACAGAGGCTTGATAAGAATTTGTTGCATCTTGCAGGTATTGGAAGAGATTTCATGCTATCCAGAAAACAATGATGCAAAGGAGTTGAAGTGTATTCTAACACGACCTCATTTTATGGTAAGTGTGCTATTCTATTTACCACACTTCAAAATAGATGCAAAATTATTAATGAATACTATCAAAATTAAATAACTTCTTAAGGAACAACACTCAATGACAATCTGGTGAAGTAGTGTGTGCTCATTTTATTAAATAATTAAGCACTATGGTTAAGAATCAAAGGAATGTCCAGAAACTCTACTTTTTGTTCATTATTCTCTTCCGTCTTGTAGAAGGAAAATTATTGAGTTAAATTTTTATTTTCTTTCCCTCTGAAAGAAGTCAATTTATTGTTCGCATGGGACCTCCTTACTTGTGTTAAATTGATCTAATACTACTCTGATGAAAAATATCCTGAAGGTCTTTTGAGGTAGTGGTGGCATGATTTTAACAAACTTAAAAACGTCTCCATAGCAGAAAAGGAGAACCTTCATTCTAGTCTTCACAGATGTTTACACTCAAACTGCTTTGAGATGACAAAGTTGTACGAGGGAAGTGGTTCAAGATTTTCCACATAGTCAATTTAGCCAGGAAGCAAGATTAACATTGTTTGTGGAAAATCTTTAATGCATAGATTAATTAATGTTCATAATAGCATTTGTTAGATTAATTTTATGATGTTCTGATCGTGCAATAAAGTAAGAATTGGCTGTTAAACGATTAAAATTTGCCCTAGAAACCATCAGTGTTTCTTTGTCTAAAAATATTCTGCTTTGAGCATTAGCTTGTCACCTGTATAACTTAATGCATAATGGCATTATAGATACCACTTAGTAGCTGGAATTTCATTATTTAGTCGTAAACAATGCCACAGCTGTTGTAGTGGTAACTATATTGATTAGGCTAATTTTGTCCAACTGCACAAGTGCAATAGGATCATAAAAGTGGAAGCACAGAATGCTGGTTTGTTTTGGGCCCAATCTTTGAAAATAAGTTTTTTGTCTCGCTGCAATTTATGTACTGAAGGGTTTTTTTGAGACATGCTCGCAATAAAGAGTGATATAGGTCAGCTAACAAATGTATGTTTTATTAATTCAATGTGACTACCATTAGCAAGTCCAGTTTCTAGTCCCCACTCCTAATTGCTTTTGTGAAGGTGGTAAACACCTCCCTACACCACTGCAGTCTTTGTGGTGAGAATGTTCCTACAGTGCTATTAGGAATGTAATTCCAAGATTTTTGACTCAACAGCAATGAAGATGCAGTGAAAATTTCCAGGTTTGGATACTACGTGGCATGTAGGGGAATTTGCAGTGGAGTTGTGTGTTTGTTTCTCGATGCTAGGGTTTGTGGGTTTTGAACATGCAGTCAAAGGAGCCTTGGTGAATTGCCGCATTCTGTAGGTAATAATATTGCAACTACAGTGCATAGTGGATGATTTGTTGACGTAGCAGGCTGCTTTGTCGTTGATGGTATTGAGCTACTTGAGTGTTGTTTGAGCTGTATTTATCCATGCAAGTGGAAAGTATTCCATCACATTCTTGATGGAAAGTACTCTTGTGCCCTGTTGATGATGGACAAGTTCTGAGGAGTCAGGAGATGGGTTATAGTAAGTCCCTACATAACTTCGACTCAATGTTGTTTCACTTTAGCAGTTAGTTGTGTCAATATATCCATTCAACTATGCCAGTTTCACTTTAGCATCATTTGCCATAGAATTTCTCCTTTTATGGCCTGTCTGCGCACTTGGCTTGTCCTGGAATGCTTCCACTCTCACCTTCAGTCCCTTTTCCTCTTGGCCCCTCTAATTTAGTCATCAGGGGAATAGGGTCATACAATACAGAAGAGGCCCATCAGCCCACTGATTGTGTACTGATAAAACTATGCTAAATCTACACTAATCCCACTTGGCCCATAATCTTGAATATGATGACATTTCAGTGTTCATCCATGTACCTGTTAAAGTAGAATCTGTTCTTCAATGCTTCTCAACTTCTGGTTCTCCCAGCTTCGCTTTTGGCTGCCTTGCTGGCTTCGTTTCCAAACTTGTGCTGAAGTCCTGGGCTTCATTGGGTGGCAGAGTTGGACAGTACAGGTAGTCCTGGGACATCAGCTATTATCTGCACCAAACTACATCTGGCACTAGATAGAGCCTGGTCAATGCAAAAGTACTGTAATTTTTAAACAATTTAGTTCCAATATATATTGTATTTCTTTTATATTTAGGGATGTATTTTATTTTGCAAGCTAATTCAGCTAGGAATACTCATTACTGCACATATATGGTGCAGTATTCAAATTCTACTTTTTTTCTGGGTGAGAAATGTCAGATGGAACCTACTCTGGCTTTAACGTTGATCAAGAATCGTTGATTGGAATCGGTTGCCTTCTTGGACACGCATCTCCATTAAGGATGGTCACTTCAGCATCTTATTGTACCGTAAGCTCACAGATAACGTCATGATGCTCCACTTCTCCAGCTTCCACTCTAAACATATTATAGAAGCCATCCCCTATGGACAAACTCTCCGTATACACAGGATCTGCTCAGATGAGAAGGATCACAACGGACACCTCCAGACACTGAAAGATGCCTTCATAAGAACAGGATATGGTGCTCAACTCATTGATCAATAGTTCCAAAACGCCACAGCGAAAAACCGCATCAACCTCTTCAGAAGATAAACACAGGACACAGTGGAAAGAGTACCCTTCATCGTCCAGTACTTCCCCGGAGCGAAAAAGCTACAGCACCTTCTCCGGAGTCTTCAACATGCCATTGATGAAGACAAACATCTTGCCAAGGTCATCCCATCCCCACACTCCCATTTCTTGCCTTCAAACAACTGCACAACTCCCAACAACACTGTCGCAGCAAACTACCCAGCCTTCAGGAGAAAAGTGACCACAATACCACACAACCCTGCCACAGCAATCTCTACAAGACATGCCTGATCATCAACACAGATACCATCATCTCACCAGGTACACAGCACATACTCTTGCAACTCAACCAACTTTGTCTATCAGATACGCTGCAGGAAAGAATGTCCAGACACATGGTACATTGGGGAGACCATGCAGACACTACGACAATGGAGAACGAACACCGCTCGACAATCACCAGGCAGGCAAGACTGTTCCCTTCCTGTTGGCGAGCACTTCAGCAGTCACGGGCATTCGGCCTCTGATCTTTGAGTAAACGCTCTCCAAGGTGGCCTTCACGACATATGACAGCGCAGAGTTGCTGAGCAGAAACTGATAGCCAAGTTCCACACACAAGGATGACCTCACCGGGATCTTGGGCTCATGTCACACTATTTGTAACCCCCATGACTTGCCTGGGCTTGTAACATTTCACTTACTGTCCTGCATGGAGACAATACGCATCTCTTTAATCTATGCTTAATGTTATTTGCACTCACATTGTCTGCACCTTTTAAAACTTGATTAGATGTAAAGACTCGCATTCTAATCAGTATTCTGCAAACTGTGTGCCCCTTTTATATGCTTTGTTTGTGATCAGAACGCCCACTCACCCTACAAAAGGGCAAACTCTGAAAGCTAGTGGTGTTTACTACCGAATAAACCTGTTGGACTTAAACCTGGTGTTGTGAGAATTCTTACTGTGTTTATCCCAGTCGAACACTAGCATCTCCACATCATGTTTAACATTGATTCCCATGGGGACCTATGATTCACTTAAGGTTGCAATTTCAGGAAAGCATCTACAAGTTTAACTGAGGTGTTACTGTAGCCCATACCTGTCCTGCTCTTATAGTCACTGGATTTTTATGGTCAGATTATGTTTCTGGTCAATAGTTATCTCATGAATCTTGATGGTGGACAATTTAGCAATAATAAGGTTATTGAACATTAAGGGAGATGGTTAGATTCTCTTTTGTTGGAGATAGTTTGGCATCTGTGGATAGTATGTGTTACCTGCCCTTTAACAGTACAAGCTTGGGTGTTGTTCAGGTCATGCTACATGCAAGCACACAAAAGGAGCTCCAGATGGAACAAAACATTATGCAATCATCAATGACAGTCCCCACTTCTGACTTTATAATGGACATAGAGTCAGTGATAGAGCAGCTGAAGATGCCTGAGTTGAGATACTGCCCTGAGGAAGTCCTGCAGTGATGGCCTCAAGCTGATTTATTTGGTCTCCAACAATCACAACCATCTGCCTTCATGCCAAGTGTGAGTCGAGCCAATGGAAAGTGTTTTCCTCTATTCCCATTAACTTCCATTTTGCTAGCGTTCCTTGATGCCACACTTGGTCAGTTGCTGCCTTGGTGTCAAAGCTTCTCACCTAGCCTCTGGAATTCAACCCTTCTATCCATGAGTGAACAAAAACCAAGTGGCCTTGACAGATTTCACATTGAACATCAGTGTGCAGGTCATTGGTGAGCAAGTATGCTTGATAGCATTGTCAATGACATATCCCTTATTTTGCGATGATTAAAAGTAGACACGTGGGACAGTAATTAGCTGGTTTGGATTTGGCCTGCTTTTATGGATGAAGGAATGATAGATATATATACGATTACTTCAGTCTAAACATAAGAATTTAATAATGAGAATTAAAGGTACAAAAGGGAGAGGCAGATCAGTTAGTTACAGTAATAACTGATGGTGTGAAATTCAAGTGGAAAAGGCACAGACCCTAATGCATGCATTCTGCAAGAGAGGATGGAGATTTAATTGTGGAGGTACTGACTACCAATGTTCCCTGTAAGCTGCACACTGAACTATACAGAGTCCCAACCACATTCAAGTTCCACCTTCTCGGATTTTTAAGGGCTAGGCTAACAAGTAGTAGAGAATGGACTTGCCATCCCATTAGGGATGATGGACATGCTCCTGATATTTGACAACCAATGAGAGGCCCTCCAAAGGATGGGAGTTGCTAATCATGAGGAGGTAGAGTGAGAAGGCCAAGTATGTTTATTTTTACCTTTTTCAAAGGCCACAGCTGCCTGGCCATGATCCAGGAGGGTCAACTAACATCCAGGAGCCTCAACTGTGGTCCAGCAGATATTTATGATCTAACATGAGCTGCCCACATTGCTGATTGGAAATTCCAATCAGCAGGGAAAAAGGTAATTAACAATAATTAGCCTTATTCGGCTGTCCACTGCTTCTCAGTAGATTGGTCAAGGTCATGATAAGAAAACGGTATGCAGACCAGTAGCATGAAATTGTTCACCCACCCAACTTCGATTTCAGCCAGAATTAATTTAAAAATCTCAGTGCGTAGCCACAAAAAGGAATTTAAAGCTACCATGCATTCAAATGGAATAGGCTGACTGCAAAATAATTTAGAGGTGACATTACTGA
Source organism: Sphyrna mokarran (assembly GCA_024679065.1). NCBI lineage: Eukaryota > Metazoa > Chordata > Chondrichthyes > Carcharhiniformes > Carcharhinidae > Sphyrna > Sphyrna mokarran. The sequence goes on from JAGIQG010000013.1 coordinate 39,509,447, forward strand.
CCACAATCATTCACACATTCTTGGGTATGGAAGTTGTGCTAGTGGCCTGGAAGGTTTCCAGTAATTACTTCTCAATAAGAGTGAATAAATCTGGTAACTACAGGCCAATCATTCTAATATTAATAGCATGTACAGTTCCAGCAACCACAGTGAATTCTCCCACCATATAAAATTACTAACCCTATTACATTGAGACAGAGGGACGCCAAAGACAATAAACTTCTCATCACATGATTAAGATAATAGATTGTATCACAAGCTGGCAGTATCAGAGGTGGGAGGAAACTGTTGCAATGTTCAAAGCCTAGGTAAACGGCATTTTACAGTATCAAACTTCAGGAGCAGGTGAAATGAAGGGTTTAAAATAACTAAGAAAAGGTCACTAACTTTCAAAAGTTAACAGCATAAGACCGAGGCAAAATTATTAAAAAGAAAGCGCCTAAGCCCATTCAACTTGAAAATAGGGCAGATATAAAAGTAGTTAGGAAATAGAATAATGATGTCAGAAATAAAAGATGGTGGCATTGAATTACACAGCTATTGAACATAAAAAGGAAGGTGAATCCTGCTGTCTACAGCATCTGCTAAAATGCCAATATTACTGTTCAGGCTATCTAACATCGCAAGATAATCAGCATGTTCAAAAATGTCTTGTTCACAAATGCTACAGAGTCCTATAAACTACTTTTCATGCTTGTGCATTATTCTGGTAGTTTCTAATGGTAGCAGTATAGGAGGAAGGTAGCCTGTTGTGGTTCATAACTTTAATTTGATTTGTTACATCTATATAGTGAAAAGTATTGTTTCTTGTGCACTATACAGACAAAGCATACTGTTCATAGAAACATAGAAACTAGAAGCAGGAATAGGCCATTTGGCCCTTCAAGCCTGCTCCGCGATTCATTTCAATCATGGCTGATCGTCGAATTCAATATCCTGATCCCCCTTCTCCCATATTCCTTGATCTCTTTAGCCCCTAGAGCTATAATTAATTTCTTATTGAAATCACAAAGTTTTGGCCTCAGCTACTTTCTGTGGTAATGAATGCCACACATTCACACCTTCTGGATGAAGAAATTTCTCCTCACCTCAGTTCTAAAAGGTTTACCCCTTATCCACAAACTACGACCCCTAGTTCTAGATTCCCTCACCATTGGACAGGATAGATTCTTTCTGAATCTATTCTGTCTAACCCTGTTAGAATTTTATAAATTTCTATGAGACCCCTCTCACTCTTCTAAACTCCAGTAAATATAATCCTAAGCGATTAAGTCTCTCCTCATATGACAGACTTACCATTCAGGAATCAAACGGTAAACCTGTGCTGTTCTCCCTCAATAGCAAGGACATCCTTCTTCAGATATGGACACCGAAACTGCACACACAACTCCAGGTGTGGCATCAACAATGCCCTATACAGTTGCAACAAAACATTCCTTTTCCTGTACTCATCCTCTCGTAATGAAGGCAACATACAATTTGCCTCTTTACTGCCTGCTATACCTCCACACTTACTTCAGCAACTGGTACAACAAGGACTCCAAGGTCTCATTGAATATCCACCTCCCTCAGTTTACACCCATTCATTATTAAATGACAAAGCAGGCTTGGAGATTTAAATGCCCTACTTAGTTCCTGTATTCTGGTCCTGCGTAGCTGTACAGAAAGAATGAGAGGCATGAAGGGGAGCATTATCTTATGTGTCTAATGAAATTATTAAACTTTTCTTAAGAGTCTGAATGTAATATAGAAAAATGCTGCTCAGGTTCACACATTATGCCATTTCTTGCCATATCCATTCAACAACTCACTTCGATATCCATCAGCTTGTCATGAACTCTCTCTGTGTCTATTTTCCAAAGGCTTGGGGCTCTTCTGGAACTCTTATTTTCCCCAAGTACCATTCTGCAGTTTTACAATGTTTTTTTTTTCCTGCTTCAGTGACAAAAATATCTCTCCTTTGAGCTTCTGCAGACCTGAAGTTCTCATTTGTAAACTTAAATTGGATGTGCATTTTGCATTGGCAGCTCCACCCTGCATGTGAAGAATGAGTTGTCTGTTAATTGCAGATGGCCCTGACTGACTCCTGCAGACAACCGTTGCCCCACTCTGTCCAACTCTCAAGTGGTCTCACACAGGGAAATCAATATTAGCTCTAATGTAATTGGTTGAGTTCTCATCATTTATTGTCTATTTTGAGGTGGATAGGAATAATTCAGATCACTGCTTAATTTAATATTGAGACTGGAAAGTATGTTTCTTCACAGTCCGCTCTCTGTAAACATATGCCTTTTTCCTTGCATTAAACTGAAAAGATATGGGGACTTCAGGCCACTGAAGGCTGCTTAAAATGAAACTCTGTCCTAATTTGGATGCTTTTCTTTGAGTTAAATATCTGAGTTTGTTTAACTTCAATTTTCTCTGAGAAATATGGATTTGCTAGTGACATTTAATTTGATCTTGAAATTTCTATGATCTCTCCTTAATTCATTTATGGAATTTGACCTGTTAGAGGAAGCTATGTAAGTTTCAGATGTAATAAGGTAACAGACCAGTTCTGTTAAATAATGAGAACAATCTGTAGCATATTGGAAAGAGTTTGGCAAGGAAGCTGCATAGTACTGTAATTTGGTGTAAGTGTCAGGTGAGAACTCTGAGGATGGTTACCGCTTTGTACTGAAGAGTCTGTTTACAAGTATGGTCTCTTCAGAGAAAGAAAATTCTATTAGTGTATATTTTGTGAAAAAGTTTGAACACATTTACAAAGATTTTAAAATGTAGAATAGTTTTATATTTTATATTGTCTTAGAGCAGAGTATGCAGCTTTTCCTTAATCGTATACCATAGCAATCTTTAGCCTTGGCTTCATAATGTATTCTCAGTACATCTGATCAGCTACCATAATTTGCGTGGTAAATTGCAATGGGTTTACAGCTTTTCATTTGGAGATAAAACGATCTGACTGGTGCAAATTTTTTTAACCTCTTCTATTTTATATACCACATGGAATTGATACGATAAGTAAAACAAATTTCCCTAGATCAGTTATTTCTAGTTCCAGTTGTCAAATTTTATGAAAAGTTTGATTTGTACAGTACTACAGAGTCCTAGAATACCAAACAAACTGTAGCCAAAACAAATCCAAACTTCCAAATAAAAATCATTATATTTTAAGATTGTCAAATAACTTTACATACCATGCTGCCTTTATAACAATCATATCATTTTTAACACATTTCCCAAACCATCTGCTTCTTATCTGACAGCATTAAAAGATAGATTGGTTACCATTAACTCAGAAACAAAGAGAATAGAAACTTGCATTAAAAAAATCCATCACCTCCATATCTTTAATTGGTTGAGAGGGAGGGTGCGGTAATAAGAGATTTAGGACCTCAGTCTTAATAGTGTTTCCTTAAATATAACTATCTCAAATTATTTTTTCAAAATTTTTGACACTCGTCAAATAATAACAAACAAAAATCTCATAGCAGTTGGAATAAAGGTATAAAAAAATTATCATTTGCATTTGTCAATATTCAACCAGTTCATCTTTGATTTATCTTCACACAAGCGTTTGTGCCAAGTTGGAAGCAAGTCAGCGTCTATTTTGTTAGTGCCTGAGCATTCAAACGAGAATCTTTTTCTAACCACCAGGATCTAATTAACTGATGGTTTTCTAAATTTAAAAGTACAGTTTCTAAGTATAGTTATAATGTGTTTTTATTGACTTATGATGTAACAAAACTGGTGTTTTCAGTTTGAAAACTCAATTATTATACACAGCCAACAAGCAGAGCAAGATCACAGTCAGAACTGTTGAATGACTGTGTATGTTGTTGCAGCACTGGAAACTCGGTATTAAAATTCCAAAGATTGTTTATATTGGCTGGATGCTACATGGCACTGATTGTCTCCAAACTGATCCATCTCTTCTGGTAGGCTCATTGATCGAAAAGCAGTTTTGAGTTCTTTATTCACATTATTTGCAATGCAATAGCAAACAAGAATTAAAGATTTTAATAGATATACATTTTTCATTTGTTACTATAAATGAGTTATTATGCATGTCAATCTTTTTCCATGCCTTAAAAGTAGATTTGAGGAAGAACAACGTGCACTTCTCCAATGCTGTGAGTGGACAGGAAGGTGGTTCAAAACTCCTTAAGGAAGGAAGTATAGTGGATAGAAAAGTGGGAAGTGAGGAGGGTGAAAGGACAAATAGAATGATTAACAACGTTTTTTAAAATTCAATTTAGTGTTCCAGTTTTATTTTGTTTTAAACAACTAGGCCTTGCTGCAAACTCATGACGTCGTGGCACATGAGGTATACAGTGATGAAGCATTGAGAGTTACACCACCACCAACTTCTCCTTATTTGAATGGTGACTCACCTGAAAGTGCAAACGGAGACATGGACATGGAAAATGTAACACGTGTTCGACTGGTCCAGTTCCAGAAAAACACAGATGAACCTATGGTAATATAGATTAAAACAATAATGTTTTCTAATTTTAGTAAATTTTTACCTAGATGTGCTAGCAGACATATTTAATCATTAAAAGTGTAATTTTAGTTCACATAAAAAACAGCAATAAAAATAAGGCAACTATAGTAGTCATCTTTTCAGTGGAAGTTGTCACAGATACCTTTTAATATCATAAAGCATCTGAAAAACCTGAATAAGAGTTAATGTGGATTTATTGTATTGTGTATTAACAGTCCAGGCAATGCATTTTTATGTTGACTTAGAACACAAAATTACAAATTAACCACTTTTTAACCCAATGTAGATTTCATTGTCATTATTGATTAGTTGTGGGCATTAATTCAGACATAAAATGAAGATTATGTTTGGTAAGAAAAATACTGTGCAAGAGTTTACATTGTCTTGATTTACTTATCAAATTATAAATTAATCCTTTTCCAAGTCCACAAGTTTTTACACAAATTAGATTTGGAGCACTAAATTACGATTATGCATCTGTTTGAATTGCATTGTTAATAAATTTTCACAATCTTGTAGTTGACTTGAAACATCAAATGAAGCAGAATAGCAAATATTTCTGATTAAGCAAATGGTAGCAATTCCTGCGTGTGTGTGGATCTTGACTGTGAACAGCATTCGATTCAGATGTCCTGTAAATGATTAATCTGGTAATTATCACTTGTAACAATAATTGCAAATGACCTGTGAAAAATGAAATGTTATAGAAAGGGAGACTATAAGTTTATTTTTTGTTCATACACTGGTTGAAGTGGAAAGGAGAGATAGCAGATGATTTGAAATATAGATAGGCTTCTAAGTAGTTCTAATAATCTGCAGTACAATAGTGTGCTAAACTTAGAGAAGAAATATAAGGCTATATAAAATAAGATACCAGAACCACCATATGATGCAAACCTAGACTTGAAATTTCAATTACAGGACAGATATGCACCTAGGATGACCAAATTAGGGTTTTTATGCAAGACTATATTTAAAAAACTGAGCAGTAAAACTCCATTTTAAAAAAATGGTTGCAACGGGACCTTTTGTCTAACACAGGAAATACTTCCAACTGGAACTTCCTGTCCATAGTGATCCGCAACATTGAAGTGAGCACACTATTCAAAAGCCCAGGTGGGTCCAGTGAAGTTTTCAACTCCAGTACTACTACTCAGCTGACCAATAGTAATAAATGACCTTACAGCTGAAAGTTATCTTTTAAAGTTTAGTTTCCCTCTCTTTGTATATTCCAAGATGGGCGTTGGGATTTCAAAGCGCTTTTTGTTAGGAAATATACTGCTTTGACCTAGTTTCAGATCAAAACGTTTCTTCAAAGGATTTTGATTTTAGAAACTATTTTGAATAAGTTCTATTGGCTGCAAATTTTTGATGTAATATTTTCATATAAAATATTCTTTTAAGAAAATGCTTGTCACAATGATATAAAAGCTTTTGCTATTTTGTCCAAGCATGATATTTATACAATGTATTGTGAAGAAATGCACCTGCAAAATCTTTTGATTATTCTTGATCTTTACATGTTAAATAGACATACTCGTTTAAATAATTTAATTAAACATTTTTGCATTTTAATATTTTTGAACAATATGCTTCTTACCACTTCCAAATAGTAATAGCAGTTATACTTTAATAGCACTTTAGTAGCAGTTTTACTTTATAGCAGTTATACTTTAGTAGCAGTTATACTTTTATGTTAATTCTTCCAAATATTTTTGATAAAATAAGACTGCTTTGTAAAAACTTAGGTGGTAGAGGAGAAGACTGTACAGCCTGATAAGCCTGCTCCATATCCCTTGCTTCACTAAAGGATAAAAGTCCATCAGTCTCAGCCTTAAATGTGTTCAGTGATAGTACAACGACAACCCTTGGGGTAGAGAATTCCAAAAATTCACAACACCAAATGAAGAAATTTCTCCTAATTGTATGATTGGCCCTTTGCCCTGAGATGAGCCCCCAAGTTTTACGTTCCTCAGCCAGAGAGAAACAGTGTATCAGTATCTACTCTGTTTGGCCTATTCGTAATCCTGAATGGTCCAATGAGTGTACCTCTCATTCCTCTAAACTGCAGAGAGTATAGACCCAATTTTCTTGACCTTTAATCATAAGTTAACTCTGCCATCCCAGGAATCAATCTAGTAAAGCTTTGATATATATCACCAAGGAAAGTATGTCCTTCCTTAAATATAGGAACCAAAATTATAGACCATTTTCCAAGTGTGGTCTCACCAAACCACTACAATTATGGCAGACTTCCTCACTTTTGTACTCCAATCCCCTTGCGTAAAGGCCAATATGTCATTTGCTTTCATAATTGCTTGCTGTACCTGCAAGCTAACGTTTTGAGTGCCTGTACAAATACATCCAAATCTCTCGGACATCAACATTTACATTGATAAGTTTCACATCTTTTTAAAAAGTATTCTGCTTTTCTATTCTAACGACCAAAATGAATAACCTCATACTTGTCCATTATTCCACCTACCTCCTTGTTGCCTACTCCCTTATCTTGTCTGTATTCTTTTGTAGCCATTTTAAATCCTGTTTGTGGCTTGCATTCCTATCTAGTTTTGTATCATCAAACTTAGATTTGTTGCTCACTGTTTCTTCATTTAAGTTATTAATATAGATTGTAAATAACTGAGATCTTAGCACTGATATTTGCAGCACTCCTCTAGTCACAGCCTGCCAATTTGAAATGCCCCATTTATTCGTACTTTGTACTTCCTGTCCGTTAACCAATGCTCTATCCATGTTACTATCTCCCCACACTTAACCTGTTGTGTGGCATCTAAGTAAATGTTTTTATGAAATCCATGTATTTGTTGTTCCTTCTATATACCCTACTGGTTACTATCAAAAAAACTAATAAGTTTGTTAAAAAAACATTTCTCTTTCATAAAACTTTCATAACTTGTTTGATTCATGCTATTCTTTTCTATGTGCATTGTTAATACTTAGTAATAGATTCTATTATGTAGCCTTGTGCAAATATTCACTAAAAGTATTTATGCTTTTACCCTTTTATGACTTAAAAAGGTAATGAACATAACAATTTCAACGAAATATCTGTCTTCCACTGCATAATTATTTAGTTCCATAATGTAAATTCAGTTCTGAATATTGGTTTAATCTCTGCTTTTCTCCAAATTATTTAATGGGACTTTGTATGATGTTACACAGATGTGTTTGCTGTTTGCTATTATAATTGTAAAGGACACCATGAAGTGGTTTTCTATCTAATGAAAAACAGGCACTAATTTAGGGATACTGATCACTGAAGGATGCAAAATATATATACATATATCTTGTGTCTGATCACAATGATAGAATGAGAATTTTCAGCATGGACAGCAAGCTCCTAATCTTATGCCATTTTGGGGAATCTCTAAACAGAAAATACGTACTTCCCACAAGAGGGAGGAAGAAAAGTCACGTGGCTCATCAACTCAGACATCTCATTGCAGCTAATCACTGAAGCCCACTGCTCTTGACAAAGCATGTCATCCCTTGGTCTTTCTTTGTTCTATCACTTTTCATTATCCTCAACTATGTTCTTCTTTCATTTTCATCATTTGTCTCATCATCATCTATCTCCATTTCTATCTTGAGATGTATCTCTATATGTAGAATGTGGGTACTATTTCTGCCAACTATAGAAAATTCATTTGAGTACATTATGAATTTAATGTTTGTATAAGGCAAAACATTTAACTTTGATACAGGTTTGTATATGACTTGTATTTCTAATTAATTAAATCTAGTATGTGTCATGTTAATTTTCAATATGTTCCTTCACCTAGGGGATTACTTTAAAAATGAATGAGTTGAACCACTGTATCGTTGCAAGGATAATGCATGGAGGAATGATCCATCGACAAGGTAAGAATTAAGAAATCTATATGCATCCACAAATTTATCAATCAGCACTCCGTAGAATTAAAGTTGTATTTATATTTCTGGAGGCAACATTTGGTCCATAATTTTTCCATCACTGTTTTGCCCTATGCCACTAAGAGACAGAGTTATAAAGAAGTATAAGGCAAAATGAGCCACAGAAAACCACCTCATACATGGGATGTAAAGTTATGGAATAAGTTGCTAAAGAAAACCATTAAACCAACGATAGAACGAAGAATAAAAATGTATATATATAAAAAATAGGTTCGTCGTTGAATGCATCTCTAGAAAGGGAAGGGATTGATTTATGCAAAAGGAAATTAAATTTTCCTATGCCTAAATAAGAAATTTGCTTTCTTATCTGACTCTTTTTAAACTTGCAGGAACATTGCATGTTGGTGATGAAATCCGAGAAATAAATGGCATCAGCGTAGCTAACCAGACAGTGGAGCAGCTTCAAAAGATGCTTGTGAGTATTAAGTTTGATTTTGTTCTAATGCTCTGGACTTGTATTCTGTCTGAATATTAAGGATGTGAAGATTTTCAGCTCAGATCAACATATAAATCACGTCAGATTGGTTGAGTTTACTCTTTCTGCTTTTTAGCCAAATTATTCGTTCATATAAGTTTGATATTTGACACCTTACAGAGCATAAGTATTATTGATGTATATTTAACAAGTTATTAGGGAAATGTAAGCAAGTTTTACTCACAATTGTCACATTGGCTTAGTGTCACCAATTTTGCATCCCCATCCCTAAAAAGACTCTAAATCAGTTCCATGTAGAAGCATATGTTTAATGTCAAGCAAGTGAATCAATAGTGTGATCCAGAGAACATAACATTGGGCAACACAATGATACAGTGATTAGCATTGCTACCTCACAGTGGTAGGGATCCAGGTTTAATTCCGGTTTTGGGTGACCGTGTGGCGTTTACACACTCTTCCATGTCTGCATAGGTTTTCTCCGGATGTTCCAGTTTTCTCCCAGAGTCCAAAGGTGTGCAGGTTAGGTGGATTGGCCACGCTAAATTGTTCCTAGGTGTCCAGTGATGTGTAGGTTAGGTGGATAAAACATGGTACGTGTGTGAGGTTACTGGGATAGAACTTTGAGGAAGGAGGCTGGGTAAGATGATCTTTGCGTGTCGGTGCAGACTTCATAAGTCGAATAGCCTCCTCCTGCACTGTAGGGATTCAGTGGATTCTATAACCCATCATGTGTGCTGGCTACTACAATACCACGTATATTTCTCCAATTTTACCAGTGGCAGGCTGATTCAACATCATACTAAGTGAAAGGCGCGTTATGAACCAACCAATTATATCATTTAACATCTCGTATTTTTTTGGATGAAAGATCATTTTCTATGAAATTCAATCTATTTCCCATTGCATTTAATAACCTGGAAGAATACAAACTGCATCACTCTAACTCTTGAGGACTGAATTTTCCACTCTGCATGCAGTAGGTGCTGGAGTGGAAAATCTAGCAGCAAGCAAAAAGTTGGAAACCACCAGTTTAAAAGAAATTTGCTATTCTCCCAATAGTGGGTTAACATGAGGCTAGTTATCCTGTTATCTGGTGGTGTGAATCCTCTATGCATCTCCTGAATGCTCGTTAAAACAGCTGTTTGCCAGAATCTTGTCATGCCTTCAAATTCTACATCACCCCAGCATGAAATTACATCAGCCTCAAATCTGTTTGAAAATGTGTAGCATATACAAGTCAGACCACAGTTAGTTCATGAAAACAAGATGAGTGCAACATACATAGCCAACCTGCCACAGTGCTGTGCCAGTTTTGTTACATTCAGTGCCACACTGCTGGGGTTGAAGCCTTGGTGCCCTCCTGTTTTTGGCTGAAGTTGTCAGCAAGGATATCACTGTAATGTGAGACTTTGCATCCTCACTGACCAGCGCTGCGCAGAGGACACAGGTACTGCACAGGATCATCAGTACTGCGCAAGGTCTGGGGAATGCAGAAGTCTTCTGCTCCACATGCTTGGTGCTATTGTCTGCAAGGATGACATCATGCTGTGGGACATAATGCAACTTCCACTTTGGCGGACTCAAAGTTTATCTGGGGCTGGGTATGAAGTGAGAATAGGGCTGATGAAAACCTAGGGGGCAATGGCAATGGAAAGCTGGTCAAGGGCAGTTGGTAGGAGAATGGCAAGGGGGTACAATGAAAAACAGGGGCAAAGAGGTGGAGGAAACCCTACATCCCTCCCTGATGATCTTAATGCATTCAACGCCTCTTGTGAGTAAGCTGTCAGCGAGAGCTCTCCATCCCAGAAGCCTTGGACGAACTCAACCCAAGGTCACTATTGCCAATGTCAGAGCAATGTTCTCAATAATCAACCCACAGAAAGCAACTGGCCCAGATAGGTAACTGGATGACCATTCAGATCCTGCACAGACCAGTTGACAGAGGTGCTCACAGACATCTTCGACCTCTCTTTACACCAATCTGAGGTCCCTGCTTGCTTCAAGAAGATCATTCCGATACCAAAAAGAAAATCAGGCAACGTGCATTAATGATGATCATCCGGTAGTTCTGGCATCTATCACTATCAAGTGTTTCAAAGATTACCAATCCATTCCTGCCTCTCAGACTGCCTGGATCTATTACAGTTCGCCTATTGCCACAACAGCAGGTAGGATCCTGCTACCAACAGGTCCACAGCAGACACTATGTCGTTGATCCTACACTTAGCCCTGGAACACCTACATAACAAAAACACCTTATGTCAGATTGGTATTCATAGACTACAGCTCAACCTTTAACATCATTATTCCTATGAGACACATCTCCAAACTCTGTGGCCTGGGACTCAGCTCCTTTCTGCGCAATTGGATCCTAGGTTTCCTAATGCACAGATCACAGTCAGTAAGGATAAGCAACAACGCCACCTGCATGATCATCCTCAACACTGGTGCTCTGCAAGGCTGTGCTCTCAGCCGTTACTATATTCTTTATACATTTCTGTATGGCCAAATTCCCCTCCAACTCAATTTTCAAATTAGTGCTATTGTCTGCAAGGATGACATCATGCTGTGGGACTAGTGCAACCTCCACTTTGGCAGACTCAAAGTATATCTGGGGCTGGGTATGAAGTGAGAATGGGGCTGATGAAAACCTAGGGGGCAATGGCAATGGAAAGCTGGTCAAGGGCAGTTGGTAGGAGAAGGGCAAGGGGGTATGATGAAAAACAGGAGCAAAGAGGTGGAGGAAACCCTACATCCCTCCCTGACGATCTTAACCATCGTTGTGGGTCTCAAACAATGACAAGAGACAGTACAAGAAAGAAATAGAGAATGAACTGTGCGATGATTGTAATCTCTCCCACAATGTCAACAAAACGAGGACAACAGTCATTAACTTCAGGAAGCATAATGGAGGACATGCACCTGTCTACATCAGTGGGGCTGAAGTAGAAATGGTTGACAGCTTCAAGTTTTTAAGTGTCCAGATCACTAACAACCTGTTCTGGTCCCTCCATGCAGACTCTATTGTTAAGGAAGCCCATCAATGCCTCTACTTTCTCAGGAGACTAAGGAAATTTGGCATGTCCGCTACAACTCTCACCAACTTCTACAGATGCATCATAGAACGCTTTCTTTCTGGTTGTATCACAGCTTGGTATTGCCCCTGCTCTGCCACAATAAACTATAAAGGTTCATGAACAAAGCCCAGTCCATCACTCAAACCAGTCTCCCATTCGTTGACACTGTTTACACTTGTCACATCTATTAGTGTACAGTGAAAAGTATTTTTTTTTGCGCTATATAGGTAAAGCATATCGTACATAGGGAAGTAGAGAGTACAGAATAAAGTGTTATGGTCATAGCTACTGAAAGATCAACTTAATGCGAGATAGGTCCATTCAAAATTGTGATGGCAGCAGGGTAAAAGCTGTTTTTAAGTCGGTTGTTACGTGACCTTCCCAATGGAAGAAGGTGGAAGAAAGTATGTCTGGGGTGCCTACCTCGCATTAAGTTGATCTTCCTCTATATGCTAACTACCACTATAACATTTAATTCTGCATGCACCTTTCCTTCCCTACATATGATATGCTTTGTCTGTAAGGTACGCAAGAAAGAATATTTTTCACTGCACACTCATACGTGTAACAATTGTAAACAGTGTCAATGAATGGGAGGTTGGTTTGAGTAATGGACTGGGCTTCGTTCACGACCCTTTGTAGTTTCTTGTGGTCTCAGGCAGAGCAGTGGCCTACCAAGCTGTGATACAACCAGAGTAAATGCTTTCTATGGTGCAATTGTAAAGTGTCACCGTATACTAAAACAGCATATATCAACACATGTTAATAATACATAATAAATCAAATCGAAGACCAAGGGGGTAGAAAACTGGGCCCCAACAATGTTGCATTAAACATAAACAAAGGGTTACTGCAGCTTTCACTGGAAGAGGGTGTAGTCAGACTCTGGAATAGAACTATCTATACTGGAAGCAGGAGTATTCCACTCAGCCCTTCGAGCCTGTTCTGCATTCATTATGATTATGGCTGATCATCAAATTCAATGTCCTGATTTCATGGAATTGTTATATGGCACTTTAAGAATGATTTGCATAAAGATAGAAGTTACTGATGTTGAGGGGAGTGTGGTTTGAGAAGGATACTGTCGTCCTTAGACATCTGTGAAGGTTAAAGTCTTTGGTCAAGGGCTTTTAGTCAAAGAATGCAGACAATCCTGTTGTGAAAGAGAGAGGAGTCTCAGATTACAGGCAGTCCAGGGACTAGGTGGAACTCATAATCACAAGTTAAAATAGGAGACAATGCAGAAGTGCAGTGACGTGCATCAGCAGCAATTATTAGGAGCACAGTATACCCAGGTTTCAGGGAAGGGCTAGGACTGTGTGTTCCACGGGGGGAAAAAAAGCACAAATTGTTGTGTAGCACTGTTGCTGTCCCTGGACTTATCGGACTCTATATTGGGCTGTAGAGTGAAGCGTGATGGTAACTGCAGGCATCTTTAGCCTCTAGAAACGGAAGATATAATGAAGGGAGGGGTATATGAAACTCTCGTAGAGTTGGGTAGACACCTCAGAAGGTGACCGTGCTCTCAGATGGAGTAAGTAGAAGTCCACAAGGAGCATGAGCACTTTGTAGGTAATGGGCAATGGGATCCAGTATTATTGAGGGTGGCTGCAGAATAATAGGAGTTAACTTTACCTTCACATTGTGAGGCTCAAGATAAATCTGAAGCACGTGGATAGTGAGGGAGGGAACATTGAATCAAATTGAATTAAACTAGAAAGAGTGCAGAAAAGATTTACTAGGATGCTACCAGGACTTGATGTATTGAGTTACAAGGAGAGGTGGATTGATTGGGACTTTTTTTCTCTGGCGCGTAGGAGGCTGAAGGGTGATCATAAAGACGTCTATAAAATAATAAGGGACACAGATCAGCTAGATAGTCAATATTTTTTTCTAAAGATAGGGGAGTCTAAAACTAGAGGGCATAGGTTTAAGATGAGAGGGAAGAGATACAGAAGTGTCCAGAGAGGCAATTTTTTCACAGGTTGAGCATCTGAAACAGGCTGCCAGAGGTTTTATCTTAAGAAGTATTTAGATAGATGGGTATGATGGGTATAGAGAGATATGGGCCAAATGTGGGCAATTGGGATTAGCTTAGGGGTATTTAAAAAAAAAGACAGCATGGACAAGTTGGGCTGAATGGCCTGTTTCCATGCTGTAACATGGAAACAGGGGCAGGTGTGACCTGTACAGCAAAGATGGGTGGCACCTGAATCCCAGGGGGACTAATATCTTGGCGGGAAGACTGGCTAGGGCTACTGGGGGGACTTTAAACTAGAAAGGTTAGGGGGAGGGAATAGTGATGTGGAGACTGGGAGCAAGGAAGTTAGCTCCCAGGTAGGGAAGGACTCTAGGCAGGATGAGAGGCAGGTTAGACGAGTGGGGGAGAAGGGAAATGTCCAGTCTGAGGGGCTGAGGTGTGTCTATTTTAATGCCAGGAGTGTAGTAAATAAGGTGGATGAACTTAGGGCGTGGATTGCTGCTTGGGATTGTGATGTGGTGGCCATTACAGAGACTTGGATGTCTCAGGGACAGGACTGGGTACTACAGGTCCCGGGATTCAGATCCTTCAGGAAGGACAGGGAGGGAGGCAAAAGAGGTGCTGGAGTGGCACTGTTGATCAGGGACAGTGTCATGGCTGCAGAGAAGGTGGATACCGAGGAGGGAATGTCTACAGAGTCTCTGTGGGTAGAAGTTAGGAATAACAAAGGGTCGGTGACGTTGCTGGGTGTATTCTATAGGCCGCCCAATAGTGACAGGGAAGTTGAGGTGCAGATAGGGAAACAGATACTGGAGAGATGTAGAAATAACAGAGTTGTTGTGATGGGAGACTTCAATTTCCCAAACATTGACTGGAATATCCCAAGGGTAAGGGGTTTGGATGGGGAGGAGTTTGTTAGGTGTGTTCAGGAGGGTTTCCTGACACAGCACGTGGACAAGCCTACGAGAGGAGAGGCTGTACTGGACCTGGTACTAGCTAATGAACCAGGACAGGTGATGGATCTCTCGGTAGGAGAGCATCTTGGGGATGGAGATCATAATTCTATCTCCTTCACCCTTGCATTGGAAAAGGATAGGATCAGGCAGGCTAGGAAGGTGTTTGTCTGGAATAAGGGGAAATATGAAGACATCAGGCAGATGTTGGGGCGAATAAACTGGAAGGAGGTGTTCTTGGGGAAAAGCACAGAAGGAAGGTGGCAGATATTCAAGGAATGCTTGTCTGGAGCTCTGCACGACAACGTTCCGGTGAGACAAGGAGGTTTTGGTAGGTCGAGGGAACCGTGGTGCATGAAGGCTGTGGTGAACCTAGTCAGGAAGAAAAGAAAGGTGTATAAAAGGTTCAAAGAGCTAGGAGATGTTGGGGATCTAGAGAAGTATAAGGCTTATAGAAGAGAGCTTAAAAAGGAAATTAGGAGAGCCAGAAGGGGTCATGAGAAGGCCTTGGCTGGTAGGATTAAGGAGAATCCCAACGCCTTCTACAAATATGTGAAAAGTAAATGGACGAGAAGAGAAGGGATAAGACCTATAAAAGGTGAAGGGGGAAAAGTCTGTATGGAACCGGAAGAAATGGCAGAGGTGCTTAATGAGTACTTTGCCTCAGTATTCACGGTGGAAAGTGATCTGGGAGGATGCACTACAAGTTTGCGGCAGACTGAAAAGATTGAGTATGTAGATATTAAGGAAGCGGATGTGTTAGAACTTTTAAATGCTATCAAGATAGACAAGTCTCCGGGACCAGATGGGATGTACCCCAGGTTATTGTGGGAGGTGAGGGATGTCATTGCAGAGCCCTGGCGATGATCTTTGCGTCGTCGATGGAGACGGGAGAGGTTCCGGAGGATTGGAGGATGGCGGATGTGGTCCCTATTTTCAAGAAAGGGAACAGGGATAGTTCTGGAAATTACCGACCAGTGAGTCTGACCTCAGTGGTTGGCAAGCTGATGGAGAGGCTTCTGAGGGACAAGATTTACGAGCACTTGGAGAAGTTTAGGTTGATTAGAAATAGTCAGCATGGTTTTGTAAAAGGCAGGTCGTGCCTTACGAGCTTAATTGAGTTCTTCGAAAATGTGACTGAACACATTGACGAAGGAAGAGCAGTGGACGTGGTGTACATGGACTTCAGCAAGGCATTTGACAAGGTCCCCCATGCAAGACTTCTTGAGAAGGTGAGAGGGCATGGGATCCAAGGGGCTTTGGCCTTGTGGATCCAGAACTGGCTTGCCTGCAGAAGGCAGAGGGTGGTTGTGGATGGCTCTTTTTCTGCATGGAGGTCGGTCACCAGTGGAGTGCCCCAGGGATCTGTTCTAGGACCCTCGCTGTTTGTCATTTTCATAAATGACCTGGATGAGGAAGTGGAGGGATGGGTGAGTAAGTTCGCCGATGACACGAAGGTTGGTGGTGTTGTGGATGGTCTGGAGGGATGTCAAAAGTTGCAGCAGGACATCGACAGGATGCAAGACTGGGCGGAGAAGTGGCAGATGGACTTCAACGTGGATAAATGTGTTGTGATCCATTTTGGCAGATCCAACGGGATGAATGAGTACACTATCAAGGTAGGAGTCTTAGCTGTGTGGAAGAGCAGAGGGATCTTGGGGTCCGGGTCCATAAGACTCTCAAATCGGCCTCCCAGGTGGAGGATGTGGTTAAGAAAGCTTATGGTGTACTGGCCTTCATTCATCAAGGAACTGAGTTCAGGAGTCAGGAGGTAATGCTGCAGCTTTATAGGACCCTTGTCAGACCACACTTGGATCTTGGGGTCCGGGTCCATAAGACTCTCAAATCGGCCTCCCAGGTGGAGGATGTGGTTAAGAAAGCTTATGGTGTACTGGCCTTCATTCATCCAGGAATTGAGTTCAGGAGTCAGGAGGTAATGCTGCAGCTTTATAGGACCCTTGTCAGACCACACTTGGAGTACTGTGTGCAGTTCTGGTCACCTCACTATAGGAAGGATGTGGAAGCTACTGAAAGGGTTCAGAGGAGATATACAAGGATGTTGCCTGGATTGGGAGGCATGCCTTATGAAGACAGGTTGAGGGAGCTGGGACTGTTCTCCCTGGAGAGACGAAGGTTGAGAGGCGATCTGATAGAGGTTTACAAGATGTTGAGAGGAATAGATAGGGTGGACTCTCAGAGACTATTTCCCAGGGCTGAAATGGTCGCGACGAGAGGGCACAGATTTAAGGTGCAGGGAAGCAAGTACAGAGGGGATGCTAGGGGAAAGTTTTTCACTCAGAGGGTGGTGAGTGAATGGAATCGGCTGCCGTCGGTGGTGGTCGAGGCGAACTCGCTGGGGTCTTTTAAAAGACTTCTGGATGAGTATATGGGATCCAATGGGATTGGGGGTTATAGATAGGTCTATGGCTGGGTAGGTTTTGATGTGTTCGGCACAACTTGTGGGCCAAAGGGCCTGTTTGTGCTGTAGTGTTCTATGTTCTATGTTCTAACTCTGTGACCTTGAAGTACAAGTATAGCAGCACCATTTTGCAGACTCAGAGTAATGTTGTTAAGTGAAATCAGAAGTAACAACAATTCTGTCTGGGAAGGTTAAGTCAATACAGGGGGGACTGCTATGCTGATCTATAGGGTACCTTCTAATTTTATAGTTCAACAAGAGCAAACAGAAATCGTAGTGATGAGCAGGATACTTTTGCCCAGGAAATAAGTGAAAGCCAATCCTCTCTGTAGCATTGTTAAAGGGAGACACATAATTCACTGGTTTCATCTATTGCTTGGACTGAGGAGACTCAAATGCTGCTTTTGTATTGTTGATAAGCTGCCCTCATTCAATGGTGTTCCTTGAAGAAGGATAAGAAATAGTTCCAACCATGCTTATAATAAAGATTTAAAC
Organism: Sphyrna mokarran; assembly: GCA_024679065.1. Classification (NCBI taxonomy): domain Eukaryota; kingdom Metazoa; phylum Chordata; class Chondrichthyes; order Carcharhiniformes; family Carcharhinidae; genus Sphyrna; species Sphyrna mokarran. The sequence goes on from JAGIQG010000013.1 coordinate 39,527,269, forward strand.
ACATTACCTGACAACACACCAAGGATATGGATTTCAATTGAGGTTGACATGACATGAATTTCATCTGAGTGGGATGCTATCACTGAGTGGGAAGATGGCTAAATCTCACAAGAGGATTCCAGTGCACAAATTCATGTTCAGTTGACCAGAACATTCACATACCCATCAAATGATTTCACAAAAGCGCAATTTATTTACAATGATTGCACACCCCGTGAACCAGAGTTGACATCAAAATTTTCTTACCTTCCTAAGCAGTACTGCTGACGTCCAAAGCAGAAGTGGAGTCAGCCTTCTCACTGTACTTCTCAATTGCTGCGATGATCTTGGCAAAGTTCTGTGGTGACCTGAAGTTCAGAGAGCTCCAATCTGATGAGGGTTTCCTGCTCTGTGAAAGAAGTGTGTCTATGGAAAGGTGTTGGCACAAAATTATAAGCAGCTGCATACCCTTAGGTTGTCTTCAGAATAAGTACCAGGAAGTCAGGCTGACACTTGGCCTCACTATGGGTGCTCAAGGGCCTGACTCCTACAAGAGCTATTGTGCTTGGTGGGAGATCAATGTGCATCATCCTCATGTCACTTACATCCTGATGATGCCCACCAGAATATGAGACCATGGAGTGCAGGGCTGAGCACAGATCATACAAGACCTACTATACAAAAGTTTCCATGGTGGTCACCAACATTCCCACGATCACTTTGTGGCATTTGCGTTTTGGAACTATGACATCAGACAGAATGAGGACAAATTTCTCCATTGTACATTCTAATCTGCTGTGTTATTGCTGTATCACTGCCAGATGTTCCACGGCCTGTTGTTGCATCTTCAGCATTGAGTTGGCAGCTGCTTCATCATGAGTTCATGATCTGCTGAGACTAAGCAGATGGCTAGTCTCCAACAGCCCTATGAATGGCGGAGGAGACTTGGTCTGTCCTTGCCTCTGACTGTTGCTAGATGTGCCAGTGTTCTTCACAAAGTGACCTTAACTCTAATCTAGAGCTTCGTCCCACCAAGATGTGTGTTTCTGCACTGATGGAGCACATGGGTAGATGCTGTGACTGTTCTCTGTGGGCCTCTTCATACTCAAGCATGTTCTGGGACAAAATGCTGCTTAGCTGCGTGGAAGGCCTGAATCTACTGGTGCCTATAAATAAAGAATAAAGTTTTAGTTGTTAACTGTAAGCTGTAAAAAAAAAACTGTGACTTAATATGGTTGAACTGATGAATTAGTGGAGTTGTGATCTATATCAAGTTGTTGGGAGAAGCCAATGCTCCTTCCCCACGGGAATGTTCCCTGTCTTCCTTAGCAAGTTCAGTTGCAGCCTCCTCAGATTTGATCAGGGCAGTGGTCTCAGCCTCCCCATTTAAAAAAAACATGCATTTATCTCTTGGGTGATGACTTCCAGGGCTAGAAATGTGAGGTTTTTATGCTTCCCTGAACCATTCCTGGGCTTTTGTGCTCGGACTTATCAGAGGTGAGGTGGTTGTATCGGGGTGCATCCTCCTCCTAGAGGCTTCTAGCCTTTTACTTCAGGCTTGAGGACATATTTGACTTTCTGTGAAGATATGGGCTGGAGAGAATGGGATGTGAGTGTTGAACTGGCATTTAAACATGACACAGTAAGAAGCCTTACAATACCAGGTTAAAGTCCAACAGGTTTATTTGGTAGCAAACGCCACGAGCTTTCAGAGCACTTGCTACTCTTTCATCAGGTGAATGGGAGAACTTTTCACAAACAGATCTTATAAAAGCACAAACTCAATTTACAGAATAATGGTTGAAATGTGAGACTTTACAGCTGATCAAGTCTTAAAGATACAGACAATGTAAGTGCAGAGAGCATTAAGCACAAGTTAAAGAGATGTGTATTGTCTCCAGACAGGATGGCTAGTGAGATTTTGCGAGTCCAGGCAAGTTATGGGGGTTTAGATGATGTGACATGAACGCAAGATCCCAGTTGAGACCGTCCTCATGTGAGTAAGCTGAGGACTGATTCCTGAGGAACACATTTTACCTACCTCCAGTACAAGAAACAGCTGCTTATCTCTATTGCTTCTTTAAATCTATGCTGCATCTGTATCTTTAATTTCATGGGCCTCCCAATTGCTGTTAAACCTGTTATGAAGCACTTTATTTGAAAGTCCAAATAAACCACATCAACTACATTACCGTCATCAACCCTTATTGTTACCTCTCCAAAAATACAATTGAGTTAGTTAAACACAATTTGTCTTTAATAAATCCATGCTGATTTTCTTAATTTAACCTCCTTTCTTCAGATGACTGTTAATTTTGTTCCCAATTATCATTTTTAGAAGCTCACCAACTACCAAGGTTAAACTGACTGATCTATAGTAGCTGGGTATTTTCTTGCACTATTTTTTTGAATAAGGATATAACATTTGAAATTCTCTAGTCTTCTGGCATTACTCCCATATCTAAGGAGGTTTATGGCCAGCGTCTTCACAATTTCTGCTCATACTTCCTTCAACATCCAAGGATGCATCTCATCAGGTCCTGTTAACTTAATTTTAAGTACAATCAACTTTTCTAAAAGTTCTTTACCCATTTTTAGCAATCCAGTCACTCAATTACCTCCTCTTCTTTAGTAAAAGCAAGCGCTCAGTACTCATTTAGTACCTCAGCCATATCCTCTGCCTCCATACAATCGACTTTTTGGTTCATAATTGGTTACAGTCTTCTAATCACCGTTTTACTATTTATATCCCTATAGAAAACTTTTGGATTCCTCTTTGTTAGCTGCCTACCTCCTGTTCGTTCTTTTTATTCTGTCCTTCTACATTTTCCCTTTTCGCTGCCCTTAATCTTTCTGTAGTCAGCCTGATTCTCATTTCAGTCATCAACCCGACATGTGTCAATATGCGCCCTTTTTTGATCAAAGTATTTTGCATTTCTTTCAAAAACCCAGGAAGCTCTGGTTTTTATTGTCCTATCTATTCCTCAAATGTACATCAAATATACCAAACCGGTTCCCCTTTAAAATCAGCTCATTGACCTGCCAATCTTTCATTTGAATTTACAACAACTAAAACAGAAAATGGTAGAAAATCTCAGCAGGTCTGCCAACATCTGTGGAGTATAGAGCTAATGTTTTGAGTCTGGATGACTTTGTCAGTGCCTGCCAATCTTTCATTCCAGTTTATCAGAGACTGCTGTGTTCTCAACCCACTGAAATTGGTCTTCATTCAATTAGGTACTTTTACTCTGGATTTCTTTTTGTCTTTTTCCATGACCCTATGAGTAACATTACTCTGGATTGCCTTTTGTCTTTTTGATACTATGATCACTGTTCCCTAAATATTCCATAACTGACATTTGATCTGCTTTGCACACTTCATTCTCCAGAAACTTATTCTCGCTGGATTAGGAACATACTGATCAAGAAAAGTCTCCTCCTCTCATCTGTTATTCAAATAATATTATCCTAGTTTATGTTAGTATAATTAAAGTTCCCTTTTTTAATTTGTTAATGCAATATGGGCATCACTGCCAAGATTGACATTTAATCCCCATCCCTCATTGTCCTTGAACTGAATGATTTTTTAGGCTATTTCAGAGGACATCTAAGAATCAACCATATTGCAGTGAATCCAGAGTCTCATGTAGGCCAGACCGGGTAAGAATAGTAGATTTCTTCCTTAAAGGATTTTAGTGAACGAGGTTGGTTTTTATGACAATCGACAATGGTTTAATGGTTTAACATTAGACTTCTAATTCCAGGTTTTTATTGAATTCAAATCTCAACATTTGCTGTGGTGGGATTCGAACCTGGGTTCTCAAAGCATTACCATGGGATTCTGGATTGAGTCCAGTAACAATACTATGAAGCCATTACCATCTCTGCTACAGTCTTGTACCTCTCTGTAATTTGCCTGCAGATTTGCTCCTCTAAATCTTTCTCACTAGTTGTTGACCTATGGAATATACCCAGTAGAGTGTGAACACCTCTATTGTTTCTTAACTCCAACCAAATATATTCTTTCATTGATTGCTCCATGAAATCCTCACTCTCAAATACTGTAATATTCTCCATAATGCTGTCACACCTCCTGTTTTTTCTTTCCTCTCTTTCCTGATTACTTTTATCCAGGAATCTTTAGTGCCCAATTCTGTCTGTTAGAGCCCGGTCTTCATCACAACATCATATTCCTGTGTGGCTTGTTGCACCTGCAGCTGACTAACTTCTTTTCCCACACTCAATAATGCACATACTGTATATCTGAATTACATCCTGCTCTATTTCAAAGAACAAAACAGCATGGGAAACAGGCCCATCGGCCCAACGAGCCCACACCGCCACCTTGATGTTCCCACTTCTACCCATGATCCCTGTCTATGTTTATAGATCTATGCATTGGAACCAAATTTGAGACAATTTAGGGAGAATTTGTTCTGCCAGTTAGCCTAAGAGCGCATCTTTGGGATGTGGGAGCCCCTGACTGCACTTAATATCCTATTATTTCTTACGCCAGTTCTATCTATCTCTCTCAATCTTTTATGTACCTTTTTATTGTTTCTGATATTATGGTTTCTGGTTCCCATTCTTCAACCCTGCCAAGTGAATTTAAATCTTTCCCATGGCATTAGCAATTCATTCCATGCAGACATTGGTCCTGGCCCTGTTGAGGTAAAACCTGCATGTTCTCATTGCCCCCAGAACCTAGCCCAGTATCCAGAAATCTAAAGCCTTCCATCCTTTCAGACACCCATTCATCTGTTCTATCTATCTATTTCTATATTCACTGGCTTGTGGCACCAATAATCTGGAGACAACTACCTTCTTTCAAGTCTCTTTCCTATCTTCTAAAATCTATATGCAGCATCCCATCCCAGATGATACTGATATGGGCTATGCTCTCTGGTTGTTTACCCTGAGAGTACGTTAGTTGGTTAGTTATGACAAAACTTTTATAAAACATTAGTTTGATCTCCGCAGGAGTATTGAGAGGCAGGGAGGGAGTCTGTCTGCTGGTTGCAGTCAGACCTAGCACAAGGGAAGATGCCTGAGGTTGTCGTAAGTCAGCCATCTCAGTTCCAGAATTCCACTGGAAGGAGAGTTCCTCAGTGTAATGTCCTTGACCTAATCCTCTTCAGCTGCTTCATCAATTATATTCTTTCCATCATAAGACCAGAAATGGAGATGTTTGCTGACGATCGTTCAATGTTCAATACCATTTGCAACTCCTCGGATACTTTGATTATCTAAATGCAGCAAGACTTGGACAGTATCAAGGCTTGGGCTGAGAAGTGGAAGTAACATTTGTGCAAGTCAATGACCATTTACAACAAGAGAGAATCTAACCATTTCCCCTTGACATTCAATGACGTTATGGTTGAATCCCCCAATATCAACATCTTAGGATACACCATTGACCAGAAACTGAACTGGACTATCCATATAAACACTGTGACTACAAGAACGGATCAAAGGCTAGGAACCAACAGTGAGTAATTCAGCTCTTGACCTGCCAAAGCCTGTCCACGTTCTTCAAGGCACAAAGCAGAAATGTGATGAAATACTCTCCTTTTACCGGGGTGAGTGCAGCTTCAACAACATTGAACAAGCTCAACATCATCCAGGACACAGCAACCCACTTGATTGATATTCCTTCCATAAGCATTCACTCCCTCCATCACCAGCACACATTGGCAGCAGTCTACCATCTGCAAAATGTATTGCCAGAACTCACCAAGACCCCTAATACGGTACCTTCCAAATCTACAACTGTTACTATGTAGAAGGATGAAGGTAGCAGATCTATGGGAACAAGAATCATGAGTCACTGGATCAAAATCGTGGAATTCCCTTCCTAATTGCACTGTGGGTATACTTGCACCACATGGACTGCAGCAGTTCAAGAAGGCGGTTCACCACCATATTCTCAAGCAGTTATGGGTGGCCAATGAATGCAGGCCTAGCCATGAAGCCCATGTCCCATGAATGGATTAAAAAATATAAAACTTTGTTCTGGAACTGTACAGTACAACCCCGGTTGCTAAAATGTAGTCGTTTCAACTTGCAGGTAATGTTTAAATACCAGACTCATTTTTTTTTCTCTTTTCCAGAGAGAAATGCGAGGAAGTATCACCTTTAAGATTGTGCCAAGTTATCGCACTCAATCCGCTTCCTGTGAGGTAACAAATTTAAAAATACATATTTTTTGTATACTTGCCCCATTTTGATGACTAACTGCGTGCTGACTAGTGATTGTTCAAGCTTTCTGTGAAGGTTGGTTTTGCCTGTATGGTTCACTATGCACACCAATTTTATAACAAAGATAACGGAATAGATAAGTGGACTTCACGATTCAATTCCTTCTTCACTACTATACCAGAGGTAAAAAAAAAGTTTTGACTTTTTTTATGCTAATTGAAAATACGGTACCTTCCAAATCTACAACTGTTACTATGTAGAAGGATGAAGGTAGCAGATCTATGGGAACAAGAATCATGAGTCACTGGATCAAAATCGTGGAATTCCCTTTTCACGAATTTTGGTGAATTTGGATTGTGTCAGTGGTTAGATGTTTACTTGAATGGAACTCCATAAATTCCTTTGAGCCAAATTAATTTATTAACTGCTAACTAGTAAATCTCCTGTGGCTTTGTTCACAGTTAAATAAAGTATGTATTTTAACTTTATTTGTTGTGACAGGCTGCAGAAAGTTACACTGCCTCCTCTGAAACAAGCATTATCTGTAGATTTCAATATATGCCTCAGAGACGGGGGGCATTATTGTGGTACCAACTCAAGGATTTTAATATGTAGCTACAATTCTGACATGGACAGGGTAAACTTTGCCAATTATCCAGTCAATAAGGTTACATGAACTAATTATTTTTATGTGTCTCTAGTATTGAGCACTATAGGCACCATGAAATAACACCCCAGTGACCTTTATTTGATTATGTTTTGGACCAGCCTGCTATACTTTAACATCCTGTATGAAATTAAGTTGGTTTGACTCCAGCCATTTCTTAATGGGTACAGATCAATGATGCAAGTTTTTTGTTTAATTCATTTGTGAGACATGAGTGTCACTGGCTGGCCAGTTGCTCTTGAACTGATTGGATTGCTAGGCCATTTCAGAGGGCAGTTGAGAGTCAACTGTGACTCTGGAGTCACATGTAGGCCAGACCAGATAAGGACGACAGATTTCCTTCCCTAAAGGACATTAGTGAACCAGATGGGTTTTTCCAACAATTAACAATGGTTTCATGATCATCAGTAGATTCTTAATTAATTTTGATGAATTCAAATGCCACTATCTGCAAGATTCGAATCTAGGGCCCCAAAACATTACCAGATTAATAGTCTAGTGATAATATTACCCAGCCATTGCCTAGCAAACAGATCCTCAAACTAGCAATGAGAAATCTTCAAATCCGCAATGAATGGAATGTAAAATATAACCTTTCTAATGACCTCAACCAGTCTTTCACCTCAAAACAAAATCAAAATACATTGGATTTTAGAAATCAAAACATTGCATTTGTGGAGAGAGAACTCTATGACTATCCATTAGAACAGAGGGACCTGAAATATTAATTCTCTTTCTCTCATCATATATGCTGCCTGACTTTTGAGTGTTTCCAACCTTTTCAATTTTCACCCTTTTACTTCTGCCTCTCCCCACCTTCTCTAACTCCTTTAGTTTGGCTCCTCCGGTCTTCAACTCACCTGAAATGGTACCACTCTTAATCACTGTGGATAATATTAAGAGAATTGCATCGAGTGATTTTCAAGAAAATAAAGCATTACGTTTATATAGTATCTTTAGTGACCTCAGGACGTACCAAAGTGTTTTACAGCTACTTAAGTACTTTTGAAAGGCATCAGGTTCTTTGTGCACACAAGCTCTGACAATCAGCATAAGAGTCATGATCAGAATATTGATTGAGGGGTAAATACTGACCAGGACTCTGGGAGTAACTCTCCGACTCTTCTTCAAAATACTGTCAGAATCTTTCATGTCTACTTGAGTGGGCTGACAAGCCCTTAATTTAACATCTTACCTTTAAGACAGCATCTCTGACAGTACTGTATTAGAGCTTGTGTCTACGTTTTTGTCCTCAAGTCCTGGACTGAGACTTCAACCCACTTTGAATCTTCTGACACACAGGCTCTAGACTATTGCCAACTAAACAGAACTAGTGCCTTTAGGATTGGGGAAACTTTACTTTTACTTTGCTTTAATTTCAAAATCCTAAAATTTCCAGGCTCTGAATCCCATTAAAATAGCCAACAGGATTGATTGCAAATCCTAGCTGGAGTCTTCTGAAATGTTGGCTTAGTTCACTAGCCACCTCTGGTGGTAGAAAATGATTGCTACATCAGTATTGCATCAGAACACGAATGTTTTGGCCCTGTTTCAAGACCAGAATAATTAAAAGAACAAAAATGTTTAAACCCATCAAGTTCCTGCAGTTTCAACTGCTTCCCATTTGACAATCACATCACTGTTCAGTCCTGATGTTCCAGACTGTCTTGATCTTTTCAGATTTTAGGATTTACCCAGATTCCCAGAAATTGTACCAGGATTGTGTCATGTACTTCAGTTAGTACAGCAGCTGCAATGGTTATAATGATAACATTTGAAAGGCAAAATTGAAATAACAAAAGAGAAAGTATAATACAAATGAATGCAACCTAGTGAAGATGGAAAGGACTATGAGATTAAACATTATTGCTAGTTTTCCTGGTGCAGATATTTTTAGAGGCTCCTGAATGTTAATCACCTTTGTTCAAAGCCTAAATCACCACATTTTTTGTGGGTCTATTTACTCTCCCAATGGTCAAGGAAACCAGTCTTAATAATGTAAACATAGGGAGCCAGCACATAGACATCTCTTTCCCTATATCCAAATTGCAGAAACTTCAAATATGGAAGTGTATTTTTTATTTATCCATGCATTCACAAAACATGGGGCATCTCTGTCCAGGTCAACATTTACTGCCCCTCCCTTTTTGCCCTTAAGATGATGATGGTGAACTGCAGTCTTAAACCACTGCAAGCCATGTGGTTTAGATACACCCGCAGTCCTATAAGGAAGAGAGTTCTCAGTATTGACCCAGTCTCACTGAAGGGATGGCATATAGTTCCAGGCGAATAGCTTCAGGCAGAACTTGCACATGGTGATATTCCAATGCATCTGCTGCTCTTGTCATTCCTGGTGACAGAGCGTTTGAAAGATACTATTGAAGGAGACTTGCTGAGTTGTTGCAATACATCATGTAGATTGTTTTTGTCCTGGATGATATCAAGCTCAAGTGTTGTTGAAGCTGCTCCATCCTGGTAAGTAGAAAGTAAAAGATTTTAGGGAGTTGGGAGTGAGTTACTCACCACAGAATTTCCAATCTTTGATTTGCTTTTGAAGCCACAGTATTTGTATGGCTAGCGCAGTTCACTTTGTCATCAGTGGTAATTTCCAGAATGTTGATAATGAGGCTTTCAGTATTGACAGTGCCATTGAATATCATGGGACGATGATTAGATTCTATCTCATTGGAAAAGCTCATTGCTTGACATTTGTGTGACACAAATTAATGTACCCCTGACACTAAAGAGAAATTTAGCACAGCCAATCCACCTAACGTGCACATCTTTGCCACTTGTCAATCCAAACCAAAATATTGTCCAGGTCTTGCTGCATCTGACACTAAGGAGCAATTTAGTATGGTCAATCCACCTAACCTACATATCTTTGCCACTTATCAGTCCAAGCCAGAATGTTGTCCAGGTCCTGCTGCATGTGGACACAGACTGCTTCAGTATCTGAGGAGTTATAAATAATACTGAATATTGTACAATCTTCAGTGAACGTCCCTTTTTCTGACCTTATGTTGGTGGGAAGATTATTGACGCAGCAGCTGAAGATGGCTGAGCCTAGGAGACTGCCCAAGGAACTCTGGCAGCTACGTCCTGCGACTGAAGTTATTGACCTCTAATAACCATAACTTCTTCCTTTGTGCTAGGCATGGTTCCAACCAGTGGAGAATTTTCCTCCTGATTCCCTTTGAATTCAGTTGTACCAGGGTTACTTGTTGCCACACGTGGTCAGATGCTGCCTTGATGGCAAGGAGAGTTAATCTCACCTCATCTGAAGTTCAGCATTTTTGTCCGCGTTTGGATCAGCCCCGTAATGAGGTCAGGACCTGAGGTAACCTGGTGGAACCCAAATTGAGCATCAGTAGCAGGTTATTAATATGTAATAATTGATTGCTAACACAAGCAATTGTTGTGACCTCTTTAGTCACTTTGCTGCTGATTTGATATCAATTGCCTCAGCTGGATACGTCCTACTTTTTGTGTACAGGCGTACCTAGGCAATCTTCCGCATTGCCAGGTAGAGGCCAGTGTTGCAATTGAACTGGAACAGCTTGGCTACAAGTGCAGCATGATACTATTGCTGGAACGTTGTCAGGGTCCATAGCTTTTGCTCTATTCAATGCCTTCAGTCATTTCCTAATATCAGATGGAGTGAATCGAATTGGCTGAAGACTGGCATCTGAGATTCTGAGAACCTTGAAGGAGGCCAAGATGGATCATGCACTCAGCACTTCTAGCTAAGTGTTTCGTCCTTCTCTCTTACATTGATGTTCTGGGCTGTCCATGAATCATAGAATCCTATGCAGAAGGAGGCCATTCTGCCCACTAAGCCAGCATTGACCACAATCCATCCAGGCCCTTTGCATTTACTCTAGCTAGTCCCCCTGACACTAAAGGGCAATTTAGCATGGCCAGTCCATCTCACCCGTAAATCTTTGGACTGTGGAAGGTAATCCATGCAAACATAGGGTGAATGTGCAAGATGATGAATCAAACCTGGGTCCCCAACGCTGCGACACGGCAGTGCTAATCACTGTGCCACCATACCACTCCCCAGATGGGATATTTGTGGCGCCTCCTCCTTCTTTTAGTTTATTATCATTATCATTCATAGCTGCGTGTGGCAGAACTAAAGAGCTTGGAAGAGATCTATTGATTGTGGGATCATTTAGCATTGTCACATGCAGCTTTGCTATTTTGCACACAAATAATCCTGTGTTGTAGCTTTATCTGGTCAACGCTTCGTTTTTAAGTGTGCCAGATGCTGCTCCTAACATGCCTTCCTTTTCTCTTCTTTGAACCAGGTTCGATCCCCCAACGTAATGGTAATAATGTAGTGGGGGCATGGCAGATCATGAGGTTACAAATTGAATATAATTCTGCTGTTGCTGATGGCATGCTGTGCCTCATGAATATCCAGCTTTGATTTGCTGGATCTGTTCAAAATCTATCCCATTTAGAATGATGGCAATGTCACTCAATATGATGAAGGTATTCTCAATGTGAAGAGGAACTTTGTCTCTGCCTGGACTATTTGGTGGTTACTCTTAACAGTGCTGTTGTAGACAGATAGACTAGTGAGGACAAGGTCTTGTTGGTTCCCTCACCACCATTAGCAGACACAGTCAAGCAGTTTTTTCCTTTAGGGCCTGGTCACCTCAGTCAATAGTTCTGTTGCCAAGCCACTCTTAGTCTCCCAACCCAGAGGACGTAATGTGCACCTGCCACCTTGGTGGTGCTTCCGATTGCTATTCAACATGAGGAGTACTGATTCATCAGTTGAAGGGGCATGGTAGGTGGTAATCAACAGGCATTGTTTGATAATGCCATGAGACCTCATGGGCCCGGGGTTAATGCTGAAGACTCCAAGGCAAGTGTCTCCCATCTGTATACCCCCTGCCACCACTCTATTGGATCTGTCCTGACAGTGGGAAATTATATACCCAAAGATAGTGGTGACTGGGACATGGTAAGGTATGATTTGGTAGGAAACTATGTCAGGCTTTTGATCACTAGTCTGTGGGACAGCTCTCCCAATTTTGGTACAAGACTCCACGTGTTAACAAGGAAAACGTTGTAAGGTCAGTAGGCTGTACTTACTGTTTTTTTTTCGGTGCCTAGATGGTCCATCCAGTTTCATTCATTTTGGAGTTTGTAATGGTTTGATAGATCTCAGTGGCTTGCTGAGGCATTTTAGTGGGCAGTTAAAAGTCAATTCCATTGTTGTGGGTCTGGAGTCACACACCTGGCCAGACCTAGTTTGACATGTAGGGATAACAGATTTCCTTTCCTAAAGGGCATTAGGCAACCAGATGGGTTTTAAGACCATCAGTGATAGTAACAGTGATCACGAAACTAAGACCAGCTTTATATTCCAGATTTTTTAATTGAATTCATATTCCATAAGCTGCCATTGTTGAAGAGTTTTTGGATAGCAATTATGAGCACAATCTCTGGCCAGTTTTTCCATTCCTAACTCGGTGCTGAAATCTAGCAGGTCACTTATGCTAAGATTAGTTTTCTCAGCGCAGCCTAGAAATCAAACTTGGGAACTTCCTGATCTGTATGGTTTAACCACTCACTCTATAAACTCAGAAGGCCAGCAGGAGAACTCGTATTCGTATTCCAAAATAAATTATAAACTTTTTTAAAAAATAAACATTGTAAAACCTCCTCCTATATGCATGACTGAAAAGAAAAACTTGGAAAGGGGGAAAATATAACATAGATCAGGTTTCATATCAAGACTTGAGAAATTCGATTTTTGTATCAGTCACTTGATATTCCAACTTGGATTTGGTATTAAAATAAGTAACTTTCAATTTTATTATTCATCAGTTTTTAGTCTTTAAACTTGATGTTGTATACTAGATGTGATAGAAATTATTTGCCACCATTTCCTGGTATAGAAGAATTGGCATGAGAACTAATAACCTGATTTCACCTTTCTGAAATATTGTAGATGTATTTCTGCTCCATGTCTGAATGCAGGTTTGATCCCTGTTTAAATAAGAACATACAAAATAGGAGCATTAATAATCCACATGGTCTCTTGAGCCTGCTCTGTCATTCAATAAAATCCAATCTTCTATTTTAACCCCACTTCCCATATCATTTGATTCCCTTAGTATCCAAAAATTCATTGAATGCATCCCTTGACTGAGCTTCCATAACCCTCTTTGATAGTCAATTTCAAAGATTCACAATAGTGAGTCAATTAATTCCTCCCTTCCCAAGTCCTGAGTAATTGATCCCTTCTCCCGGGACTCTCCAATCAGGCATAACAGCATCCCAGCTGCAACCCTATACAGCCAGCTAAACATTATGCACATTATGCTTGCTTTTAGTTTAATACAACAATGAATGGGAAACATTACTTGGCAGCTATTCAATTCTAAATGCATTTTGAAAATCACAACCAAAAGTTTTATTCTATTATATGCAACTAACATGGGGGAAAAAAAAATGAGCAAATGTTTCCTGTTTAGAAACAATTGAATTGGGCCTCAATCTGTTCTTCAAAACAGTGTGTAAAATTCTGACGTGTTTGCAGTTGTGTATATAAGGTGCTACTGAACCTTCTGTCTCGTTGCAGAGAGATTCCCCTTCCACATCCAGACAATCCCCAGCTAACGGCTATAGCAGCACTTATAATTCTGTTTCGGTAAGGCATCCATTTACAACACAAATCCAAAGTTCTGTTGCCAGTGGTGTAATTGTTTTAGTGTTGACCAGTACCTTTGTACCAGAGAATATTTCTTGCAGTAAAGTCCTGCCAGTTTTTAACATCGTGCAAAGAAGCCATTGGCAATATCATTTGTTCCCTAGTGATTTATGAAGACCAGTTTTCAGCTGTGGATCAGTTACCAATGCATCTTGCTACCAAATTGCATTGGTACAATCAATAACTGGAAAGACTCCTTTACACTTAGATTGTTTATGAAAAAGGGCAGAGGAGAAGTGAAGAGAAATAATTTGTGTAATGGTGGTGCCCAATTGAAAGTTGGTTCAGCATCACAGCAAAGTCTTTAAACGCATGGTTCACACGAGAGCTCTGAGAATTATGGTTTGGTTTCCGCTATCTGAGTTCTCAAATTGGTGTGCCCACTGCTGCCGTGGTACTGCACATTACAATGTGAAGCTGAAGCCTGGCCTGGCAATTCAATGCTACAGATGATTTTTTTTGTCTATTAGTAATGATGAGTATAGAATTGTTAGTACATTTTCAACACAAGTTCTTATCTTACCAGCATTGAGTTTTTCTGGAAGAACATCAATCATACATTATTTATTGCAAAATGTTCATAATTTATTCTATGTGGGAAAAAGGGAACATAAAGTAATTCTTTGATTAAATTTGTACAATTGGCAAACAGGGCTCTGCAGAAGTATACAAACACGTTTGACCGATCAGGTAATAATTCTAACAAAATAACTGATATGGTAGCTGATGCATCAACTGCTAATAATTACCTTGCAGTTTAATAGGATGTTACTGTTTCTTCCTTACTCCTATGGTCAATGAGATATTGTCAATTTACAAACTTTTTTTCACCCTCATATGTTCTGTCAGTTTTCACTCCAACCTTTTCCTTTCCTGGAAGTTTTCCTTGCTCAGTTCCTGTTCCACAGTGACCATCACCCAACCTCACCCAACTGAATAATGTTTGTATGAATATAGACAAAGCACATCAGCAGGCTTATACCTGCTTTTGATCCTGTCCTACTCAATACCCTGGCTAGCAATCAGGAATATGTAAGCTGTGGATAATTTTCCCTTTCATAACCTGGGAGCACTAAAAGTGCAAGATGTATGAATCATTTTTTCCAGTGTGTATTTTCTACATCTTGTCAATACAACATACTCATGGGGAAGAAATTAAAAGACAAATTAATTCTTATCACACTCATTTTCCTCCTTATGGCCAATCCAAGAGCATTGGAAGAAGTCGAAAAACAGATATCTGCCTACACATTCAGTTGGAGGAGAGGGGAAAAGAAACTAATGGAAATATGAACAAATAATTTACAAAGATGGTGGTGAATTAAATGTATTTAAAGTTAGTGAATAGGTAATATTCTAGAGAAATAATTTAAGTAGTAACACAACTCAATATCTGAATCAAAATTACCCATATAGCGTTTAGTAAATTTGGTTTACATAGCCTAAATCCTTCTCTAACTTGATTAGAACAATATATGCTTCAAAGCAGTAACTGTGTTTATTCATAATTAAAGTAACAAGTGTACATTGTATTGAACATTTACTACACTGTTACTTCAGTTCAGTTGTAAACTTGTGTTGAAGATGTAGATTATGCAATGGGAGTGGGGCAATACTGTTCACAGCTGGTAACTGCTTTCTACAGCTTGTTGCTAAGCAGCCTGGCCCAGTTATTCGTTAAATCATTTTATGTAATGGCTTGACGCATTATGCAAATTGATGCTTATAACATCTGATTGTATCATAATCTTTTGCAGTAATTAAACAAATAACAAATGCAAAATTGGTAGAATTGTCAAAGTTTTGCTTTGAAGGTGAAATGAAAATCTCTTTTCCTTGGGTTGACTTTATCCTACAGGACTTGCCCTCAACTACACAACCAAAAGGACGACAGGTGAATAGTTCAACTCCATAGAAATTTTATAGTATCCATAACTTAGTATTAGCAGTGAATCCATTTCTCATTCAGTTTTTTGTATATTGAAGTATTTAACTTTTCAGTTAATTGGCCTGAGTAGAATTGTCACAGCCAATTGAATATTGCAGATCGTAAAATGATGCAGAACACAATGAAATCATTTAGTCCATTGTGTCTATGCTGGCTTTTTGGTAAAGCTGTCCAATTAATCTCATCAGGTTCATAGTTATCCTCCACATTGATTACCACATTTCACAACTTGTGCCGTCGGAAACTTTTAAATTATATTCTGTATACCCAAGTCGTAGTCATTAATGTGTATTATAAAGAGCACTGGCATCAAACCTAACTTCTAGAGAGCACACTGTATATTTCCCTGCAGTCTGAAAAATAACTGTTCACCACTTCTGTCTACTTTGTTTTTTAGTCATTTGCGTAATTCTAATTTTGCTAACAAATCTATTATGTTATGGCATTTTGATGCATGTTTTTTGAACATCTATAAGCATAGCATCATACCTGCATCAAACTCCCATGTTTATCAATTAAATTTTAACAAATACATGTTAACCTACAATTATTAGCCCATATTTTTTCACATTCTGATTAATTTTGTTCCAAATCAATTTGTTTCAAAATTTCCCCATCAGCAGCATACAGCTGATTGGCCTGCAGCTGCCAGGTTTATCGTTCTCCACTATTTTAAACAGGGGGTGTTTGCGATTTTCCAATCTTCTAGTATCATTCCTATATTCAAGAAGCATGGGAAAATTGGGCTAGATCTTCCCCTATATGATATTGGTATTGATTTCTATCTAAAGATATAGAAAATGTTAAACATTTGATTAGCAAATTATGTAGAAATCCTAAGCAGTGCACATCAGTGAAAATGCTTAGAATTGCTTATATTTCCCTACATTTACTGTTGTGTTATTGTATTTGATAGATTTTGTTTTCAGTTTTGTGTTTGTTTTAATTCCCTGGATATGCAATTCTAACATGTATTGTATTTTCTTATAAAATCTCATTTATCTCTCAGATTTATGTTCGAGCACAATTTGAATATGATCCATCAAAGGATGACCTTATACCTTGTAAAGAGGCTGGGATCCGGTTTCGAGTTGGAGAAATCATACAGATCATCAGTAAGGATGATCACAATTGGTGGCAGGGCAAATTAGAAAATTCTAAAAATGGTACAGCTGGACTCATTCCCTCTCCTGAACTCCAAGAATGGTAGGTCTATTAGCTATCTTTTATCAAGTTACTTAATTGTCTATCGTAGCTTTTCCCAATCAAGACAATGAATGAATCCTGTATTATAAATATTACCTATCATCCCTTAACTTGTCTCAACCATTTTATTGCCTCCCTGTTATCATTCTGTTTATGCCACACACCATCTTAGATGATATGCACTTTCCTTTAGATGAAGGTCGGTAAGAACATCTATTCTCCACTGCATAATTACCTTTGAGAAAGTGGTGGTAAGTTATCTTCTTGAACTGCTGCAGTCCATGTAATATAGATGCGCCCATAATACTATTCAGAAGGAAGTTCCAGGATTTGATCCAGGGACAGTGTAGGAATGGTGATATATTTCCAAGTCAGGATGGTGTCTGACTTGACGAGGAACTTGCAGGATCTGGTGTTCCTATGTATCTGTTGCCTTTGTTTTTCCAGGTGGTAGAAGGTGCAGGTTTGGAAGATGCTGTCAAAGGAGTCTTGGCAAGTTGCTGGAATGCATGGTATTGTAGGTGGTATATTGGGGCCATTGTGCATCAGTAGGTGAAGGAATGAATGTTTAAGGTGGTGGATGGGGTGCTGATCAAGCAGGCTGCATTGTCTTGAATAACATTAAGCTTCTTGAGTTGTTATTGGAGCTACACTCATCCAGACAAGTGGAGAGTGTTCCACCATGCTCCTGAATTGTGCCGTTTTGGAGAGTTAGGAGGTGAGTTACTTATCACAAAATTCCAGTCTCTGACTGCTCTTATAACCACAATACTTAGGTGGCTGGTCTGTTTAAGCTTCTGCTCAGTGGTAATTCTCTGGGATTTGATGGTGGGGATTCAGCAATGCTAATGCCATTGAATGGCATGGGTAGATAGCTAGATTCTTTCTTGTTGGAGATGGTTAAATCCTGTGATGTAAATATTACTTGCTCAGCCTAAGCCTGATATTTGTCCAGGTCTTGCTGCATGCAGGCATGAACTATTACAGAATCTGAGGATTTGCAACTTTTTGTGAATGCTGCAAAAATCAGCAAACATCCATACTTCTGACCTTATGGTGGGGGGAGGGCATTGATGAATCAGCTGAAGATAGCTAAGCTAATACGCTATACTGCGAACCTCTCGCAGTCATTTTCTTTGTGCTAGTTCCACAGGATGTTCGGTCCACCTTGTTCACCAACAAGGGCATGCACGCGGCAGGTCGTGCGAGAGCTGCTCTTGGATGTTGCTTCAGGAGTGGCCTAGTGCTTCACGTCGTTAGTGTATGCTTAAACTGGACCATCTGATGGGCACCATGACAGCTCAGAGACTATCACTGTTGCTGTACAGACATATGGATTTGGGCCTGTGTCTGCGGGAGTTTGCGCGTTCTCCCCGTGGTTGCGTGGGTTTTCTCCAGGTGCTCCGGTTTCCTCCCACATCCCAAAAATGTGCTCTTAGGCTGATTGGGTAACAAATTGGTCCCTATACGTCATTAAGACGTTAGGATGGCGGCACGGGCTCGTTGGGCCGAAGGGCCTGTTTCCGGTGCTGTGTTGTTCTTTGTTCTTATGACTACAACCAATTGAAAGTTTCCCTCTAATTTCCATTGACTCCAGTTTTGTTAGGGCTTCTTAATGTCAAGGGCAGTCAGACTCACCTGCCTTTTTGAGTTCAGCTCTTTTGTCGATGTTTGGACTAAAGCTGTAATGACATCTAGAGCAGAATGGCTCTGTATGAGCCATTCTATTGTATGACACTAACTCTGTCTATAACCTGCTGCTTTTGCTGTTGACATGCATGTATTTCTTCATTGTAGTTTCACCAGGTTGGCATCTCATTTTTAGGTCTGCATGGCATGCTGTCCACTTTTCATTGAACCAAGTTTAGTCCTCTGACCTGATGATACCAGTTGAGTGAGGGGATGTCGGACATTAGCTTACCGATTGTGATTGAATACACTTCTGCTGCTGATGGCCCAAAACATCCCTTGGATGTCCAGTATGGAGCTGCTATATCAATAGAGTTTAGCACAGTGTTAGTGCCACACAACATGATGGTGGGTTTCCTCCATGTGAAGGTGAGACTTTATCACTAAAAGGATTGTGCAATGATCATTTCTCCCAAAACTGGCACAGATGGCTGCATCTGGGATATGTGGATGGTTAGAACAAGATCAGGTAGATTTTTCTGTCTTGGTGGCTCTCGTCACCTGCAGCAGGTTCATTCGGGTAGATATATCCTTGTGGGCTTGGTCAGTAGTGCTGCTATTGTGTCACTCTTGGTAAGGCATTGAACTCTCCCATCCAGAGTGCCATTGCTACCTTCAGTGCTTCTTCCAACATGAAAGGGTACTGATTCATTAGCTGAGTGAGGGTAGTAAGTGTTAATTAGCACAAGGTATCCTTGCCTCACACTGAGGACTTGCAAAGCCATTCCCTCCCAACTGTGTACCAGTGCTGCCATATGTGATTCATCTGTCCTACTGTATGACATATAGAATCCCTATAATGCAGAAGGAGACTATTAGCCCATCAAGTCTGCTCAACTCTCTGACAGAGCATCTTACCTAGACCCATTCTCCAGCCCTATCCCTGAACCCTGCACGTTTATCTTTGCCAATCCACCTAACCTGCACATCTTTGGACTGTGGAAGGAAACTGAGCACCTGGAGGAAACTCACAAAAACATGGGGAGAATGTGATTCCGTCTTGACTGTTGCATACTGTCATTGTGGGCAAGTCTGTCAACTTCAGTGCAAGTCCGCAGCTGTTAACGAGGAGTACTTTGCAGGATGGACTGCCTCTCCAGTGACACTGTAGAATAATAAAGAGCAGCTGGTCTCTGGCCTGCAATTCTCAACCTGCAGGACATTAGACTGTGGGAGAGTCCACTGCAGCCCAATTAAGTATCTGATTGGAAATTAATTTGGCAGACTTTTCCAAAAACAGGTGAAAAGACCCACCTCTCCATCACCTCCATTAAATGCTATCCAATGCTTTCCGACAATGGCAACCAGGACTTGATTTGTTTTGTTTTTGATTACCCAATAAGGCGCGTTGCATGTATAGCAATGGAAAAGACCAAACAAGAGCAGCAGGCTAGCTGTACCTGGTTTGGAAAGAAGAAGAAACAATACAAGGATAAATATCTGGCCAAACACAATGCAGGTATTTAATGTTTAGTTTGCTGCTAAAAATGTTAATTTCTATTGCATATTCTTATTCTTCTTAAAAAGTATGTTATGTTTAAAAATAAAATAATAGAATCCATACTGAATTGGTAAATAAAGTGAGATTTTTTGATCATGTTTTAATATCAACTGTGATCCATTCAAAATAATGGGTTTATGTACCTACCACTTTATGTACATGCCACTTCTTATTGTATTTCCTTAGCTTGTCCTTAATTTTAATCCAATTAATGTAGAGATTTTCATGATTGTATATGTGTCAATAGTCACTTTTGAAGATTAAGGGTTTAACAAAAATAAAGCAATACAGAGAGTTGAGATTTAAATTTTGTGATAGCATCAAATTATTAAAGTAAGCATAAATCAGTATTAACAAATAGAGAAAAACTGCATTGTCAGCCTAGAATTCTGTACATTTTTTTTCTGGATATTAAAGAAGTGATTCTTTAATACTAAAATAACAATCATTGTAACAAATTCATCAAAATCAGGTTTTTCTTATCCTTTTAGATCCACTGTGATGTCTCTTGACCTGTTGTTTCATTAAGCAATCTGAGCATCTAACTTCTGTGAAAGTTGACTCGGACCATACTTTGTCTACTTGTATGATAACTTAATCCAGGGATATAGTAACAGCTTTCCCTTATGATCTGGCTTGAATCATCCTATTTCTCACATATACATTTTGTCAGTCATTTCAAATGTGGACCCCCTGGTGAGCAGAAGCTTATTGTGAGTTATTAGCTTTGTTTTTCCCCCCCAGGAAGGTAGACATAAGAGTCATAGTTATGATCAGATTTCTGTATTCAATCATCTCATCATAATGATGTAAAATAATGATGGTGCTATGCTATCCCACTTTAATAGGTCATTTTACTTTAAAACAATTTTTCTGTATTTTGACCTATGGCATAGGGCAGAACAGCCTCTCTGCACAGCCATGCTGTATTCTGTACCATTTCTTTGATTTCTTTGTCTGATTGCATACCACACAACATTGAGATTTGAGCTTAATCCTTTGCCAAAAGACCTACTAAACAATTCTGCTCCTGCACATTTTGCCTTTGAGCTTTACAGAAAGTTAGTTTCAATGGAAAGGAGCAAGGAGCATTTCATCTTCCCCACCATCCATCTAATGAATGTAATTATCACAATATTTCTGATTATCCAGGATGCATGGATTTAGTGCATATTCCAACAAATACCAATAATCTTGAGGTATTAGAGAATCATAATATAATTAAGCAACATCAACACTGCTTATGGCCAGGAACTCATGTTTGATGAATTTAAGAGTATTTTGAGGAGGCAAGTAACAGGATGGATAACAAAGATTCAGTGGATGGAGTGCATTTGGACTTTTTTTTTAAATTTAAAAAGTACCACATAAGAGGTTATTACACAAAATTAGGACTCATGGGGTTAGAGGTAATACATAGAACAAGGATTGATTAATGGACAAATCACAATGTTGGAATAAAGGGGACATTTGAGTTGGCAGACTGTAACTGCAACAACAAAGAACAACACAGCACGGGAAACAGGCCCTTCGGCCCAATGAGGCCACGCCGCCATTTTAACATTTCCACTTCCACCTGTGACCCTTGTCTATGTTTATGGAAATCTGCATTGGAACCAGATTGGGGAGACAATTTAGGAACAATTTGTTTCGCCAGTCAGCCTAAGAGCACATCTTAGGAGGAAACCAGAGCACCCTGAGAAAACCCACACAAGCACAGGGAGAATGCACAAACTCCCACAGATAACGGCCCAAATCCATGTATCTGCACAGCAGCAGAGATAGTCACTGAGCTGTCATGTTGCCCATCAACTGGTCCAGTTTAAGCGTACACTAACAATGTGAAGCAATAGGCTACTCTCAAAATACAAGAGCATCCCTCTCACAACCCATCGCGTGTATGCCCCTTGTTGGACAACAAGGTGGACCGAAGTACCTGTAGGATAAAAGAGAAATATATCAAAAACATGCACAACTTATATAATTCTCAGGAACGTCCCAAGGCTCATGATCCCTATTTAAATCAGTCTACTATATCCCTCCATCCCGATTCCACTCGTGCCTATCTAAGTATCTCTTAAATAACTCCAACGTGCCTATCTGCACCTTATTTGGCAGTGCGTCCCATACCCACACAACCCTCTGTGTGAAAAACTTCCCACTAACATCCAAATTATACGTTGCCCCTCGTGATATTTGATTCCAACCTAGGAAAAAGCTTACCACTCTTTACTCTATCTATACCCTTCATAATCTTATACACCTCTATTAGATCTCCTCTCAGTCTCCATCTTTCTAAAGAAAGCAGCCCCAATTTGTCTAATCTTTCCTCATAACCCAGTCCTTCCATACCAGACAGCATCCTGGTAAACCATTTCTGCACTCTCTTCAGAGTCTCCGTGTCCTTCCGGTAGTAAGGTGACCAGAACTGGATGCAGTATTCCAAATGAGGTCTAACCAATGTTCTATACAACTGCAACATTAAAGGCCAGCTCTTTGTACTCTATACCTCTTCCTATAAAGGCTAGCATACCATAAGCTTTCTTCACAACCTTTTCCACCTGTTCTGCCACTTTCAAAGACTTGTACAATTGCACCCCCAGGTCCTTCTCCTTTTCTATACTCTTAATAGGTCTACCCTTTATCATACAACTCCCCCTACATTCTTTCTCCCAAAATGCATCACCTCGCATTTATCAGGATTAAATTCCATCTGCTATTTATCTGCCCAATCTACCAGCCTATCTATGTCCTGCTGTATCATCCAACACTGCCCCTCACTATCTGCAAGTCCACCCATCTTTGTGTCATCTGCAAACTTGCTGATCATGCCATTTACTCCCTCTTCCAAGTCATTTATATATAATACAAATAAAAGTGGTCCCAGTACTGAGCCCTGCGGCACGTCACGAGTGACCAACCTCCAACTAGAAAAACACCTTTCCGCTATTACTCTCGGTCTCCTGTTACCAAGCCAATTACTTATCCATTTAGATACCTGTCCTTGTATTCCATTAGCCTTGACCTTTTCAACTAACCTCTAACTTTGTCAAATGCCTTACTGAAATCCATATAGTCAACATCAATGGCTCATCCTTCGTCAACTGTTTTTGTCAAAAAATTCTACCAGATTCGTAAGGCACGACCTCCCCTTAACAAAGCCATGCTGCGTATCCCTAATCAGGTTGCAATGTTCTAAGTGCATATACGTCCTTTGTCTAAGAATCCTCTGCAACAGCTTCCCTCCCACTGATGTCAAACTTATTGGCCTATAATTTCCAGGGTTATCCCTACTACCCTTTTTGAACAATGGTACAATATTCACTATTCTCCAATCCTCTGGGACCTCACCTGTGTCCAAAGAAGAGACAAAGATTTGCATCAGAGGCCCAGCAATTTTACCTCGCACCTTCCTAAGCAGCCTGGAATAAATGCTGTCAGGCCCCGGAGATTTATCAGTTTTAATGCTACCTAGAAGCTCTAACACTTCCTCCCTCGTAATGGATATTTCCCTCAACAGCTCCCTCCAAGACAGTACCAGTCAACGAGGTGGGTGTAACAAGGATCGGTCCCTGGGCCTTAGTTATTTACAATCCATATTAATGACTTTAGGGGACAGAGTACAACATATCTAAATTTGCTAATTATACATAGTTAGGTGAGAAGGTAAGTGATGACAACAAAAAGGCTGCAGAGGGATATAAGTAGGTTGGGTGAGTGGACAGGAACATGTCAAATGTAGTATAATGTGATAAAGTGTTATGCTATCCAGTCTGGTAAAGATAAAAAAACAATGGTTTTAAATTGTGAGAGACTGGGAAATGTCAACATTCAGTGTGACTTCATTATAGTTCTACACAAACAACAAACAGGTTAACATACAGGTACAACAAATAATTAGAAAGGAAAAAATGTTCTTGTTAAAAAAGGATTGGAGTATGACAGTAGAGACGTTTTACTACAATTATGCAAGATATTGGTGGTGCCATACCAGGAATATCATTTAGTTTTGGTCTCCTTACCTATGAATGGGCAAACTTTTCTTGCAGCTCTGATGTAAGATCACGTTGAGTTGGAACATTGGCTCTATTCTCTCTTCACAGATGCTGTCAGACTTGCTTTTCCAGCACTTTGTTTTTGTTTCAGATTCAGACATCTGCAGTATATTGCTTTAATTTAAGCATTTCCTGGGAGATAGTGCAACAAAAGTTCAGTCGAATAGTTCCAGGGATATCAGGATTATCCTATGGGAAGAGATTGTGTAGCCTAGGTTTAAATTCCCTGCATAATGAAAGAGTGAGAGATGATCCAAATGAAATATAAAAAATTAGGTGGATACCAAAAAAATGTTTCCTCATCAGGGAGTCTAGAACATGGGGGTGGCCACAGTCTCAGAATGGCCATGTAGGATTAATATGGGGAGCAATTTCTTCACTCCAAGACTGTGAACGTTTGAAATCCTCTACCCCAGAGAGATATGCACTCTTAATTGTTGGATATATTTGTAACAAAGGTTAATAGATTTTTGCTTGCTCAGGAAATAGATACAGATATTATGCGCAACAGTGCACATAATGTACAATATTACGTCCAAGATCTGCTGTGATCTTTTTAAGCAGAGCTAGCTATTCAAGCTCTTATGTAAAATCCACTCTGTTGAAAGAACTAGGAGGAGGAATAGAAGATTCAATTCTGCAACCTGCCCTGCTGTTCAATATGATCAGCCTTAACTCCACTATCCCGCCCAATCCCCATATCCCTTAGTTTCCCTGAGAGGCAAAAAATGTGTTTCAAAACCTAACACTTAAAAGTTTCTTAAATTGTGTGGAAAATACTCTCAAAAATCTGAAGCATGACAATACTATATGTTTCAAAATAATTTTGCTTAAAATATATTGGTGCAAGCAAATGTAATTTGCATGTTGATATCTATTTTAAGCCATGGAAATTCAGCTGACTGGATAATTCAATCATAGGATGCGATATTGAGCCAGATGAATCCCTGATGTGTTTTGAGTCCACTGACATCAACCAGGGCATCACAGCAGGAACTGCATTTTGAAATCTAATATCCCTGAATTCATGGACGAAATTGTAAATCAAGGCCATGATACTTGGCCTGATTTACCTAATAACCCCTGTTGGACAATGAACCATCATTGATTAGAACAGATTTAAAACATCTCTAATGCCGCTCCCTTTCCTGGCCATTAATCACTAATATGGAAGCATTCCATATTAGTGCATTCCATTTGGCCTTGCAGTTGAAGAAAAGTCCCTAAGGCAGAGGACTGTCTGCAACCCATCTGGAACTAACCAAATCTCATTTACAGATTTCAGAAAAGAAGAAGAAAATTGAAGATGAGATGGAACATTTTTATATTTCAGTGTTCTGTTGTCAGCAGAATTATACTAACTTGCATTTACATGCCACTTTCAATATAGAAAAGCATCCCAAATGGTTTCAAGTCTGGTACAGTAAAAATCCACTGGATGGTTAGTCAAAAAAGATGTTAGAAGAAGTGACCAAAAGTGTGGCAAAGGACTGGCTTTCAAGGAGGGAATATGAGATGGAGAACCATAAGAGTTTAGAAGGGAGTTCCAAAAGCATGGGGCCTAGTTTGTTAAATATGAAGGTGAACAAAGGAAAGTAGAGATGCACAAAAGACTATGTCAGCCAGAGTTTGGAAAGGGATTTAAACATGAGGTGTTAGGATACTGGAAGACAACGTAGATCAGCAAGAGCAAGAATAATGAAGCAGAACTTGGTTTAGGAGAGGATACCGACAGCAGAGTTTTTGATGTACTTAATCTAATGGAGGGTGAAGAATGGGAGACTGTTCAGAAGTCTGTTGGAATAGCTGAGTTTTGAGCTGATAAAGGCATGAATGAAAGTTTTGCAACAAATGGACTGAGGTATAAACAAATGTGGCTGATATTACAGAATTGTAAATAGGTTATCTTGCTCATGTTAGTAAGGTGGTCTGAACAACACACAGGCAGTGTTGGCTCATGCAAGATAGTGAAGAGGTTGTAGTATAAGGATCTGACACATAAAGTGTTAACGTGAGACTGAAGTGCTGCCCACACAGTGACTTAAGCAAACAGATGATCGGCAGCTACAGGTGTTGAACAGAGCCATGGGCAGAAGCAATCATGAAGATTGCTCTAGCCTGATGTTTATCTTACCTAGGTATATAGTTTCTAGTATTGATAAATACTTACTGTTGAAATACTTAAGACTATGACTACTTTAATAAAACCAGGGAACCATGCTCAACACTTTGTAAGAGGGTGGTGGTGAGTCGAATAATTCAAAATCTCGGAGATATTGCAGAGCAAAATTTAAATCCTGGAAAACTGAAGGAAAAATCGAGGAAGTGTTATGACCTGATGCAAAGTTTAAGAAGTGAAGGTACAGATGAAAATCACAGAGAAAAGCTCCAAAGAAAGGCTTGGAAGCTGGATACAGAAATTAAATTCCTCACTGCAGCAGAACACTTAATTGAATCCAATGGAAATCCAGCTTCAATAATCAGAGTGTGCAGAGTCAGCTTATCCAGCAAAAATGCACTAAAAGTTCCTGGACAACATGTGCCCTGAATAAAACTAAATACTGCAGTGGTCAGAAACTGTCCTTTAAGTCACAGTCGGAGAAACCCAATTCCCGAGTTGGTGTCTGAATATATGGTGATGAACTCACTCCAAGTAAAGGAAAATAACTAATTAATTAAAAATTAATTGTTACTAAGCCAGTAGCATCTGGAATTAAGAATCTATTGATGGCCATGAAACCACTGTCAATTGTCAGAAAAACCCATCTAGTTCATTCATGTCCTTTACAGAAGGAAGTCTGCCACCCTTATCTGATCTGGCCAACATGTGACTCCGGCCCACAGCAATGTGGTTGATTCTCAACTACCTTCAGGGATGGATAGTAAATGCTGACTAGCCAACAACGCCAATGTCCCATAAATATATTTTTTAAAAAGTCAATGCTTCAAAGCCCAAGAACAAGGAACTAAAGCAGGATGAGTCTGAACCAATTAATCCAGGCAAATTGTTGAAACAATATTAAATGCTGACATCATAGAACATTACAGCGCAGAACAGGCCGTTCGGCCCTCGATGTTGCGCCGACCAATTAAGAAAAAGCAATGACCCTCTAACCTAAACCATTCCCTTTTCATCCAGAAACTTATCTATTGACCTCTTAAACGCCCCCAAACTTGGCGCATCTACAACTGCAGCAGGCAGGGCATTCCATACCCTTACCACCGTCTGGGTAAAGAACCTACCTCTGACATCCATCCTATAACTACCACCCTTTAATTTAAAGCTATGACCCCTCATGCTAGCTTTCTCCATCCTAGGAAAAAGACTATCACTGTCCACCCTATCTAAACCTCTAATCATCTTATATGTTTCAATAAGGTCTCCTCTTAGCCGCCTTCTTTCTAACGAAAACAACCTCAAATCCCTCAGCCTCTCTTCATAAGACCTGCCCTCCATACCAGGCAACATCCTGGTAAACCTCCTCTGTACCCTCTCCAATGCCTCCACATCTTTCTTATAATGTGGGGACCAGAACTGCACACAATACTCCAAGTGCGGCCGCACTAGAGTTTTGTACAGTTGCAACATGACGTTGCGGCTCCGAAATTCAATCCCCCTACCAATAAAAGCTAAGACTCCGTATGCCTTCTTAACAACCTTATCGACTTGATTGCCAACTTTCAGGGATCTATGCACATATACACCAAGATCCCTCTGTTCATCAACACTATTAAGAATTCTACCATTAGCCCTATACTCTACACATTTGTTATTCCTGCCAAAGTGAATTACCTCACACTTTTCCGCATTGAACTCCATTTGCCACCTCTCGGCCCAGCTCTGCAACTTGTCCAAGTCTCTCTGCAAACTAAAACACCCCTCTTCACTATCTACCACTCCTCCGACTTTGGTATCATCCGCAAATTTACTAATCCATCCTTCAATACCTTCATCCAGATCATTTATAAAAATTACAAACAGCAGGGGCCCCAAAACAGATCCCTGAGGTACACCACTTGTAACCGAACTCCATGATGAATAATTTCCATCAACCACCACCCTCTATCTTCTATCAGCTAGCCAATTCCTAATCCAATTAGCTAAATCACCCTCAATCCCATACATCTGCATTTTCCGCAGAAGCCTTCCATGGGGCACCTTATCAAACGCCTTACTGAAGTCCATATATACCACATCAACTGCCTTACCCCCATCCACCTCTTTGGTCACTTTTTCAAAAAACTCAATAAGGTTAGTAAGGCATGACCCACCCTTCACAAAACCATGCTGACTATCCCCAATCAATTCATTTCTCTCTAAATAACTATAAATCCTATCCCTAATAATTCTCTCCAATACTTTGCCCACAACAGAAGTAAGACTCACCGGCCTATAATTCCCTGGAAAGTCTCTCTTCCCTTTCTTGAACAATGGGACCACATTCGCTATCCTCCAGTCTTCCGGCACTATACCCGTAACCAACGACGACCTGAAGATCAGAGCCAGAGGCTCTGCAATCGCCTCTCTCGCCTCCCAGAGAATCCTAGGGTAAATCCCGTCCGGCCCAGGGGACTTATCTAACTTCAAACCCTCCAGAATATCTAGCACCTCCTCCTTATCTACTTCAATACTTTCCAGTTTACAACCCTGTATCCCAGTGTTCTCCACAACTACATTTACGTCTCCCTGCATGAATACCAAAGAGAAATATTTGTTCAGTGCCTCTCCAATCTCTTCAGGCTCCACGCATAACTTCCCACTACTGTCTCTGACTGACCCTAATCTTTTCCTAACCAATCTTCTATTCTTAACATATCTAAAGAAAGCTTTAGGATTCTCCTTGATCCTATCAGCCAAAGTCTTCTCGTGTCCTCTTTTAACTCTCCTCAACTCACTCTTTAGCTCCCTCCTGGCTAATCTATAGCTTTCCAGTGCACTAACTGAGCCTTCAAGCCTCATCCTGACATAAGCCTCCTTTTTCCTTTTAACCAGCGAATTAACTTTCTTAGTACACCATGGTTCCCTTACTCGACCATTTCCTCCTTGCCTGACAGGGACATACTTATCAAGGACTCGCAGTATCTGCTCCTTGAATAAGCTCCGCATTTCAGATGTTCCCAGTCCCTGTAGTTTCCTAGTCCAACCTATGCACCCTAATTCTCTCCTAATAGCCTCATAATTACCATTCCCCCAGCTATAACTACTGTCCCCAGGTTCATGGCTATCCCTATCCATCACTAAGGTGAACGTAACCGAATTGTGGTCACTATCACCAAAATGTTCATCAACTTCCAAGCCTAACACCTGGTCTGGCTCATTGCCCAGCACCAAATCCAATGTAGCCTCACCTCTAGTTGGCCTATCTACATACTGAGTCAAAAAGTCTTCCTGCACACTTTGTATAAAAACTGACCCCTCTAACGAGCTAGAGCTATAACTATTCCAATCAATATAAGTAAAGTTAAAGTCCCCCATAACAATTACCCTATTACTTTCACTCCTGTCCAGGATCAACTTTGCAATCCTTTCCTCTACCTCTCTAGAACTTTTAGGAGGTCTATAAAAGACTCCTAACAGGGTGACCTCTCCTCTCCTGTTTCTAATCTCAGCCCAATCTAATCTAATCATAAATGCCATTACTGCAGAATTCTATCAAATCTATCAAGAACAGAAGTTCATTAGAAGTGCTATCTTAGATTTTTGGAAATTTCTCAAAGCTGAACATGCAATTAAAAAATTTTAACCATGAATCAGAAATCCAGGGTGGGATTTTCCCAAAAAAATTCTAATGCCGAATTCAAGTAAAAACTGAAGTAAATCCCACTTTTTTTCAGCAGGATGTTCAAATTGAATCTTCCACACTGTGCATTGCAAAGTGCTCTAGCATGAATCACTCTCAAAATCTGTGGGTGATGTCTATTCCTGCTGTAGAAATCAGTAGCATAGCGCTAAGCAGGCCACTGTGCGTGCACCCATTTGTCATAGTGGCGATTGGTCCGTATATAGTAGCCCTGCACTGCTGGCCTCCTGATCACTGGCCAGCTCAAACGCAGGCCTGCCCTGCAACCCCACATCGCTGGCCACATGACCCCACCATACAATAGCTAGCCTCCCTGACGCGTTCGAGCCTGCTTCAAACAACTACGACCCCTACCCTCCACATGACCAGCCTTGATCAGCTCTCTCCTCCCTCTGTCACTGATCCCAGTGCAGAGTGGCAGCAGGATCCCCCACCCCAACTAATCTTCCCCATTACAGGCCTCGCACACTTGGCACCGCCCAGTATTTATTTAGCGGTGCAAAAGTGCCCCCAGGCATTGCTGCTTTGTTCCTCAGGCAGTTCCAGGGTGCCAGGCTAGCACTGCCAAGCTAGCAATGCTCAAGAGGCACTCCCTTCTTCTGACCTCCTTGAAGGGCTCTGTGCCCCCCCCCTTCACTTCGGTGGTGCCAGGCCTCCAGCTCCCATGTCAACCCTATTAGAGTGAAACACCCTGGTGAGGGAGAGATGTAGCGGGCCCAGAGACTTCAGTGTTAGGCCTACTAATCAGATGTAAATCAGAATTTAAATAATCTATTCAGCTCCATGCCAAGATTAGGCATGGTGCTGACAGCGTCAAAAATCTGGTGGTCAGAGACATGTGAAGGCAGCGGCACCCAGTGGGAAGCCCACTACATGGCCTTCGTTGATGTCTCCTGGTCCTCTGCGCTGCTGGGAGATGCCACTGCCGCCACACAAGACATCCCTTTTGATACATCGTTCCAGGTCTGGAGTAAAAGAAACCAGAAGTTGAACAGGTTAACACACTGCTTTTATTCAGTAGGCCCAAAAGCTGTCAATATAATAACTAGACAAGGAATCAATAAATCAGCTGTAAAATTTAATGAAGTTTAGATGTTACAAATCCTTGTAAATATTAAATTTAATAAATGTGTCCAGCACTCAGCAGAAGTTGTTAATTCTTTCTCTAATAAGCCATACAGAATGGCTGAAACTGTGACCTGAAACCTAAGCCAATCAGAGATACAATAGTTGGAAGGCTGGCAGACATCACTCACATGCTTCACGCGGAGGAAGGCCTAACCCTTGAGGGCTGTCCAGATTGTCAGGCAATCAGAAAACCGTTTGCAAAATAGATCCTTATTGAGGAGAGAAAGCAGACATGTTACTAAGCAAACAGAATATTAGGCCAAGTGAAACAATACGTTAATAGAGCAGAAGCGCAAGTATGCCAGTACTGTGGAGCAAAGCGCCCCCACGGGTGTGATCAGTATCTGCCAATTTCAGCACATCTCAGGAAACTGCAAAATCAAAACATCAAAATTCTCATAAGATTACAAACAGGTTCATAAGGTTGAGATAGCATATCAAGAAGACAAACAGCAGTGCTGCTTGGGTAAGGCCACTGGACTTTTGTTCAGAAATGCAGACCTCTTGGTTAATGGCCAACTCGTAATCTTTAAATTGGACATGTGTTAGTGTCACTTTCCTAATCAGGCTGACAACCATTGCTGGTGATTCAACGGTTGATGCCACTACAACAAACTTGTATGAAGCAGGAGGTATTGAACTCCCAGTGAACAGTACTCTTCAGGCAACACTCAGGTAAAGGTCAAAGGAATCCAAAGACCCTATTAATGATCCACAACCAGAGCTGTTTACTGCTCAGCCAAAAAAGCCTCCATCAGTATCGACAATTTGCAAAAAATTGGAAAGGTCAAGCAACAAAGACCTGGCTTCGAGTATAAAAGGAAGTTCCTAAGCTCTTTACAGAATTAGGGTGACTGGGAATTAATGCAAGATCATACTGAGGGAAGATGCTAAACCTATGTGCATGATTGCCCAACCACTCCTAAATAAGAGCAGCAGCAGCTGGGTAAGATAACAAATATGGCAGTCACGCAACCAACCACATGGTGTTTCAGGGTGGTTCCTGTCTCAAAACTGAATCCATTACATTTGTGTTGGCTTGACACAGCTTAATAAAGTCATAACCAGAGAAGTACACTCAATGTCTTCAGTGGATGCGAGCCTCCCTATTCAATGATTTATGGACTTTAGTGCCTCTGCTCCTGCACATGCTTTAGAGCCATATCTTTTGTTTTAAATTGCCTCCCCAATTCTTCCTATCAAAATCTGTCACTTTACAGTTCTCTGCATTAAATTGCAAATGCCACCTATCTGCTCATTCATTCTACCACTCTGTTCATGTCTTCTTGCTGTTCATCATTATGCTGCTCATACTTCACAATACTCCTAGATGTTGTGTCATCTGCAAATTTTGGCATTGTGCCCTGTACTCCCAAATCTAGGTCATTAACATAGATCAGGAGAAACAGTGGTCCCAGTTATGATTCCTGGGAACACCATTGTGTGATGCAGATATGCCAGCATTGGACTGGGGTAAACACGGTAAGAAGTCTGACAACACCAAGTTTAAATCCAACCGATTTATTTGATAGTAAACTCACAAGCTTTCAAGGTTTGCCTCTTCGTCAGGTGAATGGAAAGTAGCCTCAGACAGAGCATATAACAGCACAGACAGTTTACAGATTACTAATTAGAATGCGAATCTTTACACCTAACCTGCTATTCAAGTCTTAAAGTGGCCAACAATGTGAGTGGAAGGAGCATTGAGCACAGGAGACCATGCAGACGCTATGACAACGGATGAATGTGCATTGCTCAACAATCACCAGGCAAGACTGTTCCCTTCCTGTTGGTGAACACTTATGTGGTCGCGGGCATTCGACCTCTGACGTTCGGGTAAGCATTCACGATACACGACAGCACAGAGTCACTGAGCAGAAACTGATAGCCAAGTTCTGTACACGTGAGGATGGTTTCAACAGGGATCTTGGATTCATGTCACACTATCTATAACCCCCATGACTTGCCTGGGTTTGCAGAACCTTACTTTACTATCTGGAGACAATACACATCTCTTTAACCTGTACTCAATGCTCCTTCCACTCACATTGTTGGCCACTTTAAGACTTGAATAGCAGGTTAGATATAAAGATTCGCATTCTAATCAGTAATCTGTAAACTGTCTGTGCTGTTATATGCTCTGTCTGAGGCCAGTAGTCTCCATTCACCTGATGAAGAGGCAAACCTCAAAAGCTTGCAAGTTACTATCAAATAAATCAGTTGGACTTAAACCTGGTGTTGTCAGACTTCCTACTGTGTTTACCCCATTGTATACCATCCTCAGCCCATAAAGTAACTGTTCATTGCTTCTGTTTCCTGTCACTCAGCCAGTTTGGTATCTATTGCTGCCACTGACCCTTTTATTTTTCATGGGTTTTAACTTTTCTGGAAAAGCTTATTATATAGTCCTTCATCTAATGCTTTTAGAAGTTCATGTATATCACATCAATGCTGTAACTCCTTTCTCCCCCCTTAGCACTCTCCAATAAAACATCTAAATTCTCATCAGGTTAATTATACTTGATTTGCCTAACCACATCCATGCTAGCTTCCATTCATTAATCTATGTTTCTCTATAAGAGTGCTAATTTCATTCATTTCTAAAAAAAGTTCCTATCATTGAGGTTTAACTGACTGATGTGTAGTTGTTGAGCTTATCCTTAAATCTGTTAGTATCATAGAATCCCTAGAGTGCAGAAAAGACCATTCAGCCCATCAAGTCTGCATTAATTCTCTGACCTCTCTTACCTAGGCCCCCTCACCCGTCCTATCTGTGCATCCTCAAATGCTTACCTTGGCTAATCCACCTAATCTGCACATTTTTAGACTATGGGAGGAAACCCACACAGACATTGGAAAAACATACAAACTCCACACACACATGCACACGCACGCAGTCACCCAAGGCCAGAATTGAACCTGGGGATGTGAGGCAGCAGTGCTAACCACTGTGTCACGTTTCTTGAACAAATTTGTCACATTTGCAGCTCTCCAGTCCTATGGTAATGAAGAGCTATTTAAAAAGGGCTGGCTATACAATCTGGGGAGATTGAAAGAATGTTGCCAGTATCTCTGCAATTTCTACTGTTACTTCCTTAGTATCCTTGAAGCATTCATTTGGTCCAGGTATTCTATAAATTTTTAGATGTAGCCAGCCTTTTTTAGTATGTCTTCATTGACAATTGTTCGTCCGGTTTCTTAACAACTTCATCTTTCAGTATTATTTTGGCAGCGTCTTCTGGGTAAGACAAATTAATGGCACTCATTTAGCACTTCAGCCGTATCTGCTCACTCCATGCGTAAATCCCTCCTTAGCTCCTAATCAGGCTCAGTGCTCCTTCTGCTTACCCCTATTATGCCTAGTCTTTTGGATTCCCTTTTAGTTTAATTGCCAGTTTAATTTAGTTTTCTGTCTTTGCCTCTCATTTCTTTGTTTTGGAATGTTGGGCATGGATTTGGAAAGCAATAGCACGTCCTAATGTTATGAAGTTATAAGAGTTCCATATCACTTCTTTGAGAATTATATCTTTGTAATTTGCTTTGTCAACATGATATGCAAAAAAAACTAATCACCCAAGATGTATCACAACAGCCTGAGCTAAAGACAGCTCCATCTTTGGCATCCTGCAGATGCTTTATATTTTAATTGCCAGATGAGCTGAGTAACGGATAATAATTCAAGGAGACAGTGGAATTGTTGAACTCTCTCAGGGACACATTCATAAAGTTAATCTGATGTAATCATTTGATGTAAACAACGAATTAAGAAAATTTACCCGTAATGCATACTATTAAGATCCTGGACCAGACCAGGATCTGGTTTTATTAAGATCTGGTAAGGGGCCAATAACATTTTGCTTAATGTAGTTGAAGTTTGAAATTCAAGACACTTGCTAAGAGAATAAAGCCGCAAGATTCCCCAGTTTTGAACAAACAAAAATAAACTCTACTAACAATATCAGAAAGATAACACAATTTGCAATACTTACCATAACCTCTAACATTTGGGGTTAATATGAGGTACATAGACAAATTGTGGTCAAGCACTTGTAACTGTAAAACAAATGGTCTGAAACCAAGATACATCCCATGAATTTCTCAGCAGCTTGTCCAGGCATCAGTAAACACTGCAACTCAACTAATCTTGTTGAACACCTCTTCCTCAGAATAGACTTGTCATGGTCCCAACCTTTTAAGTATAATAGTCTTCATACTGCATTAATTGTATTTATCCCATTTTTTGCAGCTGACCTTTAACCAGCCCAGAACTCTCATTTATCTCTAAAGTATTATTCTGAACCATGAAATTGGTACTTGGAAGAGTACTCAGGTTCAACTGTTTGCCAGAGTGGTGAATCAGATTCTGCTTCAAATTATAGAATGTTTTGCATCTAAATTTGTTTATATACCTAATCTGTGCTGGATTGATGCATCTTTGACAGCACACAACCGCTAATCATGCAAAGGGATTGCAAAAATCACAGCCTATGATGGCAATTGTCACAAGCTGAGAAAACAGGGAATAAGTAGAATATGCAATTACATTGAATCTAGCCTTGGATGTATTATAGACTTAATAGTCTCAAATTAGACTTGGATTTGTATGTATATTTGTGATAGCACAATCATGTACATATTACTCCCAAACTAAGTCAAGACTGCATATGTCTGTCAATTGGCCTAGCTGTTTGTTATTTGATCTACTTAGAATTAGTTAAGTCCTTTGCAATCTAATGTGTCTATTGCCGTTCTGTGGATATTAAGATATATCTTCCACGCACAGCATTTTATTTGTAATGTAACATTTGATTTGCTTTAATGTGGGTTTTTGTGCATTTTAAACGTTTTGGTTGTAACTTAACAATACAATGCAACATTGCTTAAACAATGATGCTTATGCATTTTTCATGCTGTCTTGCACCCAATGGCTTCAATGCATGTAAGTAACTGTGATTGATGTTAACTTTTCTCCCTTATTCCATCTTTTTTTAATTTTTGTTCCTCTCATCCACTCTCAAAAATTAAAGCTGCATTATATTTTATTGGAAATCCCAGTTTCCATATTTGCTTAAAGATTAAATGTTTGAAAAACAAATTGATGTGAAGAACCCTGGAGTGCAGCAATTACATTCCTTACTTCAATTATGTTAGTGTAGGTATGATATCCAGGAGCAAATTTGCCAACCTATTAACCTTGACCAGAACTCAACATTCAGTGGACAGTAAAAGAACCCTGAATTTTTGACACCTCACTCACTTAACATGTTTTCTCTGTCATCTATTCAAGCAGTGGCATTAGGTGAAGTCCCACTCCTCAAACTTATTCCTTACCCTCCTTTCCCATCCCTTGTCCTCCCAATCAGTACCCTAATAGCATTTTGTATCAGTTCTCTTGTCAGCTGAGAAAGAGGAGTGTTGTCAGCAATAATTTGGACAGAGAGTAGGTAATTGTTTGAGGAAAGGTGTAATGAAAAGACAAGTATTTAGATTGTATCTTTATGTCTTCTGTTTAGATATCTTCCAGAATGACAGTGACATGCTTCACAAATTCCATGGTTCTCAGACTTTTTGGTTGAAGAAATGTCCTCTATCCAAATTATAATGCAGTAGAATACCCGTAATATGAAAGTCCTGCCATGTGAAGCGTGTCTTAATAATTATTCTTAAAGATCAGGTACTTGCTTACTATGAGGTTACTGTGTTTGCTTCTCACTATATTTAGCAGGGACACAATGAAAGCAGGAATTTGGGGAGAGCAGAGTGCAGAGAAAGCATTAAAGAAGCAGGGAAGAGCAAGAGTCTGGAGTTAACAGGAGCACTGGCTCAGCAAACCCATGGAAAGATTAGAACAGAGAAAGAGCAGTGCATGCTTTGGCTACCACTCATTCTTGTTATTGACCATGGCACTGTCACATTATTCAACAGCCATTTAAAGAATGTCTATGGATTGCCAGGGGCCTGTGAACCCTGGCTTGAGAGAGCCACTGCTCTAATTGAGGGTGCTACTGGAAAACACTTCTTTCATAGTAACTCCTCCTGTGATAATATCACAATGTAATGATTTTACAGATGTCCAAACTGCAGAGAGATGCATTATTAAATGAACATAAATGATCTTACTTAGATACACTGATTAGGATGTGTGGACTAAATACTTGTATCAATGCATAGTGATATGTTATGAAAATATAATGCGGCTTTAACTGAAGGATTGAATTGCCATGCAAGACTCATAATTTCCCTGTAAGTACACTAGAAATGATTTGGTATTAATTCTAATTTGGAACAGCAATAATGAATTCTACATTTCAACTTGAATTAAACTATTAATGATATTTGTGACATTTCATTTAAGAAAATATTGTCACTGAAGATGAAGTCTATCTGTCTTTTCCATGAACCTTAGACATTGGAAAACATATTATTGCAGAATATCTCTACTTTTTTAAATTAGCATTTTAATTAATTTCTTTGTAGTTTGAGGTAATTGAAGGGTAATTAAATTTCCCTTCATGTCTCTTACCTGCCTGATGTGATGCAGCATCTCAACTAGTTGCCAAGAACTTCCCCATAATTCCAATACTCCCGGGCTTCTAACAGGAAGATATATTATCAGTGTATAAGGGAGACTAGAACTATCCAACTCCCCAGTAGCTTTCCCTCAATCTGTCTTTAGCAAGACTAGTAGTATATTAAGTGGACATTTTATCGCTAAGAAAGGAGAGAATCTTGCAGATCAGTTAGTCTTTTGAAGGGGCATGCATGAATGCATGTTATGGAACCTGCAACATGCCCATTTTGCTGATAGATTAAGGCCCCTTGGCTTCTGCCAAGCTAGGTATCCAGAGATCAAACAAGCAATTCTTCAAGCCCTGGTTTAAAATTGTTTTAAAGTTCGCAATTATTTAGAATTGTTCCATATATATGAGTAAGGTTTAAAAAGTTGAAATTAAACCTATGTTTCATCTCACGTTTTAAAGTTGGAGAATTTTGCACTTTCCATGTTAACATTTATGGAAAGTGAATTAATTTGCACTTTCCCTTTCTCCAGGAATAAAAAAACTCCATTCATTCCTTTCTGTTGAATTTCAGCTTAGATTTTCTTTGGAAGCTCTATACTACAAATGGCCCATTTGGCTCTAAGAAAACTGTTAATAAAAACTAAGCCTGTAAAAGTACTTACAGAAAAAAAGAGTCTGTATTTCATTTTTGTAACTGATTAAGATATTCAGCAAAATAGTAGTTGTATTTTCCCATATCAAGGAAGCTTGCTCTTAAAAAATGTTAATGTTGAATGAAGTTGCTTAGTATATATTATTTTTGATTTCCTATTATACTAAAAATTGTTGAAACGATGCAAGTATATCTCTCAAAAAGCATCTTTACTGAAAACAAAATATGTACATACAGCATCCTACAATCAACTCTTGTTTTTACTAGATTTTATCCAGAGAAGAAAATCAGTTTGTTTTAATATCAGCCATTATTCAATATTATTATCAAATACATTTAATTTAATTTTTTACTAAAAATTTAATCTGGCAATTTTTGCAGCTTCTTTATAATAAGCAGTAATTATTTTCAGTTTGATACATCAAATGCTAACACATATGAAACCTCAACTGAAAATTTCCAGGAATGCTAAAACTTTTCCTATGTAGTTTAGCTGCTTTGTAAAATAATTGTAATGTTCATAATATGCAATTTTTTTCTCTCGATGGGCTTCCCTTTCAGTCTTTGACCAACTAGATCTTGTTACGTACGAGGAGGTAGTAAAGCTGCCAGCTTTCAGAAGGAAGACGCTGGTGTTACTAGGTAAAACAAAATCATAACTTAGTTCAAAAATTGTGCAATGGCAATTACAAAACAATATTACCTTTATTGTATTGTAAAAGTGGATAAAGATTTTTTACCACTTTCTTTGCATTTTGTTTTGTTTACGAAAAAGGTGCCCATGGAGTAGGACGAAGGCACATTAAAAACACTCTGATCACAAAGCATCCAGACAGATTTGCATACCCTATTCCACGTAAGTGGTGGTTTTTAAAATGTTGTGCTAGTTTGAAGTAATCAGTGATAAATTCTGAAATCAACTTGCTGTGGTATGTTGGACTACCATAGATGTTATATATGATGTATTTACAGAGCGTTTCGCTCTTTCTCGTCTGAAAGGTCAAAACTAATACCATATTACAAGTGTTAAATTCCTGCCTTGCAATTCCCTCCTAATTGGAGGATGCTCTGGGCTATGGAATTTTCACAAAATCAATGGTCTTCAGACTGAGTATCAGACACAAAAATAAGCATTATTGGTTTCCAAGTAACACAAAAAAGCAGTGTCTCCATACTTTCTGGCTCTCTCTCTGGTGAACTGACTACACAAACCACCCAGCTAAGGTAAATAAGTACAAATATCTACAATCTGACACCAGGTTTTGCTTAGGAGTCATGTATGGTACATACTTTAGTAAGTTTGTTGTATACATTTTAAAGATTGGTGAATGATTATACAAAGAACAAAACAGCACGGGAAACAGGCCCTTCAGCCCAACGAGCCCACACCACCACCCCAATGTTCCCCCTTCTACCTGTGATCCCTGTCTATGTTTATAGATCTATGGATTAAAAACCAAATTTGAGACAATTTAGGGAGAATTTTTTTTGCCAATTAGCCTAAGAGCACATTTTTGGGATGTGGGAGGAAACTGAAGCACCTGGAGAAAACCCACGCAAGGATGGGGAGAATGCGCAAACTCCCACAGACACAGGCCCAAATCCATGCATCTGCACAGCACTACGATAGTTATGTGTGAAACTTTGCCCAATATTTTTCCAATTCATTAATAATTGCAATTAGTAATAAGTTCAAATAACTTCTCTATTGTAGGATTTTTATAAGTGTATTTTCTTCTCCTGAAGACAGTAATGGGATTTGTCCCACATGGTCTAGTATCAGCTTATGCTGTGCCTTGACCTGTAATTGAATTGTTGTTCTTTCACAACAGTAAAAATTGAGAGAAATTTAATTAAGTCATCAAATTATTTTTACAAAGGAAGATTGAACATTGATCCAACTCTTGCTTAACAAGATATCTCTCTGTATGACATGTTAGACCTTTTCCTGCATCCTTCAGCTCAAAATATTTTTAACCTCAAATTGCTGGAGATGGAAACTGATGGTGCAACAAAGGCAACTGAAACCTTACAGAATGACTGGGTCAACATCTTTGAAATGTAAGGATTGTAAAGATATGGGGAATTACAGTTTGGAGATAAATTAGAGTCAAATCAGGTGTATTGGAAGAAATAGAGGGAAAGAACAATCAAATTGTGAAGGAGAAAAAAAGACAAAGCAAAAAAGTTTGAAGTTTTTACTTTAAGAATTTACTATATGCAGGAATGAAACTCAGCAGTTTAAATGATTCCTGTCTAAACCAGAGACATTGATTGGTATTGCATTAATAATCACCTCACTAAGATGGTACTGCGCTGCTACAGACAAGGCTTAACTTTGTGCAATGCATTTAATAGGTAATTAATGTACAAATCCAGCAAATTCTTAAAAATAATAAGGCCAAAGGCAAGCTGCCATTTGTGCTAAGCAACAGCTAAGCAATGTAAGTCAATTAGCAAGTTCTGGCAATTCGCAAACTTGTCATATCTCTTCTGGAGTTGCTGGATGTTACAAGCATTAATAATGGGGAGCATTATTTTTCAAAATTTGGGCTATTATTGAACAACTTTGTTTTTATTGAACTTCTTGGGCAAACCAGTAAGTTTAAATAAATGACCTGTGTTGTGAAATATGAATAAAATAACAATTTAAAGTTTTGGTTGTTTTTCAGTATATGAAAGTTTGCTCATTTTAGACAACAACACAGAATGTTTCACAATTTATCACTTCCCTTAGATTGACTAGGAGGAAAAAAAATTCCCATTTCTCAACACTACTTAGTGGATTCTGTTAAAAATGTGTGTCAGTCCCCAGTATTAAATAGCCTTCTGTTTACTGATGATGCAACAAGTGGTAACTGCCAGGCTGCCCAAATCTCAAAGGAAATTTGGACAGCTGTCAAAATGATTTATAGTTTGTATTCTATAGAGAAAGTATCTACACCGAAATTAAAAGCAGAAATTTCAAACTGCTTTTGGAGATTGTAAATATTAAATTCAGATATTTTTTTAAAAAGAAAACTTTAACACACAAGATTACATTTACACAGTTAAACATTTCCCAAAAGGTTTTGGTTAGTTAAACTCAAAGCTAAAGATCCCTTTTTGGTAATAGTCC
The DNA here is from genome assembly GCA_024679065.1 of Sphyrna mokarran. Lineage (NCBI taxonomy): Eukaryota > Metazoa > Chordata > Chondrichthyes > Carcharhiniformes > Carcharhinidae > Sphyrna > Sphyrna mokarran. Next base: position 39,568,465 of record JAGIQG010000013.1, read on the forward strand.
TTGTACTTTCTCTGTAAAACTTACCACTGACGTTCACTGTTGCTACAAGATCTGAGGTTGGCTGTAACCTGTGTTCTTCAAAGATCTGTTGTTGGCACACGTGCTGTTCAAGATCTCATAAACACATTCAATCTCTGTTTAAATATGTTTTTCTCTTTCCACTTATGAATCTATTGTTTCTCTTGCATCCCTTTGAAAATTTCCTTTCCCAGAACGTGCAGATTTTTTATTATTTTATGGCTACTATTTGCTTGATGCATTTACAATTTGTATCAATTGTACGTTTTCCTTTTGAAATACAATAATTAACTTTAAATTACGTCTGATCTTTCTAGTGAAAATTTCTATTCATGGTGTTCATTTCCACTTCAAAAATAAAAGCAGGATACTGCGGATGCTGGAATCTGAAACAAAAACAGAAAAATGTTGTAAAATTTCAGCAGGTCTAACAACATCTGTGGAGAGAAAGTAGAACCAGCATTTCAAGTCTGGATGACGAAGGGTCATCTTGACTCAAAACATTGACTCTATTCTCTCTCCAAAGATTAACTTTGCTAATATTGATTGGAATAGCTATAGCTCTAGCTCGTTAGAGGGGTCAGTTTTCGTACAGAGTGTGCAGGAAGGTGTTTTGACTCAGTATGTAGATAGGCCAACTAGAGGTGAGGCTACATTGGATTTGGTGCTGGGCAATGAGCCAGACCAGGTGTTAGGCTTGGAAGTTAGTGAACATTTTGGTGGTAGTGACCACAATTCGGTTACGTTCACCTTAGTGATGGATAGGGATAGGCATGAAGCTGGGGCAGTAGTTATAGCTGGGGGAAGGGTAATTATGAGGCCATCAGGAGAGAATTAGGGTGCATAGATTGGACTAGGGAACTACAGGGACTGGGAACATCTGGAATGTGGTGCTTATTCAAGGAGCAGCTGCTGCGAGTACTTGATAAGTATGTCCCTGTCAGGCAGGGAGGAAATGGTCGAGTAAGAGAGCCTTGGTGTACGAAAAAAGTTGATTTGCTGGTTAAGAAGAAAAAGGAGGCTTATGTCAGGATGAGGCTTGAAGGCTCAGTTAGTGCAATGGATAGCTATAGATTAGCCAGAAGGGAGCTAAAGAATGAATTGAGGAGAGCTAAGAGAGGACACGAGAAGACTTTGGCTGATAGGATTAAGGAGAATCCTAAAGCTTTCTTTAGATATGTTAATAATAGAAGATTGGTTAGGACAAGATTAGGGCCAGTCATAGACAGCAGTGGGAAGTTGTGCGTGGAGCCTGAAGAGATTGGTGAGGCACTGAATAATTATTTCTCTTCGGTATTCACGCAGAGTGCTGGAAATGTAGCTATGAAGAACACTGAGGTACAGGGTTGCAAATTGGGAAGTATTGTAGTAGATAGGGAGGATGTGCTAGAAATTCTCGGGGGTTTGAAGTTGGATAAGTCCCCTGGGCCGGACGGGATTTACCCTAGGATTCTCTGGGAGGCAAGAGAGGAGATTGCAGAGCCTCTGGCTCTGATCTTCAGGTCCTCTTTGGTTACGGGTGTGGTTCCGGAGGACTGGAGGATAGCGAATGTGGTCCCATTGTTTAAGAAGGGGAAGAGAGACCTTCCAGGGAATTATAGGCCAGTGAGTCTTACTTCTGTTGTGGGCAAGTTATTGGAGAGAATTATTAGGGATAGGATTTATAGTTATTTAGAGAGAAATGAATTGATTGGGGATAGTCAGCATGGTTTTGTAAGGGTAGGTCGTGCCTTACTAATCTTATTGAGTTTTTTGAAAAAGTGACCAAAGAGGTGAATGGGGGTAAGGCGGTTGATGTGGTATATATGGACTTTAGTAAGGCGTTTGATAAGGTGGCCCATGGAAGACTTCTGCAGAAAATGCAGATGTATGGGATAGAGGGTGATTTAGCTAATTGGATTAGGAATTGGCTAGCAGATAGAAGACAGAGGGTGGTGGTTGATGGGAGATACTCATCGTGGAGTTCGGTGACAAGTGGTGTACCTCAGGGGTCTGTTTTGGGGCCCCTGCTGTTGTAATTTTTATAAATGATCTGGATGAGGGTATTGAAGGATGGATTAGTAAATTTGCAGATGACACTAAAGTCGGTGGAGTGGTAGATAGTGAAGAGGGGTGTTATAGTTTACAGAGTGACTTGGACAAGTTGCAGAGCTGGCCGAGAGGTGGCAAATGGAGTTTAATGTGGAAAAGTGTGAGGTAATGCACTTTGGCAGGAACAATAAATGTGTAGAGTATAGGGCTAATGTAGGGCTCTTAATAGTGTTGAGGAACAGAAGGATCTTGGTGTATGTGTCAATAGATCCCTGAAAGTAGGCAGTCAAGTGGATAAAGTTGTTAAGAAGGCATATGGAGTCTTAGCTTTTATTGGCAGGGGGATTGAATTTAGGAGCCGCAGCATCATGTTGCAACTGTACAAAACTCTTGTGCGGCCGCACTTGGAGTATTGTGTGCAGTTCTGGTCCCCACATTATAAGAAAGATGTGGAGGCATTGGAGAGGGTACAGAGGAGGTTTACCAGGATGTTGCCTGGTATGGAGGCAGGTCCTATGAAGAGAGGTTGAAGGATTTGAGGTTGTTTTCGTTAGAAAGGAGGCGGCTAAGAGGGGATCTTATTGAAGCATATAATATGATTAGAGGTTTAGATAGGGTGGACAGTGATAGCCTTTTTCCTAGGATGGAGAAAGCTAGCACTAGGGGACACAGCTTTAAATTAAGGGGGATGAGTTATAGGACGGATATCAGAGGTAGGTTCTTTACTCAAAGAGTGATTAGGGATTGGAATGCCCTGCCTGCAGCTGTTGTAGATGCGCCAAGTTTGGTGGCGTTTAAGAGGTTAATTGATAAGTATATGGAAGAGAAGGGAATGGTTTAGTTTGGAGGGGCATTGCTTTTTATTTTGGTTGGCACAACATCGAAGGCCGAAGGGCCTGTTCTGTGCTGTAATGTTCTATGCTGTCAGACATGCTAAGATTTTCCAGCATTTTTCTGTTTTTGTTCCAGTTCAAAATACTTGTTTTTACACCTAATCCCTTTCTTATGGTTTAACCTTCCAGTCCAACTGTCTCCATTCTAATTAAATTAATCACAACCGCAAGCCTGTTTCACAGAATACCATAGTAATCTTAGGAAAATATTGAAAAATATGATACTTCTGTCTTATTACTTCAGACAAGGAGTATTGCTACTGGAGAAGGTACCTTCATAAATCACACATCCAAATTTTGGCCATATACCAACTTTCACCATGGATTGACTTTTTTAGGCCCCATCAAGGCCCCATCAAAAACAGCCAAAAATGATGCCACTGACCAGCTACTAGTTCCACAGTTCCATCTGTTCCGTAGTTCCATCTTTCCTCCAGATCATTTTCCGAGAGGCAGATTAGAAGTGTTACTGCAGGTAACACTACTCACTATCAATGGGGAGACAATTGTTCCTGTTAATGGCCATTTAGGGATAATTATTAAAGACCGGCTGGCAATTTTCAGTCAGCCTCTTTTGTCCACACAGTTGGAGGAGACTGTGCACCTAACTGGAGCCATCCTCCTGGCAGCAGGCCAGGATGCTGGCAATTCAGATAGACTTAGAAGGTTTCCCTGTCTTGCTAGGTTCAGCAGTAGCCGCAGGCTGCCCTGTAGAGGGGTTTCCCCAAAGTAATGGCATAGCTACTGAATCAATTTTCTTTATTTTAGTTTTCAAAATATTGAAAGAATGTATCTCCCTCACTTATTTGCAGCAATATACTGCTGCTGCTTCTGGATTTGAGGACCTCCTATTGGCCTTCCAGTTTTGAGAACCAACAACAGTCTTAATTGGATATTAAACCCATCTTCTGATAATTAATTTGCCAATTTGGAAAATCACAGTTGAGTGTTTCCCCACAGTGCAGATCTTTCACCCCCATTTGAGCCTGTCAGCATGATCCTGAAGCCTACAGGGAAAATTCTTCCCCATGTCTCACTCATTGAACACCTCTGTGTTTACTGACTTGTATTTGCTTCTGGCCCATCAACATCTCCAACTGGAAGTTCTCATCCTAGAGTTTTAATCCCTTTATGGCTTCTACACTCCCTTGAGCTCTGCAACCCCCTCAGACCTTTGTGTTCCCCAATCCCTTTCTTCAATCACCCACCATTGGTGGCCATGCTTTCAGCCATCGAAGTCTCAAGTTCTCTCCCTAAACTTCTCCACGTCTTTGTGCTCCAGCAAGATCTGTATGCTTTCTAAAACTTACCCATTTGATGAGGCATTCAGTCACCCTCCTAATGTCTACTCTTTTATCTTGGTATCAATATTTTGTTTGATTAAACTCCTGTCAAACACCTTTGACTAGTTTTCTGATTTGAAGGCATTATTGGCAAGATGGCACCCAGCTTCATATCCTTGCATGTTGGCATCTTCACAAGAAGAATATAATGTAGTTGTTTATAATCTATGCTACAGCCAAGTCCCTTCATTGCTACGAAATTAATATAAAAATTTTCAAATGTGATCATATCTTCATTAGATGTCAGTGTAAACCTATAAACGTCTAGGATAAAGCGTGATGTAGTTTCTGATTTTAAACTGGCCTACTGCAAGGAAGAATGCAGTTTGAGGAGCTAGGCATGAGTTTGAAGCCTTAAATTGTACCAGCAATATCTTTCACTAATATAAGGTTATTTGTCTTCATAGATACTACCAGACCCGCCAGAAAAGATGAAGAAAATGGTAAAAATTACCATTTTGTTTCACATGATCAAATGATGCAGGATATTTCCAATAATGAATATCTGGAGTATGGCAGCCATGAGGATGCAATGTATGGAACAAAGCTGGAAACGATACGGAAAATCCATGAACAAGGACTGATTGCAATACTAGATGTTGAGCCGCAGGTATTGATGAACAGTTGATGGTCAGTTATAAATGGGAACAAAAGATTTGAATATGAAAATTTCCATTCAAGGTCTTGTTTTATCCCACAGTCTGAGTCTGAGGAATTTAATGTGTTAATAGATTAACCTTGGGGCTGATGCCAATAATTACTTTTTATAATAGTGTGCAGTGCTGCAAGTGTTCGTGTGCAATTTACAAGAGCCACACTTGGCATTGATGTTCCTTGGTTTTTTTTTAATCATCAAATATTTTCTTGTAGATAGATGAAGGAAGCAAGAGAGTGTGGTAATATTAACAGAGCTTTTAAATACTTTTTATTTCTTGTTTAGTAATAAACCTCTCCATGTGGAAGAAGCACTGATTTGTTATCAGACAAATACCTGAATAATTTAGTTATAATATTTATGTTGTAATTAGACAAAATGCCAAGTGCTGTACAGGGTCCTTGGTGTTCAAGCTAAAGTAGTCAATGTAACAACAGCAGATTTGTTTGAAAGCATGAGCTTTTGAAGTGCTGCCTCTTCATCAGGGGAGTGAAGGATTGAGTTCACAAACAGGGCATATATAGACACAGTTTCAATTTACAAGATAATGGTGAGAATGCAAGTCTTTACAGGTAATTAAGTTTTTACAGGTGCAGACAATGCGAATGGAAAGAGGATTAAGTACAGGTTAAAGAGGTGTGAGTTGTCTCACGCCAGGACAGTTATGAGATTTTGCAAGCCCAGGTGAGTCATAGGGGTTAAAGGTAGTGTGACATGAATCCAAGATCCCAGTTGAAGCTGCTGTCGTGTGTGGAACTTAGCTATCAGTTTCTGCTCGGCAGTTCTATATTGTCGTGTGTCTTAAAGGCCACCTTGGAGAACACTTACTCAAAGATCAGACGCTGAACGCCTTTGACTGCTGAAGTGTTCTGTGACAGGAAAGGAATACTCCTGCCTGATGAAGCAGACAAGATATCAAAAGGACTACAGATCATAAACCCGTTCAGGTCAACCTATAACACAGACTACCCTGAGAGACTTAGCCATCAGATCTGTCTCTCACTCCTCAACCACTTCATACACCAGCTCTACAGCAGATGCCGCAACCTGAAAACCAAAATAGCATCCGTATTCTCAATTTGTGCTCACGATGCAAATCAGCTGCAAAACACTCCAAAGCAGACAAAACAATGGAATTATGTTATCTACATGTATACCAAGAACATGAAACTTGGCTTCACCACCAGCAACAATCAAGCCGCCTCCAGTACTGCAGTAGAAAATAGTACCACTGCAGGGAAGTCCATTGTCAACTTCTCAGACTACACACTTCAATCAGATAAAATTAAAGTTCTCATCCAAGGGCTCAATTTCTGCCCCCCCCCATCAAATGAACCCCATCAGTCTTGCAGCAAACACAGAGAAATTCATCAGATGAATAAGGCTATAAGGAGCTCTTCCACAAACCCCAAAAGACCAACAGTGAATCCAATAAGACAACCAATGAATTGGAACAGCCGACAGATCCACGATGCAGCAACCAAAGAGCAAAGTCAAATTGGACTCCTCTGGAACATCCCTGCCCTCGACTCAACATGTATCCTCAAACCGCCAGGAGGTGCGTCAATGCCAGATTCATCAGCCACATTCACAAAACAGCCCCAAACATCACCTAAGTACAACACAACACCAACCACGCTTTCAAGACCAACCGCAACATTGTCATCAAAACAGCAGACAAAGGAGGGCCACTGTCATACTGAACAGAATGGATTACTGCAAAGAAGTGTACTGATAACGGAACAACGACGAACACTTCAGACAGTTGCACGCAGATCTAATCAAAGAACACACCCATTAGCTTAACAGATCAACACCTTTGATCCAGACCTTCAGAGCATTCCCCCCCCCATGCTCTCATCCTATGTACTCCCCACATTGGAGATCTTTACTGCCTCCCAAGATACACAAGACCAACTCACCCGGCCGTTCCATTGTATCAAGTAGTGGGACCATGTGCGAGATCTCCGGCTAGATCGAGGACATCAGAAACCATCGTAAAAAAAAAACCCAGCTTCTGTTGCAATACTGTGGATTTCTTATTGAAACTCAGCACCCTTGGGGCAGTTGAACCAGGAATACTCCTTGTCACAATGGATGTCTTGGCACTCTACACCAGCATCCCCCATGACGATAGCATTGCTGAAACTGCCTCAGTACTGAATGCCAACAATTGCCAACCTCTAGACACAATTCTACAACTTATCTGCTGACCACAACATCTTCACTTTCAAAAACCAGTTCTTCATCCAGACGTATGGAACAGCCATGGGAACCAAATTTGCACCTCAATATGCCAACATCTTCATGTACAGGTTCGAACAAGACCTCTTCACTGCATAGGACCTTCAGCCGATGCTGTACATGAGAAACGTTGACGACATTTTCTTCCTTTGAACTTATAGCGAGCAATCACTGAAACAGCTATGTGATGACATCAACAAGTTCCATCCCACCATCAGACTCACCATGGACTACTCTCCAGAATCGGTTGCAGTCTTGGTCACATGCATCAAGGATGGTCACTCAGCATTTCATTATACCACAAGCCCACAGATAACCTCACGATGCTCCACTTCTCCAGCTTCCACCCTAAACACGTCAAAGAAGCCATACCCTGTGGACAAACCCTCAATGTACACAGGATCTGCTCAGATGAGGAGGAATGCAACAGACATCTACAGAGACGGAAAAATGCCCTCCTGAGAACAGGATACGGCACTTGATTCATCAATCGACAGTTCCGGTGTACCACAGCAAAAAACCAAACTGACCTCCTTAGAGGACAAACACAATTCACGGCAGGCAGAGTACCCTTCATCATCCAGTACTTCTCTGGGGCAGAGAAGCTACAACAACTTCTCCGGAGCCTTCAGCATGTCATCAGTGAAGATAAACATCCCGCCAAGACCATCCTCACACCCCACTAGTTGCCTTCAAACAACAACAGACCATTGTTCGCAGCAAACTACCCAGCCTTCAGGATTACGTTGACCACGACACCACACAATCCAGCCACAGCAACCTCTGCAAGACATGCCAGATCATCGCCATGGATTCCATTATCTCATATCAGAACACTATTCACCAGGTACTCTTGCAACTGGGACATACCCATCTACCTGATACACTACAGGAAAAGATGTCATTAGTACATTGGCAAAACTATGCAGACAATGGATGAATGGACACCACTTGACAATCACCAGATGGGAGTGTTCACTTCCTGTCAGGGAACACGTCAGCAACCAAGGGCATTCAGCCTCTTATCTTTGGGTAAGTGTTTTCCAAGACATATGATGATGCAGAATCGCCAAGCAGAAACTGATAACCAAGTTCCGCACAAACGAGAATAGTCTCAACTGGGATCTTGGGTTCATGTCATTCTACTTGTAACCCCACAATTTACCTGGGCTTGCAAAATCTCACTAACTATGTTCGCTTGAGACAATTCACACCTTTGTAACCTATATTCTCTCCACTTGTATTGTCTGCCTCTGTAAAGACTTGATTACCTGTTAAGATTCACATTTCAACCATTATCTTGTAAATTGAGACTGTGTCTATATATGCCCTGCTTGTGAACCCAAATCTCCACTCACCTGATGAAGGGACAGTGCTCCAAAAGCTCAGGCTACCAAATAAACCTGTTGGACTTCGATCTGGTGTTGTGAGACTTCATGGTGTGCCTACCCCAGTCCACCGCCAGCATCTCCACATGATATAGTCAATGTTAACTGAACCACATAGACCATGAAAGCCCCTTATTGCTGATTAATTGATTTCATTTGAATGAGTAGTGATTCTACAGTTCAGCTCAATCTCTTAAGATTATGGAGGTGATGTTGGAACAATTCCACCCCATCCTTCTGATCAGTATGCAGTGACCTCTAGTGGAAGCACATGTGTATGAACTTTGACTGAGGAAAGGAAAAGGCTCATCTAATATTCTTTGGGGTCTTTGTAATCAAATAGCCCCCCTAATCGTTCATTTTTTAGGAATTTGTTGTTTTCTGCATTTTAAAATGTGAGATCAAGGGCATCTTTTTACTAGATTAGGATTATTCATATTACTGATGAGAATCTAAAATCTGATGCAGGAACCTGGACCATTTTAGTTCTATGCCTACTTCATTTAAATATTCATCAAAGAAACAAAATTAATTCTTATTTGTAATGAGAGTGGCTTTTTGAAGAAACTCTTGATTTGCCAAAGGCCCTGATGACCAATCCAGTGTTGAGCAGCTGCAGACCAGATGATGTTTATCTGATCCACAAATTAACTGATCTTACAGAAGAGGCAGGGGTCACAGCTTTTGACTGCAGTCAGTTGACCCCACCTTGCTAAAAAAAAAAGTATCACATGTGCAATGAAACTCTTCAATGCAAATAACCAGCCAAAATCTGTTTACCAGTCTCACACATGAAGAATTTCTTTGAAACCTGAAGCACAATACATTCAGGAGCCCAGCATCTGTGAATCTATATCTCTGCACAAGTTAAAGCCTTAAAGATAAAAGGGGCAACAAAATGGAGTAAATGAAAATATATTTTAAAAACTCTTGGAACTGCTGCTGCTTTGATTGTATTCCCAGATTTTCTATACATTTCAACAACAAAAGTTCGTAAGGTGATTTTAAAATTTATTTTAACTGACTCTTAACAATGTAGATTTATGTCAAATCAAGTTATATTCAATGCTTTATATACAGTGGACCACAGGACAAAGTGGAACGTTGATGAGATTTGTTATGTTATTGAAACAAAATCTACTCATTTTGGAGTAGGTGACAATTTGCAATAAGCACTTCCATGAGTGATTAAGATTTATCAACATCTATCCTAGTATGAATATATGTTTTTTTTTAATTTTAAGAAAACATTTTAAAAGCTGGTAAACATTTTTCCAGTGTTCCATAAAGGTGATGATGTTTGCTTTTGTGGAGGCCAAGAATTAATTCAATTCATCTAAAATACATAAAATATCAGCTATAATACATTTCTTATCAGCTGCTAAGATTTATCATATGAAATTACGAACTAATTATGAATGAGCACATATATAGTTCCTGATGCCCCAATCAGTCCATTCTATTTCATTTAACTTGGGTATCAGCAGTTCAACCTGTTTCACAGAATGACACTGATTTGGCCATTGACAGACTTCTTGGAGTGCAGACCAGAAAATGTTTCCTGTAATCTAGCTATATTGTGGAGCTGAAGGGTTTATGTGTTGGACGTTTGTGTAAATGAAACATGTAAAGGTCGTATATGAGATGTACATTTGTCACATCACTGGTTTAGCTTAATGCTCAACTCAAGTTTATTGATCCTCTTAACCCTCCATCCCATACAGGCACTGAAGGTTTTGAGAACTGCAGAGTTTGCCCCATTTGTTGTTTTCATTGCTGCCCCGACCATCACTCCAGGCATGACGGAGGTAAAGAACAATTCTGTAGTTTTATCTTAAATTTTAATAAATTTTGTAATTCTTGTCTTACCTTTTAATCTTTCACCGACTGGGAATTAATTGAGCTATAGTGATGATCTTTGAATGCTTAAATGGCTATTAAATTTAATATTATTATAACCATTCAATGTGCTTCTTAAAATTTATTCTTGTGAAACTGTTTGAATTTGACTCTGAGGCATAGCTACAGTTGAATGAAGTGTCTTTTGATAAAACAGAAATATGTTGTTTAGTGAAGGTATCAACTATTTTTCTCCCAGAAGTGATTCTTAATTCTGTAGCTTTTCCTGTCTAAAACTAATTCAATTTCAAGTAGATAACATTGTTATGGTTAGCTAGATACTAATAAAAATGATTGATAGACTTTTTTGAGTTAATTGATGAGAGTAAAATACCAATATGTTTTCTGTAAAACACTTAACAGCCTTAATGCCAACATCAACTGTGTCCCAATAGATCAGTTTTTTAAATGTTTTATGATTATATTTGTATGTCTGTATTTAATTCATTCAGTTTAATTTAAGATAACTTCTGAATTGTAGCAAAAATTTTTATAAAAGGCATTCTGGTTGTTCTTCATTCAAATAGCAGCATAGTCTGACAATTGAATTTGCAGGCAGTCGACACTGGACTAAGCTGGACTGTACAGTATAGACCTTTTAGATGATGGAGTGTTCCATCCTATATAGAAAGTTGTTGGCAATATTGTATCTGTCATGTAGAGGTTTATTCTCCTTTTTTAAAAAAAGACTTGCCAGTCCTATACTGCTTCTCATGATCACAGAACTTCTTAAAGTTCTTCACAGTGAATGGAATCCTTTTGAAATGCACTCATTGTAATTTAGGAAATAATGAGATTTGTGAATGAATATTTTATTTATCAAGGTAGTGAAGTGGAATTTTTTTTACATATTTGAACCCAGTGCCATTAAAAACTACTTGCATTTATATAATGCCTTTAATAAATTAAAATGCCCCATAGCACTTCACGAGAGAGTAGGCAGCCAACAAAATTGTCAGTGAGCTAAGCAAGAAGTCATTAGGACAAGTGACCAAAAGCTTGGTCAAAGACACAAGTTTCAAGGAACATCCTTATGAAGGAGAGACAGACAGATAAAATGGAAAGGTGTGGGAGATAAAATTCAAGCTTGGGGCCCACACATCAGATGATCAGCAGCAAGGAATGGAGTAAAGAAAATTAAGGATGCCAAAATGGAGGTATTGGAGGAATACAGAGTTAATGGAGATTTGTTAGACTGGAGAAAGTTAAGGCCTTGGAAGAATTGAACACAAGAATAAGAATTTTAAATTTGAGGCATTGGTCCAGAAGGCATTGTGGTCAGTTTGCACTGTTGTGAACCCCACTGGTGAAATAGGTGAGTGTGTCCCAGTTTGAAATAATGGTCCATAGTGGTGTTTCTTTGTTTGGATTAATGTGAGAAAACTGTGTACAAGTCAGTGAGAAAACAATCCTGTCTTTATGTTAACTATTAATAAAGACTATTTATTAAATAAAAGAAAAATACAAAAAAAACCCTCTGGCACTTAAGTGTATGAATGATTAAAAACACAGTTTCTCTGAGATTATCTCTTGTTCCCAAACTATACCCATGTTCTCTGAACTCATTGAATAAAGAACAAAAGAGCACAGGAAACAGGCCCTTCGGCCCAATGAGCCTGCGCCGCCACCTCGATGTTCCCACTTCTACCCGTGATCCCCGTCTATGCATTGAAACCAAATTTGAGACAATTTAGGGAGAATTTGTTCTGCCAGTCAGCCTTAGAGCACATCTTTGGGATGTGGGAGGAAACTGGAGCCCCGGAGAAAACTCACGCAAACACCTGCAGACACAAGCCCAAATCCATGTATCTGCACATCACAGCGATAGTCACTGAGCTGTCGTGTTGCAAATCAAATGGTCCAGGTCAAGCGTACACTAACAACGTGAAGCAATAGGATACTCTCGAAAAATCCAAGAGCAGCCCTCTCACGACCCATCGTGTGTATGCCCCTTGTTAGACAACAAGGCAGACCAAAGTACCTGTAGGATAAAACAAATACATCAATATTATCGACAATTTACACACTTCCCAGGGAACTCCCAAGGCTCATGATGCCTATTTTAAATCAGTTTTCTATATCCCTCCATTCCCATTCTGTTTATGTGCCCACCTAAGTATTTCTTAAATAACTCCAGAGTGCCTGCCTCCACCACTTTATTTGGCAGCGCGTTCCATACCCCCACCACCCTCTGTGTGATAAAACTCCCTCTAGCATCCAAATTATACCTTACCCCCCCCTCGCCCTAAGCCTATGACCCCTCGTGCTATTTGAATCCATCCTAGGAAAAAGCTTAACCCTGTTTACTCTATCCATACTGCTCATAATCTTGTACACCTCTATTAGATCTCCTCTAAGTCTACGTCTTTCTAAGGAAAACAGCCCCAATTTGCCTAACCTCTCCTCGTAGCTCAGACCTTCCATACCAGGCAGCATGCTGCTAAACCTCCTCTGCAGTCTCTCCAGAGTCTCCACATCCTTCCGGTAGTAAGGTGACCAGAACTGGATGCAGTATTCCAAATGAGGTCTAACCAATGTTTTGTACAACTGCAACATTAAAGGCCAGCTCTTGTACTCTATACCCCTTCCTATAAAGGCTAGCATACTATATGCTTTTTTTCACAACCTTTTCCACCTGCTCTGCCACCTTCAGAGACTTGTGCACCTACACCCCCAGGTCCCTCTGTGTTTCTATACTCTTAATACGTTTACCCTTTATCAGATACCTCCCCCCTACATTCTTTCTCCCAAAATGTATCACCTCACATTTAGCAGGATTGAATTCCATCTGCCATCTATCTGCCCAAACTACCAGCCTATCTATGTCCTGCTGTATCGCCTGACAATGTTCCTCACTATCCGCAACTTGCTGATCACTCCACTTACTCCCTCTCCCAAGTCATTTATGTATATTACGAATAGAGAAGTCCCAGTACCGAGCCCTGTGGCACACCACTAGTGACCGACCTCCAGCTAGAAAAATACCCTTCCACTATTACTCTCTGTCTCCTATTACCAAGCCAGTTACTAATCCATCTAGCTGCCTGTCCTTGTATCCCATTAGCCTTGACCTTTTCAACTAATCTCCCATGAGAGACTTTGTCAAACGCCTTACTGAAATCCATATAGACAACATCAACAGTTCGCCCTTCGTCGACCGTTTTCGTCACCTCCTCAAAAAATTCTACCGGATTCATAAGGCATGACCTCCCTTTAACAAAGCCGTGCTGCATATCCCTAATCAGATCGCAACGCTCTAAGTGCCTATACATCCTGTCTCTAAGAATTCCCTCCAACAGCTTCCCTACCACTGACGTCAAACTCACCAGCCTATAATTTCCAGGGTTATTCCTACTACCCTCCCCCCTCCCTGCCAAAACTCTCCAGCTAACCTACCAGCTAAGATGTTCATGCCCTTCCCATTTAAGTATTCCCCGTCCCTTCTATACAGGTGCCTATCTTTCATAAATACTTCCCAGTTATCCACAAATATGAAACCCTCTGCCCTACACCAGTCCTTCAGCCACGCATTCAGCTGTAGGATCTCATTTCTCCTGACCCTGGTAGCAGCCCTGAGATCGCCATCCTGGAGGTCCTGCTCTTCAGCCTACCCCCTAACTCCCTGAACTGCCTTCGTATATCCTCCCTGCACTTCCTTCCTACATCCTTCTCTCCTACGTGAATAATCACATCTGCCTGGGTCCCCTCACCCTTCAAAATGCTCTCTACCATGTCAGACACATCTTGCACCCCTGCTCCAGGGAAGCAAACTACCATACTGGAGTCCCGCCTTTGACCACAGAACCGCCTATCTATTCCTTTAACCCTCCCATTCCCCACTACTATCTCCCTTCTACTCCCCCTTTCTCCCCTCTGAGGTACTCTGGTCCTCCTGCCTTACCTTTTTTTACCCCTCTGCCCTCGATATTTTGGGGGACTGCCACTGGGGAAATCTTTGGACTATCGCCCCTCCTTTTTCCCCTTCCTTGCAGTAACCCACCTGTAAGGGTCAGGTTCTCTTCTCTCTCCACCCCCCCAGGCTTTGGGTCCACCACCTTACTATGCCTCCCTTCCATTATTGCCACGTTCTCCCTGACTAAAAATACATCTTCCAATTGCCACTCTAGTTGCTTGACACGAGTCCTCAGGATGCCGCAGCTCCAAACACTTGACGCAGATGTGGACTTTCAGGAGACATCTTGCCTCCAGGAACTCCCGCATATGACACCGTAATCAGATGAGGCATCTTCCCGTAATCCCTGCCATTGTCCTGAACACTTTTGGAGATGTGAATGCAATTGGATAACCAGCAACACACTATGCCTAAGCTTGCTCTCACCAAAGCATAGCAAGCCAAAGCCCTTAAATCTCTCACTCTGCACTCTGCTCTCTGCTCACTCCACTGCCCGCTGTCTACTGCCACTTTCTTTTTATACTCCCCAGTTCCCTTTCCAGCTACCCCCATGCCTAACTGGAGCAGTAAAAAGCAATCAAAAACAGAGAACAAAAAGCAAATTGAAAATTTTTCACACTTAGCCACCAGCACTTCCAAGCACACTGTTCCAGAGAACAATTGAGACCCCCTTTTCCCAAACAATATGCAGTCTTGTAACTTTATAAGTCAAATCCAACTCATTGCTATCCCACAATATAACTGACCAAGTCTGGGCAATCTTCTTTTGATCAGTACGACTGAGAATGTGACTAGTCAGGGGCATGGAATTGGTAGCTTGGTGTCAGAATTTTTGCAGGGAATTAAGAGAAGTGGTGGTAAAGAACGGTCAGCTGTCATGTGAAAATTGACATTGTATTTTCAAGCAATTTTGCTGATGGCAGCAAAGTAGTTCTGAAATGGGAGGGATTCTGGCAGGACTCCAGAGAAATGGTGAAAGTGCAGGAAGAGAGGCTGTTACAAATAAGCACTTGCAAATAATTTTTAAAGCTATGTAGGTGTGAATCAATATTCTGTCTCCTTTATCCTTTCAACTTAACCCCAAGTTCATCAATATTTACATTTGAATTTTTTTTCTAATTCCTACTGCAGCTATCCTTTTGGATTCTCTAAACTATTTCTTTATTATGGCAAGTTTGATGGTGTAATTCCATGCCACTAGGAATTAAGTTGGAACTATCCAAACCCACTTAATATAAGACAGCAACAGCCAAAAGAAAAAAAACTTTCACACTGGATTACAGTGCAAGATTCTTAGGTGAATTTATAATAATGTCTTTCCACTGTGCTATCCAACCTCTGCTCCCCGCCCAAAAATAATCACGGATTTTATCAACCAATTATGATGTGGCATTAATGAGTAGATCAATCAGTTTAAAGGAAGAAAGAGCACAGTGGCAAGTCCCAGCAGAGGGAACCTAAACTGGTGAGGGTTGTGAAAATGAAATACTTTAGCAAACAAATTTGTAACAAAAAAACTTCATAGATGATTTGTAAGAAATAAACTTAATTCATATACCTCACTTTTTTCTGTATGCAGCCTCTGTTTCACTTTCTCTCTTCCTTTTTGTCGGTTTCTGTATTTTTTTATTTAAACTCACATTTTATACTTATTTTCTTGCATCCCCTCTGATTTTTACATAGCTACCAAGGTGGTGCAAAAAGCTACCTGTAAGTATTTGCAATAGCCAGGGATGTCTGTATGATTTTGTTTTAGCTGTAGTAATTAGTGATGCTGTAATTTTCATTGAACAAAGGTTAGCTTTTCATCTAATCAATGTATATCAGAATGTGAGTAGAAACTACTATTTTACTGTTTTCTTGCTAATCATTTTAATTATTTGATAAAAATTTCAGCAAAACATCATACCACCTCATTGAGATACATCATTAATCTAGATGCACAGATTTTCTTAAAGTATGTTGATTGTACATACCAATTAGGAACAAGTGTAGGCCACTCAGCATCTCAACCCTGCTATTCTACTTAATAAAATCGTGGCTATCTGATCACAATTTTAACTCCACATTCCCACCTACTGCATTACCTTTCATCACCTTGGCTTATCAAAATTTTTATCTATCCTTGCCTTAAAAATATTCAAAGACTCTGCTTCCACCACCTTTTGAGAAAGAGAGTTCTGAAGACTCTCGACCCTCTGAGGGAAAGAATTTCAGTCTTAAGAGAGCAATATCTTATTGTTAAATAGTGACCCTAGTTCTAGATTCTCCCACAAGAGGAGACATGCATCCTGTCAAGACCTTTCAGGAACTTCTATGTTTCAATCAAGTTGCCTCTTCCTTTGCTATCCTTCATTGAATACAAACGTAACCTGTCTAACCTTTCCTCATAAGACAACCCATGCATTCCTGGTATTGGTCTGGTAAACCTTCTTTGAATTGCTTCCAATGCATTTACATGTTTCCTTAAATAAGATGACCAATACTATGTATAGTATTCCAAATGTGGTCACACCAGTGTCCTGATATATTGACATAATTTCCCAACCTTACCATCACCATCCCACCAGCAAGACAGACTTGGCAGAGGTCGTAGCACAGCAGTGCTCTGTTGAGAAAGAGTTGCCCTGGTAATCCTCAAAATCAAAGAACAACACAGCATGGGATCAGGCCCTTCAGTCCAATGAGCCGGCATCACCATTTTAACATTGTGAGTGCCGCCTTCTACCTATGACCTTTGTCTACGCCTATTGGGGAAGATTGAGGGAAGACTAATTTAGGGACAATTTGTTAACACCAGTCAGCCTAAGAGCACGTTTTTGGGATGTGGAAGGAAACCGGAGCACCCGGAGAAAACCCATTCAAATACGGGGAGAATGTGCAAACTCCTGCAGACACTGCCCGAATCCATGTGTCTGCACAGCAAACAGTGATAGTCACTGAGCTGTCATGTTGCCCGTCAGATGGTCCAGTTTAAGCATACACTAACAAAGTGAAGCACTAGGCAACTCTCGAAGCAACATCCAAGAGCAGCCCTCACACGACCCACCGTGTGTACGCCCTTTGTTGGACAACAAGGTGGATTGAATCATCTGTGAATTAAAAGAAAAGACATCAATAAACATGCAGAACTTAGTTAGACGTTTACAGAATGCTCAGAAGTAAGACAAATGAGCCATAAAATTTGTTGGAAGGTCCATAGGAATCAGTTGATTCCCAGCGACGTCCCGAGGCTCTTGATCTTTATTTAAAACAGTCTTCTGTATCCCTCCATCTCTAGTCTGCTCATGTGCCTATCTAAGTAAACCTTAAACAACTCTAGCATGCCTGCCTCCACCATCCTACTTGATAGTGCATTCCAAGCCCCCACAATCCTCTGTGTGAAAAACCTCCCTCTAACATCCTAATTATACCTCTACCCCCGCCCCCAACCCTAAGCCTGTGGCCTCTCGTAATTTTTGTATCCAACCTAGGAAAAAGCTTGCCACTGTTCACTGTATTTATACCTTTCATAATCGTATACATCTCTATTAGATCTCCCCTCGTTCTCCACCTTTCTAAGGAGAACAGTCCCAATTTGCCCAATCTGTCCTCATAGCTTTGTCCTTCCATACCAAACAGCATCCTGGTAAACCTCTTCTGCACTCTCTCCAGGGTCTTCACGTTCTTCTGGTAGTAAGGCGACAAGAACTGGATGCAGTACTCCAAATGCGGGCGAACCAACGTTCTATACAACTGCAACATTAGATGCCAGCTCTTACAATCTATACCCCTTCCTATAAAGGCAAGCATACCATAAGCCTTCTTCATTGCCTTCTCCACTTGTACTACCACCTTCAAGGACTTGTGTACTCGCACCCTTAGGTCCCTCTGTGTTTCTATACTCTTAATAGGCCTACCATTTATCGTGTAACTTCCCCCTACATTGTTTCAAAATGCATCACCTCGCATTTAACTGGATTAAGTTCCATCTGCTATTTCTCTGCCCAATATACCAGCCTATCTATATCCTGCTGTATTGCCTGACACTGCTCCTGACAATTAGCAAGTCCAGCCATCTTTGTGTTATCTGCAAACTTGCTGATCACACCACTTACTCCCTCTTCCGAGTCATTTATGTATATTACAAATAGTGAAGATTCCAGTACTGAGCCCTGCAGCACACCACTAGATACAGACCTCCAGCTAGAAAAGGATTCTTTCACTATTGTTCTGTCTCCTGTTACTAAGCCAGTTCTCAATCCATCTAGACACCTGTCCTTGTATCCCATGAGCCTTAACCTATTCCACCAACCTACCATGAGGGACTTTGTCAAACACCTTACTGAAATCCATATAGACGACATCCATGGCTCATCCTTCGTTGACCGTTTTCGTCACTTCCTCAAAAAATTCTACCAGATTCATAAGGCACAACCTCCCCTTTACAAAGCCATGCTGTCTATCACTAATCAAATTGCCACATTTTAAACGCGTATACATCCTATCCCTAAGAATCCTTTCCAACAACTTCCCTACCATTGACATCAAACTCACCAGCCTATAATTACCTGGGTTATCCCTACTACCCTTTTTAAACAACAACTTCTGAACTCCATGAAGTCTCATGGTATCAGGTCAAACACAAGCTGATTACCACGTTTCTCACCACCACCATCACCATGCCCCTCCCCCAATGAATCAGTACTCCTCCATTTTGAACATCACTTGGAGGAAGCACTGAAGGCAGCAAGGGCACAGAATGTATTCTGGGCAGGGAATTCAATGTCCATCACCAAGAGTGGCTCAGTAGCACACTCAATAGGGGGTTAAGCTGGCTGAGTCCTAAAAGACACAGTTGTTAAATTGGATCTGCAGCAGTTGGAGAGGAAATTAACAATAGGGAAAAATAAATTTGACCTTATCCTCACCAACCTGTCTGCCGCCAATGCATCTGTCCATAATGTCCTTTAGAGAGGGTCCCATCTTCAACTGAGGAAAACCTCCATAGTGTTGTGTGGCACTGCCACTGTGCCAAATAGGATAAATTTTGAACAGATCTAGCAACTCGAGACTGGATATCTATGAGTTCTGGTGGGTCATCAGCAGTGGCAGAATTGTCTCTTATTACAATCTGTAACCCCATGGCCCAACATATCCCCACTCTATTATTATTAAGTCAGGAGATCAACCCTGATTCAATGAAGACTGCAGAAAGATATGCCAGGAGCAACACCAGTCATATCTAAAAATGAAGAGTCAAATCACTGTTAGCTACAACACAGGACTACTTGTGTGCCAAAAACATTAGCAGCAAGTAATAGAGCGAAATATCAGCTCAGATCTAAGTTCGACGGTCTTGCCACATCTATCATGAATGGTGGTGAATAATTAAAACAGCTTACTGGAAGAGTAAGTTCCACAAATATCCCATTTTCAATAATAGGGGAGTGCAGCACATCACTGCAAATGATAAAGCAACAATCTTTAGCCAGAAGTACCAAATTAATGATATATCTCAGCTTCATCCAAGGTCCCCAGCATAACAGATTCCAGTCTTCAGCAAATTTGGTTCAGTCCATATGGTGTCATAAAAGGGCTGAAGGCACTGGATACTACTACAAAGGATATGATTCTGACAATTTTCCAACAATAATTTTGAAGACTTGTGCTCCAGAGATTGCTGGACCCCAAGCCAAGCTGTTCCAGTACAGCTGCAACATTGGTCTCTATCCGGCAATGTGGAAAATTGCCCAGGTATGTCCTGTACACAAAAAGTAGGACAAATCCAGTCCAGACAATTACTGCCTCATCAGTCTACTCTTGATCTTCAGCAAAATGATGGAAGAAGTCATACAGTGTTATCAAGGAATTATTGCACTATGATAACTTACTCAGCAATGCTCAGCTTGGGTTCCACCAGGATCAATCAGTTCCAGACTTCGTTATCTTTGGTTCAAAATGGGGAAATGAGTTGAATTCCAGAAGTGAGAGTGACTGGCCTTGACAATAAGGCAGCATTTGACTACGTGTTGCATCATGGAGCCCTAGCAAAACTGAAGTCAATGGGAATCTGAGAATGGTTGAATTTGTCCTATTTCTTGTGTATAGCACTGAGCTGGGCAATTTTCCATATTACCAGATAGATGCCAGTGTTGGTAGTTGTATTGGAATAATTTGGTTAGGGGTGTTGCAAGTTCTGGAGCACCTCTGTGTTATAATTACTCTATGATTCTAGATCCTGTAATTTGGTTTACTCCTAAATATCAGAATAGATATGGAAATACAGAGATATAGTGGCTTTTTTATCTTGTCTGCTACATCACTGTTGATGTATTCCTCAGATTCCAGATTCTGAATTTAGACTGCAAATGTTATTCAAAACCAGGCAATTGAATCTGGGCCAGAAAGGGTTTTATTGTTTTTTTTTCAGGCTTAATCCTGTGAGCACAGTAATCTGCACATATCCTGCCCTTTATAATACATTTCACTTGATTAATCATCTATTAACCAGATTAGTTCTTCATGCTAAAGCTCATTAGCAAACCACTCAAAACCACAAGCTTAATGAGCATATAATTTGCACTGAACTGTCACTAATGAGGAGGAAGCATCGTAGAACACAACCGTCTGGTTTCTCTCTTGAAATAAACAAATACTAAAGAGCCACTGTGGCTCAGTTGGCATCACTGCCTCTAATCCAGAATACTCTTAAATTCAAATTCCACTCCAAGATCTTTTGGCCATAGGAAAATCCAGCTACTGGTTCAAGCAAGCCAGTGAGTGTTGATGTTAGTTCCCAGCCTGGATAAATGACGTGAGTTAGCTGCAGAAAGAGCATCTGGCTGTAAAATAGTTCACTAGCTCCAAAAGTGATGATTGATATGAAGAATGATTGATTAGTATTGTGGCGACCCACTGCACTATGGGAAAAAAACTGAAAGAGAAAAGAGACAATAAAAAAAAGTTCACAGATTTTCTTCTATATGCCTGTGTTGAATCCAATTATATACAATTTCACTGTTGATTAAAATTGTGGGGAACAAGATATTCTGATCTATACTAGGGCCTCTTGTAGACTGAAATGCTTTTTTCTGATCAGCACGTCCAGGCAAATGTGCAGCTCTGGATAATCTAACGAACAATTTGCTTGTACTAGTGACATTATATTCTCCAACTTACCAACTGGTTCATAAGTACAACCAAAAATGGTACAAAATGCCATCATTTTATGATATAATGATCAACAATGAGCAATTATGTAAAATTAAATGAAACTT
Source organism: Sphyrna mokarran (assembly GCA_024679065.1). NCBI lineage: Eukaryota > Metazoa > Chordata > Chondrichthyes > Carcharhiniformes > Carcharhinidae > Sphyrna > Sphyrna mokarran. The sequence goes on from JAGIQG010000013.1 coordinate 39,590,108, forward strand.
GTATGTGCTGCTCTGACAACACTACTGCTGAAAAAGAAACTAATGCCAGTTTATTCCAGTGCTGACTCAACCAAGCTTACTAAATACAAATCTGTTTAGCATATCTTGTCTGCTGTTTAGGAACATTCCACTTGATCATAACATAAATGTTTATTATTTAATGTGTCTTTCTATTCCTCAGGATGAATCTCTTCAGCGTCTACAAAAGGAATCAGAAATTCTACAGAAAACATATGCACACTACTTTGATCTAACCATAATCAACAATGAAATAGATGAGACCATCAGGCATCTGGAAGAAGCCATTGAACTTGTGTGTACTACACCACAATGGGTTCCTGTATCCTGGGTATATTAAGGACTAGACAGAAAAATGATGAACTTTATCATTCCCTAACACTACCCTGACATTAGACTTTGTAAATGACCTTGCATCAAGTCTTGCCGTTATAGACAACCTAGGATTAGTGTGCCCTAATTTTTTTTGACTATTGTCATGTCCTACTAGGTGGATGGAAAGAGAAAAGTTACCAAACACATATAGTGACAGTGTCCCTTTTAAAATCTTGTTAGGGTTGTACTTGTTACCAAAAATCAGATCTAAATATGCCTTCCTATCTGTATATCTCCATGTGGCTCTGTAGAATTTATTTGAATGCTTTTTTTTTTTGCTGAGCCAATCTTGCAAACCTACTTAATTTCTTAGGCAAATGTTGTTCAAACATTATGAACCTGTTTAATTTGGCAGTATAAATAGTACAATCCAACTACCTTGCTGGCTATTTGAAACTATGGTGATAAAGCATATGAATATGCAGTTTTTGAATTTCCCCAAATAACAATCAAAAAGTCACTGGCACAAGTATTGAGTTTGCAAAGTTATAGGTATAGTAAGAGCATAGCATAGGTTTGATTTTTTTTTACATAAACCAGTCAAGGCCAGTAAAGGGATACCGTCATTTACAATTTAAAAATGTACAAACATTTTAGGAATTTGGATCAGGTTTTACTGCATGTGGACAGTTACAAGCATTCATGCTGTTGGTGTATCTGTGTTGGAAACTGTATTCTACAGCAACGTACATTCCATTTGTTGGAAAAATTACCCAAGGGAATTATTATTCAAAAAAAACTGTAAACCTATGCACATCCCTTGCATTGTGGGCAAGTTTATAAATGACTGATTTTTAATCATGTAGTGAAATGTGTTTGTACTTTGTTGCAATTTAATTTGTTCTAAGGGGAAGAATTACGATTTTCGCCATTTCAATTATGTGTCGTCTTTGAATATAAATATTTTAATTACGTTCCGTCTGGAAAAAATGGTTTAGTTTTTATCATTGAAGTAAATGTATTAAAAATGCACAAATTTTACTAAAGAGAGAGTGTGCAAAAAAAGAAACAATTTGTGGTCAGATATAAGCAGTTCAGCTCACATCACTACTTCATTCAAACTGGCCTGCAATGCTTCTGAAAATGACAACAAACACAGCAACTGTAATTGGGCATTTTTTTCAAAGAATTGTTCCTTTTAATGTGATCAGTTTTTTTTATTTTTTTATTATTCCCTAATTGTCTTTCTACAGGCTGGTACTGAACTCAATCTAACCCAGCGTTGTAAAATTGAATAGGCTGCAAATATTTACCGTCAGCAAAGCTGCCTAAGACATTGTGTTTCAAATACAGGGCTGTAAGTTCTATACTCTTGTAACTGGTCAATGTTGAGACCAGTATGGTGCTGGCTGTTGGGAACTAAACAGTACCTCTGATCATGTAATATAAAAATGAAAATACTGTGGAAAAATGTAAACGGAAACGAAGCACAACTTCACAACTGGAATTTATTGAGCATTTTCATATTTTCTGGAAAGTCCATTCAAGACAAAGAGAAATGGTGTTTTATAAAACTGTTCCCATCAGGATTTTAGAGCACAGAGGAATGCGTTGTTTGCCTTAAGACATTTTGTAACTTAATTCCTGCTTTCTTTTGATGTAATACCATTCCTAACAGTATTGAAAGGATATTTAGATATCTGTTATACATTTCAAAAAGTGCATATTGTTCAATATTGCATAAATACCGTGGATGCTTTGATGAAACGCAATTGGCCATGGAAATCTGTATTAAAGGACAAGTGGTACAGTTGAGATTCTTGAATAATTGAAAATATAGATCAACTATAATGGGAACATTTTTTAAAATCATGAATACTTAACTGCTTTTTCAATCTCTATACAAACTGAATAATTTTATAATTTCGCTTAGTATGTTCAACTACAAACACAAACTGAGATTTTTACCAATATTAATTAACCCAGTGTTGTTAATTGAATACAATTATGTTTTTATCTTAATTCAGATGTCACAGTTAACTGTTTAGAAAACATTCAGTCATTGATTTTCATGTCATGTGTGAAAATGTGTGGATCTCGTAGAAATGCAGAAATATCATCCATCAAATGTAGTTGGAAATAAGTGCAATGTTTCAGGTAAATTGTAGGGGAGGGCACACCCTTTCAATTTGTATTATAAAAAATACATAATTTAAAACTTTATTTGTGTATAAGCAGATGGAGTTGATGATATGCCATTGACAATGTACACAATATTACCAGATAAATACCATAATTTACGAATTTCATAGGTACATGCTGTTCACTGTCTGGAAGCAAGTGGAATGTCTGCAATGTAAGCTTTTCAGTATCCACATGCTTCATTATTGCCTCAGGGAAGCATGTTTTGAGCTGAAAAAGTTGGCTGATATCCATTTCTTTTCATATTCCCCAAGATGTAATTTATTACTTTTGCAACTCAGTCTATATGAAAATTAACAAAACTCAATCAGCCCTGGAAAAGGATTTTCATGAGCTCATCTACAACCGACAAATGAATTAAGAACAAAACTACATTCAGGCCAAAATCAAGCAGTTACTATTTTTTGATAGTAGTATCTCTGTACAATCTAAAACCTATTTATTGCTGTGAAGTGGATAATTTAAAAATATTCTGCCTGTTGATAATTAACAAAATTCCGAAGGACAATATCCAAAATTCCCTACTTTTTGTTCTATTTGGAAATGATTTGGGAAAATTACTTCGTATATAAGCTGTGTGTATCTAGTTTCAGCTTTGATTTAGTTGTACTCACTTCTTGAGTCAGAAAATCATGGGTTCAGGCTGCTTTCCAAAATGATAAATGCCATGCTGGAATAGTGCTGTTGTGAGCAAGATGCCATCTTTCTGATGAGACATTAAACTGCCTTCAAAATTAGACTTGAAACATCCTGGCACGTTGGCTGGACTTGAGAGTTCTTCAAATGTCTATTCTTCAAAATAACATTACAAAATTAATCACCTAGTCATTTATCCACTTTTTTAAAATATACATAGTGGTAAATTATCTGGCATATATCCCTCCAATACAATAATTCAAAAAGGAGCTTAATTAAGTATTTCTGAAATTGTGAAGATCCCTATAAAAATGCAAGCCGTTTTATCTTTGTATATTGAAAAATCTTTCATAATTCTGTGACTTTATTCCCATTGCATGTTCTAATAGTATCCTAGTGTAATGAAAAATCAGTGCTCCTTTTTGAACACGGGATCTACAAGTTTATGTTTGGCATTTCTAAGCGTGTGTAACAAAGTGACATGGATCAGGAAAATAAGCAACATCTAAAATGTGTACAACCCATCATCTCTGAACATTCTTTCTAGACTTGTCATCATGGATTCTCTCTTTCTCCCCCACACACGATCTCTATCATGGGCAGAAATTCTTCCTTAAACTTACTGCTTTTCCCCACGATTTGCGTAGAGTCTGACTTTGGCCAAGTTTTTCATTCCTTTTCTGAGTGTGTCCTTTGACGTGTTTTTGTTTTCTATGTTGATGGTGGTATATAAATGCAAGCTATTGAGTGGAGAATTGATGTAGATGAATTGGAGATAATGCATATTAAAACAGAACTTGTAAAACACAAAATGAGGCAGACGAATGAGTAAATTTAGGGAAAAAAATGGTTTGTGTATGGTTTAACAAAAACATTCCTATCAGTGTAAAATTAGCAAGAAGGTAAATGGATTTTTAGGCCATTTGATTATGTCAGATCAAGTGATGGATCACAATAGCATTTTGATCACTTGATATTTTAGTGTCTTGATACATTGGATAGAGCTCAGAGAATGGTGAAAAGAATGGTTCTGAAATTTAGTATCTAAATTGTAAGAAGGAATTCTTTGAAATTAGTCTATTTTTGATTGAAGAAAAGGATGGAAGAGGACATGATCTAGATTTTTTAATATAGTAATATTGATGAATTTTTGATTTGTTATTTTCACTTGAGCCAAAAGTATACAAAGTAGAAGTCATACACTTGAATGTTTTTTCCTCCACAGAGTAATGATTATGTGGAACACCAAGAATACTACTTTGTACTGTCTATCAAGTACCTCAAAATTTCTGTCATCTGCATTTGAATGAGCTGCAGGTGCACAGCCTGACCTAACTAAGTTTGGTTGAGACTTGGCAATCAGTGTGAAAAATGATAGAAGCCCTACAATGTTTGAGTTATACAATGTGTTAATACAAAATCGCACTTTGTCACCATCTCAAACCACCATCAGATAGTTTGTTTCAATTTTGTCCCTTCAACCTTGATTTCCAAAAGCAAACAATTGCCCCTATAGTTTCAATTTACCAGTACCAATAGCTTATGTCATTCCAGTATGCTAATTGAATTTTGATGAAAGGTCTGATCTGAACACTTAATTCCCATTTTCTGTTTTCAGATGCTGATGAACCTGCTTTGTATTCTGAGAATTTCCAATTTTAATTTGATTTCTGACTTCTTTTCCTTTTTAATCTGCTTATTCTTGACCAGCATATCTTCATGTATATCCCTTTTTATTGCATCTATTGGAGTCAATTTTGATCTTGATTTGCAGTGCAAAAAAATACTATTTTCAGACATGACAATGTGAATTTGTAATTTGGAATAGCTATCTATGTAGGAACCAACTTAGAGACAGTCCCACCATTGACATATCAGACAAGACGGCTGCCATGTTATTTATTTTCTTATCTCTTCCTTGGGCCATCTTTTTTGAAATTCTTCAAAAACTATACATGGAAAGGATTTGCTGGAAATCTAGTAATTATTTGCAGCAATGAGGACCTTTATTCATTACATGCAAGTTATGTGAGTACAGATGGAAAGAAAATTCCACTTGCTATTACTAACTTCTCACACTTGTGGAGAGTTGGCTGCACCTTCTAAAGAGCTGAAAGAGCTCTTGGCATATAAAATATACCAATCGTTTTTCCCCTCAGTGTTGGGGGAGATGTGATAGTATCTAAGATAGGGATGATTGTCCTACTATTCCCCTGTTATATCAAAGTATTGTTATTGTATTCCCTCTTGTCCCCTTTTGATCTGTGTCAACTCATCTTAACCATGAGGCCCACCTCCCATTCCCCTTGACTTTTGCTCCCACTAAACCCTTGACCACCTAACTTTCTGTTCACCATTCTGATAATTTCTTCACTGATGATAACAAAGAAAATTACAGCACAGCAACAGACCTTTTGCTCCCCCCCCCCCCCCGCCCTTCACTCCCAAGTCTGCATAGACCATGCTGCCTGACTGAAATAAAACTCTGTACCTTTCCAAGGACCACATCCGTCCATTCCCATCCTATTCACATAATTATGAAGTTGTCCCTTTAAAAGTCACTATCGTATCTGCTTCCCTAACCTCCCCCAGCAGTGAATTCCCAGCATCCATGACCTTCTGTATAAAAAGAAAACTTGCCTCATACATCTCCTTCATATCACACCTTAAATCTGTGCCCCCTAATCCTTCACCGTGGGAAAAAGCTTCTGACCATCTACTCTGTCCATGCCCCTCATAATCTCATAGACTTCTATCAGGTCACCCCTTAACGTTCCACTGAAATCAAACCAAGTTTCTCCAACCTCTCAGAGCTAATGCTCTCCATGCCAGGCAACATCCTGGTAAATCTTTTCTATACCCTCTCCAAAGCCTCTCTACCACATAGAAAATACTTTTGACTAATTTTACTTCTGAATTGGAGTTGGAACAGATGGACTCATAAGGTGTGGATAATTTATTAATCTTTATGGATAAGATTTATCAAAAGAATTATCTACTAAGTGTGTATGAAGCTCAGTATGATTTCGATAGTTTCAGAGATCAGAGGATGTTTCTATTGAAGAGTATGAGTTGGAATTTAACAGACTATATATAAGACTGCAAAAACACCACCTGGAAATTGGCATTTAAGTTACTAGACTGTACAAAAGTTACAAATATGCTTAGGCTCCTGATTTTAACCGGAGTTAAATTTACAGATAAAGATACTTTATATGATGAAATATTAGAGGCCTTAAACATTTTTAAGGGAACCTATGGCTTTTATTACACAAGTCAATCAGTGATAAAACAGATTGTGGCAGATACACTGCTGGCAGGATGGTGAGATTGTACAAGCACAAACGGGCTAGAGGAATATAGCAGAAGACTGGGGCTGATGAATTATGAAGACAGAAACACCTTTAATGTCTGTAATAGGAGAAAGGACATGGGAGACTGGTAACAGAAAAATGGATCTCAGAACTGTCCAGTCATTGGACATGTCACTATCCACATGTGATTCTAAATTTCATTATGCTTTCAGCTATCCATAACAATCAAAAAGAGTGAAACTACACATAACACAGAAGAATTGGAAGAAGGAAAAGAAAGTGACCAAAAAGAAGACATTGACTTATTATTAAGCCATTAATTCATGAAAATCATGAATACAGTTACAAAAAGCCCATTTAGTAATGGTGTGTATGAAAGGAACCAGATGGCAATAGGTGACATGCTCCAGAAAATTTTTGCAGTTAGATCAAGTTGTAAGTTAAATTCAGCCCTAGTAGCGCATGAAAAGAATTCATTTCAGATTGTCTAGAACTATAGTCCTTAGCAATTAGTATTTGGTAGAAATCCTAAAATTCTGTTCATTTTGAATGACCAGCCTCCAGCTTGGGAAGGAACTACAATTAGCTCTGCCTTTGCTGTGTGTTAAATGCATTGCATATAATTAGAAGAACATTTCTGGAAGCAGAAGTCTCTGAAAGAATTTGCAGAGTTTTAAGGCACAATGTAAGGCCATGATTCACTGCTTTCCAGCAAGGAGACACGGTACGCTATAAGACAACTTTAATGAAAGGAAAAGCCCAGGGAATATTATAGGCATAGATCGCAAAACAATTGTTGCAAAATGGTAATCAGACTTTAGGGTATGTTCATCAAGGATAATTGGTACAGATTACAAACTTGAGAATTTAGAGCAACCAGACATGATATGGAACCAGGGTCATCTGAAACTCATGTTGCAGAATTATGAGGACCAGTTAGCTGAAATAGAATATTTGTAAAGAAACACAATATTTCTGAAGAAGTAGAACAGGCCATCTTTTCTAAAGGACAACTACCAAAGATTGGTAGAAAAGTGACTTACTTGCCTGAACAGTTTAATCAATGGAAGGATGTAACTGTCAATAGTAAAGCAGGGAGGGCCACTGGAAAATATAAACACTGAACAAAGAAAATTACAGCACAGGAACAGCCATTCAGCCCTCTAAGCCTGCACTGACTATGCTGCCCAACTGAACTAAATCTCCCCACACTTCTGGTATCCCTCTAGTCCCATCCTATTCATATATTTATCAAGATGCCCCTTAAAAGTCATTATCACAGCTGCTTCTACTACCTCCCCTCTGCAGTTAGTTTCAGGCACCTACCACCCTCTGTGTAAAAAAAAAAGTTGCCTTATATATCTCCTTTAAATCTTGCTCCTTGCATCTTAAACCTATGCCCCTGAATAATTGACTCCTCCACCCTAGGAAAAAGCTTCTGACTATCCATCCTGTCCATGACCCTCATAATCTTGTAGACTTCTAATAGGTTGCCCCTCAATTTCTGTTATTCCAGTGAAAACAAACCAAGTTTCTCCAATCTCTTATAACTGATGCTCTCTATGCTAGGCAACATCCTGGTAAATATTTTCTGTATCCTCTCCAAAGCTTCCACATCCTTCTGATAGTGTGGTGACCAGAATTGAACATGATATTCCAAGTGTGGCCTAACTAAGGTTCTATAAAGCTGCAAAATGGCTTGCCAATTTTTAAACTCATTTGAAATCTGCCTTCATCATTCCTCTTCTCAAAAGACTCCCTCTTGTTGTTCTGTCTTGTCAACTACAACACAATCTACAACCTATATTCTCCAAAGGTTTTGAATATGTTTTTGCCTGACTTCTATTTTTGCCATAGCCCTGAACAAGATCTCATGTGACAAGACATGTGATTGAACTCTCAATTAATGTCTGATATAATTGGTGCACAAACCTTTTCAACTTGCCTGTCTTTAAACACCATTCTCCTCTAATTGTTCCTCTGTTTTGCAGCTGAATGGGATTGCACTCAGCTGATTCTATTACCCAAGTTTGAACTATAACTAGAGAATCTCCTATCATAACTTCCCAGTCCCTCACAATTATCTCCTGATCTACCAAGGATTGTATCATTAACTCTTTCAGTTTCTCATGCTCATGCTGCTCCTTGATGACATCATTTGAAGTATGAGGGTGGTGCAATGGTGAGCTCTGCAACCTCACAGCACCAGGGACCTGCGTTCAATTCCTGTCTTGGGGATTATCTGTGTGGAGTGTGCACATTCACCCTGCGTCTATGCAGGGTTTGCTCCAGGTGCTTTGCTTTACTCCCACACTCCAGGGAATTGCAGATTAGGTGGCTGGGCCATGGTACGTGCATGGGGTTAGATAGGGTGAAGGAGAATGCCTAAGTGGGATGCTCTTAGAGTGTCACTGCAAACACGATAGGCTGAATGATGTCCTATACTATAGAGATTCTATGGCCAATTGTGTTTGTACACTGATGCCAAATTGATGGGCTAACATCCAACAGTAAAATGAGCAGAAATTTCTTCAACATGGGGAACGTAGAAGCTGTTATCTTTAGCCCCAGTCCTAAAAATCCATTTCCAGCCACAAGTACCACCCCTCTTGCTAACCATTACTGGCTGAAGCTAATCTGAGGCAATGTCTCACAAGTGGTCACAGGCATAAATTGAGAAGTGGTAAATTTAAAAGTGAAATGAGGAGAAACTGCTTCTCGCAGAGGGGGTGGTAAATTTGTGGAACTCGCTGCCCCATAGCATGTTGGAGTCGGAATCATTGAATGGTTTCAAGCAATAGAAAGATTTCTAATAAAAAAGGGATGGGGGATGTATGAATTTGAGACCGGGGGGAGATCAGCCATGATTTGATTGAATAGTGGAACAGGCTCGAAGGATTGAATTTGCCGATTTCTTCTCCTAATTCCTATGTAATCTAGCCAGGTCACTACTGTACTGTAATATTTGACTCCCAGCAGTACTTCTGAACCCAAATCCTCTTCACGATTAGGAGCCTCTCCTTCCCACCTCTCCATACCCCAAAACATAATATTGCTCGTTTCCTATTCTGTTTTAGCCTAATTGCTGCTCAAACCCTCATCTGTGATTTCCATAGTTCTGCCTGCTAATCTTCCACCCTCCGCAAACTTCAGCTCATTTCGAACACTGCTACCTCTAACTTTACTCACCATGTCCTGTTCACCCACCACTTTGTACTCACTGATCTACATTGACTTCCAGTAGTAGCAATGCCTCAAATTTAAAATTCTCATCTTGTGTTTAAATTGTGCTAAGGTCTTTCTCCCTCTCATCTCTCTAACCTCTAGTCCTAAAACTCTGTCAAAGCTTTCATTCCTCCGATTTTGACTCCACGTATCTCTGATTTCCTTCATCCAACTGTTGGTAACTATTTGAGTCTAAGTCTGATTCTTCAGCATTCCTTTTGCACGCTTATCTCCTCATTTAAGACATTCTCTCAACACGTTTAATACAAAGGAACACATCAATATGAAAACCAAAACTATAACCGTAAAATCTTCTGTCGTCAAATAATATCAGTGAATGATCCTTCAAGCAAGTTGTATGCAATATATGATGACACTTGGTGAAAACGCCTGTCTCAATAGAAGGCTAATTTCAGCATTTTCTGTAAACTGTCATTTTACTTAGCTAGAGCAAACGAAAGTTTCTGATCGCTTCAAGCTAAACTTCACAAATGTTTCATGTGTTGTTTCTAGACAGTAAAACGGGCTTCCAATGCCATAACGCGATAGCTACAACTTTCCCAGATTACCACTGATAACAGGTGAAACCAAAAATCTTGGAGAGAAGGATAAAATAATTATTATGGCCAACATCCCGCCTATATCAGCTATACTTTATTTTGAGAGACGCGTTTCCGCAATAAATTCACTTAAATTAATTCTTAAAGATACATTTATAATGTATGCGTTACAAAACAACATATTCACAGAAAGATTATACCTTGTTATTAACAAATTACAAAATATAATAAAATCTTAATAGTTACAGAAGTAAACTCGCCTTTGTCTGAATTCTGTCGTTCCTTCGCCAATTATGGATCTTGTTAAAAAAATGGTTGAGATATTTCAAAATGCAACATGTGACTCAAAGTCACTGCTTTACATGTAAAACATCAACTTAACTTTAACCCAACAAGATTGGGTAAGAATGATCGCAGGGATCTGTTGTCGGGGTAAATTTCAGGAGGATTCTGATAGTACTGCAACGAAGAAAAACATCCCGCTCTTCAAACAAATACAAATCTCTTGTCTAATCAGAATTCTCCAAGTTCAAATTCAACTTTCCTTATGTGCATTTTTCTTTAAAAAAAAATGCCAAGTGCATTGGATTCCGCCTGACCTTGTCCCCGTTAGCTTTCAATGAAATACAAGCAGGCTCTCATATATTGTACAATAAAAGTAGAAAGGCTGTAACGACAAAGTGATGATGATGTGTGTTATTGGGAAACATTTCCACATGAGCTGCTGCAGACACCTGGTTGAATGGGTTCTGGTCAGACACATTCAGGAATATTTCGGTGCTGTTCTCGGTATCCTCGAACAGTTGTGGGAAAAGTAATTTCGAGATAAGACTGCTGAACCTACTTTCGGTGGTGGACCGCAGCCACTCTGTCGGGCTGGGGGTGTAAACTGTTTCGTTCTGTTCCACCGGATCCAGACAGACACCGTCTGCAGATTTGAAGAGAACTTCACTCAGGTCCATACCAGCCACTGAAGGCGGGGAGGCACACGGGATGTCTCTAACCAGTTTGTAGTTGTCCATCCACTCTTTCAACCACTCCATCCTACAGTCACACTCCCAAGGGTTCCTAAAGACGTACAGTCTGCCTATGAAGTACACGGGCTGGAAAACAGAAAGTGGCAGTGAGGTCAAGTTATTGCTGTTCAGATGCAGAGCAATTAAACTAGTCAGGTTTTCAAAAGCCCCTTCGTCGATGTAACTGATGGCGTTTCTATCGAGGTAGAGAACTTCCAGCTCCCCTAACTCACTGAACCAAGTACTGGACACATTCACCAGAGTGTTACCGCCCAGGTTCAACATCTTTAGGAGTCTGAGCCCTTTGAAGGCAAAGTCTGGAAGATTGCTCAGAAGATTATTATTGAGATAGAGATATTCCAATTTCTCGCAGTCTTTGAACCCTTTATCCTGGATTACCGCAATCCTGTTGTCCTGCAGATTTAAATATTTCAGCTTGCCCAACCCTTGCAGAGAGTTAAAAGCTACTACTTCAATACTGTTCCGCTCCAAGTACAGGCGGCTGAGATTCTCCGCCCCTTTCACAGCTCCAGGGATCCTCCTAAAGTTGTTTTGCCACAATGCCAGCTCCTGCAGAGAGGGGACTGCTATAAAGATCCGGTCTGGCAGAGTGAACAGGTAGCAGTTGGACAAGTCGAGTATTTGGAGATGTTTGAGGCCAGTGAAAGTTCTGATGTGCAGGTACCGAATGTATTCGTTGTGTCCCAGTTTGAGCTCGGTCAAGTGGGGCAGCCCTTTAAAGGCGCCGGGGGTGATGAAGGAGATGTTGTTGTGATTTAAGGATAAAAATCGGAGGGCCGGGAGAGTACCGAAGGCTTTCTCTGACAGAAATCTGATGTTGTTTTTCTCCAAGTTGATGGCGGATGCTTCCCAGGGGAAATCTCTGAGGACTTGGGACAGTCCGACTCGATCACAGAGAACAGCACAGCTCCGTTCCTGAGTACAGCTACAGACTGGAGGACAGGAGCGAGAACAAGCCCAGGGAGCAGAACCAGGCAGAGCAGCAAGCAAAATCACTGAGAAATAAATGAAATAATCAGCAGGAAGGCATTAAAAACAGACACAAACAGAGATTATACAAAAAGGCTTGGATAAAAATACAAATAGAAAATTTCAGACGTGGATGTAACGGCAGAAGAAAGGACATTATTAAATTCATTACAATTCCTCAAATTAATTTTACTAAAACTAGCTTTTCAAACAATCCTTTGGTAAATTCACATGGAATTATACATAGAATTTCAGCACAGAAAGAGGGCCATTCGGCCCAAGTGCTGTTGGTGTTCATGTTTCATCCTTTAATCTAACTTTATCATCATATCCTCCTATTTAATTGTAAAAGTTCTTCATTAACATTATTTTGGCAAATTGCTTTCATTTATTCTTTTTTTTTCTGGAGCTGCATTGCTGAAATCCTGCTACTCCAAACAGGTGCCGGACTGTGGTGACTAGGGGATTTAATAGTAACTTCATTGCAGTGTTAATAAAAGCCTAATTGTGACTAACAACTAAATAAAAAATAAAACTGAACATTGCCCAACTCTACGTTTTTCATCTAGAAGACTAGATGTGAACAGATGGTGGCTGTAGCTGTTGAACCCAATTCTGTTTTCATTCCATAACCATCTGTACTGACCATCAGAGTCTATACCTTGACATTGAATGGCGATACCATCACTGAATCCCCTCCTTGGGTTTGCCTTTGACCAGAAACTCAACTGGACTCAGCACAAAAAGACAGTGGCTACAAGAGCAGGTCAGAGGCTTGGAATACTGTAGCGAGTAATTCATCTCCTGACTCCCCAAAACCTATCACCATCTTCAAGGCACAAGGAATGTGATAGAATACTCCCTACTTGCCTGGATGGGTTCTGCTCCAATAATATTCAAGAAGTTCAACACCATCCAAGACAAAGCAGCACCATCACTCGCAAGATCCCCTCCAACCATTCACCATTCTGAGTTGGAAACATATCACCATTCCTTCACAGTTGCTAGGTCAAAATCCTGGAACTCTCTCCTTAACAGCATTGTAGATCAACCCACAGCAAATACACTGAGCAATTCAAGAAGACAACTCACCTCCACCCTTTCAAGGGCAAGTAGGAATGGGCAATAAATGCAAGGCAGCCAGTAATGCCGTGTCCCACAAATAAATGAAAAAGCAAGCTGTCTGTACAGATCAGAGTCAATAAGGATTCCCTCAAAATTCTGAAGATATTAAATCTGACATATGAGATTTCACTGTATTGGCCATCACTCTGTACAGGATCAGGAGTCTGTAGTGACAATCACTCTATACAGGGTCAGGAGTCTGCATTGACCATTACTCTATACAGAATCATGAGTACTGACCATCACTCTGTACACGATCAGGATCTGTACTGACCATCACTCTATACAGGGTCAGGAGTCGGTACTGACCATCACTCTATACAGGGTCAGGAGTCTGTACTGACCATGACTCTGTACAGGATCAGGAGTCTGTACTGACCATCACTCTGTACAGCATCAGGAGTCTGTACTGACCATCACTCTGTAGAGGGTCAGGAGTCTGTACTGACCATCACTCTGTAGAGGGTCAGGAGTCTGTACTGACCATGACTCTGTACAGGATCAGGAGTCTGTACTGACCATCACTCTGTAGAGGGTCAGGAGTCTGCACTGACCATCACTCTATACAGGGTCAGGAGTCTGTACTGACCATGACTCTGTACAGCATCAGGAGTCTGTACTGACCATCACTCTGTAGAGGGTCAGCGGTCTGTACTGACCATCACTCTATACAGCATCAGGAGTCTGTACTGACCATGACTCTGTACAGGATCAGGAGTCTGTACTGACCATCACTCTATACAGGGTCAGGAGTCTGTACTGACCATCACTCTGTAGAGGGTCAGGAGTCTGTACTGACCATCACTCTATACAGGGTCAGGAGTCTGTACTGACCATCACTCTGTAGAGGGTCAGCGGTCTGTACTGACCATCACTCTATACAGCATCAGGAGTCTGTACTGACCATGACTCTGTACAGGATCAGGAGTCTGTACTGACCATCACTCTATACAGGGTCAGGAGTCTGTACTGACCATCACTCTGTAGAGAGTCAGCGGTCTGTACTGACCATCACTCTGTACAAGGTCAGGAGTCTGCACTGACCATCAGAGCCTACACAGATTAAGGAAAACCCTAAGGCATTCTACAAATATGTGAAGAGTAAAAGGATGAGATGCAAAGGAATAGGACCTATAAAATGTGACAGTGGGAAAGTTTGTGTAGAACCGTAGAAATAGCAGAGGTGCTCAATGAATACTTTACTTCGGTATTCACGGTGGAAAAAGATCTTGGTGTTATAGTGCAGGCTTATGGCAGACTGAGAAGCTTGAGTGTATGGACATTAAGAAAGAGGATGTGTTGGAACTTTTTTGAATAGCATCAAGACAGATAAGTCGCCGGAACCAGATGGGTTACTGTGGGAGGCGAGGGAAGAGATTGCAGAACCTCTGCGTCATTGATGGAGACAGGTGAGCTTCCAAAGGATTGTAGATGTGGTTCCTATATTTAAGAAAGGGAATAGAGATAGCTCAGGAAATTATCGACCAGTGAATCTAACATCAGAGATTGATAAGTAAATGGAAAAGATCCTGACAGAGAGGAATTATGAACGTTTAGAGAAATATAATATGATCAAAAGTAGTCAGAACGGCTTTGTTAAAGGCAGATCATGTCTTACGAGCCTGGTTGAGTTTTTTGAAAATGTGACTAAACACATTGGCGAAGGAAGAGCAGTGGACGTAGTTTATATGGACTTCAGCAAGGCATTCAATAAGATCCCCCATGCAAGGCTTATTGAGAAAGTGAGGGGGCATGGGATCCAAGGGGATGCTGCTTTGTGGATCTAGAACTGGCTTGCCAGCAGAAGGCAGAGAGTGGTTGCAGATGGGTCATTTTCTACATGGAAGTTGATTACTAGTGGAATGCCCCAGGGATCTGTTCTAGGACTCTTGCTGTTTGTCATTTTCATAAATGACCTGGATGAGGAAGTGGAGGGATGGGTTGGTAAATTGCCGATGACATGAAGATCAGAGGTGTTATGGATAGTTTGGAGGGATGTCAGAAGTTACAACGTGACATAGATAGGATGCAAAACTGGGTGGAGAAGTGACAGATGGACTTCAATGGACATCTGGATAGATGTGTGGTGGTCCAATTTGGCAGGTTAAATGGGATGAAGGAATATAATATTAAGGGTAAGACTCTCTAAGCAGTGTGGAAAATCAGAAGGATCTTGGGGCCTGTGTTCATAGGACTCTCAAATCAGCTTTGCAGGTGGAGGACATGGTTAAGAAGGCATATGGTGTACTGGCCTTCATCAATCGAGGAATTGAGTTTAGGAGTGGGGAGATAATGCTGCAGTTTTATAAGACCCTGGTCAGACCCCATGTGGAGTACTGTGCTCAGTTCTGGTCACTTCACTATGGAAAAGATGTGAAAGCCATTGAAAGGGGGCAGAGAAGATTTACAAGGATGTTACCTGGATTAGGTGGCATTCCTTATGAGGATAGGTTGAGAGAGCTCAATCTTTTCTCCTTCGAGAGATGAAGGATGAGAGGGGACCTGACAGAGGTGTATAAGATGATGTTCAGGTGGACTCTCAAAGGCTTTTTCCCAGGGCTGAAATGATTGCCACATGAGATTTAAAGTGCTGGGGAGTAGGTATAGAGGAGATATCCGGGGTAAGTTTTTCACTCAGAGAGTGATGGGTGACTGGAATCGGCTGCTGTTGGTGGTGGTGGAGGCAAATTTGTTAGTTTCTTTTAAGAGACTGATGGATGAGTACATGGGACTTAATAGGATTGATGGTTATAGGTAAGCCTAGTAGGTAGAGATAAGATTGACGCAACTTGTGGGCTGAAGGGCCTGTTTGTACTGCAGTTTCTCTATGATTCTATGATACTATAGGGTCAGGAGTCTATACTGACCATGACTCTCTAAAGGATCAGGAATCTGTACTGACCATCACTCTGTACAGGATCAGGAATCTGTACTGACCATCACTCTGTACAGGATCAGGAATCTGTACTGACCATCACTCTATACAGGGTCAGGAATCTGTACTGACCATCACTCTGTACAGGGTCAGGAATCTGTACTGACCATCACTCTGTACAGGGTCAGGAATCTGTACTGACCATCACTCTATACAGGGTCAGGAATCTGTACTGACCATCACTCTGTACAATGTCAGGAATCTGTACTGACCATCACTCTGTACAGGATCAGGAATCTGTACTGACCATCACTCTGTACAGGATCAGGAATCTGTACTGACCATCACTCTGTACAGGGTCAGGAATCTGTACTGACCATCACTCTGTACAATGTCAGGAATCTGTACTGACCATCACTCTGTACAGGATCAGGAATCTGTACTGACCATCACTCTGTACAGGGTCAGGAATCTGTACTGACCATCACTCTGTACAGGGTCAGGAATCTGTACTGACCATCACTCTGTACAGGATCAGGAATCTGTACTGATCATCACTCTGTACAGGATCAGGAATCTGTACTGATCATTACTCTCCAAAGGATCAGGAATCTGTACTGACCATCACTCTCTAAAGGATCAGGAATCTGTACTGACCATCACTCTGTACAGGGTCAGGAATCTGTACTGACACTTAGGGTCTATAGAGAAGCAGGAACAGCGACTGAATTTTCTTTTGCTATTGCCTCTTGAGGTCTAAATGTTTATGGTGCGGACTGCCAGCTGGAAGCCGTTCCCAGGGTCCAGCAATGCATCTCAATCATGTCAACTTGGACGGCTGAGGAGAATCATATTCTCAACAGCAAGCGCTGTTGGTTCATGTTACAAATGAACCATGATGTGGAGATGCCGGCGTTGGACTCGGATAAGCACAGTAAGTAATCTCCCAACACTAGGTTTAAAGTCCAACAGTCCGATTGGTAGCACAAGCTTCCGGATTGCCCAGCCCTTGGAAATAACAAGGCCATGAATGGATGGGAGAATTTTGTTCTAGATCCCGAAAAGAAACGATCAGGGAGAAAAAAAAAACATAAGGAACTAAGTGGATGGATTACCAAGCGGTTAAAAAAAGTTAAAGAAAACTTAGGCGAAATATACCCAAACCAAAACAAAGTACAGCCAGCGGAGTTAGTGAAATAAATGATTCTAACAAGAGCCAAGGACCCAATATTTCTTTCTTATATTTGTCATTGATTTCTCAGTAGCCTGCAAAAAAAAATAGAAGGTTCGGAAAGGACTTAATAGCGAATCAAAATGAATGGTAGTGTGAATTACCGTTTAAAATGATCAGATGCATCCCTGTTCTTTTTCTGCCGTAACATCTCAGATGGAAATGTGCCGGGTTGACTTTCACCGAAAGCCAGCTGGGGGAAAAAATGCAAACCAAATGAAATATCACCAATGTACTCCTTTCGCTAAGCAACCTCAGATTAGTGAAATCCAGATTTACAGCAGGTTATCGGGCACTCTTGAAACATCAATAACAAAAACGTTGATAAATGCTAAATTGACATTCTATTTTAGTTTATTGATTGAAATGCTGAACATGATACTTGCCTTGAGCAGAATTTGTTGTTCCTGGCGTTTTAATTCAATAGCAGCGATTCCTGCTTCGATTGAATTCCCGGTTTTTCTGAAAAAAAATCAGAAAGCTTCCGGCAATGTTTCTAAAAGCCATCACTTAATGCATGGACAAATCTACAGTCCGAAAGGGATTAGCCACGGTCGAGCTTAACGTTTCCTGCGGATCAAACTGATAACGCCTGTAAACCTTGCTTTTAAAAAAAACCTCTTGAAAATCACATTGTTCCTAGCTGTGACAATCGTTGCAGCCCAGACTCCATACAGCAAAGAAAGATGAAAATAAATGCCCCTTAATTGCACATCCAGTACTGGTCAAAAAAAGGATGATCGAAATATCCATTATTCGCGTTTTAGACGAAATGACTTCTTTGTAGATTTTAAATATATACTTTTTAATAGCACCTAGGAAGAAACACGCCAAAGCAATGAATTATTCGGCGAAACAGTAACAGTTTTGTTCAATAGGTTAGTACACCGATGTGGTTAACGCAACAAAATTCCATCACTGACTCTAATGGGGGGATCCCACGTTTCTAAGGAAGGATGATCTCAGTGGGCTTGAATGCTCTCCCGCCTCCATAGTTATAGTGTCTTTGTTGCTGCAAGCGTGGATTTAGCACGATTGGTAGCGCTGATGCATCTGACTGAGAAGGTTTACTCCCCGCTCCAGGATTTGAGCAGGGCTTAATCGTTTCATGGCACAACCCAATACCGGGGAATGCAGTATGTCAGATGTAGTTGACGAAAAAGTAAATTAAATTGAATCCCTACACGCCTTTTCAGATGGATATAGAGGACACCATGACATTAACCAAAGAGCATGTATTTCTACCAATATCATTGCTTATGTTACTCTTCCCCCCAGTGGACACTACCTAATAATGGTTAACCGGTCATTCATCTCATTTGCTGTATGCAAATTGCTGCGGCATTTATTAAAATACGCTTCAAGTGACTTAATAATGAATTTGAGACATGTTCAGGACATACTAAGTAGCACGCATTTTACTAAGCTCAATTCTTACCTAATACATTGCTTGATGTTGCGGTCTGCAATACAACAGAAAATTTCAAGCTCGATTGAGCAATTGCACGTATAAGCAAAATGTAAAGCAGACGATGTCCATTAATGCAAAGAAACCATAATATGCACCTCTCCCTAAAGTACCGTAAATCAAAATGTAGAATAACAAATAAATTACATATATAAATGTACTATAAATGTTGGTTTTCAGTACCAAAAAGGTTGTTTGAGTGTAATTAAGACTTAGCACACATTTTAAAAAGTTTAGCTAGCATACCATATGCTTTCTTCACAACCTTCTCCACCTGCTCTGCCACTTCAGAGACTTGTTCACCTGCACCCCCAGGTCCCTCTGCGTTTCTATACTCTTAATAGGTCTACCTTTTATCGTATACCTCCCCCCTACATTCTTTCTCCCGAAATGCATCACCTCACATTTATCAGGATTAAGTGGTATGCTAGCCTTTATAGGAAGGGGTATAGAATACAAGAGCTGGCGTTTAATATTGTAGCCGTATAAAATGTTGGTTAGACCTCATTTGGAATATTGCGTCCAGTTCTGGTCGCCTTACTACCGGAAGGATGTGGAGACTCTGGAGAGAGTGCAGAGGAGGTTTACCAGGATGCTGCTTGGTATGGAAGGTCTGAGTTACGAGGAGAGGTTAGGCAAATTGGGGCTGTTTTCTTTAGAAAGACGGAGACTGAGACACAATCTAATAGAGGTGTACAATTATCGACCCACAACTTTCCTACATTTTCATCTATCCAACTGTCGTTATGGACACACAAAACATCTGAGGAAATCTGATGTTCAGTATACTTTATGTTTGAAAATTACCATAAATTTTAATTTCATTCCATTGCCCATGTAGCCTCATGCCACCATGAACCATCTCTTCCCATGTCCTGTGACTTTCACTAGAATTATTTTTAAACCTTTCCACTTCATATTTTCACTGCTGGACATATCAAAATTCCTGGGCATTTCATTCATGTTCCTGATGTGACCTAATAGTTACGCATGATTTTAACTGCTGTCTGACACATTGCTGGAAATAGTCATTTTGGCGTTGAAGTCTTTTGGCATCTCTGAGCTGTCTTGATTTTCTGCCATAACATTTTCATAAAGCAGCCACAACAACTTACAGCTGGTCTGAAGTTGTTGTTGGACTCTGGAATTATTTGGCCCAGTTAAGTATGTATATACATATTGCATTCTTGGTGATGATGTTACCATTCCAATGATTTTCAAGGATCTATTCGGATCCATGTTTCTCAAACTTATGCCAGATATTGTTCCCTGTTCTGATAACACTTTAGATCTTGGGCATCTCCTGCAAGGCAGATTTCTTCTGCTTTTATCCTTGTACCAGTTTTTCACTAATGATGAATTCCCTTGCAGTTAAGTGCTGAGTTAGCAAATGTTATGATTTTTATATTGAAAACAGCCTCATAACTTCATTTCTATTCTTCACTTTCTATGCCACGTATGGTCTGCCCTGTTTCAGTGTGTCTTCAACTCCTGTAAATCTTCTTAGTGTGGTCCGTATTTCCTGGTTGGTCCCATGAATTGGCTTATGATAAGTATATGCAAAAATGGACATTTATGGAATGGAAAATTGAGATCGATTATTAATGCATTTTGTTGCTCAGAGTATTTTATATACATCAAACACAGTGGTTAGCACTGCTGCCTCACAGTGCCCGGGACCCAGGTTCAATTGCCAACTTGGGTCACTGACTATGTGGAATTCTCCCCCTGTCTGCCTGAGTTTCCTTCCACTGACCAAAGATGTGTGGGCTAAGTGGATTAGCCAAGCTAAATTGCCCCCTCCCTAATCCCTCTGACACTGGGGTAAATGTATGGATTATGGGGATAGGGCCTGGGTGGGATCGTGGCTGGTGCAGACTCGATGAGCTGAATGGCCTCCTTCTGCACTGTGTAATTCTACAAAGCGTGTGCAAAAGCACAATTTGTGGCACAGAAAAAATGGCCTGCCTTATCAGGTCAACTTATATGCTGCTATCTACAATAGTCCAGCATTTATCATTGGGAAAATGTTATAATTTATTAGTAAGGAAGCAGTAGCGGGACATTCAGAAAATCATAATACAATCAAGCAGAGTCAGCATGGTTTTATGAAAAAGAAATTGTGTTTGACAAACTTATTGGATTCTTTGAGTTTTAACAAATGCGGTGGCTAAAGGGGAACCAGTTCATGTAATGTGTCTGGATTTTCAAAAGTCATTCGGTAATTTGCCACATAACAAGTTACTGCACAAGATAACAGCTCCTGGTGATGGAAGTGAGATACATTTGGCCAGATTGAAGATTGACTAACTAACAGGCAAGTGTTAGAATAAATAGGTAATTTTCAGGCTGGCAAACTGCCACAAGGATTGGTTTTGGGACCTTAACTATTTACAATCTATACGAGTGATTTGGATGAAAAGACAAATCTTTTGTAACCAATGTGCTGATGATTCAAAGATGGGTGGGAAATCAAGTAATGAGAAGAAAGCAACATGTCTATAAAGGAATATAGATAGGTTATGTGAGTGGAAATTGGCAGATGGTACATAAGGTTGTCCATTTTAGTAGGAAGAACGGAAAAGCAAATTATTATTTAAATGGAGAGACAGCAGAATGCTGCATACAGGGAGGTATGGGTATCCTTGTACATGAATCACAAAAAGTTAGCATGCAGGTACAGCAAGTAATTAGGAAGCAAGTAGAATGTTCGCCTTTAATGCAAGGCAGATGGAGTATAAAAGTGGGCAAGTCTTCTACTGCTGCATAGGGTATTGGCCATTTCAAAGTTGACCACATTGCTTTGGATTTGGAGTCACAGGTACGATCTTGCTTTTTCCCATAACCTTTGATCCCATTTGCCCCAAATGCTATATCTAGCCACCTCTTGAATACATTCAATGTTTTGGTACCAACTACTTCCTGTGGTAATGAATTCCACAGGCTAATCACTCTTTGAGTGAAGAAATGTCTTCTCACTTCCATCCTAAAGATACTCTGAATCCTCAGAGTGTGACCCCTAGTTCTGGACTCATCCACCATCGGAAATATCCTCCCTGCATTTACCCTATCTAGCCTTGTTAGAATTTTATAAGTCTAGATAAGATCGCCACTCATTCATCCGAACCCCAGCAAAAACAATCTTAACCTAGTCAACCTCTCCTTATACATCAATCCCTCCTTCCCCGGAATCAGCCTGGTAAACTTTTGCTGCACTCCCACAAGAACAACAACATCCTTCCTCAGAAAAGGAGTCCAAAACTGCACACAATATTCTCGGTTTGGCCTCACCAAGGTCCTGTATAATTGCAACAATCCATCCCTGCACCTGTTAGGGGAAAGTTTTTCATGATGTAAAGATGCCGGCGTTGGATTGGAGTGGTAAGAACTCAGTAAGAATTTAGCAACACCAATTATTAATCCAACCGATTTATTTGATAGTAAAAAAGCGAGCTTTCAACACTCCCGTGTCTTCATCAGGCAAGTGCAGTGTTCTGGTCTGCAATAGCACACATCAGCACAGACAGTCAGAGATTGCTGATTAGAATGCGAATCCTTACATCTAACCTGCTATTCAAGTGTTAAAGTGGCTAACAATGTGTGTGAAGGATCCTGAGCATTGTAGAGAATTGTGTATTTTCTCCAGACAGCAAATACACAATTCTCTAACAATGCTCAGGATCCCCTTCACACACATTGTTAGCCACTTTAACACTTGAATAGCAGGTTAGATGTAAGGATTCGCATTCTAATCAGCAATCTCTGACTGTCTGTGCTGATGTGTGCTATTGCAGACCAGAACACTGCACTTGCCTGATGAAGACACGGGAGTGTTGAAAGCTCGCTTTTTTACTATCAAATAAATCGGTTGGATTAATAATTGGTGTTGCTAAATTCTTACTGAAAGTTTTTCACTCAGAGGGTGGTGAGTGAATGGAATCGGCTGCCGTCGGTGGTGGTCGAGGCGAACTCGCTGGGGTCTTTTAAAAGACTTCTGGATGAGTATATGGGATCCAATGGGATTGGGGGTTATAGATAGGTCTATGGCTGGGTAGGTTTTGATGTGTTCGGCACAACTTGTGGGCCGAAGGGCCTGTTTGTGCTGTAGTGTTCTATGTTCTATGTTCCCAATTTCTTACAGTGAAGGCCAACATGCCATTTGCCTTCTTTACTGCTTGCTGCATCTGCACGCTTCCCTTCAGTGATTGGTACACAAGGACACCCAGGTCCACTGCACACTTCCCTCTCCCTGCCTTCTTGTTTTTGCTTCCAAAATGAATAACCTCACATCTATCCAATTTATACTGCATCTACCATTGACCTACCTGCTTATCCAACCTGTCCAGATCATTCTGAAGGATTTCTGCATTCTCGTCACTGTTCACCCTCCCACCCAACTTGGTATCTTCTGCAAACTGAAATATTATGTTTTGTTCCCTCATCCAAATCATTAATATATATTGCGAATGGCTGCAGTTCTCTTTGGCATCCTACTAATTACTGCCTGCCAATTTGTTTCCTCTTTGCCAACTAATCCATATCAACTTCCCCCAATTCCATGCACTTTAATCTGGCAGAATAACCACTTGTGCGGAATTTTGTCAAACACTTTCTGAAAATCCAAATACACCACATCGACTGGCTCCCCTTTGTCAACTCTAGTTACATCTTCAAAGAATTCCAACAGATGTGTCAAACATGATTTCTCCTTCATGAATCCATGCTGACTCTGTCTGATCCTGCCACTGTTTTCCAAATGCTCCGCTATAAAGTCCTTGATAATTGATTTGAGAATTTTCCTCACCACTGATGTTAAAATTACTGTGTCTATAATTCCCTGTTTTCTCCCTTTTTGAATATTGGAGTGACATTACCTACCCTTCAATCTGCAGGAACTGTTCCAGAGTCTACAGAATCCTAGAAGATGACCAACAATGCATCCATTATTTCTGGAGCCACTTCCTTAAGTACTCTGTGATGTAGATTATCAAACCCTGAGGATTTATCCGCTTTCAATCCCATCAATTTTCCTGGCACCATTTCTCAACTAATATTGATCCCCCTCAGTTTTTCCCTATCACTAAATTTTGCATTCTCCAACATTTCTGGCATTTGATTTGTGTCTGCTTTTGTGAAGATAGAACAAAAGTATGTGTTCAGCTGCTCAGCCATTTCTTTGTCCCCTATTATACATTCCTCCATTTATGTCTGTAGGGTACCGACATTTTCTTCACCAACTTCTTACTCTTTACATATCTTCACATAGAAACTCTTAGTGTCAGTCTTTATGTTCTCTGTGAGCTTTTGTATTGTATTTTCCCATTTTTAATCAATCCCTTGGATCTTCTTTGCTGAATTCTAAACTCCTCCCAACCCTCAGACTTATTACTTTTCTTGTCCAATCTGTATGCTTCTTCTTTAAATTGAATACTCACTCTAATTTCCTTTGTAAGCCATGGATTGGTCTGCTTACACATTTTGCTTTTGTGCCAGATGGGAATAAACAGTTGCTGCAGTTCCCCCATGCATTACTTGAGTGTTTGCCATTGCTATCCACTGACATCCTTTTAAGTAACTCTCCCAATCTATCAAGGCCAATTTATACCTCATATCCTCATGATTTCCTTTATTAAGATTCAGCACCCTAGTCTTTGTATCAACTACTTCATTCTCCATTTTAATAAAAAATTCTATTGTGTTTTGGTTGCTCATTCCCAAAGGGTCTCGTAGAGCTAAATTGGCAATGATTCCCTTCTCATTACACAGCACCCAGACTAAAATGGCCTGCTGTCTAGTTGATTTCTACACATATTGGTCAAGAAAACCATCCCTTATACACTTCAGGAATTTTTCCTCTATGGCATTGTGGCAAATTTGATTTGCCCAATCTATGTGCAGATTAAAATCACCCATGATCACTGATATTCCCTTCTCACATGCATCCCTAATTTCATGTATAATGTCGTTCCCAACATCCAAACAGTTTGGGTATCTATATATGACATTCATTAATATTTTTGCCCCTTGGTGTTTCTCAACTCTACCCATACAGACTCCATATTGTCAGAACCAATACCCTTTCTCACTACTGTGTTAATTTCCTCTTTAACCAGCAGTACCACCCCACCACCTTTTCCCTTATGTCTGTCGTTCCTGTGACATTCAATTCCCATCCCTAATGACCCTGCAGCCGTGTCTTCATAGTCCCATTTACATCTATCGGCACAATTAATTCATCCACTTTACTGCAAATGATCCGTGCAGTAAATGCACAGAGTCTTTAAGCTTGTCTTTTTAACATTATTTGCCTTGCTTCCAATATTTTTCTCTATAACCCTGTTTGAACTTTGTTTTTGGTTCTCTGCCTATCACTTGTCTTATTCCCTTCTCTACTTTTTTGTCTTGCTCCCTACTTCTCTGACTTCTTACATAGGTTCCCATCTCCCTGGCATATTAGTTTAAACTGCCCCTAACCACTCCGGCAAACAGTTCCCCCCAGGTATCAGTGCCACTCCTACCTAGGTGTAACTTATCGAAATTGTTCAGGTTCCACCCCCCCGAACTGGTCCCAATGCCCCAGGAATCTGAAACCCTTGCCCAAAACCATCACTTCAACTACGTATTTATCCACTATATCCTGTCATTTCTACTCTGACTAGCATGTGGCACCAGTAGTAATCCTAAGATTACTACCTGAGGTCCAATTTCTTGACTTTCTTCCTAGCTCCCTGCATTCTGTTCTTAGGACCCCATTCCTTTTTTTTTAAAACCTATGTCATTTGTAGTGATGTGTACTTCAACCACTTGCTGTTCACCCTCTCTCTCCAGAACATCCTATACCCACTCCAACACATTCTTAGCACTAGGTAGGCAACATACCATCCTGGAGTCTTGTTTGCAGCCACTATGTTCTTGTCTATTCCCCTTATAATTGAATCCCTCTAACTATGGCACTGACACGCTTTTTATCTCTCCCATCTGCAATAGAACCAACCATGGTGCAATGAGATTGGTTGCTACTGATTTTCCCAGAGAGGTCATTCCCCTCAACAGTATTCAGATCAGTATACATGTAAAGAAGTCTTATGGCAACTATATTAGGTTTTGCTGAAACCACATCTGGTGTACCTAGTACAGCTTTGGTCTCATTACATAAGGAATCTTCTAAGAAGTGCAACAAAGTTCACTTGGAATGAATCCTGGGATGAGAGGAAGAAATTGACTAGATTTAGTCTATGTACCCTGGTTTATTTGTAGAATTCTTGGAGGGCTTGGCATGGTAGATATCAAGAGGCTGTTTCTGGTGGATGGGGAATCTAAAATTTGGGGCCAATCACAGGAAACAAGATCAGCTATTTAAAGTTTGTCACAAGTAAGCTTATAACAACACCACAATGAAGTTCCTTTGTTCAAGACTTGTGAACCTTTGGAATTCTCTACTCCAGACAGTTATGCATGATCAGTTATTGAGCTTATCAAGAAGGAGGTTGATTAATTCTTGGGTACAAAGGGAATCAAAGTAGAAAGCTAGAAATATAGTTCAGCCATGATCTTGAATGGTGGAATAGGCACAAGGAGCCTCAAGAACTATATATAAAATTCCTGATATGGCTTATTCAAATTCATTTTGGAAGGTTTCCACAACTCAGGGAAAAAGAACCAACAAATTCTAACTTTAACTAGCTCAGTCACAATGATATAATTTGTGTTATGGCTGTTCCTTGAAGCTTATCTTTTAGCAAAGTTTTTGACTACCTGCACAAATCTTTGTGTCAATTTATCCTTCAGAGAAGCCTACTGGATACTTTGCCAAATTCCTTCATCACATATAAGGATTATCCATTCAGCAAAGTGAAGGGAGTCACACCAAATCAAACACATTGAGGGAAAAAGCTATTCTTGAGTCAGTTGATAACAGGATCTCAGACTTTTGTATTTTTTTCCTGATGGAAGATAGAAGAGTGTACATCCAAGGTGGGGTGGGTCTTTGATTCTGCTGGCTATTTTTGGAGGCAGTAGGAAGTGTCAATGGATGGGAGGCTGGTTTGCATGATGGACTGGGCTATGTTAACACCCTTTACAACTGGTGATCTTAGTCAGAGTAGGAGCCATACCAAGCTGTGATACATCTGATGAACGTACCAAATTTCTTTAGCTTCCTTGAAGGGTCAGAAATTTTCTATTGCAGGCTAACAACGGTTTGCATTTTTAATAGGGGCATTAAATACAAGGAAACAGCTGTACTTTGCAGTTAGAATGCATATAGTGCAGAAGGAGGCTATTCTGCCCAATGATTACATCACTTTCTGAAAGAACATCTTATCCAACACCACCCCTCCCCCACTCCCACAGTGCCCTATCCCCATCACCCTGTCACATTACCAATCCATTGAACCTGCACATCTTTGGACCATCAGAATCTTGCGTAGTTTTATCGAAAGGACAATAACAGAGCCAAATAGCTTTGCAGATGTTTAGCACAGGACAGTGACACTTCAAATTGTGATTTGGACTACATTCATGAAAAATTAGTAGGGATAGATTAAAAACTGAAGATCAGAAATAGCTATATCCCATTAACAAAATGCAGAGTTATTATCAGTACCAGAGAGTTAATTAGTTATAAAGACCCATTTCTGAAAAGCTAGTACCAATATAATTGGTATGATTTAATTTAGACACCATCCAAAGTGTGGAAACTTCCCCAAACACTGTATCCATCAAATTGTCACAAAATGACAAAACTTCTAGATGGAAAGACAAGCTAGCAGAATGGAGCAACTCCTCAGACTTTAAGATGAAAAGAAACCTCAATGTTGTTTGCAATTTTTGTCTTTATTTCCCTGCATACCCAAGTAAACATTCCTGGTCGATATATTTCTAACTTGTACTGGTTTTCATCCCAGGCAGAAATAAAGTTACAATTATCTAAATCAGTAAAATGCTGGAAATAGATGAGGTCTACTAGCTTCTAATTCTAAAACTGTCTCAGATGAGACTATAGAAATGTAAACAGGAAGTAATGTTCCAGGGAGACACTTCCAGCACATCAAGAACAGAAACCTGCCTTTGATGGATCACTTTTATGTCAGTTTAAGAAAAAGTAGCATTAGCTCCATCTTCTGGACAGTTAATTTTTGTTCCACAAGCTATATTACTTCCATTTTACAAAGCAGCTAAATTGCAGTTTGAAAATTAAACTGGAGTATTCAATCCATCAAACCAACATACTATAATCCTGGCATTATATGCTTTGGCCCCTATTGCTTGAAGCTAGAAAGCACAAGTTTTGGAAATTTTTCCAGACTAGAGGGTGGCTGCCAGTGACATTTCTGAAGGGTCAGCACCAGGGCAATTTTTTTTTGCTATTTATAAATTACTTGTGCCTTGCCAATGATGTTAAAGTTGGGAGTAGAACATGAATTGTCTGTAACAGTTAACATACAAGCTTTCATAGATTGGGCTAAGTGACAGATGGAATTCAGCAAAATAAAAACGTTATACATTTTAGCAGGAAGGATAGAGACAAGTAATACAGGCCTAAGTGGCAGGAATAGGGTTACCTGAGTTACTTATACACCAATCTTTAGAGGTAGTTGGATGTAACAAGTGATTAGCATTTAGAATCTGGGGAAATTATGCTATATTTTATAAAGCTCAGGTTGGGGCCCCAACCTGGATAGGATGTTTAATTCTGATCACCACACTTGAGGAAAAACAAGGATACCCAAAGCTCCACTTCAAAGATGTTTGCAAGAGGGACATAAGGTCCTAGACAATTATCATACCTGAAAGGCACTAGCTGATGAGGAAAATTACTACAACACTTGAGGCTGGCAAGCACCAGCACAATGACCAGTGGTCCCAGCAATTTGCTTACACCAGTGCTAAAAGCAATACCCATGACAACATCCAGTAGCTCCATGTACTGTACTTGAGAGCAGAACCTCCCACTTAACAATTAGCCACTTCAGCCATCAAAAGCATGCGCTTTTTAAATAGAGTCCTCTTGTTATGGATTTTTTTGCATGTGGCCATCTTTCATAGATGGAAGGATGGGAGGAAAAATTTAAGTCCTTGAAAAGATGTAGATGCGATTTTACCAGCTTGGTTCCAGGGCTGGGTGCTTAGTTACAAGGTTAAAGTGGAAATGCTACAGTTATTCTCTGTGGAGCAAATGAAATTGAAGGGAAATTTGAACGAAGATAACCAAAGGCTTAGATAGATGGAAAAACCTCAATAGTACAAGGACTGGGAACTGATGTTAAATGAAATGCAGGGGAACTTTTTTCTACGAGTGGCAAACAACAAACAGCCTTTTAAGACAAAATTTACAGAAAATCTTGAATTGGATCGGTGAGTGGGGTGGTCACCTGATTGATCAATCCCAAAGCTTTTCCAAAATACCCTTGATATGGAATAGGCTGCCATCAGTGGTGGTAGAGGCAAACTCACTGGGGTCTTTTGAGAGACTTCGGGATGAGTACATAGGATTTAATGAGATTGGGAGTTAGATAGTTCTATGGCCTGGTA
The DNA here is from genome assembly GCA_024679065.1 of Sphyrna mokarran. Taxonomy (NCBI): domain Eukaryota; kingdom Metazoa; phylum Chordata; class Chondrichthyes; order Carcharhiniformes; family Carcharhinidae; genus Sphyrna; species Sphyrna mokarran. Next base: position 39,619,616 of record JAGIQG010000013.1, read on the forward strand.
GATACTGATATGATTGGCGCAACTTGTGGGTCGAAGGGCCTGTTTGTGTTGTAGTGTTCTATGTTCTATAATGTCCCAAATCTCCATTTTCCTTCACACCAAAACATGGCTGTTAGTGACTTGAAGCTCATCTGTTGGAAACCGTTCTTTTTGGTTGCTGTTTCCTTCCCATGACTTTGTTCTCCAAATTTCCCATTGCATGAAATTGAAACTTGTTAAGTACAAATAAGGCTAAACTGCACTGGATCCAGGAATATCTTCACCCAAGGCTGAACACCTATTTCCCAGTGTGTGAGTTTACAAACTACTGATCAATCCTGGATTGTCTCAATTGTGAAATATGCTACTTGGAATATTGTAAAACATGAGTGCTATCATCCACAGTTGGTAGCTTGCAAGGTGCAAGAAATCTAGAACACTGTCACTTCATGTGTATTCATTGCCTCAACAGTTACCAGATACTTCAGTTCATGATGACTTAAAAAGCAACAACCTTAATTAGAATAGGACTTCAAGCATGATTTATTGCTTGATGTGAGCAGTGTTTAAAATATCAATGGAAAGCTTGCCATTATTTCAGGGTTATAGTGGAATCTCAAAACAAAGAAATCAAGGTACATTTTCAATAGAAGGACACTAGAAATCTGGAATGCCCTCCAAAACGTTGTTGTTACTAGTACAATTGGTGCATTAACAGGGATTAACACGTGATAGGTAAGGACATTGAGAAAAGTAACCACAATGGAGTCAAGACAGACCAAGTGTAATTTAAGTGCACAACCAAGAATACTGAAGGATGGCCTATTCCTGTAACCACTTCCCAAACAAGCACACAACCTTGAAATTAAGTGCATCAGTTCTCTCAGCTATTCACTTCCAAACATTTGTCCATTTAGTTACTGCCTGATAAAAAAGTAATTTTAATTACCACCTTTTATTAGGTCAAAGCCACCAAGAACAATTTTCACAAGGTGCAAATGATAATCCAAACACAAATGGGAAAATTAAAACAAGTTTTTGCTTAAACTCTAGGCTGAATAGTCTGTAATGAACTAGGAAGCTGGGATTTAATTTTTAAATCTAAATTTGGGAATGTTTTAAAAGAATGTTACTATAGCTGAGAACTGTTTTAAAAGCATGTTTGTGATAAACTAGTGTCTACAAAAGGAACCAAATTCTAAATAAAGGTTCCACGAGCAATTCAATCCTTAAGACAACTATTGGTGCAAAAAGTTGTACTTTGGATTTGAAACCATCTTCAGCCAGCATTGTAAAGAAAAGGCAGCAAGGATGGTATATCCAAAGATTCCAACCATTTCTAGTCAGAAAATTTGACTCCAAGTGGTTGGATACAGCAAAACTAATCCCAACTGCAATGCTTGAAGATGTGCACTCTGGAACTTCTCTGGCAAAGTTATTCCAGTACAACTGCAATTCTGGAATCAACTCAACTGGAAAATTGGCCAGATATAATCTATTCATAAAAGGATCCCATCCAGCCAACTATTGCCCCATTAGTCTGGGCACAGCATGATTATTAACAGAAGCTCATGGATATTTAGCTTGGCTTCCACTGCTCTAGACCTCTATGCCAGATGAGGAAACAATCCTAAATAAAGGCAACATGTGACCAAATTCAGCATCAAGTAGTCTTGGCAAAACAAGAATTTAGGGATCAAGGAAACTCTTCGCTGCTTAGATTCCTAACTGGCACAAAGATAGCAACTGCTGTCAGAATCTAATCCTATCCATCCAACACATTGCTGATGTATTTCAGGATGTATCCTATGTCCCACCTGCCTTCAGCTGCTTCTAAATGGTTGTCCTTCAAAAGCTAGAAGTGGGGATGTTCCCCAATGATTGCAATGTTCAGTTCCATTTGCAACTATAAATAATGAAGTGATCCACACCTGCATGTAAAAACTGGACAACAAATGCAGTTACAAAACTCCTACCATTTAGGGCAAAGTAACCTGCTTAAATTCATAACTCATTCGCTCCCTACATCAAAGGCAGCACAGCTACATCTACAAGAGGCACTGCAGCCAATTTGCCAGTTTTATCAAAAGCATCTTCCAAACTACCATCTCTATTACCAAGAGCTACGAGTGCATGGGAATGATTTACAACTCCATAGAATCCTTACAGTGCAGAAAGAAACATTTAGCCTACACAAGGGAAGGGGATATTAAACAGAAATTTATGGAGTTGGGGTGGAAGCTTAGGGCCAAAACAGACAGAGTGGTTATCTCTGGACTCTTGCCTGTGCCACAGGATAGTTGAGAGAAGAAGAGAGAGAATGTTTGAACTCATGGCTGCAGGGAGGGGTTCAGGTTCCTGAACAATTGGGGCTCATTCTGGGGTAGGTGAGACCTCTACAAGAGAGATGGTCTATACCTGAACCAGAGGGGAACCAATATCTTGGGGGGAAATTTGCAAAGGCTACGCAGGGAGTTTAAACTGATTCAGAGGGGGGGGTGGGATCCTGAGTAGTTTGGATGTTAAGAGGGACGAGAATAAGGGGGGGGGTCATAGATGAGAACTGTAAAGCACAGCAGTGTACGGGTGGAGTAGGGCATGGTTTGAAATGCGTATACTTTAATGCAAGTAGTATTCGCAATAAGGTGGAGGATCTTGCAGCTTGGATCTGTACCTGGAACTTCGATGTTGTGGCCATTTCAGAGACATGGATAGAGCAGGGACAGGAATGGTTGTTGCAGGTTCTGGGGTTCAAATGCTTCAGTTGGAGTAGAGAAGGAGGAGTGGCATTATTAGACAAAGACTGTATCACAGTAACGGAAAGGAAGTTTGATGAGGGCTTGTCTGTTGAGGTAGTATGGGCTGAGATTAGAAACAGGAGAGGTCACCCTGTTGGGAGTCTTTTATAGACCTCCTAAAAGTTCTAGCAAGGTAGAGGAAAGGATTGCAAAGTCAATCCTGGACAGGAGTGAAAGTAATAGGGTAATTGTTATGGGGGACTTTAACTTTACTAATATTGATTGGAAATAGCTATAGCTCGTTAGAGGGATTAGTTTTTGTACAAATTGTGCAGGAAGGTTTTTTGACTCAGTATGTAGATAGGCCAACTAGAGGTGAGGCTACATTGGATTTGGTGCTGGGTAATGAGCCAGATCAGGTGTTAGACTTGGAAGTTGGTGAACATTTGTGATAGTGACCACAATTCAGTTACGTTCACCTTAGTGATGGATAGGGATAGGCATGAAGCTGGGGGCAGTAGTTATAGCTGGGGGAATGGTAATTATGAGGCCATAAGGAGGGAATTAGGGTGCATTAGGTTGGACAAGGAAACAACAGGGACTGGGAACATCTTAAGTGTGTAGCTTATTCAAGGAGCAGATACTGCGAGTCCTTGATAAGTATGTCCCTGTCAGGCAAGGAGGAAATGGTCAAGTAAGGGAACCATGGTATACTAAAAAAGTTAATTTGCTGGTTAAAAGGAAAAAGGAGGCTAATGTCAGGATGAGACTTGAAGGCTCAGTTAGTGCACTGGATAGCTATAGAATAGCCAGGAGGGAGCTAAAGAGTGAGTTGAGGAGAGCTAAAAGGGGACAAGACTTTGGCTGATGGATTAAGGAGAATCCTAAAGCTTTTCTTTAGATATGTTAATAGAAGATTGGTTAGGGCAAGATTAGAGCCAGTCAGACAGCAGTGGGAAGTTGTGCATGGAGCCTGAAGAGATTGGAGAGGCACTGAACAAATATTTCTCTTCGATATTCACGCAGAGAGATGTAAATGTAGTTGTGGAGAACACTGGGATACAGGGTTGCAAACTGGAAAGTATTGAAGTAGATAAGGGAGGGTGTGCTAGGTATTCTTGAGGGTTTGAAGTTAGATAAGTCCCCTGGGCCGGACGGGATTTACCCTAGGATTCTCTGGGAGGTGAGAGGCGATTGCAGAGCCTCTGGCTCTGATCTTCAGGTCATTGTTGGTTACAGGTAGTGCCGGAAGACTGGAGGATAGCAAATGTGGTCCCATTGTTCAAGGGGAAGAGAGACTTTCTGGGGAATTATAGGCCAGTGAGTCTTACTTCTGTTGTGGGCAAAGTATTGGAGAGAATTATTAGGGATAGGATTTATAGTTATTTAGAGAGAAATGGATTGGGGATAGTCAGCATGGTTTTGTGAAGGGTAGGTCGTGCCTTACTAACCTTAGAGTTTTTTGAAAAAGTGACCAAAGAGGTGGATGGGGGTAAGGCAGCTGATGTGTATATATGGACTTTAGTAAGGTGTTTGATAAGGTTCCCCATGGAAGGCTTCTGCAGAAAATGCAGATGTATGGGATAGAGGGTGATTTAGCTAATTGGATTAGGAATTGGCTAGCAGATAGAAGACAGAGGGTGGTGGTTGATGGAAGTTATTCATCGTGGAGTTCGGTTACAAGTGGTGTACCTCAGGGATCTGTTTTGGGGCCCCTGCTGTTTGTAATTTTTATAAATGATCTGGATGAGGGTATTGAAGGATGGATTAGTAAATTTGCAGATGACAAAGTCAGAGGAGTGGTAGATAGTGAAAAGGCATGTCCTAGTCTCTCTGCAAACTATAACAAGTTGCAGAGCTGGGCCGAGAGGTGGTAAATGGAGTTTAATGCGGAAAAAGAGGTAATTCACTTTGGCAGGAATAACAGATGTGTAGAGTATAGGGCTAATGGTAGGGTTCAGTGTTGAAGAAGAGGGATCTTGGTGTATATGTGCATAGATCCCTGAAAGTTGGCAATCAAGTCGATAAGGTTAAGGCATATGGAGTCTTAGTTTTTATTGGTAGGGGGATTGAATTTCAGAGCTGCAACGTCATGTTGCAACTCTACAAAACTCTAGTGTGGCCACACTTGGAGTATTGTGTGCAGTTCTGGTCCTCGCATTATAAAGAAAGATGTGGAGGCATTGGAGAGGGTACAGAGGAGGTTTACCAGGATGTTGCATGGTATGGAAGGCAGGTCTTGAGAGGCTGAGGGATTTGAGGTTGTTTTCGTTAGAAAGAAGGCAGCTAAGAGGAGACCTTATTGAAACATATGATTAGAGGTTTAGATAGGGTGGACAGTGATAGCCTTTTTCCTAGGATGGAAAAAGCTAGCACGAGGGGACAGCTTTAAATTAAGGGGTAGTAGTTATAGGACGGATATCAGAGGTAGGTTCTTTATCCAGAGGGTGGTAAGGGTATGGAATGCCCTGCCTGCAGCAATTGTAGATGCACCAAGCTTGGTGGCGTTCAAGAGGTTAGTAGATAAGTTTATGGACGAAAAGGGAATGGTTTAGGTTAGAGGGTCATTTGCTTTTTCTTAATTGGTTGGTGCAACATCGAAGGCCAAAGGGCCTGTTCTGCACTGTAATTTTCTATGATAAGGCCCTATCCCCATGTATTTACCCTAATCCCGACACTATGCAGCAATTTAACATGGTCAACCTAATCCACACATCTTGAGTGGAGTAAATCAGAACACCCGGGGGAAACCAATGCAGATGCTGGAAGAATGTGCAAACTCCAGTCACCCAAAGCCAGAATTGAACTCTGGTCACAGTGCTAAGCACTGTGCCATCAGCCTGACTAATCAAATCACACTATTCTCACCTGTAAATCTATTGCCGTTTTTTGTTCTGAAGCCAAAAATCCCTGAACTCCAAGACTTCAGGGTGTATGTATAATATGGATTGAAGGAATTCAAGTTAAATGGTTATCCCACTCTGAAAGGCAATTAGGTTTGTCTATCACAGGTACATCCTGAAGAATTTTCTTTTAGTGATGCACTATATGTCCATTTGTTACACTGTCAGAACAAAAAGACAAAAATGTTACCTCCAAGCTAGTGGACTGCCAGCAAGCCTTAGCTTTTTTAATGCTAAAGAGTCTGAAACTTGACAATTGTAGGATGAAACTTTAGTTTAAATTTTCATTCTCCATTCCCACAAGTCAGCACAAAAACCATTAGTTGATGCAGCTCAAACCTTTTATTGATAAAATCATACAAGTAAATGCACTGCTGTGTCTTCTCGTGCAATGTAGAGCATAGCATCTAAACTAGAGAAAGCAAATTCTAGATCTACAGTGACTAAAAGGTATTCAATACACTGAGCAAGACTGGACACATTCATGCACTGCAATAGTTATGTTGTTGCAAGTTACAGCATGGAGAATTTCTACCATATGAATGTTAGGTCTAAAAACTACCACTTGCTTAGAAGTGTCAAGTTGAATACCCAAGTCACTTAATACACAAATGCAACTAAATGCAACAATAAATTGATAACCACATGTATTAAATTTGCTCTTTGCCAGACATTCACTAACATAAAAAAACAAATTGGAGTACCTCAACATTTTGCCATTTTCTAAACATTTTCCTCTAGAATTTAAGAAACTCTGTCCAAACCTTGGCATATTTTATTTCAGTTTTGATCAAATTACCCACATGAATAAATTTGATAGGACAATGGGAATTAGCGGCAATCAAGGCCAGCAGTGGGTTGTGGTTCAGTTTCTGACTCTGGGTCCAATATGACCTTAACAATAAGAGCTCACGCTACCCCGAAATATATGTATATATATATTCACGCATACGTTGACATTCAACATTCAAGTGCCAGTGTTTTTGGACTGTCTTTTGGTCAAGTTACTTTTTCGGGTTTTCTATGAACTTTCAAAGAATCACTTTAGGCTTACAAAACAAAAACACAAAAATTAAATATTTGTCAAATGAATAAATATTACACAAAACTAGCAGCAAAAATACCTAGATCTGTTGTGTGCAAATAGTTAATTCCCAACTGTTAGACCCCCATGGTCCCAAAATTGTCCTGGTTTGGTATCTAGCCTCTTTCCCACCCCTCCCCTTCTAACTAAGCTGCGTTTGACAATCACTGCAAAAAAAGACTTGGAGGTTCAAGAAAATGCATGCAAGACAAGACATCTGTATATAAAATATTCTTTCTGAATGTGCATTAAAATAAATTTGTTAAAGGTATTTAGATCTCTTATATAAAACCTGATGGGCACAATGTATAAGGGCCTAAACCTACCTGTATAGCACCATTCATCACAAGAGATTAGCTCAATACTGTCAGTGCATCTACTTTCCATTGATGAGAATTTCAGTACAAGAAGGCACAACACACTTAGATGTATTGCACTTGATAAGTTCTTTTGCTACTTTTCAGTTCATTCTCCACCTAAGATTTCCAGTAGTTTTTATACTGGCAGTCTGGCCACTTAAGCTAAGGAAAAAACTACCCTATCTTGGCAGTTTGAAGTCAACTCACCCAACTGCAGCATTGCGCAGCTTGACATTTAACAACAGGTGGGAAAACTCATCTTTGGCCAGATTTAGCGGATTAAACTGACAATTCGTCCACATAATGGACAGTGCAAAAGGAAACCCACACCACAATGCTGTAGTGGATATGCAATCGATTGCCAGCGTTGGCACCTTGTGCAGTAATGTGTACATTTCCATTCTCTGTGATCTCCAAGCATCAAACTTCAGACCCTAGTGGAGCAACTTTACAGAATCTACAGTAAACAGTTAAATGCGGCTTTTCTGAACTTTGTAACGCAGCTTGAATATACACAAATGTAATTTTTTTTCAGTAAAGAAGCCTGCTGCAGAGATCTTTCTGTTCGTTCCCCTTGACCAAAAAACAACACTAGCATGCGTATCAGACCAAAAATCAGCCGAGTCCGCCTGTACAGTCACTCGGTGCAGTGGTCCATTTAGCCATTCTGAAATTTCAAATTTCCTTTTAAATACGGCAGGCATTAAGATTTCTAATGGATGGGATTTTCATCCATATCTAAAAACTTCAAGTTTTCAAAATCCCCTAAAAAAATACATTCCTAGCTACTTTCTGCCCACTCCAGGCAAGCCTGAATTAGTTAACTAGCTGCCTTTAAATGTTGTCAAGTTACTAGATGTCAAGTTTTCTTAACTTTGCATTTGCTTAGGTGTAGTAATCTGAAACAGCAGTATTAAAACTTGACACTGTACACATTGTTGGAATGGCTTATAAAACTACCATGTCCCCAACAGGTATCTATCCAGGATAGAGTGAGCAACATCGGTTCCCTACACTAGGGATCAGAATGCTGCAAATGCCCCAAAGTTGTCATTACAGGTCACGCATGTCAAGGCCGTAATGGAGGTTGCTGCTTATTTTCAGCCTTGTAACAATGTTAAGTGCAACTGGGTAAATGACAAAGCCATTTCACCCTGCTTCTGCCAAGGTTTGTTTTGCCCAAGTCTCTCTCAGATTGTGCTAGAGAATGATTGTGAGAACTCAGGCCCAATGAACCAGTAGGACATCAAAAATAAAAGTTCCTCTATAAAGGCACAGTACATTAACATACAAATGATCCTCAGTTACAGAGAAATAAACTTAAACACAGCACACAGTTTAAACACCTATAGCCAATATTCTAGTGCTGTTTATGGCCACATTTTCTCCATGGTCTAGGGTTTGTGTTCCTCTGCTACTGCTTTCTCTTTGCATTTGAGCTCCCTTTAAAAAAATCCAGAGAATCACAGCTGGTAATGTACTGTGAGTTCTTGAAGCTACACAAGGTATAGTCTGGCTCAGTTACATGTGGTTTCCATTTAGCTTGTTTGGCAAGGTGGCATCCACTCAATATATTCTTCAGTTTCCCCACCAATCCACCTGGGAGTTGTAAGCTCCACCATATCCATCAGCATTGTAATAATTTCCATAGCCACCTGGAAAACAAATGTGTTCAATGAGAGAATTATTTTACTGTGCATACTGACTAATGAAATAGCAATTTTGTTTAACACTATGTATTAGTAAAAAGGAAAAACATTACAGATTGCTCTCTACCCAGATCCTTTTGGGAGTCATATCACTACCTAGATTCTTACTGGAATTGATGTTAAAACAGATTGAATGCTGGGCATGAGAATGAGTTACTGCATGCACAATGGGGAGTGGCTATTGACAAATACATCTGTGTATTACTATGGTCAGTTGAGCCACACAAGTCTCAATGGGAAAGCATAATACAAGATTACCTTGAACAGGAGTGCAGGCCAAGTTAGAATTTGCAGAAATGGAATAGGTGTAACCCCATCTAAAGCTTAAGGGATATTATATGGCTACTTTGACAGCTGAAATTTGAATTTGAAATATTCAAAAAGAAAAACTGGTGAGTTTTAGCTCCAATCTAAGGCAACCTTTATTCATTTCAGTATTCAACTTCTTTTCAATTGATGTTTAAGTTCTATTGTGTTGAGTTAATTGGCATACATAACCAGCAATCTCAAACTGAACATACAAATGGTCTAACAGAAAATCTTTCACTGCTGGCAACTTTGATTTAGAATTGCCACATGTATTAGCATAGTGAAAAATATTGTTTGTGCACTGTGCAGATTTGAAAAGTAGACTGTTTCTCATTCCCCATATCTGCACATGTACTTCTGAATAAGATCAAAATAAACCCAGCGGATAACTTACCACCTCCATATCCTCTGGGTCCACTGTGGCCAGTGCTGCGATTTCCACGGGTATTGAAGCTGCTGTTGGTTTGCCTATAATCCCTGGCACCAAATCCTGCTCCAAACCGACTGAAATATAAAATTCAAATGCTTTTAATCAGAAAAACATTGGTTTACTCAACTGCAGTGAAGTTTAGAACAAGTGTTCTTCTACATGGTAATTACAGTAGAGATCAAAAATCAATTCTATACCATTGAATGGGGTCAACAAATTCATTTCACTAAACATCTTTACCCATAAGCCAAAAATCAGCATAAAAACATTCAATTAAAATCACTAAACAAATAGCAAATCCATAAATATGGAAAGTCACTTGGAATTGCATTGTTGTTCTGTATTGGCTACAAGTCTCAAGATTAAACAAATTCAACAAGAATACATTGGGTGAAGTGCTCAATTTCAAACTTGCTGCTCTACACGAAGTGGGAGATGTTTTGAAATGACCAGATGGTGAATGTACTCCAGGCAAGTGATATGATTGCTACAAATTGAAATGCCTTCCTCAGAAGGGTGGAGCTTGCTGTATCAACATTTGAGTTAGTTTCTTTAATCAAGTTAAAGGATTAAACTAAACAGCAATCCAGGGAATAACTTCAATTATTTAACAAATCTCAGCACAACGCAGTTAGTACTGACTTCATCCTGTGTAATGGGAAGGCACATCGGTAATGTTACTGGGCCAGCAATCCAGGAGGTCCAGGGTAATGCTTTAGGGGACAGATTCAAATCCCAAATTCAATAAATCTGGAAGTAAAGTCTAATGGTGACCATCTGGTTTACTACTGCCCTTCAGGAAAAGGCATTTACTATTCTTATCTGGTCCTGCCTACAGACAATTTCAGACTTTCAGCAATGTGGCAGATGCTTTACCTAACAAACCAATCTGTTGTATCAAACCACTACCAAGGAAAACAAAACATTGACCTTGGCACCAAAAAACACCAGCACACCTGATCAATTCTGCAAAAGCCCTCAATAATATCTGGAGGCTTTTTCCAAGATTGGGAGAACTGTCCCACAGGTAAGTTGTCAAACAATAGACAGAAAATCACAGCACCACCATCCACCAGTACACGTACAATCAGGTGGAAACTCAATCTCAAAGCAGGAGGTCAAACCTAAGGAAATTACCTGATTACCATCTGAATCAGTATTTCATGTTGTACAACATTTGGAGCAAGCACCAAGGGAGTTATGGGCACAAGAGTTCCCAAGAATGCCAGCAGCACCAGTACTGATGGAGCACACTGTTGGCCAAGCCTTAAAGGCTGCAGCTGCTGGATTGGTCTGCAGGTGGCAGCAAGGGGAACACCTGACCTCTATCAATTTACTGTCACAGATGGATGTGTGTGACAGCACCAGAAACTACTGCAGTTCTTGACATAGGATACCCTCCCTCATTATTGGTATAGCAATTCCAAAGTTCTCCTCAACAACACAAAACTAGATATCCACGAGGCACTATGGGCCATCAGTAGAATTGCATACAACCACAGTCTGCAAACTAGCTTCACTATTACCAAACTGGGGATCAAAAGCAGTGGTTTAATGAGTGCAGAAGCCATGCTGGAAGCTACTATAAAGGGCTACTTGTACACCAAACAGGGAAAGCAGTATGCGATAGATAGAATTATGGATCTTAGTTCTGTCAGAGGTGAATGACATGGACAGTTAAAACAAACAGGAAAAGTGGCTCCACAAATACATAATTTTCAATGATGGGGAGACCAGCACATTTGTGCAAAACACATTTGCAGCCATCCTAAAAAAAATCACTTGAGACTGAATACTCTCCAAACACCTGGATGAGTGAAGCTTTAATATAAGCTCAGTACTATGTGGGACAAAGCTGCCTATGTGAATGCTGCTCCTGCCACTCGTGTGCCATCTGCAGGATGCAGCAATTTCCAAACACACATCTACCACCCGAGGACAAACAGATGATGCAAAGGAACACTAACACCTGCAAGTTCCTCTCCATGCCACACATCCTGACTTGGCACTATGCCATTAGGTAAAAATCCAGGAACTTATTTTAAATATTCAGAACACGAGTGTCATTGGTAACATGGCAAGCATTTAATGCCCATCCTTAGTCATCCTTTTCGGAGGGCAGTTGAAAGTCAACCACATTGCTGTGGCTTTGGAGTCACATGTAGGCCAGACCAGGTAAGGATGGGAAACTTCTCCAAAGACTATGAACCAGGTGTGTTTTTTTTCCCAAGAAATAATGGTTTCATGGTAATCAGTATATTCTTAATTCCAGATTTTTACTGAATTCAAATTCCACCATCTGGCATGGCAGGATTCAAACACCAGTCTCCAGAACATAGATGAGTTTCTGGACTTAGCCTAGTGATAAGATCACTCAGCCATCACCCCCTTAATTGTGGGAGTTCACACAATGTGGACTGCAGCAGTAAATCCCCACCTTCTGAAGAGTAATAGGAATGGCAAAAGGCTAGTTTTGAATGAAGCCCTTCACCTGCTGACTTACCCCCATCATTCAGCTGCCCCACTTCACTCAGCCCTTCTTGCCAAACATTCCCACCATCCAAACATTATAGTTAAAAATTCTTAAATACCTTCAGGATTATTAGTTATCCTCATATTATTGGATCCTTAATTTTGATCTCACCCTCAAGTAGAAACTTTTGGTCAATCCCCTCAAATTGAAAGTTTGTCAAGTCACCTTTAACCTTCACTTTTTCAAGTAAAAGGCCCACTTCAGGCTTTTTACTGCTATGTTAGGAATAAAAGGGTGGTTAGAGGAAAAAAACAGGCCTCTTAGGGACAGAGGAGGGGAATGTGCTTAGAGGGAATGGAGGAGATCCTGAATGAACACTGTGTGTCAGTATTCGCAAAGGAGAGGGGCTCGTTGACAGCTGTCTGAGGGAGCTGTGGACCAATTGAGGGAAATATCCATACCGATTAAGTGTTAGAGCTTCTAGGTAGCATTAAAACTGAAATCTCCAGGGCCTGATGGCATTTATCCCAAGCTGCTTAGGGAGGAGCGAGGTGAAATTGCTGGGCCTCTGACAAATCTTTGTCTCCTCTTTGGACAGGTGAAGTCCCAAAGGACTGGAGAATAGCTAATGTTGTACCATTGTTTAAAAAGGGTAGTAGGGATAACCCTGGAAATTATAGGCCGGTGAGTTTGACGTCAGTGGTAGGGAAGCTGTTGGAAGGGATTCTTAGAGATAGGATTTATAGGCACTTAGAGCGTTGCGATCTGATTAGGGATACGCAGCATGGCTTTAACGGGAGGTCGTGCCTTACAAATCTGGTAGAATTTTGAGGTGGTGACAAAAATAGTCGACAAAGGGCAAGCCGTTGATGTCATCTATATGGATTTCAGTAAGGCATTTAACAAAGTCCCTCATGGGAGGTTAGTTGAGAAGGTCAAGTAGCTAGATGGATAAGTAACTGGCTTAGTAATAGGAGAGAGTAATAGTGGAAGGGCGTTTTTCTAGCTGGAGGTCAGTCACTAGTGGTGTGCCACAGGGCTCGGTACTGGAACAAACAAGGTTAAGCTTTTTCGTAGGATGGACTCGAATAGCACGAGGGATCACAGGCTTAGGCTGAGGGCAAGGTATAATTTGGATGCTAGAGGGAGTTTTTTTCAGAGTGGTGGGGGTATGGAATGTGCTACCAAATGGTGGAGGCAGGCATTCTGGAGTTATTTAAAAGATACTTAGATGGACAGATGAACAGAATGGGAATAGAGGGGTATAGAAAACTGATTTAAAATAGGGATCATAAGCCTTGGAAGTCCCTGGGAAATGTGTCAATAGATGATATTGATGTACTTGTTTTTATCTTACAGGTGCTTTGGACCACCTTGTCTAACGAGAGGCATACACGCAATAGGTCGAGAGAGGGCTGCTCTTGAATTTTTGAGTGTATCCTAGTGCTTCACGTCATTAGTGTATGCATGACCTGGACCATTTGATGGGCAACACGACAGCTCAGTGACTATCACTGTGCTGTGCAGATACGTGGATTTGGGCCTGCCTGTACAAACTCCCACATTCTCCCCGTGCTTGCGTGGGTTTTCTGCAGGTGCTACAGTTTCCTTCCACATCCCAAAGATGTGCTCTTAAGCTAATTAGCAAGACATTCTCCCTAAATTGTCTCAAATTTGTTTAATCCATAGATCTATAAACATGGACAGGGATCATGGGTAGAGGTGGGAACATCAGGGTGGTGGCATGGGCTCGTTGGACCGAAGGGCCTGTTTCCTATGCTGTTTTGTTCTTTGTTCATGGTTTAATAATCTGGAAAGGTGAATAAGGGGAAATGCAGAAAGAACAGCCTGTTCTGGCCTTTGGCTTACCTCTTTGATCGGCCACGGCCAGTACTCCTATGTTGCTGCTCATATGCTAGGTTTTCTAGCCAGGATGGTACTTCTTGTTTAGCCTCCACAAGCAGATCCAGAAGATCTTTAGTAATATTGCTGTTCTTCTCATTAAAGAAAGAAGTGGCAAGACCTAAAAAACAAAAGTAAATTCAATGCATGCAAAAATACTTCATTTTGTTTTCAAGACTAAAGCAAGACCTGCTAACATGTACTAAAAACAAATACATTCCAGCAACTACTTCAATTGATGCAACATACCAAGGTTGCCAACACGACCAGTTCGCCCAATGCGATGCACATACTCCTCAATGTCACTGGGTAGGTCAAAATTGATAACATGTTTGACATTAGAAATGTCAAGTCCACGGGCTGCAACCTGTGAATTACAATATTTTATTTAAATCAGTACCAATAACAATTCCACTGATTATGTGCTGACACTAATGAAATCACCTTTAATTTTAGGTATTAAGCTGGGATATACAAGCCAAAAATTAAAAACAAGCTCAACTGCAAACTGGTCACATCTGTATAACCCAATAATTTTGAAAGTACCGCAGTGGCAACCAGGATTGGGCATCTTCCAGAACGGAATTGATGCAAAGCCTCTTCTCTATCTCTCTGAGAACGGTCACCATGGATACTTGTACAAGCATAACCTTCACGGTAAAGGAAATCCTCCAATGAATCAGCACCCTTCTTAGTTTCCACAAAAACCAGTGTAAGAGAGTCTTTCCCTAAAAAAACAAACACGTAATAAAGAATAATATCCTAGTTTGAAGTCAAATCTAAAAGACAAACCACAATAGTGAAGAAAAAGTCAAAGCCCATCTCATGGTGGGGGAGGAAAGAATGATACTTTTACATAATATACTGTTATTTCAAGTTTTAATATGGAACAAAATAATGACAGAAGGAATAATCAGTTCTTCAAGCCCTGGCAGTCAACGGGATCATGACTCAGAAGCAATAGACCAATCCTTTTGAGCAATGCCACTTGATGGGATTACGGCTGATCTACATCAACACCACTTTCCAGTACTGTCCCCATACCCCTTGATGTTTTTGAATAAATAGGAAGCCATTAGCCACCACAGCCCTCTAGGGCAAGGAAAATTTCTCATCTCTGCCCTAAACAGCTTACTCTTCTGAAACTTTGCTCCCAGTTGTAGACTCCCTGGTCCTACCCCAAAAACATCCTTCCTGCATCTATCCTATAGAGTATTGTAATTTGTTTATATTTGAATGAGATTACCTCATTCTCCAGTCAATAAAGTCCAGTTTATGTAAACTTTCCTCATGAGGCCAGCCCAGAAATTAGTTTAGTGAGTCTTTGTTGCATTTCCCTTATAACAAGTAGACTTTTCCTTAGGCAAGATAGCCAACATACCATTTACCTTAATTGCTTGCTGCACTTGCATGTTAGCTTTCAATGACTCAGAAGGACACTCTAGTCCCTTCAGCATCAACACTTCCTGATTTTATCATTTAAGATTCTCAATGTGTTGTACTTGCCAAAGTAAACAACCTCTGATCTTTCCATATGGAATTTCATAAGCCAAGCTTGTGCTCACATTCTTAGCCTCAAAAATGACTGAAGCATCTTTGTATCAACACAAGCCCAGTTATTTACCAAGTACCCTGCCATCACACTCCTTAGATTTTAAACTTTTGGTATTACTGATGTCAGGCTAATAAATCTGAGTTTGTAGTTTTCTCTTCCTTCTTAAATAAAGATTTGCCACCTATCTGCAAGTACTAAAATTAAGCTGGAGATCAAATCAGCAGTATTGTTTTCAAGTCTGAGTTACATTTACCTGTGGCATTCAAGAGGTCCAATAGGAATGAGCGCTTGTCTTGTTCCTCCACCCAAACTACTTTCTGGGTTATGTTTTCAGAGGTGGAACCCACACGACCAACAGCCAAAAATATGTATTCATCAAGAAAGTCACGAGCAAGTATCTAAGGAGGAACATGCATGAGGGAAAAAGTCAAAATGAAGCAAAGTCTTAATACTTCACACCAGTATTTAAAAATATTCAAAATAAAGTCCAAAAGTCTGTCAAATAGTTAGATACCATTTAGATTTTAGCTCACTAGCAATTATTTTACTAAATACACTAATAGGCAGCTCATTATAGTGAGTGGAACTACTACTGCATGTTACTTCACAATGTATAGCACCAATTGTCTTGCCTAAATAAAAATGATCAAGTCTGGCTACCTCTACAGAATGTAAGCAGCCTGTTTACTGGGAATAACTTCATTGTGCAATCACATTTTCCACTACACTGGGCACACAATCAGTATTTGGGGACAGTCACAAAGCACAGCCAAGGTGTCAAAGCTGGAAGTCAAAGGGAGGCACTGCAGGATGCATTTCAGGAGGAAGGAATACCATGCTATTCTTTTGGATACTCTAGTGTAATGGTTTACTTAAAATTAATTGGCTCAGCATTCATAGGTGGGCAGCATAACAAGACAGTGCA
Source organism: Sphyrna mokarran (assembly GCA_024679065.1). Lineage (NCBI taxonomy): Eukaryota > Metazoa > Chordata > Chondrichthyes > Carcharhiniformes > Carcharhinidae > Sphyrna > Sphyrna mokarran. The sequence goes on from JAGIQG010000013.1 coordinate 39,635,982, forward strand.
TCTGAGGCTAGTTTGAGAACCGAGTCAAATTACTTCAGCGGATGCTTCTTCATACCTTTCAAAATACTACTGCTGCTTCTAGTTAGCCCTGGTCACAAGCAACTACAACTTATTCAAGGCAGTCAAAGAATAAACAGCTATAGACAGACAACCACCTCCAAGGGGAATTCATTTCCCAATACAAATCAACTGAAAACAAAAAAGGAAAAAAACTTACAAGTGCCAAAATTATTATACCAAGCAATGTGTTGATCTTGCTGGCAAGATTACAATCAGATCTTAGGAGAATTAAATTGTAGAGTAAAATTAATCATTGTTCCAAAGACTTTTTGGATACCACCATTCTCAGAATTGTAGACAGATTCAGTGGCAACAGCCGACGTAGAAGCACAATAAAAGGAACCAGATTTAAAAAATGTATTTTAATTTCAGACTGAAAATTATTGAACCCTGTATTCCCAGTTGGAATAGCTTAGAGAGCAAAAAATCATAGCATCTGTCAGATCTATCCCTGTGCCACACAGAAAATTAAGTGCTCACTCAACTATTACAAACCTGTATCTCTTTTGGAAATGTTGCACTGAACATTAGAGTTTGCCGCACATCTTTTGGTGGCATTGCATCCTGCTCAACAATGCGGCGAATTTGTGGTTCAAATCCCATGTCAAGCATCCTGTCAGCTTCATCCAGCACCAAATACCTAAGAAAAAAAACCATTTAACTCTGAAGAAAGTGGTAGTAGTTAAACTTAAGCTGTACAATATCCTACAAATATTCCTTGCATGCTTAACATTAAGCGATCTGAATGGCAAGTAACTGGAATCTGATTCCCTAAGTGCAGGAGGCCAGTTGTTCCATCAAGCCTGCACCAACTCCAACAAAACATCTTACCTCCTCTGGGTGCTCTGGTTTCCTCCTACAGTTCAAAGATGTGCAAGTTAGGTTGATTGGCCATGCTAAATTTACCCCTTAGTGCTCTGAGATGTATAGTTAGAGGGATTAGTGGTTAAATATGTAGACATATGGGGACAGGGCCTGGGTGGGATTATTGTTGGTACAGGATATGATCCACACCCTATCTCTATAACCCTATGCATTTGGTCAACCAATCCCCCTAACGTACACACCTTTGGACACCAAGGGGCAATTTAGCATGGACAATCAGTCCAAAGCCGTGCAGGTTAGCTGGAAATGAAACCAGAGCAGCCAAAAAACCTGCCCAGAATTTGGGGGGGGGGGGGAATGATGTGCCACAAAGTCACCCAAGGCCAGAATTGAACCTGGGTCGCTAGTGCTGAGGCAAGTGTTAACCACTACGCCATCCTTTAGACCCCTTGTGGTTAACTAACTAAAAAGACGTCAGATAACACCCATTAGGGAATAAATTACTAATCAGCATTGCCAATTTTTATTCATTTTTAGCATTAGTGACTTAGTATGTCCAGTAGTTGGCATCTTCCCAAAGAGACAGCAAATAAAGCTTTAGATGGACAGTCTTCATTTTGTGCATTTTTGCTAAAGGGCTGTCCTTGAGCCAAGTTCTGCCACAAGTGTTGATTGTGAAGTTGATGCTATGATATTAGCATGGTGCAAAGCTGCAGCACATGATTTTTCCTTTTTTGCCAGCTAGTTATTCCCAGATGAGCACCAGTACTTCAGGATTCATGTCACACTTGCAAGGATCCTTTAAGCACAGCCTTAGGCATTCCACTGGCCACCTATTTCCAGCCAAAGAAAAGGTCTTTGTGTACACTAACATCTTTCATGTTATGATATACCCAATTTGCTGAGACTGCTTATGTTTGATTAGTGCCATCACACTTGGGAGATTCACATTTAAGACTACTACATTTATGATTTTGTCCTGCCAGAATATAACCTTAGACAAAAAAATGGAGGGGGAGTGCTTTTTGTAGCTGTTGTAAGTTGACCATGTTACTGGCAATAACCACAAACTTAGGTACTTCAGAAATTGCCTTAGTTAAACTGTTCTAGTATAGTTTCCAACAAGGACATTTACCCAACTATACAGAAAATTGGCCATGTACAGAACAAGTCAATTACAATCAAACTAATCAGTAGTGACAACAAATAGCATTAAGCAGCACAATAATAACCAGCTCACTAATGTTCAGTTTGGTTGTGTCAGGGCCACTCAGTCCCTGACCTCATTACAGCCTTGATCCAAGCATGGAGAAGGAGAGCTGAATGAGGGAAGAGGAGACTGATAGCATCAACATCAAAGCAGTACTTAGAGGTCAAAGGGAATCAGGGTCAGCACTCCACTGGTTAGTCATACATAGGACATCAATTATCTTCAGAAATTCTCAAGGTCGTGTTCTAGGCAAAGCAATCTTCAGCTACTTCAACATCCTTCCCTCAATCAGGTCAGAAGTGAGAATATTCACTGCCCTTGGCTCCTCCAAACTGGTCAATATTCATATGCATAAAGATAACCTGGTCAGAATCAAGGCTTGGGCCAATTGGCAAGTAACATTCATACCACACAAGTATTAAGCTATGTTCACCTCCAACACAAGAACCTAACCATTTTTCATTGAGATTCAATGGTGTTACTATTGCACCTCCCACTAACATCTGCCTGAGGGTTACCATTGAATAGAAACAACTATATAAATACTGTGGCTGTAACAGGTCAAGAGGCTGAGAACACTAGTGAGTAATTCACCTCTAATTTCTTAGAGCCTATTCACCATCTACAAGTCAAATGTGATGGAATACTGAGTCAGATAAATTGTGATAAATGATAATTAGAATGGAGTACAAACTTGAGTGCAGTGTGTAAAAGACAGTCAAATGCTTGGTATCAGAATGCAGCAAAGTGGATTGCCCTGTTCATCAAGGATGTCAATAGTTCAGAATGAGAATACTTTGGTTCAAGAGCTGTGAACAGGTAGAAGTAACAGTAAAAGCAGCAAGAGGTGGGTTTTTGCATTTGACATCTTGCTGCCCAATGGAAAAAAAGCATAAAATTCAATTTTATTAAATGAGAACAAAACACTTAATATAAAAACTTAAACGTACTTGCAATAGTCTAATCCAACCTTGCCTCGCTCAATCATATCAACTAAACGTCCAGGAGTAGCTACAAGGAGATGACATCCACGCTCCAAATCTCTTATCTGTTGTCCAATGTCAGCTCCTCCATAAACTACAGAAGGACGAACTTTAGAACGATATGCAAACTGCAACAAAAAAAAGTCAGCTTCTTGTAAAAAAAAAGCTTCTGGTGAAATTAACACAGCAAGAGCTATTTTAAAACCTCACCTTCCTGGATTCATCATATATTTGTACAGCAAGTTCTCTGGTAGGTGCTAAAACCAAAGCAATTGGATATTGCTTGCGACGACCATATTTAGAGGAATCCTGTCAGAATAGACATGTATTAATAAGGATACAGATATTGAAAATTGCCATTTAAACTAAAAAAATAAAGACCACTTGCTTGCGCTTTTGCGTTCTTTAAAGCTTCACCAGGACCTTCTGCGTAGATCTGGCTGAGAATGGGGAGCAAAAATGCTGCTGTTTTGCCAGAGCCTAGAGATAAACACACAAATCTGATCAAAAACAGTGAAATACATTAATCCTCTACTTAACTTTCATTAATCTGTCATTTCAGAAACATAGCTCAGTTGTAGAAAATCCCAAGTGCATAAATTGGAGGTAACTGGTTAAAAGGTAGGAGATAGAAGAATTTAATGGAGTAGTGTCTGGATACTAGTGAAATTGTTGTAGTATCAAGCTCAAGTTAAAGTTCAAGAGCCAGATCAGTTCCAATTGTGCAGATTCATTGTTCAGCTTTTTAAAAAAAATTCATTTGCAGACATCTCTGGCTGGCCAGTATTTATTGTCCCATTTGTAGTTGTTCAAGGGCAGCTGACAGTCAACCACATCGCTGTGGCTCTGGAATCACATGCAGGCCAGATTTTTCTCTCAAGAGATTAGTGAGCCAGATGCCATTTTCCAACATTTGGTTGTTTCATGATCAGTAGGTTCCCAATTCCAGATTTTTCATTGAATTCAGATTATGAATTCATGATTAGCTGCCATGATGGGATTTGAACCTGGGTGCCCTGAGTTTCTAGACTATTAGTCCAATGATAAAAACAATGGCCAATTGGAAATTCAAGACCAATCCCATTTGTTACACAATGGTTTATGAAAAATAGAATCAATGCAGGCAAGATATACAGATAGTCATAATTTAAACAGACCATGTTAAAGAGATAAATGGTCTTCAGTGATTCTCAAATAAAAAGCTGTTTCTACATTTCTAAAGTGAAATTGCAGATGCAGTTGAAGCACAAGTCTGGGTAAAACTTCTGAGCAAGCATCAAAAAGTGTTCTATTTTAAAGCAACTCAGCACAAGTTTATGTACCTACAAGAATGACCAAATGTAAATGGGATAGCAAGGAATGAAGAACTGACATGCCAAATTACTCTTGGTGGCCACAAATTATTTCTAAGTTAAACTGCATGCTCTTCCAACTCAAGTTATACTTGCCTGTCTGAGCACATGCCATCAAATCCCTCTTCGATATAATGATGGGAATCGCATGTTTCTGCACAGGCGTTGGACGATCATAGCGACTCAGCTCAATATTGCCCATTATGATTTCTCCCATATTTACATCCTGGAACTAAAATAGCAAAATTCAAGCCAAAAGCTGGACAAAATATATATGCCTCTAGCTACTGTTTTGACCCAACAGGCAAATGAAGGCAACAATGCCAATACTACTTCAGTGCCATCAGTATGGGAAAACCCACTTCTAATTCAATTTCCCTGCTGTCAACAATTCTTATGTATTCTGGTTTTCCGTGGGTGCTGCCATTGCACTACATTACAAATTTAGACTGGCATAATTTAAAATCAGTGGAATTTATTTTGAGGCAAAAAGGACCAAATGAACTACTTACAGTTTCAATATGAGGAGGAGAGTTTGCACCAGTTGCTTCAACAGGAATGTCATCATATTTCTCAAAGTTGATTCCTGTGTTGCTTGCAGAAAACAACTCCCTAAAAAAAAACACCAACTAGTCTTGACCTTCGTTTTCTTGATTACAGCACTGCTGCAAACCAACATGCACTATATATGTACTTATATCCTCAGCCCTACTAAACATCAATTGCTCAAATTGAAAATATTGACATGAGGGGAGAGAGATAGTGTCATTTTCTTCTAAAGCTCATGTCACATTGGGACCAACTTGAAATGTTAGCACTTCAGCAGCTTGACCAAAATGTTGCAGTTCCTTAGAAATGAATGGGCTTTTCTCACACAGATCAACTTATATCCCAGTGCAGGAGAGAACAAATTGAACCTTTACAAATTACAATATATTAGCTGCTGTACCACTTCTGCTTAGTATTAAAATCTTATTGCTATTGCACATTAAATAAAATGTTCTTTCTGGTTGACTTAAAAACCTTCTACTGAAGTGAAACCAGAGTGCTAAGAAGGATGAAATCTAAATACTTCAATTAATGCAAACAAATGGCAATTGTCTCCAAATTGATAGATGTAGAAAAAAAAAATCAGTCTCTGCAGCCATTACAAGCATGCACAGCAACCTTCAACTATCTGCATACTGCTATCCAGCTCACTGCATTCTACACTTACTTGCCGTATGCAGAGCATTGTCAATTCCATTCCTTCCAACCCCTGCATCTATAGTTTCCCCATTCCTGAGTCCTTCTCATGCTGTGCATGGGAACATCAAGGATTAATCTTCATTAGTCAGACTAACTACTCCAAGGAGAGTCATGGCTTTAAAGGGGAAAATTATACCTGACAAGTTTATTAGAATTGAGATGGTAATGAACAAGACAAGTAAACAGGAAACCAGTAGATTTAATATACTCTGATTTCCAAAAAGCATTTGATAAGTGCAGTAAGAGCCCATGGTGTTTGGGGGTAGTATATTAACATATGAGAGAGGACAGCCAACTGCTAAGACAGAATTTGGATAAATTTTCAGTATGGCAACGTGTCTAGAAGAGTGACAGGGATCAGTGCTGGGGCCACAACTACTAACAAGGTGCAACAACTCGGGATGAGGGAAGCAAACATACTATTGCCAAGTTGCTAAACAGCCAAAATGTGGAAGGCAAGTGGTAAGGATACAGAATTTACAGAGGGGATATACAGATAGGTAGATTTGGCAGATGAAACAATGCAAGAAAATGAAGTTACACATGGGAGCTCAATATTATTAAAATGGAGAAAGATTGCAGCTCATGCATAAATCACAAAAGCTAGCATGCAAATGAGGAAGGGAATAGGGAAGGCAAAGGGAACAAAGTATAAAAATGGAGAAGTCTTACTAAAATTATACAAGGCAATAGTTTATAACACACCTGGAATGCTGGGAAGAATTTTGGTCCCCTTATCTATGCAAAGATATACTGGTACTGGAGGCAGTCCAGAGAAAGTTCACTAGATGATCTCAGGTATAGTGAGATTATGAGATACATCAAGTAGGCTGGGCCTGTACTCACTGGAGTTTAAGTGAATAATGCAACCTTCTACAGAATCTCACGGGGCTTCAGAGTAGACGCTGAGGGGTTGTTGCCCCCGTGCAAGTGTTTAAGAGAAAGGGCGAACACTCAGAATAAAGGGGTCACCCTTTAAGACAGATGAGGGATTCCTGAGAGGGTAGCAAACCTGAAATTCTTTAGCAGAGCTGGAGTGTCACAGCAAAGTTGTGATTGATATTTAAGTCAGTAAGGGAATAAGGCATGAAAGTGGGCAATGAGATTAGTCATGATCTCACTGAATAGCAGAAAGACTTGGAGCAAGTCTGTTTCTGCTTTAATCTTTTGATCCATCCACTTTGACCTGTTTAACTGCCAACCAGATGCCTGCCCTGTCCATAGTTTCTTCTACTTAAAAAGATAATTAAATGTATTGTTAGCCCCCTCAAAAAAATTGCTGCCATCCTATGCTCAAATTCTGAATTCTCAATTCAGGAACAACGCCAAAATGCATTGTTTAAATTCGTTTACAGCTTATCACCCTCCAATAATTCCAACTGTCCCACAAATATTAAGCCCTCCATCTTTTGCTACCTTTAATCTGTTCATAATAGTTGCCAAAAGTTCTTTTGTGTAGACAAGAACTCAACACCTACTGTTCCATACGTTCATTTGGTGGTAGCTGTTTAGACCAATCATCATCATCTCGTTTATCCTCCACCCAACGGCTATTTCCACCACCTTCACGAGATCCAAATCCACCACGATCCATTCGGCCATATCCCCCACGGTCATTGCGGCTTCCAAAGTGATCATAGGCACTGTCACTAGCATTTCCCCTGCCACGGTCCTCATACCTGATGGAATTAAAATAGCCCAGTAATGTTCAAGTAACAATAAGGATATAAACAACCAGGTCTAACTTAAGTACCATTACACGTCTACATATACTCATTGACATTCGTTGTTAGGAACTGCCATTCTATTCAAGCATTGGAAAAATAAGCCAAATATCAAACTATAAACTAAAACTACACATGAAATTAGTTGGACAGGAAAGCAACAAAACTCACTTGAATCAAATTCAGCTTACCTTCCTCTTCCTCGGTCATTGAAGAAGCTCGATTTTCCCCGATCAGCACGTGATCCAAAACTGCTGTATGGATCCCTGACTTCCTTGTTACTCCATCCTCCATCTTTATCATAGCCAAAGCCTGTCATTTTAGATAAATTCACAATTACAACACTGCTACGGAATTGGTTTTCAAAGCTTGTACCAGGTGTTAATGCTGGGAACTTCCAGAGGCTGGGAGGGAGTATAGAGATGACAAAACATTGGCATCCAGGGTCAAAGACAACATGGCTATTGAAATCTGCTGCAACTGAGCCAGTGGTAATTTAAGTGCCCAAAATGACTATTGAGGGGCAACTTTGCTGACATGCCAGTGTAAAGATGCATTCCATCATTGACTCCAAAGCTCTTCCAAAAAAACTTCTACTTCAATGTCTGAGTGTTTTCTTAAGGGCAAATACAATTCTATGACCAATACTATACAAGCTCACTAGCCAAGAACAGGTCAAATATAGGCTTCCCATCCATACTCTAGTGTTCAGTGCCTTGCAATCATCATATCATGCAAGACTGTTCTCATTCATGGCCAGTTGCGTTCTTAGGAAGTTATGCATCAAGGAATGATACAAAATCTCTCAACACTCCAAAACTGAAGTTCAAGTCAAAGCCACATAAAAGACCAGAAGTACAGATTAAAACCACTTGAAAAATCAGTTCAAGGTTTCAGTTGTGGCCAGTTCATGAGGGTTAAGTTCCTGTTCCAGGTGGAAATTAGAGTGCAGCACAAATCAGATCAGTTGCATTTTGTAAGCAAGTAGTATCAAAGCCTACAGCTTGTGTAGAATTATCTTCAACTGAAGATGGAACAGAAATGAAGGAAGTAAAAAAGGAAACATTACCACCTCAAGACCTAATACTGAGTAAATATGACAAAGCTAGTTGACATTTTTGCACAGCTTCAGATCCACAATTTAAAGTTCTCATGTGGATAGAGACTAAACTGCTGCCTCACTTGACAGGTTTAGCACAATAGAAGTCATCCTAGATCATGCAATTTTGCCCTCTGGTGTAGACAACTTTCTGTACCACATTTCTATTAAGATGTGCTTCAGACTAGCAGAAAATGCACCTTGAGAAATGAATTTTCACATTCTGGTAGTTACTGCTAATGGTTTCTTTATTAATTTAAGGAATGTGGGCATCATAGGATTGGGCAATAAATGTTGGCCCAAAAGACCCTCCATATCTGACAGCATGTGTTAACATCAGTGTGGGTCAAGGATGGCAGATTCCCTTCCCTGCAGGACATTCATGAACAGATGGGTTTCTAAACAATCAATGGATTTAGTCATTACTTAATTGCAGATTTGATTGAATGCCAATTTCACCATCTGCCATGGTGGGATTTGAACCCAGGTCCCCAGATCTTGCCTTGGGTCTCTAGCTACTGGTCCAGTGACAAAACAATTACACAACTTTTAGGGGGTCAGTACTAAAGCTTTTCAGTTTGATCCAAATGATCCTGGCACTCAAAACAGCTGTCAATACAAGTTTTGGAAACCACAATGTACATCTACATTGATCAAATGTTTTTCCCAGAATCAACTGGAATGTTTAGTAGAATACAGTTCAATTTACATCAGCTTTACAACTTAGGCAAGTCTGGAAGAACAGGTGACAAAACTTCCAAAATCCAAACAAAATTCTTGAGGCTGCAGGCTTTAAAGATGCCATACAAAAGCAAATGCTGTAAAATGTCAGGTCTCAGCATTTGTGGAGAAAGAGCAGCTAATGTCAAATCTGGATGGCCTAAGACTCGATGTTACTTTTGTTCTCTCTACAGATGCTGTTAGACCTGCAGAAATCAATTTCAGACTCCAGCATCCACAGTAATTTGCTTTTAAAACAAAGGCACAGTTGAGTTGGAATGCATCTCGCAAAAGAGTACATAATACATCTAGCATACTAATGGTGAAAGGATCAAATGCTTGGGGTGCCCATCAATAGGCTGACCTAAATGATATCAAATTTGAAGAGCTGCATTCAGCCAAGCCATATTCCATCACACCCCAGTAGTTATACAGAATCCTTACAGCAGAGACCATTTGACCCATCATGTTGCCACAGAGCACCCTACCTAGGCCCAATCCCCTACCCTAACCCCACATATTGGCTACCTACCTACCTAATCTGGAAGATGGAATTAAGGGCATGGTTGCTAAATTTGCAGATGATACAAAGGTATGTAGAAGGACAGGTAGTGTGGTGGAAGCAGGGAGTCTGCAGAATGATTTGGGCAGGATAAGAGTGGGCATAGTGGTGACAGATCAAATATAATGTAGGAATGAGAGATTATACACTTTGGGAGGAAAACAGACCATTTTTCTAATTAGGGAAAGACTTGAAATCTGAAGCAAAAAGGAATTTGGGAATCCTGGTTCAGGACTCTAGGTTACCATGCAGGTTTGGTGTCAGTTACGAAGGCAAATTCAATGAGGACTCGAACAGAAGAGCAGGGATGTACTACTGATGCTGTACAAGGATCTGGTCAGATCCCATTTGGAATACTGGGCAGTTTTGGGCCCCATACCAAGGGAAAATGTGCTGGCCTTGAAGGGAGTCCATGAGGTTCACAACAATGATCCCAGGAATGAAGAGTTTGTCATATGCAGAGCAGTTGAGAAGTCTGAGCATATATTCCATGGAGGTGAGGGGGGCACCACCTAGATTGAGTGGACATGGAGCATGTTTTCACTAGAACTTGATGGCACAACCTCAGTGAAGGCAATGCTCTTTTTTAAAAGAGACAAGGAGGAATTTCTTCAGAGTGGTGAATCTGTGCCCACAGTACTGTAGAGGCCAGGTCACTGAGACATAGCTAGATTCTTGATCAAAAGGGAATCAAGGTTTACAGGGAGAAGGCAAGAGAATAGGGATGAGAATCATATCAGCTATGATTGACTGGCAGAGCAGACTCAAATAAGCCAAATGGTCTAATTCTGCTTCTATATCTCATGGTTGTGTGCCACCCTGGCTCGTCCTATTCAGCTTCTGGTCAATGGCAACTCAATGTTGCTTAGAGGATTCAGCGGTAGTAATGTCACGACTAGCACTGGACTTTTCACTCTTCATCCCTACCTGTCAAATAGCGTTTGGTAGGTGAACCAAGAGGAGGTACTGTTAATGACTTTTTGGAAGGACCTCAAGGTAGGCAGGTCTGAGGAGTACTACAGAAAACAAACTTAATTTCACAACTTTGCGTAATGGAGATTTACAATTGCATCTGATACCATAACCACCTGATTAAAGTCTCAAAACCCAGTGCCAAATTGTACTGTAAATGCATCAACAGCTCAAATTTATGGCCAGAGGAAGATCTGATGGTGCAAAAGCAAATATATTGAAGTTTGCAAAGAACAAATGGCCTTAAATATTGGCTGTGTCTAAAATACAAGTTACACCATTTCATTTTTCTACAAGCACTTCCTGCCTTTGCATGATTTACTGGTGTGATCATCAACTGCCCCATACCTGCAGCAAGCTTTCAAGGATCAAGAATTAATCCCCATCAGTACAAAAATTGGCAGTTTAGCAGCACAATAGTCCTACTTATTTACCTTCCAAAAAAGAGTGTTCACATTACTACAGTCAGCTACTTTCTTCAGTTAAATGTCAAGAATTTAACTGCACACTAGAGACTGAGTGGTGTCAAGAACTTCAACCAAAACAAAGGCTGAAATAGGATTCAAAATAAAATGCAAGAGTTAATAAACAGGAGATTAGGTAGGAAAAAAGTGAGGGGCTTAAGCAACAAGGAGATTTATATGTTTAAGATTTAGAGGGGCTTAAGCAATGAGAAAATTTAGGGCACAAAATCTAGACCCTCCACTACAGTCTCAATCTGAACATGGTCTGCTCATGATTTGCCACTTAACATGGGCTACATGATCCAACATTTTCAGTTTAGGGGGCTCACTTTTACTTTTCCTACTGCTGCATTATACTACATCATATCTCCTCAACCACTTTTTGCCCCAATTGTCAGCAAACCTGGGTAAACAATCCACTTCAGATCAATCCTTCTACTTCCTGTCTGGCAGATAACCCTGCAGACCATTTTAGTATTAACATAAAACAAAAGTTTATGGGCAGCAATCAATGCAGTGCACAAGATCAATTCTGACCATTTATCAAAATGCTCTTGGACTTAGCTTTGTTTCCATTGGTTTTACTTGCAGTCCCCAGAGACCAAACTACACAGCTTTTGAAACAGACATCAGTTAACTTTGTTATCAACAAGATCTATTGGGTTTTAAATCCAACATTCTGAACTCCCATCCAAGTGCTTGCAGATCTACCCTGGCTCCTAATTTAGGAATACTTTGATGTTGATTAGCCAATCTACATTGCCACTCCCTCCTTTCACCAGATTTCAACACCAATTTGGATTCCATTCAGCTACCCACATCTCAAGCTCTGGAATTCTTCATTTAATGTTACAGGTTGATGTCAAGTAACTGCATGATTGCACTGTAAAATACCCCACAATTTTATTGTTATAAGTAGCTGCTGTAATTGGAATCTATCCTACAGTTGTGTATACAAAAGCACTGCCAGAGAGAACAGAAGGGGAAGAAATAAAATCAGTGCACCCAATGATTTTGGAACAAAAATCCCATTTCTCATTAAAACTGACATTCAAAAAACTGACATGTTGACAAATTACACTCTTGCACAAAGAAGAGTTACTTCCATTTCCTATCAAGTTTAATATTTGAAACAATAGCTTAGACTAAACTTCTGCAACCAAGGTGGCTGCAGTTAAAAAACCTGGGAATAAGTAAATATCAAAAGCAAACTGAATTAAATCAGATCCACTAAACTAGAAACATGCAAGACAAATCCCTTTGCTATCAGTATCTGTTGATTTGGACATCACTTGCCAAAATCAGCACTGAAGACAGTTAAGAGCACAATCTGGCTTTTTATTGCTACATTAAGATTTGTATTTTCTAAATACCACATTGTAAAATGAAAACAATTACATTCCACCAAGTTTTAGTAATCCAGTTACCAAGCAGAGAGCAACATTCTAAATACATCTTGCATTCTATATTAAATCAGGAGCAGTCTTCAGTATGGAGTTTCATGCCAATTTGCAAACATCCAAGTATCACTAGCTAGCTGCCATTCAGCAGAACACTAATTTCATTTTGAAAGCTGAGTAATGTTGCTCAGTAAATGGAAAAGGGTTCTGCTCAAACATCAATGCAAACAAGTACAACACAAACACCTGGGGGGAAATCATACTGAACATTATTGGTCAGTTCCACTTTGCCCCTCAGGTTAAAATCACCTTCAGTCATCTCTTTCTCCCCCATCCCATAGGGAGAGCAGCTTGATCATTTGGGACTATGGCAACAATGATAAATAGGACTCAATACAATAAAAACTGCAAAACTTACATTTCACTATCACCCTAATAAGTTGGGGCCTAATTCAGCTCTAGGCAAGTAAAAAAAAAAATCACATGACGAGTTGTCAGATGCCAATCTACAGTTTGGCCTAGAAAAGCAATATGCTAAACTGGATTTCTCATTTACCTTAACTCAGCATTCAGTCTGGGATCAGAGTGGCATATTTTACACCAATAGGTAGTCTCTCAACTGTTTTCTTTCCAAATCTTTAGGCTCAGAATCACAACAGGTGGCCATTTGAACCACACTGCTAACTTTAGAAACCAATTGGTCCCACTCTTGTCATAGCCCTGTGAATTGCTGAAGCACATCAAGCTTCAACATTTCTTCACATCTCATCTTCACAACAGTCTAGGCATCATTGTGACAGGCTGCATTCTAATTTTTATAGCACAAGGAACAGTTTAAGTGTCTGGCCTGACCAGTGCTCACCACCAGAGCTGTACAACGCAACATCTACTACTAGTTTAATGGTAACACTTTATTCACTGTCTTGATCTGATTCCTAATCAGAGGCAAATGCTAATGTCAGGTTAAGCAGGTGAGGCCAGTTGGGGCACAGTTGCTTTTTACCTTCAATCAACACCCAATGGACCAAGGCAGCAGCCAAACTAGAATTTCAAAAGCCTGACACTTAGTGGGAGCAAATATCTATACTGAACAGCAAATTGCTGAATAAAAAGGTGGTGGTGTTGGAAGTCTTAAGAGCACAAAAGATAAATCCCCAATATGTTGTGGGAAGCTAGGGAGGGTCCCATAGGATAAATATTTGAATCATCGACAACAATAGGGGAAGTGTCTGAAGGTTTGATTTGGATGAGAATTTAGGAGGCATGGTTATTATATTTGCAGGTAACATCAAGATTGATGGGTTAGTGGATAATGAAGAAACTTACCTAGGACTGCAACTGGATCTTGATCAATTGGATTATAAATGGGAGATGGAGCTTAATTTAGATAAATGGGAGGTGAAGGATCTTGGTAGATTAACTGAGCAAGTACTGTCCTGATTCAATGTTAAGGCACTGGGGAATGCTATAGAACAAAGATCTAGGGGTATAGATTCATAGTTCCTTGAAAGTGGAGTGACAAGTGAAAAAACATATTCTGTATGCTTGGTTTCATTTGTCAGAGCACTGAGTACAGAAATTGGGACATCTTTAAGTTGTTTAAGTCATTGGTAAGGCCACATTTGGAATAGTGTGCCATTTTGATCATCCCATTATAGAAATATTAAACCCGAAAGAGTGCAAAAAAAATTACAAGGATGCTACCAGGACTTGATGGTTTTGAGTTACAAGCTGAATTGACAGATTTCCTGGAGCAGAGGCTTAGATGAATTTTAAAACGAATTAATGGAACACAGGCATCACTAGCTGGCCAGCATTTATTGTCCATCTATAGTTGCCCAAGAGCAGTTGAAAGTCAACCACATTGCTGTGGTTGAATCATACAATAGACCAGACAAGGTAACGATAGCAAATTTCCTTCTCAAAAAGGAAGATTGTTGAACCAGATGGATTTTTCTCCCAATCAACAGTTTCGTGATCAGTAGATTAATGCCACACCTATAGTATATGGACTGCAAGACTATGTATTCTCACATCCACAAATCTGTTAGTCACCTGCTCATTGCTGCCTCACACTGAGGCAGCAATGCTAACCACTGCCACCTTTTGGGAGGGAAACCCAGCAGTTGGCAGAACAGATCAGGTAATTCCAAGGACTAGGGATAATCCGACTACTGCCTGAGCCATGTGCACATTGATAGAGACTGAAGAGAATTATCAAGTGACTCAGAGGGCAGGTACAGCAACACTACCAACTAAACCCGCAGGCATCGAACTTAAACTAGAAAACAAGATAGATGAAGTGAAGTAAGCCTAATATGAAAACAAAAGTGGCCGAGCAATAAAGTTAAAGAAAAATAGAACATTGTTATTGCAAAAGGAATCATTATAGAATAACATACCCATAATGAAACAAGGGAACTGGAGGCAGTCCACTGTGAGAAACCAAACAGATTACTGAAGACATGACTGGGAACACTGCAGAGTGTAATGGTTTCTGAAGTGGAATGATGTGACTTCATAACCATGACAGTAGAAAGACAAATGAACAGGACAGAAATCATCAAAACCTTCAGTGCAGAAGCAGGCCATCCCACCCACTGATTCTGCACTGAAAGCACACCATCCAGACTATCTGCAAACCACAGTTACTCCAATAATCCCAAATCAACACATCTTTGGCCATGCTTAAATTGCCCCTTACTGTTCAATCAACTTAATCTGCATGTCTTTGGGCTATGAGAGGAAACCCATGTATACATGAGGAATGTGCAAATGCCAGTGTCACTTGGGTCCCAGGTTCTTGGCACTGTAATGCAGCTGTGCTAAGAATCAATGACAATTGTGGAAAGGGAAGTTGAGCAAGAAATGTGCAAGCAGTAGTAAAAAAACAATTAGAATTCTCAGGAAAATAAAAACATCAGGGAAGAAAAACTAGAACAAAGTGAACTATGAAATTTAAAAAATAGTACAAGTACAGAAATGACAATATAGGAGCACATGCAGTGACAGGAAATTGATATTTGTGAATATTTCTGGGGAGAGAAGAGAGTGAAGATGACACTCAGGTGGATGTGGTTCTGGAGTAAAAAGAAATGAACTGCATTCAGAAATAAACTAATCCAACTTGGGATAGACACTTGGCCTGAATGGATGGCAACTGTGCAGTTTAGAAAATTAGACACTATTACATGTATTTAATAATTTACTGGTAAAAAAGATACAGCCAGGGAACTAGTGCCAATTTTATATTAATAAAAATGAAATCCACTGAAGAAAGTCACTAGGAGAAAAATGAACAAAAAGAGAATCAAGTGGAGCATAATCACCATGACATCCAGCCTATTTATGCTATACATTTTGCAGTTCTGAGCCCCACAAGATCAAGCCAAAAAATATAATTGCATCTAGATGCATTAAAAATACTACTAATTAAATATAGCTGCAGAGGAGAGTCAAAAGAAAATTGATCAAAAGTTAAAAATTGGGTTGAGAGCTCATGTTACAAGTAGGAAGCCTGGATTACAAGTAGATCCTATAGAGATCAGGCACAAAAAAATCTACTTGCAGTCAGTCTCATGTCAGTGTATTTAGAATTCAACATTAGCTTTTTTCAAAAAACTACTCAAACATGCATACCTGGGTAAAGCTTTAAAAGGACCCAATTAAGCAGTTTTCATCCAGATTGCAGGAAGTTGCAAAGTATAGGAGTAAAATATTTACAATTATTAACTGTTAAATTTGATTACATTTACCACACAATGGATGCTAATAGAGAAAGTGAACAGCTCAAAAGCACACAATGAACCATCAACCCCAGTAATCTCAAGTTACTGCATTAACCTTTGTCACCAAGAATACTATCCCAAACTCTCATGGATCACTGATTAGGCTCTAAAGTTATGCTGGGAAATGCAGTTACTTAACACCAATTTAACTTGAATATTCATCTTCCAAGACAACAGAATGCAGTGGTGCATGCAATCGTTAGTACAAAACTGCATGTTATCATGCACCAGTACACCAAATGTCGTACCAGATCGGTCCAGCCAGACATCATTGCAGTTCTGATGTACGTCCACCTCTTGCCAGGAACCTCTTGGGAAAGCTGAGCAACATTATAAGCCATTATTCAGAATCTATCCAAGCAAAAACAAGTGCTACAAACTTTACTGGCTTCATAGCTCTCTCCAACAGCTGGCTGCCAGGACCCTTAAAGACAGGGTGGCAGTGAAATTTGCAGGAAGGACAACTTGAAATATATGACTGAAAGAAGAGCATCCTTTTATTGGGTAGTGACAAGTTACTAAGCAGGAGGTTATTGCTGTTAGTGCTGTCATTTGTGTCAAAGATTTTGCTTGCAGATCAAAGTTAACGCTAACTTGGTAAATGGAAGGTAGGGAAACTTTGGACAAAACTAGCAGACAGTAACAAGTGTCAGGCCAGCTCTACGTGAAAGATCCTATGACATTCAATGCCAAATTTCATGCTTTTTCCTCTCACTAATTTAAGTGCAAAAAAGTGCAGACTTACAAATCCTCAACATTGGATAATTATTAGAGCGATTTGTTCCAAGTGGATTATAAGCTGTAAAAGAAATGGGAACTGTCAATTCACCAGATGCAGCCATATTGTATTTTTTCAACTGCAAGCATTAAATTGCATTGCAACTTGGTGATCAACTTTGCCACTTTTGCTAATAAAAATGGCAATATCACGATTTGCAGACAACTTAAAATTAACTTAAAGCAAAACCACAGTCCAAAAGTTGCACAAGTCCAAGTAGAAATGAATCTTTTCCAATTTCTCAGAAAATTCCAAATGGGAAGAACACTGGTGTGCTTGAAGAAAAACATTGCTTAACCTCTTGTATGTTTATGAAGCACATTTCTGCAATGGACCACCTATCCATGGATGTAAAGGACTTAACTAACAAACAATATAATCTAAATTAACTATTTATAGAAAAGTATTATAAAGATAACATCTGGAGTGAACAATTAATACTGTGACAAAATGTCAATGACAAGAAACAATTAACTTTCTTTTCTGGTTCTACAAAACTGGAGATTTGCCACATTTTCCAGACCACTACTACACTAACTTGGTCTTAGTAGCAATCCTTTATCAAGGAAAATTGCTTAGTCCTACCCCATCTTCCTCAGTCCTCAAATAAATCCCTCAGGGTTGCCTCTATTATGAGAGCAATTTTACCTACAGATCTCTAGAGATCACCAGTCGTGACAACATGCTTGCAAGTCTTCCTTGCATCCTTTCCCATTTAATTATATCCTCACTAACAGTGAAGAGCATTGTGACATAGGAACAGGCCTTTTGACCCTCCAAATCTGCACCAACCAGATAGTGAACAAGTTTATTTAAAAATACAGTTTAGTATTTGACACGTGCACATAATTAGGCTAATTAACATAGTTGGGCAGTGTTAAATGGGATTAAAAAGCTTGCTTTAAAGACAGAAAACACGTCAAGGCAAATGTTTTTCATATCAAAGATGGTAGACAGCAGTGTTTCCAAGGGAGTGCAATGGACCACTTTTTTTGGTTATACTTTAGAACTGCTTTAGGTATCAGAATATAGAACAAATTTTCAAAATTAGGAGATTTGGCAAATCTGGGGTTACACCAAACAAGACTGATGGACTAGCAGACAAGCAGCAGATGAATATAGAGAAGAATGATGTGTTGCTCCAAGTAGGAGATAAGGAGAGACAGTATAGATTCAATGGCACAGTGGGGGCAGTGGCCAGGAAGTTCATAAGTACTAAATTTTCAAGTTGAATTACACAAGCAGCACCTGGGATCAAGGACTTGATAAATAACTGCACCAAAATGCTCAGATTCCTTCCACAGTTTTATTGCCAGAAGTCCAGAATGGCCCTTTTTCTTGTTGAACCAAAAGCCAAGTGTCAAAAGAATAGAGAAACAAAAGAGGCTGAAGGGTTGGAGTTGAGCTGCATAACTAGATGCTTTAAAGAAAGAGGACAATGTAAGTTGTAATTTGAGGACCAGGAACCATGTTAGTCATGAGACATTAAAATAGCAATACAGCATTGCAATAATCAAATCATTCAAGATGAGAAATTTGTTTGAGCAACACTTACCTAAATTCTACAAAAAAAGTAGTGGAATTTAGTGGAATCCACAAAAATTAAAATACCACTGGAATATTCAACCAGTGCAACCACCTGCAAAATACTTTGGAAATAAGTTTTAGATTGTGTTCAAGGTTTAATAGCAGGTAGCAGATAAAAACTGACTGATTTTTAAAACCTGTAGATCTGGATTTAGTCCTAGCACAGGGGAAGTGAGAACAATATTCTTCAAGTGACTTATACAAAAAGTTGAGATTTACAACTACATAGGTAGGCTACTATTCCAGAAATAGCTGTAGTACTGAACAATCTAAAACATGAGAAATTTCACATTTAGAACTGTCAAGCTATGAACTGGCACAGAACATTGCTCAACCATCTTAGACACTTCATACCTATGTACTTCAAATAATACCAGGTATCACCCCATCAGGAACCAATTATTCCTGAACAGTTTTTAAAATTAACCCTGCAAACCTTCTGTACTCAGGGTTTACTTTTTGCATGGGAGCAAAGTTCTAAACAAGTTTAACTCCCAAAACATCCCTAGAGTCCTCCACCTCCAAGCAGCATAGGCATCCAGCTTAGTAAACCCATCTGCTGCTGCACAACTGCATTTTTTCTATTCTAACTCAAACATGGAACTATCTTGCATTCTGGCAATCTGTAAAGTCTAGCATTTTAGGTACCTTTCATCACAACCATAACCTGCCCAGAACTAGACATTACCTCAAAATATTACAATGAACTTCAAAACTAAGTCAGTGTAAATTAATAGATGTTTCAGATGATAAACACACTAAACAGTATCAAAAGTAGTTCAGTTCAATTACTCTACATCCTTAACCAGCTGCTGGCTCCCCTTCTCCAAATGCAATTCTAACAGTTTCTTCTCCCAGATTATTGATCATGTATATTTACAGATTGAAAGCAACTTAAATTAAGACTGAAATTTATATTTCAACATACAAACTTCATTTCCAAAACATTCCAGATATCAATCGTGTTTACAGCACAATTATAAACGAAGGATCATGCAAGTTTGTCAACAATCAGTTGCATGCCCAGAGAACATGGTTCTTGGGTTAGCTGTGCATGCTTCATTAAAGTACCTAATAAATAGGGTTCTGGAAAACAATTGAATCTACAATTACAAAAAGAAGTTACAACAAGTACAAAACAGTCAGTTTCTGGGAAGGTATCCAATAGTAAACATTTGGAATTTTCATTTGGAGTAATTTGTTTTTGCTCAAATTGAATTGGTCTCCAAAAACCCTGAGCTAAAGTATAAGAGGGGAGGTTGATTCAGAACCAAAAAGGGGGCTGATACGTGAGGGCAGATGGCATGGCTGGGATAAAAACTTGCCAAACACAAACTGCAAAGCCATGTCTATTATCTCTAATAATGGACATGAGCATTTCAACAAGAGATGTTAGACAAAAAGCCCTATCATTCCCTGCTTTATGCTTCCTTCAGTTTCATTTGTGGTTTTCCAATCCACTGGGACCTTTCCAGAATCTAGGCAATTTTGAAGATTACAAAAGTCATTCACTAACTCCTCACCCACCTCCTTTAAGATTCAAGGGTGCAGGCCATTAAGTCCTGTCAGCCTTTAGTTCCATTAGTTTTGCTAGAACTGTTTCCCTTTTCCTTTCACTTCATTTTACTATTATTCTTGGACTGTTCATATGTACTGCAAGGACAGAATTTTACAAAATCTTATTCCCAAGTTTATTATTTTGGAATGCTTATAGTTGTGAAATACCTACATTATGCCAGCTGCCATGATTCAAATATACATTCTTGCAATGGAATATCTGTTATAGATTGATAGCAGTATAATTAACTTCACTAAGAGTATTAAATATCATTGCTCTGAACCATAGCTTCAGAAAAAGGTGCTGCATGTACAAGAACTTCATTTTTCTGCTATTCTTAGATTAATTCATACATTCCAGATTTCATCTAAAGAAATTGGCTGCATGAAATCTACATAAACAGGTGCAAAAAGTAGAAGCAACATTCAAAATCATGGACAAACTCCAGTTGCAGCCTTCAAGCTTAAATGCCTTGGCCTCAACTGTTCCATGCACTCCTGAACCTACATGAAAGCTGTCAGTTAGATTCTATTGTACACATTTTGTACTGTTATATCAGCTTCCAAGGGAGTTTGTAATAGTTCAAATGATTTAAGATCTTAAGCTGGTTCACCATTAGTGAAATTATTTTCAGTATGCAAGGACTTTACATAATAGCTATCACTGTGCCTCTCAGTACCAGCTATCTGGTTTCAATTCTAGCCTCAGGTTACTGTGGGGTTTGCACTCTCTCTTGTATCTGTATGGGTTTCCTCCAGGTGCTCAGTTTTCCCTCCCACACTCCTAAAGGCATATAGGTTATGTTGATTGGCCATGGAAAATTGCTTAGTGTTAGGGAGGACTAGCAAGGTAGTTATGTGGGGTTATGGAGGGGGGAAAATAAGACCTGGATAGGATTATGGTTGGTGCAGACTCAATGGACCAAATGGCCTCCTCCTGCACGATAGGATACTATAGACACTGCTTGTACTATAAATTAACATGCAATTAACCAATTCTTTGCAGGATTGATTCGTAAACATTTGCTTTGAATAAGCACTGGCGATCAGGGTGTCCAGCAGTCTTATGGGAGTTCAGTCATGCTGTTTCAACAAATTCCTGGACATAGTTTTCCAACATTAAATTACTGCTCACACCTGCAGTTTAGACAGACTGGAGAAAGGTAGTTTGAAGATAACTAATATATTTTGAACATGAATAAAAGTGTGATCAGCCAAACCCCACTTTCTTGGTATCCAATGTTAGACATGCAGCAGTCAAACTGAGAAGCAACATGTCTGGTGACTTCTGCATATTCTTCTGTAGTTTGGTTACAGATTAATACTAGCTGCTTTGTCCTTAAGGCAACCAGCTGTAACCAGATGGCAGCAGCTTAAATACAAAACTTGTCATCTACAAATCAAATGTTTCCTTCTCCAATAACATCAGAACAATAATGCCATAAAGTAAACCACTAGTTCTCCTAGTGGAGAAAGTATCCTAACATGACAGTGCTTTTCTGCAATTCACATACAATAATGTTATAGGGATCCCCATGGAAAGACAGGATTGCTCAGTTATCCCAGCAGGGCTTTTCAAAAACTCAATTGAAATAGATGCTAAAAAAGCATGAAGATGCTGCAAGTCAAACTGGAAAAGTGAACCATGTGAACTTGTTAAAAAAAACAAATGCTAAATCAAAGTTGCCTTCTATGTTTCCCATAACATCAACTCATGTTGAAATATTACGCAATCTGCTTGGCATAAAACTTGCTTCAAGTAGTTTACTTTGTAAATACTAACTTTTTAAAAATCAGAAAAGACAACACTGACCCCATTTAAGCACTGTCCTAAATCAACAGCTTGGAAGTAATTCAGCCAGAAGTATCTGCTTCTGAAAGCAGAAACAGTCACCTGTGCTAATCAGGGGGTTGATCTAATTTGTTTAATTTGGCTAGTATCCCAACTTACGCCCCTAATTCTCATTGAGAGAGAAATCCTTCACCAGATTCCACCCACAGACAGTTCAGACTTGAGGTAGGGAATGTTTCCTTTTGCTCAACTCCAACTATTGAGTTTGAAACATGCTTTGTAGGAGATGGAAACTATAGAAGTAACTACTGTGTCATTGCTAAATTGACAAGACCTTTACAATTTATGTACCAGTATTAGCGGAATATTTGCTGTTCTAAGACTACATCACTAAGAAAAACTGGAAACTTCCACGAAAATTGAAACAAGGACATCCTCATTCCAGTGGATGAAGAGGACCATTGCAGTCTAAGATAAAATTTGACGAATAAGCAGAGAAATAAGAAAGAACAGGATCTAGTTATAGGGTGTATGCTCCATACTTACCTGACCAATTGAATTTCAAGCAGGGTACATAAACTGTTAATTCAGTATATTTCAACAACTCATTCTAGATCTTGAGCAAGTTATATTGGCTTACCATTCTTGGATGCCTCTTTATTTCTTAGATGAGGAGGAATATAACGCCCCTCTATAAAAGAGGAAGATTCAACATTTGAAATTTTGCTCATGATTAACTTTTTCAAATAGTTAAAAGTGCTCATTTACAGGGTTTAAGCCACTTTAAAAAAAACAAGTTCAATGCCACTATCAATCCCAATCACAAAATTCAACTGCAGGTCCTATGTCTTTGTAGTTCTACACCGCAATGATACACATTTTTCCCATTTAGGCCAAATTCACGTTGGCAGATTGAGACAGTGCTATCCTTGAAATAATTGAATGCATTTAAAAGGTTACACTACTGCACTAAGATTTAGGGTGACAATTGCAAAATTTTTAAATCAAACATGCAAGTGACTTATAAAAACATTAGTCAGATATGAACTGCCACTCAAATCAATAATCATGCTCAGTTTTCAAAACTTCTCCACAGCCCATGTTAAACTGACAGATTTGTACATCTCCCCTTGTCCACTCCTTAAGCAATAGTGTCATTTATAATTTTTCCAATCCAAAGGTGCATAATTGTTCAATTTGCCCACAAATTGTGACACTACTTCTATTCAGCACTGCTGGGACAATCACTTCAAGTCTCATTATTTTGGTTTGTAACTGCAAAAGCCAAAAGATTCTCCCCAGGATTTACATTCATGTTTGCTACCTTATTGCACTCTGCACACTAGATACATTGTTCTATTACAATATAGTTTAGTTACAGTATAAGTGTAGGTCATGTAATGGAAGTAGTTGTGAAAAAAAGCTACTTACTGCCTGCACCACCAGCACTCTGGGCATCACCTGCTGACGATGTCAAGTCTAGGCCAGCAAGCTGAAACAGAACAAGTCAATGGACACAGGTTTAGATTCAATTAAGCAGTTACTATATCCACTTTTTGTCATTATCAGTGTTGATTATTCAGGCTGAGAATCTAGAAAAGTTCGGACTGCAGTAGCTACTATACGAAGCCAAGTTTACTTAAATAACCCTAGGCCATTCAGTACTCTTGCCATTAGCCTACAGAACATAGCCATGTACTGTAACTAGCAATTTTTAAATATGCAATTATCACTCAGAGTAACTTGAGATGAAACAGTTAGAAGGGTGGGCCACAATGAGCTTTGCCTGAAGGCAGGTTTTTGCTGCATCTGTCTTGTGCCAGTTTCCAACAGTTGAAAATACAGGCAAAA
Source organism: Sphyrna mokarran (assembly GCA_024679065.1). Lineage (NCBI taxonomy): Eukaryota > Metazoa > Chordata > Chondrichthyes > Carcharhiniformes > Carcharhinidae > Sphyrna > Sphyrna mokarran. Next base: position 39,659,954 of record JAGIQG010000013.1, read on the forward strand.
ATATGAAACGTGCTCTCCAAATGAGAAGCAAGCAAAAATAAAAGGGGTTTCTTCTTAAAGTTCTCCACATAATATCACAGTATTGCTCCTCTCTTAATAATCTCCAACTTCCAGATGAGAAGTTTTGAGTTTAAAGGCAACAACTTGGAATAACCACCAAACCATCAAGTCCTTTCAATATCTCATTAGTGGTGGGCACTGCTGGCAAAGCCAACGTGTATTCAATCTCCAAGTGTCTCAAGGTGGCAGTGAGCCATCTTCTAGAACCATCCCAGTCCATTAGTGTAGATACACTTGTCCCAGGATTTCAGCACAGAAGTGAAGAATTAGCAATGCAATGCCAATCAGGATAGCAAGAGCTTGGGAGGAAAGCTTACAGGTAATATAATCCCTATGCATCATACTCTTCTAGATGGTAGAGGTCATAGCTTTGAAAGAAATGGAGACATAGCAAATTGCTGCAGTGCATCTTGCAAATTATACAAACCATTTTGCAACAAGTGGTACAGGGAGTGAACATTTGGATGGATACCAATCAAGCAGACTACTTTGTCCTGAACAGTCAAAATGTGTTACTGGGCCTTATTTCTTCAGGTAATACGGCAGCATTCCACCATACTTCTAACAGTTGACAAGTGGGCTCTCTTGTGCCCACTGGGCACCACAGTGGCTGAGGTGCATTAAAATTTTGATTTGATGAATCTTAAGTTTCCTTTGGGCTGCTCCCCTTCCTTTGTCCCAATTTGAGTTAGTCTATTGGTTTGACCTTAAGAGGACAAGTGAACTACTTGCCACAAAACTCCCAGCCTGACCTGTACTTCTAATTGCAGCATTCGCATAGCTGTTACCATTCATAGAAAATGGTCACTGCCTGGGATTGTAGCAGGAATGTTCCTTTCTACTTATCAACCCAAGCCTGAATATAAACAAGGCACAGTCACTGCATTAAGTGTTTACATGGTGAACAGTGCAGAACCTCATGCAGTTCTGATGGAAAAAAGATTGAAGTAGCTGAGATGGTTGGGTCCAGCTCAAAACCCTGAGGAACTCTTGCAATGATTGACTAATCACCATCTGGTATCAAAAATGACACCAACTACTGGCATGAGCTGGTTAATGCAGAGTAGGGGGATAGGCAGTAATAAGCTGTTTGGATTTGTCCTGCCTTGTGTAAAGCACATCTGGCAAATTTTCCTCATTGCTAGGCTGATGCCAATGCTGTAACCATAGTGGAACAGCATGATTAGAGGCACAGCAAATTCTGGAATTCAAGGCTGCTCTTAAAACATATCTGCTACAGAAAGATCTGCATATAAAAATCAGCTGGTTTGAAAGAGTTTGGTATGCAGAGCAAGTCCCATTGGTACAGCAAGGCCCAACTTGCCAGGCCATCACAACAGGAGGTGAAAAAGGTGGAGAACAATGGAGACAAGTCTAAATGTTGTTGGGTTCCTGGTCACCTGCCCAACACCAAGTCCTTGATTTTCTTTAATTTCCTTCAAATGGAAGTATCAAAAATGTAACCCTACCCTGCTTCCACCACCCCCCCCCCATGTACGTGCTCCAGCCCACATGAAAGACAAATAATTTTGTCCAAGTCTTACACAGAAAGCCATCTACACCAAAATGTTACTGTTTACTGGCAAAATTATTCCATTCAAAGCTGCACTGATTGAAAAACTCCATTAACAGGCTTGTAGAAATTTTAACAGGCTCAAATTAAATTGCCACATTGCTTCCTAGGTCAGCCATCAGATAAAATTATCCTATAACAAATGTTCCTTAATATAAACATTAAGAGGCAGGGGGAAGAATTGCTTTCACAAACCAAATTAAGCTCTCCTATATATGAACATCAATGAAACAGGTTCAGCTTGATGACCATTATCCCATGGCTCACTAACAGTGTCCAGTCTGACAACTCTACAAATTCAACATTTGCATTGCATTCTCAAATCCTGCTCTATTCCACCCTACAAGCTTGCCTAGATTTTCACATTCATGCACTCAATTTTAATCTGTCACTATTGGTGGCTATGCTCAAGCTCCTACATTTCCTCCATGCTTTTTTTTTATTCATGACATAGGCATCACTAGCTGGCCAGCATTTACTACCCATTCCTAGTTTACCCTTCAAGGGCATTGAGTCAACCACATTATCATCTCTGGGATCACACTGGTCAGACCAGGTAAGGGTGGCAGATTTCCTTGTCTCAATAGAAATTAGTGAACCAGATGGGGTTTTTTTGACCAATGGTCCCATGGACAGCAGCAGATTCTTAAATTTTAGATTTCTTTCTAATTCAAATTCCACCATGGAACAATCTGGTTCCCAGAACATTAGCTGAGTTTCTGGATTAATAATCTAGCAACACCACAATTAGGTCATCACCTCCCTCTATCCCAATCAGATTGTTAAAGTGTTTATCAAGTGTTAAAGGGCACCACATACCCTTGAGCTATGCAGATAAATACACTTCAGACATTTACTGAGGTTCATAAGCACAAATTGTACACACCATGTATTCACACAGCAAAATCTGTGCCTCAGTATTTTTAATGAGACTTGTTTTAATGCCAACACATTCAAATAAACTTCCTGCTATCATGAATTACATGTCCTGTTATGATTCGTGTGTCAACTTCACAAAAACCACTTTGTAACTGAAGGTGCCAATTGAAATTGTTCCTCCATCCCCAGTGAACAGCTGCTTGACAATTTAAATATTGTAACTGCCTCAGTTCAGAGCTGTGACGATATTCCAACAGTTGAGATATGTAGAGAAGTTCTCAAAACTGAGGAATGGTAGACAAGATATTTGCTGGCATATGGCACTTACTAGGAAACATTCTTCCCAAAGGCACTACTTTGATATTGCTCCAGTCTACTGAATGACTTTTTTTCCAACATGCTATTCAACCCAGGGCAGATGAGAAAGTCTAATAGCCCACCCTAGTGAAAATTCTTATCTTTGCTTTAATTTCCTGCTCTGGAATCACTAATCAAATATTTATGCTTGTTCCACTCCCTGATCCACAGGAAACTATAGCAGCTCTGGCTCACCCACAACTAACCACAGAACAGGGTAGAAACCAAACCTACTCAGGATGCCTCAGTGAAAAACTTACTAGGCTGTTACTATAAAGACATTGGTATCCATATCAAGAAAGGAACAGACAGATCATACTCTCAGTAAGGAAGTCCAAAGTGCTAAGAAACTATACCACAGGGGGTGGATGAAACAAACAGTCTGTTCTGTATATCCAATGCAGTCTAACAACAATAATTGCACATCACCTACAGTTTTTGACATCATTTCCAAAATGCTGAGATCAAAAGGTACTGATTCTAATGCTACCCAGAGGAACACTCCTAAAGACATAGAAAACTCTTGTTTTACCTTTAGACAATTTTGTATTCATGTCCCTATCCCTTTAGTACCATGGACAGGGATCTTTTGTCAAAGACCATCAGCCCTGTCACTTTAAAGAAACTGACCTGAAACATTAATTGTTTCTCCCCAAAGATGCTATCCAATATGTTGAATACTGAGCATTTTCAATTATGCTCAAGTACTCACTCAGTATACAAGTCATTTTGCTGAACTAGAAGAGACACTTTTTGGTTCCTAATTGATCTTACTTTTCCACTGACTTGCTTCAGAGGCCTGTAGAGTCTCAGAAGTCTGAAAACCAGCAACCTCGGAAGAATGTATATTTTGGACTGTAGATCGTGCTAGTTTGTGGTAAGGTGATGGTTTCCTTTAGCCTCGTGCATATGTCTGCACCTACATGCTTGCCTCTGCCCTATGCATCTTGCTTGGTCCTAAAATGCCAGTCATTTCTCCCACATATGGTGCTGTTTTTCCATTCTAAAAGTCACCCAAGGTATACCTTCCATGGATGGTTATAGATACCATATACTTGTCAATAACAGGAAACTATTGTGGAGTACATTCACATGCCAAAGAATGTCTGGCAAGAGTGACAATACCTTGTAATAAAGGTTTGGGTCACACCAAACAGTCTAAGCATGGGAAACATCAGACATACAACTATTGTAAAATGAAGCATTTTGTTCATGCCATTGTTTTCTGTTGACTTTTGCTGAATTAGCAGAATACTACAAATATTTGAGAAGCCAAATGCTTCAGTACATTTGAATATACTTGTCTCAGGAGGAAGGGCAATATAAGCATTGGATTTAGGAGTAGCAGCACACCACCCCTGGCCTTCCAAGCCTGCATTGCCATTAGTTAATGTTAGCTACACTTCATTTCAATGTTTCACTACCTCCAATACTGAGGAAGAATTACACTAATCAACTCTTCAGATGAAGAAAAAAATCTTTACTTTTAAGCTGTGCTACCCTGATCTAGTCCCTCTTGCATGAGGAAACACCCTCCCATTATACAATATATCAAATTCATAAAGGATCCTATGCTTCAAAAACAATCACTTCTCAATCATCTAAACTCTAATGTGTGCAAGCCCTGACTTCAAAAGATCAAGCCCTTCACATCAGAAATGAGTCAAGCAAACCTTCACTGAACTGTCAATTCCTCCTGAAAACCACCCTGCCAATTAAATTTAATAAGCAGAAATACATGATGCCTTTAGTTTTCCTAAGTGGTAAAGAAAGTCAAGCATGCTATAACAGATCCTTGCAGAGGTGAACTACACCGTTATTGACATGAAAAATTTTTCAATTGCACATTCATCTGGAAGCTGCACCACTCTTCCTATAGAATTTTAAGATCAGCATGAGGTTTCTCATTTACCCACTATACACAAATTCAAAAAAGCTGGGGAATGTCCAGTACAAGATTAATTACAGCCATAAAATTTTAAAAGTTTAAAAAGTTCAGCATGGGTCTCATTCCTTTAGGTATTGTAGAAAATACAAATTAATAATCCATGTCAGTAATTCAACCTTCCTGTAGATAATTGAGTTTTGAAGTAAACTGACTCCCTGATTCACACTTGGCTCTAACAAATCTATCTGGTTAGGCAGTCAGTAGGTCAGGTACTGTTTTCAATTCCATGCTCTGGCTGAGTGTATTTCTATTGCAAAAAGTAATTACTAAAAAAGGAAATAAAACAATCTGGCCCATTAATTTGGCAAGCTCCAGAGAACTTGAGGGAAAAACAATTTCTACATCCGAGTAGAAAATATTTGTTTTTGTGGACTGTGATTAAATTGTCCTGGCACAAAATTACTACTCGAAGCCTATGTATATTTCAAGATACTCACACGGGTTCCTCTTGCAGATGTGGACACTCACTCTATAAATACTGTTGGTACTTTGCGATCACGCGGGTGAGTAGATACCACCCTGACCTACTTCTGCAATTCAAAGTCTTACGCCGGAAATTATGATTGGCAGTTCGCAAAAACAATCCGTTCGGGATTAAGATCGTCTTTTTTTAAAAACCGAGACATTGCCGTATGACTGCGTCAAGATCAACACTGAAAATGATCTCGTTTAACAAACGGGTCACACGTTGCTGAGCCAGCGTTTTCTGCATCAGTTAATCTCAATAAAAAATACCGCACGACAGGAGAAAATGGTATCGCATGTTCGTTACGTTTACAGGAAACTCAAACCTTTGTGACGAACCTTCTCCACCCTTTCTACAATCGCCCGTCAGTCTTCAACATGTACACGCCCCGTCTTCGTCAGAGAAATTAATCACTGACAGCTCCATTTTCTTTAACAACCCCCCACTCCTCCCCCCCCCCCCCGCATTGTGCGTTTTCTATACATCTGTTCCTAAGCAGTTTTGTAATCCCAGCGTGAACGAACTTTCAACCAAAGTGTAAGACCTTCCCCGAAGCGATTTCCTAATTTGCCCGCAGGAAGAATTCTCCTGCTCCAGCTAATAAGGTGCTGCGCCAGACACAATGATGGCGCAGTTTCCTAGCACACAGATACCGAGTAAACAAGAAAGGCCAACAGCAGTGGGTACTGGAGCCTAATCTCCAGCTCCAACCTGCACTCCCAGCGACTGAAATACCTAATTCTTCAGAAGCATTTACAGTCTCATCTTTTATTTAAAGATCCCTAAAAAACCATCTACGAACACGAATTAGTCCAAATCACCTCGAATCCAATGTGTAGAAAACTTGTGCCAATACCGCACATAAACAGATTTAGAATAGTAAATGTGACGAAGTTACATAATTCCTTCAACTGCTCGCTTTTTAACCGAACACGAGAAATACGGCCACGAATACACAAAACTGGAGAAAATATGACGATTACATTATTTCCCAATGACTCAGTAGCATTTTAGTTCACTACCGTGTTGAACGATTAATAAATATCAGTTATCGAGTTGGAAAGCGACTCGAGTCCATTTGATGGAATTTCTACATAAAACTAGGCCAATGCTTCACCTCTCCGTGCTGCCTCTCCTTAAAACACCAATACCCGAGGTTTATTTTAACAGATTTTAGCAGAGAGAGTGAAAGACGCCGAGGTGGGGGCGGGGGGCTTTAAATGACAGCCAATAGCCTTAGGAAACGATGGGAAATGCTCGGGGGAGGGAAGGAGAAAGGGCTCGCAGTTTAACACAAAGGCCGCCATTACAGAATTCACTGATTAAAATTTCCCTATGCGCAGTAAGGAAAGCTGTCCTCACAACGACTATCACTACCTCCCCCGCCAAACAGATCAGTCAAAAAGAATGTTACACGGTCAAAAATTAAAAAAAAATCAACGGATAGGGACGGGGGAAGGGGGGGGGTGGAAGAAAGACGACTTCCTCCCCACTAGGAGAGGTCGAAGACAAAGACCGCGGCTCGGGTTATTTCCAGCCACATTTTTTATGCCACCATCAGGGCCTAAGCCGTCGAGAGAAACCGGAGTTCATCAAACTCATTGGTTGCGGGGGGGAGGAGAAGGGAGGAAGGTGTTTGGGGGGGCGGGGGGGGGGAAGGAAGAGGTGTTTCAGGGCATCCGATGGTTAAGATCCCCCCCATCCCAAATCACCAACCTATTAAAGAAAAAAAAACAAACAACAACTTTTTAAAAACCGACTCCTCCTCAGTAGCTGTGCAGCTCCGGCGATTGCGAGGGAGACAAAAGCCGCCATTGTGGGCGAGCTCCCCGCAACCAGGCGGGGGGGTGGTGGTGGTGGTGGGGTGGGATTGACAGAAAGAATTCCCCCATCCCCTTTAAAAATCATCACTGGAAAATAAAACGCGGAGCTCAGAGTCACACTCACCTGCTGATCTAGATCCAGTACATTTCCGATGGCCACATGACTCATAACTAAAAAATAATGAGTAAAAAATCTCTGACCAAGAAGAAAAAAAGAAAAAAAAGTTGATTTTTTTGGGGGGGGAGGGAGGAAAAAAGGGTCTGCTGGTAAAAATCTTTTCCTTCCTTTCTATCCGCTTTCAATGCGTCGTTAACGAAGAAGCAAAGTAGTGTAAGAGAGAAGCGCTTGCCGATCCGGTGCCACTGTTGCCGATCACCCGTCCGTCCGCTGCCGCACTCTCCTCTTCGTTCCTTCGCGTCTCGTTATCGTCAACTCGCGCGCTATGGCCGCCGGGAGCCCGGTGGGGGGGAGGGGAAACCAACACGTGATGCGCCCTCCGACCAATCAGCGAGCGTGCCGCTCGTGCGCGCTCGAGAGCGGGTTAAAGAACGGCGCCGATCTCGCGAGAACCAGCTCTGTCCTCCTCCCCTCCCTCCCCCCCGTGCTCCGCAAGTATCGCGAGGCTTCCGCTCCCTTCTCCTACGGCCCCGGTGCTCGAGACATGATTGTTCTGAAATTTATTTTTAACGTTTGACGTTGGTCAGCTCTGCCTGTTCATGATAAGCCTCGCTCCTTTTTGTTTCAGGTTGTTACTTTTTTCTTTAAAACAAGTTATGCCTTCTTAATGCTGGGAGTACTCGGGTCTGATTTCAAGAAGTTAGATATAGCTCTTGGGGCTAAAGGGATATAATGAGGGGGGGAGGAGAGGAAGGGGGAACCTGGATTTTGAATTCGATGATCAAAATGAATGGTGGAGCAGGCTGAAAAGTCCGAACGGCCTACTCTTGCTTTTTGTTTTTATGTCTAGAAGCGTCAAAAGTAGAATTACCCTTTCAGCATCTTGTCAATGTTTTACTCTCCTACCACTAACTACCAGATGGAGCGGTTGAGGCAAGTAAGTTGTCCCACTCTTTTCTGGGTGCTGAGCTCACTTTTCCCTATGACATTGATTCTTCAATCAGTATCAGAGGCTGAAATGTTTAAGCACTTCATCATAAAGGTGTTTGTAACCCCCATCATTCATAAGTCTTGGGATGTGATGAGCCATATATCGATGACCACATGCTTTGTTGCCCAATGCTGTCAAATTGCTAGAGTGTGACAACTCGTCAAACGCAATGATAATGCCAGACCTATGGCAGGAAGCTAAGGAATAAGAAACTGGAACAGAAGAAGACCATTTGAACCTACTTCAACATTCAGTAAGATCATGTTGATCTTACTGCCGTCTTATCACGATGTTCCTGTAATTTCAAATAACCCTTGACTCCCTTGAAGATCAAAAAGCCACCGACTCAGCCTTGAATATATTAAAAGGTCCAGCCTTCTTTGCTACTTGTCAAAGTTTCTTAAGATGCCTCATGAGGAGAAATTGAGATAATCATGTATTGTTTGGATAGAATGTGAAATGACCTCGTTGCAACATATAAAGTTTTCATAGGACTCAACAAATGCAGGAACGATGTTTCCACCTGCTGAGGAAATTATTCTGAAATAATTGGTGAGCCATTTAGGACTGAGATGAGGAGGAATTTCTTCACTCAGACAGTGGTGAATCTTTGGAATTCTTTACCTCTGAGTGCTGTGGAGACTCATTCATGAAGTATATCTAATACAAGGACAATTATTTTCTCAATATTAAAGACAATAAGGAATATGGGAATAGTTTGAGAAAATTGCATTGAGATAGAAGATCAGCCATGATCAAGTTGAATAGTGGGCAGACTCAAGGGGCTGAATAGTATCCCCATTTTTACACCGTATTCCCCTTGCAGTAAAGACCAGCATTCTATTTGCTTTCTTAATTGCTTGCTGTACCTGGCTTTTTGTAGTTCATCTACAAGGATACACAACTCCTTTTCCATCACAGCATTCTGCAGTCTCTCTCCACTTAAATAATATTTGGTTTTTCTATTATTGCCAAAATGAACAACTCACATTTTTCCACATTACTCCCATTTGCCAAGTTTTTGTCAACTTATTATATCCCTTAACAGACTTATTTTGCATCCCCATCACAACTTGTTTCCGTATATATCATAGCAAATCAATACAAAGTCATTAATATAGATTGTATATAGCTGACACTCCAGCACTGATCTCTTTGGCTGTAATAGTTTCCACCCTGAAAATAAATCCTGACTTTCTGTTTCCTAATAATTAACCAGTCCTCTATCCATATTAATATATTCCCAAAACCATAAGTTCTTGTTTATATTTTAAAAATAACGCCAACAATGATGGGGACCTCTTTAAAAAGACTGAAGGTTCCAGTTTTGAAAAAAAACACTAGAACAGTGGCAACCTAATTTTAAAAAAATGGGACAGCTATAGAAACCTCGTTTTAAAAATATTAGGAGAGTGAAAGAAGCTTAAAATTTTAAAAAGAGAGTGGAGATTTCATTTTAAAAAGAGTAGACGATCTTTATCACAGAGAGTGGCAGATTCTTATTTTAATCAGAGCAAGAGGAGTGGTGGAGACTTTAGTTTAAAAAGAGCAAGAGTGACAGGCTTCATTTGAGAGTGGCAGAGGCTTCATTTTAAAAAAAGAAAGACCCTGGCAGAGGCTTTATCTTAAAGAAAGTGAGGGAAGCTTCATTTTAAAAAGAATGAGAAGCCTCAAATTAAAAATGGTTTAAAGAACAACACAGCATGAGAAACAGGCCCTTTGGCCCAACGAGTCCGCGCTGCCATTTTAACATTGTAAGTTCCCTCTTCCACCCATGACCCTTGTCTATGCTTATGGCACTCCACATTGGAAACCAGATTGAATGGAGACAGTTTAGGGACAATTTGTTACACCAATCAGCCTAAGAGCACATCTTTGGGGTGTGGGAGGAAACCGGAGCACCCAGAGAAAACCCATGCAAGCACAGGGAGAATGTGCAAACTCCCACAGATACTGGTCCAAATCATGTACCTGCACAGCAAACAGTGCTAGTCACTGAGCTGTCATATTTCCCGTCAGCTGGTCCAGTTTAAGTGTACACTAACAACGTGAAGCACTAGGTTACCCTCGAAACATCGAACAGCAGCCCTAGCATGACCCACCGCGTGTATGTCCCTTGTTGGACAACAAAGCAGACTGAAGCACCTGTGGATTAAAAGAGGAAAACATCAAAAACATGCACATCTTATGCTATCTTTTAAGAGAATCCCCAGAAGCTCAGAAATAAAACAAATGAGCCAGAAAATATGTTGGAAGGTCCATAGGAATCAATTGATTCCCAGGAACGTTCCAAGGCTCTTGATCCCTATTTAAAACAGTGTCCTATATCCCTCCAACTCTATTCCGCTCTATTGCTATCTAAGTATTCTTAACTCCATCATGGCTGCCTCTACCACCTTACTTGGCAGTGCATTCCATACCCCCACAACCCTCTGTCTGAAAAACCTCCCTCTAACATCTGAATTATACCTCAGATGTTAGTATACATCTATACTAACATCTGAGTATAGTTGTTATACTATAACAACTATAGTATAACAACTCTATATACTATAGAGTATATAGTATATACTCCGTATATACTATATACAGTATACCCCCCCCCCATCACCCTAAGCTCGTGGCCCCTCATAAGATTTGTTTCCAATCTAGGAAAAAGCTTACCACTGTTTATCTATACCCTTCATAATCTTATGATTTTTAAGTTTATTTATTAGTGTTACAAGTAGACTTATGTTAACATTGAAGGGAAGTTACTGTGAAAGTCCCCGATTGAGGCATGGAATAGCAGAGGGTTAATTTTGGAATAAGGAGAGCAGAGGTTGTGTTTTAAAAAGTGCAAGGACAGCAACAAAGTCCTCATTTTAAGAAGAATGAGGTGTGTGGCAGAGACTTCATTTTAAAAAGAGTTTGGCAGAGTTGCTAGCCTGTGGACTGACTGCATTCTAAGAAAAAGTAGTGTTGTGATTGATTGGTAAGTATTCTCATTTATCTTCTGAAACAGATAATTTGATAGTAATTGTAGTTTTAATTAGTAGTATGAAGTTTATTAGGTGTAGTAAAACACATTATTAGTAGTAGTATTTATCAATTAATTAACAACAATAATTAATTAACACAATGAAGGGTAGGTGTTATATTTTGACAGAGGATGTGCAAACTAGTGGACACCAGTGTGATCCAAGCAAACATGTCTACTGCTTGAAGAACTTTCAGGTCAGAGTTAATGAATTTAAGTCTGAGCTTCAGACAATGATATATCAGGGAGGGGGAAAGTTACTTGGACACTTTGTATCAGGAGGCAATCACACACCATGGGATAAGTATTCTCATTTGGTCGGAGACAGAAGGATGTGACTGTGAGTGAGGCAGGTAAGGCGATTGAGAAAGGTAGAAGTGGAGGAGCCTCAGCCCTTGCAATAATTCAACAGGTTAAAAGTTCTTGTAACTGATGAAAGCATGACTGCAATGTCAATGAGTGGACTGGCCATGGCACCATGGTACTGGAAGTGTTATAATGGGATATTTAGGAAACTTTTACGTACTTTAGGGATGATAACACCAGTAGTGATTCCATGTAAAAAAGCTAGGGTAAACCATTTTGTCAAAAGAGATGTTTGCTGGAATTCTATGGCCCCACCCACCATGGGAATTGGAGCAGGCAAGAGACAGACAAATAGGAAAGCCCATTGACCTTGGGTAGGATTTTCTGGTCTCGGGTGAAATTCTGACTGCAGTATTTAGTCAAATAACCTTACAGTCAAATAAATCACTTGTGAAAAATGCTCCAGTGAAATTAGAGATGGAATGCAATAAGGCTTTATTGGGAAATCTGTGGATTTACAATTTACACAATCAGGATATTACTGTATCCCTTTTAACAGGGCCTCACATTTCTAATCATGATGTTAGAGGTCATGATGACAGTGGGTGGCTAAGAGCATAAAGGAGAAAAAGTAAAGTCTTTTAAAATCTGTTTCTCCATCCATCTTGTCATAGGTTAAAAAAAATTACTATAGGATGCAAATGATGAATATACTAAACTTGTAGAAGTGATCAGTGAGAAATGTGATTATATATTAAAAAAATACCATCATGGTTGTAGTAAGTCTTCCATTACCAAGAGACTTTAAATGTAATTATAACAATGGACTTGAAGATATAAATTAAGGACAAAAACATTTTTTCTTACACTTTAGATATGGCAATGAGATTTATACAATACTGTACAGTAAAGACAAAAAGTAGTGGGCAAGAAGATGAAAAAATAGGAACTGGACTAGGGGCACCAGCTAAATTCCTAACTGATATGAAATTTGGTGGGGGGGGGGCAGGGAGTGGAATTTGCCAACTATGAAAGTATATATGAAAATCATAGTAATAAACGCAGCAGCAAAATGTTCCTTTAGTGATGGGGTTTGTGAAAGAAATTGCACAATAAATATTGAGATGCTTCACAAAATCTTAGCTGGTTAAGTGAACTGTAAACTGATAAATGCGCTGGCTTAGGCAATACTTGCAAAGAATTCACTTCAAATGATTGAGGGCTGCAGTCCTTATTAATTAGTTTATGGGAGAAATCCAAAAACACCTTCTGCGATGTGAGATCATTTACTGGCATTAGAAGAGACTCTGATTAGTTCAATTTTTTCTGAGCACTTCAAAGCCCTTCATGCAGAGAGAAGGGCTGAAGTTTCAGAGAAAATTAGGTGAGCCTTATGATACTGCATAAAACTATCAAATACATTTTAATCCAGAAAACATGACATATTACAAAAGAGAAGGACAAGAAGAGTGGAAAGATTTGAAAAAGATTATAGGCAGTGATGGAAGAACAGTAATTTTATATCATGGCAATCAAACTATTAGGGTATGTTCCTTGAGATTAAATGACACTGATTATACATCTACAGAATGTGAACAGGTAATAGAAAGTGAAAGGCAATGTGCATTTCACATACACATTTTGGGCAATTATGAGAAGCAGATTATGGCTGGCAAAGAGTGGACTAAAAATGAATAAAGTAACATTGAAGTGCAGGTTAAGGCTATTTATCCCAAAGGACAACTACCCAAGATGGTATTAGAGTAATATATAAACCAATAAGGACCAGTGAATGGAGGGATGTCACCAACTGTAGGGTGAGCAGGAGAAGCCAAGAGCAAATATAAACCTTGGCTGAATGTGCAAGATGAGAATTGATTGGAAAAACTAGGTAAAGAAGTGGAAGACCTGCAAGTGATCACAACCCAAGAAAATATCATTGGTATGTGAGAAGAATGTTAATCAAAGAAGGGGCAGCAGCAATCCTGAAAGGGGTTGGGAGGTGAGTAAGTTGTTTGACAAGAAGAAGGAACATTGAACAGGCTAGAAATGCCATTAGAAACAGAAGTCCTTATGATCAAGGAACTTTAGAAGCTTCCTAACAAATTAGGAGATAAATTGATAAAGGTTGCTATACAAAAAGAGTTGAACATTTTTTTGATGTATTGATTGAAACATCACACAGAGGACAGCCTGCCTTATTATACAGGTGGATACGCACAGAAAAGATACTTTCTGATGCAACATGTAAGGCTAAAATCAGACTAGTGTGGCTCATGAGTTTGAAGAAAGACTTGGTGACCAGAATAGTATATCCTACTGCAGAAGCAGAGAGCTTAAAGATTTTCTTGGCTCTCTTACTGTCATATTCATAGGAATGTAAATTGAATGATCTCAAAGCTGCATTTTTTCAGAATAAGAAATTTGGAAAGGAATCACCCAATGAAGCTGACAATATAGAATGGAAACTGCGGACATTGTGTTTACAGGTTGAATGATACTTCAAAGGTGCAGGATTTCCGAGTTAAGTTCATCCTGTTGAAAATAAGTTATATTCCGCTAAAGGTAGATTCTATAAGTTTCCATTGATATCATGGGAGAAACTAGCAGCATCTTTATATTGTATATGGATGATTTTCTATGGGGATGTTCTGGAGAATTTTAGCAATGTGTGATAGATAAAATAAAGAAGTTTAAGTTTGGAAATTAGTCTTTGGCGGCATTTAAATACATAGGTTTAGACATTAAGCAGAATAATTCAGGATTGACCGTGAATCAACGGTCCTATTTAAAAACGTCTGACACGTCCCAATAAATTGAGCCAGGTCCTCAGAGTCCATAACCTGAAGAAGAAATAGATTGAATAGCTGAATTGCTTGTGCAGTCAGACTAGATCTGATGGTAGTTTATTGTATTGTATTAGAACTGAGTATTAGGTGTATTGGAACTGAGTACTATGATCAAACATCCTACAGTTGAGGATGCTATGAGAGCAAATAAAATGTTAAAGAAATTACATTCAGAGAAATGTACTTTCAAATTTCCGGCTGTGGATGATACAGAAATATGCCAGTAGAGCAGGGTTTATTATATTCTTGGTGGTAAAGAACAAATGCCCATAAACCTGGGAAGCAAAGAAAATAGAGTCGTTAAAAACACCTTAGCTGCAGAAGCACTGAGTCTCATTGTAAGCGATAGTTGTAAGACTTTACTTATCAAACATTTTGAGGGAAATCCTATACAAGGAACATCCAGAGAAAAGTTTGCTCATTGAACATTCTCTGTGAGATAATTTACATTCAACAAGGAGTGTAACGGAGAAAAGGTTAAAGATTGATCTTGCTAGCATAGAAGATGGAGATGAGGAGAAATCTTTTATCCCAGCGATCATTAATCTGTGGATTTCTATTCCGCAGAAAGCAGTGGAAGCTGGATCATTGAATTTATTCAAGATAGAGTTGGATTTTCATAGTCACTTCATTGCAGTGTTAATGTAAGCCTACTTGTGACATTAATAAATAAACTTTATATATTTTTGATGGAAAAGGGAGTCAAGGGACAGATGGGAAAGTGGATTGAAACCATAATCTTCAGCTATGGTTTTGTCAAATGGCAGAACAGGCTCAACGGCCCAAATGGTCTATTTCCATTCCTAATTCTTATGTAGATACCTTTGTGTGGCACCTTATTGAATGCCTTTTGAAAATCCAATACATTACAGCTATTGGTCCCTTTGTTACACCCTCAAAGAACTCTAATAAATTTGTCAAATATGATTTCCCCTTAACAACCACATTGCCTCTGCCTTTATGATTTTCTAAATGTTTGGTTGCTCCCTCCTTAGTGATGGATTTTAGTGCTCTATCAATTCTGATCAATATGTGTATTAATGTATTGACACTAATCTCTGCTGATTTGCTTCCATTACACATTCCATTGTTCACATTACAATGGAAACCATCAATGTGAACTGTCACACTGCAATTACACTGTCCCCACTAGAAGTTTTTTACTATTGTCAGCTTACTTATCTGTGAAATGGCAAAAATAAATTCATTGCGATGGATGGAAATGATCGGACATTAAGAATATACAAATTTCTTATAATCTTATTTCATAAAAGCCTTGCCTGCCCTGCAGTGTGGATCTTGGTTGATTTGTTCCTCCAAATCCATTTTACTGCCAATGTTCGTCTTTCTGATACTCTTACCTGACAAAAATCTATTTGTCAGAATTGAATGTTCAAATTGTTTAGCCTTTTTGTTATGATTCAGGTCAGAAACTCCAAAGTTTTTTATGGAGCCCATCTGGATCACATGTTTTGCATCTTGAATTTGGCTATGATATGTATGATTCAGGTATGATCTAAATGACCCACTAGAGAGCTTTTATCAAACAAAGTTTATTCAAGAATATAGTTAACATGTAAGAAAATTAGCAAGAACCCTAATCAATTACAAACAAGAAACAGAACAACAACTATAATAGATAAATAACCCTTAACAAATATATCTAAAATGTTCCAATCAAACAAAACTCTTTGAACAAGTTCAACACAGCAAAGACTAATGTTCACATGATATTGCAATTGAGTTCTTTGATTGCAGTCTGCAATTTTCTTGATACAGATAGAACATTTAGAAGTCAGAACAACTTCCCAGAATCCCAGGTTGACTCTGGTCAAGCACAAATAGCAGATCTTCTACTCAATGAAGTCTTTCAGCTAACCTGCAGAATTTCCAAAACCAGGGAGAGAGAGACTTCTTTTCAGCTTACTGTCCCTTCTAAAACTCTGTTCCGATGTGAAAATGAAATAAAAATTCCTTTCATCTGATCTGCCAACCAATTTTTCTCCTACAATGCAGAGTCATAAGCATCCCAGTAATAATAAACAAACCCTTTAAGCAGCAACAAAAGGACATCTCATAATGACATCAGCTAAGACAGTGAGTTGAGAAAGCACTGAAGCAGTGGGAGATGTAAAAATTATGATTTCTTTTTATATAAAAAAAAACTCTCAAAGGTACACTAACATTACATTTTGGGATACAGTGCCCAAAGTGATGCAGTACTCCTATTTGCTAAATTGTTATGCCAAATTTGATTACCCTTTCCCCTTGATCAATACTGCATGATAATGTGGGATTATGCAGTCAGATGAAAAACAAATTTGAGTTCATAAAATAAAAAAAAGCAGTACTGTAATTAATCATTCACAATATGTTTAAGTATCTAGGAATACCTTTAATCACATTTCCAACTTTTATGGTTGTATTTTAATTGCCATTCACTTAAGTATTTTGTCATGCCATCTCCATCCACCAAAGAGACGTTTTAGAACTTTTCAGTATTTGAGTGGTTGGGTTTGTGGGTCCAAAGCTCTTGACAAGAGCTGGAAAATTTCTGGATAATGTATGTTACTTTAATAATTTTATGACTCTGTATCCCACTGCCTTGCAATATATTTTCTTACTATCAATTCACTGCAGTTTTCAACATTCATTCTTACTTGGGGAAAAAAAACTTCCTCTTCATTTGCTATCCATTCACATCAAAATTGGGCAAATTCTTTCAAGGCAGATATTATGGACATGTCCCTAATTCAGGAGTGCAACTCCTGTTAGGAGACAATCTGGTCCTTAGAACCGAGGAAACTGTTCTAATTGTGTTTGTATTTATTTGTTTATCCAGTTTTCAATTTTGTGAACTTCAGGATTTGAAAATAACATTTTCATGCTGTTGCTTCGTTGGTAAATAGCAACAGACTTTGGTGCTCTGATTTAATGATGGAACTAGCGTCCACTAGAAGTATGCATATTGGGCAGATACTGGCATCAGCTGGCATTTAACACTGATTTGGCACAGGACCTGTAATTTCGAACATCACATTAATGCCTTTCTTAAACTCTCCCTCTTTTAAATTTGGACAGCTGAACATTCAAAGGATCTCCCCAACACTGGTATTTAAAACCATCACCATGGAACTTTCAGCTCAAAAGCTTTTGACTTCCTCTTCCTGTTGCTGCATTAGTGGAACTCCTGTGGAACTGTTATCAGAGGTGTTGAGCCAAGTTCTTTCAGTCAGAAGGGGTTGTTGTTGTACCTTTGGAAGGAATGGTATGGGTTTGAAAGGCTGCAAAGCAGAAAAACTGCTACCGGTCATGGAGACTATAGTTCCTCTTTGTCTGCTAATCTAATATATTCTCATGCTCTATATTTTCTCTTCTTGGCATACACCCCCTTTTTGTGACCAGGGAGCTCTAGCTTTGGGAGCCCTCCCACTTTCTGCACAATGGTCTTGTGTATACCCCTATACCCAAACTAATTCCTCACTGGTAGTAATAGTTGTTACAAGGCATTTATGTGGCAGTAGTATTATTTCTCAATCCAAGCCTTGATGTGGTGCAAGCCTTGCTGCAAATGGGCATGGATTGTTTCATCTTCTTCTTAATTCTGAATGAACATTTTTTTTAAAGATCAGTAAACAGCTCCACTTCTGATATTATGATGGAGTCATGGTTATTAATAAAACAGCAGATTAGGCATAGGATATTGACCTGAGAACTCTTGCAGCAATGTCCAAGGTGCTGAGATGATTCATTACCAACAACCAGTGGACCAGTAATCCAAAGACCCAGGGTAATACTCTCAGGACCCAGGTTCAAATCCTGCCATGGCAGATTGATGAAACTTGAGTTCAAATAAAAATCTAATGCTGACCGTGAAACCATTGTCAATTGTCATAAAAATGTATTTGGTTAAATAATGTCCTTTAGTAAAGGAAATCTGCCATTTTTTTCTTTATCTGATTTACATGTGACACCAGACACATACTAAAGTGGGTGACTCTTAAATGTCCCAGCAAGCCACTCAGTTGCATCAAACCATTAAAAGGAATGAAACGAGATGGACAACCGGAAATGACATTGGCAAACTCAGTCCTGTTGACCTCACAAGGTCCTCCTTACTAACGTCCGGGGGCTTGTACCAAAATTGGGAGAGCTATCCCACAGAGTAGTCAAGCAACAGCTGGATATAGTGATTCTCACAGAATTATGGCTAACAGATAATAAGGGACCACCATCCCAGGGCATGCCCTTTGCCAAATGTGAAATAGAGTCAGCAGAAGTGATGGCACAATGGTAGACTGTCACAAGGGAGATGCCTTAGGTGTCCTTCACATTGACTCCAGGTTCCATGACATTTCATGGCATCAGATTGAACACGAGCAAGGAAACCTGCCAATTACCATGTAACATTTCCCCTCAGCTGATGAACCAGTACTGCTCCATATTGAACACCACTTGAATGAAGCAAGAGTGCAGAATGTACTCTGGGTGGGGGACTTCAATATCCATCACCAATCATTGGTAGTGCCACTACAAAGCAAGCTGGATGTGTCTTGAAGAATGAGGCTGCTAGACTGGGTTTGCAGCAGATGCTGAGAGGTAAAACATACTTGACCTCACCCTCACTAACTGCCTGCTGCAGATTCTTCTTCATCCATGACAGTATCAATAGGAGTGGCCAAAACTCAATCCTGGTGGAGACAAAGTCCTATCTTCACATTGACGATACCCCTCCGTTGTGCTGTGACGCTATCACCGTGCTAAAAGGGATAGATTTCCTATGTGTTAATCACCACTCTCAATTTGTCTGCCTTATCTGTAAATCTCTTTGCATTGAAATAAATGCTAACAAGCCTGCCCCTGTGGCTTAATATGTCTATCTTCACACTGCCTTTCAAACTGATAGGTTTTTCTTCTACATTTGGCTGAGCATCATCCCGTATATACCTCCACTCTGTAACATATCTTCTAGCAATTAGTTTTAACTCCCCTACGTCCCTAAGGCAGCATTTGACCAAGCATGGCATCTGGGAGCCCTAGTACAACTGGAATCAATGAGAATCAGGAGAGGTGCTCTTTGCTGATTGAAGTTGCACTTAACTCGAAGAAAGATGGCTGTGATTTTTGGAGATCAGTCATTTCAGCTCCAGGACATCACTGCAGAAGTTTTTTAGGGGAATGTCCTAGCCCCAACTATCTTCTGCTGCTTCGTCAATGACCTTCCTTCCATCATAAGGTGAAGTGGGGGTGTTCACTGAAGATTGCACGTTGTTCCTGTTCATGATAACTCAGATACTGAAGCAGCCCATGTCCAAATGCAGCAAGATTTGGACAGTATCCGGGCTTGGGCTGACAAATAACATGCACGTCCACAATTGCCAGGCAATTACATGTCCGACAAGAGAGGATCTAAATATTGTATCTTGACATCCAATGGCTGATTCCAATCCTGGGGGTTTCCATTCCATAGAAATGGCATATAAATACTGTGGCCAGAAGAGGAAGTCAGAGACTTGGAATTCTTCAGTGAGCAATTTAAAGCCTGCCTACAAGCTGCATGGCACCAGTGTGATGGAATACTCTGTCTTTGCCTGGATGAGTGCAGCTCCAACAACTACCAAGAAGCTTCATACCATCCAGGCCAAAGCACCTGCATGATTGCCGCTCAGTACACAAAGATTCTTTGCATCCACCACTGACATCAAGTGGCAGCAGCAGTGTGTATCATGTACAAGATGCATTACAGGAACTCAAAGACTCATGAAGCAGTGCTTTCCAAACCCATGATCGCTACCATCTAGAAGGATGATCAGCCATGACCAAAATGAATGGCTGAGTAGCTTGAAGTGCTGAATGGCTGACTCCTGCATCTAGTTTCTATGTCAAAGGCAACAGACACATGGAAACACTACCACCTGGAAATTTCCCTAAACCAATCATCATCCTGACTTGGCCTGGATGGTATGAAGCATCTTGGTAGTTGTTGGAGCCGCATTCATCCAGGCAAAGACAGAGTATTCCATCACACTGGTGCCATGCAGCTTGTAGGCAGGCTTTAAATTGCTCACTGAAGAATTCCAAGTCTCTGACTTCCTCTTCTGGCCACAGTATTTATATGCCATTTCTATGGAATGGAAACCTCCAGGATTGGAATCAGCCATTGGATGTCAAGATACAATATTTAGATCCTCTCTTGTCGGACATGTAATTGCCTGGCAATTGTGGACGTGCATGTTATTTGTCAGCCCAAGCCCGGATACTTCCAAATCTTGCTGCATTTGGACATGGGCTGCTTCAGTATCTGAGTTATCATGAACAGGAACAACGTGCAATCTTCAGTAATATATTGCAAAAAGTCTCAACATCAGGTTAAAGTCCAACAGGTTTATTTTCTAGCAAAATCCATTAGCTTTTGGAATGCTGCCCCTTCGTCAGGTGAGTGGGAGTTCTATTCACAAACAGAACATATAAAGACACAAATTCGATTTACAAAATAATGATTGGAATGCGTGTCTTTACAGGTAATCAAGTCTTAAAGGTACAAACAGTGTGATGGAGAGAGCATTAAATACATGTTACAGAGATGTGTATTATCTCCAGACAGGACAGTTAGTGAGATTTTGCAAGCTCAGGCAAGTCATGGGGTTACAATATAGAACATAGAACATTACAGCACAGAACAGGCCCTTCGGCCTTCGATGTTGCGCCGACCAATATAAAAAGCAATGCCCCTCCAAACTAAACCATTCCCTTCTCTTCCATATACTTATCAACTAACCTCTTAAACGCCACCAAACTTGGCGCATCTACAACTGCGCAGGCAGGGCATTCCACTCCCTAACCACCCTTTGGGTAAAGAACCTACCTCTGATATCCGTCCTATAACTATCACCCCTTAATTTAAAGCTGTGTCCCCTCGTGCTAGCTTTATCCATCCTAGGAAAAAGGCTATCACTGTCCACCCTATCTAAACCTCTAATCATCTTATATGTTTTGATTAGGTCCCCTCTTAGCCGCCTCCTTTCTAACGAAAACAACCTCAAATCCCTCAGCCTCTCGTCATAAGACCTGCCCTCCATACCAGGCAACATCCTGGTAAACCTCCTCTGTACCCTCTCCAATGCCTCCAATCTTTCTTATAATGTGGGGACCAGAACTGCACACAATACTCCAAGTGCGGCCGCACTAGAGTTTTGTACAGTTGCAACATGATGCTGCGGCTCCTAAATTCAATCCCCCTACCAATAAAAGCTAAGACTCCATAGGCCTTCTTAACAACTTTATCCACTTGACTGCCTACTTTCAGGGATCTATTGACACATACACCAAGATCCTTCTGTTCCTCAACACTATTAAGAGCCCTACCATTAGCCCTATACTCTTACACATTTATTGTTCCTGCCAAAGTGCATTACCTCACACTTTTCCACATTAAACTCCATTTGCCACCTCTCGGCCCAGCTCTGCAACTTGTCCAAGTCTCTCTGAAAACTATAACACCCTCTTCACTATCTACCAGTCCACCGACTTTAGTGTCATCTGCAAATTTACTAATCCATCCTTCAATACCCTCATCCAGATCATTTATAAAAAGTACAAACAGCAGGGGCCCCAAAACAGACCCCTGAGGTACACCACTTGTCACCGAACTCCACGATGAATATCTCCCATCAACCACCACCCTCTGTCTTCTATCTGCTAGCCAATTCCTAACCATTAGCTAAATCACCCTCTATCCCATACATCTGCATTTTCTGCAGAAGTCTTCCATGGGCCACCTTATCAAACGCCTTACGAAAGTCCATATATACCACATCAACCGCCTTACCCCCATCCACCTCCTTAGTCACTTTTTCAAAAAAACTCAATGAGGTTAGTAAGGCACGACCTACCCTTCACAAAACCATGCTGACTATCTCCAATCAATTCATTACTCTCTAAATAACTATAAATACTATCCCTAATTATTCTCTCCAATACTTTGCCCACAACAGAAGTAAGACTCACTGGCCTATAATTCCCTGGAAGGTCTCTCTTCCCCTTCTTGAACAACAGGACCACATTCGCTATCCTCCAGTCCTCCGGAACCACACCCGTAACCAACGAGGACCTGAAGATCAGAGCCAGAGGCTCTGCAATCTCCTCTCTTGCCTCCCAGAGAATCCTAGGGTAAATCCCGTCCGGCCCAGGGGACTTATCCAACTTCAAACCCTCGAGAATATCTAGCACATCCTCCCTATCTACTTCAATACTTTCCAGTTTGCAACCCTGTACCTCAATGTTCTCCATAACTACATTTACATCACCCTGCGTGAATACCGAAGAGAAATATTTATTCAGTGCCTCACCAATCTATTCAGGCTCCACGCACAACTTCCCACTGCTGTCTATGACTGGCCCTAATCTTGCCCTAACCAATCTTCTATTCTTAACATATCTAAAGAAAGGATTAAGGAGAATCCTAAAGCTATCAGCCAAAGTCTTCTCGTGTCCTCTCTTAGCTCTCCTCAATTCACTCTTTAGCTCCCTCCTGGCTAATCTATAGCTATCCATTGCACTAACCGAGCCTTCAAGCCTCATCCTGACATAAGCCTCCTTTTTCCTTTTAACCAGCAAATCAACTTTTTTTGTACACCAAGGTTCTCTTACTCGACCATTTCCTCCTCGCCTGACAGGGACATACTTATCAAGGACTCGCAGCAGCTGCTCCTTGAATAAGCTCCACATTCCAGATGTTCCCAGTCCCTGTAGTTTCCTAGTCCAATCTATGCACCCTAATTCTCTCCTGATGGCCTCATAATTACCCTTCCCCCAGCTATAACTACTGCCCCCAGCTTCATGCCTATCCCTATCCATCACTAAGGTGAACGTAACCGAATTGTGGTCACTATCACCAAAATGTTCACTAACTTCCAAGCCTAACACCTGGTCTGGCTCATTGCCCAGCACCAAATCCAATGTAGCCTCACCTCTAGTTGGCCTATCTACATACTGAGTCAAAAAACCTTCCTGCACACTTTGTACGAAAACTGACCCCTCTAACGAGCTAGAGCTATAGCTATTCCAATCAATATTAGTAAAGTTAAAGTCCCCCATAACAATTACCCTATTACTTTCACTCCTGACCAGAATTGACTTGGCAATCCTTTCCTCAACCTCTCTAGAACTTTTAGGAGGTCTATAAAAGACTCCCAACAGGGTGACCTCTCCTCTCCTGTTTCTAATCTCAGCCCATACTACCTCAACAGACAAGTCCTCATCAAACTTCCTCTCTGTCACTGTGATACAGTCTTTGACTAATAATGCCACTCCTCCCCCCCTTCTACCTCCTTCTCTACTCTGACTAAAGCATTTGAACCCCGGAACCTGCAACATCCATTCTTGTCCCTGCTTTACCCAAGTCTCTGAAACGGAAAATAGTGTGACATGAATCCAAGATCCGGGTTGAGGCTATCCTCATGTATGCAGAACTTGGCTATCAGTCTCTGCTCAGCAACTCTGCACTGTCATGTATTGTGAAGGCCGCCTTGGAGAACGCTTACCCGAAGATCAGAGGCCGAATGCTCGTGACGACTGAAGTGTTCCCCAACAGGAAGGGAACCGCCTTGCCTGGTGATTGTTGAGTGGTGTTCATTCATCCATTGTTGGATGCATGGAAGCGTCTGCATGGTCTCCCCAATGTATCATGTCTCAAGACATCCTTCACTGCAGCATATCAGGTAGACAATGTTGGCCAAGTTGCAAGAGTATGTACTGTGTACGTGGTGGATGGTGTTCCCACATGAGATGATGACATCTGTGTTACTGATCCAGCACATCTTGCAGAGGTTGCTGTGACAGGATTGTGTAATGTCTTCGTCACTGTTCTCCTGAAGGTTGAGTAGTTTGCTGTGGACAATGGTCAGTTTGAGGTTGTGTGGTTGTTTGAAGGCAAAAAGTTGGAGTGTGGTGATGGCCTTGGCAAGATGTTCATCTTCATCAATGACCTGACAAAGGGGCAGCGCTCCAAAAGCTAATGAACTTTGTGACCAAATAAACCTGTTGGACTTTAATCTGGTGTTGAGAGACTTCTTATTGTGTTTACCCCAGTCCAACGCCAACATCTCCACATCTTGTAATATATTGCCATTCCTTCATTGTTGCTCAGTCAACATCTTGGAAATCCTTCCGTAATAGTATTTGGGTGTATCTAAACCACATAGGCGATAGCATTACAAGACAGCATCTCACAACCACTTTCTCAAGAGCAACTGGGGATGGGCAACAAATGCTGTCCTGTGCAGCGAATCCCACATCCCTTAAATGAACATTTTTCTCAACCAATCTAGCAAAAATCAATTTCCATGACTGCTCCTTATACCTGATATCAGAGCCTTCAAAAGAAAGTGAGTCTAGAGTATTTCATTAATTTCATTAAGCCCTACATTTTGGAAGAATTATTATACTCCATTCAAGCCTGTTCTGCCTTTCAAAAAAAAAACAGCTATTCTGCTTGTGGTATTAATTCCACTTTTCCTGTCTGCCCGTTATCTTTAATTCTCTTGTAGATAAACAACTGCCTAACCCAGCGTTGATTATATGTTATACTCATAACAACGCAGCCTCTGCTGCTCTCGAGGATAGAGAATTCCCTGTCAGGGATGAAGTTCTTCCTCATATCCATCATAAATAGGAGATCTCTTATTCTGAAACGATGCCTTCTAGTTCTTTCTTCCCACAAGAGGTGAAACATTGGCTTAACAGATATCAAATCACATCACTACCATACATTTCAATAAGATGACCTTTCATTCTGTTAAACTCCATACAGTACAAATTCAACGTTTCTTAATAAGAGAACTTCTTAACTCAGAGATCAACTTAGTGAACCTTCTCTCGCTGCAATGCCACGAGTTGATATATGGGATCTTCTTGGAGATCCTCTCCAATTGGAGCTGACAGTTTGCGGTATTGATGGTAGCCATGACTACCATCGACACCACAAACTGCAATGCAAGTACAGCCTTTCTTGAATGAGGAGACAAAACTGTTAGCAACACTATGAACTCGTGCTGTGTCATCATACAAAGACTTTTATACTCCATCTTCCATGTTTTAGTTCCATTTACCATTATAATGTGAATAATGGAATGATCACATTGTCGCTTTATGGAACCTTATCAAGGCTGCACTTGGAATATAGTATTTAATTCTGGTGCCACACTACCAGAAGAATGTGGAGTCTTTGGAGAGGGTACAGAAAAAGTTTACCAGCGTGTTCCTGGAATGGAGGACATTAGCTATGAGGAGAGGTTGGAAAAACTTGGTTTGTTCTCACTGGAGTGATAGAGGTTGAAGGGAGACCTGATAGAAGGTTATGAGAGGCATGGACAGAGTAGATAGTCAGAAGCTTTTTCCCAGGATGAAAGAGTCAATTACTTGAGGGCATATGTTTAAGATGCGAGGGGCAAGTTAGAGACAGATTTTTTTACACAGAGTGATGGGTGCCTGTAACTCGTTGCCAGGGGAGGTAGTGGAAGTGGATACAGTAGTGATTTTTAAGGGACATCTTGACAAGTACATGGATGAAATGGGAATAGAGGAATATGATCCCCGGAAGCGTAGGGGGTTTTAGTTAAATCAGGTAGCATGGTCAGTGCAGACTTGGAGGGCCGAAGAGCCTGTTCCTGTGCTGTATTTTTCTTTGTTCTTTGTATCTCCATACAATAAAAGTCAACATTTCATTTTCCTTCCTATTATTTACTGTCCTTGCATGTTATTTTTTGGGATTCATCTTTAATATCCTACATTGCCCCTGTACTGCAGCATTTTGCATTCTCTCTCTACACTTAAATAACATTTGCCTTTCCTTTCTTCCTATTAAAGTGGATAATGTCATATTTTCCAACATTATGCCCCATTTGCCAATTTATTCCCATTCGCTTAACCCCTTAACTTATCTCTCTCCCTCTACAGATTTTTTTTACAAAATTGTATTCATAAGACTTGGAACAGTGTGGCAGGCTGGCATAAAAGTGTTGTGATTATCTGGTTCACAATCCATTTGTTTTACAATATAACTTAGTTTTAGGAATGAAAATGTTAACTATATAAAACGAAGGCATATGGTTGAAAAAGTGTTAAAAGCAACCCTGAAATAAATGCAATTGAAAAAAGATTTGAGTTTATTACATTTAAAAGGTTGGGGTCATGTTATCCTGTGAGATTAACAGCTAGAAAAGTAAGAACTTAAAAAGTGGTAGGCCTACTTAGCTAAAGATCTGGAGACATGACATTTGCAGTAATTCTTGTTAACGGTAAGTTCTAATTTACCAGAATTAAGGAAAGCTTTGGAATTACCAGGTGATTAATTTGCATTTTTACCTCGGAATAGGTTGTGTATATTACATTGCCATAGTGATAAGTGGAGCTTAGTGAGTTTCTTTATTTTGAGTTTATATTTACGAATTTAATTAGGAGATAGCCAGTGGGCAAAAGTGGTTGATAATTAGAAAGCAGCTAAAAGACTGTGTCAGCTTTGGTTCTTATGTGGCTTGGAAGTTGAGAGATTAAGTCAGACCTACATGTGGAGTAATGCTAGATCTATCATCCGTGATGCAGCCTGCAAGTGGAGCTGATATTCAAGTGTAAGTTAAAGTTGAAAAGGTGAAAAACAACTGGAAGACTTGAAGCTCAATGAAAGGCTGTTGCATTTTGAGTCCTGGAAGCAATGGAATATTGGAAAACAAATTTTCTGATGTTTTAAGCCACTGCATGGAGTTGCAGAAGAGATCCATGCTGAAGCTGTAGAATCCAAGTTGTGAAGTAAAGAAAATGGAAGGATCCCATGAAATCTTTGGTGAATAGCTGGAACTCTGCACAGAAATCAGAGTTAATTCTGGGGAGCAGCCATATACTTTTTGGGTTGTTCTCAGTAAAAGTGAATGAACCTAATAGATTTTGTAAGATAAGGAAAATCTTGAGGAGAAGTAAAAAATAGAACTGAAGCTAACATGTTAAGTTAATAGAACTTCATTTTTTTAAGTGTGTTTTTGTTTAAAAATGTGAAATCTTGTAAAGTACTTCTATCAGTTAACTGCTGAATGTTGGGATTTCTTCTTTATATGTAACATAATTGGGTGGAAAGGTACTGAATGGAAACCCTGTCACTTTCCTGACTCAACCCAAATTAAATCACAGCCTTCCAATTTGGAAGCCAATTGAGATCATAAGTATTCAACCATGTCAGCGACCCTTCTGGCATCTCACAGCCCGTTTACGCGGTGAGGGGTGGTCCAGCAGAAATACCTAACAGAGGCAGGAACTGCTCACAGACTCTAACCTGGTCTAAATACTGACTCCCCTTATCTCCGCCTTGCCAAGTCTTTCTGTCTTGTCCCCTTGAACCTTATCTTATTTCTGGATTCCATCGCCGATTCTGTAGCCTGGTCTACTGTGTTCTTCCTAGTGAATTTATCACTTCACACTTCTCTGCATTCAATTTCAACTGCCATTTTTCTGTCCGTTCCACTAATTTGCTTATGTCATTTTCAAATTCTCCTCTTGTTTACAAATCTTCCAATTTTTTTTATCCTAACTTAAGGGTTAACATCTGTCAGTTGCCAAGGTATCCAAGCTAAGGGGCCACCAAAACCTCATTTTCAGTAGATCAATTGTCCTTTTGATAGTGACCCTTGTGGACACATGGCTGGCATCATACTTCTCCTCTGCAGTGGTTCATGGATGTCTGACAGGCATCATTAGCCACTTCTTAAATGGATACCCTTTATCATCCACCAACCAGCCACTCAGTCATTGCAGAGGATAGGGTAAAACGCTATGATGCCTAGGAAGTGCTGAAGGACATAAGCATTATGGTAAGTCCCAGGATATCATGCACAAATCTGTAGAATTCACTGCTGGTGATTTGCAGATAAACTGGACCTTCAGCAACTGATGTTAAATTGGTGAATATCTATTTACCAAACTAGGCAACAGAAGACATTCTAATGGTATACAATTGTTTTATTGTGACACAATAGTTCAGTACAAACACTAGTTGCCATTCTTCACTTCTGAATCCTCCCTCTATCCAGAAGCAACTCCTACTGGGGAAAACACCAGCTTATAAGTACAAGCTTCAATGAGTATCACCAACTGTCATTTCATTCTGAATTCTGAGAAAAACCTTGTGTACTCTTAAATGTACCTGCATTTCTAACCTTAAAATGCCTTATAATTAACAATAACTTCTGGCTGGCTTGCAAGTTTGGTTTGCGAAAGGACTCTGAAGCCTAAAATTTAGGTTGAAAGTAACTTTCAGTATGATTGACATTTGGTGTCCTCTCACACATTTTGATGCTTTCTCTGCACAAATCATCTCACAAGTTGAAGTGACTGTGGCCCCTTGAAAGGTGAAACCTCTCCTACATTATATCCAGTAGTTAGCATTGTTACTTCATGGCACCGGGGACCCAGATTCAATTATTGGCTCGAGTGAAGTCTGCACCTTCTCCCTGTGTCTGCATGGGTTTCCTGTGGATGCTTCAGTTTCCTCATACAATCTAAAAGACATGCTGGTTAGGTGCATTGGCTATGCTAAATTCTCCCTCAGTGTACCTGAACAGGCATCAGAATGTGATGATTTGGGGATTTTATAGCAACTTCATTACAATACTAATGTAAGCCTACTTGTAACATTACTAAATAAACTTTAAAAACTTTAAACTCTGTCATATCTAAGTAATTTGAGCGCTAGTGGTAAACTCTGCTAACAAGATGCTGCTATCTTTGCTGACCTCGTCTCTCCTACACCTCTCACAAGTTTCTATCTCCTTCGGTGTGTTTCAGTCGGGTTTGATGGCAGATGTATTGCTGCTTCTGCCTTGGCTAGCCAGCCGTATTGCCCCCTTCCTCATCTCCAGATTACAATTCTTTGAGCTTCTGAAAATTAGCAGAGGATGTGGCACATGACAACACAGTGGATGAAAACAAAAGGCCTACCAGACAATACTGCAACCTTAGCAGCAGATGCTTAACTTCATGTTCTGCCACATCATTGTGAGCATTCATCCCAGCCTTGATCAAAAAAGAGGTGTCTGTCATGATTATACCCACCTGTTTAGCCAGTGTGCTGACCAGAAACCACACAGGCTGTGTAAAATTTAATTAAATTGTCGAATAAAGCAGATTAATTAGTCTTTAATTAAAAGCTTCTGACCTTTGATCCCACCCACATAATTAATATAAAAATCAAGTATGATGATTTTGGGAACTGTATCAGATCTCATTGCATTCAGTTTTATAATGAGTTGGGAGGGCCATCTATCTGCTCCTGTGCTGTTAAATTCTGACCCTGCAAATGATGGGCACAGATTTGGGAAATAATACCATGCTCAAGAACTTTGGAAAAGAAAAGGAGGTTAGAAGTGGAGCGTGGAAAGAAAACTCAAGGGATGGTTTTTTTGAAGAGAGGGATGATGACAACTGATTCGAAGGAGAATGTTATCAACGATTATCTATATTAATGACTTGGATGAAGAAAACAACTATATCATAGCCTCAAATCAGTGGTGGGTAAGTTGTTGGAAGGTATTTTGAGAGACAGAACCTACATGCATTTAGAGACACAAGCATTGGTTAGGGACAATCAGCATGGCTTTGTGAGTGGAAAATCATGTCTCATAAATTTGAGTTTTTTGAAGGGGTAACCAAGAAGGTAGATGAGGGCAGTACAATTGATATTGTCTACATGGGTTTTAGCAAGGTAGCAAGGCCTTTGACAAGGTACCTCATAGTAGGTTGTTGCATAAGATTAAATCTCATGGGATCCTGGGTGAGGTAGCTAAATGGATAAAAAAACTAGCTTGATGACAAAAAGCCAGAGAGTGGTTGTAGAGGGTTATTTTTGAAACCGAAGACCTGTGACCAACAGTGTGCTTCAGGGTTCAGTGTTGGGTCCACTGTTATTTGTTGTTTATATTAATGATCTGGATAAGATAAAAGAAGGCATGATTAGTAAGTTTGCAAGTGACACCAAAATTGGTGGCATAGTGGATAGTGAGGGAGGTTATCTTGGATTGCAATGGGATCTTGATCAAATTCAGCCAGTGGGCTGAAGAATGGCAGATGAAATTTAATTTTGATAAATGTGAGGTAATGCATTTCGGTAGATTGAACCGGGGCAGGACTTACTCAGTTAATGGTAGGGTGTTGGGGAGAGTTCCAGAACAAAGAGATCTAGGGATACAAATTCATAACTCCTTGAAAGTGGAGTCATTGTGGACAGAGTACCACAGAGTTCAGCAGTCTCTCCATTTAAATAGTATACTGTTTTCCTATTTTTCCTGCCAAAGTGGATGAGTTAACATTGTCTCATATTATGCTCCATTTGTCAAGTTTTTGCCACTTACGAGCTATCAATATCCCCTTACTTCCTTTTATCGACCTATCTCCCCACCTATCTTGTGTCATTGACAAATTTAGCTATCAGAGATTTATCTCTTCATCCAAATCATTGATATGAATTTTAAATTGTTCACAGCCCAGCACTGAACTTTGCCACCCACTGGTTACAGCTTGCCAATGCAAAAATAACCCATTTATTTCTACTCCCTGTTTCCTATTAGCTAAACACTGCTTTATCCATGTTACCCACCCCCCCTCCCCACACACACACGCACGAGCTCTTATTTTGTGTAGTAATCTTTGATGGCAGCATCTTTCAAACGCCTTTTGGAAATCCAAGAAGAGACAAATCCAATAAAGAAATTCACTGAACATAATTCGGAAAAGGCAGAGACTGGACATGGCACATATTAAGAGACATTATAGAGGGACATTCTCAAGGAAAAAGAAGTAAAGAATATTAATGCTGAACACTTTGAAAGTTGGGAAATGAAAAACTGACACAGGACAGAGATTTGAAGAATCTTGTGTCACTGTGTGAACTTTCTCCTGGTGTCGGCATGGGTTTGCTCGGATGCTCCAGTTTCCCCTCAGTCCAAAAGATATGCTGGTTAGGTGCATTGGGTATGTTAAATTTTTTCTCACCTGAATGGGCACGGAAGTGTGCCAGCAAAGGGATTTTCACAGTAACTCCATTGCAATGTTAATGTAAGGCTATTTGTGATACTAATCAATAAACAGGGGAGATGATAGTCTAGTGGAATTATCACTAGACTATTAATCCAGATGCTTATTCAATGTTCTGGTTTGAATTCAATAAAAGATATCTGGAATTAAGAATCTACTGGTGACCATGAAACTATTGTTGATTACCAGAAAAACCCATCTGGTTCACTAATGTCTTTTAAGGAAAGCAATCTATTGTCCTTCCTTGGTCTGGCCTATATGTAATTCCAGGGCCACAGCAACATGGTTAACTCTAACTGCCCTTGGGCAACTACAAATGGGCAATAAATGCTGGCCAATCAGCAATGGCAATGTCCTATGAATGATTTTTAAAAAAAAAAATTAGCAAAATAACCAATCTAACACACATAATGATAATGATGATGTAATCTGTTACAATCATGTGAGGAGATAGAGACATGGACTTAACAGCTCATCTGAAAAACAGCACCTCAGACAGTGCCAGTCCCCTGGCACCACATTGGAATATCAGCTTAAGTGTCTGGATTAGGGGCTTGAATCAACAACTTTTTACATGAAGAATTTTTAAAATTTATTCATTCCTATGCAGGCATCACTGACTGGCCAGTCCAGCATTTATTGCCCGTCCCTGAGGGCAGTTGAGAGTCACCCACATTGCTGTGGCTCTGAAATCTCGCGTAAGCCAGACGAGGTAAAGATGGCAGATTTCCTTCCCTAAACGACATTAATATTATTGAACTAAACTGACACATCAGCATTGCAAGACAGAAGTAAATCTTAATTTGAATTTATTTAAGAAAGTACTCATAAAACATGTCTTTAATACTGGGATTAATTTTTTTTGATAACGTAACTCTTTACCCGGAAATAAACCGGAAATTCTCTGAAACAGGCAACTGGAAGGCCGCGGCTCCACCGGAAATGCAGCGGTACTACAACTCCCGTCATGCAGCGCGCGTGCACGTAAGCAACTTCCGGTTTAACAAAAAAAAACTTTTTTATCTTTTTTGACAAAAGACTGATGTCTGTACTTTTCAAAATGACCCTTTCCACTTTCCGGGCGTTATTTTTGGAAAAATATAAGTTTTCCTGGACACACTGTCAATGGACCCGGAAGAAGTAGCGGCGTGGCGGTGAGAGCTTCCTTTCGGCCGGGCAGCCGCTGAAGGTGGGTTTGATGGAGCCTGAGGGGGAGAGAGAGAATCCAACTGTAATCTCCTGTTTAAACAACCATCCGCTTAATATTCCCCAAGAACATTAATCAGTATCTTGTCGATGTTATTGCGGTGAATGCTGTTCACCGAAATATCTTGATGTAGGAAGTTTAAATGAATTTCCATTGATGGTACCGTTCCAAATAACATGGAGCCTTCGAGTGTGGCCTCTTTGCAACCAGCTGATGGATAATGACGAAATATTACTGATGGGTTTCGTTTTTCTTTTTTTTTATATACTTTTATTTAACAGTTGCACCGAATGGGCAACGAGCGGCGAAAAAGATTAATTCTGGCGTCGCTTTGTTTTATAAAAAGATGGAAAGGAATTAATGTTGCTCTCCTTTTGTTTTATCTCGGAAGCAAATTTATTTCACACATCTTTTTACACGTAGTCGACCACCCTTCAGCCTTACCATGGGCAGCATGATGGCACAGTAGTTAGCACTTCTGTTGCACAGTGCCAGGGACCTGCATTCAATTCTGGTCTCGGGTGATTGGAGTTTGCACGTTCTCCCCATGTTTGCGTGGGTTTCCTCCAGGTGATCTGATTTCCTCCCATGGTCCAAAGATGTGCATGTTAGGTTGATTTGACCAAGCTAAATTGTCCTTCATTTGGGCTTCATTTTAAATGGAAGCAAAATATTGACATTCTAGTGTTTTGGATACTAATCGGTTGTTAAATCCCTTTTTGAATTTCTTTTGCATTAACAGTAGCACACAATGGGTCGTGTAATCAGAGGCCAGAGAAAGGGTGCCGGCTCTGTCTTCAAAGCCCATGTGAAACACAGGAAAGGGCCTGCAAAATTGAGAGCAGTGGATTTTGCTGAACGTCATGGTTATATCAAGGGTATTGTCAAGGCAAGTTTTTTTTAGAAGGAATACTGATTCTTGAATTTTTGAGAGAATCTTTTTATCTACAGAATTGAGTGTTTAAGGATAAAGCACTAAATACTTCTCTAAAATCAGAAACTGCTTAAATGGATCAATTCATGGCAAGAGTTAATTACAAGGTGAAGAGATTACTGGTTTATTTTGCAGGACATAATTCATGACCCTGGTCGTGGTGCTCCTTTAGCGAAGGTGGTGTTCCGTGATCCCTACAGGTTCAAAAGAAGAACTGAGTTGTTCATTGCAGCAGAGGGTATCCACACTGGTCAGTTTATCTACTGTGGCAAGAAGGGTAAGTTGACAAATTATTTAATTGTCCTTTTTAATTTAAAGTAGTTTCTATTCCTGAAAGTTTAGCCAATTTATTTGGTAAATTGGTAAGTGGTACAAACCAGGAAAATTCTCTTTTAATCTTGGTCTATATTTAGTTTGTTGCCAGAAAAAGTAAATATCAGAATAAATTTATGGAAGACTCTAGTTTTAAGCTTTGACGTTTATAAAATGGTTTTGGGGGGGGTGGGGGGGGTGCTGCATGGATCAGTTTTTGAAGCATGATAGTTGTGATGTTTCCTATCATCTGCCATTCACTTGTCATGTTACATACTTGAATCCTTGAAGATTTGACTCTGAGATGAGGCTATGCAAAAGTTTCACCAGAGTTTTTAAGAGCCAAGTGCCACCTTGACTGTCTAAGGAACTATTCTTGCTGTTAATAATGGATTTGAAATTCATCAAATGGTGTCCTTAAAATTTTCTTTGTAGTTTTGAAAGTGCATTTTTTTCAGATAGACAAAATCTATAATGCAGAAGGCCATTCATGCAAGTCTGTGCTGATTTATCAATGCTTACACAGCCTTTATGACAACTTCTTTGTTAAGAACTCAGTAAGAATTTAGCAACACCAATTATTAATCCAACCGATTTATTTGATAGTAAAATAGCGAGCTTTCAACACTCCCGTGTCTTGCCTGATGAAGACACGGGAGTGTTGAAAGCTCGCTATTTTACTATCAAATAAATCGGTTGGATTAATAATTGGTGTTGCTAAATTCTTACTGAGTTCTTACCACTCCAATCCAACGCCGGCAACTTCTTTGTTGTCATAAGTACCTGAAATGGCTCTTTGTTTCTCATATCAAATGCGTTGCTAGTTTACAATGATTCTCACACCCTTTCCCCTCTCCCTCTCTTTCTCTCTCTTGCCACACACGTGCACTTTACCAACATTACCAAGTTGCATTAAGCACTGCAAAAATTCACAATGTATTCCAAACAACCCAGGCACAGCTTAAAAAAAAGTTTCTTCTCAGTGCAAGAGCCAAATGTTGTTGTTGTTAAGTATATGTCTTCGATCGAGTGGCACAGTGGTTGGCACTGCTGCGTCACAGTGCCAGGGAACTTGAGTTCTTGGGTCCCTGTCTACGGAGTTTGCATGTTCCCCCATGTCTGTGCGCGTTTCATGTGCTCTGGTTTCCTCCCACAGTGCAGGTCAGGTGGATAGGCCGTGCTAAATTGATCCTTTGTGCCATGGGGACTAGTTGGGTAAATACATGGGATTATGGCGATAGGGCATAGATGAGATTGTGGTTGGTGCAACCCAGTGAGTTCAATGGCCTCCTTCTGCACAGTAGGGCTCCTCAGCTCTGCTATACATTTTGTTTGCTTTGTACCTGAAACATGTATACTTCTACCATAGCAGTATCATGGATTTTTTATAAGAAGACTTCCTATTTGATCTACCAGGGTAGCAACAGAAAAACAATAGTCAAAATAAGATGGCAAATTTTTGCTGTCAGTTCAATAGTCACACAAGTGTGAGTTTTGTAATTGTAAGCAGTGTATGGAAAGTATTTATTTGACATCATAATTGTTCCAAAACTGTAGATGCAGACTTACAAGATCTTTCTTTCTTGCAGCTCAGTTGAACATTGGAAATGTCCTCCCTGTGGGTACTATGCCAGAAGGTACCATTGTGTGTTGCCTGGAGGAGAAGCCAGGTGACCGTGGTAAACTTGCACGTGCCTCTGGAAATTATGCCACAGTCATCTCCCACAATCCTGAGACCAAGAAAAGTCGTGTCAAGTTACCATCTGGTTCGAAGAAAGTTATTTCCTCGGCCAACAGAGCTATTGTTGGTAAGATTTCATTTACTTTTTAAATTTTTTACAAGTTAATCTTTATAAAACTTCAATTGTTTTCTCACTCTATTTATTGAGCATTCTCAATTTTAGCATGTAATTGAACTCCATCCAAAACCTAGGAAGGGAACACAAAAGATTACTAAAACCTGCAAGTTTAAAATAGCATTTCACCCAGAAATTGGTGGGATCTAACTCATTGTTGGCATCTACTTCGTTAACTTGCCTGCATATTTTTGTTCGTGACAAAATATCTGGAAGTTTGATTGAGGTGAACTGTAAATACATCGTACATAAAATATTTGTAGGTATGTAAAAATAAAAACTAATTTAAAATTAATTGTAGTTAATTAGCGGTACGTGTAAAGATTTTATGTTAAGGTGTCTTAGATATCTAGTTTAACAATGGCTACAATAAGAATAAATGACTAATTGTTTGCAGTGTATTGCTGGTTTTTATTTTAAGCAGTAGGCAAGTTATTTCAAGTCTTGTGGCCTTTTATTGAAGTCATTGTGCTGGTAATGTTAGAGTAATGGGTTATTTAAGCTATTTATTATTTAAAAAGCTGGGGTGGCACAGTGGTTAGCACTGCTGTCTCACCGCGCTAGGGACCTGGGTTTGATTCCCGGTTTGGATCTGTGTGGAGTGAGCATGTTCTCGCTGTTGGCGTGGGTTTTTTTGGTTGCTCAGGTTTCCTCCCATAGTTCAAAGATGTGTAGGTTAGGTAGATTGGCTATGCTAAATTGCCCCTTAGTGTCAAGGGGACACTAGCTGTGCTAAATGTATGGGATTGTGGGGTGGGACCTAGGTGGGATTATGGTTGGTGCAGACTCAATGGGCCAAATGGTCTCCTGTATTGTAGGATTGTGTGGTTCTATGAAATCTCTTTGTATATTACAAGTCAAATGTTTACTTTGAATGCAGGTGTGGTTGCTGGTGGTGGTCGAATTGACAAACCCATTCTGAAGGCAGGTCGGGCTTATCACAAATATAAGGCCAAGAGAAACTGCTGGCCACGTGTCCGTGGTGTGGCTATGAATGTAAGTAAACAATTATTAAATGTTTTCACTAATAGTACTTCCTGCTATCTTGGCCTCATCTTATTAAACTGTTGACCATCCAACTTATTTCTTAGCCCCCTGGCTAACTGAAATTTCAAATAGTTCTTTTTCCTTTCAAATGCAACTGTCATTGCTGCTCCAAAAACAATCCTCAACCACTTTGCCCTTACAGATTCCATCTCCAACCTCTCTCTCCCCAAGTCTGAATGTCTTGCCTTAAAAATGCATGTTCGTTTTTCCCCACAGCTCCATATTTGAACCTCTGTTAGGTTGCTACGTTGTCAGATGTAGCTCCGATCGCATTCTCTAATTAGAGTGCATTATTCTACCGTGTCTATTTTGATTTCTCTATAGTCCAACATGGTTAACCACATCAGCTTTGAGTGACAGCTCCTTGATTGATCAAAGTTGGAATGTCCGTGGGGCGGCATGGTGGCACAGTGGTCAGCATTGCTGCTTCACAGCTCCTGGATTCAATTCCTGGTTCGGGTCACTGTCTGTGCGGAGTTTGCACGTTCTCCTTGTGTCTGCGTGGGTTTCTTCTGGGTATTCTGGTTTCCTCCCAGAGTGGAGGTTATCACTCATCATCATCTGTTTTTTTACTTTCTCTCTTTACCCTTTGTTCTTTTCTCTGATACATGGTCATGAGGCCTCATGACCATACTCAATGACAAAGAAAATTACAGCAGAGGAACAGCCCCTTCGGCCTCCAAGCCTGCACTGACCATACTGCCCGATTTTTTTTTTAATTAAAACTCCCTATCCTTCTGAAGACCGTATCCCTTTATTGCCAACCCATTCGTGTACAAAGAACAACACAGCACGGGGCACAGGCCCTCCGGCCCAACAAGCTCGCAGCGCCATTTTAACAACACGAGTTCCTGCTTCCACTATGACCCTTGTCTATGTTTATGGAAATCCATGTTAGAAACCAGATTGGGGAGACAATTTGTTTCACCAATCAGCCTAAGAGCACATCTTTGGGGTGTGTGAGAAAACCAGAGTACCCAAAGAAAACCTATGCAAGCATGTGGAGAATGCGCAAACTCCCACAGATACTGGCCCAAATCCATGTATGTGCACAGCAAACTGTGATATTCACTGAGCTGTCATGTTGCCCATCAATTGGTCCAGTTTAAGCGTACACTAATGACGTGAAGCGCTTGGCTACTCTCAAAATCGAACAGCAGCCCTCGCACGACCCATCACGTGTATGCCCCTTGTTGAACAACAAGGCGGACCGAAGCACCTGTGGGATAAAAGAGAAAAACATCAATAACATGCACATCTTATGCAATTCCCAGGATCCCTATTTAAAACGGTCTTCTATATCCCTCCATCTCTATTCTGCTTATGTGCCTAAGTATCCCTTAAATAACTCCAGCATGCCTGCCTCCATCACCTTACTTGGCAGTGCGTTCCATGCCCCCACAACCCTCTGTGTGAAAAACCTCCCTCTAACATTCCAAATTATACCTTGCCCCTCTCACCCTATGCCCGTGGCCCCTTGTAATATTTGATTCCAACCTAGGAAAAAGTTTACCACTGTTTATCTATACTCTTCATAATCTTATACACCTCTATTAGATCTCCTCTAAGTCTCTATCTTTCTAAAGAAAACAGCCCTAATTTGCCTAACCTTTCCTCATAACCCAGAACTTCCATACCGGGCAGCATCCTGGCAAACCTCCTCTGCATTCTCTTCAGGGTCTCCAGGTCCTTCTGGTAATAAGGTGACCAGAACTGGACGCAGTACTCCAAATGAGGTCTAACCAATGTTCTATACAACTGCAACATTAAAGGCCAGCTCTTGTACTCCATACCCCTTCCTATAAAGGCTAGCATACCATAAGCTTTCTTCACAATCTTCTCCATATGTACTGCAACCTTCAAAGACTTGTGCACTTGCACCCCAAGGTCCCTCTGTGTTCCTACACTTTTAATAGGTCTACCCTTTATCATATAATTTGCCCCTACATTATTTCTCCCGAAATGAATCACCTTGCACTTATCAGGATTAAATTCCATCTGCCCAATCTACCAGCCTATATCCTGCTGTATTGCCTGACACTGCTCCTCACTGTCCGCAAGTCCAGCCATCTTTGTGTCATCTGCAAACTTGCTGATCATACCACTTACTCCCTCTTCCAAGTCACTTATGTACATTACAAATAGAAGAGGTCCCAGTTCTGAGCCCTGCGGCACACCACTAGTGACTGACCTCCAGCTGGAAAAAGGACCTTCCACTACTACTTTGTCTGCTATGGCCAAGCCAGTTACTTATCCATCTCGATACCTGTTCCTTGTATTCCATGAGCCTTGACCTTTTCAACTAACCTCCCATGAAGGACTTTGTCAAACACCTTACTGAAATCCATGTAGACGACATCAACAGCTCGTCCTTCGTTGACCGTTTTTGTCACCTCCTCAAAAAATGTACTTGTCAAGATGCCCTTTAAAAGCTACTACTATATTTGTTTCCACTACCTCCACTGGTATCGAGTTCCAGGTACCCACCACTCTGTGTATATAAAAAAAAATCTGCCTCGTACATCTCCTTTAAACCTTGCTGTTTGCATCATAAGCCTATGCTCCCTAATAATTGACTTTTCCACCCTGGAAAAAAGCTTCTGACTATCCACTCTTTCCATGATTCTCATAATCCTGTAGACTTCTATCAGGTCTCCCCTCAACTTCTGTTGCTCCAGTGAGAAAAACCAAGTTTATCCAACCTCTCCTCATATAGCTACTGCCCTCCATACATGCAACATCCTGGTAAATCTTTTCTGTATCCTCTCCAAAGCCTCCACATCCTTTTGGTAGTGTGGTGACCAGAATTGAACACTATATTTCAAGGTACGGCCTAAGTAAAGTTCTATAAAGCTCCAACATGACTTGCCAATTTTTAAACTCAACAATGATCTTTGTCACTTCGATCAAGCTCGTGAGAATGACTTCCCCTTCACAAAATCATTTTTAATCACTTCAGCATTGACAGGATGCCTTCACTATCTGAGCCCTTTTGTGCTTTACATTTCTGCCTCTTCTTCTTAAAGCATATCACTTTAATTGAATTTTTATCACCTTGTGAGGCTTGGTGATGAATCAGGTTTGGTGCTACTGTTGGGTATCTTAATGTTAAATGAACTATAAAAATAGTTTTAATATTCTCCCAAATTAGTTTCAGCTACTTTGATAACTTGTAATAAATTTATAATTGATCGTTGTACAAAAATACCTTCTGGGATTTAGTGATGGGTGATTCAGGAGATTTCCCAGCTTGCTCTAATTAATTCTTCGCTGGCAGTCGTTGTTTAGGTTTGTAGACCAGTAACGATCCCAGATTTGGTTGTATGGAAAAGTTAAATTGTCTGACTGAATGAGATGTTCCAACATCACCTGGGGTGGCACAGTAGTTAGCACTGCTCCTTCAAACTCCAGGGACTTATGTTCAATTCCCCATTTGGGTTACTGTGCAGTGTTTGCACATTCTCTTTGTGTCTGCATGGATTTCCTCCCACTGTCCAAAGATGTACACTTAGTAGGTTGGAGGGATTACGGGTAAATGTGTAGGGATATGGAAGTAGGGCCAGAGTGGAATTGTGGTTGGTGCAAATTCGTTGGGCCAGATGGCTTCTTTCTGCACTGTATCATTTCTGTGAACTTGGTCTGTGATCTTACACATAGAAACAATTGAAGTGAAGGCTTAAGGGACATTATGAATATGGGCTAAATTGTTTTGTTAGATTAAACTTGATATGAGAAGTAGAGGGATTTTGGAATTCAAAACTGCTCCAAGTAGATAAGATTGTAAAGTTTAATGTTGTACAGTATTTTATGGCATGAAGTAAATATCAATACATAATTTTATAAATTTTAATCCACAGTTGG
Source organism: Sphyrna mokarran (assembly GCA_024679065.1). Classification (NCBI taxonomy): domain Eukaryota; kingdom Metazoa; phylum Chordata; class Chondrichthyes; order Carcharhiniformes; family Carcharhinidae; genus Sphyrna; species Sphyrna mokarran. The sequence goes on from JAGIQG010000013.1 coordinate 39,700,633, forward strand.
AGTAGAAGTTTCTGGGCTTGCTTTTATAGGAACAATGACAAAAAAAAAGGGTACAACATGGAATTTCTGCAAATGCTTATTGAGAATAAAGGATTAGTTGTGCGATAGGTTTAAAATAATTATGTAACAGGATAGGTGAAGTACTTCCAATCATGAAGTGACACATTTAAGCATCAGTATGAAATGCATTGCTGGGTTGATTGAAACTGTTTGTGGTTGGGAAAATGGAAAACAAGTACATTTTAAGTGAGCACCACGTGTTGGATAACTATATTGATATGTTTGTGATGTAAATGTAAATAGTGTTGGTGTAAATTGTGTGGAGCAGCATTTCTTAACCCATTTTTCCTCCACAGCCTGTAGAACATCCTTTCGGTGGTGGTAACCATCAGCACATAGGGAAGCCATCAACCATCAGAAGAGATGCTCCAGCTGGTCGCAAAGTCGGTCTCATTGCTGCTCGTCGTACTGGTAGACTGCGCGGTACTAAGACCGTCCAGGAGAAGGAGAACTAGTTTCTTAATATACATGTACAAATTTGCCATAATAAAAATGATTTAAAATACATCTTTGATTGTAAGACCAACTGTTGCTTTGGTTATTTACAAGAATTTGTCCAGATAATTAAAAACTCCAGCTATGTCATCTTGTACAGAAGGTACAATACAGACTATAACCTACTTGGACTTTACTGGTATTTATGGTCTATAATGTCTCCTACTCTGTTTTACTCATCAACATAAATGATTGAAGGAGAAAGGAATTATCTAATATGCACTAAATTATGACATTACACTCCAGATTTGTGAAGATTGATGTAGCATAGGAATACAAACCTACACACTTTAAAATCTCAAGTTTTTATTGGGGGAAGTTGGCAATTACACTTCTTCCTTTGAAATGTTATCTAAATTATTTGCAGATTCAAGTAGGTGTTTAAATCACAAACAATAGTGATTACTCTTGCCATCAAGGCATCTTTTAAAAATATAGGATGAGGGTATCACTGCCATCATTTAAGCATCACCTTGAAGACAATTAGGAAGGGGTGTTAATTGTCACCTTGAACCACTGGGGTACATATGGTACAGGTACACGCAGTGCTGTTAGAGAGTTTAAGGATTTCAATTTATTATGCAACAAGGGTGGGCTAATTAACAAATACAAAAACTGCTGGAAAATCTAGCAGGTCTGACACCATCTGTGGAAAGAACAGAACCAATATTTCATGTCTGGATGACCCTGTCAGGCCTGAGATTTTCCAACATCCACAGTATTTTGCTTTTATTATAAAAGGCTAATTAATCTTGTTGTAATGGAGCCTCTTGGAAGCATTCTAGAATTCAGCAAAAGAGGATTAGATAACTTGCTCCTAGACAAAGTGAAGGTATAATACAACTTGGGAACAACAGTCAGTTTAATGTCAGTGATAGAAAAGACACAAATTTAATATTAGAAGTGTTAGATTAATGTCTGGAAACAGAAAACATTAAAAATAGCCTGTATTTTAAAAGGTAAATTATGCTCAACTAACCTGATAGAATTCTTTGAAGAGTAACTGAAAGAAAAGACAAAAGTACAGAATAACATCATATACTTGGATTTCCAAAAGATCTTAGGCTACTACATAGTGAGCGCATGAAAAAGGTAATGGCAGATGGAGTCAAGCAGTAAAAGGCTGAATGGAAAGCAAAATGGCTAAAATAGAAAAGTGTAGTTATTGAAATTAGATGTACATAGAAGAGTATTCCATAAGGATCAATGTTGGGATCCCAAATTCCTAATTTACATTCATAATTTGGATTTGGGGATGACCAAATCAATAACAATATTGCAGGCAATTTTGAACTGGGGTGGTAAACACCAAGGGAGAATGCAACACGACAAGAGAAAACAGATTGGGTAGTGACGTGACAAATTAATTACATCACAGCTAAACATGAGGTGATGCTGTCTGCGAACTGAAACAGGAACATAACACCTTAGAAAGTAAGTAATTGAGGTAGAAAAACAAATGGATTGAGGGACACAATAGACAAATGAGTAAAAGCAGGATTGCAGGTTAGCAATTAAAAATGTTAATGCACATGAACTTTTGAGTTTTAGTACAGTTATGTTAAAATTATATACGGAAAAAGTACTGAAGCATGAAAGAAACTGAAGTATGTACATAGATGATCCAGAGCATGGGAATTACAGCTATCAGGAAACATTGAATAGATTGGAGACTTTTTTGGAGGAAAAAAAGACTTGAAAAAAGGTGAACTGAAAGATCTTTTGAGTCATGGATGAGTTGAGGTGGACAGGTAAATGTGAAGAGAATGTTTAATTGTGGACAAATCCAAAACTAGAGTCATAAATGTAAGGTAGGGGTTACTAATAAATCCGACAGGGAATATGAAATTTCTTCACTCAGATAGAATGGAGAACTTGTTACCACAGGAAATGGTTCTGGCAATTAGCATAAATGCTTTCAAAAAGAAACTGCGTAATTGCAGGTGAAAACAAACATGCTAATTGCTGAGATGAAGCAGATAAAATGTGAACTTTGAATGACCTGCTTGAGCCATATTTTACCAAATAAATACATTGTGATGGATACAATGAGCCAGACCAGAAGAACCCACTGATGAGAGCGTTTGGAAAATCCTGTCTGCTCTAACTCTGGTGAGTGCCAATTTCAGCAATGATAAGAAGTCTCACAATATAAATAGGTTAATTTTGAATCACAAGCATTCAAAGCTCCTTCATTGGGTTCATTCACCAAAGTTCCTGCCATCTTCGCCTTGACTTTGCATCTTTAGCTTCTTTCCTCTTGTCAATGAGATCCATGTTCTGTTCCCTTGGTGCTATTCCTATTAAAATGCTGACTGCCTAACTCATCTTCCTTATCCCCATGTTGGCTTGTGTTGTAAGTGATTCTCTCTCCAGGTGTTCTCTCCAAATTTCCTGTCATTACCCTCTTCTTAGAAGACCAACCTTTGGCCTCCATCCTTGCAAAGCAGCCCTTTCCAGTCTCCCTTTCCTCTTCGACATTCTTGAACTGCCATTAATTCTTAAATTCACATCCACCTTTCCTGGAACTCTGTATCTGCATCCAGCCAATCAGATTTTCATCCTTGCCAGCACGTTGAAAAACTCTTACCAAAGTCAAAAATAATACTTTTTATGTGATAATGACAAAGGTAAACCATCATTCCTTTGCTTATCTGCAGTCTCTTACCCAGTTACCATCCTTCCAACATGTTTCCACTGCCATCCAGCTGGGCAGGAGAGCACTTGTGTGATTACTTTCTAGGTTGTAGCTAGATAATCACATGCAAAGTCTTCTCTTTTTGTTATTACCCAGTTACTCTGGTACCTGCAGTACTATCTTGGGTATTCCCAAGGATCTAAGTTTGGGTCTCTCCTATTACCTATTGCATGTTTTCTATGTTGTAAATGGTTCTCTTTCCTCAGGTACTCCCCACCACCCCCCACAAGTACAAAATCATTGCCATGATCCCCATCTTCAAAAAGCTGAAATATAGTCCACTTTTCCTGACAAGGTGCTTTAATATGCTGGTGCCCAGGTTTCCTACAAACCTCTCTCTGCTCTCACACTTTACCTTTAGAGTACCCTATGAATTTACCGTAGCCATCTCTGCTTCCTTAACTCAATGCTGTCCATTGGCAACATCATTCAAATCCAAGTCTCTGCATTATAGCTATTTGCTCCATAGTCTTGGACGAGTCACAAGGTGTTCCTGTTAAACACCAGAAAGACCAAAGCAATCAGCTTCAGCTGCAGCCATTAATCTGTAAAATTCTGTACTCTTACCACTGATATCATTTCCTTTCCTGGGTCACTGTCTCAGGCTCCATATTGTTTACAACTCAGCGTTTGACTCAAGCTCCCCCTTTCAGTCCCCTGAGAGTCTGCTGCACATTGATTTATCTTGATCCAACTAAATTCAAACTCCTCATTCTCACTTTTAAAACCTTACCAATCACTATCTCTGTTGTATAAAACAGTTGTATAAAACGCTGGTTAGACCTCATTTGGAATACTGTGTCCAGTTCTGGTCGCCTTACTACTGGAAGGACATGGAGACTCTGGAGAGAGTGCAGAGGAGGTTTACCAGGATGCTGCCTGGTATGGAAGGTCTGAGTTATAAGGAGAGATTAGGCAAATTGGGACTGTTTTCCTTAGAAAGATGTAGATTTAGAGGAGATCTGATTTTGAAGGGGATAGATAGAGTAAAGAGGGCTAAGCTTTTTCCTAGGATGGACTCAAATAGCACGAGGGGTCACAGGCTTAGGGTGAGGGGGGTAAGGTATAATTTGGATGCTAGAGGGAGTTTTTTCACACAGAGGGTGGTGGGGGTACGGAATGCACTGCCAAGTAAAGTGGTGGAGGCAGGTACTCTGGAGTTATTTAAGAAATACTAGATGGGCACATGAACAGAATGGGAATGGAGGGGTATAGAAAACTGATTTAAAATAGGGATCATGAACCTTGGGAGTCCCTGGGAAGTGTGTAAATAGATGATGATATTGATGTACTTGTTTTTATCCTACAGGTGCTTTGGTCCACCTTGTTGTCTAACGAGGGGCATACATGCGATGGGTCGTGAGAGGGCTGCTCTTGGATTTTTTTCGAGAGTATCCTAGTGCTTCACGTCGTTAGTGTACGCTTGACCTGGACCATTTGATGGGCAACACGACAGCTCAGTGACTATCGCTGTGCTGTGCAGATACATGGATTTGGGCCTGTGTCTGTGGGAGTTTGCGCATTCTCCCCGTGCTTGCGTGGGTTTTCTCTGGGAGCTCCGGTTTCCTCCCACATCCCAAAGATGTGCTCTTAGGCTAATTGGCAAAACAAATTCTCCCTAAATTGTCTCAAATTTGGTTTTTAATCCATAGATCTATAAACATGGACAGGGATCGTGTGTAGAAGTGGGAACATCGAGGTGGCGGCGTGGGCTCATTGGGCCGAAGGGCCTGTTTTCCCATGCTGTTTTGTTCTTTGTTAGCATTGCTGCCTCTCAGCGCCAGGGACCCAGGTTCAATCCCAGTCTTGGGTCACTGTCTGTGGGGAGTCTGCACATTCTCCCTCTGTCTGCATGGGTTTCCTCTGGGTACCCTGATTTCATCCCACAGTCCAAAGATGTGATTAGGTTAATTGGCTATGGTAAATTGGCCCTATATGTGGGATTATGGGAATAGGGTCTTGATGGCTTCCTCCTGCACTGTATGGATTCTATGGATTCCATCTCAAATGTACTATCCTGCAAATTCTTCCTTCTCACTGATACTCTTGATTCCTAATGTACCTTTTGGCTCCTAATGTATCAAATTTGCCTCAATGTTGGTTATTATTTATTCAGTCACAGAGGCTTCAGACTCTGCCTTACATTACCATAAGTCCTCTGCCGTGCAACTACCCTCATGTCCAGAGCTTCAAGAAATCAGACTTTTGTCCAAGCTTTTGGTTGCTTTCCTAATTTTATCTTCTTTGGCTGGGAATCCATGTTTTGATAATGTCATGGTGAAGTATTATGAACTGTTATGTTAAAAGCACCATGTAATTAGAAACTTTTTTGCTTTGATTATCTGATTTTTGAAAATCTGTCACCATGTTTTTCACAATTATTTGAAGTTTTTTAAACAGACTATTGGAAGTAAAGAGAAAATCTAATTGGTGTAGCTGTCTGACACTGATGCATCTCAGGAAATCTGCTACATCCTGAAACTGCAGCAAAATTCAAACTCATCTTGATGAAAATATTAAGTGCAATTCAGGCTTTTTGAGAAATGCAGGCTTTCAAGTAAAGACTTCAATCAAATATCTAAAAGACACTAAATACAGTTCAATGGATAAATGTAATTATGAAACATGCAATATTGTTAATTTTTTAAAAATTTTTACTTTGGATGATGAACATTTCAGTGAGAGAAAAGTCAGAAAGCTAAAAATGATTAATGAGAAGTGCAGCTAAGATTGCAGAGTCTTGTAGCAATCTAACTGTAGAATAGCAGCTTTTGTGCAGTTTCACATGATTAACATGGATATTCTTGTAAATATTGGACAAAGGCAGTGGAGGATTTGAAAGCAATGGTACAATATTATAGTTGGGTCTTATCACCATCCATTGGGAATTTGAAGCATTTTCTGGTAAGGCCACTGAGGGTAGAATATGGATGAGAAAAAGATTGTTAGAAGTCTCACAATACCAGGTTAAAGACCAACAAGTTTACTTGGTAAAAACACAACTAGTTTTGGGGTTCTGCCCTTTCGCCACCTGCCAAAGGGGCAGTGCCCTAAAAGTTAGGGGTGTTTGCTACAAAATAAACCTGTTGGACTTTAACTGGTGTTGTGAGACTTCTTACTGTTTACCCCCAGCATCTCCACATCATGAGAAAAAGACAGCCAAACATAGATCTGTGAGATGCTACTGAGGTAGTAGGGTTGGGAAAAAAAAGCAATCGCAGGAAATTCTCTGGCTACAATTGGCTAACAGTCGAAGCAAGTGAGGGCAGTCTTACACAGCTGCACTATGGAGGAGAGGCATTGGAGAAGGGTGTTGGATCAGTTGTTTCAAATGCTACGGAAAGTCCAAGAAAGATGAAGATGGATACAGCATTTTTGGCAAGGACTGTTTAAATACATTTGAGGAAACATGATTGGAGATGTTTAAACATGGATTTGCAAACAAAACGGAATAGATCTGGAAAACAATAATTTAAAGTCTTGTGAATTTGGAGACAGGATGGTAGTTTGCAAGAGTAGATGGATAAGATTTCATGTAGAGTGGTGATAGCATGATTTTAAAAGAGAGGTCGCAGTTCCTGAGGGGAAACAATTTACAGTATTAATTAACATGAGAAAATGGATGCCTCCTCTTGTGCAGCAATCTAGAATAAAGAGGTCATAATTTTAGGATAAGGGATTGCAGGTTTAAAACAGAGATGAGAAGAAACTATTTCTCTCAAAGAGTTGTGAATCTGTGGAATTCATGACCCCAGAGTGAAATGGACATGAGGATGGATGGTGGATACCAGGTCATTGAGCAAATTTGAGGAAATAGACAGATTTTTAATCAGCAATATGTTGAAGGATAATGGAGAACAGGCAGGGAAAGTGGAGCTGAGGCCAATGAGATCAGCCATGATTATATTGAATGGCAGAGCAGGTTTGAGGGGCTGAATGGCCTACTCCTGCTCTTAGTTCTTATATTCTTAATTGAATGGATAGTCAGTGTCATGTCAACTTGAAGCAAGCCTGAATCTGCAGCAAAATTCAAAGAATGCCATGTGGTAAATTGACTTCCAATTGTACACTAGCTTTGGCCATTTTATTTTACATTCTATAAACTTGTGTATTAAACTGTGGAGGGGAGAGGAAGAAGAATTTGTCACTTCAACTCTGAATGAAATTTAATTTTGAAAGGGGGAGTTTGTGCAATTCCTATCCCAATACAGACTGCAGCGTCAGCCAGATCACCCAATATAGAAGAAAGGGCCAAAAAGACACTCAAACACCAAAAAGAATCAATAATACAATAACATCAGAAGAAGGTTAAAAGGTGACTGAAGTGTGTAATGCAGAGAGATGCAGCAACATATTAAACATAGTACAAGGGATACATTTCATTGAAAACTTTCAACCATACATACACAGGAATTAGGAGGAGTAGTAGGCTAGTCAGACTTTTCTGCTGTTCAGTATGACCACGGATGTGGTCTCAACTCCACATTCCACCTACTCTTGACAACCTTTTACTTCTTTGTTAGTCAAGAATCTATTTACCTCTGATTTTAAAACATTCAATGACCCTGCCTTCACTACTCTCTGGGAACGAGTTCCAAAGATTCATGATCCAACAGAGAAAAAATTCTCACTTCTATGAATTGGGTGACCGCTTATTTTTAATATCCTTTTAGATTTCACCTTGTCAGGTCCCCTTATGACCTTATGTTTCAAAACGATTACCTCCCAACGTTCTAAACTCCAATAAATGTAGGTCCAGCCTGTCGATCCTTTCTTCATATGAAAATGCCCACAGCCCAAGTATCAGTCTAGTGAACCTTCTCGAACTGCATCTAATGCACTTGCATCCTTTCTTTCGTTTCAGTGACTTACTTTCCTATCTATCTCTGCATCATTATCATGACAATAACAAGGAAATCCAGGTTGCAATATTCTGCTGGTAAAGTCACGGTTATATATTTTAAACTATGGAACTATGCGAGATAATTAAAACAGGGACAGAATGACTATGAACTAGAACTGGAGCACAGATATGTTAATGAGCCCAGCAACATTGCAAATAGATGAGTACGTAAGACATGGTGATAACAATGGGGACAGAATGTGAATAGATTCAAATAGGTTGCTAAGAGTAACAAGGAAGTGGTACAAAGTGTGAAGTAAAAGTGTCATAGGAAAGTGTATTAATGAGCTTACTTTGAGAGCTTGTAAACTCTAAAAACTAAAAATAAAGAGATGGAGGCAAGTAGGTCTGGGAAAGTGCAGTTCTAAAGTTAGGTCAAAGATCAAAGAGGAAAAAACACACTTAACCTATGGTGACCTCAGCTGAAAGCAGGAATAGCTGTTTAACTCCCAGCAAGGTATAAGTGGACGTGTGTGTGCGCGCATGTGTGTGTGTAGCCTGATTTGAAAAGCAAGTTATTGGTTTACCTCAGAAGCAATCCCAGGACTTAAAAGCACTATCCAGTAACACTTATTGGATTGTTATAGATCTTAAAATCTAACTCGTTTACTTATTAATAATAAGTAGGCTTATATTAATACTGTAAAAAATCCCCATAAGGTATTGTGGTACAATTTGGGGAGAGCCCACTCTGAAGATAGTTAAGATTGTTTGTAATTGTTTAAAGTAGCGATTCTGTGTAAGGCCATTGTTTCAGTTAAACATACTTCCAGTTAACTCTTCTTCTATTTCTTAATGAACATTTACTTTACTAAATTCAGAGTCAGGGGCATCATTCTCTGGATTTCAAACCTCTTCTCATACTATACAAATAATAAAATACAGTTGAGGATAGTTAGTTGTTGCAAGTTTCCGATTTAGGATTTCAACAACTCGGCATTAACAGTTAGCTGTGCCCTTAAAAGTCATTAGCAAATTTGGCAACCATACATTTGGTCCTTCATCTAAGATGTTAATATAAATTGTAAATAGTTGAGCCCCTAAGTAGTGATCCCTGTAGCATCTCACTCACCACATCCTACCAACCAGAAAATGACATATATATGCACACAATCTAATTTTCTCTTTGTTAACTAGTCCACTATCCATACTATTATATAACCCCTTATTAGGGACTACATATAGTTTGAAGTAAGGTATATTTGTATTTGAGAATATTAGGAACAATGTACACAGTCTTAAGCTTCATTTATATTGTTTAGAGCATTAAGAAAAATGAAACCTTTATAGTCTCCAGGCCCTGTTTGTATTCATGCATATTTAATAAGAATTTGTGACTCTTGAAATGAAAAGAGGGGCTACAAATGGGTTAGTAGTTTAGGGAGTTAAAAGAAAAAATAGAAAGAACTGTGCTGTTGCCTAGCAACAGGGAATCTGGGAAAAGATCTGAGAGAAAGGGACAGGCAAGAAAAATAGTTTGAGCTTCAATTGACACGGATATAACACTGAATGAAGACAAATATCTAAGACTTTCTGCAGCTGAAAATAATGTCAGACTGCAGAAAGAAATGTTTAAGGAACTCATATGCAATGCTCTATGAAATAATAGTGATTTGAGAGTGAGTTCAGAATTACTTTGAAACCTTTTTCTTGGTCTATGTTGAAAGCTTTCCAACCTTTTTGCCGTCTAGTGTATTATAGTTAATGCTTTTTGTTTAATAAAATTTTAATCTTTTTATTTAAAAACTTAGATTCCTGTGAATCTGTTCAGTATAAAGGTAAAGTTGCCATAGATCCAGATGATCATCAACTGCTCACCCCTTTGAGGCGGCGCACTGACTGGTGGCAATTTAATCTGAGGATCACCGCACCTGAGGTGAGGAGCAAGGTAGAATAAATGGGCCTTCATGAATCATCTCAGCTAGTTTGGGAATTCAACTGTGCTGTTGGCATCACTCTACATCACTAGCCAGCTATGCAGCCATTTGAGCTAATCATCATCCTATTTGGTAGGGTTTAAAAGAAAATATGATCCATCAAGCCAGGATTCATTCTGGAGTCAAAGAGTTGTCAAGGAATAATATTAGCTGAACCACATGATTATGCCACGTGCTCTTAATTTGTGTAGTTTCTTCTTATGTGGCACCTTGTTAAATAGCTTCTGTAAATCCAAATACTGTGCGTCCACAACGCGTCTTTTATTTACATTTCTTGTTACTTCCTTAAAAAACTCCAATAAGTTAGTCAAACATGATGTGTACAAAACCATGTTGACTCTGCCTAGTTACACTGAGATTTTCTAAGTGTCCTGCTATAACCTCAATAATAGATTCAGAGAATTTCCCTACAGCAGATAAGTAACTGACCTGTCATTTCCTGCTTCAGATATGAATATAATAAATAGGAGCAGTAGGTTATTTGGCTCCTTGAGCTTGCTTTACCATTTAAGATGATCAAGGTTGATCAGATTGTGTTTTGAGTTCTACATTCGAACTGCCCCTAACAATCTGAGATTCTCTTACCTTACGGGAATCTATACTAAAAGCAGAAACTGTTGCAAATCACAGGTCTGGCAGGATCTGGACAGAGAGAAAACAGAGTTAATATTTAGAATCCATGCAAGTTCTGAATAGCCATTCTCCGGTTTTGTTTAAGAATCCACAACCCTCGCACAACCCTCCTCATCTCCCTCCTAAAAGGATGGCCCCTAATTTTAAAACAGTGTCTCCTACTTCTGGACTCACCAACAAGTAAAAACAACTTTTGCACGTTTACCTTGTCAAGACTGTTCAGGATTTTGTGTACTTCAATCACTCTTCTCTCCTAAACTCCAATGGAAACACGGGCAGTCAATCTAGTCTTTCCTCACTCCAGGCAAAAATCTAATAAACCCCCTTTGAACCACTTCCAACACATTTATATTGTTCCTTAAGTAAGGAGATCAAAACTGCACACAATATTCAAGATGTGGTCTCACCAATGTCCTAATTAAGTCAATCTTCCTGATAATGCACTGTACTTGTAAACTAACATTCCCTGATTTGTGCATTAAATCCAAATTTCCTCTGCACCTTTGGCAATCATTCCCCTTAAGTGATACTCTCCCTTTTCATTCTTCCTGTCTAAGTGAACAGTTTCACATTTACCCACATTATACTCCATCTGCCACATTTTTGCCCACTCACTCAAATAATCAATAGCCACCTGAAACTCCTATGTCTTCTCCACAACATACTTGCCTATCTGCAAATTTAGCTACCATGCCTTCACTCCCCTCATCTAAGTTATTGATGTAAATTGTAAGAAGTTGAGGCCCCCGCAAAGGCCCCTGTAGAATTTTAGTCATCACATTGTCAATCAAAGAACCATGTATGCATAGTGTTTTCTATCAGCCAGCCAAATTTAAATCCATGCTAATATGTTATCACTGACACCTGAGCTTTAATTTACTACAATATCTAAATACCTTTTTGAAATCCAAGTACCTGCCTCCACTTTTCCACAGCACATTACTCCTCCAAAGAACCCTAATAAATTAGTTAAACATGATTTCCCTTTCACAATTGCTATAAATTTTTCTAAGTGCCTTAATAATTGATTCTAACACCTTCCCACACAGACCGCAAGCTAATGGGTCTATAGTTTTCTATTTGTTACTTTTCAGTCTAAAGAAACCTTCCCAAAATCTAGGGAATTTTGGAAAATTAACACCAAGGCACCTACCTCAGCAACCTCTTTTAAGACCTTAGGGTGAAGTCCATCCTGCAGCTTCATCAATTTGCTCAGTACAGCTTCCCTAGTGATTGTAATTTTACCATGTTCCTCTCTCCGTTCCACGTCTGGCTTTTTTGCATCTTCTGTATTGAAGAAATAGTTAATTTCATCCGTATTTCCTTATGATCCACAATTAACTTCACATTGTCATTCTCTGAAGGACACACTCTACTTATGCTTTTCCTTTGTAAATACCTGTAGAAACTTTTGCTATCATTTTTACATTTCTAGCTAGTCTCCTCTCGTACTCTGCTGTCCTTTCGATTTTGACTCATCATGCATCACTCAACTTTGCGCAATTATTTGTTCTTTCCTCAAGTTTGATATTTTCCCTCACTTCTTTAGTTAACAATGAAAGGCCAACCCTCTTTTTATTATTTTTTTTTCTCGTAGCTACTTATTCTGATTATTCTGAAATATCCCTTGAATGTCTGCCACTGCTTTTGTATTGATCTATTCTCTAGCCTAGTATCTAAATTCACTTCAGCTAACTCAGCTCTCATGCATACATAGTTGCTTTTACTTAAGTTTAAAATACTACTCTTAGACCGATCTTCTCCCTATCATATTAGATATGAAATTCAATCACATTCTACTCACTGCTTCCTAGGCGTGCCTTTACTTTGAGATCATTAATGAATCCTGTCACATTACACAATGCTGAGTCTAACATAACTTGCTCCCTGGTTCATTCCTGAAACTCTAAGAAACTATCTCAAAACCACTCTAGGAACTCATCTAGGCTATTACTGACAATTTAATTCTTCCAGTTTATATGTAGATTAAAATCACTCATTGCTATCTCTAATACAAGCACCATATATTTCTCCTTGTATATTTTAATCTTACATTGTAGTTACTGTTATGGGACCTGTTGACAACCTTAACTAATGAGTTCTTTCCCCTGCTACTTCTCATCTCCGCCCAAATCAATTCTATATGCTGATCTCCTAAATCTTTAAGTATTGACCCAATGCCTTCATTGATTAACATTGCTATCCCTCCATCTTTACTTAGCTTCTTATTTTTCTTGAATGTCACATACTCCTCAATATCCAGGACCCAATCATTGTCGTCCAGTAACCTCTGTAATGGCTCTCAGTAATGGCTATCACATAAATGCTTTATGTCTTTCAATGTGTGCTGTTTACAAATTCAGAAAGAGGCTTTAACTTTGTCTTTTTGTTATCTTTGCAACATCTGGTCTTGATGGCTAGTGCATTCTTAGGCTTTTTTCCCTCTGTCCCATCCTGACATTTCTCTAACCCCCATTTCTCTAACCCCCATTTCTCATTATTTTTCTCTCTTGCTTGTAATGTTATTGAAATGCTAAAATTTCAATTTTAATACTAAACTGTGAAATACTAAACTGAGGTCATGCCTGTCAGTAAATGATACAATGCCAATATTTAAAAAGGGGATTCTTCTGATGCTCTGCTTACTAGTTATTCCCCTTCAACAACACTATAGATTCTCCAGTTATTTATCTCTCTGGCAGTTTAGGGCCTTGTCAAACCCAAACTGGTTGTCATATTTCACTAGGGTAATGACCACAGTTTAAAATACTTGATTGGGATAAGCATCAGATGCCAGGTTCAGCAGCACCAGCCACGTCTCAAGAGATAACAAGAGATGATAAATTGGAAAAAGATTAGTCTGTGATCCGATGATATAGTGTGAAAGATTAGATCCCCAAAGTTCAAATTGGTAAAAATTAACTTGAGAAACACTTGATTAAGAGAATGATCAGCACCAGCAATGGATTTCCAGGCAGAGCTGGAGGAAACAAATAAGCAATGATATAATAATGAATGGGGTAAACTAAAGAGTTAGAAGACAGCATGTAACTAAAAGGAAAAACATACAAAAATGCAGAACAAAAAACTGATGAAAGGGAAACATACAAAAAACAAAGGTTGACCAAGCTGATAGCAAGAGCTACGAAAAAGTATGAAAGCAAATTTGCAAGGTATAATCAGAGTTATCAGAATTACATTCAGAGGCTGGTCTGAAGAAATGTGAACCCCTTGAAAACTGATATTAACGAAAAAGAGAATAGCAGTCATGCTGAACTTTGCAGCAGCATTTATAGTTTATTAAAAGGTCAGAATGCCAGCAAAGAATGGCAGTTAACAGAACAGGTAAACCAAAAATCTTTTACCAGTCTTTAAATAGTAAAAGAGACAAAGAAGCTGACATCTGAGGCAACACAATCATATTAGTGTTTACTAAGAAAGAGAATGAGTCAAAATATTGGGAGAAGTGGAGATATTTAAGGTAATGGATGTGGTAAGATTGATAGGAAAGACAAATTGGAAAGATTTGTTATCCTGAGAGTAAATAAGTTGCATGGGTCCATATGGCTTGTATTCCAGGCTGCTAAAGAATGTGAAAGTGTAATAGTGGAAGGGGTCATCATAATATTCTTTCAATATTGGGGAGGGGCCAGAAGATTGCAGAGGGACAAATGTGATATCCTTGTTTAATAAAGGGTGCAAATAGAGTCCTAGCAACCACAATGGGGGTGGGGGGGGTCATTTTATTAGTGATGAATTACATTTTGAAAACAGTAATCATGGTGATGGGACTGGGAGCAAAATAGACACTTGGACAAGTTTGAATTAAGAGGAAACATGCCTCTATGGATGTGTAAGAGGCAGTCGTGCTCAACTAAGGGGAAACAGTGGCTGTTGGCTATATGGATTTTAAGAAACCATTTTACAAAGGACCACACAAAAGGCTAGTTAACAAACCAAGACTCATGGAATATGGGGGTCAATGTCAGCAAGGATAAAAAATTGATTCAAGGAAAGAAAAATGAAAGTCTTGGTAAATGGTTGTTTCTCAGATTGGAGGATGATAGTTAGGGTCTCTTCAAGGGTCAGTGCTAGAACTACTTCCCTTCTGATACACGTAAAAATGGTTATATATTATAGTGGCTGCATGATTGCTTTGGGAATTAGTCACATGATTTGATAGCGATGTCACAGGCTTCTGCTTAGTTTCAGGTGCTACTCTGTACAGGCAATATGCCTCTTGCAATAAACCAGTGTTGAATCTATTTTGAATCTATGTGAGCAAATCACATTTTTCCTTCGTGTACAAAACTCACAGCACCTAACGTATTGAGGACGTTACAGGAAGAAAATTATTAATGAATCAGGACTTTGTTTCATCAAGAGCAGTGCACAAGTAGAAAAAAATTTGTAGATCCTTGCACTTTGTATATTAGAAGGCCGAGGAAAATCAACAGCAGAACTAAAGATTGAAGTACCAATACAGACAAAACAAGAAAGAAAAAAATTGTCTCTCTTACCCAGAGAAAAAAAAATGGAGGGTCCCTGAATGTGTTGCAGTGTGTCAGGGCAGAACAGGAGACTCACTATTCAGTTCAAAGAAAGCGAGGAAGATCTCTGTAGTTTTAAAAGAAAGGGTTTTTCTGATTAGAGAAAGGTGAAATTACAGGCAGTAACTGGCATATTTGGGTAGAATGAACACTTTGCTGTATGGTTGGGGTCAGTCTAACAACCATTT
Source organism: Sphyrna mokarran (assembly GCA_024679065.1). Lineage (NCBI taxonomy): Eukaryota > Metazoa > Chordata > Chondrichthyes > Carcharhiniformes > Carcharhinidae > Sphyrna > Sphyrna mokarran. The sequence goes on from JAGIQG010000013.1 coordinate 39,716,097, forward strand.
ACCAAGACATTCATTTTTCTTTCAATCAATTTTTATCCTTGCTGACATTGACCCTTCTACTCCATGAGCCTCGGTTTGTTCACCAGCCTTTTATTTAGTCTTTGTAAAATGCTTTCTGAGAATCCATATAACCAAGAGCTACTGCTTCCGTTTAGATGAGCACAACTGTCTTTTAAACATCCATGCTGGCTCCTCTTAATTAACTCAAACTTGTCCAAGTGCCTATTTTGCCCCCAGTCCCACTACCCTGTTACTGTTTCCAAAATGTCATTTTTGGAAAGAAGGGATACTTTTTCTGTATGGCTACTGTTCTTTGAAAATAAGTACATCAAACCAACAACGTACAGGATGAAAAGGGGAGGTCAAAGTGAACAGGGAAAATAAATTTACACTGAGCAGTCTTGAATTGCTAGTGCGCTCAAATGATGCAATTATTAGGAGCTATACATCCTTTCGATTAAGAAAATGAATCATGGAGCTACAATGCACAGTAAGTTTGAGAACACCAGGTTTAAATCCAACTGATTTATTTGATAATAAACTCACAAGCTTTCGACCCTCTGGTCTTCATCAGGAGTTTACTATCAAATAAATCGGTTGGATTTAAACCAGGTGTTGTCAGACTTCTTACTGTATTTACCCCAGTCCAACGCCAGCATCTCTACATCATGTTCCAATGCACAGCATTTTCAGGATTTGTACAAGTGAATAAAGTTGAGAACAAATTGCTTGTTCCAACTAGTCTCAGTACAATAGGAAGTAAAACCTTAAATTTGCTCTAGAGCTTGATTCACCTAACTAAGTCAGGAATCAAAACTTAAGATGACTTGACAAAAACTCGAAGTGCGTTACTCTCCAAAGCCGCTGATCATCGCAGAATAGTTCAGGTTCCGCTGAAGACATCAAATGGAAGGCAAAAGCATCGCCTTTGTGGTAACCTTAAAAAGGCTGGCACAACATTGAGAGTTTATTGAGTCATTAGAAAATGCTCTTCAAGATCATCTAGCTTGTGGTCTCCAAAGTGAGCTATTCAAAGAAGATTGCTCACTGAATATGCTTTGACTCATTTTATTACATTGGGAGCTGCCCATAAGAAGTCAAAACAGCAACAAACATGTCACTGATGTGCTAAAATGGGCCAATGAGTGAATGCTGGAGGAAGGATAATCAAAAAAAGAGTTGTGGCAAATGGATCACATTGCAAAAACCTGTTCGGCTAAATCAGTTTTCCTTGAGAATAAATTCAGAACAAGCTGAGTATCTTAAGAGGAGCAAGTTGAAATTTACCAAAATAATTCGCAACATTATAACCGTGAAGAGGAAAATGTCAAGAAGTACAATGAAGAGCTTCAGCTGAACATCTGATCCATACAGGGTGAATCAGATAACTTTGGAATCAACCAAACCTGACATGGACAACAAATTAGGATGAAGGATGATATTGGTTTTGCTGTATTGCTTATTCCTAAGACTACATACTATCAGAAGCACCTTCCTTTAAAACCAACTGATTTGATTTTAAAACAACATTCATAGAAGTGATTGTACCGTTAAAAGGTTACATCATAGTCAGCATAGAGTTGATTGGACATGGAGAGGCAACTCTGCTATTTGTAGTCCATGGTAATTTTCCAGTTCTTTTTGGAAGATCCTGGTTAGAGAAAATAAAGTTAACTGGAGTACACTGTCATTGATTAATGCCAAAACAGATGTACTGCACTTTATGGATAAATACAAGAGTATTTTTGAAGAGAAGGGAGTTCAAGTGAAATTCAAAATAAATCCTAATAATCAACGAAAAAGTCTAAAACAAAGAGTGATGCCATATGCAATTTGTCCCACGGTCAAAGAAAGTTTAGTACAACTTGTTAACACTGGTGTCATAGAACATAACAGCACAGTACAGGCCCTTCAGCCCTCGATGTTGCGCCAGCCAGTGGACCCTCTAACCTAAACAATTCCAATATCATCCATATGCCTATCCACCGAACATTTGAATGCCCCCAAAGTAGGCGAGTCCACAACTGCTGCAGGCAGGGCATTCCACGCCCTCACCACCCTCTATGTGAAGAACCTGCCTCTGACATCCGTCCTGTAACTACCACCTTTTAATTTAAAGTTATGTCCCCTCGTGTTGGTCATCACCATCCGAGGAAAAAGGCTCTTTCTGCAGTAGCCTACCATAGGGAACCTTATCAAACGCTTTGCTAAAATCCATATACACTACATCAACTGCCTTACCCTTATCTACCTCTTTGGTCACCTCCTCAAAAACTCAATAAGGTTTGTGAGGCATGACCTATCCTTCACAAAACCGTGCTGACTATCCCTAATCAATTTATTTCTCTCTAGATGCTTATAAATCCTATCCTTATAATTCTTTCCAAGACCTTGCCCACAACAGAAGTCAGGCTCACCGGTCTATAATTTCCAGGATGGTCCTTACTCCCCTTTTTGAACAAAGGGACAACATTTGCCATCCTCCAGTCTTCCGGCACTATACCTGTAGCTAACGACGACATGAAGATCAAAGCCAAAGGCTCTGCAATCTCCTCTCTAGCCTCCCAGAGAATCCTAGGGTAAATCCCATCTGGCCCAGGGGACTTATCAATTTTCATACCCTCAAGATTCGCTAACACCTCCTCCTTATGAACCTCAATCCTGCCCAGTCTACAACCTAGTATCGCAGTATTCTCCCCGACAACATTGTCTTTCTCCTGCGTGAATACTGACGAAAAATACTCATTCAGTGTCTCTCTTATCTCCTCAGGCTCCACGCACAACTTCCCACTGCTAAATCTGACTGGCCCTAATCTTGCCCTAACCAATCTTTTATTATTTATATACCTGTAAAAAGCTTTAGGATTCTCCTTAATCCTATCCGTCATAGCTGATCACAACGAACAACAACTACTCCCACTTATCCACCATGAAACCAGATGGTTCAGTTCGTATTTGTGGTGATTTGATAACAACCACTAATCTCATGTTGCATGCTGATCAATACCCACTTCCTTTAATTGAAGATTTGTTGAGTTATCACGTGGGCAGAAATTCAACAAGATTGATTTTTTTTTTTTAAAGATGAATTTTACTGCTGATTCTCAACTATTGCTCACTATTGTTAATCACCGACATCTTTTTCACTAAAAAAATTATCTTTTTGCACTAACATTTGCACAAGCCCTATTTCAAAGTTCGTGGATCAGATTTTAAGTGGTCTTCTGGTGTACAATGTTACCTGGATAATATTCTAATTACATGATCCAGTGAACAAGAGCATTTGAATAATTTAAAAGAAACATTGGAATGTCTTCAAGCATATGACCTATATCAAGGAAGAAAGTATGATTTGTTTCCCCAGATGCCAGTCTAATATTTGGGTCATGTTATGATAGTAAAGGTCTACATAAAGTACCTAAAAATATGGACGTTACATTAGAAGCACTGCATCAGATGAATGTAATGCAATTGAGGTCCTTTCTAGGGTTAATAAAATATTACCGCAAATTTGTTCCTAATTTAGCTACATTGTTGAAGGCATTGCATAATTTACTGTGAGAAACAGTCGTGGGACTGGACAAGAGAATATGAGAATGCACACAAGGATGTTAAAAATGCATCACAGAAGTCTTAAGTATTGGTTCACTTCAATCCAAAGCTGCTACTACTACTTGCTTCACCATATGGAATAGGGGCAAGAGTTTCACATACCATGCCTATAAGAACAGCCAATAGCTTTTGTTTTGTATACTTTGACTAGTGCTGAATCTAACTATGCTCAGCTTTGTATAATTGAGTAAAATTTTGGGGGTTCAAAGGTTTCATTATTATTTATATGGCTATCATTTCACCTTATTGGCTGATCATTGACCCCTAACCATTATTTTTAGGGCATACAAATGCAGAATGTCATTAACTGCTCGCCAATTGCAAAGATGGTCATTGATCTTATCTGCACACTCTTACAATATAAACTTTGAATTAGAATGCCATATTAATGCCGATGCATTATCGCACACACTTTTACCTATTGAACAAATGCCACCAAATAGTCTTGTTGGTATTCTTTATATTTTGCTAGTAGATCATCTGTCTCTGACTGCATCTCAAATTCAGAAACATTCCAGAAATAATCCTGTGATGGGGAAGGTGATGGATATGGTATAGAAAGGAATGATACCTGGAATGCATCACACATATCCTGATTTAAAACCATACATGTCAAAAAAGCTTGAGTTAACTGTCCAAGATACGTGTCTATTGTGAGGAATCCAAATCATTATTCCTCCTAGTCTGCGTGGAAGAGCTTTCACAACTGTATGAAGGATGTCGTAGCTGTCTGGATGAACATAAGAACATTAGAAATATGAGGAGTAGGCCATCCAGCCCCTCGAGCTTGCCCCACCATTCAAAAGATCATGGTGATCTGCAGTGGTTCAGTACCACTTTCCCGCTTTCTTCTTGTAACACGTAATTCCCTTGTCTGTCAAAAACCTATCCACCCTTGACTTAAATATATTCAGTGAGGAAGCCGCCACCACTTCAACAGGCAGAGAATTCCAAAGATTCACCACCCTTTGTGTGAAGAAATTCCTCCTTAACTCTGATCTGAACTGCACATCCCCCCCCCTCATTTTGAGGCTGTGCCCTCTAGTCCTGCTATCTTTGTTAAGCGGGAAGAGTCTCTCAACCTCTACCCTATCCATTCCCTTCATTATCTTATACATCTCTAGAAGGCTGAGAGGAGATCTTATAATCTCCAATGAGTATAAACCTAGCCTATTTAGTCTCTCCTCATAATCCAACGCCCTCATATCTGGTATCAGCCCATTAAACCTTCTCTGCACTGCCTCCAAGGCCAATATATCCTTCCTCGAATGTGGCGACCAAAACTACACAGTACTCCAACTGTGGCTTCACCAGTACTCTGTACAGCTGCAAAAGTACCTCCCTACTTTTATATTCTATCCCCCTAGCTATAAAGGCCAACATTGCATTTGCCTTCTTGATCATCTGCTGCACCTGCAGACTGTGTTTTTGCGATTCGTGCACAAGGACCCTCAGGTCCCTCTCCATTGTTGCATGCTGCAGCTTTTCACCATTTAAATAATAATCCTTCCTACTATTGTTCCTACCAAAATGGATAACCTCACACTTACTAACATTGTACTCCATCTGCCAGGTCCTGGCCCACTCACTCAACCTATCCAGATCCCTCTGCAGGCTTTCCATACCCTCCACGCAATTTGCTTTTTCACTCATCTTCATGTCATCAGCAAGTTTCATCCTGCACTCAGCCCCTTCCTCCAGATCATCTATGTGAATGGTAAACAGCACCGATCCCTGGGGCACTCCACGAGTCACCAGCTGCCAATCAGAATAGCACCCATTAATGCCTGCTCTCTGCTTCCTATTAGACAACCAATCCTCTACCCAGTCTAATGCTCCCTGCACCCTAACTTTCTGCAGCAATCTTTTGTGAGGCACCTTATCAAATGCCCTTTGGAAATCCAAAAACACCATATTCACCGGTTTCCCCTCAATCTACCGCACTAGTCACTTCCTCATAGAACTCCAATAAATTTGTCAAGCACGACTTCCCCTCAATGAATCTGTGCTGTGTCTGCCTGATCAAACAGTTCGTATCCAGGTGCCTCGTTATTTCTGCTTTGATGACAGATTCAAGCATTTTTCCAACTACAGACGTTAAACTAACCGGCCTATAATTCCCTGCCTTCTGTCTGCTACCTTTTTTAAACAGCGGTGTAACATTAGCCATTTTCCAATCTTCTGGCACTTCCCTGGAGTCCAGCAAATTTTGAAAGATAATTACCAGGGTATCCGCTATCACCTCTGCCATTTCCTTGACAACCCTGGGATGCATTCCATCCGGTCCCGGGGACTTATATATCTTCAGCCCTGTTAGCCTATCAAGCACCATCTCTCTAGTGACTGTAATCTCATCAAGGACCTCATCTCCTACCACTCTTCTATCCTTAATTTCGGGCAAGCTATTTACATCCTCCTCCATAAAGACTGACACAAAAAACTTATTCAAAGTCTCTGCAATATCCTTATCATCCACTACTAAATCCCCCCTCTCATCCTCCAAGGATCCTACATTAACTCTGGCCATCCTCCTATTCTTTATATATTTACAAAAACTTTTACTGTCCTTTTTGATATTTTGAGCTAGTTTAGCCTCATATTCTATCTTTCCTATTTTAATCACCTTTCTAGTCATGCTTTGCTGTTGTTTGAAACTTTCCCAATCTTCTGATCACCCACTATTTTTAGCTGCTTTGAACGCCTTAGCTTTTGATATAATACTCCCCTTAATTTCCCTTGAGAACCACGGCTGATTTTCCCTTCTCCTACAGTCCTCCTTCATCACTGGAATACATTTCTGCTAAGTACTGAAAAAGATCTCTTTAAAAATCCTCCATTGTTCCTCAGCCATCCTACCAACCAATGTACTCCTTCAATCCACAGTTGCCAATTCCTCTCTCATCCTATTGTAGTCCCCTCTGTTCAAACATAGTACACAGGTCCGGGACGCTATAAACCTCATTCTCCATCTGCATCATAAATTCTACCATACTATGATCACTCGTCCCTAGAGGATCCCTCACATGAATATCCCTAATTCTTCCTGCCTCATTATATAGTACCAGATCCAAGATAGCTCGCTTTCTCATCAGTTCTGTAACATACTGTTTGAGGAACCCATCCCAACAGCATTCCAAGAACTTTTCCTCCAGCCCATCATGTCCGACTTGTGTGGCCAGTCAATATGCAGATTGTAATCTCCCATTACTAACGCCGTTCCGTTTTTGCATGCATCTCTTATTTGTTTATAGCCCGCCCCACCTCAAAGTTGTTATTGGGGGGCCTATAGACCACACCCACCAGCATCTTCCTCCTCTTACTATTCTTTATCTCCACCCACATCGATTCCACATTTTGCTCTTTGGGGCTTATATCCTCTCTTACTACCGCCCTGGTACTATCCTTAATCAACAGAGCCACCCCATCCCCTTTTTCCTCTATCCTTTCTAAACACCTGATAGCCCTGGACATTCAGTTCCCAGTCCCTGTCCCCCTGCAACCACATTTCCGTAACGGCCACTAGACCATATCCATTTGTGCCACACCTAGTTATTTTTAGTGGCTGAGTCTGGATGTTTAGAGTGAAGAAAATGTGGGACAGTGTCAATCCTATATATGAATAAGAAATGCATCACCATTGTCTCTTTTGCATCCTTGGGAGTAACATAGCAACAACTTCACGTAGATTTTGTTGGTCTGTTTGAAGATTACATGTTTTTAGTCACAATTGATGCACACTCAAAGTGGACAGATATTATCATGAGATCTACTGCATCTGAATAAACCATTGATAAACTCAACAACATTTTGTAAGATGTAGTAAACCAGAACAGATGATTTGTGACAATTGTTCAGAGTTTACTTCACAAGAGTTGATTATCTTGATATAAATTGTAAGCAACAAAAATGTGCCATTTCATCCATCAACCAATTGATACACTGACAGATTGTTTCTAGAATTGTACCAATTTTTAAACACTTCAAAAGATCAAGGTTCATTTTCACATTTGTGCATAGCTCTTTGCAACTTATAGTAGTGCTGCTCATGCAACTCCCGAAGTTCACCTATATTACAGTAGCTAATAAAGTTTCAGATATTAGCTTCATAAATAAAGTATTGAGCACAAAATTAGAGGTGTTGTGTTTAATCTTTATAAAGCTTTAGTTGGCTACGTCTCAAACATTGCACCAATTTTAGTCACCAGACTTTCAGAAGAATGTGAATGTCATTGAAAGGGTACAGAGGAAATTTACCAAGATAGTTCAGGATAGAGGGAATTCAGCTACAAGATAAAGTGGTTACATGTCTTTCTTAGGACAAAGAGGATTAAGGGGGCAATTACGGGGTGGTGAACAAGACTATGATAGATTTAGAGAACATAAAAAAAACTGTCACACTAATTGATGGGACTAGGGGTACATAGATATAAGTTGGACTGCACACCACCCTAGAAAGAGTTGGTACGTGGAGAAAATGTAAAATCAGTTGGGATGGCAAGTGAGTCATGCGTGTCACCTACCTCCCTCTCCTAGTATTTATCAGCAAACAGATAGATGGCAGATGTCCTGCCTTTTTTTTTCCCCACTGCTAGCATTTCGTCAGCAGCAGGGGAAGGCTCTTGTCTTGTGATGAGGCCCCAGTTTGCATACAAGTTCAAGTAGCTGGAATCCCTCCTATTCAGACACCCTATGCCCCATTGAGGGTTCTGCTATTTAAAGAACACTGCTCACTTGAAGAACACTGACCACACTCTCAAATTCAATGTTATATATGAATATGTAGCCTCCACCACATGAATCGGCAGAGGATTCCAGAGATTTACCACCCTTAGAGTGAAGAAGTTCCTCCTCAACGCTGTTCTAAACTGCCCCCCTAAAACTTATTTTGAGGCTGTGCCCTCTGGTGCTGTTTTCTAAGCGGAAAGAATCTCTCTGTCGCTATCTTATCTAGAGCCTTCATTATCTTGCAAGTCTTTATAAGATCCTCCCTCGACCTTCTAAACTCTAACGAGTACAGGCCCAGTCTATTCAACTTCCTCATAAGCTAACCTCATCTCTGGTATCAGCCTGGTGAACCTTCTCTGCACTCTCTCCAAGGCCAATATATCCTTTCGCAAATAAGGGGGCCAAAACTGCACACAGTACTTTAGTCGCAACCTCACCAGTGCCTCGTACAGTTGCAGCAAGACCTCCCTGCTTTTATATTCTATCCCTCTTGCGATAAAGGCCAACATTCTATTCATCTTCTTGATCACCTGCTGCACTGAAGACTGAGTTTTTGCGATTCATGCACAAGGACCCCCAGCTTGTGGCTTTTCACCCTTTAAATAATAATACCTCCTAGTATTATTTCTACCAAAGTGGATAATCTCATTTGCTAACGTTATACTCCATCTGCCAGGTCCTCGCCCACTCACTCAGCCTAACCAAATCTCTCTGCAGACTTTCCGCGCCCTCCATGCAATTCGCTTTTCCACTCATGTTCGTGTCATCAGCAAATTTTGTTACCCTACACTCAGCCCCCTCGTCCAAATCATCTATGTAATTGGTAAACAGTTGAGGCTGCAGCACTCCATTAATCACCAACTGCCAACCAGAAAAGCATCCATTGATTCCAACTCTCTGCTTCCTGTTAGATACCAATCCTCAATCCACACTAACATTTTACCCCCAACTCCGTGTACCCTAACCTTCTACAACAACCTTTTGTGAGGCACCTTATCGAAATCTAAAACACCACATCCACCAGTTCCTGTGTACTACACTAGTCAATCTTCATAGAAATCCAGTAAATTCATTAAACACGACATCCCCCTCACGAATCCGTGCTGCGTCTGCTTGACCAAACAGTTCTTATATTGAGCCTCAATTATTCACTACATTTACAAATGATTTTGATAAGGTAAAAGACTACAATTAGATTTGCCAATGACACAGATTGATATGGATTATAGTGCAATCTATGAAAACATAAAATTACAGATATACTGACACATTAATTGAATGAGTAAAGTTAAGACAAATAGATTTCAATGGAGGAAAATCTGTGGTCACCCATTATGAACCAAAACAGGCTTATATCCTTAATAGTGAAAAGCTAGGAAAAGTAAAGGTCCAAATTTATTCCGGTGTCCAGATACAGACATGAAATTCCAAATGGTGATGAACAATGTGCAATCATCCGTGAACATCAAGCTGCTGATGAAGTAGCTGAAGATGGTTGAGTCAAGGACACTACTATAAAGAACTCCTGCAATTGTGAACTGGGGCTCAGACAACTGACTCCCAACAACTACAACCATTTCCTTGTATCAGGTATGACTCTAACCAGTAGAGAAATTTTGCCCAATTCCCACTGACACTAGTTTTGCTAAGGTTCCTGATGCCACACTCAGTCAAACGCTGCCTTGATGTCAAGGGCTGTCACTTTCACGTCAGCTCTGAAACACAGCTTTTTTGTTCATGCTTGAACTAAGGCAACAATGAGTTCAGAAGCTGTGGCCCAGGCAGGACCCAAACAGACATCACCTTCCCCATCACAAGATCATTTCTGGATGTCTCTGAACTTGAGAAGCAGTCACAGACACATGACCTATTAGCAAAAAAACCAGTTACTGCTGAGTACATGCTACTTGATATCAATGGCAACAATACTTCCCATCACTTTGCTGATTGAGGGCAGACTGATGGGGTGGTAATTGGCTGGATTCGATTTGTCTTGCTTTTCGTTTACAAGGCATACCTGAAACATTTTCCACATTTTTAGGTAGATGTCAGTAGCTGTACTGGAACTATATGATTAGGAATGTGCCTAATTCTGGAACATAAATCTTCATAATGCCCTAATATTGTCAGGACTGTACCCTTTGCAATGTTTAGTATTTTCAGCCATTTTCTTGGTATTACGTGGAGTGAATCAAATTGACTGATGACTAGCATCTGATGGCTGGGCACCTCAGGTGGAAGCAGAGATGGATCATCCAAACAGCACTCTCGGTTGAAGATTGTTGTAAAGTTTTCAGCTACAGTTTTCTTTTTACTGATGTATTGTGCTGTCATTGAGATTGGGAATATTTGTGGAGCTCCCCCTTCAATTATTCAATTGTCCACCACCATTCACAACCAGATGTGTGGCAAGACTGCAGAGCTTAGATCGGATTAATGAAAAGTATTGAACTTACAGTGTACAACCTCTAATTCAAGTACACCCTTCCTTAAATGTGGAGACCAAAAACTCCATGGTACTGCAGATGTGGTCTCACCCAAGCCCTGCACAATTGCAGACTTTCTTCTTCTTGCATATTCTTGCAACAAAGACTAATGTGCCATTTGTTTTTCGAATTCCTTGTATAAGTTTTCATGAACATCTACAAGTATCACGTTTTAAAATAAAAATTTGCTTTTCTATTCTCAAAGTGAATAATTTCACACTTCCCCTCATTATATTCCATTTGCTATCTTCTCCATCACCTATCCTGACTACATCTCTGTATTGTCAGAAAACTTGGATATATTAACCTTACTCTCTTCATCTGTAATCCTTGTGATACTTCACATGTCACAGCCTGCTAATGTGACAATGTTCCTTTTATGCCTATTCTTTATTTCCTGTCCATTAACCAATCTTCTGTTAATATTACCCATAACTAATTGAGTCTACATCACTCCTATTTACATTTTGTGATGCACCTTAAGGAATGCCTTTTGGAAATCAAACTATATATCCACTGGTTCTACTTTATCTACATCCTTAAAAAATTCTAATAAATTCTTCACACCATTTCCTTTTGGATGAATTGTACAGCTTTGTCATTTACTAGATTAAGCAACTGGGGAAGTAATGATAAAATCCTATAAATATAAAAATGCACCATCTCATTTGAAAACATATCTGTGAAGAACCAGGTGATAGCTAACTTCAATTTTCCTCACCCCCATATTCACACCATCTCATGGGGTACATGCCCACTGAGTCCACATCAGCTCTCGGTGCAACAATTCAACCTGTCCCATTTTTCTACTCTACTCATGCAGCCTTGGAAGTTTATTTCATTCAAGTGCCCAGCTAATTTGTTTTTGAAAACAATGATCACTCCTGCTATCCCCTCTTCATGGGTAGCAGTTACAGATCATTAAAGTGCATAAAAACGTTCTCACATTCACACTACATCTATTTCCCAAAACCTTAAAGTTGTGCCCCCTGGTCCTCGTACCATCAGCTTTTCCTTGTCAACTTGATCTAAACCTGCCATATTTTTGTACATTTTTATCAAATCTCCCCACAATATTAAGGTGGATTAAGTACAGCGGTTAGCACTGCTGCTTCACAGCTCCAGGAATCTGGGTTCGATTCCTTGCTTGGGTCACTGTCTATGTGGCGTTTGCACATTCTCCTCGTGTCCGCGTGTGTTCCCTCTGGTTTCCTCCTACAGTCCAAAGATGTGCAGGTTAGGTTGACTGGCCATGCTAAAATTGCCACTCAGTATCCTGAGATACGTAGGTTAGAGGGATTAGTGGTAAATATATGGGGATTTGGGAATAGGGCCTGGCTAGGGTTGTGATCAGTGCAGACTCGTTGGACCAAAATGGCTCCTTTATACACTATAGGGTTTCTATGACCTAAAATAACATCAGCTTCTCCAACCTGATCTTGTCAGTGAACTCCATCTTTGGAGCCACTCTGGTTCCTCTGCACTTTCTTAAGGACCTTACGTGCTCCCTAAAACGCACCCATTGCTATAACTGTGGCCTACACAGAGCTTTATAAAGGATCAGCATAGCTTTCTGGTTTCATACTCAATACTTCTGTTTATGAAATCCTCAGAATCATTATGTTTGTGGACAACTCTTGATATTTCTGCCATCTTCAAACATTGATGAACACAAACACCCAGGTCCTAATGTCCTTGCACACTTGAATTGTGCAATTAAGTTTTGATTGCCTCTCCCTTCTTAAAAAATATATCACTCCACACTTGTAGATATTAAACTTTGTCTGCCATTTGTTTGCCCATTTTACTATCCTGTCTTACTGCAGTTGATTGGTATCATTCTCCATTCACTCATTCTAGATGGAGGAAAAGATCACCTTCCCACCAAGACTGTGATAGTTGTAACTAGCCTCAAGAATGAAAATAAACCATACTGTGAAACTATTGAGCTATTTCCCACTTGTCCACATTAGGGACAACCCCAACACAAAATCTCCTGAATCGTCTATATCTCACAGTCAATTCTAGAGAAACAGTTTTAGATCTTTCAGAGGAACCTTTGATATGGTCTCAGTCGCCAGATACATCTTACAAAAATGTTGAGAATAAAACTAGGAACTCCTCAATTCATTGATCTGACTAATGCATTTGACTCAATAAATCATTGGGAGATTCAAACAAATACACTGTCCTTCGTGAAGACAAATCCATAACCATTCAGGCAAAACACTTGCAAAATCAACCACGATGATCAGCCTCTATGTCCTGATGGCTGAAAAGCGTCTCTACCATCAGGTCCCATTTTCTCAACTCTGACATGGCCAGTGTTCTAAGGTAGGACAAAGAAAACTCTTTGTAAACACTCTGAAGTTCTCCCTGAAGCACAGCAGCATTGACAATAATAATGGGGAAGTGCCCATGACACATTGTTCAAAATGGTGACAATTTGTCCATCAAGATGCATCAAGTTCAAACACATGAACCATGAGATAGAAGGGTGGCAGAGAAGTTAAAACAAGGAAGCAAATTCTCCACTCCAGATCCTGCCACCTCCAGGCACGTCTGATCCTATGGGCCCAAAGAACTGGTCTATTAATACATAACTATCCATGGTAGAAACCATGAGAAGACATCCTTGAACCGATGGACAGCCAACAATTACAACTTTGATAAACCCTTTCTTAAATTCCATATGGAAAATATCCACTGCATTCTCTCCATTAGCCTTCTCTGTTACTTCAAGAAATTCAATTAGATTAATTCCAAACAATTTTCCAGTGTACTCTCATTTTAATACTTCAGACTTATGCTGGGATGGGGAAGGGGAAGAAGTTCAGCATGGTGAGAATTGTTTAATCTGTAGGGCTTCTTTAAAAAATATATGAACACTGACCTTTGCCTGCAGCAGCAATTATGTCTTAAAGATTGGTTCGGCAAATCCACAAATATAAAAAACATATGGAATTAAAAGGGCCCTGTCAGGTAACAGACTGAGCTCCACAACAACCATTGCTGCATCAGAGTTTGTGACTAAAAAACCAATCTCTCAAACCTTCACTTTCCGGGTGGCATGGTGGCACATGCCTCCAGCATCAGGATCCCAGGTTCAATTCCTGCCTTGGGTCGTTTTGTGAAGTTTGCACGTTCTCCGTGTCTCTAAAGACATGCGGAATAGGTTGACTGGCCACAATAAATTGCCCTTAGTGTCAGGGGGATGATGAGGGTAAATATAAGGGATTACAGGGATAGGACCTGGGTGGGATTGTCGTCAGTGCAGGCTTGATGGGCCCTCCTTCTGCACTTTAGGATTCTATGATTTTATGGTCTCTTTTCTCATGACAGTCTACCAATGTTCTTCACAAGCCTGCAGCTCCCTCGACTACAGCTTCTCACAACTTGACTTCATCCCATTCTCTCAGTTGCTCCGCCTTTGTCACATTTCTATAAGTGTGAATGGCTCTATTGCAGCTACCTGAATACTAAGTGGAAATAAAGGAACAAGCCAACAAAAATATCCAAAGATAAACACAAGGAACAAGATAGAGATAGAGGTTATGATCTAAAGTTGTTGAACTCAATATTGAGTCCAGAAAGATGTAGACTAAGATGAAAGAAGTGCTGTTCCTGGGGCTTGCATTGAGTTTCTGCTAGTGCTCCTGTTTCTCTCCACAGATGAAGCCTGACCCAAGTATTACCAGCATTTTTGTTTTTATATTAGTGAATAAACACTAACTCCTCTAGATTTCAAGAGCAGCTCTTTAACTCACATAAATTTGATTGTCCTAAGAAAGCAGTATCAAAGTTTTACGCTTTCCACTTAAATTTAAATAGAATTACCACTGATAATTAAAAATCACTATAGCTACGCAACCGTGTCAATTTTCCTTACCTTCCAACTGGAATTTTGTTCCTTTGTTGTTTGAACCTATTACTTTCTAGTACTACCATTCATGGGAGTCTTGACAGTGGTGCCATCAGGGCATCACAGCAGAACATAACTCCATCCAATAGCACATTTCCAGCAAGATCATTGGAAGCAATCAAGAGTCGGACTCAGACCATTTTTCTCCTGTCATTAACCCAGCAGTGTGGAGGTCAACTACATAGGTTGTTAAAAAGCTACACAATTGGCTCAGTTAATAATTGTGCCACATAGTTCTGTCACTTGAAATAGCACTAAATTCAATATCTTTGTCTGAGCTGAGTTATTGAAGACATTGTTAGGCTATCACCCTCAGATACCAATAAAAGGGACTGGATGACATCATCCAGTATTCTTGCCTCTGATGTTCAATCTTTGCTGAAATACACATTGATGGATAATAGATACTTATGGTGTCAGGTTCAGATGAGCTTCAAAGTCAAATAACAAACCAGTTAGTGTTCAGGATCACAAAGAATTGTCACAAAGAGTCATGCCATCTATTGAACCATGTATCCAAAGAAATAGGATGAGAAAAATTAGGAAAATATATTTTCCTTGGTTTAAATTAAATGGAAACATTGATGCACTCACCTCAACTGGAGACATAAATATCCAGAAGTCATAACATTCATATTATGTCATACAATGATCACCATGTTTCATCTCAGGTTCCTATAGAGAATGTGTTTGCTATATTTTAATACTAAAACTTTGTTCTTGTTTCAGTTTGCTTAGAAATTTTAGAAATTATTTAAATAACATACATGAGCACATACACCTATGGTTGGCATTGTTGTCCTTACAAAATCCATTACAATTTAATTCTTCAGGCTGACTGAAACTTCAGAAATTCAACATATTTATCAATGAAATGACAGACAAAATGTTCACTGTGTCAATATTTCAATTTCTTTATTGTTGCTAGGGGGAGTTTAGTTGTAAGTATACCTCTGTGCACAAAAAAATACCAGGTGAAAGGTCACAGTGCGACTGTAGTTTCAGAATTCAACGCCATGTCATGGCCAAAACAAAAGCAGCAAAACTTGGCATGGAACTCTGCACAGTCATTTTTTTATTTTTTTTAAATAAGAACACAGGAAAAAATGTTCCTTTTAATTCATGTTCTTTTTTGAATTCAGCAAAATAATTTCTATAAAATAAAACTGCAAAATATTTAAATATAATAGGGTGGGTTGAGTCTGTTTTGCAGGGGGTATTTGGTTTGAGACAAATTCCAAAAAATACACATTCAAGTTACCAATTTTTTTTTCCTTTTTAAATACAGTATTTACTGATGATTTCCTCAAAATCCATAAACAAAAGACTAGTTCTGGAATTGAGAATCCTGCAAGAATCATGACTAACCAGCAGTTTTTCTTAAAATTACAACCCTGCTTATATCTGAATTAAGTTGACAGGATGGACAAGGAGCTAAGACAATTTCTTGCTTTCAAGTAGAATTGTGAATGCAACACACTAGCAAGCTGCCCCCACAGTGGCAGTCATGTACACCTTGACTTCTATTTCACTGGGCTGCAAGTAGGAGGGAAGTTTAGAAGTTAATCTAAGTAAGCTCTACCAAGGAAATAAAACAAGCACACAAAGTACTGTCTATTATGCTCCAGGCATCCTGGCATAGCAACTGTTGCATATATTTTTTCCTTTAAATTCCTATAATTCAAAACTAATAATCCTTTTTCCCACCCATAGACTGTCAAATATTAGATTTGAATATATGTGCAATTGAAAGCCACTTATACTCACATTTTTCTCCAATTGAACCATCAAGGTGTAACAAAAAAGAAAAAGCTCTGAGCAGAGCATTTGTTGCTCAGGGATTAAAAAACTGCTGTCATTAGAATCATCTTTTCTCATTGGCTACACTAATTTGATGTGAAGCCATGCTAAATGTTACAGCATAACTAGAGCTTCAAAATGATTCAACTAATACCAGAATGAAAAAAGGCAATGAAAAAGAGTTCCAGATCAACGTTACATCACCATTGTCCCACATCAACCAAATGTTAAAAAGTCACCATCAAATAACTCAAAGTAAAAGCAACTCCGGTGGCATGAGTTAATTTTTTTTTGTCTGGTTGACATGGACATGTATTTTGAAAATAATCTGATTCACACTGCCTTCAGGCAGGTAACCCTCAAAGCTGAGCACAGCTGATAAAGCAAAGATTAGATTTTGTGTGTTTTGTAGGTCTGCAACACTCCTCAAGCAAATCAGCATTGCTGAGGAATTAACAGTCAAACATTAATATACTATATACACCTTGCCATTTATACATTAGCATCAGGCCATTTATTACAAAACACTATACACTTTTCCACTGCAGGCAGGTTATATGTCAACAGCATTGCTCTGCAGGGCAGACAGTGAATAGACTCTCTCCACTCCAGATTGGACAGTTTCTTTTTTAAAAAGGTGTTTCTTGCACTGGTGTAGACAAACCCAGAGAAGGTTGAAGTGTAAGGCCTGGGCATGTGCTAGAGCCAGTGTCTTTATCAGGTACATTGGAGAATTTTCTGCAAGTTAATCTTTTGCCTGTGATGCAGGAATGTCTTCACTGCCTTCCCAATTTTCTTGTGCTCGCTGACCTGTTCGCTGAGGGTTGTTCATATGGTGTGCCACTGGGCCGGTATATGGCTGACCATGCAAATGGTTATTCTGTGAATTAAAAGGAGATAAATTGAAAATGCTTTAGCAGCAAAACTAAATTAAGTTTGTACATTTTGTATGCAAATCTAAGCAAAATAAAATGCAGAACATTTTTAAATAAATCAGTCGGCAAAGAAATACAATGGCACAGAATGTCAGTGTGATACGTACTGTGCAAGTTCCCAATCACAACTGGATAGTTGGGAAGCCATATAGCACAGCTGTTCACTCACAGGTGGAAGGAAAGGGGAAAGAGTAGAGGGGGTATAAAATTAATGCAAAATAAAAATAATGAAAATTGATCCATGCTATATTTGTGCACGGTGGAAAAAAAAGAGATAACACATTCAGCATGCAAGGTCCATTGCTATCCTTGTCTTTTGGAAGTGATCTTTCAGGTAAAACAATCCTCAGAATAACTTAACATGATCGTCTATTTGGAGTGTGTCTTCATTCTAAAACTTGAGATTTGAACACATAACCTAGAATGGCACCTCAGTGAAGAATGGAAAGAGCGCTACATCTTTGAGCAGCCATCTTTCAGTTGAGATGTTAAACCAAGGCCCCACACCTGCCAGGTCTCAAGGCACTTTTCAAAGACATTCAGGGAGTTAAAGCATTTGGAACATCCAGAGATTCTGAAAGCCACATTTCTGTCTTTCTTCGTAGAGATGTCTTCAGGCTGTGAGAGACACCAACTTGTCACCAACTTGTGTGCAAATAAATTACTAATTAAAATTTAAAAAATCTTTGTTTCTTAAAAAAAATTATATTTAGTTCTCTTTATACTATTTCCAGTATTGCCTTTATACCAAGATGACTAAATACAGAAGTCATGCTTCAACTAAAGCAACCCCAGTTCGACAACATCTTGAATACAGAACGCTATTCTGGGCAAAGCTTGGAAACTGATGATATATTCCTGGAATTGAAGTTAAGAATGAACAGATCTAAGTTTTCAAAATATTTCTCATGACTTGACAGGCCAGGACTGGTGGGCCTAAAAATTAGAGTCCGGTCTTTCTCGAATGAAATTAAGAAACCCAAAATGGTGGTAGAAACTTAAAAACTGTCTTTTGCAAATGGCAACTGATGCTAGACCTATTTTTGATTTTTAATGTGAGATTGATGAATTTTTGTTATCCCAAGGTAGGGAGAAGTAATGGGGTAGGCCGCAATAGAGTTACTTTGCAGACCGGCCAAATCCTACTTAATGCAACAGGAGGCTAAATGGCTTATTCCTGTTCTTATGTTCCAGCCAATGGATGTACAATACACCCACTCCCACAATTAAATGTGCCCAAGAATCCAGCATCACAGAAATGTAACATGCATGTACAGAATGTAATTAGAAAGACAAATGGTATGTTAGTATTTACTACAAAGGAATTGGCATATAAGAGTTAAGAGGTTTTACTACATCATACAGGGCACTGGCAAGGCCATACCTGGAGTACTTGTGCAGTTTTGGTCTCCTTACCCAAGGAAGGACATTCTTGCCCTAGAGGGAGTGTAACACAGGTTCACTAGACTGTTTCCTTGGTAAAGGGATTATCCTGACTAGAGATCAAATAGACTAGGTCCAAATCCCCTGGAGTTTAGAAGGACAAAAGGTCATCTAACTGAAACACAAGCTTTTTAAAGGACTATACAGGGTAGATGCTAAAAAAAAATGTTTCCCCTTGTTAGATAATCTAGAATGCAGGTCCCGCTTTCAGAATAAGGTCTCAGTCATTTAGGATTGAAGTGTGGAGAAATTTATTTCAAAGGATTCTGAATATTTGAAATTCTCTAGCTTGAAGATCTCTGGATGCCCAGTTGTTCAGAAGTGTCAAAATAGATTTTTGAAGTACAACAGATTTGTGGGATGTGGAAATATCGTAGGAAGCTGGAGTTGAGGTAAATTAGCCATCTTGGCATTCAATGATGAAATGAGTTTGAAGGGCCAAATGGCTTACTACCCTCCCTCTCATATTCCTGTCTTGCAACTTAAAGCTGTGTTCATGCAGCATTTTATTATACCTTCAGGATGGTCCAAAGCATGTCAGATTCAATGAATTTTTTGAAGCAGTCAAATGTTTTGTAGTTAAATGCAGCAGTTGATTCCTACACAAAACCCCATAAACAGCAAAATGGGTCACATAATCCATTTTGGTTGAGGAAGAATGTTAGTTGGAACAATGGGAGAATTCTTTGTTCTTTGAATAGTACGAAAGTTTTCATGTTGATCTGAGAATGTAACAGGGGCTTGGTTTAATGTCTCATTCTTCTGACAGACCAAAACTCCCTCAGTACTTCACTGAGGTATCAGCCAAGAATGCGTGTGCTCAATTGTGCTATCAACTGAGACAAATAAAGCACAATGGCATTTGTATTAATATACTCACCCCCTTAAATGGACAATGCTAAAGAGTTTTTAAAAATAAACAAAGCATTCCTAAATTTTGACATAAAAAGTATTACTCAGATTCACGATAGAGGTATACAGTCAGGAAAAAGGCATTATGCAGATTTTCCATCTCCCAAAACATTGCATACAAGGAACTGAGATTGCGTGTTTTAAGTTCGATTGAAAAAGATGATGACTGCATCTGAGGGACTGTGATGGTGGAGGCAAAAGAGCTGAAACCAGAAGAAACAGCAGGATGGAATGAGGAGGAAGCAGCAGCAAAGTTAAAAGTCTGCTGGAAGAACACTCAAGGTAGTGCTCCCCCTCTGCTGCATTGCTATCCAGAAGTTCACAAGTAGGCCACACAAGGGTCTCTAACTTGTCATGAGCAGAAAGTCAAATATAAAAATTTAAAAGGCTCACACAATGGAATACATAGGCAACATTTAGTCTTGTGTGGGCTGGGGAGAAAGCTGAGAGAAAAGAGAAATAAATGACAGAGGAATTGGTTACATTAATGGATACACAAACCACTGACACTTTGGAGCAGGGAGAAAGTCAGAAAGAAGATTGGGAGCCTGGCAGGATGGGGCAAAAGAAGGGGACATTTGGGGAGAGCTCAAAGGGACTTGAGGACAAGTTGGAGGACAGCAGATGGGGAAATTGAGGAGGAAAAGGGTAGAGAGAACAGAAGAGGAATAATAAGGGAAAGAGAAGGGCAATTAGGACATGGTGAGAGCAGATTTATTTTTTGAAAAAGCAGACAGCCATATGTTGCTGCTTGTGAAGTCTCGTTCTGAGCAACAAATAAGATCAGCAGTGTCTAGGCTTAAGTATCTTGACTCAAAACTATCAGCAGAAATTACAGCAGCCAACAATCAATAAAACATTGTTCAGAGTGAACGGCTACCCGTCATACAAAGAGGTTGCTCACTTTCATGTATAATTTGCACAGTTGAGGGAAAGCAGCTGATCAACAACAAACCTGTAATGGTTTGTTTTGGATGATTTGTTGGAGTATTGATGAGCAAGGGCCTGTAATGACTAAAAATATTTCAGCAATCTGATCAAATTTAAGATAACCTTTCAAAAACATTCGAGAACAAGTTTCCAGGTTGATGAGGTATCATAGGGGGATTGAACTGCCAGTCCAGTGAAACAGTGGAGAGGGGAGAATGGCAGATTGGGTTTAACAGAAACACTGGAAAAACAGGCAATAGGCATAAGACAAAAGTTAATGAATATGGTCATTGCTATTGAACAACAAAAACTTAACCTGGGGTTTTAAAGGTTCAATAGTTAATACTTCATTTTTGTTTTTATTCCAATTCAATCCAATCCAGAGTCTCAACAAGTTGAGACATTCCTGATCCATGCTGACAAGACAGGACTCTCGCCTCCTGTCTTTGGCTTGATGTCCATGATCCAAGCTGACTGGAGTAGGAGTATCTCCTCCTCCAAGGTTTGATCTCATTTGCATTTTAGCCAAAAGGCCAAGACGCCACTTTAAAAAATTGCTTTAAATGAAGCTAAAATGTAACCAAATGACTTCAACCAAGCATAGCATGTCAATACTACACTTAATCTTAAGTCAAAAAACTGAGAAGTGATTTCAACTTACCTCAAGTTACAAATTACATTAATAAAAAAAAAAAATTAAGATGGCACTGAAACAGGATTAAATAAATTAGATTTGGTCCACAATGCTACCAATGGCCAGCTTAGGACAATTCTATATGGAACATAGCATCTCTTTTAGTGTTGGTAAAAACGAAGTGTTGTGTTAAAATGAAATGGAATTCCAGATAATTGGATCAAGGTATGTAGATATAATTCATTCTCCTTTTGAAATTACACATTCTGTCCAGATTATTTTAATACATGTATGTTACTTATAAATAGAAAAAAATCAGGGCTCTTTGGCATGAAAAAAAAAGTTGGTTGAAACTCAGGAACAGAACTGAAGTGCTGTCCTGTCACCACAGGGTGAAAGGTATAATTACAGTATGATAAGTTTACATCAGCAGCCGCATAAGATTGTGATAAATGTAAGCTATTGAAGCTGTCATGGTTATCTTTATTTAAAACTGCACCATTAGATATTTCTATTGTCATAACTTGTCAACTTTTCACAATATAATTCTATGACTCTATTAGTCACAATTAGGCTTACATCAACACTGTAGTGAAGTTACTGTGAAAATCCCTGAGTTGCCACACTTTGGCGTCTGCTTGTGTACACTGAGGGAGACTTTAGCGTGGCCAATGCACCGAACCAGCACTTCTTTTGAATTGTGGGAGGAGACCAGAGCACCCGGAGGAAACCCACACAGACATGGGGAGAATGTGCAAACTCCACATAGACAGTGACCCAAGCCGAGGACTGAACCTGGATCCCAGGCATTGTGAGAAGGCAGTGCTAACCATTGTGCTGCCCTTTTTCACATCGAGGAGAAATTGTCTTATTGGCCTGCTAGCTCACAGATGTCTTGATTTTCCCGTGGTTAACTTTTAATTGTTACCCCAGGTTTTCAAAATTAAAAGTTAATTTGAAACTTCAGTCATGTTTCAACCCTTTTCAGCAACACCCCTCATCAGTGAATCAAATAACATTCCTAGATAATGAGACAATCTCAGAATGCTGTTTCTTGCAATCTATTCGAACCTTTCTGCCATCTCTAAGCCTATTTTCTGTGATTTTACATGACTTGCACTCATTGCCTTTACCTCCATCTCAACTCATCCCATCACAATCCTCAAGGTTTATAACAAAGGCGAAATGCATGATTTTAAAATGGGCTTTTCTTAGTTATGTTCTCTATCCATGCTTTATCTGTTAAATGCAAATGGTCTCAACTAATCACAGCACTGGCAATAAATTAAAAGTGTTCACAATCTGCATCATATGTGACTGAGCTATCAATCCAATATCCTCTTCACCATCACATTACTCATCCCTTCATTGTTACTGGATCAAAGTCCTGGAACTTCCTCCCTAACAACACCATAGATGTACCTACACCACATGGACTTCAGCAGTGGCTAAGTTCCATGAATGAATAAAAAAGATTCAAATGCAAGTAGGTACTGTTGAAATATATTAAAATATTGTTTCAATGTATACTACCCATGAACCATTTCTTTTATAAATCCCAAAGCCTACATTTAGATTGCAAAAAGTTCATACATTTTTCATATAACTAATTAGAACCTTCTTTCAAATGAGGTGTTACATCACTACAAGTGGCAGGAGTGTGAAGTTCCAGAAGCCATTTACATTAAAAAAAGCTATTGTTCATTCTTTTGAACTAATACACCAAAAAAATGATGACAAATTGCCCAG
This sequence comes from Sphyrna mokarran, assembly GCA_024679065.1. Classification (NCBI taxonomy): domain Eukaryota; kingdom Metazoa; phylum Chordata; class Chondrichthyes; order Carcharhiniformes; family Carcharhinidae; genus Sphyrna; species Sphyrna mokarran. Next base: position 39,739,245 of record JAGIQG010000013.1, read on the forward strand.
ATTTTGTAGTGATAATGTTTGCCGTTCATCTGTAAAAAAAAGCTGCCCACAATAATCTAGCAATCTCTGTGGCTTGATTTCCCAACATTAATTTGAATCTTGAACAAATTCATGGAGAACCTTTATGCATTCATTAACAGTGAGTTTATTAAGCAGTGTGAACAACCAAACATGTAAACTTCTCAGATAGCAAACCAGGATGTAAAATGAATTTTTGATGAAATGTCATCAACTTGAAAGGTTAATTCTATTTTTTACTCCCCATAGGTGCTACCAGATGTGTTGAGAATTTTGAAACATTTTCTGTTTTACTGCAGTGAAGTACACTGATTAACTTTAGTTAAGCAGATTTTATAGAGACTTCAAAAATATTAAAACTCAAAGTTTATTAGTCACAAGTCAGCTTACATTAACAGTGCAATGAAATTACTGTGAAAATTCCCTATATGCATCACAGTGGGAAAATTTGGCAGTTTTCAAATCAATGTTTTCCAGGGTTGAAGAGGTTTCTCAGCAGTAGTTAAGACTTCATATAATGTTTCAAAACCCAGTTGTAACTCATTAACAAGGCACAACTGTTTGGTGACTTTGAATAGTGATATTACAGCTTAATAGGAAAAAGTCTCATCAGTTCTGTGATTTTGAATTGATTGTCACTTGTGGGGACTTCAACAATGCACCATGGGCAAAGCCTTGAATCACTTACAGTCACTTGTGCACTTCTGCTTCACCTGTGCATGGACTAACGAAGTTGTTGGTTTCACTGTCATTAATTCTGCAAAATTATGGCCAATGACTTCAAAAACAAGTATGAATAATTTGAGTGCCCTAGTCCAATTAGCAACTGGACTTGATTATGCCTCTTGGAAATCTTCTGGAGCTTTCTGTATGTTGAAGGGGTTATATAAAAGCAATTAGTTTTTCTGAGGGAGAAACCTGAAGTCTTTCAACCATGGCAGCTTCAGATATTAAAATGTACCTTGTATGATGAAGCACTTTAATTTTGTGTGAATGAAATAGGGGTTCCCAATATCTCAAGAGGTAGAGATGCCACAAAGCATTGAACTGATTCATTCACAACAGAAAGTTTGCACTTTCAATTTCTACACAGCGTTTATCAAATTCGACCATGCCTTACTGGGAAGACTACAAATGTTCTCAGAACACTCATTTTTAATAACGTTTCAAAATTGAGTACTGTAACATTTAATAATGGATTGACTGCCTGTACTCAGGCCATGACCAATACTCCTTTGAGCAACCGGAAGGAGGCTTTTCAAAGTAATCAAAGATGACTTTTCATCCCAGTCAGCAAATCAAAAAGGCAGCATCTACTAGATATGCTTTAGAATCAATGACTGGACTGTTTCTAAAATTAACATGAAGTATGACAAATATTTACTAAAAACATGTTTGAATGGCAATAGTAGAATTTGTCACATAGAATAATTGTTTGGCACACAATGATTAGCATTGCTGCCTCACTGCAGGGGCTGGTTCAATTATGGCCTTGGTGACTGTGTATGTGGAGCTTGCAATTCTCCACACATCTGCATGGGTTTCCTTCCACAGTCCCAAAGTGTGTAGGTTAGATGGATTGTAAATGTGTGGAGTTATGGGGATTGGGTGGGGAAGAGGACCTGGTAAGATACTCAGTCAGAGGGTCATGCATTCGATAGCTTGAATGGCCTCCTTCTGAGCTATAGGGATTCTATAACTCCCCTTCCCTTTTCATTCGTAGCTATGAAAACTCAATGTTAAATAGAAAATATTGCTTTAACTTCAATGTTTCAGTCATTTTTCTCTTTCACAAAGGAAGTGTAATTTGTATAAGCCCTTCCATTTTCTCATGTCATCATCGAGCAAAACAAAATATTTGGAGCACCTACAGACCATCAGAGTGGAATGTTCAACCCCAATCCAATAATACCACGAAAATGTAAATAGCAAATGCAAACCAAAGACTTTTCTTCAAAATGTGATAAATCAGTCACTCTTATACAACTCCGAATTGCAAAACAGTGGCAGGTGATGGTTTGGGACTAAACATTTAAAAAGGTCAGGGTCTGTGTCAAGAATGCTCAAAAAGGGAAGAGAAGAGACAAAAAAGAATAAAGTTTTTACAGTGAAAATAATTTTACAACTACAGTTTGTGTTCTTATTCACTTGGCTCCTCTGTCCTTTACCAACAGGAAACTCTCAGCAAGTGAGAAGAAAAGGGTGCTAGTGCAAGAAATCAACATAAATTATTCAGGAAGCAGAGTTTGATGAGACGTACACAACTTTAGCCTAAGTTGTGATTCATCATTTCAACTTACTTGAGAAACGTAAGTGATAACTTCAGGAGAGAACTAAGTAGTACTCAAATACAATGCTGCAATCTTGATACATTGCTGAATTCAATATAAAGATAAAGAAGTTTACTTCAAAAGTCAAATGAAAAATAAAAATGAAATGCTGTTTGATCCATATATAACCCAATTCACTTGGATGTGAAACGATGCTTTCAAATTATGCAAAGTCACTATTTTTTTTTTAACCTGAAAGCTGGTGAATAGGAATTGCATACCATTTATATTGTTAGATGTAATTACAAACATGAGTTTTCTTAAATTAAGATTGGCAATTATCTCAAATGGGTTTTTAAACCATATTTCAAGAAGTTTAAATCTCCAAATTCTTATTTAAATAGACACCCAAGGTAAGAACATGTTACATTGCTGTCATGTTTTGCATGGAACTTCAAAGATTGTACATTGCCTATTTTCATTTTGCAAAAATCAAAATGGTCCTGCAGATTTAATATACAGTAACACTAAATTAATTTAGCACGCACAAGCCAAAGAAAAACAGGGCAGTACAATGCTTAGCACTGCTGACTCACAGCATCAGGCACCCAGGTTCAATTCAATCCTGGGGTCACTGTCAGTGTGGAGTTTGGACATTCTCCCCATATCGTCCGGTTGCTGCAGTTTCCTCACACACCCCAAAGATGTGGTTAAGTTGATTTACCATGCTAAATTGACCTTTAATGTCCCAAGATAAACGGGTTAGGGGTAATAGCAGGATAAATATGTGGGGTTACAGGGAAAACCTGGGTAAGAAAAGATGCAGACTCGATAGGCCTAATGGCCTCCTTCTGCACTGTAGGAATTCTATGACTCTAAAGACAGAAAACTTACCTGTTGATACTGGGAATTTGGTGAATGAGGGTATAAAGGAGCATCTTCTGGTGGTGAAGAATCGTGATCATCTGGTGCATCCTGATCATCTGGCTCCTAAAACGTAAATACAACATCACAGGATGTTTAAATATATATTAAAGCAAAACTGGATGCAGAATAAGAAGGAAAACAGAATATAAACCTACATACTGATGGGGTTTAAGCATGAGTTTTGGGGCGGGGGGGGCACCCCGGGGCGGCCCCAGGGCCGAGGGAGGCAAGAGGGGAAGCGGCATGGTTTGCTGCTGCTGCTGGTGGTCCATCTGTATATTTGCAATTTAGCTACAAGGCAGATTTCTCAATCCAAGATAGAAACTGTTCAAGTCCTTACCTCTTCGGGACATAGCTCACATGCTTTTGCAAGAGTCATCCTGGCACTGTGCGACCTCTCCAAAAAGTAACCATTTGAAGTTTCATTGCTCTGTACAGGGGGTGACCAGTTGTTATAGGTATATTGTGGATTTCCAGGGTATGGCCTTCGTTCCAGCTCTTCTCCAAGCCACTCCACTGCCCAGGTCCATTTTCTTTTCAGATCCCCATTACTCTGTATAATCATTACAATAAATATATTTTTAAAATTTACGCAGATTCTCTACAACAATGACCACAATTCACAAGTGTTTTATTGGTTGTAAATGCTTTGAGAATCCAGAGTTGATGAAAGGCACTATCACAAATGCACATCTTTATTTTCTTAAGATTCTACATGACAGAATCATGTATGACACTGCACTGTTTAGTTTGTGAAAGTTTATGTTTGGCTCCTTTGTTATATGTAGTTACATTTCTTTCAGCAACAGATGTGTAAGTAGTCTCTAGACTAAGAAGGAAGGGCAAAGTAGGTCAACCAATATTCTCGAACAACTCATGTGAATGAATAATCATCATTAAATACTAAACTTATCCACGTATTTCAGGAAAATTCAAACTTTCATCATCAGTTTGTTCTGCATTAACCACCCATAAAAGACAAAAAATAGCTTTAGGTTTCTTGCGTGGGTGAACTGCAGACTTAAAGTTCTCTTTCCCAATTGCCCCAGTTATTTTCCTCTGATAGTATGACATACTGATATTAATTTAATCATTTTTCCATTTTAAAAATCAGATTTAACTGCCATCAACGACAGAACAAGCTTGCTAAGTCAAATGATCTTCTCATCCAAAAAAAATTATATTAGACATCGAGAACTACAGGAATCCAAAAGGACAACAAATCTATATTTGTCACATTTGTCAACATGATTTCACAACACTGATTACTACAATTTCATCTTGCAAATTACTCAATAAATAATATTTTTTCTTTGCTAAAGTACAATTTATATACGGGGTTGAATTGTTTGTCAAAGACTTGAGCTAGAAAAGTTGAACCAAACTCTCAGGGAAATGCATGTCATTGCTCACAGGATCTCATTTATTAAAAAAATTACCTGGAGAATCTGGTAGGCTACAGGACATGAGCTGAAGAGAGCAACCATGCATTTAATACACTGGTATGCTCTTTTCTGATAGTGGTTTTTAGAACGCTGGATGGTGTCAAACAATCCGTCTCTGTCATCAGGAATCCCTTTCAAGGCATTATGTATTCTGCAGGAAAAGATTAATTTTAAAGTTTTAGGATTTGAACGGAGATTTGGGATGTTCGAGGCATTCAAACACACATTTGTATCCTTCAACTCATTAGTTAAGGCCAGAGACCTGAAATAAACAGACAAGGACATAATCTATTCCAAGACCAGCAGGACTTGCCATATATCAATGCTGAGAAATGTAATGGGGCACTAAAGGTAATCTTCCCCAAACAGCAGCCCCCTTTCTCCAGGAACTGACTTTCCACTTTCACAAAGTTTAAATTCCAACTTTCGTGTATGCAAAGTCCTAATGCAAGTGTTTAGCCTCCAATCCTAGGTACAATATACAAGTACATAATTAACATGCTCCATACAATTTGGAAAGTAACACGACCATAACTATTTTAGTTCAATATAATATGTAGAGCTTCATATAAATAAATTCCCCCTCCTACTAAGACCCTATTCATCAATTTTACATTTATACCTGTTGCTCCATGGTTATATTTTGAGGTAAAGAAATCTGCTCACATCTATTTTATTCCCACCTCCGAGATACTAGGTATTCTGAGTTCTCTCTATCTTAGATTCATACTACTTTTCTTCAATCCATCTTCAACACACCAATACAGGAGTGGCATGATGGCACAGTGATTAGCTTACTGTCTGACAGCTCAAGAGACCTGGGATCAATTCTGGCCTCGGGTGAGTACCTGCATGAGCTTATGCTCCCAATGGCTGCGTGGATTTCCTTTGGGTCCAAAATGTGCAAGTAAGGTTGACTGGCCACAAGGAATGTATAGGGCTAGGGGGATAGGGTGGGAGAAAAAGGGGCTGGGTAAGACAATCTGGCAGAAAGTTGGAGCAGACTCAAGAAGCTGAATGGCCTCTTCTACACTGTAGGGATTATATGAATGTGGTACACATAACACACAACATTCCAGATACATCCAGAAGAATTAACCTCGAGATTCAGGCAAGATTTTTTTTTTAAGCAATCCCCTTAAATCATCATTTATTGTCTAAAGATTTAAGGAAACTTGAAAGTGATCTGAATTTTCAGATAAACAAAAATTAACAGTAAAAGCCTCGAAAAATATTAGCTAGATACCTCATGTATTTAAAAGGACACAAATCTGCTGCAATTCTGGGTTTAGTAAATTACAATGACAATTTGAAGTGAACAATCTGTTTGGCTGAAGTACATAGTTGCGCAAAAGAAAGCATTTTGTACAAGGTTATCAACCAATGGACATTAGCAGCTAAAATTAATCTTCCAAAATGATCAACTGAATACTTGACACAATTATTAGGAACACTCAATGGTTTGAGAATCTGAATATATGGAAGGGCATCTCGTTCACATGCCTAAACCTAAACTGATTCCGAGTGCACTTTAATGGTGTACCTGGCAAAGATAGTAATATATACCTTGTACCAGATTAAATACCCTTTTCTGTGACAAACCTAGCTTAGCCTGGCCAACAGTGGTCACACTTTAATGGTCACTATCCCTGAGCTAGGAAGAAAAAAGCTAAGATGAAAACAAATTATTGCAGATTTGTAAACTGGAACAAAACAGAAAATGCTGGAAAATCACATCAGGTCCAACAGAATCTGTGAAGAGCAGGGCTAATGTTTCAAGTTCTGATCACAAATCTTGTGACCTACACTGGTTCAAATGCTATGATGGTCCAGCCCCACAGTCAAAAGCTCAACCAAGGCTCACAAACGAAGAATATATTTTGATGAGGCAACAAAAGGCAGCAACCACTGAGCACCTGTGCTTCATCATGACTTAATGCTTTCATCAGGGAAGAGAAAATGTTGATGGTGGGTGGTTGCGGCAGTGAGAACAAATGACAAAGGTGCAAGAAATTAAAAAACTTTACTCAGTTATTGCATGCTCAATTACAACTGTTACTTTCCCAAACCACAAAACATCTTTTGCAACACTACTATAAGGCACTTTATAAAAAGAATTTTGTAGCCTCATTATACATCAAAAGTGACACTCACCTGTGGGTTTGCCAAGAGTCTTCAATAAGCAAGATTTGCAGCAGAAGATCTAAATAAGGCCTAAGTTCATAGGTATAAGAATATGCCACCTGAGAAAGAAAATGTTAAATGTTAAATGTGCAACAGCGGTTTCAATAGTGACTGCATTATCCTTTCAAAGGATCCTCTCAAGCTTGATTTTAAAAACATGAATTTCTGTGTAAAATGGATCAGACAAAATGAATAAATTCAACTTCACCAGAGCAAAGCAGTAAATGAATTCTGCTTTTATGCAGTACACAAACATTTCACAATCTAGGCTTCAAAGTGCATCTTATTCTCTAGTCAGGATACGCCTTGGAATCATACAATGCAGAACAGACCATCAAGTCTGCATCGACACATGAGAAATACCCGATCTCCCACCTAATTCCATTTACCAACACTTGGCCACAGCCTTGAATGTTATGATGTCAGAAGTTCATCTAGGTACTTTTTAAAAGGACAGGGCAACTTGCCTCCATTACTCTCAGAGACGGCATATGCAGACCTTCACCATCCACTCAGTAAAAATGCTTTTCCTCACACCCTCCTGTCCTTCACCTTGAACCTATGTCCCTTCGCATCTGATTCTTCAGCTATGGGAACAGCTGTCCCTTATCCACATTGTTGATGCCCCTCATAATCCTGTACACTTCAATCAGATGCTCCTCAGTCTTCTCTGCTCAGATGAAAACAACCAAGCCTATTCGACCTCTTTTCATAACTTAAGTGTTCCATCACAGGCACCATCCTGGTGAATCTACTCTACATCCTCTCCTATGGTAAATGGAATTAGGTGGGAGGTCAAATGTTGGTGCAGACCTGATGGATAGAAAGGCTTCTTCTGCATTGTACGATTGCAATCACATCCTTCTTATAATGTGGTGACCAGAACTGCAGAGTGCCCTAATTGTGGCCTTATCAAACTTTTAGACAACTCCAACATGACTTCCCTGCTTTCATAGTCTATACCTCGATTGATGTAAGCATGTGTCCCATGTGCCTTTTCACCACACTATTAATGTGTCCTTCCATTTTTAGAGACCTATGAACAAGCATGCCAATGACCCTTTGTTCCAATGAAGTTCCTCGTGTCATGCTGCTCATTGAATACTTCCTTGTCAAATTACTTTTTCCAAAATGCATCACCTCATATTTTTGAAGGTTAAATTCCATCTGCCATTTATCTGCCCATTTGGCTATCCTGTCTGTATCTTTTTGTAGCTCAAGACGATCAAACTTACTGTTAATCACCCGTCCAATCTTTGTGTCATCTGCAAACTTACTAATCTTATCTCTCGCATAATCATCTATACTACTTATAGAAGTGATGAATAATAAAGGATCCAGCACAAATCCCTGCAGTGTACCAGTGGATACCAATTTCTAATCACTGGAGCAGCCTTTTGTCATCACCTTACAATGCAGACAAATTTGAATCAAATTACCCTGGATCCCATGTGCATTTGCCACCTTTATCAGTTGCCCACGTGGGACCTTGTCAAAAGTTTTACGAAAATCCATATGAACTACCGGCAACTGCATCACCTCATCGACACACCTGGCAACTACCTCAAAAAATTCAATCAAATTTATTAGGCATTATGTCCCTCTGACGAAGCCATGCTGACTATTCCTGATCAAGTCTTGCCCTTCCAAGTGGAGGTAGGTGGTCTCCTTCAGAATTTTCTCCAATACTTTTCCTACCACTTAACTGAGACTCAATGCTATGGTACCCCAGCTTACTTCTAGAATCCTTCTTAAATCGTGGAACAACATTAGCCATTCTTCAGTCACCCGACATCTCACTATGGCCAAACAGGAATTAAAAATTTGGGTCAGAGCCTCTGCAATGTCTTCCCTTGCCTTCCAAAGCAGACTGGGGCACAATTTATTGGGACCTAGAAATTGGTCCACTTTTAAGCTGTCAACACTTCCAATATCTTGTCTTCCTTGATGTCAATTTGCTCAAGAATCTCATAGTCCTCTCTTTGAATTCCATACCTTCATTCTCTGGAGCGAAGACGGAAGTGAAATATTCATTCAACACACTATTCATAGATTGGTCCTACTCTTTCCCTTGACATACTCAAACAATATCTTGGGATTTTACCAGCCAAAGCTCTGTAATATCCCCTTTGCTTTCCTAATTGCTTTCTTAAGTTCAACTTTGCACTTTGTATTTCAGTAATGCCTCTGCTGATTTGCTCCCTTTACACCTGCGAAAAGCATTTCTTCTCCATTTCTTCGTATTCTGAACGTACCTGATCATCCATGGTTTTCTAGGTTTGTTACTCCCTCCCAACACCCTAGAGGAAAACATTAAGCTTGTACCCTTTCTATTTCCTTTTTCAAACCCCCCCCACCATTTCCATTGCTGTTTTTCTGTAGCCTTCCCTATTAGTAGCTGTTCCCAGTCTACTTTGGCCAGATCCTGCGCCTTACTAAAATTGGCTTGCCAGCCCCCAATCCAAACATTTTTTGCAACTTATCTATCTCTTTGTCCAGAGCAAGCTTAAATTGTGCCATGTGTCATCACAATTAAAATGCTCCTTCACCATTGCCTCAACCACCTGTCCAGCTTCATTGCCCAGAATTAGTCAAGCACTCTCTTTTATTGGACTCTGCATATTGGCCTAAAAAGTTCTCTTGCATACATTTCAAGAAATCCACTCCATCCAAGCCTGTAGCACTATGCCTATCCCAGTTACTGTTGGGAAGTTGAAATCATCAACTGAAATTACCCTAATGTTATTATTTTTCCACATCTCCACAAATAATGCACATATTTTCTCCTCAATTTCTACCGACAATCTAGGAGTCCATAATAAACACCCAACAATGTGGCTGCCTCTTCTATTTCTAAACCCCAGGCACAAAGCGTCGATTACCTCTCCAAGATATCATCTCTCCTTACTGCAATAACTGATTCCTTAATTAATAATGCAATGCTCCTCCTCTTTAACCCTCTCCACCGTCTCCCCTAAAGATTCTATATGTTGACTTGCCAATCTGTCCCTCCCTCAACCATGTCTCTGTGATGGTTATAACACAATGCCATGCATCAACCATCACTCTTGACTCATCAGTTTTACCTGCAATACACCTGGCAGTAGAGGCCATCCTTCCTCACCTTACTTCCATAAAACTTAATATAGCTGTACTCCCTCTGACTTGACCGTTTTACTTGCTAACAGTCTGTGTTCTCTTCCCCTGCTGAATTAGTTTAAACTTCTCCCAACAGCACTAGCAAACCATGCTGCAATAATCAGTATTATGGTAAGACTGTATAATGCATTGGTGAGGCCAAATTTAGAGTGCTGTATACGGTTTTAGTTGAAGAAAGGATGTAAATAAGGTTGAAAGAGTGTAGAGAAAGTTCACAAGGATGTTGCTGGGACTTGAGAAGCTGAGTTACAGAGAGAGATCGAATAGGTTAGGACTTTATTCCCTGAAGTGTAGAAGAACGAGTGGAGATTTGACAGAGGTGTATAAGATTTTGATGGGTACAGATACAGTGAATGCAAGCAGGCTTTTCCACTGAAGCCAGAAGAGAAAAAAGACCAGACGGCATGGGTTAAGGATGAAAAGAGAAAAATTTAATGGGAATATTAGGGAGGGAGTAGGGGGAGGGGGCAGTTTCTTCATGCAGAGTGTGGTGGGAGTGTGGAACGAGCTGCCAGATAAAGTGGTAAACGTGGGGTCACTTTTAACCTTTAAGAAAAACGTGGACAGGTTCATGGATGAAAGGGATGTGGAGGGAGATGGTTCAAATGCACGTCAGTGGAACTAGGCAAAAAATGGCACAGACAAGAAGGACCAAAAGGCCAGTTTCTGAGCTGTAATTTTCTGTAGTTCTTTGGATGATTCAGATGTAGACTGATCCCACTTGTACATGGCCCACCTCTCCCAGAAATGGTCTCAGTGATCCAGGAATCTAAAATACTCCCTCCTGCACCAACTCTTAAGCTATGCATTCATCTGAACTGTTTTCCTATTTCTATGCTTGCTAGCATGTGCTAATAATAAAGGAGTATAATAAAGGAGTAATAGAGAGATTACAATCCGGGAGGTTTTATCTACCTGAGGTGCAAGACCTCATCTCTCTTTCTACCAATGTCATTGGTATCAACAAATACCATGACCTTTGCTTTATCACCCTCCCACCGCTTGCATGAAATCTAAACACAAGTCAATCCTAAACTGTGCTTTAAACAGTAATTTCACAAATTCAAGAAAATGCAGGCTGTTGCAACAGAGAAAGGGATTTATTGATTGGTTGGTCAGATAGTGTGTTAAACTGAAGAAGCTGTTTTGTGGAAATGATTCACTACCTTCAGACCAACACAACAAATCACAGAACTATCTCAGGTTCCATTTTGAGAGCAGCCAGAGATGCTTCTTTAAGATACAGACACCTCAAGAGTATAAGAGACATCATTTCTTTTATATTTCAGACTCATCACTGGCAGATTACAGAACACGAACAAATCAGACAGAAAATTCTCCCACTTGTTGGAAACTGGAAAGAAATATATAAATTTTGGTCAAATTTTAAATAGAAGACTAAGGTGCGGCATAAAAGCATAAAAAAGACAAACAAAACATACGATTTCACTTCTAAAGGAACAAAAGTTAAGACTGTATGAAGTTCTGTACTCAATTGCTCTATGATACAAAAATGATACAAGGGCACAAAAGAAAGTGCAAAAAAGCTCAGCAAAGCTGATAACAGAATACAGCAAAAATTGAACAGATTCAAGTTCTTTTTTACAGACAAGAGAGATGATCTGATTGAGGTTTGTAAAATTAGGAAGGTGTTGGATAGGATCAATATAGAGGTTTTCTATTTGTGAGGAATACAAAAAATACTGGCTAAAAATGTAAGACAGTCATCAGATCTAGTCAAGAATTCAGTGGTAACTATACTCAGGCAGCATTTAAGAGAAAGCTAAATAAATTTGAGGGAGAAAGGAACTGAAATATATGGTGATTAGATGAGTGTAAGGAAGATGAGAAGAGGCATGTGTGCGCAGTACAAACAACAGCAGAGACCACAAAATGCATATTCGTCGACACGCTCAACTTCTGGAAATCCAAAAAAATGTCGAGCTTTCCTCAGAATAACAACAATTCTACTGTGTGAATAGAACTCCTTTTACCTTCAATGGAGCCAACTGTACTAGAGCACACTCAAGTAGACATCAAAGAAATGATTATAATGACATACAATGTATTTAATCCCTCTATTGATAAAATTAGTATGTAACTAAGTGCTACAGGTTTTAAATCTTCCTTGGATATTCTCTCTTGTAAGAGGTGCAATGATTATTCCCACAAGCATTCAGGTCTTACATTCAGGAATTTGTTTATAATGTCAAAATCAAATTGTTCACCAGAAATGAGCATCTTTTACACACAGGCCCAAGGCTACTTTGCCAATCTTCACAAGAGATGAATTGAGATCTGATGTCAACACAGAGCAACTCTGACTGACTGGTTTCTGATTGTGTCTGCTCTATCTCAGACACTATTGTTCTTATCCCTTTCATTCCCTCATAGAGCTACGGAAGGATCACTTTCTGCTCACCTCACATCTCCCCAGTTTTCTTATTCAATAGATCGTCTGTCACACCTCCAACATGATGCCAGCATCACACATATCTACCCTATCTCTTTCAGCATTTTAACAGAACCATTCCCTGGTCCACTTCAATCTCATAACACCTCCTTTCTTTTCTGCACTATTCCATAAAAGCACAGTTGATGCAACATCCCACTTTCCACAATCCAAAAACCTAAATACATCTTTCAGGTAATACAGATTTACATGCAATTCTTTCAAATTAGTGAGTCGTATTTTGCTGTTCACAATGTGACCTCCTGGACATTAGGGAGACCAAATGCAGAATCAGTAATTGCTTTACAAAACATCAGCATTCAGTCCAGAATTCTCTACCGCGCACCTATTCTGCATCAACACAAAAACAGAAAATGCTGGAAAATCTCAGCAGGTCTGATAGAATCTATGGAGAGAGAATAGAGCCAATATTTTGAGTGTGTGACCCTTTGTCAGAACGGACCTTTGTGCCCTTGGTCTGCTGCAGTGTTCCAAGGAAGCACAACACAAACTTACTGTCTCCATTTTGTTTTCTCCCTTATTTCATTTCCTTTCAGGTGGCAGTTGTTCAGGATCATGCCACTCACATTTCCTCTACACATCGTTTAATTCTTTAACTACCCTTTTACCATCCCCTTTGATCTTACATTTTGAAATCCCACCATTTAATCCCCCTCAGCCTATCTCAGGCATTTTACTTTCTTGTTCCTCCTACATTTTCATTTCCCCCCTTTTCATTTCCTCAAGATCTTATTACATTTGTGTTTTGATCATATGCCACAGATCTGAAATATTAAATGTTTTCTCTCTAGAGTTGCCACTAGCCCTGCTGAGCAATTCCAGCATTTTCTGCTTTTATTTCAAATTTTCTTTTGTATCTGAATTAAATTTGCTTTTATGCAAACAAGTCAGGGTTAGTAAATTATTTTTGCCAGTTTCGGCAATTTTGGAAATAGTGAAGACACGAATTGTCATCCATTTATAAATTTGATTATTGCATTTGAAAGAACACTGTCGTATCCAGTTCTAACTGAAGGCTTAAGACATAAAACATTCATCCAACTGTGGCTTCCTACTGATGTTGCCTAACCGCTGAATGATTTCAGTATTTTTTGCTCACAATTCCAGGATCATGCAATGCTTATGTTTACTGATTTTATTTTTGTTACATAATCTTCTTTCTCCCCACCAGTCTACAATTCCCAAATAAATATTTCCACACCTGCCAGAGGAGTTCACTGAGAACAGTGGAAGAGAACTGTGGATTTTCCCAGCAACAGAAGCGAAGTAATTTGATTGTTTCTTCAGAATTGCTGCAGTCTTCAATAATCTTTTTCACATAACTAGTTCGTACAAATAGAATGTCTGCCACACTCTGCTGGATAGTCATTATAGGTTGGGACAAGTTGGGATCACCATAGGGATTTGATAAAGGTGGATTTCCTAAAACAAAAAACAACATTTTTACTATTATTCATCTTTATAAATTTCTAACTATTAAAAATAATTTTTATAGCATGAATTAGTAAGCTTTCAAATTTGACTGTTACTCCTTTCTAGAGGGAGGGAGTTTATTTTTTTCCTTCCCCAACTATTTCTTTCCTTGATGACAAAGGGTTGGGAGGATTGCAAGTCGACAATTATACAATTCTAACGCTGTTTTTTCGTCAGCTAAAATAAAAAATGGGTTTGTGCATGACCAGTTTATGCCCATTGCAACACATCTGGAACTTTCAACTCCAATTCAACGTAAGCAAACTACTGATTTTTGTTATTGCTTTTTATTTCACAAATAATGCTTAGGCACTGCAAGACAAACTAAAACTACTAAAACTTACGTGAACCTTTTCTTGGAAGATGCCACCTTTTATTTCACTATTATACAATTTCTACCACAGCAGGATGATTGCCAAATTGAGACTTCAAATCCCACTTGTTCTTTTATATAAGCATTGTATGTGATGCTGATTCATTTAGTAACATAGTATATGGCAAAATGACTCAATTTTGGGCAACAATCTAAACTTAAACTTCAAATGTGCACATCACAGAACTTTTTCTGCAAACAATGGAGTTAATTTTTTCCATTCCACTCATGAACATTCAGGTTTGAAAAATCTACATTCCTTACCATTAATCGAGGACTGCATGCGTGATGATACATCACAGCAACGAACTAACTGTGACACCACAGCGTAGAGTTTGCCCAGTTCAGCATACTGGTATTTGATAGGTGGTCCTGGGCCTTCATCCAAAGCTACAAGCATAAATGTTGCAGGCACATTCAGTTTTAGTAACTGTGTTTTCTCAGCCACACCTGGTGAAAAAGATTCATGAAACAATTATAACTTGAAAACAACCATCTTTGGTGTCACAAAAGAATTGTTACATTACCCATGGAAAACCTGTAAAGCAAAATAACCAAATTTACTGAATAACTCCAAAATGAACAGATTACCAATTAGATTCACATTTTGTCAAAATTATTTTAATGAATCTGAACAACGTAAATTACACAAATTAACAAGTAAATGACATTTCTAATAAAAAAGTAAATTCCATCTCCAATAGTTGACACAACAAAAACGTGTCTTATGCACTCGAAATCATGTGCTCCCTGCTCAATGCATGTCACAACATAGCCATAGCCCAATAATGTGTCATTCTTCATTCATGCAAGGTTGATTAAATGTCCTCTCTGACAACAGCTTTTATGAGTTTCATGGGTACGATCATCAGCAGCAAAATATGCTTCTGTAAGTTCTCTTTCCTTCAAGGTATAATAGGTCTGACAATGTAATTTTCCCAGGCTCCTTATCAACAGACCAACACCCCCATTCAGTTTGGCCATTTCTCGGAAAGCACTAAGTTCTTTAGCACCTCTGAACTATACAGATTTCTAGGTT
Organism: Sphyrna mokarran; assembly: GCA_024679065.1. Lineage (NCBI taxonomy): Eukaryota > Metazoa > Chordata > Chondrichthyes > Carcharhiniformes > Carcharhinidae > Sphyrna > Sphyrna mokarran. Next base: position 39,754,606 of record JAGIQG010000013.1, read on the forward strand.
TTAAATTGTTTTGATCAGATGCATCATAATCCCAAGAGTTCGTGTCTCTTCTTGCCTGTTATGAGGAATTTTCTATCAAGGACCTCTACTGCCCATGAGACAACCTGCATCAGTTGAGATAACAGGCTGAGCTAGTTAATATCGTTAATCTGTGTAAAATAGGGACAGACGTTGACATGGGCTGTTTGTATATTGTATTTGCCAAGCAGTCAGAATCATCTGGGCAAAGTAAAAATCATCTGTAAAAATTGTGAACACTCATAACCTTGGTAACAGGGGACAGTTCAAGACAGATGAATGAGCCTATCAATATTCACTGCAGTTCATCTCCAATCATTAACAATCTATCAATGCTGACCAGAGTTTACCTCTGCTGCATTGTAACATGAACTTGACTGTGTGCAATTGTTAATGAAAGATGGGAAACAATTTCTGCATATTATTTACTATCTCCACTATATTGTTAGGCATAGCAAAGAATGAAACTGTCTTACATTAAAAACTGGATATATGCTTGTGTTCAATAGATGTTAATCTGGTGGAACCAACATCTCTTATTCAAACGATAATAAAATCAACTATGTTTTTGCCTCCAGCGAAGATCTCATGCCTTTCCCTTGCATTTTCTAGATCATACTCATTCAACAGGAAGCCCTTAGCAAATTAATAGACTCAAGAAGTGTAACTAACTGCACAATCCCTACAATGTGCCAAACAGAAGAGATAATAAAGCTCTTCCTGAAAGCAATTTCTTCTCTTCGAGAATTCTTTGGGTTTGTTTCTACATCAGGTTTGCTTCCTCTTTGTGTCTGCATCTGAGCATCAAACAACTTTATCCTCCAGTTTCTCTGCTTGTAGCTCTCCTCTGTCTGCCAGCCATTATGTCCTTCTCACTTCCTTCCTGTTTGTACTGTTTCCAGGTCAAGGGTCATCACTTCACACAAATCCACAATAATTCTTAAAGAAAGTTACAACTGATGCCTTTATAACTACTGCAAATTATGACAAGTCCTTTTCAATCATTCTTAAAAATAATTACAGATTCCACAAACCTTTTTAAAGAAATTACAATCTTCCCTTACTGTGCACTTCTTCTAGATCAAAAGACATCACAAACGTTTACTGAAGTGACCCAGTAGAAGTACATTTTTGATAGGGTGACTGATGCCCTGGAATTTGCCTTCCTGTCTCATGTCCTGAGCACGTGCTTTCCAGGATATCATTTGTCCTGGATTCTGATGAACAGTAGCCGAGGAGACAGTTCAGTCTCCTCTTGCCATTGCTTCCAACATTTTTCCTTAAAAATGGAGATCATTATGTACTTCGGATGTGGTCTCACCAATGCCCTATATAACTGAAATTTTGTAATCCATTCCCTTCACAATAAACAACAAAATTGTGTTCAATTTCCTATTTGCTGTAGAATACTTGCCTTTTCTAATTCATGTACTAAGATGTCCTGATTCCTATGAATCTGAGATCTGCATTCTCTCACCAGTTAAGTAAGTTTCTTCTTTATTCTGTCAAAATGGACTATTTCACATTTTCTCACTACTCCATTTACCAAATATTAACCTTTCCATATCCCTTCACAGTCTCTTTATGCCCTTTTCACAATGAGCTTATCTGCTTTTGTGTTGTCAGCAAATTTCACAACCATATCTTTGGTCACTTCATCCAAGTAATTCATATAAATTCTAAGAAGTTGCGACACGCCATTAGTTACAGCCAAATTTTTTCATATTAGCTAGCCAATCTTATATCAATGCTCCCTACAGCAGGAGCATTTATTTTCCACAATAACCTTTGATATGGCACCTTATCAAATGTCTTCTGAAAATCTAAGTGCATTACATTCACTAGTTCATAGAACATTACGGCACAGTACAGGCCCTTCGGCTTTTCAATGTTGTGCCAAGCTATGTCAAATCAAGATCAAGCTATCCCACTCCCTATAATTCTGGTGTGCTCCATGTACCTATCCAATAACCGCTTGAAAGCTTCTAAAGTGTACAACTCTACTATCACAGCAGGCAGTCTATTCCACACACTAATCACTCTGAGTGAAGAAATTACCTTGGACACCTCTCCTATACCTCCCACCATGGATCTTATAGTTCCCCATTATCTACAGTACAAGTGACCCATTTAAAGACACTTGATCAAACATGATTTGCCTTTCACAAAACCATGATGATTCTACCGAATTGGTGTAATTTTTTCCTAAGTGCCCTGCTATAAAATCTTCAATAATAATTTCTAACATTTAGCCTACACATTAGGCTAGCTGACCTACATTTGCTTTTTTCCAATTCAATGGAATCTTCCTTAAATCTAGGAAGTTTTCAAAAATGAAAACCAGTTCATCAACTACCTCAGTAGCTATATGTTTTAATACCTAGGGCAAAGTCCATCCTTGGGGATTGCTGGGAATTTGTCAGATTGCAATTTCAACAGTTTGCTCACTACCAGTTCTCCGGTGGTGATAATTTTTTTTGAGTTCCCTCTCCCTTCCATTTCCTGGTTTACAGCTATTTCTGGGATGTTGCTGGCATTTGTTATAGCGAAGATTGATGCAAAATACCTATTCAGTTCATGTCCCTCTCCATTTTTTTCATTATCAGTTCCTTTCTATAGGACTAACGCTCACTTTAAGTCTTATGTAAATATCCATAGAAACTCTCATAATCTATCTTCCATCCATTTCTAGCTATCTATCTCTTCTTATTAATGTTTTGGGTATTATTTGCTGTTTTACATATTCTGATCCAACTTCTGGCCTACCAACTGTCTTTGTGCAATTTCATGCTGAAACAGGATTGAAGGGAACTCTTGAAATGGGACTGAGGAAAATAAAATCACAAAAAGAACAAACTAACCAAGAACATGAAACCAGTTTGAGTGAATATAAGAAGCAGCTTAATGTTCTTGAAACAACTAAAACAGATTTTGAAAGAGAAGTGTGTTAAAAATGCATAAAAATGCTATTTTGATAAATTTGCAGATCAAAATAAAAATTTACCACGTTTAAATTTGGAATGTAACCTAGAGAATGGAACTATGCCCACAAGCGTGGGGCAGCATGGTGGCACAGTGGTTTGCACTGCAGCCTCAGTGCCAGGGACCTGGGTTCAATTCTCAACTTGGGTCACTATCTGTGTGGAGTTTGCACGTTCTCCTCGTGTCTGTGTGGATTTCCTCCAGGTGTTCCACTTTCCTCCCACAATCCGAAAAACATGCTGATTAAGTGCATTGGCCTCAACAGGCGCCAGAGTACAGTGATTAGGAGAATTACACAGTAACTTCATTGCAGTGTTAATGTAAGCCTTACTTGTGACGAATAAATAAACTTTAAGCAGCAAAACAAACCAGTGGACTGCAAGCTTGAATTAAAATTGGGAACCAGAAGAAAAAGCACAAAGCTTGAGTTATGATAATGTCATCATGTATATGTTCTAATAATGCTGCCCTTGTTTCGGTTAAATTATTGTAATTAAACAATATAATTACACAGTAAAATATTTATGATGTTAAGTTTGTGAACTGGATGTAATACCAACAAATTGCTTAACGATTATGATGTTTTCTTCCATTCAAAGGGGGAGATATCAGAAAACAGAGGTAGTTTTAAGTAATCAATATTTGTATTTACAGATAGTAGAAACAAGGCACAGTTTCAATTTAATTGTGTGCTTCTGTGTAAGAAATGGTAATACTTCTGTGGGGTTTGGTTTCATTTCTAACTGAGCCTACATTGTAATTAAAGGGGTTAGGATGTGAAAAAAAAGAGTCTAAAGGAAAATCTAGATGTTGCATAATAACTAGAGGCTACCTTAGCTTAGAAAGAACATTTGACTTTACTTTTAAGCTGGACCCAAAAGCAGCTGGACAGGACCAGGCAGCTGGGAGAAACAGACTGTTGAAAGAAGAAAGTCTAGGAGCCAATGAGTTAGAACAAAAAGAACGTTCCAGAAAAACACAAGATAAAGGAACAAAATTCAAGAAGGTGAACAAGATCCTGTTGGCAAAGCTAAAGTAAAAAAATATTTTGAGTTAAAGAAACAACTGCAGTCATCAAATTTGAAGTGGGAAACCAGACATCAGAGGCAAAAAAGACATTTTCTATCATGAAAAAGATACAAAAGTCTGAAAACACGTACCAACAGATGCAAGAACAGCTGTCATCAGATTCTTGAATGATCATACATCATATATTAAACTGATCTTTTTCTTTACCCTATCTGTAACTAACACTAGATTCTGCACCTTATCATTTTCCCCTATGTACTTAATGAATTGTATTTTTTGCCTGTGTATCATGCAAGAAACTATATTTTTCACTGTGTGCCAGTACCTGTGACAATAATAATTCAAAGTCAAAAGTTTGGTGATCCCTTAGCACAACATGTGAAGCAGTGGTGTTCTGTTTGCACCACTGTCTACCGAAAAGATTCTATTGGAGAATGAAAGCATGTGGCAATCCAGTGCAAAGGGATACAGAAAGGAGAATTTGAAATCCTGGATATGGATTCTTGGTGAAAGATTCGGACAGTTCTTGTATGGGAGAAGATTTAGAAGTGTGTTCTTGTGACGATTGGAAACCTTCATGCAGAAATCAGATTCCAGTGAGATCAGATAGCTTGCAGTGTGATAAGCAGCTGGGTGGGTGGGGGTTGACTGGTTATGAGACATCCATGTAAATTGTATTGGCTGCATTTGCAACTTGGCTTCAAAGTTGAGTATCTGGCCACAAGTTAGCCTGTTGGGTTTACAGTGATTGTGTATTTGCTGAGACTGAGATCAAAATGTATTCTGTAACTTGCATTATCCTTAAATCTGAGTACATTTATGAATAGGTTGGCTAAAAGCATATTCTATGATCGTCAATATTTTCATGTTTAATAAATGCTTCATTATTTTGTTAGAAGTTAATTGGCAGTCCTGTGACTCTGTTCATCCCCCTCTCTTTTAAAAAAGACATGGTCTATTGAGCCAGGGTTCCATTCTTGGACCTAACTATCCGGTATCATAAGTTGGGATGGTAATAAGAGAGTGAGACTCTTAGAACTCACCAAAACATTTCCTGCTGTTAAAGGAAGCAATATTCCATGATGATGACTGTGATAAAAGAACATGCTCCCTTTCCATTTCTAGACAGAAGCTGTAGCGAGAGGTTTGTAATCTTAGGACACAGTGCCCTAGTTTCCTATCAGGCAGAATAAACTAGACAGTCTCCAAACTATGCATGTTCCCTAGTACATACATGCTTCAGGTGGAATGCCAATTATTTCTGGTAACTGGCCCCTAGAAAGCCTGACTACACTCACAGCAAGTATATTTATGGGTGCTAATTGTATTTAATGTGGTATAATGTTACTCATCTGTTTCACAGCCTTTGCATCTTGCATTTAAGATTCAAGAGCAAGCTCTTTCAGAGAGCAAATCTACAAATTTACCATTGGGATATCAACAACTTGGCTAATTTATTTTTCAATTCTTTTCTTAGCTATGTCTTTAAGAACAGTTACAGCGAGTTTTCTTATGACTTGACTGTATTGAAGTGAAATGAGCTTTCAATGAAATGGGCAAAGGGCCAAAGCCAGAAACAACTGAAATTACTTTCGAACAGTTAGTAGAATAAGTTGCCATCATTCATTATTCCAATATCTTTTCATTTCCACGTCACACTATACATTTTTGAAATCAATGTAATAAAATGTCTACAACTGATGCAAGAAACTCAAGTATAGCAGGGATAGAAATTTCAAGAGCCATCTCATAAACTAGATCTATTTAAGCTTGCCAAGTCTGGTTGCACCTATTCCTAGAAGGTCTCCTTACTGATCACCCTGTTAGTCATCCTCATCCTCTTACTATAACTCTTTACTACGTCAGACCAACTGATGAAAAATCAATTGTCAAATTTTGTAATTTTTAAGAACACACAAGTCTACCAATTACAATAGTATTTGTGACATTCAACATTATAAGAGCTGTCTGCTCTATTGTAGAGGCATGTGCTGCTATAGAAGCTGACAGGGAAGGCACAAGAGACAAGAAAGCAAGTTGTTCTTTGTTGATAAGTCCATTGTGATTCTTAGCCCTTGGCCAAAAAGAACAGAAAAAAAATCATGATGACAGAAGTTTGAGAGAACGATTTTAAACTATAAACCTTGAAATAACAGATGGAAGAATGAACTACCCAAATCATAATATCCTAAGAGCACTGATTCTTAAAATGTAAAACTAGACTATGTTTAATTATATTTAAAAAATAATGAAAACAAAGTTGCTTTTGGAATAGTAGGGCAGATATATGTTATGGTAACAAAGGATTGATTCAAAAAGTTTCTTTTGTGTATCTGAATAAAAATCCAACTTTCTGTATTTTAAGTAGAAAATTATGCAAATTTTGTTTTAGGAATTATAGCATAAAAATGAAATCTACAATTATAGTGAAGCTTTTAGTTACATCCTTACCCAGATTGGCGTACATAACAAAGAGGTTGAAGTACTGTGTCAAATGCCGCCCATGCTCAGATACTTCCCGTCGTAGTAGGTTAAGAACAGCTCTGAGAAGGTGGTCACTTAGACTTAAATTATCGAAAGCCTGTTAAGCATAAATAGCAAAGAAATTTAGCCCAATTCATAATAATACATAACTATGGATTAGGCACTTCTTTAAACACTATTTTTCTCACCTATTTTAAAGGCATCAACTTTTGCTGAAACATAGTTCACCTTGCCCGAATTGTTGTTAATTTATGAACATCAACAATCTATTTGGCTAAATCATGCACTAAAAATGTTGGATTATCCATCTCCAATATGAAGATCCTGCTTGATAAACATTCAATCTATAAAAGATTTAATATTGTACGGGAAAATTGCTTGATTCTTGGGACATTGTGGAATTGGTTCTGGGGGGTGGGAACCTTTACAGGCTGAACAGGTTGTAACAGGGTAGGGATCTAGTCATAGTGGGTAGTTTACAAGTGCTGTTTGGGAGGATTTAAACTAAACTGGCAGGGGTATGGAAACCAGGAGTCACATTGGGAGAGAGAAACAAGGTCCATGAAGGAATGGGAGAAGCAGATACAGTAAGAATAAGCAAAAAGTAGGTGGGGTCAACACAAGAAAGAATGCAATTAAGATAAGGTTTACTATGCATGTATATAAACCCACAGATATCCCTATGGTCAGATAGAATGATGCCCGTTGATTACAGTGTTCAGTTCTATTTGGTAACTCCTCACAATGAAGTTGGTAATTGCATGCAGCAAGTTGTGGACAACATTGGAATTTGGGTTGATATAGGGTAAGAAACATTATGCTGCACAAGTGCCAGGAAATGAGCAGTTCCAACAAAGGACAGCCTAACCAGCCTTCCTTGACATGTAACAGCATCAGCACCGCTAAATTCCACACATCAACATCCTATGGGACATTACTGAACAGAAGCTTAAGCTGATTAGCTACGTAAATACCACGGCTACCAGAAAAAATCAGAAGTTCGATTTATTGCTATGTCTCACCTCCTCCCCACTCCCAAAAACTTTTTTACCATCATCTCCATGGTACAAATCAAACGAGCTTACTTACCTAGATTCAAAAGCACTTAAAAATCTCAACAACACTCAACATGGTGGCACAATGGTTAGCACTGTTGCCTCACAGTGCCAGGGACCCAGGTTCAATTCTAACACAGGTCACTGTCTGTGTGGAGTTTGCACATTCTCCCCGTGTTTGAATGGGTTTCCTCCAGTTTCCTCCCATGGTCCAAAAGATGCGTGGGTTAGGTTGATTGGCCACATTAAATTAACCCTAATGTCAGGCGGATTAGCATGATAAGTACGTGAGGTTACAGGAATTGGGCCCTGGGTGGGATTATAGTTGGTGCAGACTGGATGGGCTGAATGGCTCCTTCTGGATTATAGGGATTCTATGACTATCAATTTGTATTTACATAGCCCCTTTAACGTAACAAGCATCCCAAAGTCTTATCAAACAAAACTGAAACTGAGCCACATAAGAAGATTCAAAGGCAGATTTTCAAAAAGGTGATTCAAGCAGTAGGTTTTAAGGAACATCTTATGAAAGGAAAGCAAAGTAGACAGATGGGGGATTTAGGAAGGAGTTCTATATGTTAGAGCCCAAATATTTAAATGATTGAGATTAAAATGAAGGATGCTCAACACTGAAAATTAGCACAGCACAGATCTCAGGATGTTGTGGGCAGGACAAGATTAGAAAGCATAGGAGAGTGAGGTCATGGAGGAATTTCAAACTAAGGATGACAGTTTCAAAATTAAGGCATTGCTTAACCAGGCACCAAAGTAGATCAGTGAGTGCAAACTGATAGATAAGCGGCCTTTGGTATTAGTTAGGATATACGCAGAATTTTGGATCCCAAAGAGCAGGATTGCAAGGATGGCCAAGTGTTTTATTAATGGATTGTGACTGCCCAGGATTGGAGAGCTTCCCAAAATTCCACATTTGCCTCATCTTCATTCCCCTCAATACATCAGCAGTGCCTGTTACAAGAGTGTGCTTGGTGGACATATCAGACTATTAGTTTTATATGTGGTGGGTGGAGTATGGAGACGTAAGACTGTTTCTCTTTTTTTTCTCTCTTTATTCTATTTTAGCTGTGATGTTGATGCTGCACTGTATTGACATGGGTTGCAGACTACTGAAGTCAGTCATTTTTCTTTTGGTCGTACACAATACCTACAGCAGATTTTTGAATAGCAGTGGTCCTATAGAACACCACTCTCTGCCTTATAAAACTCGGAATGCTCAAAATTGAATTGAGCACTAAGAAGTCCAAAGAGATTAGAACGTGGAATGCCACCAAGAAATGATTCCAGACTTAGCTGTAGTCAATTTTAGAGTGTTTTGACAGAAGATAAGCTGAAGCAAGGGCAGATGTTACAGAGATAGAAATGAATAGCTTTAGTTAAAGTACAGAAATGTAGTAGGAAGTTAATCCCCAAGTTAGTTACACATGATTTCATATAATACACAGCACAAACAGAAACATTCTGTCCAACCAGTCCATGCTGGCTTATATGTTCCACTCGAACTTCATCCTATTTTTCCTCACATCTCTCATTGTAACACTCTATTTCCTTGTTCCTCATAGGCTTATTTAGCTGCTCCTTAAATACATCCATACTATTTGCTTCAACTTGCCACAGCAAGTTCCATATTCTCACAATTCTTTGCTGATTCAGATTTTTTCTGATTTCCTCACTGAAATTTATTTTTGATCCCTTAATTTATCAATATTTGACTATAATTTAACTTCCAGCTACACTGCTGTCCATTTATGTGAAAACAACAAACTTGGAAATTTGGCTTTTTATCCTCCAACTAAATTGATTAATAAATAATAAATACTTGAAGCTCCAACACCAATGGTCATATCTTGCCAGAGTGCATGCTCTTCATTCCTCTGCTTAGTCTTTTGCTGCTCAGCCAATTATATAAATTAGTACAATAGTAGTGACCAGTAATATTATGATAAAAATACCTGCTGTTTGATGCTAAATTTCCAAACAAGTCTAAATGTTCATTGATTTATTACATACTCCAGGTTTCATAAACATGACTCACTTCGTCAAATAATCCAGAAAAACACTTACACAATCAATCAATTTAAAAACCACTGAATACCACTGTTGCTTCAAAATATAAAGGAGAGATTTGCAAATGAGCATATAACATACTGGAACACATTAGCAAAAAGGAAAAATTGCAGCTGATGGAATTCAAGAAAACAGAAATTTCTGGCTAAAACAGAGATCATTCAGCATTAGAAATGATTAAGGACAGATTACATCATCGCAGATGTGAACTGTAAGACTTGAGGCTAATAATCAAAACAATTAAAATATTTTCTCTGTAAATGATATTATAAAACAAATGTAAAAACTGGCATTCTCCCATCTTACATAACATTGTTACCTGAGTGGAGGGTCCTGGAGATGCAAAAGGGGAAGGGCATGGTCCATCTTGCAATGAGAAATGTGCAATAAATACAATGAGCTTAGCAAAAGCACTCCTCACTTCTGTGCTAGGGCATTCCAAAAGGTATTCAGAGAAGCGATTAGGGTAGGCAAAAAGAACACTGTGTGCAAACCAACAGCGTACATTCTTGCTGTGACGGAGCAGGATACACAATGCATCATACCTGTTGGTGAAAGAAAGACCGTTTCTCATAAACGGTGTACAACAGATAATAGCTAAAATGCAAAAGCAGAATGGTAAATTTCTCACAAATCCAGTAACTAGATGCAGTCCCTATTCTGTTAACTCAGCTAAGACATTATGGGGTCTTAATGCTCAGATTTAGGTGCAAAAGCCAGGACATGGGAAGAAAAACGTTCTGGTTTGACTGTTCCCAGAAAAACCTTTGGAAAAAACTTCTGTGGCTGTCAATTGAGAATGGGATCAGCTAAAATTACACTCCATGGTAAAACAGTCAGGCAACCTGTCTAGGTTCACAGATGAATAGCCACTTGGAGCCTAAATATGGCAACGGTAACAATACTTTCTAAAGCAATTACTTCCGAGAGAAAGTGGAAAAAATAAAACTTAAAAAGTGCACAGAGTATATTTTATTTTTCTTTAACACTTATGGACCTAACATTTGCTTGAATTTGGCCCCGCAAACAACAGTCACTGAAAACTTTTACTTTGTGCCCATATGTACAAGCTGGCAATTTGACCCACACAGTTTCTCAAAGGGCAGCAGCAAGAATTCTGACATAGCATTAACCATCAGCCCATGGGAGGAGGGGGAGGGTGCAGGTGATTCAGCAGTAGAAAATATCTCCAGATGATATTTCATCCTAGAAAGTAATCATCTGAACCACCCTACCCAAAATATCAAGTTTTTCTCTTCAATTGGTTTCACCACACGGTCACTTTCAGGCTTTATCACAATTTACCTTACACTACAAGCAAGATGCAAGTGCTTGAAAAGTTTGTGTTTTAAAATTAACCCATTGAAAATTTTGGTCGAAAAGAATTAACTCATATTCAATGACAGTAATGCCTATGGAATAATAATGTCACCTGCATGAGTATTTAATCAAATTAGCTTATGCATAAAATAAATGTGACAAACTTGACAAGGTCCCTCACAGGAGGTTAGTTAGGAAATTTCAGTCACTAGGTATAGATGGGGAGGTTGTAAATTGGATTAGACATTGGCTCAATGAAAGAAGCCAGAGTGTGGTTGTGAAAGATTGCTTCTGAGTGGAGGCGTGTGACTAGTGGAGTGCTGCAGGGATCGGTGTTGAGTCCATTTTTGTTTGTCATCTATATCAATGATCCAGATGATAACATGGTAAATTGGATTAGCAAATTTGCTGATGATACAAAAATTGGAGGTGTAATGGACAGTGAGGAAGGTTTTCAAAGCTTGCAGAGGGACATGGACCAACTAGAAAAATGGACTGAAAAATGACACATAGAATTTAACGCAGACAAACTTCCACTTTGGAAGGACAAACCAAAGTAAACGTACAGGCTAAATTACCAGGATGCTGCCTGGTATGGAAGGTCTGAGTTACGAGGAGAGATTAGGCAAATTGGGACTGTTTTCCTTAGAAAGACGTAGACTTAAAGGAGATCTGATAGAGGTGTACAAGATTTTGAAGGGGATAGATAGAGTAAACAGGGCTAAGCTTTTTCCTAGGATGGACTCAAATAGCACGAGGGGTCACGGGCTTAGGGTGAGGGGGGTAAGGTATAATTTGGATGCTAGAGGGAGTTTTTTCACACAGAGGGTGGTGGGGGTATGGAATGCGCTGCCAAGTAAAGTGGTGGAGGCAGGTACTCTGGAGTTATTTAAGAAATACTTAGATGGGCACATGAACAGAATGGGAATGGAGGGGTATAGAAAACTGATTTAAAATAGGGATCATGAGCCTTGGGAGTCCCTGGGAAGTGTGTCAATAGATGATGATATTGATGTACTTGTTTTTATCCGACAGGTGCTTTGGTCCACCTTGTTGTCTAACGAGGGGGATACATGCGATGGGTCGTGAGAGGACTGCTCTTGGACCTTTTTCGAGAGTATCCTACAGCTTCACATCGTTAGTGTATGCTTAACCTGGACCATCTGATGGGCAACACGACAGTGCAGTGACTATAGCTGTGCTGTGAAGATACATGGATTTGGGCCTGTGTCTGTGGGAGTTTGCGCATTCTCCCCGTGCTTGCGTGGGTTTTCTCCGGGTGCTCCGGTTTCCTCCCACATCCCAAAGATGTGCTCTTAGGCTAATTGGCAAAACAAATTCTCCCTAAATTGTCTCAAATTTGGTTTTTAATCCATAGATCTATAAACACGGATAGGGATCGCGTGTAGAAGAGGGAACATCGAGGTGGCGGTGCAGGCTCGTTGGGCCGAAGGGCCTGTTTCCCGTGCCGTTTTGTTCTTTGTAAATGGTAGAATTCTAAAGAGTGCAGTTCAACAGAGGGATCTGAGAATACAGGTACAGAATTCCCTAAAAATGATGTCACAGGTGGATAGGGTTGTAAAGAGTGTTTTTGATACACTGGCCTTTATAAATCGGAATAAAGAGTATAAAAGTTGGGAGTATTATGGTAAGGTTACATAAGGCGTTGGTGAGGCTGAATTTAGAGAATTATGTACAGTTTTGGTCATCATTCCTGATGTAAGGATGGATGTAAATAAGGTTGAAAGAGTGCAGAGAAGGCTCACCAGGATGTTGCTGGGACTTGAGAAGCTGAGTTACAGAGAGAGATTGAATAGGTTAGGACTTTATTCCCTGAAGTGTAAAAGTATGAGAGGAGATTCAATAGAGGTGTATAAGATTTTAATGGGTATAGTTAGAGTGAATACAAGCAGGCTTTTTCCACTGAGGCTAGAGGAGAAAAAAAAGAGGGCATGGGTTAAGAGTGAAAGGAGAACAGTTTAAAGGGAATATTAGCGGTAGCAGCGAGGGGATAGAGGAGGTGTTTCTTCAAGCAGAGTGGTGGGAGTGTGGAATGAGCTGCCTGATAATGGTAAACTTTTAACATTTAAGAATAACTTGGATAGGTTCATGGATGAGAGGAGTGGAGGAATATGGTTCAAGTGCAGGTCAGTGGAACTAGGGAAAAAACTGTGGCACAGACAAGAAGGGCCAAAAGGCCTGTTTCTGAGCTGTAATTTTCTATGGTTCTAATATACACTTATTGCAATACAAGAATTTTCCTAAAGTTTGACGTTTAACAGTCAAATTTCTACTTTAAATAATCAATGTTACACTTTAGTTCTTGGCTTAAGTTACATAGTCAGCTTAGAAAGAAAAGCACAAAAAAAATTTATAAGAAAGACACTCACCATTCACTTGCTGGACCACGGACTATTTTCTTTGTGTGAAACCCAGTATTAAACAGGAATCTAGCAGCAAGTTGAATACTTATCATAGCCAGTTCTTCAGCTTCTGGTAACAGATGATCTTGTCCTGTGTAAGACAGTATTACTGAGAAACAAGGTTCTACCCAAGAAGACAACCCTGACTGCCTTTTCATTTGAAATTATCTGAAATGATCTCGAATGAAAATTTCAATGATGAACTCGAGATTTGACTTTGTGGCATTCAAACATGCTCTGGTGGCAGAGTGGACAGTGAAGATTATCTTGGATAGCAATGGGATCTTAATCAATTGGGCCACTGGGCTGATGAATGAGAGATGGAGTTTAATTTAGATAAATGCAAGGTGATGTATTTTGGTAGACTGAACCAGGGCAGGATTTACAGAGTTAATGGCAGGGCCTTGGGGAGGGCTACAAAGCAAAGAGATCTAGGGGTACAGATTCATAGCACCTTGAAAGTGGAGTCCAGGAGGACAAAGTGGTGAAGGCGGCATTCAGCATGCTTGGTTTCATTGGTCACAATATTGAATACAGGGGTCGAGACGTCTTGTCGAAGTTGTACAAGACGTTGTTAAGGCTACACTTGGAATATGGTGAACAGTTCTGGTCACCCTATTATGGAAAGGTTATTATTAAACTAAAAAGAGTGCAGAAAAGATTTACTAGAATACTGGGACTTGGGATGGTTTGAGTTATAAGAGGAGCTTGAATTGACTGGGATTTTTTTCTCTGGAGCACAGGAGGCTGAGAGGTGATCTTATTAGCGGTGTAAAAATTATGAGGGGCATAGATCAGCTATATTGTCAGTACATTTTTCCAAAGATAGGGGGGTCTGGTAAGATTGGTATAAAGAGATATGGGCCAAATGTGGGCAATTGGGGCTAGCTTAGGGGTTAAAAGTGGATGATATGGACACGTCCAAAGGACTTGTTTCCATGCTGTAGACTTCTGTGACTCTATACCACGGGACCAGATCTTGATATCTACATTGATGTAGTCGGAGGACCCTCTTTCTGCAGTTGAGGGTAATTTTGCAGAGCGAAACATTTAAAAAGGAAAATCCACTTGTTGAGCTCCTGGCCTTTTCTGATATATACTAATGGCTTAGACCAAAGTATATACAAATTTCAAAATTTGTGAATATGGAACTTGGATGCATAGTGAACAGAAGAGGATAGTGTAGAATTTTGAAGAGTCATAGACAAGTTAGTAGTATGGGCCGACAAGTGGCAGATGAAATTCGAATGGAGAAATGTGAAGAAATTCATTTTGGTAGGAAGAATGTGGAATACAAATTAAAGGATACAACTCCAAAGGAGATGTAGATGCAGAGGGATCTGTGTATAGAAGTTTTTGGAGGTGGCAGAACATGTTGAGAGAGTGGTTAATAAAGCATACATTATACAGTTTTTATTTTTAGGGTCTTGGAGTACAAAGGTAAAGAGATTATGTTAAACTTGTATAAGACACTAGTTTAGCCTCAGCAGGAATATTGTGCTGCGTTTTAGACACTGCATTTTCAGAAAGACACGAAGGCAGTGGAGAAAATACAGAAAAGGTTCACAAGAATGAAGTTCCTCGGCCCTAGAACCAGCTATGAAGATGGGCTGAAGTTGAGACTGTTTGCATTGGAGAAGGCTGAGAGGGAGGGAATCTGATAGAGGTATTCAAAATTATGAGTCTGAATAAATAGAATCATAGAATCCCTACAGTGCAGGAAGCCATTTAGTCCATCACGTCTGCACCAACCACAATTCCACCCAGGCCCTATCCCAAAACCCATGCATTTACCTTAACCAGTCCCCCTGACATTCAGGGGCAATTTAGCATGGCTAATCCACTTAACCCACACACATCTTTGGACTGAGGGGCAGAAACCAGAGGAAACCCATACAGACACAGGGAGAACATGCAAACTCCACACAGACAGTGACTTAAGCCAGGAATCTAACACAGGCTCCCTAGTGCTTTGAGACAGCACTGCTAACCATTGTGCCACCATACTGTCCCACAGTTCCCAACTGGTCAAAACGAGGTGGCACAAATTTAAGGTAACTAGCAAAACGCGATGTGTGACTAGGGTCTAGAATGCACAGCCGGAGAGTGGAGTCGAGGCTAGTTCAATTGAAACGTTCAAATGTTAAGGGTTATGAGAAGCAAGTTATGGGGAAGGCAATAGGCAAAATGCTCATTCGGAGAGCTAGCTGTGATACAATGGGCTGAATGATCACCTCCCACATTTTAACAATTCTGTGACAGTCGGTCTCGTATGTATTTGGAGCTTCACGGGCTGCACAGTTTTCCATTTTAGAGTGTCTCTGGCCTCAATCCTCCAAGCTTTTCCAGTATGCACGAGGCCAGAATAAGGAATGCAGATACCTTTGAGGAAACTGAAGGAGATAACAGAGACAAGGAAGAGCAGGCCATGCAGGGATTTGAAAACAAGGATAAAAGAACACAATACCAGTTCAAGTGCCAGTGTTGATCAGCCAGTCCAAGGGTGATAAGGGAACACGGGCAATGGATACATGCAACGCTTTGAAGGATGTCAAGTTTATAGAGGGTAACATGTGGGAGACTAATCAGGAGTGCATGAAAATATGCAAATCCAGAGGTAATTGAGGCATAGATGAGTGATTCAACAGCAGATGGGCTGAAACCGGTAACATTAAATGATGTTACCAAGGTTGCAATATAGGGCCTTGATGTTAAATGTGTGATTAGAAGTTTGCTCATAACAACTGCCCTCACCTATCAATCATTTCTCTCAAACTACTTGTATTGTCAGATTGTTTGTCCAATATTTAATTTTTGAATCTTAATTTCCTCTACTGTCTTCTACCCTCATGACCATCTCTGTATCTTTACTATTGATTTCATTTCCTTCTCAGGCATTTTCTCAGGCGATGGTAACTATTAGGAAGAAGGATTTACTTCCCTGGGATCCCTGAACCCGGGAGAAGGCCCATCACTATCTAGCTAAGTGCCTCACTGGCACTAAGTATGGCAAGCTTTCCTGAAAAGAGGCAACACAGGACAGTTGCCAGCTATCCAGCCAATAGGCAAGATCCCCATCATCTACATTAAATCCTGCCTATTGGATTGATGTATAGAACCAGCAGGGACTTGATGGGCCGAATTATCTCCTTCTGTGTTGCAACGGTTCTTGACTCAGGTAAAGATACCACTTATGAAAAACGAAAGCTCAACAACTATCCTAAATTCTGTCACTGCTGTTAAAATTTTGTTCTTGAAAAAATTCCTCCATTTGTCTCAAGACAATCTTATTTAAAGGCAGTTGTTATTTCCATTGTTAGAGATCTTGGAGCAAAGAAAATCTCATGTTATTACACTGATGATGATTGTTTTCTAAAAGAATTTTTTTTGGCTTGTCAACAACATAACGCAATCAAGGGGTTCCTTAACCCTGTGGAGCTGAGTCTCAGAAGAGATTGAAACATCAGGTGGTGAGCATCTGTTAAGGCAGCAGAAGATGGAAGTTTTTGAGGGAATTCAGAAGCGAGATCTTTGAGACAGAATTTTAATGAAATTATGATTCACAGTAATTAGCAAAACCTGGGTAAATTGCTCAGAAAACCATGGGACCGGTCTTAGTTGCACCTGCCATTTAATGTACAGTGTGGTGTGTTCAATCCTGTTACTTTATATTTACCTCATGTTAATCTTAAATGCTGGCATAAATTCGTTGACTTTGTACAGTAATTAATTTAGAACTGTAGAATCTTGTGACTTTAATCTCCGAGCAAATAGGTAGAGATTCAAGCTTTGTTTATTTTGAAAAAAATGTTACTGGTCCCTGACTGGATCTTAACCAGATTTTTAGAAGTATAGCTCTGTTTTCTTTTGCTAGGCTTCTATGTGCTATTTATTTTCAATGTATCTGCACCAAGGATGGCTTTGTATATTTTTTTCCTATATTCTTTGATATTGGTCAGGGCTGGAATTGATGCTCTTGTTTACAAGGAAAATTTTATAAAGATCAAGAACCAGCCATTTTTGGCTGGATATACTGAAACTCTGCACATCCTCCCTGCGTTTGAGTAGGTTTCCTTCGGTTTCCTCCCATAATCCAAAAGACGTACTGATTAGGTGAAATCGGCCATGCTAAACTGTCCCTCAGCATACCTGAACAGGCACCAGATGTGGTAGCTAGGGGATTTTCAAGTAGCAGTGATAATGTAAGCCTATGTGTGACACTAATAAATAAAAAATAAAATAACTTAATGTGACGTGCAATGTATGAAACAACAAATGTCAATTTCAGTTGTACAAAAACTGGTACTGTCCTGCAACTCCTGAAATGTTACGTAGCCTGGAAGCAATTTTGGGCTGCATATCCTCAGTGTAGGACGAAGTTACAGACTTTCACAGGTTTTGGTTTCACCGTAATAAATTGTAACTTAAATGCTCTAGTTTACTGGATCGTTGCTCAAAAGAAAAATACATGTAAAACGCTATTTAAATATTCATTTCATCTTCAGAAACAACACCATGCTAAACAGTGAAGTGTTCAAAGAAATATAATTAATTATGGAATTAGTTACAGTATCCAATATTACACAGATTTTACTTATTTGGCTGAAAAAGAACCTTTAGTTTAATTTATATTGCATTCCTAAAATCGTCAGATTTAGGCCCAAGTGTTAATTCCTGAGTTCCAGCTAAACAGAAAAAAGGGGAGACAGTAAAAGAAAGGAAAGTTTGGAATTTACACATGGCGATCCAAAGGAAAATCAATTAGCTGTTAAATGTATTAACTCCCACCAGTTTTGAGATGTCAGGACTCAGCAAGGAGAGGGTGAGTGAAGGAATTCCACAGCACTTGTACCACTAACATAACAATAGTTTCTATTTAAGATGTTGACAGCAGAAGAGAGTTACCACAGACACCTCTGTTGTACCTCCCACATCAGAAAGATGCATGCTAGATGGTGCTTAATTGCTTTCTAATCAGCCAGAAAGAGACAAGGGAACTCTAGATGCATTTCACTGCAGTGCACATTCTGTGATGAACCTATTTAATGGAAAATGAATCAAACTGTGGTTTGCAATTGTGCTTCGTCTCAGCAGAATGCTCATCTGTTCAGTTTCTTAAACAGTGTACCAATGGCATTGAACCTGAATTGTTCCATTAAGAGCTTGCACAGAAACAATGACTAAATGGTCACCCATATAGTGAACCTCTATACTCATATTAAAGTCACTTAACAAATGGTCTTGATGCTAAGTCCTGCTCGGTTACTATTGTTTAGATTACATGTATTAAATATATTATCCAGATTAAAGACAATGCAGAGCGTCAGCATTTTGTACAGCCTCAAAACTTATGGTTATGTCATAAAGACGTTAAGACGGCGGCGCGGGCTCGTTGGGCCGAAGGGCCTATTTCCCGTGCTGTGTTGTTCTTTGTAAAACTTGTAACATAATACACTAGATTTTGACTATTTTTAAAAAACTTACTTCAAAATAACTAAACTCAACTTCTTATCCAGTATATTTATATACATTTACAAGGAAGCTGGAACGTTCTCAGCAGAAGCATATCAGCAGACTACATGATATTTTCATTAATTTTTACCTTAGACGATAGATCTAGTCTTACATAAATACATCAATAAAGATTTAACAATGAAATTAAAAATCCCTCATGTTTCTCTAGATGCAATGTTATCAAAGATACAAGTATACTCACCAGGTGGGGGATTCAGGTAGACGCTGTTACAAGTCAGTAGTTTCTTAATGAATTGAAAATACTCCAGGCTATACTGCATTCTGTTGTGCATGAACTGCACATTCTGTTTTCGTACACTTCGTTCAATGACGCTTGGCATCTTTATCTGGTGTGGTTTTATACTAATTTCTAGCTCAGAAATGTACTTAATTAATTCATTATCTTTATCTATTGTGTCCATTCGTTCATAAAAAAGTATGTAGGCATTCCACCATCGTTTTTGCCGCCTGTATGACATACGTTTCATCATATGGTCAAAGACCTCACCCATGTATTCACCACCAAAGCACTGGTTCTTCATCTCTTCGTCATCATCCATTTTACACTCAGTTACATCACCATCATCAAACTTATACCATTTATTTTTCTCACCATCTCCACCATTTCGTTGAATGATGTACGAATAGTAATGTCCACCACTGGCCTGACCACTATGCACCAACACACCAACTAGTCTATATTTAGTGCTACCAGGCTGTTCATTATCTGGCTGGTCATTTTGGATCAACTGATTTTCTGGGTTGATGTCATCCCCTTCCAACTTGGCTACACCGGCCACAGTATAAGGCTCCATATCCAACTCTCGTGGAAACTCAAAATAGTCATTGAATTTAATTGCACATTCCCTCTCCCAGTCATAGTCAAATCGCTTCAGTTGAATTGCTAAAACTGGTGGCAATTTCTTTATTAGCAAACGTTTCACTGTGTCGACCTGCAAGACAGAACACATCACAGACATAAACAAGTTGAGAAAAACTTTGCTATTGTAAACATAACATTAACCTTAAAAAAATTAGAAAATACAAGTTCGACATCAAGTTTCTTATGTGTTTCCCACCTCTTCACTCCGAAAGCAGAGGCTAAGTATTGGGCACAGTCGCTAACATCCGTCTTACATTCTCTTGAGATGTACAAAAGCCAACCTCAATGAGCACACATATACATTACTGAATTTTGAGTTTGTAGCAACATTTATTGGATTCAATATTGCTTTAATCTTATGAACTATAAAGGTTCAAACATGGGCATGGATTTCAAAATGCAGGTCAGCAAATGAGACTTAAATATCAAATTATGTTAATCTGAAAAAAGCTGCAGCAATTTGAATTCCATGTAACTTATGTTTCAAGTAGCTACACAATTCCAAGTTAGAGGTTAACTAGAGATCTATAAGGAATTAAATCAGTAAAACTGCATACAAAGAATGCTAGATGTTTAGAACTCTACCTGAGGACATATTTCATGCAACAGCAACTGTTAAATTTTAAAACTGAGATTGATGGGTTTTTGTTAGATGAAAGTATTAAGGGAAATGGGCAAAGATGGGCATATAACGTAAGGTCACAGGTCAATAATGAGCTCAATAAATGGCTAAATAGTTGACTTCTGTTTTAATATGCCACGTTAAAATGTGATGAAAAGAATCTCAATTGCCATTTTTCAGGTGTGATGGTGAACTTGTCAGGTAGAATGTTAACACAACATTTGCATAACAGTTCAGTGAACCAGTGAGTTCCCCATGTGATCTGGCCAACATGTACTATCAAGACTAAATTAACTTCTCATTCATGTTGTGGCAGTCCATGAGATCTTGCACTATGAAATTAGTTACTATGTCTAGCTGCATAACATTACACTTCAAATTAATTAATTGCTGCTGCCTGTAAAGTGCTGCTATCATAAAAATGCAAGTTCGTACAGCAAGGATATGGAATATCCAATAATTGAACCAAAACACCTCTCTCAGCCAGATTTTCAAAACATCTCATCAAAAAAGTGGAGGACCAATAACTGAGATCTGTATATGACAGCCTACCTTCAAAGTAAACAAGATTACTACTTGCTAAATGGTACATTATTCATTATTTATTCTAATCTTGTGTAAATTTTTAGCATACAAAACAGAACTTTGGCAGTGATTTTTTTTAAGATACATGTCAGGTCAGCTTTGGAATACTACTGTGCATCCTGACTGGACCACCAAATTAAAGCTATTTGTGAGATGCACTACTCCAGATTGTGCATTTTAAATAATTTGTATTTTGCTTCAAGTAGCAGCCTCTATACAAGTAGCTTACTTTCCACTCACGTTGGTCACTTCAAACCTGCCAAGTAATGACTTAGTAGACATGTATTCATGATCCCCAGCACATTAACCTCGGTTTACACACAGATTTTTTCAAAATTGTGATCTTGCAGACTGTTCAGAAACTAACTGTTCAAATTGAAAGACACTTAATATCCCATCAGTAAACAGCCCTACAAATAACCTATTTCTCTTTTAGTAGAAATATAGATTCAGTGGAACCTTTTCTGGAATAAATAGTTCAACAATCTTATGTGGATTGAAACTTGCTATCAGAGGATAACCCTATTCACAAGGCTTAGAATTTAAACAATCCATCAAGGCACATAGCGATAAACCCATCAAGCTGACACCTTGAATTGTGACAAGCAAACTAAATTCAAGCTTGAAAGAATGATTTTGATGTTAGTTTGTTTTGGGTTAAATTAAGAGCACAGGAAGCAGCAACTAATGGAATAAAAGGGAAAATACTTACATTTATATAAGGTTTTATATGAACACCAGATATTGCAAAGCATTTCAGTCGATGAAGTACTTTTGAAGTGTAGCCGCTGTTGCAACGTAGGAAATATGGCAGCCAATTTGTACACAGTAAGCTCCCACAAACAGCAACGTGGGGAGAATTACCAGATGAACATTTTTTGCAGTGTCGATTGAAGAATAAGTATTGGCAGGCATCAGAAATAAATCTCCTGTTCTTTGAAAGAGTGTCTTGGCATCTTTTAAATCCAGTTGCATTTGCTGCCAAAGCAGTGTATGCACATTTGCATTGATACAGCCTCATTATGAGTAATGGGTTTCATTTGCTGGTGTCTGTGTACATCACACTCCTGATTCTACTACTTTTCAGAGTACCTGCAGCCATTCAAATGCAAGTTGTCTAATCTTGGTTCAAAAGTTATTATTCTTTTACAGGATCCTAATTTTCATCTGATTCCCTACAGCAATGGCCTATGCACTACAAGAGGCTGATAAATAAAAAGCACACAGACTAAATGCAGGATTATTTACCCTACAAACTCCCAAGTGCCTCATCTGTCTCACATTAAACAAAATTTTAAAATTTAAAATCTTTAAACTATGTGCAGTGTTATAAGCATAACAACATAGGGCTTCCTCAGTTAATGCTGTTTTGTTGTAAGATGCTGCCACAATAGGGAAAATATATCCTTTTAACGTCATGATGTTTGTTATTGCATTGTTTGACAGCGGATCTCAACAAGGAAAATTTGATGCACTGATGAAGTCAGCCTCACTACTAAACTGACGGTCAGAGCTTTTAAAACACATTATTCAAACAATAAATTAGTGAATAACTGATTCTGTTTATTTATTCAGTCTGTGAAGAAAAGGGATGTTCTCCAAAACAGAATGAAGACCTGATGGGGATAAACATAAAGCAACAATGCAACAATAAAATTCATCCAGTTTATCCTCAGGAATTAATTATGCTTCATCATTTCAATCACTGCTCACTTGCTCAACTACCCTTTTCTCATCTGATTTTACCCCACTGTCTAGTGCCTGCATTCAATTCATCAACCTTTTGTTTAATTATTCCAATTTCATTGTCAGTTGACACAAAGGTGAAACCTCTGAATAGTTTATATTTTACATTGAAATATTAAATTTTCTTTAAATATTTTGTTTAGGAATGAACTGTACAGGTACATTAATTTGTATTTTTCCCTGATATTTTTCCAAAAAGAACTTAAATCCTGTTTATATATGCATTCTCCTGGGAAATTCCGATTCAGTTAAATGTTGTTTCATGCAAAGTTGCACTTTTCAAGAACATGATGATATTAAGTGAAGAATTAATGTATAATGATTGAATGATAGGGCCATCAAAAACAAATATAATTAAGTCTTTAAAACCGATACTTGCAATAAAATTGAGATTTTGTTGAAGAAAACACAATGAATAGATATGCTTTAAGATTAATATTAAGCAATAATAGAATGATACACCATGTTCTGCCAAGCCAAAGCTAAAGAAAGCATGATTATGTGAGACTGTCTCCTCCATACCAAATTTCAAATGAAATGGCAAGTTGAGGAATATGAGAAAATATTTTGCTACGCTATCAACAAAAGAATAAAATGAAGTAGCCAAGCATTGAATAAATGTACAGCTAACAAGCAAGGCAAGAGGCACAAACTACCCAACAGGAGAAGAAGAGTTACAAATTCCTTGTCTCTCTCTCTCTGGAGTCTAAGTTCACCACCAGGATAGCTATAACTGCAGAGGAATAAAATAATAGCACTACACCTGTTGATAAATGTTATGGACACATTATGCAATACTTCAAATAAAAAGGGATCAACTAACACTGTGACAACATACTCAAGCCGCTTCCATCATATATTGAAGTGACACATGGTTTTCCCAACTTTGAAATTTCAACTTACTTTTGTAATGAAGAAGTCAACACATAGAATGAAGAAATATTCTGCCAAACAAAACTTCAGGGAAGTAGTTGACAGCCTAAACAAATCAGATAGAAACTGGAACCAGCAGCACCTGGAAAGATTGTCCACTTTTATCAGCTAACCTGGAGGTTTAGCCATTCTCCTCTTTACCCAACCAACTTTAACAACAGATTTGTATTGTAGTTGATTTTGCAGCTTTGTTCTGATCCCTTTAATCTACAGATACAGCCAGAGTTTTACAGCACAAAAAGAGGCCCTTTGGCCCATATGTCTGCGCGAGTATCATGCACCTAACTATTCTAATCAAATTTCCAGTTTTGGTTCATAGCCTTGTATGCTATGGCATCTAAAGTGTTCATCTAATTTTTTCTTTAATATGGAGGGTCTCTGCTTCTCCTAGCAGCAATTTGCAGATTCCTACCACCCTCTGGGTGAAAAAGGTTTTCTTCAATACTCCTCAATCTCCTGCTCCTTAGCTTAAATCTTGGTTATCAATCCCTCATTAAGGGGACAAGTTTCTTCCCATCTACCTGAGCTGTATCTCTCAATTTTGTACACCTCAGTCAGGTCCACCCTCAGCCTTCTCTGCTCTAAGGAAAACAACCACAGTCTAACCAACTCCTGTTCAAAG
Organism: Sphyrna mokarran; assembly: GCA_024679065.1. NCBI lineage: Eukaryota > Metazoa > Chordata > Chondrichthyes > Carcharhiniformes > Carcharhinidae > Sphyrna > Sphyrna mokarran. The sequence goes on from JAGIQG010000013.1 coordinate 39,778,904, forward strand.
CTGAAACACTCCAGCCCAAACAATATCCTGGTGAATCTCCTTCGCTCCTTTTACAGTGCAATCACATTGTTCCTACAGTGTGATGACCAGCTGTGGCCTAATGGATATTTTATACAGCTCCAACATAACCTTTCTATTCTTATATTCTATGCCTTGGCTCATAAAAGCAAGCATCTCATGTGGCTTCTTAACTTTTTCCACCCGTCCTGCTGCCTTCAGAGATCACTGGACATGCGCCCAAACCCCCTCTGGTCCTATATACCTTGTGTATTCCATTGCTTTGGTTTTTCTAAACTTGATCATGGTTCGAATCATGCCTCCTCTTCATTCTCTTAAGTTAAAAAAAAGTATTCCTTCGCAATTTCTATACTCCTTTTGGGCATCTAATGTTTCAAGCCCCCTATATTTGCTATAAACTATCTTTTTACTGTAAATCCCTTGACATGATGTGCAGATGCCAGCATTGGGCTGGATAAACACAGTAAGAAACTCACAATATCAGGTTTACTTGGTAGTACAAACCACTAGCTGTTGGGAGCACTACCTCTTCATCATGGGAGTTTTGTGACAGTTCTGTCCCCCCCTCCAACCGCCTTGCTGGCCTCCTATCCCTGCTTCCTGTCCTCCTCACAGTTCTACGAGCAGAACTTCTTATCTGATGAAGGGGCAGTGTTCTGAAAGCTTGTGGTACCAAATAAACTTGTTGAACTTCCAACTTTGGCCAGAGTTTATCATATTAAAATTGACCTTCCCCTATTTTACATTTTTGTAAACTTGAATTCCAGTGGCCAGTTCCAGTGTTGCAGCCTGATCTCCCTGACCAAGCTGTTGTTATCTACAGTTAACACACTTTCCAACAGACTTTTTCAGAAACTTTTCTTTCTACCGCTCCTTCCATAAGGATCCCTGTAGCGCTTTTCACACTTCTTAATGACAATCTTTAATAGTTTGTCAGTATAATTCTTAACACACTCAGTTTTATTTAAGTGTTGTCCAATTGCAGAATCACATCTAATGTGTTTTGATTTTTGTACACATGGGATGGTTGGGTATGGGCTATATCCTGCCCATTGTTAGCAGTGGCTGGGACATGCTGTTGATGCAGTCCACCAGTCTTTGGGATGTAGGCCTACATACCTAACGTCACAGCGGCACTGAAATTCAAATGCCAAATTACTTAGTGTGATTGGAAGAGCGTCTTTTTGGCTTGACGGCAGGATTCTCTTAGTGGTACATACCATTTGTGTTGCTTCTGTATGGTCACAATGTGAAACAGCTAACTTGACCTATTGCTCAAATTTGTGTTACACTTTGCCGACCTAAGGTAGACACAGCATTTTTCAGAGCCAAATATAATGGCTATCACTCCATTCATGAGTTTACATGACAAGGCACAGAATAATCTCAAGGTAGCCATTGTCCCTCAAGATACCTTTGATACACCCTATTTCAGCAAATGGCTTGAGCCTTATTTACCCTCTGATAAGATCAATTTTATAGTATGTAGAACTAACAATCAGCAATTTCATCTCATATGACATAACATAAATAGTTGTTTTTCTCTTTGTATCAGTATTCTTCAGAAGTGTCCTAATTAGTGCAAAATGAAACACTTAGATTTTTTTTATACACAGGATGCTTTCTTTCATTCAATATCTGTATACATTTGAATTATAACCTGTTTTGCACCAGGCAGCAACCACTTTAGAATGCATCTCTTCAAGAAATTTTTCTTTAAAGATATTATTCTTCCTCACTAATTCAAACAATTTCACTGTATGCAAGGATAAAGTAAATTATAAGCTATTGGTTCCTTTTTCCTTCCTTTTACAATAACCACATATACAATTCTCCAACTACCTTGTCTCCAGTTATTGTTAAATCGTTTTTATAGTAATTTACAAGTAAATTTTTGCTTGTTTTTTTTCTTCTTCTATACTTGGGTTGATTTCTGCTGTTCATTCTCCTCTGGCTGCAAATCTCCATTATATTTGAATTGCTAGAAATCTCTCCTATACAATTCTATCTTCTGTGATGTTGTTTATAGGATTAATAAAACATAATTTATTCAGGCCAAACAACTTTGGAGACTAGACCCAAGGTAATAAAGAGCATGTTGTCGGTAGGTAGGGAAAATTTGGTGACGAAAGTGCAGTAGGTCAGATGGCGAGGGCAAGGAGGGACATAGGGAGAGCAGGAAAGGAAGTAAGTAAAATGAGAAAGTGGAGACAAGTGGAATTAGGAAATAACCAACATTTATCTTTTCAGGAAGGCTGTGATTCCTCCAAAAATGATTAGGAGGTCCCTGTGGTAAGATTTATATAGTCTATAACAATCTCAGAATCGCTGCAGTGTTCCTCGGCACACTTGACCAATCAGCGTCAAACTGCCCAATTTAAATTTCAATCAAAGCTTGGCAGTTAACTCTGTTACCTAGTGCATTCTCCATGAGAATGCCTGTACCAGTCTGACTCTATTTGCCAACCAATCAGTACTTCCTCCTCTGTTTTCTGCTTATATTGGTAATCTTGCGAAATGTTCCGATGAGTGGAAGATGAAAAGCTTTAAAATGCTTCTCTTTTCAGAAATACACAAGTTATTTACCATCAAATGACTATTTATATTATAATCTTCTAAATTTTCAAGCACAAAAAATGGGTTCATTCCACTATATACTTTTATTTGATTACTACATAGTAGTATACGTTAATTTAGAAAAGATGCATGGAAAATCAAAGATTAAAGACCAGAGTTGTCGAAGGCTAGCTCAATGGGCCAGCAATTATGCAGCAACAAAAGCTGAGTGATGGTTGTGATACTGGTTACAAAATTTAAAATTCTTCTTACTGAAATTTGAAAGGAAAGTCTAAGATAATTACCTTTTTGTTGCATTTCTCACAATGGTATGCATTGGCACCCTCCAATAAGTCTCCTTTGACATACTGCTCAAGTGAATCAAGCAGATTTTGATGATTTCTAATGTCAACATTCAGCGTTGTGAAGGATTCCTCACATTCATACCTAAAACAAGTAAAAATACATTACGAGGATTAAACTAATCCGGATTAAGTTACGAAACTTACAAACGCTGTGAACTTTGAGGAGCATGGTGACAGAATTCAGGAGGAACGACAGGCTAATGGAATGGGCAGCTCATGGCAGATGAAATTTAATGCAGAGAAGTGTTAAAGGTGGAAGGGCAGATTGATGAAGCACTGGATATACTGGGTTTTACAAACAAAGGCTCAAATTACAAAAACTAGAGAACTATGATAAACTTTATTACATATTTTTTTCCATCTCAATTGGATTATTGTGCCGAACCCTGGATGCAACACATTTGAGTAGGTGAAGCATTTGAAAAGATGCAATAAACATTCACGCAAACAGTTCAGGATGCAAGAGACTCCAGATTCAAAGACGGTAGAAAAGCTGGGGACATTGTCATGAGCGATGATTAAGATTTGATACAAATGTTGAAAATTACGTAATGGATTGGAAGAAACTGTTCCTATTGACAGAAGGGTTATATAGCAGATGATACGATTAAAGGTTGTTGGCAAAAGAAGCAATGCTGACAAGAGGAAAAGATCTTGTATGTAGCAAGTGATTGGCATCTGAAATGTACTATTGACATGTGGCGCAAAGGCAAATTTTAACATAGCTTTCATAGAAAACAAGGCAAAAAGAAAAATCGGGCTGGGAATCGCAGGAGGGTGTGTGGGCGCGGGGTGGTAGCTGAGTTTCTCCTGCAGTTTCACATTTAATTCCTGAGTTTAAGAATTTCCATTAGTACTTTTTCAAACAAAAACCTTACTGAATCTAAACTCATTTTGCAGATAACAAAATGAGAAGTGAACCACACTCTGCATTATTTATCCCAGCTTCATTGCTTTCCATTCACCATCAATAATCTAGAAAGGAGTTCCCAATCTTTTCAGTAACATGGCAAACTTCAACGAGAAACAATTCCATGGCACACCCACGTTTTTCCAGCTACATCCATTTGCTCATACATGTTTTCAACAATTATAGATTGATTTCTTTAGTCCTTAGCACCCAGGGTGGGTAGGGGAACAACTGAAGCACAGTTATAGCAATTACAGCACAAACTCAAAAGTATACTAGCTCAGAAAGCATAACTTTCTATTCACAACCGGACAAAAAGCAGTTAAGGGGATGATGATGGACCACAATAACAATGAAAAACAGACAGATGACACAGAACGAAGAGACTGAACAAAAACTGAGATAATGGAGATTCAATGAGCAGACAAACTGAGATAGTCTGAGTACCAACACTATGGACGTAGACTGCAATAGCACAGACTGAATCTAAACAGCATGAGTGAATAAGAACAGAACAAATTATGCTGGGTGTATTAACACAGACTTAGAGAAAATATATATTTAAATGGAGTTGAAGAATAAAGACTCTGAATATTTATGGTACAGAACAGACTGATGCACTGTAGAATGCTGTAGAAAAACAGAAACTGTGAAGTAAATTGGAACAAGGTGAATGCCCATTTCATTGCAGCCACATGGAGCACAAAGGGAGAACACAATCGTTCTTGAATTTCATACTTTTCAGCCAAATATATCATTGCAGGAGTTTCTGATTTTCAAGAGCTAAACACAACCACAATCAATTGCTTCATCAATTACCTTTCCTTCATCATATGGAGAGGCTCACCAATGACTACATCGTTCAGTCCTGTCCATAGCTTGTCAAACAATCAAACAGTGCATGTCTGCCACGCAATACGGTCCAGGTAAATTTAAAAGACAAATGTTGGGCATTCCTCACATTTCCAAGTGAGGAAATGATAATTTCCACCAAAAGATAGTCTCATCATTTTGAAATTTAATCATTGCTGGCTACATCACTCCTTACCAACTCATTACCACCATTAAGAAAATTAATTATATTGTTGATATAACTGTTTTTAGAACAGGTCAAAGATTCTTATTATGTGGCAGACACCTCACTTGATACTTGAAACCCTATGTACTAATTGCAATTAAGGTTCAAGAACGCAATAGATCTTGTCAATTTCTTATACGGGTGCAGCTCTAACAACACTCAGTCTGCAGCTTCCCAGAGAAAACAGTGCGTTTGATCTACACCAACAGTTACCTTAAGACTGGATTGGGCGAATTAGTAGTGAAGGGCATGATTAATCACAAAGGAATATGTGCTTCCTGGCATTCAAAAACTTATCAGCTGATTATTTCAATGGAAACACAATTGGCGCTGTTTGAAAATAAAATAAAGCCAGGGCTCAGAATTTGCCCCACAGCCTCGCCTGAAACATGCAGCAACCACACAGTCTAACAATATGCCATAGCATAGCAGTTGGGAACCACTGATATAGAATTAAAGGCACATTCATTACTGAAACACATTGCCATTAGCTATGGAAAATTTGGAAGTTCACGGTCAGTCTCTTATTAAGTTTCAAAAAATTGTGCATTTGCACTGTTCAAATAATTAAACTCACCACAGAAAATTAGATTTGATAGCTAATAATAAAGTATCATTCACAAGATTTACATCCATGCCATGCTACTCAATCCAAGTCCTCAAAAGGGAACAATTCAAACTCTGGTATCTTAGCTTTGAAGGTGTTAAATTGCTCCTCAAGGATTTAATTTTTTCATTGTTTCTTTTTCTTCTTCTCTTAGAATAATCTTTTTTCCCACTTCTTGTGTTTAATAACAACTCACCACACTTCTTTCTTTACTCTCTTTCTCCCTTACTCTTATAAAGGATAGAACAGTACAGCACAGTATAAGCCCTTCGGCCCTCGATGTTGTGCCGAGCTATGTTTAAACCCAAGATCAAGCTAACTCACTCCCTACAATTCTGGTGTGCTCTATATGCTTATCTGTTAACTGCTTGAAAGTTCCTAAAGTATCCGGTTCCACTATTCCAGCAAGTAGTATATCCCACACTTCAACCACTCTCTGTATGAAGAATCTACTTCATTCCTATATCTCCCACCATGAACCTTATAATTATAGCTACATCGACCCAAGGAAATAGTCTCTGCACATCCACTCTATCTATCCCCCTCATCATCTTATAAACCTCTATTAAGTCGCCTCTCATCCCCCTTGACTCTAAAGAGAGAAGCCCCAGCTCCCTCAACCTTTTCTCATAAGATCTTTCCTCCAAACCAGGCAGCATCCTAGTAAATCTCCTCTGCACTTTCTCCAATCCTTCCACATGCTTCTTATAGTGAGGAGACCAGAACTGAACACAATATTCCAAATGTGGTCTAACCAACATCCAGTATAGTTACTGCATAAGCCCACAGCTCAAACTCAAACCCCCTGTTAATAAACACTAACATATTATAAGCCTTCTTCATGGCTCTATCCACTTGAGTGGCAACCTTCAGAGATATGTGGATATGAACCCCAAGATCTCTGTTCCTCCACATTCCTCATAACTCTGCCGTTTACCCTGTAATCCGCATTCAAGTTTGTCCTACCAAAATGAATCACCTGGTACTCATCAAGGTTAAACTCCATCTGCTACTTTTCTGCCCAACTCTGCATCTTATCAATGTCTCTTTGCAGCCACACAAATTGCAAAGGATCCAGCACTGACCCCTGTGGTAAATGGACTCCAGTCTGAAAAATTTCCTTCCACCACCACCTTATATGACAGCCAGTTACTTATCCAATTGGCCAAATTTCCTTCTATCCCACACCACCTTATCTTCTTCATAAGCTGCACGGGGAACCTTATCAAACACCTCACTAAAATCCATGTATACGAAATCAACTGCTCTACCTTCGTCTACACGCTTAGTTACCTCCTCAAAGAATTCAACCAAATTTGAGAGGCAATTATATTTAATTGTTATGATAGTCACTTGGTCCCAGGTGCTCTGTTGATCTAATTGCTCAATTGTTAACTCTCACTTTGCAACACAAGACTCAAGAGCAGAAGGAAGAGTGGAAAAATATTAAACAGATTGAACAACTGCAAGATGTGCTCCAGTAATTCTGGGAAATTATATATCATTTGCAATTTTCAAACCACCCAATTTTGCATATATTCAGAAACAATTCAAATCCAATTCACAAATGATATCCATGCTTATGACGTCTTGCTCATTCAGTCTCAAAATTTAAACGGTCAAACTTTTAAAGGTGTTTCAAATATAATGGTTCCTGAAGCATAACTGGAACTTAAACAAAAAGCTTTAAAAATTGACTTCCACATCTGCTAGAAATTGTGTGACAATTTTTCCAAGGTGAATCCTTGTTATACAACTGGCAAATTTAAAAGTTGCAGCGCTAAAAATATTTATATTCTCCAACTCCCCTTTTCTTGTCAATGCTTTTTCACACTATGCATTAAGGACTAAAATCTGGGGACTATTCACTCATCTGCCAGTTTTCATTTGTTATTATTTTAACTAACTGCTAATCTAAACAAATCTTTTGTCTTAATGAAGAAATGCAATAACTTGGGGATAAAAATAGTATTGCTACTCTGACTGGCAACTGTAGTTACAAAAAATGAAATTATTTTAACCACAAAGTTCATCACTTCTCTCTAGGAGTGGAATAATGTAATTCAATGTTAAACATTAGTTGCATTACCTGTGAGGACAGCCTTGACAAATCTTTTGGTCAGCAAAGGAACCCCCAAGAACTTTGCTGAGCATTGTTGCATGTCCAAGCGCTTTCAAAGCTTCATCCAGACTGTCCACTAAAGAGTTGAAGAATTCCAAAGCATCATGTTGCTCTCGGAGGTTGACTGGTTCACCCCAAAGCCTAGGGGGAAAGAAAGTAATGTTTTGCATTCGAGCACATGGCCTTGAGTAGCCTCAAATTTTGCTTGATTTACTAATCTTAAACTCATCTCAATCTTAATTTATATCCAGTCAACGTCAATAATCTGCTTAAAAGTTATGTATAGAACTACTCAAATTGTTGAAAGAAAACTCAGTTCCCTATCAATACATTCTCAACATCCCAAAATACAAATTCAAATTGTCATGTACCCCACCTGCCTTGGAAATAAAAATAATTCTCAATTTTGAAACTACAAACCTGAACTGCTTCCAGAAACCCCTAGGCACATAGTATTGCAACCTGGAGGCAGCCAGATGTCCAAAAATGACCTGCAGATGTCTCAGGACCCCAATATTGTATTCCTTACGATCTTCAGTTTTTCCAATTACGGGTTTGTCATAATGGTGGTGGTAGCTAAATACATCATCCCTAGGATCAACATTGCTCTGCAAAAATACATTCAAAACTATATTCAATTAGATTTAAATGATTCTCAACAGAATCTAGGTTGTACTTTGCAACAACCTTACAATTATTAATTTTTAGTACAAGCAATCATACTGTCAACATAACAAGAAAGTTTCCAAAGTTATTCAAGTGTGCATGAACTTCTGTATATAGAAAAGTGTGCATGAACTTCTGTATATAAAGACTGGTCTTTACTGCAGCAGAGAATTCAATATCTACAAGATTTGTATCTTGTGACTCAAAAACATTTTTCCCACTATTTTGCTTAGTGTTTTGTCCACAAAGTTGCAAAGCATTAGCCACTCTCAGTGCAATGAAGACAGCGAGGAAATGAAAATGATGCTTTTTTAACAAGTGAAATTTTAGGATTGGGAAAGGAACAGTGAAATGATTGAGAAGGAAAGTGAATTGAAGAAGATGAATTCAATCTCAAACCAGATTTTTTTGGGGGGAGGGTGAGAAGGGGAACACTGATTGAGAAAGAATAAAAAAAACACAGAAAATGACGCATTTTGCTTTAAAACTTGGTTTTAAAAAAATCTTCTGAAACCATTCACAATATTAAGGGAGTGATTTTATCCATTTTTTTTCCCAAGCACTGGACGGACATGAAACTGGAAGAGCTTCAGATTTGTCTTTTAAGTGTGTTTTTAGGCTTCCCCAATACACACACTGCCCACAAAAATATTAACAAGCCTGTTGCTCGCTGCAGAAGCCTGTGGATGGGGCTTAATGTACTCAAAACTCTGCAGAGGGTGATACTGCACATGTGCAAGCCTATGATACTGCACATGTGCAAGCCTATGATACTGCACATGTGCAAGCCTATGATACTGCACATGTGCAAGCCTATGATACTGCACATGTGCAAGCCTATGATCCTGCACATGTGCAAGCCTATGATACTGCACATGTGCAAGCCTATGATACTGCACATGTGCAAGCCTATGATACTGCACATGTGCAAGCCTATGATACTGCACATGTGCAAGCCTATGATACTGCACATGTGCAAGCCTATGATACTGCACATGTGCATTAGCATGGGTCTTACAGAAAAGAAAGCCGTTAAGCCACTGCTAATGCGGGCAGCCTGAAGCAGTTCCCAAGATGCGTCTCTACCAAGCAACCAATTGTGGATCCCGCTCCCCATACTGATTACTGACCTAATACGCCCTTTCCCCCCTACCCCGACACTGCCCAGGTATCAGACTGCACCACCAGTCTGGCACTGACAAGGGGAAACTCTCAGCCTCCTCAATAGTCTTCAGTTCCGTCAGCGGGGCCAAGTCGACTGCTTCCTGTTCATAGGGAGCATGACTATTCCGTGCCGACGTGAATCTTTCCTGGTGAGATCATAAAGCAGAGACAGGCCCAGATGATTGAGTGCCAGGCTCACTAAGCAAATGCAAAACAGCATTATAATCCATTTTCATATATTAATTTACTTCCCTCCCCTTTACACAAAGAGGGAAATGCAGTGCCCGTAAACGAGACCAACAGTACTTTTTGCCCAACTTCGTCACACCCAAAAACAGATGCAACATGATGGTGAAATCTCCCCCAAAATCATGAAAATCAATTTATAACAGTTCATATTCAGTGCTTGAGAGGTGATCTATAATCAACACTTACTACTTTGCTTAAAGAGTACTTGCGCATGTAATTACTAATTCTAAACATCAAAAAAGAAAGTTTAGTTTGCTCTACCACACAAATGCAGGTACTTCGTGATATTCAATGCATGTCAATGGACTGACAGGCAGCAAAATACTGTTTTTGTGAAGCCAGTGGTGGACAGCAATTTTTTTGATAGTCATGTTTAATGGCACATCTGAAGTTGACCCACTATTTACGTGAAACAGTGCCATTTGCTTTACATTATTTGTAAACAAAACCTAGCTCAATTAAAATTCGGTTGGTGATCCATGCGTAAAGTTACAAAGACTGTTGCAATGACAGCAAGTTAATTACAGCATAAATATTAAACAGCTCTATAATAATTCACTTTCTGAAGTATTACTGAGGATTGGTTTCCAAAACAAGTTTTAATCTAAATCCAAAACTCAAAAACTTGTACATTCAGCAGATTTCATTACATTAACAAAATAAATCTAAACACTTTCAGCATATTACCGTTGACCTTGACTTTACCACCAACTTAAGTGCAAAAAATTGATCAGCTGAGCTCAAGATTCAAGCTTTCAAATCGACACCTTAAACAGGAAATCCTTAATTTTAAACACAAAAATAATTATAATTTGTGTTCACCTCATTATCCTGCTTCTCATCACCAGATGTATCATCATCAACATCACTGCCAGTGCCTTCAATAGTAAGGATACCATTCCTAATAGCTGGGATCATGTACAGTTGCTGAATAACAGAATTCATGTAACAGGTAGCACCAGCATTCTTTAATCCTACAAATCCTTTTGATGGACGTGGTCCTACTGGTGGCAAGTATTCCCACTCTGTCAGTGCTTCACAACCTAAATAAAAATATAAACTTTACAAATCAGCAATTAAAATTTCAGACATTTCTAAATACTAGGTTGAAGTACAACATTTCAGCTATTTTAAGGCCACTTTCAGAGCCAATTTACAGTATGGACTTCTCACTTCAACTAATAAAATTAAAACAAGTCAAACTACTATCACCAGAGTAGAGAAATAAGCATTGGCCTAACATGCCTTGTGCAGCGATCACTTTCATATGGGATACTCAGATAATGTTCAGGTTTCTATTGGTGATAATTTGTACATAATTTATACTACTAGTCTTTGCTTTTGAGGAATCTAAAAACAAGACCTTCAGTCTTCCAAAATCTGGACTGGTCCCAGCAAATTGGAAAATTGCAAATGTAATAGCTCTGTTCAAATAGGAGTGTGACAGAAAGCAAGAAACTATAAGTCAGTTAACTTTCTGTCTGACTTTGGGAAAATGCTCGAATGCATGGCTGAAAGCTCGTGGATTTACTATCAAATAAATTGGTTGGATTTTAAATTGGTGTTGCAAAACTTTACTGAGGGATTGGAGCAGGGGGCAGGGATTCAGGTTCATAGATCATTGGGACCTCTTTAGGGGCAGGTGTGACCTGTACAGTAAGGACGGGTGGCACTTAAACCCTAGGGAGGCTAATATCTTGGCAGGTAGACTAGCTAGGACTACTGGGGGATCTTTAAACTAGAAAAGCTGGGGGATGGGAATATCGACAGGACGGTGAATAAGGAGGTTAGTTCCCAGGTAGGGAAGGACTGTAGGCACTCAGAGGGGGATTAGGCAGGTGGTGGAAAAGGGAAATATCCTGACTGAAGGGCTGAGGTGTGTCTATTTTAATGCCAGGAGTATAGTAAATAAGGTAGATGAGCTTAGAGCGTGGATTGCTGCTTGGGAGTGTGGTGTGGTGGCCATTACAGAGACTTGGTTGTCCCAGGGACAGGACTGGATACTTCAGGTGCTGGGATTCAGATGGTTCAGGAGGGACAGGAGGGTTGGGGACAAAAGAGGAGGTGGTGTGGCACTGTTGATCAGGAACAGTGTCATGGCTGTAGAGAAGGTGGAAGACGGGGAGGGAATGTCTCCGGAGTCTCTGTGGGTGGAAGTTAGGCACAGCAAAGGCTCGATAACTTTGCTGGGTGTATTCTATAGGCCGCCCAATAGCGACAGGGAACTTGAGGTGCAGATAGGGAAACAGATCCAAGACAGATGTAGAAATAACAGGTTGTCATGATGGGAGACTTCAATTTCCCAAACATCGACTGGAATATCCCAAGGGTAAGGGGTTTGGATGGTGTGGAGTTTGTTAGATGTGTTCAGGAAGGTTTTCTGACACAGTACATGGAAAAGCCTACGAGAGGAGAGGCTGTACTTGACCTGGTGCTTGCTAATGAGCCAGGGCAGGTGTCGGATCTCACGGTAGGTGAGCATCTTGGGAATGGAGATCATAATTCTATCTCTTTCACGATAGTGATGGAAAGAGATAAGATCAGGCAGGCTAGGAAGGTGTATGTCTGGAGTAAGGGGAAATATGAAAACATTAGGCAGGTAATTGGACGTATAAACTGGAAGGAGGTGTTCTTGGGGAAGAGTACAGAAGGAAAGTAGCAGCTTTTCAAGGAACGTTTGTCTGGGGCACTGCAAGACAACGTTCTGAGGAACCGTGGTGCACGAAGGTAGTGGTGAACCTAGTTAGGAAGAGAAAAAAAAAAGGTATATAAAAGGTTCAGAGAGCTAGGGGATGTTAGGGATCTAGAGGAGTTTAAGGTGTGTAGAAGGGAACTTAAAAAGAAAATTAGGAGAGCCAGAAGGGGTCATGAGAAGGCCTTGGCAGGTAAGATTAAGGAGAATCCCAAGGCCTTCTACAAATGTGTGAAAAGTAAAAGGTTGAGAAGAGAAGGGATAGGGCCTATGAAAGGTGAAGGAGGAAAAGTCTGTGAATTCGGAAGAAATGGCAGAGTGCTTAAGTTCGCCGATGATACAAAGGTCGGTGGTGTTGTGGATGGTCTGGAGGGATGCCAAAAGTTGCAGCTGGACATAGACAGGATGCAAGACTGGGCGGAGAAGTGGCAGATGGACTTCAACGCAGATAAATGTGTAGTGGTCCATTTTGGCAGGAATAATGGGATGAAGAAGTACAATATAAGGGGTAGGAGTCTTAGCTGTGTTGTAGAGCAGAAGGATCTCGGGGTCCGGGTCCATAGGACTCTTAAATCGGCCTCGCAGGTGGAGGAAGTGGTCAAGAAGGCGTACGGTGTACTGGCCTTCATTAATCAAGGAATAGAGTTTAGGAGTCAGGAGGTAACGATGCAGCTCTATAAGACTCTTGTCAGAACCCAGTTGGAGTATTGTGCGCAGTTCTGGTCGCCTCATTATAGGAAAGATGTACAGGCTATTGAGAGAGTTCAGAGGAGATTTACAAGGATGCTGCCTGGATTGGGAGGCAGGCCTTATGAAGATAGGTTGAGGGAGCTGGGACTCTTCTCACTGGAGAGACGTAGGTTGAGAGGCGACCTGATAGAGGTTTATAAAATGTTGAGAGGAATAGATAGGGTGGACTCTCAGAGACTATTTCCCCGAGCTGAAATGGTCACTACGAGAGGACACAGATTTAAGGTGCAGGGAAGCAAATACAAAGGAGATGTCAGGGGTAGGTTTTTCACTCAGAGGGTGGTGAGTGAATGGAACCGACTGCCGTCGGAGGTTGTTGAGGCAAACTCACTGGGGTCTTTTAAAAGACTTCTGAATGAGTATATGGAAAAGAATAGGATAGGGGGTTATAGATAGGTCTGTGGATTGGTAGATGTGATCGGCGCAACTCATGGGCCGAAGGGCCTGTTTGTACTGCATTGTTCTATGTTCTATGAATCTATAGAATACTTAGAAAATACCATCAGGCAAAGTCAACATGGTTTTGTGAAAGGGAAATAGTTTGACAAATTTGTTAGAGCTCTTGGAGGATGGATAAAGGGAAATCTGTAAATGTACAGCATTTGGATTTCTGAAAGGTATTTGATAAGGTGCCATATAATAGCTTAGACAAGCATATGGAATTGTAGGTGATATGTTAGCATAGATATAGGACTGATGAGTGAGCAGGAAACTAAGTAGGGATAAATGGGTCATTTTAAATATGAAAATATAACTCAGGGTGCCATATGATCAGTGCCAAGACCTCAACTATTTACAGTCTATATTAATGCCTGGAATTAAGGACTCGAGTATTTTGCAGCCAAATGTGTTGTCATTAAAAGATAGAAGGAAAGCAAATTGTGAGAGGGCACAGAACCGACAAAGGAACATAGATAAGTTAAATGAGGGAGAAAAATTTACAGATAAAGTGTACTGTAGAAAATGAGTGAAAGTCCATTTTGGCAGGAAGAATAGAAAAGTAGACTATTATTTAATTGGAAAGAAACTGCAAAATGCTGTAGCATAGATAGAGCTGCAAGTCCTTGTACATGAATCACAAAGTTAGCATGCAGCAACAGCAAGTAAACAGGAAGCAAATAGAATATCAACCTTTATTTCAAGGGGGGGTGCAGTATAAAAATACGGAAATCCTGTGCAACTATGCATTAGTGAGATCACACCTGGGATTCTATATACAGTTTTGGTTACCTGATGTAAGGAGGAATATATTTGTATTAGAAGCGGGTCAGAGGAAGTTCATATAAGATCCTGAGCAGACTTGGCAGGGTTCACGATCGGAGGACGTTTCTCTAAAGGCATTAAAGGCCGAAAGGCATTTAAGATGGAGATGAGTTAGAATTTCTTCTGAGAGTTGTTGAGAGTTTGAAATTCTTTTTCCCAGCAAGCAGTGGAAGCTGGGTCAATGAATGAATTAAACAGATTTCTGACAATGGATTCAAAGCTAGGGCATACGCAGGAAAGTGGAGTTAAGATCAGTATCAAATCAGCCATTATTTTGTTGACAGGCAGTTAAGTCTGTGGACTGATTCCTATTTTTTATGTTCTTATGACAGCCACACTAACTACCTATCCAAGTATGCCCGGGATGCTACAGTTTTGAGTCGCAATTCTTGTAGCGGTGATGCTCAGTTTGGAATTCTGTTCTTTCCTTCATTATTCAAGTCTCAGAAGGACCTTAAGGCATTTTACCAATGATGTGGAGCACAGAAAACATCCAGCTAGTTTGTGTGCAGGAAGCTCTCAAACTGCAAATGATCATCTTCAGAAAATTTGTTTCAATGCTACTGATTGAGGGACAAATATTAGCCAGGACACCTTTGACAGGCCAACGGTTCTTCAAAATACAGCCGCAAAATCTTTTACATTTATCCAAGGGAGCAGATAACACCTCGGTATTAATGTTTAGCCTGAATAATAATTTATCCTAGGTTTTTGTGTTCAAGTCTCTGGAGAGGGACTTGAATCCACAACCTTCTGACTCTAACGCAAAAATGTTTTCAACTGAGCCACAGTTAACAAAGTAAATAAATCTGACCATCTTCCAATAAACTCCTGCTCTTTATTTCTTTCAGTTCATCTTCAGTTTTACCATATTATCAAACAAACAATTTTTAAATACCTGCGTAATACATATCTGTCATGGTGTCCACTATTTGCTTGAGGTTTTGCACACAGCCAACAGCCAGTGCCACTAACAACTCAAAGCTGGCATTGACTGCAGCAGGTGCACTACAAACAGGAATGGCTTGCTCAGATGGTAATTCTCCACTCTTCTTATATTGCAGGTAAACATTAGATGCTGGGAAGATGAAATCATCTATCAGCTCCTACAGAATAAAATCAAAGATTTTCCAGTTACTTAATGTTAATTCATTTTCATCTCCTGTGGTGCACGAGCAATAAACATTAGTCTTGGAGTCAAAATGTCAATCCACTTTTAGAATTTTCAGAGATTATACAACAGCTAAATGAAAATTAAGGAAAATAATTAAGTTAACTATTTTTAAAAATCCAAGTTTTTAAAATCCTCTACATTCCTTTAAGAGTTTCAGGCATGAAACTGAATACTAGACATTTCTGAATGTTGTACGAGTTTGTGCAATGGCTTAACTTTTGCAAGCATCACAAAAAGTCAAAGGTTAGAATAGTCAAAGCCGAACAAATCAGTACTGCACACTAAAAACACAGGAAAAAAGTTACAATTTGGACATACAAAATAGTATGCACAGACAGTGACATGAAAGTTTGTCATCAGTTCCAAAGTTCAATCAGTTGACTGCTCTTCCCTACTTAAGATGCTGGCTAATAAACATCCTGGGAATCTAATTTCCCTTGGGCAAAATAGGCTATGAGCCTCAGACCATCTATTCTTTAACTCTCTCCAATACAAAGCCAAATTCTAACTGCATAAAATGTCAACGTGCGATAGATGGCAATGCAGAATGGTAAATCAGTACAATTTTACTCAAGCTCAGCAGACATTGAATTGATTTTACTTGTTCTCCCAACATTTTAAATCAGCACCTTGCCCCAGATTCTACAAGCAGTCATAATTTAATTGATTTGCTATTTATAATTGTGGTTTATTGTTTCTCAGATGGAAAACTAGTTCATTATCAGTGAAATATTTGTATTATATGTACACATTTAATATAAACATACCAATAAATGCATACACACATGGAATTAATTACAAGAATTTGGGAATTAAGTTGCTTGCTAAGGACTGAGACTGGGTGGTGTAATGCAGAGTTCACCAATTATGACCTAATTAGAAATAACAGGCTGAAAGTATGTAATTGTAAATAGAAATTAAACTGTATGAGTGGTTTCAGATGAGATCCAGATTTGGCACGATGGCAATGAGCAAAATAAATTACTATATAAAATTTTTATAATACTCAGGAAGCTTGACAACATCCAGAACAAAACAGTCCGCTTGATTGTTGTCCCTTTCACAATCATTCAATTCCTCCTGAGGAACTGTGTAATCTTCTGTGGGACTGCTTATTGAACTGGTCAGTATTTAAAAACTGTGACCAGTCCGAACAAGTACGCCACTACAGTAACTGACTTCATTACTAAGTGTGTAGAAGACTGAGTGCCAAAGAAGCAAATTCATATGTTTCCCAACTGGGAGCCCAGATGAACAGGGATATCCACTGCTTGCTGAAGTCTAGGTTTGAGGCGTTCAAGTCAGGCTACCTTGACCTATACAAGAAAGCCAGATACGATCTAAGGATCCAAAGATGCCAAAAGACAGTACCGGACCAAGCTAGAGTCCCAAATTAGCCACACAGACCCCTGCCGATTATGGCAAGGTCTGCAAGACATAATAGGCTACAAGACGAAGGCACGTAAAATTGCCAGCTCCAACGCACTTCTCCCTGATAAGCTCAAAGCATTCTCCAGCTGTTTTGAAGAGAGCACCCCCTCTATCCTAGAAGCTTCGGATAAACCTGTACCTGAGGTCACCATTGCAGATGTCAGAGCAGCCTTCTGGAGGGTCAACCCATAGCAAGTGACTCAGATCCTGTGCTGATCAGCTGACAGGGATATTTACAACAATTGGAGGTCCCTATGTGCTTCAAGACAACAATCATCATCCCAGTATCAAAGGAAAGCCCAAGCAGCGTGCCTTAATGACTATCATCCAACGGCTGACATCCATCGTTATGAAGTGCTTTGAAAGATTAGTCATAGCACAAATCAATTCCAGTCTCCTGGACTGCTGGATCCACTACAGTTTGTCTACTGTTGCAACAGATGCTATCTCCCTGGCCCTGCACTCAAGCCTGGAACACCTATATAATAAAGACACTTATGTCAGAGTCCTATTTATTGATTACAGCTTAGCTTTCAACACCATTATTCTAATGAAACTCATCCAAATTCCATGGTCTAGCCCTCAGCAATTCACTCTACAAATGGATCCTGAACTTCCTAACCCACAGATCACAATCAGTAAGAATAAGCAACAACACTTTCTCCACGATCATTCGCAATACTGGTGCCCACAAGGCTGTGTTCTCAGCCCCTGGCAGTACTCCTTATATATTTATGACCATGTGGCCAAATTCCCCTCCAACTCAATTTCAAGTTGTCAACAAAATAAAGGAGATTGTCATTGACTTCAGGAAGCATAGTGGAGAACAGGCCTGTCTATATCAGTGAGGAAGTAGAAGAAATGGCTGAAAACTTCAAATTTTTAGGTGTCCAGATCACCAACAACCTGTCCTGGTCCCCCCCATTATAGTTAAGAAAGCTCATTAATGCCTCTACTTTCTCAGAAGACGAAGGAAATTTGGCATGTCAGCTATGACTCTCACTGACTTTTACAGATGCACCATAGAAAACATTCTTTCTGGTTGTATCACAGCTTGATAAGGCTCCTGCTCTGCCCAAGACTACAAGAAACTATGAAAAGTTGTGAATATAGCCTAATCTATCACAGAAACCAGCCTTCCATCCATTGACTGTCTACATTTCCTGCTGCCTTGGCAAAGCAGCCAATATAATGAAACTCCCCACGTCACCCGGACATTCTCTCTTCCATCTTCTTATGTCGGGAAAAAGATACAGAAGTCTGAGGACACATATCAGCTGACTCAAAAACAGCTTCTTCCCTACTGCCATCAACTTTTAAATGGATCTACCTTGCATTAAGTTGATCTTTCTCTATACTCTAGCTATGAGTGTAACACTACGTTCTGCACTCATTTCCTTCTCTGTGAATGGTATGCTTTGCCATCATATAGCATGCAAGAAACAATACTTTTCACTGTATATTCATACATGTGACAATAATAAATCAAATCCATCACTGATGAACAGTAGCAGTTATGAGTATTATCTACAAGATGCATTGCAGGAATTCACCAAGGTTATTTAGGCACATCTTCCAAACTCATGACCACTATCATCTAGAAGGACAAGGGCAGCAGATGGCTGGGAACACACCATATGGAAGTTCCCTGCCAAGACACTCACCAACCTGACTTGGAAACATATCACCATTCCTTTACTGTCACTGGATCAAGACAGCTCGATCCTGATTGGTCAAGGCATTGTTCTGGGGACTGAATCAATGAATGATTGTGATTTTGTTATTTGGCTGAAACAGGGGTAATTTGTGTGTATATGTTCTTATTGTCTGCAAAAAACACGGCCTTGTGCATTAATATATGCAGCTTCTGGTAAACAAATAGGCCACATTGTCAGCAGAGTGCTCAATCTTAAATTGACCGCCAGCATAATTCTTAGAACACTAAGGGTTACTTAAAAAATGCTGTTCAATTGCATAATATAAGAACATAAGAAATAGGAGGAGTAGTAGGCCATCAAGCCAGTCTTGCCATTCAGTAAGATCATGGCTGATCTGAAGTGGATCAGTTCCACTTTCCCGCTTTCTCCCCATAACCCTTAATTCCCTTGTTTATCAGAAACCTATCTACCCATGACTTAAAATATATTCAGCGAGGTAGTCTCCACCGCTTCAACGGGCAGAGAATTCCAAAGGTTCACCACCTTTTGAGTGAAAGAAGTTCCTCCTCAACTCCGATCTAAACCACCTCCCCCTCCCCCCTTATTTTGAGGCTGTGCCCTCTACTCCTGCTATCCTTTCTAAGCAGGAAAAATCTCTCTACCTCTACCCTATCCATCCCTTCATCATATGTCTCTATAAGATCCCCCCCTCAGCCTTCTAAACTCAAAGTACAAACTTAATCTACTCAGTCTTTCCTTATAGGCTAACTCCCTCATTTCCAGCATCAGCCTAGGAAACATTCTCTGCACTCCCTCCAAGGCCAATATATCCTTACACAAATGTTGCGACCAAAGCTGCACACAGTACTCCAGCTGCGGCCTCACCAGCACCCTGTACAGTTGCAACAAGACCTCTCTACTTTTATATTCTATCCCCTAGCTATGAAGGCCAACATTCCATTCGCTTTCTTGATCACCTGCTGCACCTACGGACTGGGTTTTTGCGATTCATGCACAAAAACCCCTAGGTCCCTCTGTACTGCAGCATGCTGCAGCTTTTCGCCTTTTAATCACATCTAATGTTCACATCTTATGTTGGGACACTTCATTCTGAGTTTTCAAACTTTATTCTGAGTTTTCAAAGCATAAGCTGGTTGGGTACTGTCCGTATTTTATTCACTCAACTGAGTCATACTATTCAATATTATCTGCCAATGTTTGGAATGTATGGCCTACATATCTTTCATCACACTGGCACTGAAAATTGTATACCATATTGCTCATTTGTGTAACAAACACTCTCAATGTTTCACATTGCTACCAATGCTGTTCACCATTAACAGAATGCTGCCATCAAGTTAAAGTCACAGTCCGCTTACTGCATAAATAAATAATGTGGTGTAGGAATGGATATCTACATAGATCACACACTGTTCTTGAAGAAATTAGGAGCATAAGAGATCTGAAGCACAAACAAATTGCATTTCCTATTAAACTTTATTCATTTTAATATGTTTGATCCATTATAAATATAAACATATGCAAATTTGTCACATTAGTCACTTTTTCACTAAATGGGGCAGGGGAGTACTTTACAGCCTCTGAGCATGAACTATAATCACTGACAGATTTTTTTTTATCTTGGCAGTTTCAAGTTCCCCTTCTAGCATTTGTGAAACCCTCATATTGAGTAGTGTTCATAACATGCATATGAACAAAATACCACAATCAAAACTAATTTGAAATCCAATACTAGAAAATACCTTGATGAGGTTGGCCCCGCCTTTCTCCGAACCTATATGGTATTTCTTTTCAGGTGTCTGGAATGCCAGTAGCTCTTTTGTGACTCCAAGGTGACCCTCAAGAATTGTTTCTTCAACACCAGTTTCACTTGTTCTTTTCACTTCATCCTAATGTTTAGGAAAAAAATTTTGCCACAAAAGGACATTAGAAGCTTTGCATCATTAAGGTTAATTAAGTCACAATGTGCCACAATAATAACAACTGCATTTAGAACATCTCACTGGAGTACTGACAAAGTTTAAAATTACAAACTATTCTTATTTTTGCAATTTCTCCTATTTTCCAATCTACATACTGCCCTTTGGTGACATAATCTGAAAGGACATGATGAATTTTCACATGTATGCTAATCATTCCCAGCTCTACCTCACAGTCATCTCATTTCACAACTCCACTCAAGTTATCAGACTGCTCATCAGATGACACTCAGTACCAGATGAGAGCTATTTCTTCTAATTAAATACTGGAAAGACTGAACCCATGGCTTCTGGATCCCACTTCAAACTTCGTTCCTTAGTTACCAAGTTCATCCTGATGCAGTCTGACCTTAAGTCAGTGTTCACAACCTTGGTGTCACATTTGATCCCAAGTTGAGCATACAACCACATATTCACATCATCACTAAGGCTGCTTGTTTCAATCTCTTATTTTCCAATTTTGCCCATCTCGGTTTATCTGTTGCGGAGGCTCTCAATCATACCTCTTACCACTTGACGCAATTACTCCAGTGGATTCACACATTTAACCCTCTATGAACTTGATTTATCCAAAACTCTGCTGACCATGTCTTAACTCAAAGTCCCATTCCCTTATTAGCCTTCAGCTCACTGACATACAGTGGCTCTCAGTCAAGAAACATTCTCATTTTAAAATCTTCAAGTTTCAAAACCCTGTGTCTCTGATATTTTTCCTTAATTCTGAATCCATAAACATTCCTGATATTAATCATTCCATTGGAGTATTGGAGTTCCCCCGTCCTCGGTATTGAAAAATTTTCTGTTTACCTATGGCCCTCAATCTTCTACATTTCAAAGGTGCCTTCTCGATTTCAAAACAAAAAGGACAAAGAATAATACAACACAGGAAAAAGGCCCTTCGGCCCTCCAAGCCTACGCCACTCAGTGGTCCAACTAGACCATTCTTCCGTATCCCTCCATTCCCAGTCTGCTCATGTGACTATCCAGATAAGTCTTAAACGATCCCATGTCTGCCTCCACCACCCTGCTTGGCAGTGCATTCCAGACCCCCACCACGTTCTGCTTAAAATACAACTCTCTGATATCGGAGTTCAATCTCACACCACCTCCCCCCTCACCTTTCCTCTGCTCCAAGAAAAACAACCCAGTTTATCAAATTTCTCCACCTAGGTCCCTCTGATTCTTAGTTTTTCCCAGGTCCTGATGTTCACCACGTGTTCCCTTTTCTTGTTTCTCCCGCCCAAGTACATCTACTCTCATTTATCTGGATTAAATTCCATTTGTCACTGACCAGCCCCAGTGTATCGTAAGGGTATTCTCTCTTTTTTTTAACCACCCTACCAATTTTCGTATCATCCATAAACTTAAGGATCAATCCTCCTACATTCACGTCTAAATCATTTATATAAACCACAAACAGCAAGAGTTCCAACACTAATTCCTACAATACTCCATTGGACACAATCTTCCAGTCTGAAAATCACCTGGACCATCACCCTCTGCTTCCTGCCATTCACCCAATTCTGGATCCATTTTGCCAAATTTCCTTGAAGCCCATGGGCTCTTACCTTTGCTATCAGTCTCCCGTGGCCTTGTCAAAAGCTTTGCTAAAGTCCAAGACTACTACATCAAATACACTGTTTCATCTGGCCACGTCTTCAAAAAATTCAATTACTTTGGTCAGACATGACCCTCCCTTTCATAAAATCACGTTGAACATTCTTGATTAATCCTGCCTCGACAAATGTGGATTCATTCTATTTCTCAGAATTGTTTCCAATAGTTTCCCCACCATTGGGGTTAGACAGATTGGCCTATATTTTCCTTGTTTATCTCTTCCTTGCTTCTTAAATAATAGTACCAAATTGGGTGTCCTCCAGGCCCCTGGTAGCTCTCCCATGGCCAGAGGGGAATTGAAAATTGCCAGCAGCTCTGCTATTTCCTTCCTTGCCTCACTTGATAGCCTCGGATACATTTCATCTGGCCCTGGAGATTTAACTACCTCTGTGCAGCCAGACCACTCAATGTTTTCTCTGACTATGATTTGATTTATCGTTGTCACATGCATTAGTATAATGAAAAGTATCGTTTCTTGCATGCTATACAGACAAAAAAATATTGTTCATAGAAAGGAAAGGAGACACTGCAGAATACAGTGTTACAGTCATAGCTAGTAGAGAAAGATCATCTTAATGCAAGATTCCAGCATCTGCAATAATGTGCTTTTAATTTAATGCAAGGTAGCTCCATTCAAGTAAGCTGCTACATGACTTTTTATCTTTTTCCCAACAGAAGGTGGAAGAATGTGAATTTCTTCAATTGTATCACAGACTATCTCCTCGATTTCTATACCCACATCATCTCTCTCACTGGTCCTTTGGCGCCACACACAAATTACCACTGTGTCCATAATGGACCCTACTCTTTTCCTAATTATCCTTTTGCCCATAATGTACTTGTGAATCATCTTACAATTTTCCTTTATTCTACATACCAGTATCTTTTCTTGTCCACTTTTTGCTCTCCTGATTTTCTTTAAATTTCCTCTTGCACATTATATATTCCAGGCTTCTGCTGTTTTGAGCCTCCTTTTTTTCATCATCCAAAACTGTATATCACTCAATATCCTGGATTCAGAGGATTCATCTGTGCCACTTTTTCTCTTTACTGGAGCATGTTGGCTTTATACTCTTTGTATGTCCCACTGTTTCGTTTCACATTTACCTACAAATATCTGTTACCAGTCTGAAGAAATCCTGAACTGAACTGATATTACAAACCAAGTGAACATATCATTTAAAATCTGAAGAAAGTTGGAAGTTGAAGTATTTCAACTGAAGATCAATGTCTCATGTTGGTGAATCAAACTGGCAAAAAGAACGAAGAGGAACCAGTGCAAAATCTTTGTCACTCCCTCCCACAAAGTTACTATTTGGCAGCCACTCACCATCTCCACTTTGATTTCCCCAACCGAGCAACATTTCATCTCTGTCCACAATCCTGAAACAAATGGTCATCCATATTCCTTGCCATGCTGATTAGCTTCTCTGATCTGTCCTCCCCTTGAACAAGTTTTATCCGCATACTGCTGAACTCCAAATGCATTGCAATTAGGCTCCTCCTAAACAAGATCTTGAGCCCATCTCCAAGAATCAACTCTGTACTTCTAATCTGTCCAAATGTGGTCTGCTAACCAACACATTTTCAGATCATACCTAACAAACAGTGCAGCAAAAGAAGGGATATGGCGAGTGTTTGCATAGGACAGGGGTGGAGGAAGAGGCCATGTTAGTGTTAAAGCAAATGACTGCTCAAATACCTTGAAATTGAGATCACAGCAAAGCCTGGGATATAAATATCAAAACCTGATCTGTGTGGACATGTAAATCACTTTGGTCCCTCAGTATTTAACACTTTAATTCAACTGATTTTGTGATACAAATGAAACTTTTGCTTTGATGGATTATTTACTTTATCCTTTGATGCCAAACACAGGATTAAAAATTTTATGGCTAATTGCTTTAGCAAATTGCAGAGAACAAATTACAGCCTAGAATGCTAACACAATAATAGGATCAGTAGTTTATTTTTGTAGGACCCAAAAGTTTTAATATTCTGAAGTTGGGTTGACTGGTCCTTATGCATTTTCTGGAATTTAAAAGGAGTGTGGATTTAATTGAAACTTACAAAATTTTGACTCAGCAAGATAGATTGGATGAGGGATGTTATTTGCTCTGGTCAAGGGAGGGGGGCTTTATTTTTTAAAGGAGAAACTAGATAGATGCCAAAACTGTCAGGGGGTATTAGGAAAATGCAGGACTATGTTGTTGAGATGCAGGATCAGCTATGATCATACTTTGTCTGTATAGCATGCAAGAAACAATACTTTTCACTGTATATTAATACATGTGACAATAATAAATCAAATCACACCAAACTAAATGGCAGAGAAGGCTTGAAGAGCTGACTCCAGCCCCTATTTTTTATGCTTTTGGCCCATCAAGTCTGCACCAACCGAGGCTTGCTTACATTGTGGTGCATCGTATATCACTGAAATCAAAATGGTACTGACATATTAACGTTTTCTAAAACAATGAAAAATTTTGGCAAGACTTCCCAAAACAGAAATAAAAGACTAAACAGGAAAAAAATTTGCTACTGAAAGCAAACTGTGGCATGGAAGGCAAGGCCTCGAAGAAGATCCTAAGTACTTTGGAAGTCAAGTGAGAGAACAAGATTGAATTTGAAAATGTCAACAAATAGGAAATGAGTGCAACTCGAAGGATTTCATTAACCCACGGAAGATTCTAGCAAACTACGTCATCTAATATCCTTGTATACACCA
This sequence comes from Sphyrna mokarran, assembly GCA_024679065.1. NCBI lineage: Eukaryota > Metazoa > Chordata > Chondrichthyes > Carcharhiniformes > Carcharhinidae > Sphyrna > Sphyrna mokarran. The sequence goes on from JAGIQG010000013.1 coordinate 39,803,952, forward strand.
TGAAATGCAAATGCCGCACTTGAAACAGCATTATAGTTTGAATATAGATTGCCAATTTACATGTATTTGTCATGGACACAACCTGCTTAAGAAATACAGAAGCCAAACGTAAGCATTACTACGTTGTGCATCACAATGGGGCAGCAACTTACCACTTCAGTGACAGCATGAGTATCTACACCTTTGACTCTTGACACAAGATGTTTCCATCTCAGCTCTGAGAGCTTGGGAAAATACCAAGCAAAGTGACCACAATTCGGTTACGTTCACCTTAGTGATGGATAGGGATAGGCATGAAGCTGGGGGCAGTAGTTATAGCTGGGGGAAGGGTAATTATGAGGCCAAAAGGAGAGAATTAGGGTGCATAGGTTGGACTAGGAAACTACAGGGACTGGGAACATCTGAAATGTGGAGCTTATTCAAGGAGCAGCTACTGCGAGTTCTTGATAAGTATGTCCCTGTCAGGCAAGGAAGAAATGGTCAAGTAAGGGAACCATGGTGTACGAAAAATGTTAATTCGCTGTTAAAAGGAAAAAAGAGGCTTATGTCAGGATGAGGCTTGAAGGCTCAGTTAGTGCAATGGATAGCTATAGATTGGCCAGCAGTGAGCTAAAGAGTGAGTTGAGGAGAGCTAAAAGGGGACACGAGAAGACTTTGGCTGATAGGATCAAGGAGAATCCTAAAGCTTTCTTGAGATATGTTAAGAATAGAAGATTGGTTAGGACAAGATTAGGGCCAGTCATAGACAGCAGTGGGAAGTTGTGCGTGGAGCCTGAAGAGATTGGAGAGGCACTGAACAAATATTTCTCTTCGGTATTCACGCAGGGAAATGTAAATGTAGCTGTGGAGAACACTGAGGTACAGGGTTGCAAACTGGAAAGTATTGAAGTAGATAGGGAGGATGTGCTAGATATTCTTGAGGGTTTGAAGTTAGATAAGTCCCCTGGGCCGGACAGAGCCTCTGGCTCTGATCTTCAGGTCGTCGTTGGTTACGGGTATAGTGCCGGAAGACTGGAGGATAGCGAATGTGGTCCCATTGTTCAAGAAAGGGAAGAGAGGCTTTCCAGGGAATTATAGGCCAGTGAGTCTTACTTCTGTTGTGGGCAAAGTATTGGAGAGAATTATTAGGGATAGGATTTATAGTTATTTAGAGAGAAATGAATTGATTGGGAATAGTCAGCATGGTTTTGTGAAGGGTAGGTCGTGCCTTACTAACCTCATTGAGTTTTTGAAAAAGTGACTAAAGAGGTGGATGGGGGTAAGGTGGTTGATGTGGTATATATGGACTTTAGTAAGGCGTTTGATAAGGTGGCCCATGGAAGACTTCTGCAGAAAATGCAGATGTATGGGATAGAGGGTGATTTAGCTAATTGGGTTAGGAATTGGCTAGCATATAGAAGACAGAGGGTGGTGGTTGATGGGAGATATTCATCGTGGAGTTCGGTGACAAGTGGTGTACCTCAGGGGTCTGTTTTGGGGCCCCTGCTGTTTGTAATTTTTATAAATGATCTGGATGAGGGTATTGAGGATGGATTAGTAAATTTGCAGATGACACTAAAGTCGGTGGAGTGGTAGATAGTGAAGAGGGGTGTTATAGTTTGCAGAGGGACTTGGACAAGTTGCAGAGCGGGGCCGAGAGGTGGCAAATGGAGTTTAATGTGGAAAAGTGTGAGGTATGCACTTTGGCAGGAACAATAAATGTGTAGAGTATAAGGCCAATGGTAGGGCTCTTAATAGTGTTGAGGAACAGAAGGATCTTGGTGTATGTGTCAATAGATCCCTGAAAGTAGGCAGTCAAGTGGATAAAGTTGTTAAGAAGGCTTATGGAGTCTTAGCTCTTATTGGTAGGGGGATTGAATTTAGGAGCCGCAGCATCATGTTGCAGCTGTACAAAACTCTAGTGCGGCCGCACTTGGAGTATTGTGTGCAGTTCTGGTCGCCACATTATAAGAAAGATGTGGAGGCATTGGCGAGGGTACAGAGGAGGTTTACCAGGATGTTGCCTGGTATGGAGGGCAGGTCCTATGAAGAGAGGTTGAAGGATTTGAGGTTGTTTTCGTTAGAAAGGAGGCGGCTAAGAGGGGACCTTATCGAAACATGTAAGATGATTAGAGGTTTAGATAGAGTGGACAGTGATAGCCTTTTTCCTAGGATGGAGAAAGCTAGCACAAGGGGACACAGCTTTAAATTAAGGGGTATGAGTTATAGGACGGATATCAGAGGTAGGTTCTTTACTCAAAGAGTGATTAGGGAGTGGAATGCACTGCCTGCAGCTGTTGTAGATGCGCCAAGTTTGGTGGCGTTTAAGAGGTTAGTTGATAAGTTTATGGAAGAGAAGGGAATGATTTAGTCTGGAGAGTCATTGCTTTTTTCATAATTGGTCGGCGCAACATCGAAGGCCAAAGGGCCTGTTCTGCGCTGTAATGTTCTATGTTCTAAAATTGCATATTTTACAATCACGTGGACAACATGAGGAGAGAAAAATCACAAAAGTTCATTCCTGGCCACTTGAACAGCTTCTTGTGCTCATAATGAATGAGGCACAGGTTATTCATTGAGCAGGCTTTAGGTGGGTAAAAGCAAGATGGCACAGTGATTAGCACTGCTACCTCACAGCACCAGGGACTTGGATTTGATTCCTGGCTTGGGTCACTGTCTGTGTGGAGTTTGCACCTTCTCCCTATGTTTCCTCCGTGTGCTCCAATTTCCTACACACTCGAAAGATGTGCAGATCAGGTGCATTGGCCGTGCTAAATTCTCCCAACAGGTTTACCCAATAGGTGTGGCAACTAGGGGATTTTCACTGTTAGTTCATTACAATGAGAAGGTTAGCATACTTACGATTAATAAATAAACTTACTGAACTAGACTAGCCACAGATAACCTGCAAAATACCTTTAAAAAAAGGTTTTGCACACTGCTGACGTGCGCCAAATATTAATCATTCACTTGAATGTGAATGACTGAATTTTCTAAATTACAGAACTTTACTTACTCTAATCCTCTTGAGCCAGTCAATTTCGTTGTTGAGCAGAACTTCCGCATTGGGTAGGTTAATGTTACTGTTGTATGCATAGTTAAGCAGATGCCTCAATAGTGTGAAGTAATCTGCTGAATGTTTTGCTCTCTCTCTCGCAGTACTCTAATAACAGGAAAACAAGTAACTGAACCAATATAGTCAATAGCATAAAACAGCTGAATAAAATCAAAACGCTAACAATTCACAATGCATTCAATTTTTACTGACTACTCATTCCTGTTTGTCACCTTAAGCTTCAAAAAAATGAAACCTAATGTAATCAGTATTATAATAAATTTTAAAAAATCTTACTGCTAATACTGTGAAGAGTAGAGTAATGAAAAACAGTAGAGGTCGATGTCCCATACAGCATCTGGTAGCCATCAGAAAGAACTGCTCTTGGGCCATTTGTCTAACTGCTCTGTTAAGAGAGTATTAAGTCTTTAGTTTTATATATTTTGCATGTTAATATGATAAAAGATATTAACATTTTTATATTGAGTTTTTATTTTTTCATATCTAAGTTGACTTTGCATCACAGCTATAATTAACTGTTCCCAGATATCAGTCCAGCTGCATTTATACAATACTTTTCATAGCCTCACGCTCCAAAATGTTTTATAGCCAATAACATTGTTTTAGCCACATGTAACAATTTGTGAACTTGATTCCTTTGTTTTTTGTTCATGTTGTGCAATGATTTTTAACTAAAACATTATCAGAACTCCCGCTCTTAGCGACAAAAAAATGTTGTGGGATCCTTTACATTCACCTCAACAGTCAAATGGAGCAGTTTAAGATCTCATCCATAAGGCAGTACATCAAAAACTCACCATTCCTCTTAACTGTAATGAACAGTTTTAATTTTACATAATCAAACATTGGATTAAGTCTTTGGTCTAGATTATGCAAAGTGAAGCACTTGCTGATTCTGAAGAAAACTGCTCACAAAGATCTGCAATCTCCTTGGCATGGCTTTTCCCATTTCCTGATGTTAGCACAATCTAGTGTTAATTCTAAGGGACCTCCATGGATCAGCAGCAGTGATGTCATTAGGCAGGATAAGCAACCCATCTTTTTGGACAACAACCCAAGAGATAAAAATCATTCATGAGTATTCATTTATATCTTTTAGCGAGTAAAATAAAAATTGGAACACAACACATTGGAGTAACAGTAACTTTAAAAGCCTTTCGGAAATTCAATTATGTTAAATCTACTACTTCCCCTTTATCCACCCTGCTTGTTACATCCTTAGAATTTTAACAAAGTTGCCAAACATTTCTCTTTTACAAAACCATATTTGCTCTATCCAATAGTATTGTTTTTCTAACTGTTCTGCTACCAATGTCTCTCCTTACTAATGGATTTTTAGCATTTTCCCAATGAGGTGATGAACTAACCAGCCTAGGGTTTCCTGCTTTCTGTCTTTCTCCTTTCTTCAATTGTGTTAATTTCTGGTTTTCCAATCTCCTGGGACCAGAATCTAGAGAATTTTGAAAGATTGCAACCAATGCAACCGCTATTTCTGTAGCTGCCTCTTCTTTTAAGACCCTAAGACATGGGCCATCTGGTCTGCCTTTTGTGAAATGAGTTTCCGTACTACTTTTTCTCTAGCAATCGTTTTACATTCCTTCTTCCATTTTGTCTCAACTTCCCACTATTCTTGGGATCCTTTTGTGAAGACAGATACAAAATATTTTTCAAAGACTCTGCCATTTCCTTGTTTCACATTATTAGCCCCCAAGGGACCAATGGCTCCTTTAGCTTTTTATATTTATCTTGCTTTTTATAGTTATACGAGTTTTAATTGTTTTTACATTTCTTGCTAGTTTTCTCCTGTACTTTTGCAATGAGGCAGTTTAGGCAGATGAGATGCTTGTCTTTGATGTTAGGACCAGCTGATAAAATTATGCAACAGCAAAATATACCCCATTTTTTCTGAACACCACCCCCCCACCTCCAAACAAAAGACGAAACAGACAAATTTCATAACAAGACATGAAGCAAAAGATTAATCAAGACATGATGTTGGATTAACTGGTTTACAATACTTAGTGTTCCAAAGGCAAACTGCCATGAACAAATTACTTACTTGCTGTGACAATGCAGGAGCAAATCAATAATGAAGGTCTGCCATGCCTTTTCTTTACTGAGTGTATCCAATGCTGTTGGAACCAGTGCAAAGCAAAGTGTCATCACCTCCAATGCTTCACAGCAAACGTGTTCATCTTCAGAATCTGGTTCATTTCCTGCATTTGTCTTCAATGACAATGACACGAAAATGTAATTTATAGCAAGAGTCCACAACTGAACACACAGCATTTTCAATGTTTCCTATACTTTTTATTATTCAAAAAAGAGACAAGATGATGCTCACAAATTTAATTGCACCCCAGCCCTAACTCATTTCCTGCAAAAATAAAACAAAGGCACTGGAAGGACAAGGCAGTAGGAAAAAAATAAAATACTGAGGGTTACCTACTCCAATGTTCAAATAATTACAATTACTTCAGAAAGGAAAAAAAATTATTTAGTCCTATTTCCTACAGTGGAATACAATTAAGTGCATACTGATTAAATTCACACCGCCAGATTTCTGAATTTTTCTCACAATTGGCTCATTTAAAAAATCAAAAATTTGAAGTACCTTCTGTTTAAGAAATATTTTCATGACCTTGGTTGGATTACTTATTTCAGGCTACACATTTCTCTGACTGATTGATTGCAGCACAAGGACGAAAGTTGGATATCTTTTAACATCAGACAGGACAAAATCTTTTTTTAATCGCATAATCTGTTTTGAAAAGCCCAAGCAATTGCACAGAGATGTTCACGCTATTGTACTGCCAAATCATTTTGTGTAAGTAATATTTAATTGACAAATTTAGAGAATAAAATTATCTCTTATATTCAATTACTCAAGTATTCTTCAAGATGCATTAACTCCACATTTAAAATCCACTTTGTTGCGAATATTTCTTTCTCTTCATGCCAAAGGGCTAACACCCATTAAAGCACGTTTCAAATGTTTAAGCTGATGTCGCTGACAGTGGAGGTAGAAATTGCCATCTCAACAATGAATGGAGGTTTGTCTCAGATAAGTAATAATGGATTTATTTTATCTTTGGAGACTTGGAAAATAGCCATTTGCACTGCCTCTTCTGGATCTTGAAATAAATAATCTACAGTTTCTTAGTGCCTTTTCCAAACACTGTGTTATGCATAAGAATTACAATGCTTAATTTTGTGACATAGAAAGTTGCAGCAATTACTTTCAGTTATATCAATTTTTTTCCTGCAATGCAGACTCAGATTGGAGTAGAGTCTGAAGACTACCCCAACACAGCACACATGAGTTTTACACACACACCTCACTTGTGGCTGTGCATATGCCTAGCTGGAGCTTGAACCATATCTACTTACAATTGTCATTGCCTGGAGGAGGCTTGGAACTCAACTTGGGTGGATGAGGGGTAGAAAAGGGGGGAAAAAAATCTACCATCAGTGGCAGACAATTTAGATAGCTATATTTCTTTAGTACCTATCTGAACACAAAGCCCAAATCTCAACTTTGCATTCCAACCAAATGACAACACCTTCAACACTGCAGCATAGCACTGAAATGTCTGTCTAGATTATGTGATCAAGTACTGGAGTCCAGCAGGCATGCTTAAACTTCTAACTTAAGCTAATAATGCTACAAACTTAAGTGGAGACTTAGAGTCTTCCACAACTACCAGCAGAAATATCTGGCTGCTTTGCTCATCTCTTCTCCTAAGGACACACTGCTCTACTGGAAGAGTTTCATTAGTTTTCTCTACTCAATTAGTAGAGAACTCAATTAGCATTAGTTTTCTCTACTTTTCTCTTGTTGGTCAAATTGAAGACTGATGATTTTTCTCAATTTGAAATCCATTCATAGTTTTCTTATGCATATCTACAAAAATAGTAACTGGAATCACACAACAGATGATTATAAATAGCTCTTCACCAAAGTTGAACACCAAAAATTTACTGGGCAGATGAAATAAATATGCAATGCAAAATGGGTTTGGTACTAAAGTCCTACTTTGCCACTGAACAAATACATTCAATAAATTAAGTGCTGAAGCAAAGTAAAGTAAAACTTTTTAAAAAAAAATCGATGTCACATTCTTGTTGCAGAGAGTAGATAAATCATAGAACAGCATTATGGTTAACATGTACATTTTCTGCCAAACACAAAAGGGCAACCTTGTTTGGAGTTCCTCCAAATACACCACTGCAACTTCTGCAGAAACTCTGTTTGCACGCATAAAGATGGTTTCACAAGTTACAGCAACACAGTGAGAAAAACTTCCAAAAAATTCACACATAAATCAGTTATCTATGGTGTAGCATTCCCACTGAATACTTAACACAAAACTGAATTCTTCAAAAAAACTGTATAATGAACTTACTTTTTCATAAATCTTGCTAATCTCTTCACTTGAACTGAAAACAAGCTGTATTGAACCACAACCCGACGCCCAGATAATCTTCTGCACTGCTCTAATAACGCAAATGTCTGGGATGTATTTTGAAGCCTTGAAAAGAAACCAGCAAAATTAACAAAATAAGCTTATATAAGGCAATATTGAAATGGTCTCATTTTGTTTATATAAATAAAGTCTGTATATAAATAACAATAATAAGTATCAAACCAAACTTGTAAAATGATCCCTAAACTGTTCATAGTAAAAGACTTAGTGGGAAATTCAATATTTCACCATTTAGGATACTGAGCATCAAGTGGCAAAGTACAATGTTCCCCTGTTTTATTGAGAACTGTCAATTAATCTAACAGAGGTCTATGCACCATGCTGACCTAATATAAAAATCGTTGTCAATTTAATGTCATTTGAGGAAATGTGTGTGTTAGGAATTTATACCTATAAGAATAAGGTCAAGATTTCCCAATATTTTTACATTATCTTTGGCCACAAAAACTTCAACTACTTGAGATTCAAATGTAGAGGACACGGAAACATGATGCATCAACCTACTGCACTATTCACAATTTCCATAGTTCATAAGATTCAAAACCAAATGTCAAAACAAATTAACACCCGACTATTAGCAAATAAAACTGGCAAAATAATTCTCGAAAATAAGCTAAATTTTAGCTGCCCCTAACATTTATACATTGGGCCTCTTCTGTGTTCCCATTTGCTTTGGCACTATTTGTCACAGCAACTTGTTTTGCTGCATAATATTGCAAAAATACTTTTCTCGTCACTTGCAATGAACTTCATTCTTGGTTTTCTGTACCGATCATGAAATAATATTCAGATACTTCTATAAATCATCACTAGATGGCAATCAGGACCAGAAAGACTTTTCACCCCAAATATTAAGGGTCACGCAAGTCACCACAGCAAATCAACTAGTGCTGCATTTGAGATCGGGTAACTTAATAGACCAGTGATCAAGCCTGGGACCTTTCTGGTCTGTCCATCTCAATAATCACACGATGTGAAAATTTAGCAACTGAGCCAATTTAAAAATGTAAAATTCCTGTTTGTTTGATATGTTTCCTTTCGATAAAGCACTGGAGAATCACAGTCAAAAATTGAACAAAAAAATTTACAAGCTTTTTGTAAGTACACTACCTTGTATGGTATTCTGCCAGACAGATCAGGAAGGTCCCAGTCTATGCTGAGTTAGCTGATAAACAGGGGCAGTAAGGGCATTATAGTTGGTCTCAGCACCACAGTCTAGAGAAGGAAGAGGAGAATTGGGCAGAGTTCCTGCTTCTGATTGCTACCCATAGCAATCCCTTGCTGGAAAATGTGCAAAGAATATATTGGAAGAGGACAGGATTAGTCAGCTGAGATGCCCTCTAAGATCAATTAGTCTGACAGCACTATCTAGGCCCATGTGAAGAATGAGCACTAAAACAAGGTTACAGAGTTTCCAGAACCTAATGAACCATAACACAGCATGTGTTAATGCCTGCAGGACAGGAGGAATGAAGAAAATTGGAGGAAGTAAAATGCAATAGAAATCTCTAACAGCATTTGAATAGCATTAATTGCTTATAATTATTAAGCTTAATCACTGAGTCAAAAGAAATCTGAAAAATGTTTGAAGCCATCAGAGTAAAGTATCTCACTAGTATATCTGCTGTAAATATACTTAATACTTTAAAATAGGCCAAATTTTTATTATCTGCACAATGAGCCCACCAACACACTGCAGCTAAGCACAAAATCCAAAAAGATTATTATTTATAGCTATATTTAGGCAAAGAAAGAACCTAATTTTGTGTAACACTTTAAGTATCCCAAAATGCCCCATATGAAAATTACATTTGGTCCAACCAATTTCTATTGACACGGTCCTCCATCCAGATCTCAATATCTTGCACACTTTTACTTTCCTAACCTACCATATTTTCAACCAATTCATCTAATATGTAAGTGGCAGCAGAAATCCCACCCTATGCCCCTGAAACATTTATTTTATTGCTTCTTATATTTCTTCTGTTATTGCTCTGGAACATATATACTAGCTCTGCTAGTTAGTCATTATTCTTCTATGTTACAATTTCCTTTTGTTTACCTGTATTGACAAAGATTTACTTGTGTAGTGGAAGTAAAGTTTATTTATATAATTTTATAAAAGTGAAGTAGCTCTACAATCACAATCTAAAATTGGAATTAATTCCTTCCACTACAATCAATTGGCTGATGAACAATATGTTACCACATGATTTAAATCGTTTCCAATTTAAAAAATCTATTTGCATTTATAAAACCACCGAATTACTTGAGATATTCAAATAAATAATCAAAAACTTAGTCAAAGAGGTAAATTTTAAGGAGCATTTTAAAAGGAGGAAAAAGACCAAAGAACGCTGTGCATGCATAGAAAGGAATTCCAGAGCCTTGGCAGTTGACAACATAATCACCATTTGTGGAGCATTAAAATATTGGGAAATTCAACAGACCAGAATCAGCAATGCGCAGAGATCTCATGCCACCATAGATCAGAAGTAGTTTACAGATAGGGGAGAATTGAGGCTATGGAAGAATTTACAAACATGAATGATAATTCTAAAAACTGAGGCATCAATAAACTAGGGGCCACTGTACGTCAGAAAACAGAAGGTAGAGCAGAATTGAATTAAAATTAGGGTATGAACAGCAGTTTTGAATGGCCTCAAGTTTGAAGGGGTATAGTTACTGGGTTAGCCAGAAGTGCATTGGAATAGTCAAATCAAGGAGGTAAGAAAGTCTTAGGATTTCAGCAGCTGTTATGATGAGGTAGAATCAGAAATATTATGCATGTAGGAAGAGGTAGCCTTTGCGATTGTGCAGCTAATTGGTAAGAAGCCTAACTGATAATGAGCTGTAATTTTCTATGGTTCTATGATATATTTGGCAGGAAAAAGAACGAAGACAGTGGCTAGAGAATGGAAGTTTGCAAAAGTAACCCAAAACAATAACTTTTGTCTGCCCAATATTTAACTGAAGATGCATTCTGGTCATCATGACATCAGGAAAAAAGTCTGATGGTTACGGAGGGGATGCATCGAAGGCGGAAATGAGGTAGAACTTTTTTTTTAAATTATCATACATGTGGAAACTGAGTCGTTAAGATGATGTTGCTGAAGGACAGCATATAGACAAGAAATAGGGGAGCTAAGATTAGATCCTTAGGGGACACCAGAAGTAGAATAGGGGAAAAACACCATAGTAGGTATTCTCTAGTTATGACTGTATAGGTAAGAATTGAACCAGGTAAATGCAATGCACTCAGCTAGATGACAATGGAGAAGCTTTGGAGTCTACCTGCATGCTTAACTGTCAGGCACAAAAACAAGGAGAAACAGGTTACTTTTGTCACGAAGGAATCAAACAAAAAGAGAAAGCAAGATAGGCATACACGTTCAAGGGCTTTGGAAAAAAAATTGAGGTGGCAAGAACTGTGGGGTTAAGAGTTGGCTTTTTGCTGAGGGACTAATGATGGCAGATATAGAGGAGAAGGAATTATTAATCTTCGCTAACACAGAGTTCAAGCACTTTTGGTTTTTGTCTCATCAGGAATGGAAGTTAAGTGGTCAGCAGTTCAAGTAGAAACCAGATCTAGAGATGAGTCTCATTGACAAGATGAGTTAGAGTCATGTGGGGGAAATAAGAACAAAGCTAGATAAATATTCAAATTCAGTGTTACAGCAAGAGCTGGGAGACGTCATCTTCAAACACGTCAGGTGTGGTGGGCTGGAGAAGGAAAGGGAGAAGAAGCAGTTTAAGATTTAATCACTGTCTTTGAACAAAAATGTGCATGAACTCCTTGTACTGATTGATAGAGATGAAGGTGCAGGCACAAAGTGTGACTTAAGACTTTGAAGAGAAGTCACATGCAACCTTTTTCTTTGTATAATCTGTGAACACTGCACTTCTGAAGATGAAGTGTAGGACCTGAGAAAGCTTTGTGTGATGTGCAAAAAAAGATTTTGCATAGTGAGCAGGAAGAGTTAAGACAGAGGCTGAAGTTACCAAAGATGAAAAGTCATGGTGCAAACACAGAGGGATGAAAACAGAAGCTATCTCAATTAGAAAGAGAGAGATGCTTGGGTGGGCAGAAAAAAAACAACAATTTTAAGAGGGCGATAGAGGCGAAAAAAAGCAAGTTGCTGGCAGGCTGAGGGGTTGCCAGAGGATTCAGAGGTGAGGATTACAACACAACAGTTTCAGCAGCTGGTTAAAAGAAAGTATAGCCAGGAGGGCAGAGCTTCTCTGAGGTGAAAAAGTGCCACTGTCCATCACCCACATCTCCTTCGAGGCAAGAATGTCATAATCATCAGTACAATAAGCTCATGGATGGATAGGTCCTTTTGTAAGGGAGCACACATCTGGAGGGAGATGTGGAGAGGGGCAGTGATATTCAGAACAGCAGATCAGATCTGGGAGCAATGAGAGGAATGGGAAGAGGGTTGTTGGCAAGAGTAGCAACTCAGCTGGCAACTCTTTCAGCTGAGATGCGTCTCCGCATCTTCAAAAGGTTCCCCTTTTTGGAAGAATATTTTGAAATTAGGCAGTGGAACAGACTTCATTGTTATTTTATCTCTGGTGCTAGCTAATACAGACACATTTAAAGCTTTGGCAGGATTGCTAATCCAGCACATTAATAACTGCTGAACTACTCAATAATCATAGAATCCCTAAAGTGCAGAAGGAAGCCATTCAGTCCATTAAGCTTGCACCAACAACAATCCCACCCAGGCCTTATCCCCATAACTCATGTATTTACACTGCTCATCCCCCCGCTACTTTTGGGGTGGCATGATGGCACAATCATCAGCACTGCTGCCTCACAGGCCAGGCACCCAGGTTTGATTCACAGCGTGGATCACCAAGCAAACTCCGCACAGACAATCTCTTTGTGTCTGTGTAGGTTTCCTCTGAGTGCTCCAGTTTCCTCCCACAGTCTGAAAGACGTGCTGATTAGGTGCACTGTCCATGCTAAATTCTCCCTCAGTGTACTTGAATGCCAGAGTGTGACAACTAAGGGATTTTCACAGTAACTTCATTGCACTTTGAATGTAAGCTTACTTGTGACATTAATAAATAAACTAAAAGCTAAGGGGCATTTTAGAATGGTCAATCAACTTCACCTGCTTAATTTTGGAGTGTAGGACAAAACCAGAATACCTGCAGGAAACCAATGCAGACACAGGGAGAATGTGCAAACTCCATACACGTTCTCAAAGTTGGAATTGAACCCCAGTCCCCGATACTGTGAGGCAGCAGTGCTAACTACAATGCTACTGCCCCACCCTAACCTGTTTAGAAGTATTTTTCAGTCATTTATATAATTCAGCAATGGAGATCAGGTCTAGTATGATTAGTCGCAGAGTAAAATGCTACCTGCTTTAAGTTCAATCTTGGAAAGCAGCCCTAGAGAAGTAATTTTCAGTTTCTTCCATCAAATGTCCAGTGGCCTTACTAACACTATCGATTAGTATAGAACTGAAGGTAATTTTGTGCTGAAAAACAGCCCAATTGTAGCTGAATTGATGTTGCCCAGACTCATTTCATAAAAAGATCTAAAAGTTACATAACAAATGAAATCTTGAACACCGCATTCTGAACTAGACTGAACATGGGTTCAGGGTAAAAGGCTAGCTTTAAACTCACTTTTTAAAATCTGTGTCAGTGGGCAACAGACATATAGTCAACACAATTCATTTTAACATACCAGTCATTGCCCTATACGTACTGAAGCAAAGTTCAGGCGAGATCAGATTATTTAGTACACATTTGAACTAGAAACAGATTTAAGTCATTATGGTACAGATGGAGGATATTTTGCATTGAACTTCACTGGAACACTGCAACAGGCCAAGAACATCTACTCTGCACTGACTGTCTGCGCACATCAACGATTTGGTTGTTCTTTAATCTTAGAGTTATTCTCCAGTTCTTTACAGGATGCCGCAACCCTGGAAGGGCTAACAGTCTCTTTTGCAGAAGGAAGATTAATGTCAGCATGGGATTCCTCAGCAATCTTGGTTTCTGCTATCAAAACAAGGTTGCAGTCACAGTACCCAACAGCATGGATGGTGGTTCATCCAGAGATAGTTCTGGCATACATGATACTTGCACATTTGTGCATGTAGCCAACAGCTGATCAGCATGTTAGCTTCACATTAGTTAACCTTCAGTTTTACTGTAGCATAAAGAGACAGTTTGCATAGCAGAAAGGGACAGTTTGAGCCAATACAATCACAAGAATACACTTATCGCATATCTGTGTGCCAAAACTTGCTCTCCTTGTCGAAACAAGCGTCTTTTGGAATAACCTTCTCTTAAGAGTTGCAACTGCTGATTTACTTTCTATCTCTGGTGTCTTCTGTAGGAACAGTAAATGAAAGCTCGCTTCCTTTACATGAATAGCAAAGCTGGGAAACTCCGTGATTGATGTATGGTAATACCACACGCAAAAAACTGTTTAGATGGTGATTTAATGAACCTTGATACTTATAGGCTTTCAGTGAATATCTCAGGTGGAACAAACTTTTCAGCTAATTCACTTATTGATGGGTGATAAGGTGCTGATTGTGTGTTTTGGATATCACCCATCTTCAGATAATCTTGAGCCATGAACTGTGGGAATTCACAATTTGCTCTGGTTTCCCTAGTCTGGCGAAAATTTCGTCAAGCTTTTCAATAGCTTGTTTTTTCAATTGTTGACTTCATTAGCACAATTTCTAGCCACAAGAATGTGAATCAATGACAACTTGGACATGTGCCTCTTGTATGAGCCTGCAAAGTCCATGTATAAACTTTGCCAAGGCATTTTAGGCCATTCGCACAGATACAAATGGGGACAATAGCAACGCATTCCTTAGCTGTGCTCATGACTGAGAGCTCTGCTTTTCCCTCATCTCAGCACGAAGTCTTGGCACTGGGAGTAGCTCCTCGCAAATTCTTACATTGGAACGGTACTTGGACGCCCTTCATGTAATTCCAAGTCTGTCGCAAGTTTGGAGGAACCATTACCCTCATAACACACAAACATTTGCCCCGTATTGACAACTCAAGTTTCCGGAAACGTGACTTTAATTTTGGATGCAATCCCAATATATTTTGTTTTAACACCATTTCCAGTAGTTTCCTCATTATGGGATCATTTCTGGTTCATTGCACTTGAAGTGCAGTCATTGGGACAAGTTCTAGCTGTAAAAAATAGAAGATATTGAAACACTACTGGGTGATTCTTGACCAGTGATCAAAGATAATTGTCACAATGCATCAGCTTAAGCATGGTCTCCAGTCTGATAATATTTCAAATTGGAATGTGAGTATAATATTAGAGACCATCATTCAAGTCTGCTTGCAGAAAGCGATGAAATCCCTTTATGTGGCCCAAAAATAGTTAAGGGTGGATGGCCCATCAACATTATGAAGTGACACCATTGAGTGTCAATGAAATTTGTGCAGTCCAAAGATAATGCTCAGTGCCTCTTTCTCCAACTGGGCATAATTTGATTCAGCACTTATCAAAATGCGCGATGCGAATACCACTGTCATTCTTCCTGACAGCAGTAGGTACGACACCATTGTTTCAACTTTGTATGGCAAGATTTCACAAGCAAGCTCTCATAGTAACTTTAGATTGAAACATAATTATACTTCTGACTTCTTTCAGGGCTTCTTTAATTGACAGATGTTTTTCCACACTCATGTCCATTGCCATGCTTATTTTGTGTACAACAAACTATGCAATGACTCAAGGAGGTTTGTTGGATTTGTAATAATTAATTAATCCTATGGATGATCTTAATTGTGTTACATTCATTGGTCATTGAGCTTCTGTATTCTTAGGTGCTGTGGATAGAGTCTTGTTTTCAATTACACAGTCTATATATTACATTGATGTTTGAAAGAAGTCACACTTACTTTCCCTGACACAAAGACAATGCATTGGAAGGCATTTCAATGTGGCTTCTAGGCTATATAAGCATTCCTGTTCATTGATATTAGTGATTAATATATCATCATGGTAACATTGCACACCCTGTAGACAGCTTAAGATATGGTTCACGGACTGTTGGAATAAAGCAGGTGCTTAAGCTATCCCAAAAGGCAATCTCATACAGGAGAATAGCCTATAAATGAGAATCTGTATGCTACAATGGTGACCCAATGTTTGAGATTCAGCTGCAATATTCACTTGCTGATAGGCCTGCAATGGATCTATTTTGCTGAACCTCTGTCCTCTTGCTAGGCCAAGGAACAAATCCTCAGTCAAAACAGTTGGGTATTTATCTGCACAAAGCATTGGACTGATTGCAAATATAGACCTGTCCTGCTTTATTACAAGCACACTTGGGACTTCCTAGCCACTAGTCATAACAGGTTTCGAAAATCCTGTAGTTACAAATTGTCATTAATTCAGATTCGATCTTTGGATCTAAGACATAAGGTACTACTCTTGCCTTGAGACACAGGCGGACTATTGCGTCTGATCTTAATTGTTATTTGTATTCCTTTCATGGTGTCTCTTCTGTATTTTTCTAAATTGCTCTGTAGACCTGTTTTAAAATTGACTACCCTGTTCACAGCCATCCAGTTCAGTTTTTATCTTTTCTAACCAAGGGTAGCCAAAGAGAGTTGGAGAACTTCTCTGGACAACACAAAGCAACAGTCCTGCCATTTGCCCACTTATTTCGACTTTGACTATGATGTATCCTTTTCAAGATACTAGTTTCTTGATATAGGTCCTCAGGACGCTGACTCAAATGGTAGGTAATTCAATTTTTGCTTATAGGTGGTCTCAGGAACTAGGGAGACGATTAGTCCCCATGTCAACTCTAGAATATTTTATTAGATTTAATGCTATGCACAGAAACTCACTATTTCACTCTACCTCCATGCCTCATCCTCGCTTGTGGTGAGCTCTGCAGCTTGAATTTCTCAGGGCACTCATTTTATTTTTCGGTATTGACCAGTTACTTTCTTTCCTGCCCAACAATCCTGCACCAATCCACTGCTAGGTGCAATCAGACAATTTGCTGTTAATTCTGTCCCAATGTCAAAAGTATTGAACTTTCAGTTGGTCAGCACAGCTCCAATTTTCATTTCTGTCTTTTACTCCGAAAGAATTTCATTTGCTCCTCATTGCCAGTATTCTTGTTATCCTATTATATACTGCACTTGTTGGATAAAAGAATGTAAAGTGATAGCACATAGATTGGGTGAAAACAATGCAAGTTTACTGATAAGCTGTTGACCCCATAAAAGGTGGGCATGCCAGCATTGGACTGCAGAAAACACTAGGAAGTCTCACAACACCAGGTTAAAGTTCAACAGGTTTATTTGGTGGCTTTTGCTACCAAATAAAACTGTTGGACTTTAACCTGATGTTGAGACTTCTAATTGCGTTGACCCCACAGAAGCCTGATCTAGGCTAAGTAATAGTCTGCCGATGATGGCACAAACTATACACATGGTTAAACGAGTGAAAAAAAAAAGCAATAACATAACAACAGCACCAAATATATAACGAGACATTTTACTTGAGATTGCTTTTTACTTTTCTTCACTCTCAATCTAAATCTTATGACATAATTATCACTCTTTTCCCACAGAGACAGGGTCTATCTTCTTCTCCAGCACCAGATACAGTAATGCTTCCTTGTGATCTGGATTGACAGCACAATTGAGAAATTCTCATCGACACCTTTCCCCCTATCTTGAATTTAAGATTTCCCAATCAATATTTGGGTACTGACAATCCCCTAATATCACCACTCTACAATGCCTGGACATCTGTGATTTTTCTTCAAAAATGTTTTGTCATCTTTTTCTCATTATTTGAATGTCTTTTTAAAAAAACCCCAAATAGCATGATCATACCCTACTCTCCTTTTCTAAACAAAAGGATCTGGTCATTGCCCCCTCTTTTCCAATGAAATAATGTCTTTCTTTATCAATTCAGCAATTTCCTATTTCTTCAGAACACATTGTAATTATAAATATTAAACCATATTATCTAAATCTTTCCACATGTTCACAGAATCAGATAGATCAAGTGTACTACAATGAACGGCAGTGCTGCTCCATTCCCGCAATCCAGCGAGTGGGATTAACTCAGAAAATGACCTCTTGTAAATATTGACTATATTTCTAAAGGAAAGCTGTGGAAATTGCCCAAACTTTGCCTGTTTTTCCATCTAAATGGCATCTAAAAAGGGATTTGGACAGTCTGAACTCATCTGATGGTGAGAACACAATCTTTTGGGAAAACATAACTTATATAAAGATCCACGACTTAAAATTTTACGAATGCATGCAATCACACTCAACAATATCTACGCTCAGAGTTTCAACACATGCTACATCTACACTTACAAATAAGAATGAATTGGGATACTGAAGATCTGGCTCACTCAGTAAAAAGTTTCAAATTTTGCCACCAAGAAACCTGACCAATTTCAACCTTTCATTAGCAAGTATATTACCTTTGAGACAACTAGTGCCAAGAGAGGCTATCACTTCTCAAGAAATATAATGACCTATTTGTAGGTAACAATCATGTATCTATCAGAATTCTTGTTAAGCAGCAGCAACAAATCCCTGCCACAATAACTTTGCATAATACTTGTGGATGCATGGCACCATCTTCCTTACCATGGTATCAACACAACTATATGTCTTAATGCAGTGGTTCCACCACTGCAAGAGCAGATCTAACAACAAAAGCATATTTTACTGAGAACCATACAAGCCATGCATTAAATCATAAGTATGCAAGCTTATTATCAAATACTCAGCTTACAGCAGCTCTCGTCCCTAACCTCAAAGTTATATAGTTATATGAAACCTACGCTACTACAAAGTGAAAGGTCTTCTGATAAAATGCTTCATCCAAATCCTCATATAAAGATCTGCAATAAATTTTCTCAAGTGTCACCAGTTATAAAACGTCAGGCAATTTCTTTTGAAGAGGCCAACGACTCTATAGTTGTTCCAAGGTTCCGGAACCACAAGAAGTTGAATTCTAGGGAGAATTTTGAGAAATTCTATTGATATTAATGGTAAGACTCACAAAGTATAATAGTGTTTAACTTCAAGTAAAGCTCCCTTCCATAAAGGGAATCTACAACTTGAGCTAGTCTGACATATTTGTCCCCATTTTCAACAGCAGTGATTGTGCATTCTGTACAAAATTTGGTGCCATTGACTCCCAAGTTAGGATCAATTCTACAACACAGCCTGATGTTCAAAAGAAACTGGGTTGAGACCATTCAAATCTCTTTTAGTTTCAACTGTAGATGGAAAGAGTAAACACTGATAACAGATAAACAGAATCTGTGGCACCAATCACTTGCCAGAAATTGATCTTCACCACTACGAGAAAAGAAGAAATCTTCTGTTCAATATAACCACTACTATGATATAACATTAAGTCAAAACTTTCATATGTTCTCTTAAGAATCAGTGTTAAAGGTCAGAAATAGGTTTCTTCTAACGTTTCTTGCTTGGAAAAATGTGCAAGTTGAAATACTGTACCATGTATAACATTGTGTATTCTGAGCTAAAATAATTTGCAACATAAAACACATGACGAAAGAAAGACAATTGTCAATTAAAAACACATGCATCATACAAGTACAGGTATATGTACAGTATTTTTAGATTGACCAGGCAGCAAACATGGATGGGACAAGGCATGGCATTGAAGCAGGGGAGAGAAACAGGCCCTGGTGCCCAGGCAGAGGGTTGGGCTTGGAGCAGCTCGGGAGCACAGGGAGGTGGTGGCGCTTCAGGGCCTGGGAGCAAGGGGGAGGTACTTCAAGGCCTGGGAGCAAGGGGAGGAGGAGAAGTGTAACAGGGCCCAGGAGCAAGGAGATGGGAGAGACAAGGGCCAGGTGGTGAGGTGAAGCCTGGGAGAAAGGCTGGGGGGTAATGAGGATGCAGAGGCAAGTTAGTTGGGGGGATATATATACTGACACTATAGTGCAATGTTGAAGTAAAGCAACATTAAGCGAGGCAATGTTAATTGAGGATGACGAGAAAGTTTTACAAGATCGATGCCTACTCTTCATCTTCTGCGACTAGTCAAGGAACACAGACCACATCATTCATAGAATTCCTACAGTGCAGGAGGAGGTCATTTGGCCCATCCAGTTTACACCAACCACAATCTCACCCAGGCCCTATTCTCACAGCACCACATGTTTACCCTGTTAATTTCCTAACACTAGGGTCAATTTAGCATGAACAATGCATCTAGCCCACACATCTTTGGACTGTGGGAAGAAACCGGAGTACCCAGAGGAAGCCCACATAGACATGGGGAGAATGTGAAAACTCCACACAGTGATCCGAGGCTGGAATTGACCCTGGGTCTCTGGCACTATGAGGCAGCAATGCTAACCATTGTGCCACCCACTGTGATGGCTTATTCAAGCTCTCTCCAAACTGCTGCAGACTTGCCAAGTAAAATGCTGACACTAATTATATGCAAGGAGAAACGTAGGTAACATAGGATCTGGGTATCTGCTCCTAAATCTAAGAAGAACTGAAAATAAAGGCGCTGATCAGCCATAATCGAGAACACTGAAAACTGTTGCTGCCGGTAACTGACAATCTGAGGCAACTGCTAATGTTTGAACAACATTAGGAGGACAAACAATTTAGCTACAATAAGCTTGTATTTTGCTACTGCCATGAACCCTTGAATCAACAATAATCAATCTTATGACTTATATTTTGTGGGATAATTTGAATTGCATGGTAAGTATTCAAGATCTTAGATTCATTATGGCTTAAAACTTTGAACATTTTTGAGACAAAAATGTATGAGAGAAATCACATACTTCTGTTGTGCTGTCTAGGAAAGTAAGAGCAAAACCTTCTTTAAATGGCTGAATGAGGGAAACTAATGGAGCAGATTTTTAAGTTTGTATTAGCTTTGCCAGCTTGCTTTTGTTGCTCGAGCAAACTTTGAGAGATGCATGTTCACTCTGATAAAGTTACTCTAAACTTAAGAAATTGACTCCATTAGTTTCTCACTCAACTATCTAAAGGAGGTTCTGCTCACGCTTTCCTCAATGGCACAACAGTGTTAAGGACAACATTGCATTTGCCTTCAATTAGTTCCTTTGTCAACAAAATTAGTTTTTTCTGTCTGCAATGTAAAGAATCACTCTAATCAATGGCTGTTGTTTTTTGTTTTAAAAGTGACGATCTAGACTTAGCTGGAAATCAAAACTGTTTCTTCCATCTCAACTGCACTTGCTCCATCATGCTTGATTAAGTAACAAAACCACTAATGGATTCTGGCAATCAGATGGTAATATATTAAACTTTGTGACAACCAGTTGTAATCTTAGGTTGAAGCTCAAATGAAATATACAGAACCATATTATTCCTATGTTAATACTGCTATTTCCCAATGTAATTACTTCTGGGAGCCAAGGGAAATTTGCACTGTAGTACAGAACATTGACAGAATCACAAACATCAATTTAATTCATGGATCCCATTTTCTCTATGCTGGGCAAATGACTTAGGTGGATCTGTGACCATAGATTGGCAAAGACTGATGTTGAGCACGGCATCGATTTGGTAGTCAGTATTAGTTGGCAGGTTCGATTTCTCACCTGGTCTGAATACTAATTCAATATAGGAGCTATATTTACAAAGTATAGTGTTTTTCTTTGAAGGTAGATGGTATCCTTTGATTTAATATGATTCATTTATGTTACCCAACTGTAGAGAAGAGTATAACAATAAAGAAGATTCTTGTTGCATACATTTGACAATTGTAACCCATAACCTTAAAACAAAAAAGCACTAACCTCATCTGAAATTTGCTGTGCCAGACGAATGGCTACATTTCGCAACATACATTCTGAAGTAGGATTAGGAATGTTATGCAAAGCATTCTGTAGAACTACAGCCTGGCTATGAGTAGCATGATTTATCTGTTTAAACATAAAAAAACCAAAAAAATGGTATAAGCACATTTAGATATCTTGAAACAAAAAAAAACCAAAGCTTATGTAACTAAAGAGGCTATTACCTCAATCTTTGTTCCCAAAATGTAGACATTAAATGCAAAAACTATTTGCAGCCATAAATATTACAATCCCTCATAAAATGCAAGTGGGAACAAAATTTATTAGTTGTATTACACCAAAAGATAAAACAATTATCTGTATAGAATTCTGGTATCTATATAGTAGAGAAAGGTGTATATAAATGACAAATATCAGGTTGACAATTCAACTGAGAACCAGGTGATCATGAGCAGTTCAGAAGCAAAATGACAAAAGAAACAAGAGCAGCAATGGAGAGAGCACTAAAAAAGAGGTAGTTAATAAACAGAAAAGAAAATCTAAAACATCTTCTATGGGCATTTAAATAATAAAGAGTAGTAGATAGTGGAGTTGTGACAATTAAAGAACAAAAAAGATTTTATGTATGGAGGCAGAAAGTATCGCTGAGGTACTAAATGACTATTTTGCATCTTTACCAGAAAAGATGTTGGCAAAGTCATTGTGAATGAGGGATAATAAGGTATTAGATGGGCAAAAAATTGTTGAAAAGGAGTTTATTAGAAAGACTGATTGTACTTAAAGTTCATAAGTCAAGAGGATCAAATTAGATGAGATGCATCAGAAATTGCTGAATGAATCAAGAGTGGAAATCGTAGAGGCATTGGCCATAATCTTGCATCCTCAGATGAAAGGCTCCAAATGACCAGAGAAATGCAAATGCTACATCCTTGTTCAAAAATGATGCAAGGATAAACTCCAACAACTACAGGCCAGTCAGTTTAATCTCCATGTTGAGAAAGGTTTTAGAAATGATAATCCAAGGCAAAATTACTTGTCACTTAGACACAAATGGATTAGTTTCAAGAAAGTCAGTGGATTTATTACAGGCAAATTGTGCTTGATGGAACACTTTGATGAAGTAACATGAGGGTTGTAAAAGGTAATAGTTAATGTGATGTACATGAATTTCCAAAAGCAGTTTGAAGTACTATTAACAAGCTTATCAGCAAAGTTGAAGCCAATAAAAGAATACAAGGTACATTAACAACATGGTATGAAACTGGCTGAGTGAGAGAAATCAGTCATGGTCAATCTTTGTTTGGAAGATGTCGTCATGAGGGGTCCCCAGGTTAAGCATTCGGACAATAGTTTTTCTTGATATCTATGCATAGGTGTATAGCAAACGATTTCAAAATTTGCAGATAACACAATTTGGAAGTACTGTGAACTACGAGAAGGACATTGACAGAACTCAAGGGAACAGAGGCTGATGAAATGGACAAAAAATTAAATCTCACAATACCAGGTAGCAAATTTGTAGCAAATGCCAAATGCCACTAACTTTCAGAACTCACCATTCCTTTGTCAGGTGGGTGGAACTCCTACCCACATGACGAGGGAACAACCAGTTCCGAAATCTAATGGGTGTTTGGTACAAATAAAATTGTTGGACTTTAACTTGGTATTGTGAGACTTCTTACTTTGTTTACCCCAGAGCAATACTGGCATCTCCACATCAGAAATGGACAAACACAGGGAAGTGAAATTTAACACAGCAAAGTATGATGTGAAGATTTGCAGAGGAAGCACAAGGAAAGGCAACTGGAATTAAAGAGTACAATTTTAAAGGGGATACAAGGAAAGAGGGAAGGTTATACGCGTACACTGTTTAACTTTGCAGGGAACATTGAGAAAGTGGTTATCAGGTATATGGGATCCTGTCCTTAGGGACAAAATGCATACAAGCAAGAAAGTTATGAACCTTTATACACATGAGTTTGGAGCACTGTATTCATTTCTAGGAACCATACTAAGAAGAATGTGAGGCTGCAGTAAAGATCTAAGTGAAAGACTGGGATGAGAGACTTTAGTTTTGAGAGGCTGGATGAATGAAGCTGGTACTATTCTCCTTAGAAAATAGTTTTGATACATGTTCAAAATCATGACAGATCTGTAAATTGCTCCCATTGTTAAGGGTCAAGAATCAGATGCAACATGAAGAAAATGTTTTCCATGCAGCACATGTTTAAAATTTGGAATATACTGCCTGATAGTGAGGTACAGGCAGAACCAATTATCGCTTTCAGGACAGAATTATATAATTTTAAGAGGAAAGAATTGCAGGGCTATAAAGGAAAAGGCAGTGGAGTGGGCCTACCTGACTACCTTTGACAGAGAGCAGGCACAAAAATAACAAGCCAAATGACTTCCTTTCTTTGTTGTAATTGTTCTACGATTCTAACAAAGAACTGCACATTTAAAACCAGATTCGATGAGGTCTGCAAGAAACTCAAGTCCACATTTTTAAAGGAATTCAGATGAGGTTAATCTATCATAATCTAAATTTACCTGTCTTTACAATTTCCAATGCTCAAACCACATGTTGAATTTATTTTCATTATCAAGTGAAGCAATCTAACTAACTCAGACTGCCAACCTCTTCCCTGTCCTTAATATTCAGAAATGCCACTGATATCAAAGTATCATACAGTTGTTTAACAGGGATGTACTAAGAAAAAATGGATACGTACTGGTGAAACAGTGCTTGAACCTTCCACCACCGGCTGAAATGCTTCTGCCACAGCTCGAACATGACCAAATCCAACTGCTGTGAGCAATAATTTGGCTATTTTTAGTGCATTCAGATATGCAGCTCTTCGTGTCTCCATGTCTGCATTTAGTAAGAAGTTGTTCCTGGTTAGTATGCCCAGGACAAGGGATACACCACCACTTCTTAAAAAGTTATATTGGAAATCACTTGCATCTTCTCCCAGAGGTGCACTGGCAGGCATTAATAAAGCATATACTACCTGCATGTTAAGAGAAAGAATATTTTAATACACATCATTCATTGTTTTAGTCAAATATGAATATTAAGCCAGTCTTAGGCTCCAAAGTGGAAATCCATTTTTACCTCATGAACACTGTGTAAGCCAGTTTCATTTGCCCATAGTGAAATAATTACTTCAGTCAAAAATTATATTTAAGAACAAATTATTCTTTCAAAATCTGCTGTTAATATTCAACATGATAATTTCTCTCCTCAGCACTGGACAGTCCACTTTACCTCATTCTCAAGATTCACAAACAGAAGTGCTGTTATAGACCCATTGTTTCAGCATGGCCTACCCCACCGAATATATTGCTTCCTATATGGACTCCAATTTTCTCCCTCTGCCACCACATTCATTATTCTTCCAATATTCTCATTCATTTCAATGATTTCTTGATGCAAACTCATCACTAAGGATACCCAATCTCTTCATGCCTCCATCTCCCACCAGGTTAATGTTAAGCAAATGTGCTTCTTCCTCAAACATTGGCCCTGTCAGTCACTATCCACCATCACTGATTTCCATCACATTGAACATTCTGATATTGAATAAGTTCTCTTTTAACTCAATCCACCTCCAAATAAAAGTACTGGCACAGGTACCCACATTGGTCCAAACCATATCTGTCATTTTTATGAAATACATGGACTATTTCTTGTTCCAGTTCTACTTGGGCCCCTTCCTTGCCTCTTTTTATGGCACAATGATAATTGTATCAGTGCCACTTCCTGTCCTTGCTTCCAATTTTTAGAAAAATTTCAACTTTGCTTCCAATTTCTTCTCTGACATTCCTGGCTCCTCTGTATTCATTTCTGGGGATAGGCCAACAAATATTTACTGTAAGCCCACCAATGGGCACAGTTACCTAGATTAGAATTCCTTGTAGTTGACTTCCTATAAATGCTGCATTATATTTGCCAGTTTCTCTGTCTTGATGATGGATTCACCCCACTGCAGTTGAAAGGGTCCTCTAACAAGTCCATCACATTTCCCACACTTCTGCTCTGCCCTTTCTTCTATCTCCCAGAACTATGACAATTCCATAAGCTCTTCGCCTGGAAAAGCCTTTGTATTCAATGGATCTACCTGCAGTGTTCCAATAGTGTTCAATTTAAACTCAAGAAATAGCTCAGCAATTTTCAACTGGAGATTTGACAGCCTTCTGCACTCAAATATTTTCAGCAATTTCAGACTAGAATCGCTTATTTCCATTCCTTTGCTTACTTTAGTTTTTCCTCTATTTTTGTGCAGCAGGACACTGCTTCGCTGTTCTTCCCCAACACTACACTCTTGCAGGACTAGTTTCTTCATCATTTAATCTCTCCTTCTTTCCAGTCTATCAAGACCTTCTCTTTTGTTCTTTACACATTCTCTATGTAATCAAAAAGCCAATTGCATTTTGAACTTTTCCCTGTTCTGGTCAAAGATCATCAACCTGAAATGTTAACTTTCCTTTTCTTTCCACAGATGCTGCCAGACTTATTGAGTACTTTAAGCATTTTGTCTCTTCATATTTTATTTTTGTTTCCCATTTCCAAAAGGAGGTATTATTCAAAGTTAAGTTACAGCTTTTGCAACCAAAGCACCAGATTTCAAAATTAACAAGATCCATTGTAACTATGGTTAAAGAACAATTGGCATCAGCAACAGGAAGAGAAATGCAATCATGAAACTTTAAGAACTTGTGATATTTATGGTTTTACCTGTTGGGGCATCCTGATGGAAAGTAACAATTAAAATCATCTTTAATCGTGCCTAATATTGCTGTACACACCAAACTATTCTGGAATGGAACTGTACCCCAGAAACTTCTAATATATGTGGTTCCTCATGCATATATTATATTACAGGAGAATTTCCCCCAAGAAGCTAACATTCTTTAAAAAGATGGTTCCTTTACCGCTGCTAATGAAGACCTATCGGTGTCCAAGTAATTTCTTTAGCAAACTTGCAAGTAAGAGCGCTCTCAAGCGAGGACTAATGCTTTGAAGAATCAACACAAGGAATAACTTTGTTTTTTCATGAACATTGTATTCAAAGAAATTATACCAGAATGGGGAATAAGAATTCTGTGATTTCAATCATACAATGAAGCTGGGCTGAAAGCAACAGAAATCAGTGCTACACCCCAAAACCAATAGCTTTAGAGGCAGAGTGTAACTTGAAGGAAGTCAAAGGAGAGACACTTAAATTCCAAGTCTTTATTCTTTCCTCCAATGTGATTAAAAAAATTAGCTTTTTGCACAACGCTATATCATAATAGGAGATTGATGTGTTACATACCTCAGTTAGGTACAACACCTGTGAGGCAGACTGCCCAAAAAAGAGTGAGTCAAGGTTTGGACTGAGGCTGCTCTCACCAAGCTTTGCATGATCCAAGCAAATAGCACGAAGTTTTTCTACTGTAGTGTTATCTGGAACAAATAAAAAAATGCCAGTTTACAAACATAAAAATTACAATTATCAGGTATTGCAAATGACAATCGATTTACGATTTAAGATCTATTATTCCATATCAATTAATCTCACACACTGCAGCAAATTTATCTGATCCATTGAAAAAAAACACTTAATACAGAATACTTTTAGAAACACACTTACAGGTTTTCATCGTCAATTAAATATAAAACAAATCATTTATGAAGGGGAGAAAACAGTAATGTCATGAAATATATTTTGAGGAAAGCTGAGAGAAACTGGAATAGGTCTTACAAGAGAGGGTATTTAAGAGTTGTTAAAAATTATGCAAAGTTTTAGTGGAGTAGATCGGGAGAAAATTGTTTCCACCTTTAACGGTTGGTTGATTATATTGTTAAAGATACACTACATTGTTTGATTAACTACAGAGCACACACAAAGAGAATCAGGACATTGGGTTAGTTTTGAGGCAAACATCTGCAATGCTACATCCCATCAATAAATTTAACAAGCAAAAAGATTTGTACTTCAATCTTTTGGATCCATTTATCATCCATGGCTGCATGTCAGCAAGAATCAGAGAGAAATTAAGAAACTGTTTTATCCTGCAAGTTATGATCAGAAATGCACTGTTCAAAGAGATGGAGGAAATAGATTCAACAATAACTTTCAAAAGGGAATTAAATATCTGAGAAATGCAAATGAGTGGAACTAATTGGAAACACCTCTTATTAAGAGCTGGCACAGACATGACAAAACAAATAACTTTCCACTCTATAACATCCCATGAAATAACGAGCAATGATATGGAAACTGATCAAATTAATTTTTAAAGTTAGTTTATTTATTAATAAGGCTTATATTACTGCAGTGAAGTTACTGTGAAAATCTCTTAGTTGGCACACACCAGCGCCTATTCCGGTCAATGCACCGAACCACCACATTTATCAGACTGTGGGAGGAAAGAAGAACACCTAGAGGTAACTCACATAGACACAAGAAGAATGTGCAGATAATGCGCAGACAGTGACACAAGTTACTGTCTCTATCGCGAAGGGAATGAAGTATAAAAGCAGGGAGGTCTTGCTGCAATTGTATAAAATACCGGTGAGGCCGCACCTCGAGTATTGTACACAATTCTGGTCGCCTTATTTGAGGAGGGACATATTAGTTTTGGAGGGAGTGCAAAGAAAGTTCACCAGGTTGCTTCCGGAGATGAAGAGGTTAGCTTATGAGGAGAGATTGAGTAGGCTGAGCCTGTACTCACTGGCGTTTAGAAGGCTGAGGGGAGATCTTATGGAGACATATAATGAAGGGGCTAGACCGGGTAGAAGCAGAGAGATGAATTCCACTTCAAATGGAAACAAGAACTAGAGGGCACAGCCTCAAAGTAAGTGGGGGGATTCAATTTAGAATAGAGTTGTAGAGGAACTTCTCCTCCCAGAGGGTAATGAATCTTTAGAATTCTCTATCCATCGTAGCAGTGAAGGCTACCTTGTTAAATGTGTTAAAAAAGTCACAGATAGATAAATTTTTGACCAATAAGGGAATTAAGATTATAGGGAGCAGGTAAGTAAGTGGACCAGTATCAGATCATCCAAGATCTTACTGAATGGCAGGCTAGGCTAGGCTCGAAGAGCTATACGGCCTACTCCTGCTCCTATCCCTTATGTTCTTATATTCTAAGTCAGAAATCGAACCGGTCCTAATGCTGAGAGGCATCAGTGCTAACCACTGTGCCTATTTAACACCAACTGATTTTCAACAGTACCAATTTTGGAAAATTAACTATTTTAAGTCAGGAGTATTATGTAATATTTGTATTATGAAATAAATATAGCATTAAATGTCAACAGAAAATGCTGAATAAATTCAGCAGGTCTAGAAGCATCTGTGGTGAGAAACGAAGTTAATGCTGCAGATCAATTTTGTATTAAATGTATCTGATCCCCAAAGCTTAACTGACAGACAAAAACTATTTCTTCCAATAACTGTTTCTGTACTTCTTCCCATTTGCTCTTTTCTGACCTCTTCACAGCAATTGCATACTCACTATATTATGTCAAGTTAGTTCAATGGTAGCATTTCTCACCAATCATAAGTTTGTGCATTCAAGTGTTACTGCAGGACCTGACCACATAACTGAAGCACAGATGAGTGCCACAATGATAAGAGTATTGTATTGTCAAAGCTACTGTCTTTCAGATATGACATTAAACTCAGAACACATCTGAGTTCCACTTTTTTGAAGGGAAGAAGGAATTCGTTGAGTGAGCTGGTTAACATAGTCCTCAATCAACACCTTGGCATTAACTTGTCATGAATCACTTTGCCGTTTGTGGGACCTCACTGTGCAAATTAGCTTTAATGAGATTACAATTCAAATAAAACATTTTGTCATGAAATACTTTCTGTATTTCAGTTTCTTAAACAGTTTCTTAATGGGTACAGCACTGTTAGCCCCCTTCACTTGGCCTCCTAATGTTTTAATGCTCCTTTCACATGGTCAACAATCTATTTTTTGAACTTATCAAAAGTCCAGATTAAGGAAATCTAGGCAAGATCTATTGAGCCAAATGATGGAATCAAGATCAAGCTGGGGTAACGCACGAAAACAAAATAAATAATTAGTGGGCCTATAGTTCACAGAGAAGAATAAGCAGGTAACTGGGGGAATAGTCTGGGATAGGACACCTCAGTAGGACAACACTATCAAAGTATTTGTGCGACAGTGGTATAGAAATAGCCAAGACGCAGAAAATGGGACTCAAATATTTAAGATTGAATATGGGAAAATAGACTTCAAGAACCTCAAGTACACACAGTACTGAACCACAGTACAGTGGATGGGTCTGAGTATGCCAAAGCTGAAAAATTGATTAATTAGAGAAATACGACAAAGATACTGAGGCAAGTCTTCCATCAACTTGCTACATTAACTTTTGTCTGCCTTGCAGTTTTCAAACATAACTTAATTAGTTGGTGATCCAGAATTATAATTCTTAATACCTTCTATTGTATCAGCTTGGCTAACAAGATAGGTTCCTTGAAACAAAAAGTTGACAGTGAGATGTTTTCCAACAGCGTAGATCGCTGCTACACAAAGGCTTCCATATATGCTCAGCTTTTATTCTGAACCGCTAGTAACATGGATGCTTCAAAAACCAGTTTTTTTGCTTTGAGCTAATGAGTATTATACAAAAAAATTCACAATCTAGTACAGACTGCTATCTTATGTTAGTCTGATACCTTTTGAGAAAAACCAGATATGCCATTGATTCGTCATGGTAGCAACAGAGTTTATATGGTGGAAAACAGATGCTATGAATACAAGAACTATCAAGGATATTAGAATCATTGTACATCAAGACAAGAGGATTTTCTCACTTAAAATTGTAAAGTAGTTATAGGACTTCCCTGCAAACCTCCTTGCAAAAATAACAAGATAAGCTTCTATTTATAACCCCCATGGATCGAATACAAGGGTAGTTGCAATCTGTAAGATTATAAGGTTAATAAAACTCATGAACAATAAGCAGACAAATTTCTCCAATCAGAATAAAAACATAAGTTTGTTTACAACCTCAAGTGCTGACTGGACAAATTATAGTTAAGGTTTGCATATTGGCAGAGACCATACTGACCGAAACAGCCTTCACAGCAACTTTGAGAAAAGTTCCAAAATGATACAACTTTGCTCAAGTGTGCTTAGAAGCAGATGCTCTAACACAATAATGAAATCAAAGAACATTGTCATAACAATTTCAACTGCTTTTGTTGTGTAGCTATTGAGGCAAAGATGCCAAGAAACTGTAAGGAGTTAAAGCAAATATGTAGAGTGCTTCTTTGCAAGTTCGACCAGCAATTTTTTGAGATGTAATCTCTGAAACCAAAAGGAATTCACAAAATTAACATTTGCATAAAACATGACAAGTTATTTAGTTGACTAAAAGACCACTACCTTTCATTTAAATTCAATTAATAATTATGGAATATAGAACTAGTCTCAGCAATGGTGATCATGAAACTGTCGATTGTCACAAAAACCCATCCAGCTCACTAAATCTTTGAATGTAGTAGAGTCCCCTTGTGAATGAACGACAGGATGCGGAGATGCCAGCGTTGGACTGGGGGAAGCACACTAAGAGGTCTCTCAATACCAGGATGAAGTTCAACAGGTTTATTTGGTAGCACAAACCACAAGCTTTTGTTGCACTGCCCCTTCATCAAGTGAGTAGGAGTTGTGTTCACAAACAAGGCATATATAGTCATAAACTCAATTTACAAAATAATGGTTGGAATCTGAGTCCTTGCAGCTAATCAAGTATCAACCATATAGACAACGTGAGTGGAAAACAGGTTAAGCATAGATTAAAGAGATATGTACTGTCTCCAGCCAGGACAGTTAGTGAGATTTTGCAAGCCCAGACAAGTTGTGGAGGGTTACAAATAATGTGACATGAACTCAAGATCACAGTTGAGGCGATCTTCATGTGTGCAGAACTTAGCTATCAGTTTCTGCTGAGTGATTCTGTATTAGCATGTGTCATGAAGGCTGCCTTTGGAGAACGTAGTTGACACATTCTGCCCATGTCTAAATCAAAGAATCCCTACAGTGCATAAAGAGGACATTCAGCCTATTGAGTCTGCACTGACAGCAATCCCACCCGTGCCCTATCCCTATAACCCCATACATTTATTTTGCTAATCTCACTGACACCAAGGGCAGTTTAGTTTGGCCAATCCACTTAACCCGCACATCTCTGGACTCTAGATGGAAACCAGAGCACCCAGAGGAAACCCACAGACACACAAACTTCACACAGATAGACACCCAAAGCTGGAATTGAACCTGAGTCCCTGGCACAGAGAGCAGTGCTAACCACCATGCCACACTGTGTGGATTTGCTCCAGGTGCTCTGGTTCCTTTCCACAGTCAAAAAATGTGCAGGTTAGGTTGAGTGGCCATACTAAATTGCTTGTTAACACCCCAAGATTTGTAGGTTAGATAGATAAGACATGGGAAATGGGTGGGGGCAAGAGTCTGGCTAAGGTACTCTGTCAACACAGTTGGTGCAGACTTGACCGACTGATTGGCCTCTCCTCATCTGTAGTGATTCTTATTCTACGAAAGCAAATCCAGAGAAGCTGAAGAGCAGTTAGTTCCAGGAACCAGAGAATAAAGAGAAATTTCTAAAAAAGACTGAATTCAAAAGGAACAAAGAGGAACAGCAACTGGAAAACGGTACTATTTGACATTAAACTCAGGCCTGGGAAGAGCAGAACTGACAAACTGACTCAAAAATAGCCAATATCTGGTGTCTTTATCTCTCATTTTTGAATTCCACTGGGGACTGAGTGCCAGAGAATGTATGGACATGTGAATGCATCTGGCAATTCAAGATAAAGCAGTACTGAAAGGTGGAAAATCTGGAGGCAGATTTTTGTTTAAAACAGCTTAATGCTCAGTTTGAAAGGAGGGTTGAAAACCCTAGAGGTGGATTCTTATGAAAATAGCTGAGAGATAGCATTGCTTGAAAGAAGATTTTAAAGTATGCTATTTTGAAATTGGAGTTTAGAAACAATCGTGTGACAATCATCTGGACTTGTTTAAAGTTTATTTATTTGTGTCACAAGTAATCTTATATTAACATTGCAATAAATAAAGTTACTGTGAAAATCCCCAAGTCACCATATTCTGGCAACTGCACGTGTATACCTAAGCAGCACGTCTTTTGGACTGTGGGAGGAAACTGGAGCACCTGGAGGATACCCACACAGACACGGGGACAATGTGCAGCTTCCACACATACCCAGATCCCTGATGCTGTGAGGCAGCAGTGCTAATCACTATGCCGCTGTGAGCGATTGATCGAGTGACATCTATCACAAGGGTTTCAGGATGGGAAGTTGTCTGACCACAATTAGCCTGTTCAATTACAGAGTCTGTATATTTAGCGAGAACATATGTTATAAGATGGATTGTGTAACCTGTGTTAGTCTTGAATCCCAGTGTACATTTATGGACATAGGTGGGGATTGAAGGAGCACTGTATTATAGTCAAACCTCTGATGTTGAATAAATTCTTTTTCTTTGTTAAAAGCTAAATGGCAGTCCTGTGAACCTCTTCCACCATGCTTTCTAAAACAAAAAGAAAAAGTTGCAGTCTTCTGAGCCAGAACTTGCCATTCAATAGTAAAATCAACTGGGATTGTAATATCAGCAACGCCCACTTCCAATGAAAGAAGAAAAAGAACTTAAAATGACAAATATTACACAAGAAACAAACTGATAAGTTTCCATCAGCTGGAAATCTGGAGTTTTCATATGGAAGCTCTGCACAGGTATCCATTTGATAAGTCAATTTACTAGTATATTGAGTCCTGAAAAGAAACCATTCCAAAGAATCATACTTAACATCTACCTATCCACATTTTTGTGTCTATAATTAAAGGTGAAGTGGGCATAATTCCAGATGACCATAGGCTGCTTTCCCCTTTAAGGGGGAGAGCTGACAGGTTGTATTAGCCTGAGGATCACCATCTCAGGGGAGGACAGGTTTGGACCTTGAGGAATAACCGCAGCCAGTATGAGAATTGAACCCATGCTGTTGATATCATTCTGCATCGTGAACTAACCGTCCAAAGTACTGAGCCACCCGTCTATAATCATCACATAAACAACTGCCTGATTTAGTTAACTTATAAAGTGGTCATTACAGCTCACTACCCAAATGTTAGCAAGCAGAATTGAAATTGTATATCCATACTATGAATTCACATGGATCAAGTAACACACTTCAACACCCATTCACAGCCAATCTCACTCCTCCTCAAGTTTCACCTCAAACATCACCAAACTCAAAGGTGAAACCAAGCTTCAACATGAGATCTGATTCCAAAGGTACCCTCCTTGAGGCACACAAAAGTTTATTCATTGTCCTGAATTATATTGCTGGCAGATTCAAAATATCAAGAACAATTTTAAATGAAGTTGTACTAACATGGATTCATCAAGTATGTATGCTTGGTCCTCAGTGGCAGTTCAGCCAATGACCAATTAGTTTTCCAAAATGAACAATTTGCAATAGTGGTCACCTTAGTTAACTGTCTGCTAAAGCAGCAATTATTACCATCTTTGTTCAAAATTCAAACCAGCTTTGATTTTCAGTTAACACCACCACGCCACACATGCACTCATTTAAATAAACACTGGCAGAAATATATCAGTTTCATCTGTATTATTTTTTTAAGTACCTTACCAGGAGGCATGAGCTTCATAAGGATTCGAGCACCATCTCTCAGCTGTGGCATGTTTAGGCTACTGCCCAGGTCTGCAACTTGCCAAAGAAAGGAAATGTATCGGGGATGTAGGGACATTATCTAAGGAAGAAACAAATTAGGAATAACCAAATAATCTGAATTATAACACAATTACAGGTCTCTGGAGAAATCTGTCTATACATGACTAAGAACTAGCCAAGAATGGATTAATTTATTTGAAAAAGGTGGAATTTAATACATCTTGATTCGATATTTTGGAATAATACAGATAGGAAATATACAGTAAATGGCAGAACCCTTAATAGTATTGATATGCAAAGGGATCTGAATGTACAGGTACATGAGTCACTGGAAGTGGCAATGCAGGTAGAGAAAGCATATGGTATGCTTGCCTTCATCAGCTGAGGCACTGAGTTTATAAATTGGCAAGTCATGTTGCAGCTTTACAGAACCTTAGTTAGGCCGCACTTGAAATATAGTGATCAATTCTAGTCCCCACATTACCAAACGGATGTGGAGGTTTTGGAGAGGCCACAGAAAAGATTTACCAAGGTGTTGCCTGGTATGGAGGACATTAGCTATGAGAAGAGGTTGGAGAAACTTGGTTTGTTCTCACAAACGACGGAGGTTGAGGGGTGACCTGATACAAGTTTACAAGATTATGAGAGGCAGAGTGGATAGTCAGAAGCTTCGCCACCTCCCCCCCCCAAGTCGAACAGTCAATTACTGGAAGCTACAAAAGCTGCGCCCATCTGACAATATAATTTCCTTCTATCCTTTGTGTCTTTACTTCGCTTCCTAATCAATATCCAATGATATGCAAGTTAGGTGGATTGGTCATGTTAAATTGCCCCTTAGTACCCAAAGATGTGTAGGTTAGAGGGAATTAGTGGAGCAAATAAGTGAGATTATAGGGTAGGACCTAAGTGGGATGCTCTGTTGGAATATCAGTACAGACTCAATAACCCGAATGGCTTCCTTCTACACTTAGAGATTCTACATTATTCACCTCAATTATTCCATGTGGTACTAAGTTGCACACTGTAATCATTAGTAGTTTATACTATTTAAGATAATTCTGCAGTTAATTTCATAGCAATGATGCATAGTTCTTTATTTTTTCTGAGAGAGAACATCTCTACATCTACCAGATCAAACTCCATCATTTTTAAGCTTTTTATGTCATGCCGACATAAAGCTCTTTCTAGGGGAAACAGCTTCTGTCTGTTCAGCCTTCTCCAATAGTTGTAATATTGTAGTCTTGCATCATCCTTACAAATCTTGTTTGTGTCTCCAATGTGTTGCATCAGTTTTGTACCATGAACATCAGCATTGTATACCGTATTCTTAAGTATTCTAGATAGATGATGCTGAAATGCAATCACTACAACTTGAATAGCTCTGGCAGTGAAGTCAACAAATTATGCTTTATTCAAAATAATCTCACATACAAAAGCTGGGCGATGTATTTTTTAACCAAAACAGAAACATGAGCACCAATTATCTCAGGGCCTTAATTATACTTTAAAGCAGTTAATACAACAAACAGGTTATGTATGTATGTCAGAAGTCTATTGGAGACATGGTGGGAGAGATCTTCCGCAAAGCTGCTTTGGCAGAGATCAAGATCAATGGGGAATGGGTACTGGTAGCTGAGGGTTGGGGAAAGACAGCAAGTTGCAAGTCAAAACTGTTGGAAATGTTGAAAATGTTGTCAGTTAGCCATTCATTATCACTAAAGTATACTTTTGAAATTTGTCCTACCACTTCCCCTGGCCAAGACACTTGCTTTTTAGTTTACAGAAACTATTTTGGCTACTCATCTTTGTAATACAATACCTGAGGCAACAATGTTTCTGCCTACACTTCTTACAATGTACCCTTTTCAACATTCATCATAAATAGCCAATTTTTTTAAAGAAAATTTCTAATTTAACAGGTATGCATACCTGGAGAACTGGTCCAAATTTCCACCTCAGGAATATCAATAACTATATTCATAGCAACTAAACACACTAACCAGGCATTTCCTCAGATGCCTAAACAAGCCTGGTCATACAATACCTAAATTTTACCCAATGTACACATGTATAACTTTCACCATAACAGCCTCTTGGAAATACATCCTTCATCTCAACTATAAGTAGTGATGTTAGTTTTTCTCTCTTCCAATCAATAACAATTTGTCATGATGTGGGGATGCCAGTGTTAGACTAGAGTAGGCACAGCAAGTAATCTCACAACACCAGATTAAAGTTCAACAGGTTTATTTGCAATCACGAGCTTTGAGCATTGCTCCTTCATTAGTGAGAGACACTTAATGTCTGAGTCGATATGCACAATCTTCTTGGAGATCCTCTCCACTCTGAGCTGGCGAGAATTTGTATGAAGAATAGGACTGATTGATAGGGTGTAACAAATGATGCTCTCCCAGAATCTGCACTTGGGCCTCAGCTTTTATCTCAAACACGGAGTGATGGAATAAATAGTTGTACATCTAGCTGCAAATAACACGAGTAGAAGATGCAGCAAGTTGGATGGTCAGGAGAAAGAAATTGCAAAAGCAACATAAGCTGAGTTGGCAAAACTATGGCTGATGAAATTGAACATGGGAGAAGTATGAAATCACCGATTTTGAATTTGAAGATGATAAATCACAAAACTTTGAGTAGTGAGAAATTAGAAGTCGGGGAAGTCTAACAGGATTTAGACACAATCAATAGAAATTACTGCACAGGTACAAAAGTAATCAAAAGGACTTATGGAATGCTGATCATTAATGAATAATTGGAATTCAAGCGATGGAAGCAAGCTCAGTTCTACACAGCCTCATCGTATCCAACCTGAGCTACTGCATCGAGTTCTGGGCATCAATTTTTTTTTCTAAGTAATAACGAAGTATAATTCAGTGGTGGATAAATTTTGAATGAACTCAAGTTCACAGAAAATGGAGTTCAGGAGGTCAGTCAGAAGAGTACAAAGGTAATCAAGTCTGGCATATTGCAGCCATGTTTGAAGACTTTATCACCTCAGGAACTGAGATGGATCAGAAGCAGACAATGGTGTGGAGGTGAAAGTAAGCAATCTAGAAATGATTTTAAAAAAATCATCCAATCAAAAACAATAGCTCCTTGTTTCCCCTAATTTTGAAATGAAACAGGCAGTTCACAAAAGTCATCACTAAACAGCAAGACATTGCAGCCATTTCCAGTGTCTGGTTCAGACTTGCTGCCCTCATTTTTCTCATCTGCAAACTAAAGAACACACTACAAATTTCTGGATATGTCTCACTGCTCAT
Source organism: Sphyrna mokarran (assembly GCA_024679065.1). Classification (NCBI taxonomy): domain Eukaryota; kingdom Metazoa; phylum Chordata; class Chondrichthyes; order Carcharhiniformes; family Carcharhinidae; genus Sphyrna; species Sphyrna mokarran. The sequence continues at coordinate 39,841,346 of JAGIQG010000013.1, forward strand.
GTATAGCCAAATTAAGGTCAGGACAAATTAAATATCTCAACTAAAACTTGGCTTCCAACCTGATGATTTAGGTGCCTGGATTCTCAAAACAGCCAGCTATTTTTAAGTTCAATTCATTTCACTTGGAGCAGGAAAATGTCACATTAAACAGTCAGCCCAAACTAGCTATTTAAAAAAAAAATCACTATTAGGGATAATCCCTGCTGCTAAAATAAAAAAAGATCGAAGTCAAAAAATGACTTCCAACATCTAAATCTAACAATCTATTCTGCATTATAAAGTTGGCTTTTGATAAAGTTTTGAACTGAATATACAATTCTTTTGATAACACAGATATTAGAATGATTAGTGCAGTAATGACTCATAAGAAACATTTGATTAAATATTCTGAAAATTATGTTTCCCAATGGTTAGACTGAGGGATTAAATCTCTGTTCTATCATCTTCTCCTCTCCCTATCTTAACTGAATTGCAATCAATTTGCAAATGAACTCAACCAAGCAGATGATTCAAGTCCACTAAAATAAAATAAAGATAGCTCATTTCACTTTTAATAGCTGTCCTCTTCCAATTCAGTACTGTACTGGTTCTTCCAAATAACACTCTACATCTGATTCTATTTTATACTGTAATACTGGCTCCTGTTGCACTTCCCCGATTCCAGTCTGGACTTATCATCAAATAGTTACAGCACAGGAAATGGCAATTTGCCTCTCTAAGAGCAACTCACCTAGTCAAACACTGCATTTTCCCAGTAGCACTGGGATCTTTTCTGTTCAGTTAACTTTGAATTTTCTTTTTGAAGGCTATGACTGATTTTGGATTTATCACATTCTCAGGCGATACATTTTTCTCATTTTGTTGCTGCTTCTTTTGCCAATCACTTCAAATCAGGGTCAGCTTCTGAATCTTTTCACCGACTGAACAGTTTTTCTCTATCTACTCTGTCCAGACACCTCATCATCTTAATATTCTTTAAGATGAACAGCCACAGCTTCTCTATTCTATCCACATTTAACTGAATTTCACCACCACTGAAGCCATTCTTGTGAATCATTACTGCACCCTCTTGACTGCCTTCACATCCTTCCTAAGGTGTGGTGCTTGGAATTAAACACAAATCAGTATTTTAAACAAGACTTATCTTTGTACTCTATGGCCTGTTCTAGAAAGTCCAGGATTCCATATATTTTAGGAACCTCTTTCCCAACCTGCCCTGCAAACTTCAATAAGTGTACTTTCAATAAGTCTCTGTTCCTGCAACCTCTGAAAATTGTTTTATTAAGTTACATTGCACATTCTCACCTTACCAAAATAAATTACTTCATAATTCTCTACACTAAGTTCAATCTACCATTTGTTTCTCCATTCCCACCATGTTGCTGCATCCTCTAAGTTTTATCACCAAGTTTTACAGATCACAATACTCCCAAGCTGTGTCATCTACAAATACTGAAATTGTACAGCCTGTGCACTAAAAGCCTAGGTCACTAATAAAACTGGTGCTGTGCCAGATAACCACAGACTGCTCTCCCCTTCTGAGGAGTACTGACTGGTGGTGATTTTAACTTGAGGATCACTGCACCTCAGGCTAGGGGCAAGGTTTAGAAAGCAGATCTTCATGAATAGCCTTGGTATAGGAACTGAACTTGTGCAGTTAGCATCATGGACCAGCCAACTGAGCTGACTAACATCCATTAAGAGCACCTGATGTTCAAATATCTTTCCCCAGTCTAAGAATCAACCATTCACAGCTACTCTCTATTCCTCATTTCTCAGCCAATTTCATTCCCAGGCTACTTTTATTTGTTTTATTGTATGGTTTTAATTTTGATTTGATGTTTTATTGTCACATTAGTGTACAATGAAAAGTATTGTTTCTTGTGCACTATACAAAGCATACTGCATATAGAGGAGAGGAGAGGAGAGAGTGGAGAATGTAGCATTACACTCATGGCTAGGGTGTAGAGAAAGATCAACTTAATGCAAGATAAATCCATTCAAAAGTCTTACAGCAGCACAGAACCTGTATTTGAGCCAGCTGGTACGTGATCTTTTGTATCTTTTTTCTGACAGAACAAGGTGGAAGAGAGCATGCTTGGGTGCGTAGGGTCCTTGATTTGCTGGCTGCTTCTCCAAGGCAGCAGGAAAAGTAGACAGTGTCAATGGATGGGAGGCTGGTTGGAGTGATGGACTAAGCTTTGTTCATGATCCTTTGCAGTTTATTGTGATCTTGGGCAGGGCAGAAGCCATAGCAAGCTGTGATACAGGCAGAAAGAATGCTTTCTATCGTGCTTTTGTACAAGTTGTTGAGTATGTAACAGTCTTGCCACACTTCCTTAGTCTGAGAGAGTAGAAGCATTCGTGGGCTTTCTTGACTATAGTATCTGCATGAGGGATCAGAACAGGGTGCTGTTGATCAGGACACCTAAAAATTTACAATTTTGCTTTCATGCCCATTATTTGACACTTTGATCAAATGTCTTTCAGAAGCCTGTATCAGCTGCATTGGCCTCTGTCAAAAATTCAGGCAAGTAGTCGAAGACTGCTCTTAAATCTGTTTTTGCTTTCCTTAATTAATTCAGATTTGTCTAAGCAACTGATAATTTGGAAAAATGTTATCATTTCTAAAATCTTTCCCACTACAAGTTAAACAGATAGGTTTGTAATTGCTAGGCTTATTCTTGCATCTTTTGAACCATGGTGTAAAGTTGCAATTGTCCAGTTCTCTGACAATATTATGAAACAGCAATTGATCATCTAGCAACCACCACCACCAGAATGCAGAATGGCTGTATTCTGTCAAATCATCCAATAGTAAAGGCATAAGAATTGGTTTAGAATGTATATTAGCCTAGAAATGAAATAATACTGGCAATTTTGAAAACAGTTTGTGTCCAAGCCCCCAAATTAAATCTGAAATGTCCTTACACTTGACAGTTCCCTTGATAATTAAGCATTTATGCTTTCTAGGTTTGTCTGTTGGATTTCCACATATAAAAAGTGAGCCACCATCTCACCCTGTTATGCATGTTAAACCATAAGTTGTAACAAACACCTGACAAGGCATCATGGACAAATTAAGAAAACCTGAAACAAAAAAAGTGCTAGAAATACTCAGCAAGTCTGCTTTCATCTGTGGAGAAAGAGTAATTGTTTTAAGTCCAACCTGACTCTTTGTTGGAACCTGAAAACGAGTCCTTGAAAGTGCCAAACAAAATGGTATCCAACTAACATTTAGTAGAAAAGCAATATGCCTGTTACATACAATGGTTGGAATGACTTGGTAATGTTAAAACTGATTTCCAGTACTATAATTTAATTATGCATGGAAACACCATGAATCATGGACTTGTATCTTTCTAATTCTTGTGGTTCAATAAATGGGTTTGCCATCTGTGCAACTTTTCGTTCAGTTGTAATATTTTATAAATTTGCTATTCCCATTGTAACGAATTGTGTGTTTAGGTGGCTTGTTTTTATATCTCTGATTATAATCTCAAGATTATTATAGTATTCTCACAAATGCTATATGGTAAAAAGCTGTTGAGTATTTTCAATATGAAGTGAATTGAAAGCATAAACGTTGCTTAAGCACAACTGGCTGTAAACTGAAATACTTGTTTCAACAAAGCCATTATTGCTGAAGGAAACTGAAATCTGCCTCAGTGCTCAGTAGCAAAATGCTAAATACAGAAAAGCAAAATCTTTGGTCTCCCATCCCCAACACTACCTTCTTCCCAATTCAGTGTTTTCTGTACTGTTTAACTCTATGACTAAGCTGTACCATGAACATACTGGTTTTCCTGACCATATTTCAGAAATTCTCCCCCCCGCCTTACCCTTTACTCAAAACGTTATCCAATTAATAATAATCCCCAATATCACCACTTCATTGTTCTTCTGCAACTGATTTCCCTGTGGATTTGCTCTCTGTTCTTCATTTGGAGGTCTGCGTCATACTCCCAATAGTATTATATTCTTTTTGCTTCTCAACTTTAACTAAATGGATTTAATCTTTACCCCTCAAGGATGTCCTATTGGCATCATCAATACCTTCCCACCTTTATTTTCACCTTCTCTAATTTATTCTGAACACCTCATATCATCCTTCATTAAGCATCCAAAACTCATCATTGTAAGTCATATTTCTGTTATCACTACAATATGTTTCCATACAGTTTTTCTGCTTGTGGCTTACCAAGCCTATTCACCCCACAGTGTATTTACGTACATGGAACCTGCCTTTTCATTCCTCATGATCCTTCTTAGACTGCTCCTATCTCATACAATATTACTGTCTTTCTCTAGTTCAATCCAACACACCTTATACGTGCATCTTATTCTATTTGCATGTGTTTGTGCGCACTTCACCATCAATTTAATTTAAACTCTTCCTGGTCACATAAGTAAACCTCCTCACAAAAGTATTGGCTCCAGTCCTTTTGCAGTACAATATCCCTTTTGAACAACAGCCTTGTGCCACAGAACTTGTCAAAATTAGAAGGTCCAACGAAGGGGCAACACAATGCTGGATGTAATTCTGGGAAACAAAGCCAGACAAATGTTTGAACCGGCAGTAGGGAAACGACCACAACAAATAAGTTTATCATGGAAAAGGAAAACGATGTCTGCAAAACTGGTTTTGGACGGGGAAATGGCAGATTTTATTAAAATAAGGCAGGATCTGGGCAAAGTAAATTGATGACAGCTTTTTGTGGGAAAATAGCAGAACAATGGAGGGCATTCATAAAGGAAACGGGGAAAGTAGAGATCCTTTGAGTGAAATGTAGGAGCAATAAGTACAGAGAACCCTGGATGTCAAGGAATATTCAGTACTGGATAAGAAAGAAAAGAGGCTTTGACCGGTACAAAGGGAACAAATCAGTGGAGTGCAGGGGGAACTCAAGAAAGTAATTAGGAGAGCAAAAGAGGGGACATTAAAAAAGCACTGAAGGGTTAACATTAGGAAGAATCCCAAGTTATTCTGTAAACATATTAAGAAGAGGATAACCAATTAAGTGTAGAGCCCACTAGGGGCAATCTGTGCCTAGAGCCAGAAGACAATGAGTACTTCACATCCGTCTTCACTTGGGAGGAGAAGGATCTAGATACAGAATTGAGGGAAAGGTACTCTGAGGTTCTTGAACAGCTTGAAAGGAAGTCTTAAGTTGCACAGGTTGGTCAGATGGGTGGATGGAATTTAACCCTGAAAATTGCAGGGGTGATGATCTAAGGAAGGAACATCAAAACCAGAGAGTACTCAATGAATAGCAGGACACCATGAAGCTCCAAGGAACAGAGAAATCTTGGAGTTCTTGTCCACAGATCCCTGAAGGCAACAGGACAGATTAATAGACTAGTTAAGGTGGCATACATGACACTTCCCTTTGTCAACTGTGACTATTAAGACCAGGGAGGCTATATTGCAGCTTTACAAAACTTTTGGTTAGGCCAAAGCTGGAATATTGTGTGCAGCTCTGGTCACATCACTTTTGGAAGGATGTGACTGTACTGGAATGCAGAGGAGATTCATAAGGCATGTTACCTGGAATGGAACATTTGTATTATGAAGAAAGGCCAGAAAGACTTTTTTTTAAAAAGTAAAGAAAGCAGATTGGGAGCCTAAGATGCATGAACACGGTGGACAGGAAACAGCTGTTCCCCTTAGTTAAGCATTAATAACAAGGAGATAATATTAGGGTGAGGGCGAGGAGGTTTACAAGGAACTTGAAAGATTTTTTTCCACCCAGGGCGTGGTGGAAGTCTGAAATGCGCTACCTGGGAGGTAGAAGCAGCAGGAAACCTTACAACCATTAAAAGATACATGGATGAGCACTTGAAATGTCATAACATTCAAGATTATGGTCAAATGCTGCAAAGTGGGATTAGTACAGACTTAATTTAGTTTTCGTCAGTACAAACTCGATGGGCCAATTGTCTGACTCTATAACTGGCCCCAATGTCCAAAGAATCTTAAGCCTCCTACGTCACACTCAAACCATGCATTTAGAATCACACAATTCCTACAGGACAGAGGGAGATCACCTGACCCATCAAATCTGTACCGACCACAATCCCAATCAGCCTATTCCCATTACCCCACACATTTACCCTGCTAATCTTCCTGACACTAGGGTTAATTTAGCATGGCCAATCAACCTAACACACATATCTTTAGACTGTGGGGGGAAACTTGAGCACCCAGAAGGAATCTATGCAAACACAGGGAGAAAGTGCAAACTCCACACAGACAGTGACCTGAAGCCAGAATTGAACCTAGATCCTTGGTGCTGCAAGGCAGCAATGCTAACTACTGTGTCACTGTGTTGCCCTATTTTGAATTTATGTTCATACAGTCAAAAGTAATTGATCCTCACAGAAGTTATCCAAATGGATGTAACAATGAATGCAGCCTATAAACATTCAGGGAAATTTTGATTTTGCATCATTTAACTGACTTTTGAAGCATTTGTTTTATTATACAAATTAGTGGAATTTGTATAGCAATAAGTTAAACAGCTCCCTTCCTGATGTTATATAAAACTAAAAAATGTATTTACAATATATAATTTCCAAAAATATTTACATAATGTACATATTAGGGGAACATCGCAATATTCTTACCACTCCAGGCAAACAGCTTTCTACTTCAGGATTCGGACCATCGCTGTAGTGGTTACCATGGTTTCCAGGGGAGCCCGTTGAAGAATCAGAAGAGCTATCGGGACTTGAAGGCATATTCGAACTTATCTGTGTTAGCTTGGCTGTAATAAGCTGAAAAATAATCCTCCCATTAGTACTGATGTAATAGAAATTTAGTACTTTATTAGATCATCAATAAGGAGAAAATCATACCTGTATTACAAAGGACATGCAAGACAAACTCGATGGGCCAACTGTATGACTCTCTAACTAATCCCAATTCTGATGAATCTCAAGCCTCCTTCATCACCCCTCAAACTGTGCATTTAGAATCATAGAATCTCTACAGTGCAGAAGGAGACCATTTGACCCCATCAAGCTTGCACCAACAATCCCACCCAGGCCTTATCGCTGCAACCCCATATTTACTCTGCACATTCCCCTGACACTAAGTGGCAATTTAGCTTGGCCATTCAACTTAACCCACACATCCTTGGACTGTGGGAGGAACTCCACACAGACAGTCACTCAAAGCTGGAATTGAACCCGGTCCCTGGTGCTGTGAAGCAGCAGTAATAATCACTGTGCTACCCGGATTGTAACTAAACTCAATACTTGAAACAGGAGAGATGCAACTAAGATTTCAGACAGGGATTGTGTTTTAAATAAGAGAAATTGTTGCAGAAACATTCACAGCAAAGTATGGGTCAGGAAGAATAATGTATTGTATTCTAACAGATATAAACAATCTTGAAAATCCAAACCAAAGACATGATCTAAAGTAGGCTTCGACTCACAGGTCTGATTTTTGAGTGGACTGGGAGTATTATCTGAGTGAGTACTGTAATCAAACTTATGCAAGAGTTGATGGCGAGCTTACCTAATCCTTTTTTTAATAAATAGCCAAGAGCATGAAACTCCTCTCCCCATTATCCCACAATTTGCATGTTTTATTATTTACAATTCCATGGCAAGCATCTCCAAGAATTAGTCATAATATAAGAAGTTTTGTCCCCTTATCTACTGATTAAAGGTCTGGTTCTGCTGCACATCTCCCAGCCCCACTTCCATCACCACAACACGAAATATGATACCTCTCCAGACCTTTGGCTGCCATTTTAGTGGAAACTCCTAAGCAAGAAGCATTTGGCCTGGATTCAGGCGATAAAGGGTTTTATCAAAACCACCAACACTTCTGAGTTCACAGAAATCATAGAACCATATAGTGCAGAAACAGGCCCTTGGCCCATTGAGTCTGCACCTACCACAATCACACCCAGGACCTATCCTCATATCCCAACATATTATACCCACTAATCCCTCTAACCTACACATCCCTAAATACTAAGGGGCAATTTCTTAGCATGGCCAATCAACCTAACCTGCACATCTTTGGACTGTGGGAGGAAACCGGACCGCCCGGAGGAAACCCATGCAGACTTGAGGAGAATGTGCAAACTCCCCACAGACAGTGACCCAAGCCAGGAATTGAACCCAGGACCTGGAGCTGTGAAGCAGCAGTGCAAACCACTGTGCTACCGTGCCAACTTAGATCAATTCCTTGCCTCATGAGGCATGAATTTAAAAAACAAACAGGTTAAGCATTTAGTTGCAAATTCAATGACGAAAGCAGCATAAATATTTTATATTCAGGCCAATTAATTGTTACACGTGCACGAAAGCTAACACATTATGTTCAAATTGCTTGTAACTAGATTTCCTGAAGACACTTAATGTTCCCGTCCAGTATCTCACTGGTAAGAAGATTCAGATCAGCTGTATTTAATCAGCTGGGCACACACCATTTTTGCATTGATCTATGGGAAAGACGGCATAACTTGAAAAAACCCAGACTTAAACCAGCAGAAAACTAATCTGCCAATAAACCATCATGCCTTCCTTGTATCTTGAGGATTTTCAGTCCCACTTAAGATGAAATCAATTCTGAAGCAACATATGATGAATCTTCAATACAATAAACAAATCGGATTATTAACGTATGAAAATTAAAGGAAAAGACAGCTGATTATTCCCAAATGGGGATTAGTGACACTTTAACAATGGGCTATTTCAGTGTAGCTTATTGATTTTAGTCACTGATGACAATGATTATATATTTTTATTACATACTTACCGTTTTATCTTTAAGATTTAACTGCCCGATTAATTTCCGATCATCAGCAGGGTCCACCAGTTCACCACCAATAAAGAGTTCTACTTTTGTGTGTGCACTGTTTGCCTTTATTCTACTGAGGATACAGCGCCTAACAGACCCAATGGTGTCATTTGTATGAGACCAAATATCCAAATCTTCCACTTGGCGTCCTTGATTTGGAAACCGTACAACAAGTGATACATGCTTTCCACGAAAAGCTCTGAAAATAGAAAATTCTTATTTTAACTATACGAAATGGTGGAAAACTACTCCATTAAGAAAACTTCAACATATCCAAGAGGTGAATTAAGTAACTTGGGTGTTATTCCAAAATGTAATTTTACTTGAGTAATCATGATCTCACTTCATAACAATTAAAGTATGGCATTTTGTGAACCGACTCAAGATTCTTTTATCTGTTATGAAACTAAAATGTTTCAAGCAGAACCCTTGTTTAGGTTTTCTGATTCATGGTACTGCCTTCTTCTGCCTAGGAAGAAACTGCAGTGATCTTCTTCAAAACCACTGTCGTTACAACTACATGACTGATCAATAGGAAGTATATTTCTCCATAGCTAAATTGTTTAAAAACTTTATATAGTTCAGCATGAGAAGATCCAGTCAGAGAACATAATTCAACACAAAGGTAAATAGATCCTTTCAAAAAACCAATCCAAAATGAAATGCAAACTAACTGGCCACTTAAGTGAAAAGGCTTTCAGTACTTAATATTGCCCTGTACATCATGAATTATAAACTTAGTTGTATTCTGAATAATATTCTGTAACATTTAGTTGCACGATAAACACGAATAAAATTCAAGCACGATCTCAATCAAAAATTCAAAGAGTTTTGAAAGAAAAAAATGAACAAAAACTGCTAATTACAAAACCTTAGTTTTTGAGCTGAAATTATTTTTTCTTAAGTTGAAAACAGATTTCTAATGTACTTACCTAGACATTGGTAGAATAGTCCGTTCTTCATGGTAGTCGCTGTCGCATTCATTTATGTACTCACGCAAAACTGTCAACACACGTACCATCCGTATTGCCTCTTGCCTTGCACAATTAATACTGTCTTTGTCACCATCTAATACGCACAGCGTATCATAAGAGGCCTTCAATCGATCAAAACATGACTGAATGAAGTCTTCATGAATCTCTACCTAGTTGTGAAAATATCGGTATCACTTAGGCACTACAAACATATGAATTTACAGAATCTTCAACTCCCTTAAGCAATAACCTGTTTTTCTTTCCCACATACTCTGCCTCACTTTCCTCCATCCAAAGGTATATTATTGGGAGATAGCAAGAATTGTCAAGTAGAAACGTGCAAGAAAATCACTAAGTGACAAAGAGCACACATGGACTTCCAAGTTCATAAACGTCTACACTGAACAGGCATAATCTTCAGAGTGAAACGCCTACCTGGTTAACCTGCAATCTTGGGCCAAGGTTTGTGTATATTTCTTTTAGGAGGTCTATCGCTCTACTGGCAATGTCATCACTTCCTTGAATTACAACCTGTTGAACATAGGCAAGTCAAGACATTAAAAACTCTAAGCAAAAATCCAACTTCACAATAATATTAAATATATAACTTAAAATATATAACTTCAAATAAGGATGCAAAATTCTTCCAAATAGCACTCAGGTTTCTCCTTGGGTCTTGCCTGAATTTTTGAACCATTTAACTATCCAGAGGGAAAGCACAGCTCAACGGAAAGCCTGGAACCATAAAATAAACTGGTTTCATATCAGTTCTTTATTACGACTCTAGATTTCATTCCTATAATGAGAATTTTTTCACCAATACTTGGAAGATAAAAACCAGCCTATAATTACATCTGAGATAGATAACCCTTTCTCCAAAGCAATGGACCATGCACAGTTGACCGGGATATCTGAAGTATACTAGATATTGTGAAATATTGGAGATATCAGATTCAATTGGATTATATACTGTAGTAACTTAATTTATTATTGTTCAAACTGCACAAAAGAAAATCTTCAAACACCAGTTTAGTCCTATGACTTAAACTAGCTGCTATCAAGGTGTAACAAATACGTGTTCAATAAATATCTCCAGTTATGAAATGTGCGACAACTACCATCAATTTACTAATAGGGTAGCATCGTGGCACAGCGGTTAGCCGGACTTGATTCCCGACTTGAGTCACTGTGTGAAGTCTGCACGTTCTCCCTGTGCCTGTGTGGATTTCCTCCAGATGCTCCAGTTTCCTCCCACAATTGGGAAGACATGCTGGTTAAGTGCATTGGCCGTGTTGAATTCTTCCAGTGTCCTCAAACAGGTGCTGGCATTGGCGACTGGGGGATTTTCACAATTGATGATTTAACTAGTCACGTTCTGGCATTTGAACATTTATGCATGAAATGTGTGTTCTTAAAGACGAGTTTAGACTCCAGGGGATATTTAGTAATCCATTGCTGGAGAAATCCTTCGCAGTGTGGATGATGTGGTAGAATGCAAAATCATTGGTAATCATCATAAGCTATATCATACAGGTGGGATTACTGCATTCATTTTCCTATTTATTTTTGAGCAATGGGCAATTGAGCAATGAGCAGGAAAATAAGTCAATTTAAACATACCATACTTCAAATGTGCAGACACTGTTCAAGCAGTGCAAGGAAAAGAAAGCAGTTATCCTCATGGATCACATTACTATCTATGGTTCCCATCATACATCTGAATTACCAAACCATGACGCTTCAACAGGTAACCAGCAATAAAAGAAACAGCACTATCTACAAATTGGAAGATTGCCAAAATTCACTGTCAAGTACAGTGACCAATCAAGTATTTTTCTACGCGCACAATTCTCATTTACTTTTTTTTTTAAAAACAGACCAACGTTTAATAATCAGAATACCACAACTATATTGAGAATTTCTGGAATGTTATGTTGAGCTTTGCACTCGATTTTCCCCAGACAGCCATCATATCTATTCCAGTTTCTACACAATATCCTGTTTATACAATGTTATTTTGCAAAGACACAAGGACGGTGGAGCTGGGAGAGAAATGATTCTGGGGTACAACGCACACATCTAAAACAAAGGTCAGATGTACTGCGTTTCCAGCCTGCTCTGACATTCAACGAGAGCGTGGCTGACCTAATTATCGTTTTAACTTGACCTCTGTGCCTATCCCCCAAAACATTAGACTTCCTTGTCTGTTAAATACATATTCAACTCAGTCTTGAACATATTCAGTGGTCCAACCTCCACTTTCTTTGGGCAAAGAATTGCAAAGTCGACCGCTCAGAAAAAAAAATCTTTTGCTTTAAATGGGAGACCTTTTAGTTTGAACTGTCTCCACAAGGAGAAATATCCTCCCAGCATCCACCATTCTAGGTCCCCTCAGAACCTGTAATTCAGTAAGGTCACCTCTCATTCTTCTTAACTCGAAATAGTACAGGCCTAACCTGCTCAATCTCTATCACGGGAATCAGCCAAGTGATGCCTGGCTGAACTAATTCCAGTGCAATTATATCCCTCAAGTAAGGGATCAAAAACTGTACACAGTATTGCAGATGTGGTTCACTAAGGCCCTCTATAGATGTAGCAAGACTTATTTACTTTTATACTCTATTCCCCTTGCATTGAAGGTGAACATTTCATTTGCCTTCCCAATCACTGGGTGTACATATATGCTAGTTTTTTACGATTCAAATTCCAAAACACCCAGATCCCTCTACACCAAGTTTCTAGACTCCATTTAAATAAAGTTCTTTGCTATTCTTCCTCCCAAAATGGACAATTTCTCATTTCCCAAATTAAGCTCCACCTATCAACTTCTTGCGTGCTCACTTAATCTACCTACATCCTTTCACAGACTTACTTGTCCTTTTCATAATCTGCTTACCAACTTTGTGTCATGAGCAAATTTAGCTGGCATGGTTCAAATCAATAAAATGAATTGTAAATCATTGAAGTCCTAGCACTGATCCCTGTGGCATTCCATTAGTTTGCCAACCCAAAAATAACGCATTCGTCCAGATTCATGTTAGCTATCCAATCCTCACATATGTTACTGCCAACATCATGAGATCTTATTTTGTCTAGTAACCTTTTATACGGCACCACATGAAATGCCTTTTGGAAATCCAAATCCATCTACATGTTCCCTTTTTCCACATTAGAGTTCTTTAAGTGATCAATATTTGCTCTTCATAAGTTTGAATTTGCGTGGTTGCATTGTGTCAAGCTATTACATCCTGAATAACGGAATCAAGCATTTTCTGCATGACATGCTTGGCTAACTGGCCTATATTTTTCTGCTTTCTGGTGAGATCACATCTGGAGTAATGTGTATAACATTGGTTTCCTTGTTTAAGGAAAGATGTCAATACATTAAAAACAGTTCATGGAAGGCTTACTAGATATCATCAGGAGTGGGCAGGTTATCATATCAGTAAAACTTGGAGAAATTAGAGCAGAGAGGAATTAGAGGCATTTTGATCAAAACCTTTAGGACCCAGAGGAGTACTGACAGGGCAGATGTAGAGGATGTTTCTTCTAGTTAGAGAATCTAGAGCCAGAAGTCACTTTTAAAAATAAAAGATCATTCTCTCAAAGACAGATGAGGAGAAATGTTTTCTCTTAGAGAATTGAGAGTATCTGAAAACCTTCCTTGAAGACAAAATAAACAAACAATCTCTAAATATTTTTAAGGCAGAGCGAGATAGATTCTTGATTACAAGGGGTGAAAGATAGGCAGTAGGCAGGAATATGGGGTTGAGACTACAATCAGATCAGCCATGATCTTATTGAGAGGTGAATTAGGCTCAGGGATCCAAGTGGCTCTTCCTGCTTCTAATTTGTATGTTTGTATATTTGTCTTTCTGGTTCATTTCTTTTCTGTTGTATTTGCAGTTTTCCTATCTACTGGGAATTTGGGAAGATTGCAACCAATGCAAGTACCATCTCAGCACCCATCAAAGCCCTCAGATACAAGCCATTTCCCAGTGCCTTTTCACTAGTGATTGTTTTAAATTTCTCCCTCCCTTGAATTTCTTGATTTTCACCCATTCTTTTCTCACACTATAACTTAGATTAAAGAGGGAGAAGTTATTTCTAAGTTAGAACCATAGAACACTACAACACAGAAACAGGCCTTTTGGCCCCTCTTGGCTGTGCCAAACCATTTTTCTGCCTGGTCCCATTGACCTGTGCACCTGGACCATATCCCTCCACATCCCTCTCATGCATGTACCTGTCCAAGTTTTTCTTAAAAGTGAGCCCACACTTAGCACTTCATCTGGCAGCTCATTCCACACTCCCACCACACTGTGTGAAGAACACCCCCCCCCCCCCAATATTCCCTTTAAACTTTGCCCCCTTCACCCTTAACCATATCCTCTAGTTTTTCTCTTCCCCTAGCCTCAGTGGAAAAAGTCTGTTTGCATTCACTCTATCTATACCCAACATAATTTTGTACACCTCTTTCAAATCTCCCCTCATTCTTCTACGCTCCAGGGAATGAAGTATTAACCTATTCAACCTTTCTCCATAACTCAGTTTCTCAAGTCCCAACAACTTCCTTGTAAAGTTATTTGCTGATTTCTAAGACTGTCTCAATTTTCTGCCGAACAATAATTTTCTCTTTCAATTTGAGACCACTCTTAATTCTAATCTTCAATGGAATACATCTTTGAGCGTTCTGAAAATTTTCTCAAATGTCTACTATTGCTTCCCCATCATCTTACTTCTTAACCTATTTTCCAGTCCACTTCAGACAACTTTGTCTTGATACCTTTTATATGAGCCTATATTATTTGGCATAGTGTCACAGTGGTTAGCTCTGCTGCCTCACAGCGCCAGGGACCCAGGTTCAAATCCCGGCTTGGGTCATTGTGCAGACTCTGCATGTACTCCCACATCTACATGGGTTTCCTTTAGATGTTCTGGTTTCCTCTCACTCCGAAAGATATCCTGATTTGATACATTGGTCATGCTATATTCTCCTTCAGTGTACCTGAGCAGGCATTGAAATGTAGCAACTAGGGGGATTTTCACAGCAACTTCACTGCAGTGTTAGTGTAAGCCTACTTGTGACATTAATAAATAAACTTAAACTTAATTCTAGACCCTCGTTTCTGAGCACGAACTAACTGGTTTTCTAGCATGTTATGATCACTTAATGCCTTCAGCCTGTTTTACTCTAAGATAATTAATTAATCCCATCTCAGTACACATTACCAGGTCTAAAACAGCCTGCTCCTTGGTTGGCCCCAGAATTGACTGCTTTAAGAAATTGTCCAAATACATACTGAATTCACATTCTAGGCTACCTTTGCCAATTTGCCTTTGCCAACTCAACAAAACATCAAGTGGGGCAGCAAGCACATTTCCAATCTGTGAAGATTTTATTCCCCATTGGCCATCAACACATTTCTTTCAGATCAAACATGATCATTTCATTGCTTGTTGAAGCACACATCCAAAGTTTGAGATGCAGACATTAGGCACCCTGATATAACTGCAATTTGGGTTGATTTCACATCAATATCAGCTTCTTGGGATCCGAACAGATTCCACTAGGAAGCTATGTGATTTGTATAAGCCATCAGAATGTTTAATCCACACATCATCAATCCCTAATTTCACTTCAGCCCCATCCACCCCACCTTCTGCCAAGCACAGATAAAAATACCTGCAGGGAATTTTCAGCGTGGTTTTACACTGAAAATTACCAGCAGCTTTAATTTCATTCCAATCAGTCATGCAGCTGTGAAGCTTTATCTACTTGCCTTGTAGTTTTCACTAGAACCACTTTTAAACTTTTCCAATCCACAATTCGGCTGCTGCACCAAACAAAATTCATGTGCGTTTCATCCATGTTGTCGATGTAATACAATGGGCACTCATGCTTTTGTTGTTGTCTGTTGAATTGCTGGAAACTAGTAATTTTGACACATCTTTTTGTAATCTCAGCAATCTTGGCTTTCTGCCACATAAATTGGCTACAACGACTAGCTATATATATATATATATATATATATACATACACACTATATTTTTGGTGATATAACTGAGTTTTTGAGCCACCATTTCAATATATGCTTCTCAAGATGAGGCCAATGGCTAGTACCTGATCTCGTAGCACATTTGGACTTTGGCAGCTTCTTCAGGGTGGGTTCCTTCTTCCGTTCTCATGCCAGTTTTCACTCACACCAATTTCACTTGCATGAGCACAAGTTATGTGACGAGTGAACAAATGTTACGGTTTTTAGCTTGAAATCAACTTTGTTTTTGCTGAAAGACCCATTTTGGTAAGGTTTGCTGTACAAGTATCCTGTGGGTCCTTTTGACATGATGTGGAGATGCCGGCGTTGGATCGGAGTAAACACAGTAAGAAGTCTCACAACACCAGGTTAAAGTTCAACAGGTTTATATGGTAGTGAAAGCCACTTCTGGAGGTTTTTGCTACCAAACAAACATGCTGGACTTTAACCTGGTCTTGAGATTTCCTACTGTCCTTTTGGCAGCACAGCCTGAATTGTCTGCTTGATCCCATGCACTGGTTTATCAACTAAGTAAAACATACATTTCTGAAGTGAACAATTGAGTCTGACTCTTAACACCATTGACTTTTATACTGCAATGTTACAATATGTTGTAATTTAAAGAGAGTTGGGCTATAAACTCATATGCCTATATATCTAGTTATTACTCAAATCAATAACAAAGCATTGTTTTTTGATAATCAAGAGATTCTTGAATTCAATTAACATATATTACGTGCTCCAAGCCTTTAAAGGACATTTAGTCAGGTTTTTTAATTTAATTTGAAAGGGGTTGAAACGAAAATTTACACAAATTCAAGATTATAAATCATTTATCAACAGCTAACATATACAAAACAAGCTTGAGATTTATTTTTATTTGTTTTCACAGGATGTGGGCATCGCTGGCTAGGCCAGTATTTACTGCACATCCTTAATCAACCTTGAAATGGTGATAAACTGCATTCTTGATCCATGTAACGCAGGTACACCCTTAGTGCTGTCAGGAAAGGATTTTGGCCCAACAACAGCAAAGGGACAAAGATATAGTTCCAAGACAGGATGGTATGGGATTTGGAGGGAAGCTTGCAGGTGTTCTTGAGCATATGCTGCTCCTGTCCTTCCTTACAGATGGTACAGGTTGTAGGTTTTGAATGTATTGTTGAAGGATCCTTACAGTGTATATTGTAGAGATGGTACACACTGCTGCCAGTGTGCAAAGTGGTGGGGGAGAGTGAATGGCGGTAAATGGTGTGCGAATTAAGTGGGCGGCTTTATCTTGTGCCAAGCTTCCTTCAGAACGATTTGGACAAATTGAGCAAGTGGGCAAATGAAGTATAATTTGGAGAAATGAGGTTATCCACTTTGGTAGCAAAAACAGGAAGGCAGATTACTATCTGAATAGTCATAAATTAGGAAAACAGCATTGCAACGAGACCCAGATGTCTTCTCATACCAGTCACTGAAGGTAAGCATGCAGATGCAGCAGGCAGTAAAAGAGACAAAGGGTATGTTGGCCTGCATTGTGAGAGGATTCACGCACAGGGATATTTTGATGCAGTTATATAGGGCCTTCGTGAAGCCACACCTGGATAAGTGTGCACAGTTTTTGTCTTCTCATTTGAGAAAGGATCTTGCTGCTGTACAAGGAATGCACAGAAGGTTTACTAGACTGATTCCTGGGATAGCAGGATTGGCGCACAAGGAAAGATCAAATCAGTTAGGATTGAATTCGCTGGACTTAAGAATGAGGGGGTTCTCATAGAAGCCTATAAAATTCTAACAGGACTAAACAGGGTTGATGCAAAAAGGATATTCCTGATGGTTGGGCTGTTTAGAACCACAGGTCATAGTCTGATAATACACAATAGATGGATTATGATAGAAACGAGAAGTAATTTCTTTACCGAGAGAGCTATCAGCCTATGGAATTCACTACCATAAGTAGTACTTGAGGCCAAGACGTTGAATATTTTCAAGAGGCAGTTAGGTACAGCATTTGAGATGAAGGGGATCAAAGGATTGGAGCGGGAGAAGGGTTGGCAGGATTTAGGATCAGACTATTGAATTGGATGATCAGCCATGATCATAATGAATAGGAGAGCAGGCTTAAAGAGCTTCTTCCTGCTCCTATTTTCTATATTTCTGGTGTTATTGGAATTACACATATCCAGGCAAGTGAAGATTACACCATCACATACTAACTTGTGCCTTGTCGTTGGTGGACAGGCCTTGGGAAGTCAAAAGGCGAGTTAGTGACTGGTTGAGTTGAGTCTCTGATCAATAGTAATCTCCAAGAAGTTAATCATAGGAGATTTTGTTAATGGTAACGCAATTGAATGTCAAGGGTTGGACTCTCTCATTGAAGATGCCCTTTATCTGATGCTTGTATGAGCTAAATATTACTTACCACTTATCAACCTAAGCCTGAATGTTTATCAAGTCTTGCTACATTTGGACATAAAATTCTTCAGTATCTGCAGTGTTGTAGTGATAAACATTGAACATTCATCAATAGATATCTCCACTTCTAACCTTATAATGGGGTGCCAGGAAAGCTCAAAGACCATGATAATGTAGCTGACAGATGATTAAGCCAAACACATTACCCTGAGGAACGCCTGCAATAACTACCACCTGGATGTGGTATGCAGGGCTTAGATTTGCTCCACTGGTTGTGGGACCACTTAGCTTCATTTATCACATGCTGTTTGACATGCAAGTCATCCTGTGTTGTAGTTCAACAGGGTGACATCTTACTTTTAGGTGCTTGGTGCTAGTTCCAGCATGCTCTTCATTGAACTCGGGTTGACACCCCCCACCCCCACCTCCTTGATGGTAATATTAGAGTGGGAGTATGTCAAGCCTTCAGGTTACAGATTGTGGCTGAACACAATTCTACTGCTGTTGGTGGCCATCATCTCATGGATGCCCAGTTTTGATCAGTTAAATCTGTTTGAAATGTATCTCATTTAGGACAGTGGTCGTGGCACACAATACACTGGAGAACATCCTCAATATGAAGATATGACTTTTCTCCAACTGAACTGTGTGCTGATCACTCCGACCAACACGGTCATTGAGTAGTGCAGTGAAAGTTAGACTGTTGAGCACATGTCAAGGAGGTTTTTCCCTTTTGTTGTTTGCTTCACCACTTACTACAGACCCAGCCTAGCAGATATGTCCTTCAGCACTCAGTCAGCTCAGTTAATGATGATGCAACTCTTGATGACAGACAATGAAGTCCACTATCAAGAGTATATTGTGCCCTTGCGATCCTCAGTGGTTCTTCTGGTGGTGTTTAATATGGATGTGTACTGATTCATTAGCTGAGATGGGAAGAGCACATCAACAGGAGGATTTCCTGTCAATGTTTCACTTGAAGACTCCAGGGCACTTCTCTCCCAAATGTACAACCATGCCTGGTGGGTCTGTCCTGTCAACAGTCAAAAGATATCTCGGGATGATGTTGTCTACGTCATTGTTTGCAAGGTATGACTTTGAATATGGCATATCACGTCTGTGGAACAGCTCTCCACGATTTTGCTACAAGCTCTCAGATGTTAGTAAAGTTAGACTTTGCAGAGCTGACAATGCTGAATGTGGCGGTCAGGACAACAAACCATCCCAGGCATTAGTGAATCAGGTGAGCTTTTATGACAAGAATTAATGGCTTCATAGTCACTGTTTTGAAAGACAGCTTTTAAATTGCACATTTATTAATTGATTTTATATTCCACTCGTACTGTGGTCACGTCACCATCTCTCCAATTTGTTCAAAATTCTTCACATTTAAGTGAGCAAATTCAGACTATTTGCGTCTACAAAGGTCATTTGCTTGCGATCAATTCATTCATAAAAGATCACATTTGTTGTTTCCCACTGCTTTGGTCAACATACAGTTGTCATTTTTTTTAAAGGATGATCTGGAGCACCAACAGCTTTCACGTTCCACCAGTACCCAACTACAAACAACATATGTTGGAAACAGAGGTAACACAGCATCTGCAAAATGAAGTGTTACCTCTTCAAACTGCCACACAATTTTACAAAACAATTAGTGAAACTGAAATGCCACTAATAATCTTAGCAATAAATTGAAACTGGTTTATTTTCTTACCCTCCAAAGATACTCCAATCCTATTAACTCAAGATCATCCATCATATAAGCACGCCGTTTTGCTACAAGTTTCCCTTCTCGACAGTTCACAGCTTTGAAAAACCGTTCAAAGCACTTCATTCCATTTTCAGTTAAGAGAGAAGGATCCAGTTGCAGAACATTATTTTCAAAGAAGTCCTTGTTTATATCTGGGTCTAAGTCAGGCTCATCCCCCATCAATTTGGAAAACCACTTGAAACAGGCCTCACGATCACAAAGGTAGACAGCATTCTCAGCCAAACATTTCCAGATTTGCTTGGCTTGAGGCGCACACAACCACAGCTGGCCATCCTTCAATAAAAATCTAAGGAATAAATACAGGTTAACATTTATGATAGAATTACTTCTTAAAGTAACAAGTCACTTGTTGACTCTCATCAACAATCAGCATATTGTCAATGGCCAAAAGGACAGATAAGGGTTTTCCTATGCTATCACTAGTCTGAAACATTGCCTTAGAATTACAGAAACATGACTATACAATTTTGCTTTTAATTTTATCTTTGTTCTTTTCATCACTAGCAATACTTACCAGTCCATATCCCTTGCCTCCAACCCCAAGAAAAAACACAACTTTTATTTGTACCTTAAAATAAGTATGTAGAGCAATTTGGAGCAGAGGACAACCATGAAACATCAACCCCTTTTGCACTTTATATCACACTGAAAAACTAACATGCAACAATAGTTTTTCTTGTAACCACTGGCTCATAAAAGATTATTTTTGAACAAGTTGCAAACAATCTGTGGCAAAGAAAGTTACAAATACAGGCAGTCTTTGGACTTGAAACGCTATTGGTTCCTGAAAAACTGTTCTTGGGTCAAAACATTATGAATCGGAATAGATTTTCTCATAAGAACAAGTTTGGAACCAAAGACTCACCCAGAAAAAAAATGCCAGAACAACATTAGAATGACTTAAGTCAGGGATACAGGCAGTGCAGAACATTGCTATGTATGAATGAATGTTTGGACTGGTTTTCTGGCATAGTGCTGCAAAGTTAAAAGCAACATTGTAAATTTGAAACAGGGTGTCAATTTATAAAGGTTGTAACCTGCTTGTACAGGTTCATCCAAATACCTACCATTTAGGCCAACAAGCAGTGGCTAGTCACATGGATGCGTGATACATAGAGGCAGCTTTGTATTCAAAGAATGATTCTCTTACATTCACTACATAATCTTTCAATCATAACTTATTGTCATCTTTCAAGAATGAATGATTCTTGTGAATAGGCTAATATTTAGTATAGGATCAAAACTCAAATGTGAATTCTTGACAAAGTATTATTGAAAGATAAGTTTAAATTTAATCAACTACGTTTCCTACCATAAATATGCTAGCCTTAATCAAATAAAGGTTGATTGCACAATTTTTCATCCTCTGAAATCATATATGTATTAGCATCCAGTCAGATGGAAGCAGATTTTTCTATGAGCTTAATGGTGCTTTTAGAAGCCTGATCCTCGTGCATCCTCCATTTCACAAGGCTAAAGAAATTAGATGTACATGCAGCCTTAGAATTTGAAGCCGCACCTTTCTGGTTGAAGACCACGTTCCACGCTCTTAGCTGCAGTGCAATCTCTACCTTATGGCCATCAGCAAGAGAAATCCTGATCAGTTTGCTTCCTAAACCGTAAAAATCAATTTTCATACACAAATCAACTCACCTTAAGAAATTCAGTCTCTCTTGGACTTCTTGTACATGGCTATATCGACTCCCTGTCCTTACAGTCTGTGGATCGTACTCCGGATTCTCTGCAAATGATTAAATTCCTCATTAATGCACATAATGAAACTTGCTGTACATTTAGTTACAAAATTCTAAGTGCGAAAGTTGCAGCACAACATTTGGCACCATATGCCCATTTCAAAACAGTCAAACAATTCAGAGTTAAATAGGATTAGGACAGGGAACAGACACTCTGTCTCCAAGGATCAGCCGAGACAATGTAAAGTACACATAATGACAACGGAGCCAACCACCTTCTGGCTGAGGCAAAGAGTGCTGTCACACAGCTAAAACTGGCTGTGTCTTAAGAAATATATTGTATTATTCAAACATGTACAAAACTAGCTTGGCAACAAAGGCCAGGCAGTACTCAGAGGAAAATATTGTGCCTATGAAACAGTAACCAATGTCATTCCATCAATACAAAAACAGAAAATGCTGCACAAACTCAACAGGTTTAGAGTTATAGAGGTTTAGAGATATAGAGGTTTACAGCATGGAAACAAGCCTTTCAGCCCAACTTATCCATGCCGCCCCTTTTTTAAAGCCCTTAAGCTAGTCCCAATTGCCCACATTTGACCCATGTCCCTCTACACCCATCTTACCCACGTAACTCTAATTGTTTTTTAGAAGACAAAATTGTATTAGCCTCTACTACTGTCTCTGGCAGATAGCTCCAGACACTCATCACCCTCAATGAAAACACTGCTCCTCTAGATCCTTTTGTATCTCTCCCCCTCATCTTAAACCTATGCCCTTTAGTTTTAGACTCCCCTATCTTTGGGAAAATATGTTGACAATCTAACTGATGATCCTCATTATTTATAGTTTTCCATAAGATCATCCCTCAGACTTCTACGCTCCAGAGAAAAAAATCCCAGTCTATCCAGCCTCTCATTATAACTCAAACCATTAAGTCTCGGTAACATCCTACTAAATCTTTCCTGCACGCTTTCTAATTCAATATCCTACAATAGGTTGACCAGACCTGTACACCATATTCCCAGTGTGGCCTTACCAATGTCTTGTACAACTTCAACAAAATGTCCCAACTCCTTTATTCAATGTTCTGACCAATGGAACCAAACATGCTGAATGCCTTCTTCACCTCTCTGTCCACCTGTGACTCCACTTTCAGGAGCTATGTACCTGTACTCCTAGATCTTTGTTGTGTAACTCTTCCCAACACCCTACCATTAACTAAGTAAGTCCTGCCTGGTTCAATCTACTAAAATGCATCACCTCGCATTTATCTAAACTCCATCTGCCATTCATCAGTCCACTGGCCCAACTGGTCAAGATTCCATTGCAATCTCAGATAACCTTTTTCACTGTCCACTAATCTTGGTGCCATCTGCAAACTAACTAACCAAATCTCCTATATTCTCATTCAAATCATTAATATAAATGACAAACAACAGTGGACCCAGCACCGATCCCTGAGGCACACTACTGGTCACAGGTCTCCAGTTTGAAAAACAACTCTCTACAATCACCTCTCTGGCTTCTGTCATCAAGCTAATTTTGTATTCATTTAGCTACCTCACCCTGGATCCCGAAAGATTTAACCTTATGCAACAACTGACCACGCGATACCGTATAAAAGGCCTTGCTAAAGTCCATGTTGACAACATCAACTGCATTGCCCTTATCTACCTTTTTGGTTACCCTTTCAAAAAAAATCAGGTATTCAGTCCCCAATAGAATATAGTTGCTTCAAAAACTAGTAATAAGAGCACCAAACCTAACAACTGATTTAGAAATGTGGTTTCCCTGTAGCTAACCTAATCAGCTCTATTCTTCCCAGGTCTGACTAACTTCTATAAGTATCCTGTTTAAAAGACACTTCCTTTTTAATCCTTTCTTCAATATTCCTAGAATTTCTTTTTCATTCCCTGGTTTCTAAAACTAACTGTCCTTTAATTCCTCTGAAGCTTGCTTTCACAATCCTTATTTCAATTGTTTGATTTTCCTACTCCTAGAGGAGTGAGAGTTATTCACTCTTGCTTTGTAGCCCCAACTGCTATGAGTTTAGTTAAAACTACATACAAAAAGTACTCCTAGTTGCTAAGCAATGACATTTTACTTCTCAAAACTTATTTATTTTTCAGGCCTAACTTAAGCACAATAGAAGCACAGTTTGAACTGACCAAAATCGCCATACATCCAAGTGCTTTTGTGTATCATGAATCTAATTAAAGTTTTACTCTTCTTACATAGAACCATTAAATTAAATCCACTTAAATCTGTATCTTATTTTTAATATTTAACAATACAAATATAAATCCTTTAAAACTATCCATTTTACCGATAACTAAATAGTTAAAGGATAAATGAAACAGGTCATGAAAAGAACTAACGTTACAAGTTGGGACATTTTGTTGAAGTTGTGCAAGACATTGGTAAGGCCACACTGGGAATATGGTGTACAGGTCTAGTCATCCTATTGTAGGATATTGAATTAGAAAGCGTGCAGGAAAGATTTAGTAGGATGTTACCGAGACTTAATGGTTTGAGTTATAATGAGAGGCTGGATAGATATTTACCATAAACAGCAAATACAAAAAATTACAAAATTTTGCAATATTACAAAATTAACAAGTTTCAATGGGAAAACCAACTGCGAGACAAAGTAACTATCTGATCATGAATTAAATTAAAAATCTAAATTAATATTTGAGAAAAAAGTTTGAGATTAGTCAACAACACCGCACAAACTAGGATGAGTGAATATCGAGATCTTGGTGAAGCAGTCCATGATTCAAGAGTGGACAGTCCAATGGACCCAATGACATCTTCTCATTCAAATTTTACATTCCTTCATTAAGTGTACAATAATTAGCACATGGCATCATCGAAACAGGCAAATAGGAACTTTAGGAAATCAAAATGCATAAACATGGCGGGTAAACATTTTGAGAAACCAGGACAAGAAAATGGGTAACAGGCCCAAATATGCCAAAAGCCTCAGGTTCTCAATGAGCAAAACGCTGAAAATAATATACAGAAATTTACATCATCACATTGTAATTACAAGAAAATGAGAACTGTTTAAACTTGCATAATTTTTGAGCCGTGTGTTGCTATCATCAACACATTTCTCTAGGACGTGATGGAGGAATGAGGGCAGTTCAGATCAAATTAAGAACATTATTGAAGTAATATCAGTTATTTTCTGTGGCTTATTTTTAAAATCAATATTTCTTGCAACATGCCAGTGGGATTGACAAAAAAATTGATTTATTCAACTGCTCAGTGTTTACTGCTTACTTGCTCCTTATTAAAAATGGAATTAAGCTGATATTTGCTAATATTTAATTATACACTTGCTTGATCATTGCACAGCTAAGTCCTCATTTTAATCCATCACTCCAAGTATGATGCCCTGAAGTGCAACACAATCAAGTGTGGCACCTTTCCAAAAACTAGGCACAAGACTTTCAATTTTAGAGATAGGAAGAAAGAACCCATCAATTAGAGTAACCGATGCCACAAATTCAAAGTTTGGGGAAATTTTCCAAGCTCACTCACCCTGTCGAAGCATTGCCTCGTTAAAATCCACAGTTGGTAAGGAAAATAATTCCCACTACATATTCCCCTGTGGCTAATACCAACTTGAGTAACTTCCATAACAAACTTTTTCCATTCTCCCCTCATCAGTTTTCTCCAACACATTTATTTGCACAGTACTCTACATAGCTTAAATGAGAAAATTGGGAAGACATTTTTGAAGTGAACTATTTATTTGCAAGCATCTACTAATTTATTGCACCCCTGCGTTTTGCTATTCTTTACTATTTTCTTCCGCTAACAGAGCCCGTTATTCTGAAAAAAATCTTAAATCTCGTGCAAATTAAAAATCAACAACAGATTCAAACTGGTGATACTCTGGAAAGGGAACCCAATTCATTGTGAGCATTTTGAATTGTAGATAAATTTGAATGGTTTGATTTCAAGAAATAAGTCATACTTCTTTACCTTTGTGAAATTGCCGTATATTCTCCATATAGGCAGAGAGGTTTTCAGCTACCAAGGTGACTAACGAATGATTGTGTTGAAGCTGGTTAATCAAATCATGCCGATAAAATACGTGAGGACTTCTTTGGGTCTGGCTATAAAGAAAACATGTATGTTAATCAGCAGCCCTAATGACATTCAGAAATAAATCCATTATGGTACTTATTGATGAGAGAGCTGGACTCAATAGACCGAACGGCCTCTTTCTGTACCATAATGACTACAACTTCATGACATTTTATAGTGTAACTCCTATCTATATTTTGGGGACACTAATTTTCCTAACACATCACAAATATATTTTTGCAAACAAAACTCATGGCTGCAAGTCAGACCCACTTAACAAGGCGGTTCATAATGAATATGGAAAATATATACTGAGCGAGAAGAAAAATTAGAAGATACGACTAAAAATTTAGAACAAAAGGGATTGCAAAGCATTAAATTTTTGAGGTAGAATTGGTCATGAGCTGACTGAATAACAGGACAGACTTGCAGTACCATATGGCCTTTGCATGTCTGTAGATTGATAGCAATGGAAGCGGTGATGCTCAGGATCTTAGAAAAGAGCTGGGTTGGTCAGCAGGTTATCTAACTAATTGGTCCACTAACGCTTTCCATGAGCCTCCTCCTTCTCCACCTTCATTTAATCCCATCAGTATTGCTTTACCAATCTATCTGCTTTGTGTGCTTTTGAAGTTTCCCTTCAACCCTTCTTTACTTGTCAGTTCAACGATTCATCGCGGTAACAGGTTGCACTCTGCAGGTTCGAAGTCACTCCCGAATTCTCTACTCATTTATTTGCGATTATCTCGTATTTATGGCACCACTTTTGATCTCTCCCACAAAAGGAAAGAAGTATACAACTATTTCAAACCTATAGGTCTTTATTAGGTCAACCCTCAAGCCACGTCTTTTACAGAAAATAGAGCCGCAGCCTTGTTGATAAGTATATCCTCTTAGTTCTGGGATTATTCTAGTAAATAATTTTTTTTCACTTTCTCCAGTTCCCTAAAAACCTATAACTTGGAGACCTGTCCTATGCATAATGCTCCAGGTTCAATCCATGTTGAGTATAACTTCTGCACTTTTCAATTCCAACCCTCTACAAATGAATCCCAGATGTTTTGTGTTTATCCTTTTTCATGGTCAGTGCCGCAAATTTTAATGATTTGCATATCCAAATCCCTTTGCCTCCATCCCGTTTAGACTACCACCCAAGAATTATGCAACCTTTTTAATTTTCTTTTCACTGTGTTTGAAAATCACGTAACGGTTATCGCACAGGAGGCATTTGGCTCATCACGTCTGCATCAACAGAATGCAAGAGCTACTCACCCAAAGCTACGCCAATTTTTTTTCTATTCAGATAATTATCTGAAGTAACATCAGGATATATCATGGTTTCTTCACACTTGGCCCAAGTTGTGGATATAAATTTTAAAACCGCTTGCAGTTAACAAAAATTAGAATGGATGTAGATGGGAATATGATCTTTTGGCCAGGCCACAATAAACAAGGGACAGTGACCTTTGGGCCAAGATAAAATAAGTTGATGAATGATCTAGGAGTTATGTAATAAAACTGATTCCCTGGTCACAGGATCAAGCTAAAATCTCTAGAGACTTGGTGCTACGATAGCAAAACGTCAGGATAGTAAGCAAAATTCATGCTTTGGAATAATCTGCAGTCATGGTTTGTGCTATGGGTTAGATCATTCCATAATTGTTTTGCAAATTCTTCTGTGATTACAGATGCAGCAAACAGATCATTATATATGTGTTATAAACTGAGTTGCAATTACGAATATACCAAACTAGACCTACAGATGAGAACATTCAGAGTTTTAATGAGATGTCCCAAAGATGGTGCAAGTCATCGACAAAAGCAACACAACTTTGAATTGCCTTTTAATGGTATAAGAGAATGTGTGCTGTGTGTGCAAACTGGTACTGAATAAGCTGCCATTTGTTTTTATCTACAACTGTCTGCATTGAGTGCCTTTTAGATATTCTGCAACATATCCATCTTGCATGTCACTATTGAGATTGATTTACCCAATTATTAGCAAGTTTATGTTTTCTATTCTATTTCTATACTCAAATTTGGTATAATCCATAACTTTCCAAATGACGCCTCCAATTTCACAATCAAAATATTTAATAGTCTCAGCACTGATCCTTATGAAACACAATACACTGGTTACAAGTCTGAGCTGTAACCATTAACCTACTTTCTGTTGTATCACCAACTTGTTATCCATTTTTCTACATTCCCTCTCACAGCAGTCTCTGAACATAAATAAAAATCTAATCTGCAGTACCTTATCCAAGATCTTTTGAAAATCCAATAAATATACTGTAACATTTGTTCACACTGTTACTACTTGAAAATGTGCATTGAAATTGATGAAGCATAATTTTTCCCTTTTGAAATTTATGTTGACAGCTCCCACTGATGCAAGACTCCCACTCTCTCTGAAATCTATGATATTAAGGAAATTCTTCTATCTAGAGTCCTCTGAATCTGTTCTATTTCTCTTTTTAAATACAAGAACTATTTGCCAGTCTTCTGTGCTTTTTTTTTTGTAAATGCTTTTAATATCTGACTAACCACGCTCCAGAGAGAGATTGATCGATGAGGAATTTAGTCGAAGGTTGTATTATCGCCTTGATATCACCAAGTTCATAACTTTTTTTAAATGCATGTTTTTTTTTAATTATTCAGTTAAAGGATGTGGTCTTTGCTGTCGAGGCCAGCATTCATTGTCAACCCTTAAGTGCCTTAGAGAAATTGGTGCTGAACAGCCTTCTTGAACTGCACCAACAGTGCTGTTAAATAGGTAGTTCTGGAATTTTGACCCAGTGACTTCATTTATACTGTCAGCATAAATTTCCATATTTCCAAATCAGGATGGTGTGGGGCTTGGAGGGAAATTCCAGGTGATATTCCCATACACCTGCTGCTCTTGTTCTTCGAGATGGTAGTGGTCATGGTTTTGGAAGATGCTAAGGAACCTTGGAGAGTTCTTGCAGTGCATCTTGCAGATGCTTCAAGCTGCTGCTATTTTGCACTGCTGGTGGAAGGAGTAAATGTTTGTGGAAGGGATGCCAATCAAGCTCAAGTGTAATTGCAAGTGCATTCATCCAGGCAAAGGGAAGACTATTCCATTACACTTCTTACTTATGCCTTGTAGATTGTGGACAGGCTTTGGCGAACGAGGGAACTGAATTACTCACCGCAGGTTCTTAGCCTCTGATTGCTCAAGGGCACAATATTTCCTGGCCATGTCAGCTGAGTTTCTGGTCAACAATAATCCATAAGATGTTGGTTGGGGGGGACTCAATGATGGTGAAGTCATTCAGTGTCAACAGGCATCATTTAGATTTTCGCTTGTTTAAGATTTAAAGTTTATTTAAGTTTATTTATTACTTTATAAATGTTATAAGATGGTTATTGCCTCACACAAGGGTGGTATGAATGTAAGTATATGTTAGTTTAAATACAGCAACACAACATAGGTTGCATTTTCTTTCTTGCCTCAAACAATGAAAATTCACACTTTCCAATGAATGTTATATAAAGCTAATACACTGGCACTGATGATAAAGATGATGTGGAGATATTGGCATTGGAGTAGGGTAGACACAGTAAGAGGTTTCACAACACCAAGTTAAAATTCAACAGGTTTATTTAGTAGCAAACACCACCAGCTTTCGGGACTCTACCACTTCGTCAGGTGAATAAACCTGTTGGACTAACTTGGTGTTGTGAAACTTCTTGCTGGTGACAAAACAGATCACTTTAACATCTGAAAATCCATTCAGGTTGCAGTCATTGACCTTGATGATTCAGGGTGAAGTTCCAAGTGTCAAGGATCAGGTCTGTTCTGAGTAAGGGGTTCTCAAAATTCTCTCTTTCCCCTGCCAGTTTATTCCAATGATTCACATTATGGAAGAGCATAAAAAATGATGAGGTTTTTCTCAATCTATGCACCCTCAATTGTCACAAAATTCATAATGACCAACAATGAGCAAGGATCATAAAAAAGTCTTGTAAATTGAAGAGCGGCCAGGTCTTGAATGAGATCACTACCCCCAAATCTCACTCAAGCACTATGAAGAGATCCTTCTAAAAGAACACTGGCTTATTAATTCAGTCAAAATCTTAAAATAACATTAGAGAGCTGCCAAATGTTCCACTAGTATTAGTAGCAATAACACAAGCACAAGAAACAAATTTTAAATTAACAAATTTATCATTTATGAGTTTTGGAAAATATGTTCTAAACATCTTTTTCCTTTACTGCATGAAATACTTTCTCAATAAATAACAAATGGCTTGCACGCATGTAGCTCCTTTCACGAAGGCTTTACAACCAATTAAAGACAACTGAAGTGTTGAGTGTTATGCAGGAAATACAATAGCTGATTTACACACTGTATCCTCCCACAAACAACAATGAATAACCCAATCATCATCATCATTAGGTTATGGGATCCTTCATAAAACGCAAGAGGACAGACTTAGTTTAAAATCTCATCTAAAAGATGGCTCTTCCACTAGTAATCTTTTCTCAGCATGACGCAGTATCAACCTCTTTTTTTAAAAATATCTGTTTGGGCTTGACCCCCACAACATTCTAAACTCAACAGGGAGAACTACTACTGAGCAAAGCTGACAACAATGGGAGCCCTTTTGATTAGACAAAATCTCACTTTAAATCAGAGATATTAAGCGGAGACACGCGTCATAACATTTAAAAACAAGGACTTGAAATCAATGAAAGTGTAGATCAAAGAGTCACATCAATTTAGTTCAGGATGCATTACCAGAAAAGGTACAAACATTTAAAACTACATTGATAAAAGTTATTGAAAACTCGCTCAAGAATGCAGAGAAAATTAAATGAACAAAAATCTCAATAGGCTGGGAAATTGAAATGAGGCACTGCTGTTGAAGAGGTTAAGAAAAAGCAAAGATCACTAGTGAGCCTCTTACAGAATACACAAGTACAGACAATATGGCTGTTCAGTATGGCATATTTAAATACAAGGATCTGATAACCTGAATGCAGATCAGTAACTTACAATTTTAACTTGTTTGATTAAATTTACATTTTAAAAGCCAAATACCTAATTGTCTCTAATTTACTTATCTATCCTTGACCATCTTTTGTTGCTGATGCATCCCTACCAAAGCCAGATATTTAACTTTGTTCAATGTACTTCCTCTGAAGTCCTTCTATTTACTGTATAAATTAATTTAATTCAACAGCAAGTATCTAGAAAATATTAAGTTTTGTATTTGACAATCATATCCCATTATACCTTTCCCTTAACGGAAACTAGAACAGCATATCTGCCAATGTATCTTGAGCAACATCACACATCTAGATCCTAAAAGCAGAATTAGCTAGTCTAAATTTGCTTTACACAACATATTTTTGAAATAATTTTTGACATATTTATCTTTAAAGATGAAATGATCAAAATAATCTCTTTAAACGATGAAACTCAAGATTGATACTGCTAATGTAATCCTTTTGGGAGATGACAGCCTGCTTCAGTTCTTACCAGAAGTTATATCATTCACTTTACCTTAAATTCTGTGGTGCCTCTCCAAAAAGACTACAGATTTCCCTAATTTGTTTCAAAGCAGGAATGACCCATTTGTCATTGGTACGTAATTCCTCCACAAAACGATCTATCCACTGAATCTTCTGTGTATCTCGGTCCTATTTGAACAGTAATTGGAATGAATAATTCAGTCAATATTACAGAAAGTTAAACTAAATGCCACTAATGCTCAGTGATTCTTCTGTTTGCAACATTGAGAATACTACAGTACTGCAAATAGAAGAGATCTACGAGAAATCAAGGACAGAATCTGTTTGGTTACAGTGATGAAACAATATTACATTACTAGATGCATCCAAAAGCTGTGTAGCAAAGATACAGAGAAATAAACGTGTAAATTACAGAGATCCAAAACCTAAAGAGCAGTGATAATAACAAGATAATTTTCCTAACATAGACTGGACGTAATAATCATCTAAAAAGACAGAAAAGTGGAAAGAGTTTCTGATACTTAGTAAGAAAGATTTTCTGATTATTATGTTTTTTGCGTGATAAAGGAGGTGACGTTTTGGGATCTGAGGACTGAAGTGAGTTAAGTGGATTAACTATCAATTGGCGAACATTTAGTGGATATTTATTATGGTACCATATGGCTTATGTTAGATATCAAAAATGATGGGCAAAATAATTAACTGGGGACGCACCAATTTCAGTGGGGCGAGATTGGTCCTTTCCTGGCTAAAGATTGGTAGGCAAAATAGTAATGGAGCAATTAATTGCCTTTTAAGAGGAGATGGTTTGAGTACTCTGGCCAAGTGGCCAGAGTACCCAACATAAGTCCAACATAAAACTGGACATTGAATAATCTACAGCTGAACAGCTTCTACAAGCAAAAGCCTAATCACACTTGGACAAACCAAGATGACCGCAAGTCAAAATCTAACAGGAACCAGCAGCCCAACACTGCTACCTCCTTCCCCCACCCCCAGGAGGATTTAATTACAATTAAATTGGGCATTACAATCGCTATCTACTTGTGCAGAGCTGGCAGCCTGACTCTGCTGGAGTGAAAAAGGGCTATTGAGCACTACCCCCGTCCCCACATGTGGAACTAAGAGAGTGCGAGCTAAGACCCCAAGCACTGTTCAAGGGACAAAGGACAAAGTGGCAATGCACAGAGGCGCAGTGGCATTGCTCATGAGGCACTGGGGAATGAGGGAGCAGCAGGAGGTCATTGCCACTTTGCACTGGGATCAGTATTTAAAGTTTAAGTTTCTAAATTTATTAGTCACAAGTAGGCTTACATTAACACTGCAATGAAGTTAGTGAAAAAATGCTCATCACCATAGTCCAATGCTCATTTGGATACACAGGAGGGAGAATTTAGCACAGCCAATGTACCTAATCAGCATGTCTTTCAGACTGTGGGACGAAACCACGGCATCTGGAAAAAATGCACAGACACAGGGAGAGCATGTAGACTCCACATAGGAAGTGACACATGTCCCTTGGAACTGTGAGGTAGCAGTGCTAACCACTGTGCCAGCATACCACCTCTTGTGCCATCATGACAGAGGAAGGGCGGCCAGCTATCAGGGCTGGCAATCAGGCTGCGGATCCTAATCCGAGGGGCAGGAGCCAGCAGTGCAGGGCTAATGTGTGTGTGCTGAAATCTTTGATGGGAATAGGGGATTTGGTCTCTGGAAGGTAGGTGTTTTATTCAGTCGAGCAGCATGGCCAATGTAGGCTTGGAGGGTTGAAGGACCTGTTCCTATGCTGTAATTTTCTTTGTTCTTTTGTTGTGTGTTCTTTGATACAGTGGCGCATTCAGTGCTACGCTGCTAGTTTCTCCATCAGTAAGGCCTTGCCCCCGATTTTTCACGTGAATCACGCTAGTGCACTGTTCCATGCACAGAAATTTTGAAATTCCCACTGAAAAAAACAGCAGCATTTACTCCAATTTTTATGTGAATTTGACACTTAGAATTCTTTTGGGAGAATCACCCATATTTTCTTTGTGTACTCCATCATTACACTAAGATAATCCTAAATTCATCTGTCAAAGCGAGGTCAGTGAGTTGAATCCAACAGTTAGGTCAAGTTTACCAGAGCAGATATGATGTATGTTTTTCAGGCTGTCAGCTTCAAAGAGTGATTAACTTAATTTTTGTTTTAAAAAGTTACTTCTTTAAATTGCAAGTGTTTTCATAAAACTAAGTTTGAACCACAGTCCTTTGTTTCACAAAGTAACAGCACAAGTCTAAACATATTTTTGAGTAATGAATTTGTCAAAGTGTCTCTATAGAATATTTCACAGGCAACAATACTATTCATTATGTATTTCCATGAGGAAAGACTATGGCAAACAAAACCAGAGCTCTCTGGGTGAAGAGAAAAGATGAAGCACAAAAAGGTTTTGTAGGACATGTTAAGTTGATAATTCAAGAGACAACCAGGCTAATACGGAAAGCTCAGACAGAAATTAAGAAATAAGAAAAGTGAAGAGTATGAAAACAAATTGGCAGCTAACACAAAAGGGAATCCAGAAGTTTATTTGAATAACAAAATACTAAAAGTAAAAGGGGTGGGGACCGATTGAGGACCATACCAGGAATTTATATAGAGTTAAAGATCATAGCTAAAGTAGTAAAACGATCACTTTGCATTCACCACTCCGAAGGAGTATGCTGTCAAAGTCGTAATGAAAAACTTAGTCCAGACTGTAGATGAGCTACAAATGAAGATATGTATTAGAAAACGTAGCTGCATATGAAGTTATTAGGATCAGATCAGGTACCTCAGAGGATATTAAAAGAAGTGAAAGGTGATAATCGCAGAGACACTGGTCTTAATTGTCCAATTTTCTTTGACACACAGGTGGAGGGAGAACTGGAGAATTACAAATGTTACATTTTGATCGCAAAAAAGGCTGCACAGTTCAGCCCAGCAACTAGAGATCAACCACAGATTTTCAAAATCTATATTAATAACCTAGACTTGGCTGTACAAGGCACAATTTCAACATTTGCAAATGACATATAGCTTGTAAGTGTTACAAACTGTGAAGAAACGAAGGCAGTGACAATTCAAGGGGACACAGGTTAGCAGACAAGTGGCAGATGAACTTTATTGCAGAGAAGTGTTGAACAGATACGTTTTGGTAGGAGGAACAAAGAAAGGCACAAAAAAAAAAGGCAAGAGAAAATGGAAGATCCAATTCTCCTGAGATGCAAAGGTACCAAAATGTACATCTGCACAAATTATCTCGAAAAAATAAATAAATACTCTTAATAGGGAAAAAAATCTCTCAAAAGGAAAAATTTGTTGAGATTTAAATTTTTACATGCACCATATGCATATGTAAACCACAATCTGTATATGCTTTGATAAAATGCAGCTCTCACCTGAGAGCAGCTATAATCCAGGATTTTGATGTGTGCACTTAAAGCCTGGTCCATGATGTCAACTGGTACGTCATCACTATGTGCTAAATTCCACAGGAGGTTTAACACCTTATGTGCCATCACACCATCTTTGTCATCCTCAGCAAGGCGACGGATTAACTCTAGTAGCTTCTCACGTTGCTTTTTACTTGCATTAGTCCAACTTGCCTTGAAGTTAAAATTGTGAGAAGTAAATGAATATATATTTCATTTTGTCTATCAATTTAGATAAGTTTAATAAAGATCTACCTTAAAGCAATCAAAAAGGTGATCAAGCTGTTCAGGAGAAAAATCCCAAGCCAGTTTTGCAAGGAGATCGTGGACATTCTTCACAATTGCCTCATGTTTACCAGCCTACAAATAAAAAAACATAACAACGGACAACAAATATTAAGGTGCAGAATTTTGGTGAAACAACCTTTTAAAAATAGTCCAATTCACGACAAAATGCATTTTCCCCTCTAGAAAACTTGGCCAGAGCTTGCAGGATTGTACGATATACAGAAATTTAAAAATTACTATACATGGTTGTAACATATTTGAACATCACAAAGCTGAACTTCAGCTGGAACAGCTAAATTTTAACACTAAACTCAGTTAAACCTAGCATCTGCCTTCACTCAGTGGTGATTTAACTTAGATGAGAGTTTAAGCCCCATTCTGGAGTCTTGAGCTCAGTGGCAACTAACTAGTACAGAACTGAAAAAAAATGGTCAGAAGTGCTGTTTTTCAGATGAGTCAGTCCTGTCACCTGGACACGAAAGATTGCACAGTCCTATTCAAACACAACACACAGTTCAGTGATATACTAGCCAACATTTATCATTCAACCACTGAAACGAATTCTTTGCTCATTTACCTCTGCTGTTTTCAATTGGCTGCTGCATTTCACACATTTGAAGTGGCAAAATTTCAACAAGTACCTCTGACTGTGGAGTTTTTCAGGCATCATGAGATTACTAAAGGAAATCCTTTTATTAATGTTTCAGAACAGCATCAACGGACTGTTCCAATGTTGGAGGCCCTGTCTTTTTGATAAAGATTCTTCATCAAAGCTTGATTCAGCAAAATTTTAATCCGCTATTTAAAAAATCACGTCCAACATACCAATACAGCAGCAATTCCACTTCAAAGTTATCCCATGTCTGTCAAGATGTGCCAACATGTAAAACATTGTAATTATGCTAATTTTCTTACCTATTGCCCTGCATATCAATCAAGGTTCAAAAAACACGGCAGGGGGGTGGTTCTGGTCTGAGGCCAGAACTCTCCATTCGCCTGATGAGAGGGCAAACCCTGAAAGCTTGCGAGTTTACTATCAAATAAATTGGTTGGACTTAAAATCTGCTGTTGTCAGACTTCGTACTGTGTTTATCCCAGTACGACGCCAGCATCTCCACATTCACAAACGCTTCCAGACCTGCTGAGTTTTTTTTCCAACATTTCCTGTTTTTAATCCAAAGCTTTATCTACAGGTTTGTAAAGTCAAAGTTTATGCGTTGCTACATGATAACAGGATTTCAAAGTTACTACCACTGAAATAGTACATCTTATCCACTCCTCGTGATTTTTGCAACATTAGTTTTACAAGTATTCAATAACTTCTAGGAAGAAACTTAACCATGCATAGTAAATCAAGCCTTCCAGGATCTTTTACAAAACAAGACTTCCTTGGAATACTAATGAGCCAACTTTCAAATATTGGATCTATAGGGCCTTCAAATTCCCATGTGCCAGTGAAACCACTGATTCCAAAGAAACACCATATACTATCTCGAATTTGAAAAATCAAATTATAACAGCAACTGCATTATATTTGCATTTAATATAGACAAATGTCCGAATGTGCTTCATAAGTGCAACTGGACACCAAGCCAATAGATGTCAGGAGAGGATCACTACCTACTTAAGGGAATGGAAATGTTTCACAACAGTAACATTGTTACTATGTATAAATACAAGTATTTGAGGAAGATTTTTGGCAATGGAATTCTCTTTTCAAAACTAAGTTTGTTCAATTATTCTTTACACTAAAATCCAAGTTTCACCATCTGAAAGTACAAATCATTTTAAATTTCTTCAGTGAATCTACTACATTTTTGCACAAATGTAAACAGCATAGCACAAGATAAACTGATTGAATGTTACTTATTTCCTCACCTGTGCTGCCCAAATGTTATCAAGATCTTGGAGGGTGAGTGCTTTTTCTTTGATAACAAAGCGAAGTATCTTCTCTAGTTTTTCAACATATTGTGGTTGATGTAGACTGTCACGCAACACAATTGACAGAATGTTATTTTGTTGAATCCACTCCTAGAAATAGTAAAGGAACATAAAAATCAAGTAACATGTTTTTCAAACATGAATTACAAGGACAATATTTCTAAAATTAAGAATTTTCAAAGTATGACAACTTGCCTTTCTCAACTGAAAACATAGCCACACTGATGAACATTTTCAAGATTTCAACAAATTTGAACACTGAAAAAAAACCGATCATCCAAAATTGCAGCAGAGAATACATATGCAACACTTGTTAAAAGGTGCATGTCGAAGTGATTTTGAACACTGAAATGGACAAAGTGCTAGCAGAATGTGGAAAAGCAAAGATATGACTTATTGCAGGGTTTAATTCATCAAATAGTGATTTAAAAAAGCTGTATTCTACAGTTTATTGCATTTCCCTCCAATTTACCAATCCATATGCCCACTACTATCTTAAGTCAATATTGCTCTGCTGTCTGGACGTTTGAGACAAATACTAAATTTCAGAACAAACTTCTACCATGTCCAGAGATTAACACTTAAATCAAACATAGCACACAATAAGCTTATAGTTAATTGATCTGATAAGACATTCAGGATCCTACTGTAAAATTCATACATAAAGTTATATAATTTCTTGCAGGAAATTCATAACTTACTGCCATTCTCTCAGCCGTCAACCATTCTTCTTCTTCAGGACTGCCATGGCGATGCGTATAATAAGAGACACTGGAAATCACCTTGTTAACTTCATTTAGTGCATTCATTTTTCCATTAAAAGATGAAATTTGTAACAACCTGTAAATAATAAACTTAAATAATGATAAAGAACCACAACCAACTTCAATAAAAATCCAGAAAAGGTAGTGTATAATTACCTTAGTATCATTTTTAACCTAAATATTTCTAAATTTTTGACTGTTTCTTCCTGCCCAGGGACTCGTGAAGCTAAGTTTTTCAGTGATTTAATTATCATAGATAACGCATCATTTTTGGCTTCGTTCTTTGCTTCTTTTTTCAGTTCCTCATCTGTTAGATTTTCTAGAAACTGTGGAACCATTTCTATTATTGGAAGGAAGTATTTCTTCACTGTATGTAAGGTAAGAAATTCATAACACTGTCCAAAAGGTCTGTAGAGCATAAAAATATATATATTAGCATCTAAGGTTATCACCATTCTACGCTTCTATTAAATAAATGTCTTTGTAAAACAAAAACTCTAAACTAAAAAGCTTAAAGTAATTTTGCATATCATAGAAGTCAAATTCACCAGTAAAAAGTAACTAAATCAGTAAAATTTCAGCAATGTTAGCTAAGATTAGTTTAAATCAAGATCCAGCGTTATAGCTGAATTAGTGAGGCCTAACTCCTTCACAAATTAGGGAGAAATGACAGCTTTCTCTATTCTATTATGTACGAAAGGCTCACTCTGAACTACATTTCAATTTCTGACTGGAAAGTAAAACCAAACAAACTCAACTGGGAGATGAGAAAATAAGTGCCAAATTGTATCACATCAAAATAAGAACCGAAAATGAGTTGAGTATCTTTGTACACTATGGGTAAATTATATTCAAAATAAGGCACATTCACCTATAGGAGGCAACTAACATTAAATATCCACACAAAACAGAATTATGGCAAATCAGCAGAATATTGATGGTAGATATAAAGTGTTAATCGTGTTATATAATCGTGTTATATAAAGTGTTAATAGATCTATAAACATAGACAGGGATCACGGGTAGAGGTGGGAACATCGGGGTGGTGGCGCGGGCTCGCTGGGCCGAGGGGCCTGTTTCCTGTGCTGTTTTGTTCTTTTAACTACTGAGACTAGCAACTAGTGCTCTCAGCTTGATCCATCAGATAAAAATAGTAATGTTTTATCTGCAAGTTACTCCACACAGTAGTCTCAGATACTGTTCCTCCTAAAGCT
Source organism: Sphyrna mokarran (assembly GCA_024679065.1). Taxonomy (NCBI): domain Eukaryota; kingdom Metazoa; phylum Chordata; class Chondrichthyes; order Carcharhiniformes; family Carcharhinidae; genus Sphyrna; species Sphyrna mokarran. The sequence goes on from JAGIQG010000013.1 coordinate 39,880,311, forward strand.
ATTCATACTGATGCAGGAAGTGGAAAGAGCACGAATTCAACTTCACATTCCTTTTGTTTGAACAGCTGACATCGTACAACATCCAGCTTCTGTGAACTTTTAAGTGCCGTGCAGTTACACATTGAACATTATTTCTTGAAATGGAATACAATTTTTGTGACAAGTAGTTGTATTCAAACCGCAAACAATCAGTAGAGATTGGAACTTTCAAAACCTTCAGCTTTAAATTAATGGGCAATAGTCTTCAGGTTTTTCAAAACATGAGTTAATATCTCCTTGAAATTAGAATGTCTTATGAAGATTTGATGTCTCATCAAGTTGTATTTCACTGGTATTTGCCAAAAAATTTTTCATCCGAGTCAGATGAGTAATGATATATTAGCAACTGTTTCAATGCATTTGTGCCCTAGAATATCATTGCTTGGCTTTAGAAGCTCTGATAAGCAGAGACTTAAGCATGAAGATGCTTAATCTTGAGAAAATTCTACAAACAAATTTCATATGCTTGTTGATAAGGACCAACAAGACAATTTTATGTTGACTCCCTTAGTATTCAATTATTTTCGTGGGATTTGTAAACAGTTTTGAAACTACAACCACTAAAGAGACATGTAACACAAGTTATCTTCCTGTTTAAAATTTCTTTAAGCTACCATGGTCTTGTTGTGTAACTTGGGGAAGAAGCTCCTAGACTTCTAGAAGGGCTTTGGTGGGGTACTCTTTTGGAGAGTTGATGTAGACTCGAGGGGTCAAATGGCCTTTTCTGCATCATTGGGCAGCATGGTGGTTGCCACTATTGCATCACAGTGCCAGGGACACAGGTTCAATTCTGGTCTTAGATGACTGTATGGACTTTGCACTTTTTCCCAGTCTCTTCATGGGTTTCCTCTGTGTGTTGCAGTTTCCTCCCAGTCCAAAGATGTATGGTTCTCCAATTTCTCTAGCTTAAGTCAAATCTGAATTTTAAAAGAAGTCCTGTAAAATAGAATCTAGCTTTCTTTATTTGCCCATCCAAGAATACAACTGTAAACTGCCATCCACAATTGTTCATCAACATGTACTGCCAATATGGTATGTGGGTTAGGGGAATTAACAGGATATGTTTATTGGGACCAAAATAACAATGTTACATTACGAGAATGCGGAGATGGATAGAAGAACTTTGCCTCATTCCTTTCCGATTAAAAAAGGACAAATCTACATGAAGAAAAACCAATGAAGAAAAATTCCAATTGTAAAGTGCTTTATTGTATCATGTTTTATCACAAGCATCTACTCCCTTAAAATCTCAGGTATTTCTCTGTAAATATCATTTAAACTTGAAACATCACAAGGGAACAAATGGTATAATAGAGAATAAGTGTACTAGTATAGGAGAAAGTATGTTCAAGTTGGTAGAATTTTTAGAAGCAAAGTGACTCAGATGAACTACGTTTTCTCATGGCTAGAAAACCTCAGATTATTTCAAGGTTATATAATCTGTAGTTTGCCAGACAAAACAATTCAATTGCAACAGACTTGAACTAGAAAAGCTCTTGAAACAGCAAGACTTGAAACAGCAGTTTTCAAAACTTTATGTAGGCAGATAAGTAAATTGACTTAAATTGATCACTCAAATAAAAAAAACCATATTTAAGAGGGGGAACAGACATGGGTAGAATGCAGATTGAATATAAAATCTAAAATTTACTCTGCTTTCAATATTGAATGGATAACCAATCCTGACATTTACAAACCAACCTCCCATCCACTGACCCTGTCTACACTTCCTGCTGCCTCGACAAAAAGCCAGCATAAACAAGGACCCTACACATCCCAGACATTGTCTCTTCTGCCTTTTTTTTATAGGGAAAAAGATACAAAAATTTGAGGTCACGTACCAACCTACTCAAGAACAATTTGTAAGGACTGCCTATGTTTGATCCTTGCTCACCATTTTGTGCCAATAACTTGGCTTGCCATTGAAAATCAACTCATACTGATACTGTCATAAATCTCTAATTCATCCACAACTACTCCAAGATGAGCACCAGAACTTCAAAAAGAATCAACCTGTCATGAGGTTGTGATGTCCTTTATGAACTCTGAAACTCCCCTATACAGTCTTTAGAAGAATACTGTCTCAAGACTTGTCAATTCACTCATGCATGTTGCTGCCTAATGTAACCACAGTCGTTTTGAGTTTTTTCTCTTGTTGCAATTTCCATTATTTGTGTGACTTTAGTTTGAAATCCTGCGCATGCTATCTGTATTTCTGTTTGCTGCTATTTTGTAGTCACTACCTGAAAGTGCCAAATGCAAATGGAAAAGAAACAAGGCTGGCTCCGCTCAACATTGAGAAACCTAATAACCCCCTCCCAATTCACACCACCTTCCTCATCACAACATCCCACAAGAGTTATTCTTAAGTATTTAAATGCACAATTCTACCTAGATAACCATTCCAGATATCATTCTGCAAAATATACACTTTTATGGTTTTCTTTGGAGATTTGAATGTTAATACCCCTTTGACAATAAAGAAGCATTAAAATGTCTTAATTTGTTAAGATTATATCAATGACATTAGGCTGAATTAGCTCAACTGTGTGTATTGTAAAACTCTAATCCCCATTGTACGCATCAGACTCACTGCATACCAGATTGAAAGTAACACGGAGGTACAAATTGTTGAGCTGACAGCTCTGAAATGCATTAAGTAGGGATGATTCAAATTAATCAGTTGAGCAAGGAAACTGAAAGCAAGCACACTGAAGGGGGAAGTCACAAATTTTGAGTTACCTTAGTGCAGATAGCTTCCAACATTCAGAATAAAAATAACTGAAGTTATATGCAGAAGGAACAAATGAAGTTCACTAGTCAACACAAAGATATGAAGAGCACAAGAATATGCAAACCTGTCAAATATTTTCAATGACATGCATACATGTTATTTCCTAAAAAGCTTGTTATCCTCATTGATGTCAGCTTTTAAATACTGAATTCAGGAATACAGGGAGTTTTATATTATGTTGAAGAAAAAAAACTGTAACTATGAATTAGAAAAGACAAATTCACTATGCAGTTTTCTCCAACACAAGCAGCATGCACTAGCTGCTTAATTGTGCTGACAGGGTTGTGTTCAGTTACAAGACAAAGAGTAAGTCATGCAATATAGTTACTATGAAAATAAAGCATTTGGCACTTTCAGGTAGTGACTACAAAATAGCAGCAAACAGAAATACAGATACTATGCGCAGAATTTCAAACTAAAGTCACACAAATAATGGAAATTGCAACAAGAGAAAAAACTCAAACGACTGTGGTTACATTAGGCAGCAACATGCATGAGTGAATTGACAAGTCTTGAGACAGTATTCTTCTAAAGACTGTATAGGGGAGTTTCAGAGTTCATAAAAGGATTTGGAAAGTTGAAAAATAGTCAAAGACACAAAAATATTCATGTCAGTCATTAACAGTACAGAAAGAGGCCACTAAGCCCATCATATTCATGCCAATAATGTCAAGGATTTTAGAAAAACATTAACTCTATATTTAGTCCTGTTTAAGAGCCAAAGTTGAAGTTTACTAAGTCATACTGACAAAATTAGTCCCTTTTTTATTAAGTACTTTCTCTAAAGTTTGATTAATTTATACTTTGATTATGGCATTTAGAAATAAAAATGTGGATGTTGAAAAGCTCATGATCTCAGGGTCAACACCTAAACATTTTTCCAGTTTTACGAAGTAACCACCCAAAAAATTATCTCCTTGTTACACTGGAGAATAATTTATTATGAATCACTATGGTCATCATTTATAATGTGAAGATGCAAGCGTTGGACTGGGATAAACAGTAAGAAATCTCTCAAAACCAGGTTAAAGTTCAACAGGTTTATTTGGTAGAAAACGCCACTAGTTTTCGGGGCTCTGCCCCCTCGTCAGGTGAGTGGAGAATTCTGATCACAAACAGGGCATTTAAAGGCACAAACTCAGTTTACAGAATACTGATTATAATGCGAGTTTCTACAGTTAATCAAGTCTTAAAAGGTGAAGACTCGCATTCTACATCAGTATTCTGTAAACAGAGTGTATGCATTTATATGCCCTGTTTGTGATCAGAACTCCCTACTCACCTGACGAAGGAGCAGAGCCCTGAAAGCTAGTGGTGTTTGTTACCAAATAAACTTGTTGGACTTTAACCTGGTGTTGTGAGATTTCTTACGTCATTTATAAGCCAACTGACAAAAGCTATCAAACATTCATCATCCTAACATAAAGGGACACTCCCAAACCACTCTCCTGATTAATATGAGCCCTTCGAATTTGGTTGTAGTTCCTAAGGAAAACATAGGCTAGAAATACAACAAATGCACTTTTTTAAAATTAAAAACATTGAGTGTAGCAATTATGAAAAAAAGGCTTGTGACATCTTAATTTCTTAGTGGTTCAGCGAGCTACTAATACTAGAACCATTGAAACCTACAATGCAGGAGGCCAGTCAATCAAGTCTACACCAACTCTGACAGAGCATCTTACCCAAGCCCTATCCCTATCCCCATCCCCACAATCCCATATATTTACCTTACCATTCCCTTTACACATTGAGACACTATGTGGCAGTTTATCATTGCCAATTAACTTAATCTGCACACCTTTTGACTGTAGGAGGAAACTGCAGCATCTCGAGGAAACCTAGGCAGGCAAGCAGTCACAAAAGGCTGACAATTGAACCCAGTTCCCTTGTGCTTATCCACTATGCTTTTTTTTCTTCGTATTTCCATGTGCCAGAGGGCTTACCAGTCTTTAGTTAATTTAACCCTGGACCAAAACCTTGAAAAGCTAAATTTATTATTTGGTTTTCCATTCATGCAAACGCAGCTACAAAAATTTTCAACTATACTATTGTAAGCCACTTAGACTTCACAAATATATGAGACTCTAGTTGTGATATATACTACTGATTCTTTATTTTCTGAATTAATACTATAGAAATTTTGGGTGGGGAGTGAAAAAGGAAATGAGAGGTTTGAGTATGGTATGCAACTGGAAATAAAAGGGAAAAACCAAAAATCTTCTATCACCATACGAGTCATAGGTGGAAAGATGAGGGGTGGAGCCAAGTAGAGTTCAAAAAGGGGATGAAGACAAAACACATGGCTGAGATGCTAAATGAGTACTCTGCAACTGCCTTTATCAAGGAAGATGCTATTGAAATTACAATGAAGAGGGAGGTAATTGAGATACCAAATGTGTTAAAAATTGATCAAAGAGGTTTTACAAAGGCTGTCTGGAGTTAAATTGACAAGTCACCAGGGCAAAACGGGATACATCCAAGAATGCTAAGGGTGAGGGAAGCAAAGGCAGAAATTCAGAGGTACTGTCACAATTGTGCAACTTTAGGACAGTACAGAGGACTAAAGAATTGCAAATGGTATTTACATGCTCAAAAAAGGTTATAAGGATAAACCCAGCAATATGAGTTAGTTTATCTTCAATGGTGGGAAAGCTTTTAGAAACAATATTTAATGATAGCCTTTAGGTTACAGATATACATCAAGTATTACTCATTGTAATAGTTGCGTTACCTTGAGTAGAATTTTTATAATAAAAATGCATTTCACAATATCTGATGCTGAATCTATTTAACATTCAACATACTCAAGACTAGTGATTTATGAGTGAAATAAACCAACTCATATAGTATTATGGGTCTCAGCAGCTTATTTGGGACTGTATTGTACAATAATGGCAGTAATAGTAAAGTAGTAATTTACTTATACATTAAGTTAATCTATAAACTTTAGATATGCAGGAACACCTGGGAGTGGGAAAGGATCTGTGAAAATAGGGAGCAGCAAAATCTGATTTGGTAATGTGTGGGAATATTAGGTGCAACGTAATAGGAAAGGAATGCTAGTTATGAATGCAGTTCTAAGCCAGTGTTCCTGCAATTGCGTGAGAATACAAAAGTTTGTCCCAGGGATGTGGCAATGGTGTACATGTGGCTTAAATGCACTGAGGGATTTCTATAAACATAGACAGGGATCATGGGTGGAAGTGGGAATGTTGAGTTGGCGGCACAGGCTCATTGGGCCAAAGGACCTGTTTCCCGTGTTGTTTTGTTCTTTTTAAGTGCAGTGGGTGTTGAGAGACTGGGAGGCGTTACAAAAACCAGGTTGATAGTTCAAGAACATCAACAATAAAATGAGGCTGTTGAGAGACAGAATTATGGGGTGATCACTGGGGTCCCATTGGAAGTGGGATATTACAGGCTGGGAGCTGTGGGAAAAGAGCATTTTTGATGTGGACCATTGGAACTAGATTGCTGTAAAAGAATTGGTGCAGCAGCAAAGATAGGCCCTGGGGTGCAAAAGTACTGGCAATAAGGATTTTTGTTTAGGAAGGTTGGTTTTGAGGTCATTATGTATTGAGGAATGTAGCTGGATGGTTTGGGTTTCTTGTGTTCTGAAAGGGTGGTCCAGTTCTTGAAAGTTTAAATGGTGTTCTTAGCAGATTAAACAGATGCAATGTCCCATACATCTCAATGATTTGGAGTAGCAACTCAATTTTATCTTCTTGAAAACAAATTTCAACTGATGGGCAATTGAAACATTACAAACAATCTCCACCCATTTTTTCTCTGACCTACAGATCATCCCACTTTTGCTTATATGGGCAGAGTACAATCCAAGACAAGATGGATGGTTTGAGAATTCGCTTCATATTGATAAATTCCATATTTAAGAACAGATTAATCCCCTTGTTAGCATTCTTCAACTATAATTGAAGTATCAGAAATGCTGTTTGCAATTAAGAGAAAGTTTACAAGGGATGTTATTGCTGCATTTTAAGATTCTTAATCAAAAAAAGACTTAGCATTTTTGTGGCCTACTGAACCCTTTGATATCATCAATTCTCCACTACATAGTAAAAATCTTTTAAATTTGTTTGTCATGCCAAAGCATGTTCCTCTCATAAGCAACTCTTCTACTTCAAGTTATCATCCAAATCAGACATTTATTTTGTCCTCATTATACATAACTGATTCTTCCCATTGTTGTCTGGTGTGGATAAAGTACAGAATACTTCGCCACCAATCCTCCACAAACTTACATATTAAAATATCAAAAAAACTGCTTACTTGATTAGTGCTGCAATTATTTGAACATTTAACGCAGAACCACTGACAAATCGATCATGTAGAATCTGAAATCCATTCAATGTCCCAAACTTGTTGATAAGATCCACAAGCCAACCCTATAGAGAAGTTAGAAGTCAAAATCCAAGTTATCTATATACATTTAAACTCCATAGAAACAGGGTTTTGGCAGTTACGAGAAATCATTGAAAGCTTGTCTTTCTATAACTTGTACTGTTAGGTCAAATTTTAAAAACGCAGTACAAATTCCTGATTTATGAAGGCAAGAGTAAATGACTTGATCCTCTATCATTGTGATCAAATTTATAGAAGTGCAATACTTGTCAACTCTTGACTCAAGAGAAAGCATTTTGCTCAAAGCAATCCCTCTTGAAAGAAATGCTGACCAATTTCTCAACTTAATTAGATGAAAATATTAAAAATATCAAAATTAATTAAGACATTTTCTTGCTTTTTTTTGGATAAACGAGGTAAGAGAGATTTCTACACTGACCACCAAATGAAATACCATTAGCCAACAGTTTACTTAGCATTAATATGTTTTCACTCTAACCCCTCAAATGCATTCATAGTATATTAATTACCAACTTCCTGGATCACTAACTTTGGAGCTGTGAAAGCCAAATTTAACCACGTGTGTAAAACTGACATCGACTGGGAACTTTGAAGGCCCAAATGCTGCAAGGATATACTTTGCGTGTGTGGGCATGTGCGTGTGTGGGCAGTGGAGATGACTAGCTCAGAAATCAGCTTGTTGACTTCCAACCTGCATGCTAATAAATTGTATTAACCAATTTATCACCTTTTTTGTCCTTAACATCTTTCCTATCTCTTCACTAACGTTTGGTTCCACATAATAAATAATTGCTTTGCATCAGATATGGGCACAATCCTGTGGAAAGCTCTGATTAGAACAGTAGTTCATATCAAAGTAGCAGATAAGCCTTTCCTGCCCTGAATTCAACGTGCACAGACACAAACCTTACTTAAAAATCAAGTCACACTTTTTGAGCAAGATGAGCTAAAAGATGTGATAGTACAAATAATTAGGTCAGAACTATAAATTAATAGGATTGGGAATCCCGCAGAGTTGTTTCCTCTCTAACCCAAAGGCACTTCAGGTGAACTTTAGAATTCCAGTTGCTGCTTTAAGAAGCTAATTCAGTAGAGATCCGAGATCAAATCTGAAATATTTGGGATCAGCTGTTTAGTGGATAAACCTGCAGAGACTCTCAGGAAAGAAGACTGAATGTTTATTTGATCTTTAAAATTTCACATGTTCAGGATAATAATTCAGATTAACAGTAAGTGAATAAATCAAGATTGTACACTTGGACCAAAGTAAATGGCACAAATTAATCCAACATTATAGTTCTGAGGTGCACAGTTATAACCAAGTACACAATTATATTAAAACTCAATCAATTGCAACAATTGCCCATTAGTTTACAATAGTGAAGTCCATTAAGCACCACAAAAATGACAGATTCTCCAAACCTTTGGCGAGCGTGGGTCAGGTGGTCGAGCAAAGAGTTCATCTTCAGCCAGCTGGACTCCTGCAGGAACGGTCTCAGAGGGGCGTGTACCATTGTAGATATGAAATTTGCAATGAGGATTTAAGGCCATAGCAAGGAGTTCAAGAAGGGGAAACCAATCCTGGGACAACTTGGCCACACACAATTCTATGAGGCGATGAGTATTATTTATAATACATCTCTTAAAAGGGAAGAAAAAATATTAGTTATACATTTAGCATGTAAAGTATTCAAAACAATACATTTCATGATGGATTATATGAGTAAAACAGTAATTCAATTCCAACTCTGGTCAGATACACAAACTCTGTCTGAGCAACATAAAACACTGGTGGAAAATGTTCCATTAATAATAATGTCGCCCAATTTAGAGCTGCGTTGCACTTAAAAAAAAAAAAATTTGGCTAATGTACTCTGCTGCCAATTCACTTTTTTCACAGTATTATTGCTGAAATTGAGCCATTAAATATTTAGCTGCTCAGTCTGGCTCCTAGTTGATACTGATATAGGCTATTGAGTTGGATTTCAGCCATGATTGTAATGAATTCTGGAGAAGGCTCGAGGGGCCAAATGGCCTCCTCCTATCTTCTATATTTCCGTGACAAGTATCCAGATGGAGAACAAACCTCAAGTGAGGTTTTGATCTTGGTTCCAATTCAGAACTACAGAGTTTTTGTTTGCAGAGAAAAGCAGGAAAGTTTTCACAATTAATTCTCTTACAAGTGAAATGCCTGTGGTTTGTGTTAATGTTAACTTCACTTAAAAATGAAGTCACACTTTTTGAGCAAGATGAGTTAAAATAGTACAAATAATTAGGCATGCAAAAACCAGAAGGATCATAGAAGAATATCTACTAACATCACAAATTACTTCAGAACAAATGCCCCATTCTCAGCAACAGATTGAAAGCTCAAAGAGTATAGGTATTACTGTTCTCAATGCAATAATAAAATATTTATTTTTTGGAGAGATAAAGATAATTTTAAAGCCCAGTGTACAATTCTTTTTGTGTGCTTCTCCAAGTAATTGAAAAGAACTGATAAAATTAATGCATTCAGGCACTCTTTTGTTGAAGTACTGGCAAGTATGTTATTGCTGATCACAAGAAGCTTTTTAATAAAGCAAAGTGGAGCCAATAAACTTTGCATTCCTGCACCCCAACATTATTTTTCAGACCCATAGCTTTTCCTATTGACTTCACAAACAAGATGAGGGTGGGGTACTATTCAGGATGCACATCATCCTCTGGTGTGATCTTTATTGGTGAGGATGGGTACATCCAGATTCATGTTGCATCATGAATGAGGACAAAGGGAAAGGACAGTCATTTAAAATTAACCGAGCTGATAGCGTTTGATTTAATTAACAGCAGAGCTGGGATGGAGTGAGAATGAGAATTTTTGCCTTTAATTCTATTCTAGGTCTGTCTTTATATTTTATCCATTTTACAGAATGTGGGCATCACCGGCTAGGCAAACATTTATTGCTCATCATTAATTGTCCTTAAGGTGATGGTGGTAAGCTGCTTCTGCAGTCCCAGAGGTGTAGGCACAGCCAGAATGTTGTTAGTGACAATGAAGGAACAGAAATATATTTCCACATCAGGATGGTGAGCTACTTTGTGGGAAAATCTCCTGCTGATCAGGTTCCCAAGTATCTGCTGCCCTGGTCCTTCTAGATGGTAGTGATCATGGGTTTGGATGGTGCTGCTTCAGGTGAGTTTCTGCAGTGCATCATCAGTAGCAAGAGAATTGAATGTTTGAGGAAGGGGCAACAGTCAATGGTCAGATGATAAGCTCCTTGAATGTTATTGGAGCTGCACTCATGCAGCAAGGTGAGTGTATTCCATCATTCTTGCCTTGTAGATAAAAAATAGCTTTGGGAAATCAGTCGGTGAGGTTAATTACCACAGAATTCCTAGCCTTTACTCTGCTCTTAATCACAGCATTTATTATGATTATCCCAGTTCAGCTTCTGGTCAATGGTAACCCTGAAGATGTTTATATAGAGATTGAACATGATTGTGCCACTGAATGTCAAGGGATGATGGCTAGATCTTCCTTGGGTTTCTTCCAATGTTCTGGTTTCCTCCCATAGTCTGGCAGATGTGCTGGTTAGGTGCATTAGCCATGCTAAATTCTCCCTCAGTGTACCCGAACAGGCACCAAGTATGGCAACTAGAGGATTTTAATAGCAACTTCATTGCAGTGTTAATGTAAGCTTACTTGTGATACTGATAAATAAACTTGAAACTTGATTGAGAAAAATTCAAATACAAGGCTTGTATTCTTGCTATAAAAACACAGGTCTTTGGTTAGTTCTCACCAGAGCATTGCATTCAGTTTGTTCCCTTATTTGAGGAATATTTTCATTGAATCTGGTACAAAGATTCAAGAGTTGGTTCCTGAAATGAGCGAGTTACCTTATGCAGAGTGGCTGAATAATTGGGCCTATAATATTCCCTAAAGTGAAGCAAAATAAGAGGCAATCTCATTGAAACATACAGATTCTACCGGGGTTTGACAGGGGGTGTTTCCCATGGCAGGGAATCTTGAACATGCGGACAGAGTGTCAAAAAAAGAAGCCAAAGCAAAAAGAAGAAATTTCTTCAAAGGGTGGTCAACCTTAGATATTTTCTATCCCCAAATAGTGATGAACGCTCCTTGGTGAATATACTTAAGGCAAAGATAAACAGATTCAGGGTAGCAAGGGAGATGAGAAGGCAGGAAAGAGAAGTTAAGGCCAATGATCAGCCATGATCCTATTGAATCTTGGAGCAGATTCAGGTCACGCAGTCAACATCAGCTAATATTTCTATGTTCTTACGATACGTTAGCATCCATTGAAAGAAGAATGACTTCAAACCAAATCCAAATCGTTTAACAATTAACAGATTTTTTTTAAACACTAAATTAGGCATCTGATTCTATGAAAATTACTTTTCTGTTTACGTGAACAATTCAAGCAGGTTAAAGTTAGGAACTCTTCATAATTTAGACAAAATAGAAACTCCAATCCCTATTTGTTTTTGTGATGAATGCAACTTTGAAGGCACTGCAGAAGTTTGCAAAATAATCAAATTATGCAATGCAAAATTCTGGCAACAACTTAAATGTGTTAGTTTTAATCTCAGACAGAACAAAATGTGAATGCACTAGCTTTCAATAGGACAGTAAATTTCTTTATTAATTTGACAGTGCAGCACTGATTAAATAGAATCTTCAACAGTTCTTTCCACTTTTCCAGCCTCAATATACTTAGCTGCAATAGAACAAAGTAAGTATAAAACTTCAAGTACTAAGGTAGACAAACACAAAAGACGTAACATATTTGAATTCTCAAGACACCTTCAGTATGGTACCGCAAAGCAGATTCATAACTAAAGTTGGAACATGTGAAAATAGAATGGGTAGCAAGCTGCTACCAAAAAAAAGTAGAGACAGGGTTAAAAGTAGTCACGGAGTCAGACAAAGAATTGGAACCAGTTTTCCATAAAGATCAGGTAGACTGACAGAGATGTAAGAAGGGAATTCCAGAAGCTGGGACCTTTTGTAACTCAACTTTTGGAAGGGTTGTTCAAAAAGCCAAGATCAGAGGAATGCAGGTGACAGGGAGGTTCTTTTTCCCTTTATTCTTTCATAGAATTTGACATTATGGCAAAGTAAGCTTTTGTTGCTCATTTCATTTGTCTTTGAACTGAATGGTTTCCTAAGTCGTGCGGAGGGGATTTGAGTGTCAAACACATCTGAAAACTAGAGTGCAGATATCTCAAAATTGTGGGATTGGAAGAGACTACAGAATAAGGCAGGACAAGGCCATGAAGGGACTTGAAAACATTGATTAGACTTTTAAGATCACGATGTGATTTGGCCAGAAGCCAATATAGGCCAGTGAGCACATAAGTAATGGAGGAATAGGATTTGTAAGTTAAGACACAGGCAGCAGTGTGTATGGAGGGGGTAGAAAGTAGAAGAGCAGCCATGTGTGTGTTGGAACACAAGTTTCGAGGGTAACAAAAGCATGCATGATGGTTTCAGCAGCAGATAAGATAAAGCAAGGTGGTATTATGCAGGTGGAGTGAGTAACATTCATAGTGCCACAGTTAAGAAGTCAAGAGGCTAAGGGTCAAACATGACACTGAAATTGCAAACATGCTGGCTTGATCTCGAATTGTTGCCAGGCAGGGGGATGAAATCAGTTGTTAGAAAACCAAGACTGAAGCAGGTCTAAAAATAAGGGGCTGCATGCTTCTCAATATTTAATGGGGGGAAATTTCAGTTCATCCAGCACGAGATGCCTGATAATTTAGCAGCAGCTCATGTGTTAGGGGAATCAAAAATCTTACTTCTGTTCACCCACCCAGCAAGATAAAAACTTTTCTGCAAAATTCAAGAAATGATTCACTAACAGGTTTTAAGTGTTGGATTAGGTCAACATCCAGGCTAAGCTACAACAACAGAATCAAAAGACTTTCTATTTCATCACCAAGGAAATCATTAAGAAACTTTTAGGCATTCAATCTAGAATAAAGAGAACTCAGTGAATTTAATAGGGCTTTTTTAATTCATTTGAGACATGGGTATGGCTGGCTGGTCAGCATTTTTGGCCCATTCCTAGTTGCCCTTGAATGGAGTAGCTTACTAGGCCATTTTAGCGGGCAGTTGGGTGTCAACCACACTGCTGTGACTCTGGAGACACAAATAGGCCAGACCAGGTAAGGACAACAGGTTTCTTTCATAAAGCACATTAGTGAACCAGGGAATATTTTTTAAACATGCTTTCCATCATGCAGCATACAAAACCATTATGAGACTAACTATGATCCAAACATTGCCTTGCGTGGAATCTATTTGTTCTTGTATTGTTTGTCCCTATTCATTAAACCCAAAATGATATCTTGAGGCCTGCATTTATATCTACCTGCATCTCCAAAGAATTTTGAATCTACATACCTGCATTAGTCCCTGCACATCCTTTGGTACCTAAATTTATCCATACACTCCTTGATTGCCTCACATTTGTAAACTCAAAAGCCAACAATTAAACCTAATTTTTTTGTGAACATAAACAGTGGACAATGCTGATCCACACAGCAAAATCTTTATTTAAAATGCCACATTTATGAGAATAGAGAAAGAAAACCTGTGATAATTGCTGCAAAGGTTGCTTTCTTTAAAAAAAAGTTATGAATGTGTATGTGAAGTTGAAGAAAATATTTGTGACAGTTCAATTGTATAGATGCTTTAAAAAGATAGCATTTACTCAATTAACGTTTAATTTAGCATGAAATGTTAAGGGCCTGATACTCTATTCTAAAATAAATACAAGCTTCATTAATTTAAAATGAACTTTTCCACAAGCAAAATACTTACATGGATCTCAAATTTCCAACCGCTCACAGCCTCATCAGTTAGAATTTTTGTGAAGGAAATTGTGAGGCCATCACGAAAAAAGCGCTGACATGCTTCACTTTTAATATCAAGACCTTGAAAATGAAAAAAATTACATCTCAACAAAACTACAGGACATCTGAATGATCAATTCACCAATAGTCAAATGCCTTAGAAACAAATATTATAATTAAGCTATGTACTGTAATTACCATACATTATAATTTCCATAATATTCCTGCAGAACAGAGTTAACAATGTCCCCCTCAACTGCAGTACTTTACAGAAAACTTACTTTAAGACACTGAGGATTTATGGAAGTTTTCAAGTTTGATGAATTGGATGGTTTTATAAACTCTCCAAACAGGAAAAAAACATTCAGCATAGCATTACTTGCTTCAAATTAAATCTCCAACTGATATGACAATTAGTGCAGCCAGGAGCACGGAGTACTTTTATAGTAATCACAAATGTTATCAAATAGTGAGAGAATGCCACATCTGAGATAAGGCATTGTGTTTTACTGCAGAAATTGTTCCACTGTGATGCATCATATCAGATCTTCTAAATGAGAATTTTGTTCAGACATCTGGTGGATTCATTTTTGACTAGTTGCTATCAGTTTGCCTGAACACCGATTCATCATTCTTCACTGTAGTCCTACCACGTAAGCATAAATGCAGCTGATATTGACCAAGGAAATTCACCAAGTGCCATGATCAGTATCCAAGAACTGAAAGACTGCTGAGCCCATGAAAGTTAATGGCACTAAATCACGGATTGACCTGGAAAAAATTTCTGAGAGACAACAGAAGTAGAGAAGCTGTTTTAACTAGTTGTTGGAGAGCAAAACTCTATGGTACATTTAAGGTAGCCCAATAGGGAATTCAGGACAGACTTCGGTGCCCAAAGTAGTTAAAATACAGAACTTGCGCCCAGTTAAGGTTACAAGCATACATGTGTCTAAGGGAAAACTAATGCAGAGCATAAAGACCAGCAAGGACCAGTTGAGCCATATGGCCTATTTCTGTGCTTTACAGATCATGCAATTATATGCAAAACAAAACATATAATAGTTTTCTAAAGCCAGGTCAAGAGTCCGTAGATATGCTTTAGAGCCAGATAAACGAAAAATTCCTTAGGACAAAGATATCACCGACATCATGCAAGACTCTGTATAGAAAGGTTCTATCTTTTCTATGAAAATATTATAATTCATATCTTCCAAGAAAATGCATCATTCTAGATCAAACACTAAGGCACGAGCAACAGTTAACCAAAAGTAAACCTCTGCTTACAGATGGCTCTCCAAATAACATTATTTCTCCAAAACAAAAACTTCATTTTTCCCTCACACAATTAAAACTGAGGCATGTTCCTCAATTCTTGTAACATTTCAACAAATCTGCCTGTTTGTATTCTAAAATCCAAGTCACTCATTTCTTCAGTATACATAACACAATTTCAAAACTTACTTTTTTTACTAAGATCTATAGCAGCTTCTAGTAGAACTTCTAATTCACCTTTAGGCAACACTGGAACTACCCAACGAGGTCTAAAGGAAGCAAAAAGGCAAGTTAGAATAATATACACAAGAATTAGCAATTTATTTAATTTGTCAATCTAGCTGCACTCACCTATTAATCATATCATCCAGCTTTGCCAAATCAGTGTGAGGAAATGCTGGCTCTTCCTCCTCAAGTTGAGGAGGTGCATCACCCTGACCTTGTTCATCAGGAGGGCTCACTGGTGAGTTCTCACTTGATGTATTGGGAGAAGAGGTCTGTTGCAAAGAAAAAACACACATTCAATATTTAATCAATCAATATGATTTTAATGTAATCCATAAACTTTGGTCTGTGCTCAATCCATTAAAGATCAAACCCATATTTTAAAATTTTCCCAAGAGTTTGATCCAGTCAACTAAGGAAATTAATCTTTCCTACACATGCTTATTTGTTGGACACCTTTTTTTCCCCAAGTAAAATCTGCTTTATTCCAATGATTGGGGTGCTTATAATTCTACAGTATATTATGATCACAACTGGATTTAGAAACAGAAAAACTATTAAGTAACCAACATCTCTCAAATAAAACCTTGAGATGATCTAATTAATATTCCAACAAGATTAGAGAACAGTGGTTTGTTAAATTTTCTTAATGAAAAGCAGGTCCACCAACTGGTTCGATATTGCCATTTAATAAAACTATCATTGCACTAACCATAATTCAACTTGCATATCATGAATTTCAATGCAAAACATATAGTGACAGCTTTAGCTCAGTGATAACAGTACTGTCTTGAGAGTGAGGTTCAAACTCCACTCCAAGACACGAGCACAAAAATCTAAGTTGACACAGAGTGCAGTATTGAACGAATGCTGCAATCAGAACTGCCACTATTTAGATAAGGAACATGTCTTTGGCGGATATAAAAACAAAACTATTCGAGAAAGTGAAGAACCATAGACCTCTATGCCCTGACAAGTACTTATTGAGTAAAACGTCTCACAACACCAGGTTAAAGTCCAACAAGCTTATTTGGTAACAAGAACCACTAGCTTTCAGAGCACTTGCTGCTCTTTCATCAGGTGAGTGGGATTTCAGTTCACAAACAGGGCATATAAAGATAAACTCCATTTACAAAATTTTCGGGGCCCCGAAAGCTAGTGGTATTTGCTACCAAATAATCCTGTTGGACTTCAACCTGGTGTTGCGAGACTTTCTACTGTGTTTACCCCAATTCAACAACAGCATCTCCACATCAGGAGTGTCAATATCAGACATCTTCATCTTGACGACATTATAACTGTACTGGATTTTCTGCAGGTGAAGCAAAGCAAAGGTCTATGGAAAGAGAAGAGCAGACATTGAAAAACCTTTCCAAGACTCTAGGAATTCTGCCTAAAGACAGAAATTTCTCATCCCTGGATATAACTAATGGTTGCCCATTAGGGAACCTTTGTGGAGCTTCAGCTATTCTCTGTATCCAGTAGAAAGCTATATATCCAAGTTTTCCAACAATTCAGATAGGTAGGACTCCCTAATTTACAGTACAACATAATCCATTAATATCTGTTCATGGTATCAAGTGATAGGAAAAAATTATGGCAAATTGGTTTTAACACAATTAAGTTGGACCAAAAAGGACAGACTGTGAAAAACTAGGAAGTGAAGATTCAGAGAGACCTGGGAGTTCAGATACATGGAATACAATGATGTAGAAACATATCGACATTGCATGTCTGCTCCACCTTTCAACAACATCACAGCTGATCTGATTGCAGTCTAAACTCCACTCTTCTGTCTGTCCACATAACCTAGGATCCCTTGTTTATCTAAAATCCAACTCAGTCCTCAGTAAATTAAATGACCTAGCCCTAGTTTTCTCTGGGGAAGAGAATTCCACGTACTAATGATGCTTAAAAAAACCTCATCTCAATCTTATCCTTAAACTGTGTCCCCAGTTCTAATCACCCCAACAAAAAGAACCATTTCCCCTGCCAGTATCCATCTCATCAGGTCCCCTCAGGATCTTGTGTTTCAATATCATCTTTCTTCAAACCTTCAGTGGGTGTAGGCCCAATCTATTCAGCCTTTCTGCATGCAGAATTTAAGAGCTTCCATTTCACTGAGGAGGCTTCAGACCAAACCACGTCCAATAATCTGCCCTGAAATATTTGCTTATGTTTTGATCGCCTTAACAAATTCCTCCTCAGCAGATGAGACAATCTCAACATTGCAAACAAATCAACATTTTAAGTTGTGCATCAGCTTTAGGGAAGATAATGACATGGTGGTAACGGCATTGTACCTGTATACCAAAAGCCATACCCTATTTGTCTGTCAAGTTTTATTGAATTACAAACATTTTGAGATATGTTGTTTATAGAAAGATATAGGAACTTGTTGGATTTTCTGTTTGTGACTTATCCAAGGGTAACATCAGATGTGAAAATTTGTGAAAACATCGCAAAAATTAACAATTGATCGAGCATCAACTACCATTGGAACCCCTCCCACTTTTTGCAATTAGAAGTCTTGACTAACTTTTGACTATTGAAAAACGAGTCTCATAACACTCGGACTATATCCATTAGTCTGAAACGAGCTTCTCAAACAGATGATTTCTCTTTCTCTTCCCATCAGTTCTTAATCTCTTAAGCTTTGATCAAAGGATCCCATAATTTTTCTAAATTCCTGGACGTGGAACCCTAGTTTGTGTAATCTCTTCCTGTAATTTAATCCTTGGATCCTGGTTAACATTCTGGTAAATTTGCTGCACTCTCTCTAAACCAATGCATCCATCCTAAGGAGTAGTATCCAGAACTGTCCAGAGGACTCTTGACATTAACTAACCAGCACATTGTATAGTTGTAACTCAGATTTTATTGCCTTGTATCCTAGTTCTTTAAATATAAAAGCTATATTCAATTTGCCTTTTGGATTATTTTCTGTGCTGCTTTTTGATTCATTTTTTCAGAGCATCAACTAAGCATAGAAAAGCCTCAAGAGCCATGTAATTGCAACATTGAGTTAAAAGCTAGTAAGCTCCTTCTTCTCTTGTTAAATCTAAGATTGATACATTTTGTTAACCAAAAGGCATTAAGCGATATGGGAAGATGCTACGTGGAGTTGGCAATCATAACTTCCTTGACTTCACTGTATGATGTAACATAGAACATTACAGCACAGTACAGGCCCTTCGGCCCTCGATGTTGCACTGACCAACGTAACCAATTTTATGACCCTCTATCCTAAACTATTCCAACGCTATCCATATGCCTATCCACTGACCATTTGAACTTGACGAGTCCACAACTGCTGCAGGCAGGGCATTCCACACCCTTACTACCCTCTGAGTAAAGAACCCACCTCTAGCATCTGTCCTATAACTACCATCCCTTAATTTAAAGCTATGTCCCCTCGTGTTATCTACCTCCATCCAAGAAAAAAGGCTTTCACTATCCACCCTATCTAACCCTCTGATCATCTTATATGTCTCAATGTAGTCACCTCTTAGCCTTCTTCTCTCTAATGAAAATAACTTCAAGTCCCTTAGCCTTTCCTCATAAGACCTACCTATCATACCAGGCAACATCCTGGTAAACCTCCTCTGCATCCTTTCCAATGCCTCCACATCTTTCTTGTAATGTGGCGACTAAAACTGTACACAATACACAAAGTGCGGCCGCACCAATTTTGTACAATTGCAACATGACATCTCAGCTCCAAAATTCAATCCCTCTACCAATAAAAGCTAACACACTATATGCCTTCTTAACAACCTTATCAACTTGAGTACCAATTTTCAGAGATCTATGCACCTGTACACCATGATCTCTCTGCTCATCTACACTACTAAGAGTCCTACCATTAGCCCTATATTCTGCACACATATTACTCTTACCAAAGTGAATCACCTCACTTTTCCCACATTAAACTCCAGATTCAAGGAGCTAAACAGCCAATTCCTATTTGTCAATCTTTTGCTTTAATGATGGTGAAAGGAGTCAAAATGCAAATTTTCATAATTAAAGAAGAAACTTATGGTGTGGGCTTGGTGTTCTCATTGCACCTGATCCATCTTGAGTTTAGGTTTCAATATAGTCTTGTATGTTACAATCCCAGCTGATGTTATCCCTGGACAAGTCTCAGAACAGAACCTGGCTTGATCAAACCTAATTTCTCCCCCCCAAGAAACCACGGAATCAGAGTAGAATCCCTATAATGCAGGAGGCATTCGATTTATCACATCTATATTGACGACATTCCACTCAGACGCTAGCCCCATAACTCCACGCATTTACCCTAGCTAATCCTTCTGACAGCAAGAGGCAATTTAGCATGGCCAATCCACCCAATCTGCACATCTTCAGACTGTGGGAAGAACCATGAGCACCAGAGGCAACCCACGCAGACACAGAGATAATGTTCAGATTCCACACAGACAATGACTCGAGGCTGGAATGGCCCTAGCAGCACGAGGCAGCAATGTTAACTGCTGTGCCACCATGCCGCCCCTGGAGTGTAATTACTGAACAGATTCAGAGTTTGCTGATGAACTTTTAATTAGAATTTAAAAGAAAAGAAAAATGAATAACATTACATTAGACAAAAAGATTCCAATACAAAAATATGATTTAAATATTTCTTCACTCCACAACAAATTAAAATTATATATCTATTTTTAAATTTCTTCCACTGATTAATTTTTCAATTTCCTAGTTTTTTTAAAATCCAGCTTTCCCATTTCTTTTCCTCGTGATATCACTCCCCATCCCATCAGGGCCATCTGTCATCTGTCTCAGGTTGTCCTTTCGTACTGTTGACCGTTGTTCTGCCATTTCCACATTCTGATCTCTTAAGTGCCACTACCAGCACTCTCCTTACCTCTGCCATGACATAAGCACTGAATTTATGGTCAACCTTAATAGATCAGTAGCTAGTCTTGAATTCCAGCCTCATGCCCAATTCCGAGCTTCACACTTTAGGAAGAATGTTCATGGCTTTGGGAAAAGTGGAGAGGAGATTTACAAAAGCAAACATTTCAATTATCTGGAGAGCCCAGAGATGCTGCAATTGTTTTCTTTACAGCAGTACAAAGTAAAAGAGCACTGATTTCAAGTGTTAAATGTTAAGTGTTAACAGCTCATTGCCAACAAGTTCATCTTTCCTTTGTTGCACCCAGATAAAAATGTAATGGCATCTCTTGAAAGCCATTACATAAGCACAAAAATCTACACAAGCTAGCACAATCCCTGAAGATGGATGGCTGAATTGAGGGCAATGCTGCTTTCTGGTGTGCTGACTATGAACAGAAGGTTATTGCTGTACTCAAGCACTGGAAAACTGGACAGAAACTCTGTGGCATGGGCAAGATTATCCAGACCAATGCTAAGTACATGGCTATCAAAGGCACATTCCTAGGCATCACATAACAAACCCACATTGTAAACAAACATCCCTGGGTCTTTTCTAGGCCAGTATATTGGTTTCTGTGAGAGACTGAGTGAAGCATTGCAGTCAGGAGACAGCTAGAATGACTATGAAAAAGCCATCTGTCAACAACTTGAATGAACGTGGACTAATAGACCTAGCTGGTATGTAGACTATGAAGGGTGGAAGTTATTGTTTCATACTGCATTACATAGAATACCTGATCATGTTCCACGTCAATCATCTTCTGAAATCCAAGGCAACAGCTGAGGTTGCCCGAGCTGCATCTCATTTCTAGACAGTAGAGCTCCATATATTCTTCAGTCAGACAACAGAAGGAAGGTCACAGCACAGGTCAGTCATAAACTAGCAATGCTCTGGGAAGAATGGGCATCCCAGACAACCTCAGTTTCAAGGCTCTGTGGTGATGTGAAGCTGAAACTAATGGTCTGGCTCTGTACAGTGGAGCTATAGTGTTCATTTCGTTCAGTGGGCAGTGAACAGCAGTTACCACGAGGCTATAAAGATGTTTCTTTCCCAAGCACTCCGTAGAAACAAACCAGGGTACAGCCTCAAATTTTGCCAGATGACTTCTACAGAATCTCCACAGACAATGATCTGGAAAGACTTCTAAAGGAGTATCTGAAAAATCCTGACCCTGAGCTGACCCCTGAACCATCTTCCTGGAACAATTCTGAGCTGGCTTCAGAACCATCCACCATGACTCAAGAAATCAGCCTCTGGGCCATCCAACATGGACGATTTAGAATGAATCCCAGAACCATCACCATAGGTGACAATTTTCTCCTTGGGCCATCCAACATGGCAGCACTGAGAAAGCCTCCAGTCCCAGTGTCACCATTTGACCACAGTCAAGGTGACCCACCAAATCTTGTAGATGTGGTGCTGGCAGCAGATGGGACTAGTTACACCACTGGAACAGCTAAAAGACAAACAGAGTCAGTTTTACAGCACAGCAGAAGGACTTCGTGTCCATCATTTCCACACTACCAAACATCTAAGTACTCAAAGCCCATTTTCCAGCTTTAGTATTTCAAGGGCTCATCTAAATGCTTCTCAAATGTTGTAAGGACCTTCCCCCACCATCATCATCCTTTCAGTTGTGAATCCAAATTTCCACCATCCTCGGTGAAAAAGATTTTCCTCAAACCCCCTTTATATCTCAAGCACTTCACCTTAAATCTATGCCCCCTGCTTTTTGACTGTTTGTTATATATTCCACTTGCCTTGTGAGTCATCCCAAAATGTATTACTTTTTGGGATTAAGCTCCATTTGCCATTGTTCTTTCCAAATGACCAGTCCATCTATACAGCCTATAATCTAAAGCTTTCCTCCTCACTATTTCCCACACTACCAATTTTAGTGTCACCTGCAAACTTACTGATCACAGCTCCATAATCACAACTAGATCATTAATATACATTATTAACAGCAAGGGATGAAGCATCAATCCCCGCTGGATTGGCTTCCAGTCACAAAATCAACCTGCAACCATCACTCTCTGCCTATGTCCTGCCACTAAGCAAATTTTCAGTTCAAACTGCCAGGAATCATTCTGAATTTGTGCAGTACAGTGGACTAAGTGCAGATGTCGTCACACCAGTACAACTCGGTCATTGTGAGATTGTACATGCTCAAAAGTTGTGTGATGGGCAAGGCTTCCAGATATGTCACTGCAAGAGTAACTGCTGTCAAGACAATGCTGCTTCTTGAAAGCAGGTCTCCACTGCAACAGTACCTGTCTCAGTCACAAATCCTGTGTGAACAGTACTAAAATGCTACGTATGCATAAATTGCATTCATGCTATTTTTATAAACAGGGTAAATTAACTATGTTTTAGGTCTGATCCTGAATGCAATATAACAGAACACAAACCAATGAATTTGAAATGTTTAGTTGTCTCAATGAATGTGCAATTGAATAAAAATAAATTATGCATGAATGTTTATTTGCTCTTGCTATTTTGTAAACATTGATGAATATAAGCTCCATCTGAATGGCTCAGATGTAATATTGAATGAAAGGAACAATAAACAGAATTATTATACATTTGTGAATGAAATTTTGGGTTGACCTAAGTTGGTCATTTTATAAACTGGATGGTCAAAATGCCAGTTTCATGAATTGGCCAGATGGTCTGCCATTTCATGAAATGGGCAGTTTTACAAACTGGGTGTAACATATACATCAATAATTCAAACTTCAACAAAAGCAAAATAAAACTTAATGAATTTAAAATGCCAGAACGTTCTAAACATGACAAGTCATGCAACTTGACCCACGATAGGCCTTTCAAAATATTTGGGATTATATGCAAAATTCTTTAACCTGCACCTCTAAATATTATAGAAGGAGACACATTATTTGAGCAATTCAGGAAGTCAGATAAATGTGTCCAATCCACTGATCCTTAATATCAATGTAAAGTGCAGATTCCAATGTGATGTGACTTAGTTGAGATCTTGGGATGGAATGCCAATGAACACTCTGCTCTCATCACAAAAGATTTAGGAAGAGGTCAACAGGTTTATGGAGACAGAAGACTACCAGCCCAGCTCTCCACTAGCGTACAGTGCATAAGACAAATAATAAAACAACAAATATAAATACAATTGCACAGATGTTGCCCTTCAGCAAAGTTGATGGATAATAACATGCTCAGGACACTGCTAAGTTAACAAACTTTCTTCTTTGGATTCAGGCACTAAATTTATAATAAGCAATTTAGAACTTGTTCTGTATAAGGAGTTACATAAATGTAGGCTGCTCTTCACATCCCCCCTCTCAAAAAAAAACTGCCTCCCCTTCCTTTCCAAATATTTACCTATCATATTATCTCTCCTGATCCTCACAGCTTGTGTTTTAAGATCTGATCCTGTCTATCTGACATGAAATATCACTATCTTACCTCCTAGCTTGCTAATATTGCAGATAAATGAACATGTGTTTTGAATCAGAATCATTACAGCACAGGAGGGCACCAATTTTCTGAATGAGCAATTCACTTTGTGCCCTCCCATCTTCTCCCCATAACCCTGCATATTCTTCCTTCAAATAAAAGTCTGATTCCCTTTTGAATGCTTCAATGATACCTGCCCCTTTCACACTCAGGCAATGTATTCCAGATCTCAACAACCTGCCATGTGAAAAGGTTTTTTTATTTTGCTTCTTTTACCAATTACTCTAAGTCCGTGCCTTCTCTCTCTTTATTTTTTCACGAGAACAGTTTCTTCCAATTTACTCTGTCCACTCCCCTTATGATTTTGAATACCTCTATTAAACCTCTCAGTCTTTGTTTTTCCATGGAAAACAGTTCTAATTTCTCCAAACTATCTTCATGCCTGGAATCATGCTCATGAATCTATTCTTCACTCTCTCCAATGCCTTTACATCCTTCCTAAAATGCAGTGCCCAGAACTGGACACAATATTCTAGCTGAAGCCAAACTTATGGCTGAACTCATGTCCTGCACAAGCTCAATTAGCTCCTTGTTTTCCTTATATTTTTATTCTTCTGCTTTAAATCCTACTTATTATAACTGCAGTCCAGCAGCGTTCCCACAATGCATTGTTTTTGTGTCTAATACATTTCTGAAAAAAAATTCCAGAAACATCTGACCTGCACACTATTGCTCTCATCAAATATATCAAAAATATTTCCACACTCCAATTGGCCTCACAAAGCAACTTACAAATTATAAGATCATGGAAACACTCAACTGGTCAGATACCTGTGAAAAGTAAAATCAGAGCTAACATTGTAATTCAAAGTCCTTGCAATGGAACTAGCATTTACCATTGTTAATTCGAACATTTTTGAGGGGGTGGCTTTGATAAAAGAACACTTTTCAGAAATGGATTTATTGTACATAATGTTTCAATTAGACATGTATTGGTGATACAAAAAAAAATTCTCTGCCTATGAATAGACCAATGTGAAATACTCGAGGTTAAATGCTTACCTGATTCTGTGGGAGAGGAGGCTGGGACTGTCCATCAGGCGCCTGGCCCTGGTTGTCATTCCCTCCTACAGGAGAGCCACGGGTCGTGGCTGTCATACTCGACACAGGACAGATCTTTGCAATTTTGTCTGGCTATGTAGTTGTTGAAAGAGAAAAATAAACTGCCTCCTCAGTGAAAATGAGAAACCAATTTAGATCTGTACATAAAAGCACCACCTCGAGCCCAGGTTGTTTTGCAGAGACCATTGCACAGCCTGAAACAAAACAAATAAATTAATTTGTAGAATTCATTAAGTTCCAACACTGAAAAATATTGTACATATTTTGAAATAGAACATTACAATGCAGTACAGGCCCTTCGACACTTGAAGTTGCGCCAACCAATGGAACCAATCTAATGACCCTCTAACCTAAACTATTCCAATGTTATCCATATGCCTATGCACTGACCATTTGAACACCCTTAATGTTGGCCAGTCCACAACTGTTGCAGGCAGGGCATTCCACGCCCTTACTACCCTCTGAGTAAAAAAGCTACCTCTGACATCCGTCCTATAATTACCACCTCTTAATTTAAAGCCATGTCCCCTCGTGTTAGCCATCTCCATCCAAGGAAAAACGCTCTCACTGTCCACCCTATCTAACCCTCTGATCATCTTGTATGCCTCAATTAGGCCACCTTCTTCTCTCTAACGAAAATAATCTCAAGTCCCTCAGCCTTTCCTCATAAGACCTTGCCACCATACCAGGCAACATCCTAGTAAATCTCTTCCGCACCCTTTCCCAATGCCTCCACATCTTTCTTATAATGCAGCGACCAGATCTGCACATAATACTCCAAGTGCAACCATACCAGAGTTTTGTACAGTTGCAATGTGACCTCATGGCTCTGAAATTCAATCCCTCTACCAATAAAAGCTAACACACCATACACCTTCTTAACAACCTTATCAAACTGGGTGCCAATTTTCAGGGAGCTATGCACACATACACCAAGATCTCTGCTCGTCGACACTACCAAGAGACCTTCCATTAGCCCTATATTCTGTACTCCTGTTACTCTTCAAGTGAATCACTTCACACTTTTCTGCATTAAACTCCATTTGCCACCTCTCAGCCCAGCTCTGCAGCTTATCTATGTCCCTCTGAAAACTGTAACATCCATCCTCACTGTCCACAACTCCTCCACTTTGATGTCATCAGCAAACTTACTAACCCATCCTTCTACATCCTCATCCAGATCATTTATAAAAATGACAAACAGCAGTGGCCCCAAAACAGATCCCTGATGTCAACCATCATTAACAGAACTTAACCAATAATTGGGATCTTCGATGCTTTTCACAGGTGTATTCATACACAAAAGCTAAAAATCAACAGGTGAAGAAGTAGAGACCATCAGTATTACTGTCACATTATGGCAATCCAACAAAACTGCTAATAAATACGTTAACAACTACACCAATGATTATGATTCAGTGTCACTGGAAAAAATGTACCATCCTCCCTGAAAATATATGGGCAAGTGCCTAGAATTAAAAGTTCTGGTAAAGGTTAATCTTAAAGATATCAACATTTAAATGATTTGCAGCTAGCATTGCCAACATGCGGATGGTACTAAGACACAAAAACCATAACCCCAAATTTGGTGTTAAATTAGCCAAGGTCAGCAGGAACTCATTAATTTCAATAACCCAGGTAACCTATTCCTGATTAGTATCAATTAACCCTAGTTTCAAGTGAGATCATCAACAGGCTTGGCTTTCACAGTCTGCGCACTCATCTCAAGTATGTAGTCAAGGATTATTTCTTAAAAATGGTAGCTTGAACAGGGCTATTGAGAACAGCCATCTCAAAGGCAACAGCCCCAAGAAATATAGGGACCTGCATCCTCGCCCTGAAGACAACAGCAAGCCACCAATGATTTTAAAGAACTAAGTAAAATCTCAGGATGATCAGACAAGCCAAGGACCTGTCTTCAGGCAAAGTACAAACTACTTTAAACTATATTTTAACTTCATATTACAAGGTCATGCTTGACATGACCACAAATGATCATTCTTGACCTTATAATCTAATATAATTAAATAAAATTAGAAGAAATCGTTTAAGTCTATCTCCAACACATAGACGCATTGGACACCAAAGAATGTTTAAAGCATATATCTCCTCACCAAAGAAATCCTGCTGGAAAACTTTCAGTACTGACCAACTGACCAGAAGATTAGTGGCAAGATTCTGGAAACGTGCACCAGTTTCCACATCTTAGTAGACTCCTCTCAATGAAGGCAGTCAGACTACAAAATTCACCACAGCCTTTAATGTGCTCATAGGCTTTCAGCCAATTGAGTGTATACGAGAACCAGGATCTCAAACTTGATATACAGATCATTATTTATCAGGCAGAATGAACCCTATGCTCACATATGCTTCCAAGACTTGAAATGGACATTTCAAAGCACGGGGAAGTGCCAGCAGTGGTGCCTTTGCAAGAATAAATAAGTGAATTAGGCTCCTTGAGCCTATCTCCACCAATCAAAAAGATCATGGCTGACGTGATGCAGCTTAAACCCCACTTTCCTGTCTGTCACCCATAAACCTTAAACTCACTTGTTCATACGTGTTTATACTTCTATAAATCTGATTACTGCCTAACTCACTCAAACTGAGTGTCCAACTGGTTTTACAAATTAAGGCAAATTTTCTGAATGTACTATTTAACTAGTGGGTCAAAATATGATGAAAGATTTTCAGGGAAAACAAGTAATAAAGTAACAGAGAGCAATAACTGGTTACGACAATGGCTAAAATGGTAAACCAGGCCAGAGTTTAAAAAAAACTGCAATTACTTTAGTCATTAACATTTCAATTCGACTACCAGATAGACAAAGAAATAATCAGCCATCAGCATCTAGTGAGTCAGAAATAATTAAAACAACCAATAATCTATGAACTTCATGACATATCAAAATATAGAATCTTATATAATTACAAGCAATTGTCAGGTAAGGGCTTACACAATAGCTGTTAAACTAATTCAGATTCCCTTTCATCATTTAGGGCATTACACAAGTGCAGGACCAGTTTATATAAAAATGGCTCCCTATACATAATAGCATGCAGTTGTCTATCCAAACTCATTTGAACTGTTAGTTCAAGAGGTCCTTGCATTTGCTGGTTTAGGATTATACGCGCTTTGTTCCAGCTTACAACAAAATATTACTATAACAGGAGCAACTGTTGTGGATTTATTTGAATGATGAGTTGGAGAAATGGTACTGAGTAGGAAGGGGAATGGCATTTAAAATAGGGAGGCAATGAAGGGAAGTAATGGGCATTGAGATGACAGGACAGATGGAACATGCAATGCAGATGGCATAGAAAGAAGGGGTGGGATGGAGAGATATGAAAGAGATGGAGGAAATGAGATGGTATGGCATAAGATGGTTGGCAAGGGAAGACTCGAATGTCATCAAGTGTGCATAAGAACAAAGAGCAAGAATAGGCAATTCAGCCCCTCAGCCTGCTCTACTATACAATATAATCATGGCTGATCTTGTCTTGGCCTCAACTCCACTCCCCTTCAACACATTGCTAATTAAAAATTAACTTCCTCTAATTTACTCAATGTCATAGCATTCACTGCACTTAGTAGTGAATTTCACAGATTCACAACTCAGAAGTAGTTTCTCCTCATGTTTTAAACCTGCTCTCCTTTATCCTAAAACTGTGACCTCAGCGTCACAGAGATTTACAGCATGAAAACAGGCACTTTGGCCCAGCTTGTCTATGCTGCCTTTTTTTAAAAATCCCTAAGCTAATCCCAACTGCCGGTATTTGGCCCATATCCCGCTACACCCATCATACCCATGTAATAACTAAATGCTTTTTAAAAGAAAAAAAAGTACCTGCCTCTACTACTACCTCTGGCAGCTTGTTCCAGAGGCTCACTATGTTGTGTGAAAAAATTGCCTCTTTGGACACTTTTGTATCTCTCACCTTAAACCTATGCTCTCTAGTTTTAGACTCCTCTACCATTGGGAAAAGATATTGGCTATCTGTCTTGTCTATGCCCCTCATTATTTTATCGACCTCTAAGGTCATCCCTCAGCCTCCTATGTTCAGAGAAAAAGTCGCAGTCTAATCAGCCTCTTATAACTCAATCCATCAAGTCCCAGTAGCATCCTAGTAAACCTTTCCTACACTCTTTTTGGTTTAATAATATCTTTTCTCTAATAGGATGACTAGAATTGCATACAGTATTCCAAGTGTGGCCACTCGACCTCTTGTTCTAGATTGCCCCACAAGAGAAGCATCCATTTCCTCATGTTAACTGATACTATTTCCTCTGCCCATCTTTGAAGTCTTGCTATCATGATTCTCCCCAAAACCTTCAGCCTTGATTTATTTTTGCAAACCACCATCCTGTCTCCAACTTCTCCCCCACAAGAGGAAGCATCTGCTCCATATCTACTTTGTCAATACATTTTATCACCTGATATACCTCACTTAGATCTCCTTTAGAGAGACTAGGCCTCAACTGCTCAATATCTTTTCTAAGACAAGCTCCATACCTTTGGAATCAACCAAGTGAATCTTCTCTGAACAACTTCTGATGTCACTATATCTTTCCTCAAATAAGGAGACAAAAACTGTACACAGTACAATGCCTTGAGTGTGTTGTAGTGTTGCAATAAAGATGATAATTTCACCACAAATATTTTGTCAATCTTGGCTTGTATGTAATATATTAACAGTTTCATCTGAAGTATTTTAAAACTTTGTTTCAGATTGAAAGGATTCCATGTTGTTGCCAGTCCTGTCAAGCTTTACAACGTCTTCTGCTTTTATTTCTGATTTCCAGCACTCATTTTATTTTGCTTTTGTTACAGATTTAATGCCAAGCGGAAGAGAACTGCATATTAAAATCAAAATGCAATATTCTGGCTGATTGATAAAGTATAGGAAAGCACGCACATGTGGATATTTTGCTCAGTTGTGATGCCATACTTGATCATAGTTAAATAACTAGACCTCATCAGAACATCCAAAATTCTAACATGTGCAAGTACTGACTTAAAGGCCTCAGTGTCCTCATTCTGTCCTCCATTCTTCAAATTCTGGAATTATTTCCTTCCCTCACCACACTTGCACTTCATTCATTTTGTCATTCAAATGTCTCAGACCAACAGACCTATAATACTTGGTCATTTTCAAACTGTCCATGCAAATCTAGACAAATTCCTCAGCATCCCTTTACCTAGCAACTGAAGATAGCAAAACTGTTTAGCTGTAATTTCAAAACCTGAACCATTTAGATGGCTGTCATTTAAAGTTCATTTGAACTTATCTAACAATGTTATGCTTGATTTAACATTATTCAGATGTGCTTTAAACATTAGGATGTATTCTGTATAAATATTATTTTGCTTATAAAGGAGTGTTAAAAAGGATTATCATACTATGTCAACAAATAGCGAAGTATAGCAACAGGCCGATCTTGCTTGCCTTCCTGCATAAATTTTAAATATCTCCAATAATCCAGTTGTTTGCACACATTGGCTGCAGCTTATTTATTCCTTCTTTTAAATAGAAAGATAATGGAAAGTTGATTCCACTTTTGCATTCCAAGTAGGTCCGAGGGGCATTTACTGCCCTAAAGGCACTACTTAAACTTCAAGATATAATTATGACCTTGGTCGAAATGAAACATTTTTAAATACAAGATCCCAATTAATTACTGAAAAATTAGGTCATAAGATTTCATGGCTGAATACAAAATAATTTTTATTACAGGATAGTCAAATAAAGCAAACAATACTACCTTGGATAATCATCACTACTAAAAATTCAATTAACAAATTCAACATCAAATAACAGGTAAATTGCAATTGCTTATAATCTATAAATTACTCATTGTCAACTCAGCAGATATGGCAGCACAGTGGCACAGCAGTTAATACTGCTGCCTCTCAGTGCCAGGGTTCACTTGGGTGACTGTGCAGAGTTTGCAGATTCTTCTGGGTACTCTGGTTTCCTCCCACAATCCAAAGATGTGCAGGTTAGGTGGATTGGCCATGCTAATTTGCTCCTTAGTGTCTAAAAGATGTGTACGGCAAATGTGTGGAGTTACGGGGATAAGGCAGCAGGAGGCTTAGGTAAGATGCTTTATCATTAAGTTGCAGCAGACTCGATGGGCAGACTGCAGAAATTTTATGGCATCAATCTCAGTCATACCTTCCTTCGAATCTGTCCTCAAAGGATGTCAGCTCCTCTTCGTCTTAGCCTAAATCCCCAGTCAATAGTAGTGCAGTCTTCATCAAAAGCAGCCTACAGAGCTTCCTAAATCTTACTTATAATGGTCTGGGTAGATCCACCAATGTTTATTCAAGCATCAGAAACAGCTGCAGCAATTGTATATTTTCATTCTCTTGGATCTAGCCTTTTCTTCACCTTGTCTATACTTCACCACTGGGATCATCATCATCTAAGCTCTGTTGACTGTTCTTTTACTATGGTTCCAAGCTGGCATCTCCTCAAATTTCGATTTTCAAATATAGCTTCAGTGTTAGTTTCCTCATTTAGATTGCCTTTCTAATTTTGCATTCCAATTAGTTTCTGTCTTAAAAAATACAAGCTTTGAAACTACAAATTTCATTACAATGCTGTCATCAAGAATTGAAAATGCACCCATATCAATCTCCGGTGCTTCTCAAGGTGCAATACACTTTATTGGGCATGTGGAATTAAAGCGATAATACTTCAGGCAGATATAATGGAAACCATGGCACTATTCAGAATGTAACTTCAGTTCTCCTGTTGGTCAAACATTGTAACCATTCAAAAAAGAATGGACAAAATGCTAAGTAGTCAAATAATCAATTTAGAAACTGATTCCAATTAATAGGTAGAGAAAAGGCTTGGATCCTGTGGTTCAGCGAAATTGCAGCAATTCGCAAAGGATGTAGATTTCAAATCAGTGTTCGTATGAGAAGAAAAATAAAGGGAAAACACCAAAATGAGGTTGGAGTTAGGTTTGCAGTTAATCAAAAAAAGATATTATTTTAGGTACATAAAAAGCAAAATAAAGATCACTTATTAGTGAAAAGAAAATCTAAAGCAATGCCAAGATATAGCAAAGATATTAAATGAATATTTGTTTTGCTTTGGTTTGGTTTCCAGTATAGATCTGGGAAGTTAAATAAGCAGTGAAACATTTTAATAGGATAACTATAGGTTACACAGCAACTGAAGGAAAATTGCTTTAATTCAAATTTTAAAAATGCATTTTCATAGAATCATAGAACTCTACAATTCAGAAGGAGGCCATATGGCCTATCGAGTCTGCACTGACCACAATCCCACCCAGGCACCATCCCCATACCCCATTCATTTACCTTCGCTAGTCGTCCTGACACGAAGGAGCAAGGCCAATCCACCTAACCCACACATTCTTATTCTCATTTAGTTCTTTAGTCCATACTGCCTCACCCAGTTCTTCCCAGCAAAATGTATCACTTCACATTTGTCTTCCTTCAATTTTATCAAGTGTGAACATTTCATAGTCTATGTCCTCTTGAAATCTATTACTGTCCTCTGCTATTTACAAGATTTTCAAGTTTCATGTTATCTGCAAACTTAAAACTTTAGCCCTGTATTCCAAAGTCCAGGTTCTTAACATATCAAAAAAAATCAGTGGTCAGATTTTAGAATGCTAATACCAAATTGAGGTTCTGAACAATCTCTCAAAACATTGATATCTATTAAAATCATGCCACAGAAGTACAAATATAACACTTCTGCTCTAAAAGGGTAAAAAATATATGGGTAATTAGATTTGTTGGGTTGTCATTTATAGTGGGTAAGTTTCACAAGATAATTCAGGACAAAATGAATACACTGAAGAGAAATGAGTATAGATTTGTAAAAGATCAAATGTTTCTGACAAATTTAATGTTGACCTATTTGAGGAAATAACAGCCTATGAAATGCAATATTATCTGATTATTAACATTAATATGCTGGAGAATGAGGATACCTGTCTCCAACTGGTGCCAGAATGAACTTAACACTGGGGAATCCATGTCACAGAGATTGCTGGATCTTAGAGTGAAATAAAGGTTAGGGGACATGCATGGGATTATGGTAGAAGCTGATTTATCAAATTCAACTTTTAAAAATAAATCTACATAACATACGTTATGGAGAACTTTGACATCCCAAACATGAAATTAACTTTTCAGGGTTGGAGGGATTGTTCGGCAATAATGATACAGTCAACAGTTAAAAATCTAATTACATCATTCAACATGATGTAACTTTGTCCATGGGTTTTAAGTGTAGACTGATTGCATAACAATTGAGTTCACATTAATTCAATTGATAGCCAAGATTTCCAATTCTAAGGATACTGATAGCACATTCCATGGACTAGTGAAGAATCAAAGCAGAAACTTCGGCATTAATACTTTTAACTCTGCACGTATGGTTGCCAAAGGTTGCTGTCCGTTTCAGAGGTAAAGGCATACATTGAGAGCATTGTCGCTATTACAAACACAAATTTCAGGCCATATGAATGTAGATTTGTGAGAAGGAGGACAATCAAAATCTGAAGAAAACACAATAAAAGGGAACATAATGAACAATGACAAGGAAGACTTGATTACAATGAAACAAGACCCAATATTGCATCGCAAGACTTTACTCAACACAAATCCCAATCAATTCTAGACAAAATGCGACTAAGTCCCAAAGATATGTACATACATCCCAAGGCCCAAAATAAGAAAGCTAATAGAAACCATTGCTTCGTACTGAATTAGAGATCAGGAAAACAATCTTCCATGAATACTCATTGATTGTACAGTTCCAAAATGAACACAGACAAGGGTTCCCACATGGAAAAAAGACATGACAGTAAACACAAAATGCTAGATATATGAAACGATTGAACATTTCACCCCACATTGAAGAGGAATCACAGAAATGGAAACAGGATGAAACCAAGAATGACATAATTTCAAATATATTTTTCCATCTTGATCCTGTAACTCCAAATTAAATACTTTTCCCCATTCAGACCCTATAATTCCAAAAGCACATTCAGAAATCAGCATCAAGGGAATCAAAGAGGCATTATACTCAGATCCTCAGTGCATATCCACTCAATGAAACATTACAAATGCCCTTGCAAACAACGTGATAAATAAACTGTATGTTAAAATTAGATCACAATGAACTAACCCAAAATTCTGAGATCCATATCTGAATATGCACCAAATCCTGTTCACTCATCAGCT
This sequence comes from Sphyrna mokarran, assembly GCA_024679065.1. Classification (NCBI taxonomy): domain Eukaryota; kingdom Metazoa; phylum Chordata; class Chondrichthyes; order Carcharhiniformes; family Carcharhinidae; genus Sphyrna; species Sphyrna mokarran. The sequence goes on from JAGIQG010000013.1 coordinate 39,914,599, forward strand.
ACGTTCACTGTTCTACACAGCTTTTCTTCTAGCAACACCTCAATTTTAAAACTTGCATTCTTGTTCTCAAATCGCTCTATTGCCTAATCCTGTCTCTGTAATCAAGATATCTGCACTCCTCCAGTTTTGGTCTCTTGCTCATCTTGATTTTAGCACTTCCACATTGGTAGGTTTGTTCTTTGCACTAAGTTCTGGCATTCTCCTCCAAGTCTCCTTGTCTCTTTCTCACGCCACTTTTAACAGTTTAAGCCTATCTTTGATCAAGTTTTTTGGCATTGGTTTCAATATCTAATATGAAATTAAATTTTATAATACAAAAAATACTATAGCACAGGAACAAGCATGTGCCAATCACGTTTACCTAACTGCTTATATCTCTCTATTGCCAGTTATTCATATGCCTGTCAAGATAAGTCTTAAATGTGGCTAATGTAACCACCTCACTTGGCGCTACATTCCAGGCCCCCGTCACCTTGTGTAAAAAAACTTCTCCCTCCCCAACACATCTCCTGGGAGAACGATTCCAGTTTATACAATCTCTCCTCATTGCTAATATCTTCCATACCATCAAAAATAATGCTCCTATTAAACATCTATTGATGTTAAACTATCCACCATATAAGTGCAAGTTGTTGAACACATACCTGCTACCCCAATAATGCAAGCACCATCCTACTGAAGGCCATTCAGATCTGCAACAAGTTCCAAGTCAAAATGTCAACCAGTAAACCGCTCTCCACACATACACTGAGCACCCTCAGGCCAATAACTCTCATCACTACCCTTCTCCTGCCTTCAACTAGCTACAGTAACAACACCAGGTTAAATCCAACAGGTTTATTTGGTTGCACAAGTCACAAGCTGTCAGAGCATTGCTCCTTCATCAGGTGAGTGGGAGTTCTGTTCACAAACAGGGCATATAAAAGAGACAAACTCAATTTACAAATAATTTACAAAATAAAATAAATTTACAAAATAATCAGTCTTCCAACCATTATTTTGTAAACTGTGTTTGTATCTTTATATGCCCTATTTGTGAACAGAACTCTCACTCACCTGATGAAGGAGCAGTGCTCTAAAAGCTTCTGGCTTGTTCTACCAAATAAACATATTGGACTTTAACCTGATGTTGTTAGACTTCTTACTGAGCTTACCCCAACGCCAGCATCTCCACTTCAAGTAGCTGGACGGTACCACAATAGTCAACAATAACTTGGACTGATACAGCATCTTTAATACAGTAAAGCATTCCACAGAGTATTATAAAACAAAATCTGATACTAAGCCACACGGAGATATTAGAACAGATTATCACAAACCTGGTCAGACATAGATTTGAGAGAGCATCTTCAGCAAAGAAAATGAGGAAGAGATAAGGGTCCAGAACTTGGGAAGATGAAAACAGAGCCATCAATGGTAAAGTGGTCAAAATTGGAGCACAGAGATGATGATTGTAGAGCTGAAAAGGGTTACAGAGGCAGGGAGGGATGAGGCCACAGAGGGGTCTGAATACAAGGATGAGGATTTTAAATCTGTGTTGCCAAACCTGGGACCAATGTAGGTTAGTTACGATCCCCATAGAGAGATCTCAAAGAAATCCAAACTGAAAAGATGACAGGATCTTATGGTTTAATAGTTCTACTATTATAGACAGTTAAGATTACTAAAAACTCTGCTCACTGAATATTCTTGTTGCCGGCAAAGTACCAAACAGAAGATGCCCTCTTTCCTTTTAACACAACTGAAAAACACTAAGTCAAGTATTCATTCAATTTCCCCAGAAAGAGATTCTTAGCTCTCAAACAGTTTACTTCCAATCCTTTCCTTTACCTTCCAAGTAAGTTTTAACCCCATAACTTTCTTTCACATGGGGATTTTTCTTGACCTTTTCGTTCCAGCATAGATGAGATATTATGGGGTTAAATATCACACGTTGCTGTGAGTTGATTTCAAAATGACAAGCTTAAGACATCTGTGATTAATGAATTTACTTATTAACAGTTTGCTTTCTTTCAACATAATACAACCTTAGATATAGTTAACCTGACTAGGACAAATGATGTTTTGTGATTAGCTATATTGTATCAGACTACATGTGATCATAAGGATTGTAAAAGCTAAATAAAGAGGGACTGTCCCATTGTTCAGGTTGCCTTTGCTAACTGATTCCCAGCACTGAATGGAAGTTGGGTAGCAAAGGCTTGTCAGGTTACATGTGTAAGAAGAAAAAAGAACTTTTATTCTTTACTTTGTGCTTGCCTTTCTAACAAGGACAGAAGAGTCTCGCGAAAACAAACAACAACTGGCACTGCATGCAGGGTTCCAATATATACAGATGTCCTCTGAAGCAGACTGCATAAGCAACTGTCTGGATAAAGTGAGACGGATGGGCCCACAAGGTAAGATTAACCTTGGTCTCTCTCACTGAGCTAATACTCAGTCAACCCCTCATCCCCCAAGGCCCTGTATTGATAGAACCAGGAAATAGTTTATGTCCTTGAACATTGACTAGTCCTACACCGGGAGGTTCGAGTTCCACAGTTGCTCTGGTGGTCAGAATCCCCAGGATTTTGGTATATTAAATCCAGGAGGTTTGAGTCCCCCAGTGGTAGAGGTTTAAGTCCCTAGTTCAGTAGAATTTGAGGTTCGAATCCTCTGAGGCGTAGTAACAGGTGCCACTTGCTAGGGAAATAACAATTAATTGGCAAGATGGAAAACTGATCAGAGAAAATTTAAGGCTGACCTAATAATTTGAGTAATTTTTGTATTTCAGTGTGTTGTGTGGTCTGTTGCTTGTCGAATGTAGGCAGTTGTTGCATTAGATTGAGAGTAGTTGTTGTTGTGGAGTATTTATTAATACTTCATATATGGCATATATAGATATCTTGATATAGACAGACTGGAAAATTAGGCAGAGAAATGACAGATGGAATTTAGTCCAGATACACGTGAGGCATTTTGGAAGAATTAATGTAAGAAGCGCTATACAATAAATGGCAGGGCCATCAAGAATACAGAAACACAGAGGGACCTGGTGTGCAAGTCCACAAATCCCTGAAGATGGCAGCACAAGTGGAGAAGGTGATGAGGAAAGCATATGATATGCTTGCCTTTACTGAACTGGGTATGGAGTATAAAAGCTGGAGTCAGATGTTGCAGCTGTATAGCACGCTAATTAGGCCACATTTGGAGTACTGCGTCCAATTCTGGTCGCCACACTGCCAGAAGAACAGGGAGGCTTTAGAAAGAGTGCAGAGAAGGTTTACCAGGATGTTGCCTGGTATGGACGCTCTCAGCTATGAGGAGAGATTGGGTAGACTGGGGTTGTTCTCCCTGGAAAGACAGAGAATGAGGGGAGACCTAATACAGGTGTATAAAATCATGAACGGTATAAATAAGGTGTATAGTGGAAGCTTTTTCCCAGGTCAGAGGTGACGATCACTAGGGGTCACAAGCTCAAGGTGAGAGGGACGAGGGTAATTCTGATATCAGAGGGACTTTTTTTATGCAGAAGGTGGAGGAGGCCTGGAATGCGCTGCCAAGTAGGGTGGCAGAGGCAGACATACTGGCATCGTCTGGAAATACCTGGATAGTCACATGCGCAGCCTGGGAATGGAGGGATACAAACAACTGGTCTAGTTGGACCAACACATGCAACAGGCTTGGAGGGCCGAAGGGCCTGCTTCCTATGCTGTACTGTTCTGTGTTTTTATTTATTAAGTTTTTTTCTGAAAAAAACTAAAGGGTGGGAATTGAGGTTGGAGACGTGAATACTGGTGCCGATCGAAAGAAACTGCCTGTCTCAAACACACAGCCTCAGATTGGTTGTTAAGAGGAGAAATTCCCCCACGCGAAGGTCAGGACCCTGAAGTGGGCATAGAGACAACAAGGCGGTGAGGATGGTGAAGCACAAGTGGTCAAACTCTCTTAACAATGGGTCAAATTTTGGTAAAGTCAGGGGATGGGACCCTATTATATAAAACGTGTCGGGAAAATCCAAAGGACAAGCAGTGGATTCAGACACGTGTAAGGGTGCTTAAACAAAAAGTTGGGAAATGATAACTGGCCATTAGGGGAAACTTGGGATTTGAATAAACGTTTTAAAGAAGAGGAGGCTATTTGGAGACGTAATGTGGGAAGTAGATGGAAAGTTTTAACGTCTTTCTCCATAACAAAAACCAATGAACTAACCGTAAAATCAAAGCTGGCCAGCTGAGAGGATAATGCATGTAAGAGAGGGATCAGTGGATGAAGGGAAACCCAGAACTTGGAAAATGTTGAAATGGGAATGAGAGAAGTACGAGAAGGACAAAAGAGACAGAGTAGAACAAGAGAGGTTGGGAAGGGATCCGATAAAAAGGATTAGAACGGCAAGCCAAATAAAAACTGGGGATATCTCCTGACATATCTGGTTTGCCAATGTTGCCCCAAAATACCTATACTGACAGAACGAGGAGAAGCCAGCCTAGCACTCCATCGCTCCCCCAGTTTCAACCCCAGCCTGTCCAAGTCTAACCAACACCACCTCCCCCCTCCTTCACCTTATACCCCAAAATCTGGAGCCCCTATATGATTGTTTATTTAGAAATTATTTTCTAATCTCCCCTTGTCCGGATGTTACAGACTTTCCCATTCCTTCCCCTGACCTTACCATGTTTGTTGGCAGCAGTTCCTCCCCCCCCCCCCCTCCCCCCACCACCCTCAAGGGCACCCCTTTCTGGCTATGTAATTGTAGCACTACTTCAACACCAGAATTGGCTGCATTCGAATCTTCCACCTCCACCCAAAAGGCCAAACTATTTGCCCTCACCCGATGCTGCATCCTCACTGCAACAAATCCGCAAACATTTATACTGACTCCCTTTAAGCTTTCAGGGTCACCCACAATTTCGGGCCAATTATAAGCCCAAAGAGGTTTCCTTACCTCTTCAGGGACTCCCATTCAAAACTCTCCTATGTTCACAATCTTTTCCAAGCCACGCTACCAATGACTCGGCAATGACCAAGAGTAATGCCAGGGCTGATTATGCTGCCAAAATCACTGCAACAACCCAAACTAACATAGTGCCCTCCATGAGTAAGCATACAATAAATCGCTCATCTTTTTTGAACACACTGGGCATTCCAGATATAGTCACTATTCAGAACTTTCAGGGGGACACCTTTGCTTCTGAACACAATCTTTGAAGATGCATATATGTTCCACACTGTCAAAAGACCTCTGGATCACTCTAGTAGGCCAAGTTGGTACACCAGATGCATTACTACCTTTATTGCTTGATTACCTAAACTCTGATACAATCTAGGAAAGGAGGAATGAGTGGAATATTGCTTCGTACCTGGTGGCACCCCAACTAGCTGAGGCTGCATGGTCTCGCATAGCATCATGCCTAACCTGCCAACAAAATAATACTGGTCAAGGCATAAACTGCTCGCCAAAGAAAACAAGTATTGTCTTGTAATTGTTAATGTTTAGTAGATGGATTAAGACTTTCCCAACTACAAATAATAAAGCCTTTACTACTGTCAAGTTGTTATTGACAGAAATAATACCAAGATTTGGGGTACCTCAAAAAGATTAGGTCAGACAATGGCCCCCATTTTGTAGGGAAAAATTAATAAGGAACTATGTGACATATTAAACATTCAGCAGCACTTCCACTGTCCTACAAACTCCCCGGCAGCAGGGATAGTGGACAGAGCTAATAGGGCTCTTAAAGCTAAGCTAGCCAAGCCAACATCAGAAACCGACCTAAACTGGCTAAAAGGCTTACCCTTAGACCTCTACCACATGAGGATAACACCTACTCTATCACTGGACTATCGGCTGCAGAAATAATCGATGGTAAACCAAGCAGGACGCCTTCGGATGCAAATACAAGCCCGCCCAGCCAGATAGATTTACACGTCACGGGAAACAAAATGTCAAAGTACTTCTGACAGCTAACTGCGTCTTTAAAATTTCTTCATTCACAGGTAGTGCGCCTTTGGATCAATTTCACAGACATTGGATCAAGATTCTGACCTTCAGAACTACTTTCCTGGACCACAGATAGGAGACCTTGTGCTAATAAAGAACTGGGATTGAATCAAACTTGGGCCACCAGATTCCAACTCCAATCAAGGTTCAAGGACAATCTTGCTAGATACATCTGAGTGACTAAACAGTGGACACCAATATCTGCTCATAAATAAGGATCGTTACAGCTTACAGCTTTACAGCTATTTTCTTGGCATCAGGACAACAGATCAATGGAAAGGAAGCCTCAAAGATGGACTTACTATTGGACAATTTCACTTTAACACTTTTTAGAGTATGTCTTATGAACATGCTGTAAAGTTTAATGTAAGCAGATGTTGGGTCTGCTCACACAACCACCACAGGACAAGGGGGAGATCCCTGTTTGCTATTCCTCTCAAAACCAAGGAAACGATAGATTTTGTATCAAAACAGGACTAAGGACGGAATAAGAAAAAGGGGTCCAGACCACAGGAAGAAATTGTTAATTGACTTCAGCAGTGATGTTTACACAAAAAAGGGATGCAGTCTATTAACTTAAGAAACATTACCAGCCCAACTATAATAGATCAGACTCTATACCCCACTTTGTTGTGGACAAAGAGGATCCATCTGCCTGATAAGAAACGGAACCAAATCTGTTGGTCGTAGCTGCTGAATTCAGCAGTGTAATGTCACCAGTCCCAATAGTAGTATGATAAATCTGAAGCCTCAAGTCCGTTGCCCTACAGCCGAATCATTTTGGACTATTGTGAGGGCTTCATGCCAACTCGACCCAGTTCTATTAAATGACATGGTAGCATACAATGGCATCTATTTTGCCTGTGGAGATAACGCCTATCTTTGGCTTCCCTGGTCTGGGTCTTGCTATCTAGCATATGTGGTCTCCTATGTCCGGCATTACGGCTCCCTGCATCTCCACCCCAAGATATACCTGTTAAGATCTAAACAGGCCATCACCAAAGATCAACAGTTTTGGATGATAGCCTTTCCTGCCTACTTGACAGCAAAGGCAGCTCCAGAGCTGATCAATATGGCATCTGCTCAAGAAGATAGCTAATGATACTGCGGATGGATTAAAGGATGTGAGCACTGCCATCTCCGAAGTTTCAACTGAAGTCGTAACTATACGGACGGTGGCACTCCAAAATCTAATGGCTTTAGATTACTTGTTCGTGGCTACCGGAGGCACCTGTGCCCTAATAGGCTCCGAGTGTCGCACATACATTCCAGATTCCTCCAACAATATCACTGATTTAGCTGAGCATATTAAAAAGACAACTGACAAAATTAGAACTGAGGGGCAGTTCTAATTAAGTTCTACAAGCCCCCTGGCTGGTGGCCCTTCAGGGACTGGGAAGAAATGATAATGCATTTGGGACTCATTATTCTGGTGATTTGCTTATTATTGTTCTAGCTACAATGTGTTTGTCAATGCCTGGCCTATAACAGAGCCCAAGCTCCTCTCTAAAGCTTTAAGTTATCATGAAATGATAAAGGGAATGAGATATTATGGGGTTAAATATCGCATACTGCTGAGAGTTGATTTTGAAACAACAAGCATAAGACATCTGTGATTAACAAACTTACGCTAACAGTTCTTCTTTTCAATGTAATCATATTACGATCTTAGATATGGTTAACTTTACTAGAGCAAAGGGTGTCCTGTGATCAGCTATAGTATATCAGATCACGTGATCATGACAGACTGTTCCACTATTCAGGGCACCTTTGCTAACTAACTCCCAGCTTTGAGTGAAAGTTGGGTAGCATAGGCTTGCCAGCTTACATATGTAAGAAGAATAAAGAACTTTTGGATGGACAGCGGTTGGTGTTTGCCTTTACGTCAAGGACGGAAGGGTCTCGCAAAAATGAATATAACATAGGGAGGCCAATCTTCCAATCCCGTTTCAAATTCTCATCAATTAGGTCTTTTCAATCCAAGCATGAGCTTCCTGCATACAGACTTTCAGTCTCTAGATGCACTCTCTTCTGGATCTAAATAGACTGTGTCCAAGTGTTTGCGGGGTATCTGAGAAACCTTCCCCACCTGAAAGGCAACAGAATCTACTTACGTCTTGCTACCCTTGAGCACCCAATTCTCTTACTTTGCAAGTCAATGGACTGTTCAAAGCACAACTCTTTACAATCAAACAGTCTTAATTTCTGGGACTCAAGACTACGAGTGCAATTGATAGCCTAGACCTTACTTTGTACATTTGATTTTGGCATTAGAATGAGAAAATGTTTCACTCCAGGTATGATTCAAGTGACTCACTTGAAAGCATTTATCAAAGCAAACTTTATTTAAGAACACAGTTAGAATATAACAGAATTAGCATAACTGTAACCAATTAAAGGCTTAAACATGACAAAATATAATTCTTAACAGCTAGCTATCCTTGCTGTTCCAATTTAGCTGTATCCCCAAATAGACATAAAGAACAAAGAACAAAACAGCATGGGAAACAGACCCTTCAGCCTAACGGGCCCGCGCCGCCAACCCGACGTTCCCAACTCTACCCGCGATCCCTGTCTATGTTTATAGATCTATGGATTAAAAACTAAATTTGAGACAATTTAGGGAAAACTTATTTTGCCAATTAGCCCAAGAGCACATCTTTGGGATGTGGGAGGAAACTGGAGCACCCAGAGAAAACCCACGCAAGCATGGGGAGAATGCGCAAACTCCCACAGACACAGGCCCAAATCCATGTATCTGCACAGCACAGCAATAGTCACTGAGCTGTCGTGTTGCCCATCAAATGGTCCAGGTCAAGCACACACTAACAATGTGAAGCACTAGGATACTCTCGAAAAAGATCCAAGTGCAGCCCTCTCACGACCCATCGCGTGTATGCCCCTCGTTAGACAACAAGGTGGTCCAAAGCACCTGTAGGATAAAAACAAGATCTTAAAAGCATACTGTCTGGAGTTGAGAAAGTCTGGCTATGACCAGTCATATGATCTTATGTGTCAATCAACCTAATCAAGCCCTATTCTGCAATATCCCAGGGACAGTCAACTGAAGCCTATGTTAGTCCAGATTAAAACAAACATTGCAGCAATTAAGAACCATTATGTTGATGTATATAGACAGAACAGCTCCGATAAAAAAAAAAACAGTTCCAGCAGATCCTGAACAAAGAACATGACAAATACATTTCTTAAAGGCACAGTATTATAACCAATTGTGTTGCCATTGTCTCAAAGCACGAGTACCTTGCATCTTCTTTCCAGCAAAACAACAAGCCTCCATTAATCTTCAAAAGTCATATCACACAAGCCTATTATTCTTCAGACTTCAGAACAGGTCACATGACCCCCTCCATTTTATCCCAGAGGCAGTACCAAAACAATCTTATAAACTTCAATTATAACAATGTATAGCAATGATGGATGAAAGCAGAATTTTGGATAATTTCAACAAAACAGAAAATTCTGGCTCAAACAAAAGGCAGCAGCTAGTCAGGACAGAATTGCAAAATCAATTCTCAGGGTAACAAAGGCATGGATAAGTATTTTGGCAGAAATATACAGCTTTGTCCAGAAAAAGGATACTTACTGGAAACTCTCACCCTCGTAGTGGAATGAGAAAACCTCACCTCACTTAATGATGTCCTATCCACTACAGAAAAATAGTTCAAAATGGCACCCAATCTATGTGCCCCTTAAGAAATAATTAAGTCCAGCATAAACACCTATTTCCCCTGACTCCTGCAACTGATAAGTGGGCAAATATCAAGGCGAGTACCCAAATGCACATGCACTGAGCATACTAAGGAGAGCAGATTCCAACATCTAAACATCCTTCATGTTGCACCAAGCATACATGCAGCCCACACCACACAGCCTTTCCATAAGCAGAAGTCTTTTTGCATTCAGGGCACCCAAAGTTGAAAGAAGTCACACTCAACAGTAATGAATCCTCAAGAAATGGAATCACATAAACCAATCATTATCCTTAAGGTTTCTGCCAGGGATCAAATTAACTAGACTTTGGGCAGATGAAATAATTCCACCATACCTTCATCTGTGCAGCCATAAGGCAGCATGCCCTTCAACCATATTGACTGCAATTTCTTCCCGCACTTTCTATACTAAAAACCAAACAGATCTATGAGAATTGCTTCACGGCTTCCAATAGAAAGAAAATCAAATCTTCGTGATCCATCATTTCATACCTCAGATTGAAAATAGAGCATCAACACTCAATATAATGCGGACAACAACCAGATAAGAGGTATCATGTAATTGCTTGGAAACTGCATATAACTGAATTATATGCACATATAGCCTCAGATTTGAGCTAAAAAAAAACACAAATATAAATGGTATACTGCGTTTTGTATCATGACTCTAAGTTCATGGTTCAATCACCAGTACATCATAAAATACAAATCCCAGTTACAAACTGCTACATCTATTCTGTAGTAGTTGATCTTCCCATATTTCTAACTGTGCTTAGTGTCGACCAGGTTGGTTCTGCTTGCTCTAGTCAAATTCTTATAATTGTAGCTGTTTGCAAACTATTGCAATCAGAAGGCAATTACTAATGTTTCAGGTTTTAAGTCAATGGCTGGCTTTCTTGCCAACAAAAAAATTACCAACTGAAAACCTAAAATGTCAACTCTGTTGTTCTTTCCACAGTCTTTCTACCTGACCTGCGGAATATTTCCATGCTTTATATTTCTTTTGTGGTTGTCTTTTAAGGTTGTTTAGTAATAAAATTTCTCTCTCTAGTTTTATGAAAGAGGCATCACCAGACTTGATGTATAGCTACTGAAGATTCAGTGTTGCTGACACAGAGGCAGAGGTTTCTTGAGAACAGGAATCTTCAGCATAGTACAAAAGACCATTATTAAATAGGAGTCATCTTGAGATGGAGAAAATGCCTGGAATCTGAAGGAAAGGGCTGGGCATTTGCAAGTACAGCAATAATTTGAAAGGAATGCCAGAAAATAGGAGGCATATCCATGATTCTGGAAACATTGTGGAAGAAAAACATTGGGTAAATGAAGATCCTGAGATTGCTGACACGAATTGGGCAGAAGCCAGGAACAAAGTCACAGATCTGCAAGCATTGTGATGGAAGCCCATCACGGGGACGATGACTAGAATGCAAAATTAGTTGATCAATAAATCCCAGAGGGCAGTGGTACGGGAGTATGTTTTAGGATTTCTTTTGTTCACTATCTTCATCTCGAGCATAAAAAAATGTATGTTTTCACAACAGCCTTCGATGTAGAAAATGTCTTAAGATTTCATACAAGCAATTAAACAGTGAGCCATGAACAATGATAATTGTTTCCCTTCCAGAAAAGGATTCCCAACTTCTCCAATCTACCTATATAATTAAAATTCCTCATCTCTGGAACCATTCTTGAGAATATTTTCTGCATTTCTCTTAAAAATTATGGTTCTCCAATCTGGATGAAAATGCTGAACCAGTGTTTTATACAGGTTTTACATACTTTTCTTGCTCTTGTACTCTATGGCTCTATTGATAAAGCCTAGTATGCTGCATGCTTTAGAACTACTCTTTCAAATTATCCAGACATTTTCAATCACTTATGCACATTACAGCCAGGTCTTTCTGCTCCTGTAAGCAGTTGAGAAACATATCCTTTATTTTACACTGTCTCTCCATAGTTTATTAAAATGAATCTCTTCGCATGCATTAAATTTGATTTGATATTTATCCACCCACTGCTATATTTTTAATTTTTCACTATTCTTGTCAGTTCACAATATTTCCAAGTAGTCAAAGTGGAATAGGGAGAGAATTTCAGAACTTAAGAGCAAAGCCAACAATAACGAAGCAATTAAAATTGGAGGGTGCTCAAGGAGGCCAAAATTAGATGAGCAAGACAAGTTCCTCTCGGCAGAAATCCCAGCCTCTGATTAGCACTTGCATCTGAAGTACTTATGTTGCTGATCAAGTTCAGTATCTGATCAATGGTAGCCCCAGGATGCTGACAATCCCAAAACATTAGTGATGGTGAATTCAGATATGTTATTGCTATCGAATATCATTGGGGCCGATAGTTAGATTCTCTCTCGTTGGATATAGTCATTGTCTGGGACTTGTGTGGTGCAATTATTTGCCACGTTACCAGCCCAAGCCCAAATGTTTTCCATGTCTTTCTGCATGTAAGGCAAGGATTTCTTCAGTAACTGGGGAGTTGCAGTTAATACTGAATGTGCAGTGAACATCTCCATTTCTGACTTCATGTTGGATGGAAATCACTATGAAGCAACTCGAGATGGTTATGCATAGGATTCTAGGAGGAATTCCTGCAACAATTTCCTGGGGCTGAGGTGATTGGTCCCCAATAACAAACATGCTTTGTGGCATCATTCTTATTTTTTGCAATTCTGTTTTGGCCCTGTGTTTGTGAACTGGAGCAGCTTGGTTAGCAGCACATCTACTGCTGAAGAACATGTCTTCAATATGATAGCTTGGATGTTGTCAGGGCCCAGAGCCTTTCCTGCATCCAGTGCCTTCAACCACGTATAGACCTTGTAGAGGTCTATAAACAAATGAGGGGCAGTTAAGGTAGATGGTCAACATCTTTTCCCAAAGGTAGGAGAGTCCAAAACTACAGGGCATGGGGTTTAAGGTGAGGAGAGTGATACAAAAGAATCCAGAGGAGCAATTTTCCCTCAGAGGGTGGTGAGTGTCTGGAATAAGCTGCCAGGGGCAGTAATAGAGTGGGGTACAATTTTGTTTTTTAGTAAGTATTTAAACAGCTATATGGGTACGATGGGTATACAGGGATATGGGTCAAATGCAGGCAATGGGGACTAGCTTAGTGGTAAAAACTGAGCACATGCACAATTTGGGCCAAAGAGCCCATTTTCATGCTGTAAGTCTCCATGACTTCACATGGAGCAAATCAAACTTACCAAAGACTGACATCTTTTATTCTAGAGACCTCAAGAAGAGATCTAGCTTCAGCACTCAACACTTTTTGCTCAAGGTGGCTGCAGATCTTTAGTATGTCTTTAGCATTAAATGTGTTTGCTCCCCTATCATTGAGGATAGGGATTTTTATTAAGCATCTTTCCTTTGAGATGTTGAATTATCCACCATTATTTATGACTAGCCAAAGCAGAACTTTGATCTGATCCACTAACACAGAATGACTTGGATTACTAGCATGTTAAACAGCATGCTATGTTGTAGCTTCACCAGATCCTTTCCCCAAAAATGAGGCGAAGGAAATCTGCCCATTAGTATAAGATCTGGTTCACAAGTGGCTCCAGCCTCTGCTCTTGGCATATTCTCCTGCACTCTCCACTGAACCCCAGGGTTAGTCTTCTGACTTGATGATAATGGCTGAGCTAACGCATGCCATGAAGTTACAGATTGTGGCTGAATACAATACTGCTGTAAATGATATCCCAAAACATTTCATAGATGCCCATTTGCTAGTTATGTTCTGAACCTGACCCATTTAGCACTCTGGCAGTGCCACAGAACATAGAGAGAGCTTTTAATATAAGACATGACTGTGCTGCAGTCACTTCTATCAATAAAGCCATCTGTGACAGCATATAGGCTGATGACGACAAAGGCAACTCTTGTTTTCTGTCTCACCAGTTGCTGCATGACCAGTTTGGCAGATGTGTCTTTCAGAATTTGGTCAGCTTGATCAGTTCAGGTGCTACCAAATCATCTTTGGGGCAGACATTGAAGTTGCTCACTCAGAGTATAGCCTGTGTCCTTACTACCCTTGTGCTCAAAATAGAGCAGCATTGATTCATCTGCTGAACAACAGCAGTAATTGATAATCAGGTGGTTTCCTTGCCCATGTTTGCCTCATGCTGTGAGAATTAATGCATTCCAGACTTAATCACAGAATCCCTAAAGTGGTGTAGAAAGAGGTCATCCAAGCCATTGAGTCCGCACCGACTCTCCAAAACAGCATTTCACCCATGCCTTCCCATTTACTCTATACCTCCAACCCCAGACAGGTACCATGGTTAATTCACCTAACTTACACATCTTTGCATACTAGGGGGCAATTTAGCATGGCCAATCCACCTAACTTGCACATTTTTGGACTGAGGGGGACCCATACAGACATGGCGGGGGGGAACATGCAAACTCCACACAAACAGCAACCCGCAGTCAGAATTGAAACCAGGTGCCTGGTGCTGGAAAGCAGCAGTGTTATCTAGCATGGTACAATGCCATGTAGTGAATATGAAGTTGTCCCACAGGCTGTTCAGGCATCAGTCCAATATAGACATGCTCAGAGTCTCATACCTTACGCTTGGGACATTTTTGTATCGGTCACCATCAGTGGATATGTGGTTTCCCTCTGCTTGAAAAGTGTGTGGGGCAACTCTCCCAACTTTGACACAAGTTCCCAGATGTTACTGAGGAAAACTTCCAAAATTGGTTTTGTTCCTAGATTAACGTTAGGTGGTTTGTGTGGTTGTATTCTTACTTCACTTTTCTGTAGAGGTTTGATTCACATTGCTGTGGCAGATGAATTGAACAGATACTTTTACATCAGCCTTCACTACTGGGGTAAGTAATATCGCAGAAATAGCTGTAAATCAGGAACTAGAAGGGAGGGAAACACTCAGAAAATTACAATCAGTAAAGGTGGGTCTGGCTGATTTTATACCCTGAAGTTTAGAAGATGCAACTTCAGGGTCCACAGGGGTCACGGCAGTGATGTTTCCTTGTTTTTATTCTTTCATAGGATAAGCGAGTTATAGGCTGTGACCACATTTAATGTCCATTTAAGAGTCAATCACATTGCTGCAAACCAGACCAGATAGTGAAGGCAGATTTCTTTCCCTAAGGGACAAGTGAATCAGCTGGGTCTTTATACAACAAAAATAGTTTCATTCACATCACAACTGAGATCATGCTCAGTCATCCTCAGACTTTTAATTCCAGACTTCTATTGAATTCAAATTTCATCATCTGCTGTGGTTAGCCTGGGTCTCGATTGGATTACTTGCATCATTGGGTCCTCATGTGGGAGAGACTAGAACTAGGGGTCAGGAATTAAAAATAAGCACCCATTTAAAACAAAGTGGAGGATGAGATGTGGGATTTGAATGAGTCTTTGAAACTCCACTCCTCAAAAGACAAATCTTTGAATGTTTTCAAGGCATAGGTAGATAGATAAATTCTTATTGAACAACAGTGTGAAACGTTATAAGGTGGATGGGGGGGTAGGTATGAAGTTAAAGTCAGATCACTCGATCTGATTGAATGGTGGGACAGGCCTGCTCCTAGTTTGTACATTTCTATGTATTCTGCATCTGAAATAACACTAGCCAAATCAGATAAGGACAGCAGTTTCCTTCCACAAAAGGATATTTGTGAATTAGATAGATTTTTTACAAACATCTAATGGTTTCATAATCATTACGATTGAGTCAAGCATTTTCAATTCAGACATTTGTTAACTTAATTTAAATTCTACCAACTGCCATGTGGGAATTGAACTTAGGTCTCTGAAGCATCAGTACAGTCTCTTGCATTTTTAGTCCATTAAGATTCCCACTATGCTGTTCCCTTAATTACTTAAACGGGAAGAAAGTAATGTGCATGGTAAATTATAAATTTGTCTTTTCCGATTGCCAATCTAATCCTGCCATTTTACAGGTGAATACTCAGAATACTACATAATTCTAGCCAGAAGAGTGTTTCTAATTAAGGACTTAAGAATGATAGAAGTTCCTAGGATTCAGTTGCATGATTAAGCTGGTTTGGTACCTTTGATGGGGAGCAAAACAGTGTTGATAAGGTTTAGCAGTGTTTAAGATGGGACAACTGAATGGAAGTGTTTGCTCAGGAGAATGTCCTTGGCCCTTCTCAGATCATCAGGGGCTAACCTCCAAGTTGTCAGCAACCCCTTGCCTATCATTAGGCATTTCCTCCTTTGTAATCAGCTTGTTTCCATTTCTGTATTCTGCCTTCAAGAAATTATTGATTTTGGTAACTTATCCTTTGATAAAAATTGCAAAATGACTTCAAAATTCTCCAAGTTTCATGGTTCAACTAGTTTTCATTATATTTCCTTAACTATTCCCCCCCAGTGGTTGAAGATTTTGCATAAATATCAACTTTTCAACCAAGGAAAAAATACAATTAACAAACCATCCTGTTCCCTGTTGGAAAGTGAAAAGTGACTGCAGATCGCCAGTGGTCTGTAACTGAACACCTTTTAACAGATGCTGTAAATGAAACTTGTCTAAACTCAATTTTCAGTTTGTTTAAAGTTTTTCAGAAAAAAGGTATAATATCCTTTTGCGCCAACTTAGGGCTATTTATAGCTCTTCACACTAATCAGATCCTTGGATTTCTTTTTTGAAAATCTGATTGTTAAGGTCAGTTTACCTATGTCAATTACTGAAGAACTCCATTTCCAAATGACAATCTTTATTTTATTCTCAAGTCCATGAAACTGATATTTTTAATGTCATCTGGAAATCAGCAGTTCTTTTTAAAATTCCAAGAAAAATCCCTTAGTACTGTAGCCAGAGAATGTTCTGCGTTATATAGATAGGAACAAATTCTGATACAAGACAAAACATTTTAAGTACAGGAATGTGCTCCTTTAAAACCGTAAAAAGTTTGATTATGTAAACTCTATGAATTCAACCAGAATCAAAAAATTGTCACTCCCGTTCTAATAATATTTTCTTTTAATCTTTGCTGATTTTTTTCTTCTTGAGCATGAAGTGAGACTGGCAGAAAATAGGTAACCTTATATACCAATAAATGCCTCTGAGGATATAAGATTCAAAATTTGCTGTAAAATAAATTGCCCGTTTAATTGCCAAGCTGTGTAGGGGTATGAGAAAAATGTTGGAGAATGCCATTAGGTCGTGATGTTCATTTGCCAAGCCAATGCAGACACGATGGGCCAAATGGCCTCCTTCTGCACCAAAACAATTCTGAGATATCTCGCATTAAGTTGCTGCAGGATAGGAGATGGAAATGGCACAGCACCCTCTAGAGGGCTCAGAATGTGAATGAACAAAGGAAACAATTGGATTTTTTAAAAATCACAATTCTTTGAGGTGGGGGGGAGGGGGTGGGGGGCATGCTCTCCTTCATGCCTCTCCATCAATGACATCATTGCTGACCAGATTATAACCTCAACTATACCCATGTATGATAATCTTGCACTCTCGTTGCTTGTCAAGAGACTATCGAACTCTGCCTTAAAAACATTCAAATAACCTGCTTCCAACATCTTTCAACCAAGAGTTCCAAAGGTTCTGAACACTCAGAAAACATCCTAAACGAGTAATCCCTTATTTTTAAGCAGTGACCCTGAGTCCTTGATTCTCCCGAGAGAAATTATCCTCCAGGAAAACCTCCCAAGATCATATACTTTTCAATTAAGTTGCCTCTTGGTCTTCTAAACTGCAGCTGATCCTTCTCTGAACTGCTTCCAACGCACTTGCATCCTTCCTTGCCTTAGGAGACTAATATTCAGTATTCCAGAGGTGGTCTCATCAATGCTCTGTATGACAAACATAACTTCCCTACTTTTAATTCAATTTCCTTTGCAATAAACAATAGCATTTCTTAGCTTTCCTAATTACTTTGTGTATCTGCATGCTATTTGTAACTCATGCATCAAACACTCAGATCTCTTTGAAACTGAGCTCTGCAATCTCTCACCATTTAATAAGTTTATTTATTCTTCCTTTCAAATGGACCATTTCACATTTGCTTACATTATACTTTGTTTGACAGATTCTTACCCACTCTCAACCTGTAGCCTCCTCACATCTCCATCACATCTTGCTGTCCTAACTCTGTGTCATCAGCAAATTTAGCAACCATATCTCTAGTCCCTTCATCCAAGTTGGTGATCTAAATTGTAAAACAAAATTGAAGTTCCAGCACTGATCCCTGTAGCACACCACTCGATACATCTTGCCTACCAGAAAAACCTATTTGTTACCATTCCCTGTTCCTGTTAGCTAGCCAATCTTCTATCCATGCTATTATATTACACCCAACAGCATGAGCTTTTATTTTACAGCATAACCTTTCATATGGTACCGTATCAGATGCCTTTTGGAAATTTAAGTACAGAACCACCTTTGGCTCTTCTTTGCATATGTTACCTCTTTAAAGAGCTTCCAATAAACTGATTAAACATGACTTCCCCTGCAAAACTATGTCGACTCTGCCTCATTTCCAAGTGCCCTACTTTAAGAATCTTTAAGAATTTAACATCTTTAAAACTAGTCCCTAAGATTTCCCCTGAATCAGGTGTTGAGATAATGACTGGCCTATAGTTTCCTCTTTCCGTCTTCCTCTTTTGAATAAAGGAGTTACATTCACTATTTTCCAATCCAACAGAACCTCACCCCAAACTAGGGAATTGTTGAAATTCAAAAACAATGCAACAACTGTCTCACAAGCCACTTCTTTTAAGACCCTAAGCTAAAAAATATTCCAGGCCCCTTGGACTTGTCAGCCTGCAATTCCAACAATGTGCTCAGTACTACTTAAAGAACAAAAAAGAACAAAACAGCACGGGAAATAGGCCCTGCGGCTCAATGAGCCCGCGCTGCCACCTTGATGTTCCCACTTCCACTCATGATTCCTGTCATCCCTGTCTATGTTTATATATCTATGCATTAGAACCAAATTTGAGACAATTTAGGGAGACTTTGTTCTGCCAATGAATCTAAGAGCACATCTTTGGGATGTGGAAGGAAACCGGAGCACCTGGAGAAAACACACACAAGCACAGGGACAATGTGCAAACTCCCACAGACACTGGCCCAAATCCATGTATCTGCACAGCACAGCGATAGTCACTGAGCTGTCGTGCTGCCCATCAACTGGTCCAGGTCAAGCATACACTAACAACGTGAAACACTAGGCTACTCTCGAAAAATCCAAGAGCAGCCCTCTCATGACCCATCACGTCTAACAAGGGGCATACACAAGGCAGACCAAAGTACCTGTAGGATAAAACAAATATATAAATGTCATCGACAATTAACACACTTCCCAAGGAACTCCCAAGGCTCAGTATGTCTATTTTAAATCAGTTTTCTATATCCCTCCACTCCCATTCCGTTCATGTGCCCATCTAAGTATCTCTTAAATAACTCCGGACTGCCTGTCTCCGCCACTTTACTTGGCAGTACATTCCGTATCCCCACCACCCTGTGTGAAAAAACTCCCCCTAGCATCCAAATTATATCTTAGCCCCCTCACCCTAAGCCCATGACCTCTCGTGCTATTTGAGTCCATCCTAGGAAAAAGCTTAACACTGTTTACTCTATCTATACCCCTCAATCTTGTACACCACTATTAGATCTCCTCTAAGTCTACATCTTTCTAAGGAAAACAGTCCCAATTTGCCTAACCTCTCCTCGTAACTCAGACCTTCCATACCAGGCCGCATGCTGGTAAACCTCCTCTACACTTTCTCCAGAGTCTCCACATCCTTCCAGCAGTAAGGCGACGAGAACTGGATGCAGTATTCCAAATGAGATCTAACCAACGTTTTATACAACTGCAACATTAAAGGCCAGCTCTTGTACTCTATACTCCTTCCTACAAAGGCTAGCGTACCATATGCTTTCTTCACAATCTTCTCCACCTGCTCTGCCACATTCAGAGACTTGTGCACCTGCACCCCCAGATCCCTCTGCGTTTCTATACTCTTAATAGGTCTACCCTTTATCATATACCTCTCCCCTACATTCTTTCTCCTAAAATGTATCACCTCGCATTTATCAGGATTGAATTCCATCTGTCATACTTCACTTTTTTTTAATTTTCCCAGTTTGTCTAATAGCCAACTTGAAGCTAATTTCAGGTTATTACTTGCATTTTATACTGAAGACCAATGCAAAATACCTGTTGAACTCTTATGACATCACTTTGTTTTCTATTAACAACTTTCCAGACTCACTTTCTATGAACCATTCACTTTGTTAACTCATTTAAATATCTGTAGAAACTCAGACTTACATTTCTAGCTAACTTTCTCTTGTGCTCTTAATTTTTCCTTATTAATACTGGTCATTTTTTGGCTTTCATATTTCATCCAATCTTCTGAGATACCACCCATCTTTATACAAGTATATGCTTTTTCTCGTTAATATTTCTTAATTTTTTTTAGTTAACACAGATGTGGGGGCAGTCCTCTTGGAATTTTTCTTTAAATGTATCTATTCCGTGCATTCTGAAATATTCCCCTCCATGTCCATTACTGCATCTTTAGTGATCTATTCCTTAACTAATTTGCCAGTTCACTTTGGCTAGTTCAACTTTCATGCCCTTATAATTGCCTTTTTTCTAAGTTCAAAATATTAGCCTTGACCCATTCTTCTCTCCTCATACCAGATCCAATATAGTGTGCTCTTTGGTTAGTGTCAAAACATGCTCTAAGAAACTATCACAAAAATATTTCATGAATTTCTCATCAAGTCGACCTTTGCAAATCTGATTTTTTCAGTCTACATGCGAATTAAAATCCCCTATGATTATTGCAGCACTTCTCTAATAAATTCCCATTATGTCTTCTTTTAAACCATTCTGTTTGGTTACTATTCTGCAGCATGTCCAGCACTCCCACAAGTGGCTTGCCTTTATCATTTCTGATGTTTCCTCACATTTAATCCTGGTTCTCTGAATTTCAGTCACCCTCCAATCCTCTTTAATGTACCAATATCATAATGATGTAACAGTGCCATCCCTCTACCTTATTCACTTTGTCCTTCCTAAATTCACAATCCCTTTTTATATTCAGATCCCAAACAATGTCATCCACAGCCATGTGTATGTAATGGCAATCAGATCACAGTTACGCTTTGAGTGCTACATATGTTTTCAGATACATTTATCACTATTATTTTTACATGGTTTAAACACCCATCTTACATTATACTCCTTTTGACAGTATTCAAGCTGTAGCCTCCTAGCTTCCCCATCACATCTTGCTGTCCTATGCATCGTTAGCAAATTTAGCAATCATACCTCTAGTCTCTTCATCCATTTTGGTTATATGGATTGTAAAAAAATTCAGGTTCCAGCACTGATCCCTGTAGTACACCACTTGTTACATCTTGCCTACCAGAAAAACCCATTTGTCGCCAAGTTGCTGTGATATTTGTGCACAAATGGTCATAAGTGCACACAAGTGCAATTGGTCTCTCCATTTTGTTTTACACCAAATGTTGAGAAAGTTTGTGTCCCATCTAGCTAAAAGCCACTAATTCACAGTGACTAAAATTGCATTTGCAATTATGGGGTACTTTTGGTTACTGACCAGCAGCTGGAGTTCAAATTCCACAACTTTGTTGATTAAAATGTAAAAAAACATACATATTGCCTTATCAAATGCTCAATTTTTTTCCACTGCCATTTTTAAAATTGGAGACAGAACAAAACATGTACCAAAGGAATTTTGTGGTTCGGGTGAGTGATGGTGGTCATGGTAGTGTATTGACCTGAAAAGCACTCAAACTTCTTTTTGTTTTTATTAAAAGAGCTCAAATTGGGATAACCAAAAACTCAGGTTTTAGTTTGATACATTTTTGGAAGCAAAAAGTGAACAACTTATTTCCAAATAATTTTCAGAAATACACCAGCTTAAATATTGTTAGAAGCAACTGGACATTTCCAATTAAAAAAATCATATTCATGATTCAAAGTTGCTAAATGTAACTCTGTAATTCACACAATGTGCCATTTTGGGGCAAATCTGTTTTGCCTTATGTTTTCACACATTTGTTTGAAATATCAATGAAAGTCAAAACCCTGGCTGAATATAGTTCTCAGAATTTATCTTGTTTATTTAAAATTACCTTAAAAACAACCAAACAAATAATTCCAAAAACTGCAGTCAAACATTCTGGCAACAGAATGAAGTGTTATTGATGCATTACTGAAAATTATGTGCTGGCTGTTTTGAATTGAGAGTCAAGGCACTACAGAAAATGTCTAAATCCAAGACTGAAAGATGAATGCTTCAATGCTTAAAAACAGCTATATTATTAGATAAAAGTTCAATCAGAATTTCAAAATCAGTGGCTTAGATTAAACATGGAAAATAAAATTTGTATGTAGCTCTGTAGCTCAAAAGTAATTATGTGGCCCACATGGTAATAAGTTGGACAGTCAATCAGAAGTGACACTATAGTTTAAAACAAAATGCTTTGACATATAACACTTCATACAGTAGTCACTGATTTTTAGATCAGGTAAGTCACACTATTTTTACTGGAATATTAGTATTTGAGGTTAAAAGGGTTGGGCAGAACTGAGGTAGGAATTCTACAATTTTGCACTGTGCTGATCGACACTAGATTTTGTATGAAAGTCTCTGTTCACTAAGCTTCCAAAATTCTTTCCACTTTTTTTCAAAGGAGTATCATTTTTAAGACTGCTTTTAATCTCAAAGAACAAAGCAAACAATTCTATCCATAGTAACACTGTCCTGAAATTCTGGTACAATTCAATTCCAATAGGCTGTGTCGAGGGAAAAAGTTCAACATCATATGACAAAGATACCAACTAGAACCGATTAGCATTGAATTCAATACTAATTTTCAAATGAGCAAGGTATGAAAACCCACTCATGCTCTCTAAGACAGCTAGCCATTCAAAGCACTAAATTAAAAATTTCTAACTCAAATTGTTTTATACCAAAAGGTATTTACTATACTTCTCTACATGCAACAAATTCTATTATTGCATACTGAAAAATTATGCACTTTGTTTTGATTTTTCTGCAGTTTCCTTTGGTCTGGAGAAGCTTCTGAAAGGTTAAGGCCTATAAGTACAAATTGCAAACACAAAATACAAGGCTTACAAGTTAAAACAACCTTTGTTGGCAGACTAAAAAGAATATGTCAATTTAATTTGAGTTTTATGATATTTAATTGGTTCGAGCTCTGTTTCAAATTAATTTTAGTTAAATAAATTTATTTAGTAAGAAATTTGACATGATTTATTTGGATAATGAACATCAAGCAAAAATGTAATGCTCAAGTTTGAGTAAATCAGAAATGCAATGAAAGAGTCATAAGAGATGGGCAAGTGCAAAATAATACACACTTTATGCCATGTTATCAAAGGTTACTATACAAACACAAAAGGGTGTGAACAAGGCTTGGAAAATTCAAAATTGAATATGAGTAATCATTTGGAATTGGAGACAAAGTGAAGAATGATGTGCTCAAATTTTAGGTCTTGCATTGGTAGCAAGACTTAGAAAAGATAGTGCACAGTTGAAATTGATTTGACAATTTTTGCCAAATTGAACTGCCCTCTCATTTTTAATAGGTTTTTCTGGGTA
Organism: Sphyrna mokarran; assembly: GCA_024679065.1. Lineage (NCBI taxonomy): Eukaryota > Metazoa > Chordata > Chondrichthyes > Carcharhiniformes > Carcharhinidae > Sphyrna > Sphyrna mokarran. Next base: position 39,937,939 of record JAGIQG010000013.1, read on the forward strand.
CGTTTGTTCGAATGTCCTTTGGGGCATGAATTTAAGATGATAACTTGAAGCCACTACTTTCTCCTGGATTTAAATGGATAACAATTGGCATATGGTAAAACCAGTTTAAATATTTCCAATTTTTTTGGAATAGGTTCTCACAATAGGCTCCTATTTTGTGATCCTGGACTTGGTGTCAGAAGCAAGAGAAAACTGATAAGATCAGAGGAGCAAAGTGGAGTAGGAGTTTGAGCAAAGCTGCATACCTAACACTCTGAAGGCCACGAATCTGTGGGACTCTCATCCCAGTGAGTGGAGGAGGCTGGGCCATTGAATATTTTTAAGGCACAGGTGGAAGATTCTTGACTAACCAGGTATTCAAAGGGTATTGGGAATATGGAGTAAAGAGGAGTCAAGACCATAATCAGATCAGTCAACAATCTTATTGAATGGCACAACTGGCTCAATGGGTCAAATGACCTACCTCTGTTCCCAATTCTAATATAGGTTTGTAAGAGATAAAATGCAATACAGTCTGAGCCACAAAATTGGTTTTCTATTAGTACAATCCCTTTCTCAGGACAGCGCTATTCAATTATAATTTTGAGTGAGTGATTTCAGCAACATTGTTTTAACCACAGTAATAATTTTAGCAGCAAACACTATATATATACAAACACATTCTCAATAACAGTAAGTTTACTTCACGTCTACATTTAATTGCTCTAGGTCTAAATGCGGTCCATCACAATCAGCCTGAACATAGTTCTCCCAATAAACGGCTTATAAACAGACTGCAAAAGTTAGCCTTTGAAAAAGGCAAGTGTTAAGATTAACCTTGCCTGACAACGTGATAACTAAATACTTAAAGAACTAATGTGCTGCTTTCCACCTTTCCATTTCCCGAGAAACAGTTAAAATAGACATACATATACCGTGTGAACATGAGCACTGTGATCACATTATAAATGGCAGTGAATTACTCATTTGTTGCTTACTTATCAGAACTTCAATTCACCATTTCCAGAATTCCAATTTAGTGGCATTTAATTAGTGGCTACCATATTGAAGATATTTTATTGCAGATAGTTTATTTTCTCAATGGAACAGGATTGTAAATTACAATCATTTATAGTGAAAAAAAAAGCTTCAAGCAAATTTAAAATAGTTCATCATGGTGTACGAATGCAAAAGTCAAGAACTGAATGACAGCTAGAATGACCAACTGGTCATATAGCTCATCCAAAAGTTGATTTACTTCATTGGAATGATCTAGAGACGAACTGTTCCTCTCATTGCATAGTCACTGAATTCAACCATTCTGATAATTCACTTGCATTTGTCAACATCTTTAATGTAAAATGTCTCAAAGTGTTCATAATAACACCAAGTCACATAAGATAATACTAGGAGGGTGGTCAAAGGGGTTTAAGGAGCTTCTTAAAAGACAGGCCCACTAAATGTACCCTTATTCACACCGTTTGATTCAAATTACTGGGCAGATTAATTTTCCAGCTTAAAAACTGAATTAAATATTGACACTAGGTTTGTGAAAGTAATTTGAAAATTTAACACATTCCAGGAAATATTTCCTGCATACATGACTCTCATTGATGTAAAGATAGTCTTGTTTTAATGCAAATAAGCCCCTGCTACTCTTCTCATCACCATTTAGAACAGGCTTGTCAAACCTTCTAGCTTGGAGGGGGACAACATTTCAAAACATTTTAACTCGAGGGACCGATGCAAAATTAAACAATTTATAAGTTTTGAAAAAGACTTGTTTGTCTGGCTTATTCCAAGTCTTAAGATGTTCATTCAATCACCCGCACCCACGTGAAAGTGAATGATGGAGTGTTTGGCCAAAGGGTAAATGAGAATCCTGTGCTGGGGAGTGAGAGACTTGTAGGCACAAGTGCACACACTTCTTTCTCTCTCTCCCACCTGCCCTCCTTAGTCCTTCATATTCTCTCTTTCTCGCCCTCCTCCTCATGCCCCCTCTCCATCCCAGCCTCATGTCAACTTAGTCTTCCTCCTCATATGCTTCACACACTCTCCCTCATGTCCCTCACACACCCTTCACCCCTGCCCTAACATCACATGCCTCTCGCCCTCTTCAACCCATCTAGCTTGCACTGAAATGCAAAATACATTTGACTTCCCATTTACCGGCACTTGACCCTCAAATGTTATGACTACCCAGGTTCTTTATGAAAGATGCAAGGCAGTCTGTCTCTAACACCCTCCCAGGCAGCACAATCCAAACCATCATCTCAGGGCAAAAAAAACTTGTTTTCATATCCCCCTAAATCTCCTACCCTCTCCTTGAACTCAATTCCCTTTGTGGATGACCCTGCAACCAAGAGGAACAGCTGCTCCTCATGCATTCTGTCCAAACTCCTCAATCTTGTATAGCTCCATCAGGTTGCTCCTTAGTCTTCTTTGACTGAACAAAAATAACCCAAGTTAAAGAACCTCTATTCATAACTTTAATGCTCCATCCCAAACAGCATCTTGGTGAGTCTCCTCTACACCCTCTCCAAAGAAATTACACCCTTCCTATACTGTAATGACCAGAACTGCACACTGAACATCCAATCAACAACCAATGCAATATATGGAGAAATCAACCTGTGATTGGATGAGCAGTCAGAGTATTTTTAAAAATTCTGTCCTTAGTCTTTGAGATTCGAATGTTATCTCCAAGGATATGGCATGCCAGAAGAAAATGCCCCAGGGCCACAATCAGCCTACGGACAAGTCTGATTTAGAATATAACTCAAGCGAAGGCCTTTCATGTACCTCATTCCATCTCCTTTTTCTTAACTAGGCATCCATCTTTTGCAAGTTTTCAAAGCAACTTGCAATGTTTCCCCAACATCAAGGGCAAGTACATCTTTCAGTTGCACTTACATTTTCAGGATGAAACTTCTCCCTTGGTCATCTCCAAGGGTTCTACAATTGTAGGTTTCTCTAAGGTCCATTGCAAAGTGGGGCTGGTGATAGAAAAAAAAAGCTTTCTCTTATGCACTATGAAGGCTTATTCAAAACTAATTTCAAAAATGACAAAGCATTCAATCAAATCTCTCCATTTCCAAATGTATGAACTAACATTGCATTAGTTAAGTGCACTGATCCAAACAGGTGCCATTGTGTGGTGACTAGGGTATTTCTCAGTAATTTCACTGCTTGTGACGAATAAACAAACTTTTGTTCCAATATTTTACCAGAGCCTAAAATGGGTAAAGGATAAATAAATTCTATTGATGCAATTAAACAGAATCACAAATGCAACCTTCATAATTCTGGCAAGTCAAATTAGACAATTGCAAGCCTGATTGAGTCTTAAACTGGTTGTCAGTGTCATTCTTAGCACACTCGGGATTATTCTGCAAGTGTTGTCCAATCATGGGGTCTCAACTAGTATTAGACATTATAGTCTCAGCTGTGCAAGAACCAGCTGGTTGAATGATGTCAGTACTCCGCCTACTGCAAATGGTCAAAGGGAAGTACTGTTTGATACAATCCAACAGTAGTTGGGATGTACAGCCTACACATCTGGCATCGCACCAGGATTGAAATTCATATATCGCTATACTCATGTGTGATAAGCAGAAGATCCTTTTGGCTTGATCACAGCATCTTATTCCAGGAAAATAACAACTCATGTTGCTAGTGCATAGCAGCAGTGTGGCTAGCTTCACTTGTTGCTCAAATCTGAAATGCCTGTGAAACCTCTAAATACGCTGTTGTTTGCCATGCATACTCATGAATGGGCCTAAGGCCACCCACTGACACAAGAATTGGCCAGCCTACTTCAAGTTTCCTAGGAAGGTAGTGGGAAAGCTTTTAAAAATATAATCTGGGACAAAAATTAAGCCACTCAGATAAGAATGGATTAAAGAAAGCCAGCATGGAATTGTTAAAGGCTGATTGTGCTTAACTTGATAAGGAAACAGAGTTCATGAAGATAATGCAGCTGATGTGGTGTACTTGGACTTGCCACATTTTCTGCAAATTGAACTCTATGGAATAAAAAGGACAGTGACAGGAAACAGCAATGGCGAACTGTAGTTTTTCAGATTGGACAGAAGTATACAGTCGGGCTCTCCAAGATTAGCACTAACGGTAGCCAGATCCAAGCCGCTTTATGAAGCCAAAATCAAGACTTTTTCAAGAGACTTTAATATGGACAGTTCAGCAGATTGGCTATGATAAATTGACACTTAGAGTCAATTAGGAGAGTGAATAAGTGGGGTTATGGGGACAGGGTTTGGATGGGATTGTTCAGTACAGGCTCAAAGGGCCAAATGGCTGTCTCCTGCACATAGATTCTATGATTCTATGACTCTGTTCAGTCACACAGTTCTGCTTCACATACCCAGTGTCCCAGCTGCTCAAAGTACTTAATAAAACAATGCCCTTCACTCTTGGCCTTAATATAATTAACAAACTATTAACACAAGGACCATGAACTTCCTTGATATATGTTGATAGATGACTTGGGTTCATATGGTTCAATTTAAAACATTACAGATCACATAAAACTTTGAAGTATTGTTAACAGTGCAAAGGATAATAATAGAATCCAAGATGACACAGGTTGATGGAATAGGCATATACGTAGCAAATGATTCAATACATAAAATATAAAGTGAAAAGTTTTCTAAGAATGAGGGATAGCAATATAAACAGTTACAATCTAAAAAGGGTGCAGTAAGGGACAAGATGTTCCATGTGTCAGGTTATGTTGAGAAAATAGCTAATAGTGGGATCCTGGGATTTATATCTAAACCATTAAGTATAAAAGCAAGAGAGTCATGGTGAACTTTTATTAAATGCTGGTTTAGTCTCAGTTGGAGTACAATAGCAAATTTTGGAAACCATATTCACAAGTTTTGAACAGTGCAGAAAAGATTTGAGGTTCCAGAGCTAAATTACTTTAGTTATGAGATAGACTGTAGAACTGGGGATCAAAGTCATGAAAACTCCAAAGGGTAATTGCTCCCTTTGGTAGTGAGGTCAAGAACCAGATGGCACATTGAAGGTGATTGGCAAAAATAGCCAAAAGCAATTTGATTTTTTAAATACAGCATAATTAGGATCTGGAATATACTACCTGACACAGTGATGGTGGCAAATTCAATTGTGACTTTTTAAAGGGATTGAATGAACACCTGAACATAAAACAAACTGCGCTGTTACAGGGAAAAAGATAGAAAAGTAGCTGAACTGCCCTTTCACAGAGCCAGCACGATCTTTAAAGGGTTTCTTCTGTGCTATTTGATGAATCTATAACTACAACAGACTGCATTGGTTAATATTGAAATGCATAGCATTTCAAAGTTGATTTTCTGATTGAGTTAAAGATATTAAAAATAGCAATGGCTGCTTCATGTAGAGTTGACGACTCTATTCAGTAACTTGGACACAACCTGAGACATCAATTTTTTTTGTAGATTTGTCACTTGAACAAAACTGACTTATGACTTGACCAGAACAAAATTGACAATTTAAAAACAAAGCATTAGTTTTTAACCCCAGTGCAACATAGTTATCAAAGTTCTGGCACAATGTATACAATCCAGCACAAGTTTTGTTCTCGCCCTGTTTGATCTCACTCACTGTCACTGCTGATTTGCTGCATTCAAGACTGGTTTGCCAGACCCACAGCAGTGACTGGCCAACCAGCTTGTCAAACAGAAATTCCCAATTATCATTGTTCAGTGACCTCATGTGAAAGATCTGTTTGATGGCATCAGTGGAAACACCTGGAAATGGAGGATATAACGTCAACAGGTCATTTAAAGGATTTTGTCCTAGTTCTCAAAAGCTTGTGCCATCCTCCTCAAAGCCCAAAAACAGAAGTTTTGCATGGGCACTCTTAGCAGCTTCTTGCTCTAACATCTCCAAATAGACTCTTGCACGATCAGGTAAACAAGTCATCAACACACAAAAACCTCAGTGTTACATGTCTAATATATTATACTAACTGGATTGAATGTTGAAATACCGAAGTCACTTCACTAGTTGCTTTGAGCATAACACTTAAGTTACTCTCACAAACTATACAAAAATCTTGATGGGAAGTTATATCATTTGGTTATTAAATCAAAGTTTGGTCACAAAATCTTCTGCCTATAAAACACAAGGAAAGGTGGTGCTTGCTGGCCCTATGATTACATCAGATTTTGTTTGCCACTAAAAAGCTATTATGAAAATATTCTAACTCTTCATTAATTAAACATAATTTTTTTTTTATACACGTTTATGTTTGAAGAAATGTTTCTCTTTTTCAAATTTATAGTTCCGAATTACTGCAGAATCAGATATTAGTGTAATAAACACTAACGTATATTCTGGAGCAATGTTTACGTCCTATTAAATTTACGTTCAATTATCTTGTCAGTGCCAAAACATTTGTGCCCAGAAAGTAAACAGAGTTCATCTGAGAACAAGATTAGGCCTACAACTGAGGATTATTATTCCTCAGGCAACAAATGAAACCAAGTAAAGGCTTCTTCAACTTCCATGTTTTCATTTTAATCCCAGATTTGCAGAAAATGAAGTAAAACAAAATTGACCAATTTCATGTTACTGACTCGGGACAAAGTGGCTCGCGACTTGACCTGACCTGACTCGACTCGGGACAAAGTGGCTCGCGACTTGACCTGACCTGACTCGACTCGGGACAAAGCGGCTCGCGACTTGACCTGACCTGACTCGACTCGGGACAAAGTGGCTCGCGACTTGACCTGACTCGACTCGGGACAAAGTGGCTCGCAACCTGACTCGACTCGGGACAAAGTGGCTCGCAACCTGACTCGACTCGGGACAAAGTGGCTCGCAACCTGACTCGACTCGGGACAAAGTGGCTCGCAACCTCAACTCTAGTTTAATCACCAGACCTTTTATGTTATCCTTCAATTCTGAGGAGCATAAATAAGACATTTTGCTCTATCAGAATGGTAATTACAGAACGATTAATCTAACCCAGTTCAGAGGGTTCCTAATTGCAAAACCTCTGATTACATAAGATCTTTTAATAAAATCAATGTCATGAATAGTCATTGATCAGAGAACACAAATCTTTCAATAGTATGTAATTTCTACCAAGAACAAAAATCTTGCTGTAAATGCTCAACCATGCTATCACAACTCATACTCAGTCCTCAATAAACAATTTCAGCCAGTTACCTTGAATTATTCAGATTATAAATATCACATAATCCTGAAAAATATAAAGCAGTTAATTGTACCCACTTTACAGTGGACTCTTGTTTCTATGTTTTATGGTTTTAAAGCTGTTGGTTAGAGGCAAATCTGGGAACAGACATTTTGTAAAGAACTCCATCAGCTCTGACATCACAAAGTTCCACTACGTGACATCATAAATAGCAAATGTAACGACATAATCTTCATACATGGTAAATACCATTAGAGGTGGATAGGGGCTTAAATTTTGTTTCCTATCTTAATTCATTCCATTGCTAAAAGTTAAAATTGTGCAGCCCATTAAGTCTAAAGTGGTTCTCATCAGAATGGCTTTTCATCCCAATCTGTACAACATTTTAAACATTGCTTTAAGTTCCTCTCTGCATTTTCTGCATTCCACTAGTGTCTCCACTGATTTACTTCTCTTATACCTGTTAAGAACCTCTTTCTTCTCATTGTATCTTTGGTCACCCATTTTTTTCTGAGCTTGTTATTCCTTCCTATCACCCCTGAGGGAACATGTTGGGCCTATCCTCCCATTTTCTTTTTGAATACCCACCCGCCCATTCTTTTGCAGATTTCCACACTAATAGGTGTTCCCTGCGTATCTTAGCCAGATCCTATCTTATTTTGTTAAAATCTATTCTCCCCCATAGCTTGTCCATTTCTTTGCCGATAATTGTACGTCGTCATGGTTGCTATTGCTAAATGCTCTTCCAAAGCTACCTCAACCACCAGTTCAAATTCATTCCCCAGAATTAGATTCAGCACAGCACTGTCCCTTGTTGGGCCTTCTACATATTGTCCTAAAAAGTTCTCTTGTCTACATTTCAAGAAAACCACTCCATTCAAGCCCTGTGCAATACACTGCAATATTTGCAAAAAATGATCTTAAATTGAACTCAATCCTGCACGAAACCAGCATTTTAAAGTCTCAAGCCGTTTTTTCAATTAAATCTCCAAAATACATAGGCCATAACTTCTGAAAACCTTGTAAAGTGATGCCCACTGGAATTAGAAGACTTCAATGTGCACTTGCCTGGTCTTGAAAACTGCACTGAAACCACAGATGGCTGCACCTGCTTGGTGCCTAAATTGAAAGAATCTCTACAGATCACAGCATAGTCCAAATCCAATGGATTCAAGGAAGTCATGTCTTTATTTTAATGCACAAGCTGCCATAAACCAAGTTAAGTTTAAATGACCCAGTGAAGCTGACGGATTCTTACATGTAAAGTTCAAAGGAGGACTCCCTAGCGCATCTTTAGGGTACCCACCAAATCCAACATTGGGAAGTTTGGAAGTTACAGCCATATAATCTCAATAAAATTAAACCTACCATCACAGCATTTTGGTTAAAACCAACCCAGCCAATTATCTGCCCAGTCTACTCTCAATCATCAGCAAAATGATGGGGTGTATTAACTGCTGTTTGATAACACCATCAGCAATAGCCTGCTCACTAATGCGGGTTCTGACAGAGCCACTCAGCTCCAAATCTCAGTACATAGAAAGAATTAAATTACAGAGGTGAGGTGAGATTGGCAGTATTTGCCAAGAATGGCATCAAGGAGTCCTGGCAGAACTGAAGCCGAAGAGATTTAGGGAAACTTCACTCACTGGATAATTACCTTGCTCAAAGATGGCACTTATTGGAGGCCAATCATCTCAGCCTTAGGACATCACCATAGGAGTTTGTCAGGACAGCTGCATTATCAATGACGTTTCCTTCAGCAGATTAGAAATGGTGATATTCACTGGTGATTGTACAGTGTTCGGGACCAGTCACAACTCCTCAAATACTGTAGCAGTCTGTGTTGAAATGCAGCAAGTTCTGGACAACATGCAGAAGTGTCAAGCAATGACCATTTTCAACAAGAGAATACCTAACCACATTCCCTTAAGTTCAATGGTATCATCATCACTATCAACATCCAGGAGAGGCTTTTGACCAGAAATTTAACTAGACCAGCCACAAAAGTGACAAAAGCATTTCAAATGCTTCAGATTCTGTATTGAATAACTCATCTTCCAGATTTCTGAAAGCCAGTCCATGGCCTACTAGTCTTTCTTGCCTGGATGTGAGAGGCAGCACAGTGAAGTGTTGCTATCTCATAGTGCCAGGGACCAAGATTTAATTTTGGCCTTGAGTGACTGCAGAGTTTGCACATTCACCTGTACCTGCATGGGTTTCCTCCAGGTGCTGCAGTTTTCTCCCACATTCCAAATATATGCAAGTTAGGTAGATTGGCCATGCTAAGTTTCCCCTTAAAGTATAGAGAGGAGTGGATTAGACATAATAAATGCAGAGGGTTACAGGAATAGGAAGAGCTGTTGGCCTGGATAACATGCACTTCTGGAGAAATGGAGCAGACATAATGAGCCAGGTGGCTGCCTCCTGCACTGCAGGGATTCTATTCTCTGAGTGTGTTTCCAACAATACTCAAGAAGCTTTGACATCATCCAAGACAAAGCAGCTGCTTAATCTGCACTCTTGTCCATCATCCCAAACGTGCATTCCTTCCACAATCAGCATACTGTGGCAAAAGTGTGTACCACGGTCAAGTTCACAGCAATAATTCACACGGGCTTTGACAAAAATATGGTTAGGTGGAATGCCCATAGTAAATGGGTGAGGTTACCGGGACAGAGCCTAGATAAATGTCAAAGAGTCAAAACAGATTTGATGAGCCAAATGGCCTCTTCTGCACTGTATGGATTCTATAACAGCACCTACTAATACCTATGCTTGACCGAGAAGAATAAGGAGAGCAGACACATAGGAACACCACCACCTGCAAGCCACATATCATTCTGACTTTAACCATAATCGCTGCTCCTTCACTGTAACTGGATAAAAATCATGGAATTCCTCCCCTAACAGCACTGTGGCCGAATCTAAAAATGTAAATTATAGACAAGGCTTTAAACTGCCATGGATCAAGACAATTCATTGCCCCAATAAAACCATTATTTGCTGCTACTCTGGGCATTCTCCAGATATGGCCTTTGTTTCTGTGCTGTCTAATCCAAGGCTGCAGAATTGAAAAGATAAGACAGTTGATTTAGCCATCCATGACCGGATCTGGCTAGAACTGATTTTCAGGAACAGTGTCCAGCAACCTGCGACTTGGGGGCCACATGGAGCCCATCTGGATTCTGAGTCTGACCCATAAAATACTTCATTGATCGTTGCCAACACACAGTTGCTACATTCCACTGATTTCCATCCACAAAGATGTGCTTCTTTTGGTATCAGTGAAGTGGTATGTGCATAAAGTAAGGCAATTAAGTGAGATGCATGCTGATTGCACACATTCAAGAGTTGTGCCTGCCCTCTGCATCCAAAGTGTAAATATTTATTTACCATTTACACTTAGTAATAGTTCTTTTACAATACCAATGATTAAGTATATCCTATAAATCATGAAATAGTCAGCTTGCATTAAATGTATTTCATCTTATTCATAGAGTTATGGTTAGCGAACAGGACTGGTTTCATTCTTGTGGCCAACAAAGATGGAGGGCCTCTCGTGCAGCTCACACATTAGCCTAGTCTGCCCATCATTATTCAGAAATGCAAAGATAACCATGACTTTTTATCTCAACTGCAAATGTTCTTCTTTAACCCTTGCCCGCTCCACCCTCACCTCCATCAAATGCCTGAAGTTCAGGGACATCTTTGTTATTAAGCCACAGCAAATTTTCCACCAGCAAATTTTCTTCAATGCTGATCTCTGCCCTAGCTCAGAATTTGTCTCACATTCTGGTTTCCCTTGTGATTTAACTAAGCTTATTTACCGTCCGGTCCCTCTCAATCCTACCCCCATTAAATTGGCCACTCTACTTTTCTCTCCAATAACACTTTAGGTAATATTGTAGGTTCTCATGCTTCAGATGTTGGCCGTCTCTGATTTAAATTCATCACCCTCTGCTCAAAAAACTCTGACTCCACCATTCTTTCAAATTACCACTCCATCTCCAACCTCCTTTTCCTCTCCAAAGTCATTTAAAGGTGTTGTCACCTCCCAATTCAATCCTATCTTTCCCAGAACTCCATGTTTAAATTTCTTCGTTCACATTTTCAAATCTTCCATAGTACCAAAACAGCCTCTAAAGGATATAATTTTTGACTATAACCTGAATGTGACAAAAGTAAACTTTCCCTTCTCGTCCTTCCCAACCCATCTGCAACTTTTGACAACAGCTGATCACAGCATCCTCCATCAATGCCTCTCCACCGTTGTGGATGCTCCTATAGTTATTACCTAACCACGCCAGAAAATCACCAATGATTTCTCTTGCTGCTTCCAAAGATCTAATATTTGCTATCCCAAAGTGCAGTGGGACAGAGAGTAAATTTGAGTTAGACAGATTTTTAATTGGTAATGGGTTGAAGGGCTACAGGGAGAAGGCAGGAAAATGGGGATGAGGAGTTTATTAGCCATGATCAATTGGCAGAGCAGATTCAATGGGCCAAATGGCATAGCAGAACATCACTCCTGGTTCTATATGAGAGAATTGAAGGAGCTCAGGACCAAATTAAAACACAGAACAAAGATATTCATTACTAGATTGTTACCTGACCACACAAATTGACATACAGTCAAATAGATTACAGAATTAAATTCACAGCTCAAGGAGTGGTGTGGGAAGAAGGAATTTTGTTTATGGCACATTGGCATCAGTACTCAGGGAACAACGGGCTATTCCACCGAAACCAGTATCCTCGCCAATCCTTTAACTAAGGCTCTAAGCAGGCTATAAACTAATGGGATGCGTGTGCACACGTGGAGAAGAAGACTAGGTGAAAGGTTTGAAAATCTAAAGGAGGCTATCTCGGTAAAGACAAGCAGAGTGAGTCAGGACAGGACAGAGTATTTAACAAAATTTTACATCAGTGAACAAGGACATTGCATGGAATAGAAGAATTGTAATTAAAGGCTCATTTGTACATGCAAAGCATTCTGTTTGCTGCACAGAGATACATTATTTAAATTCAATTGCCATTACAAAAAATTGGTTACATGACAATTAAAGGTGCAAAATAAATATTCCAGGATACACAACATTTAGGTAACACAAACAGAATGGCAAAGGAGGTGATAGCAAGTGATCACATAAGGACAGTAGTCAGAAGGTAATGGCAGATGATTATGAAGTCAGTATAGGTGGAAATTAGGGATGTCAAGAGTCAGAAAACAGAGATGGAAGAAATTTATATGCCCCCTAAAAGTAGTTATACTGTCAGGAAGAGCATTAAGCAAGACGTTATTACAGCATGTAACAAAGGCAATGTAATATTTGCACAGGATTTAAACGTTCATATAGTCTGGAACAATGTAGATGATGAGTTCGTGGAACGTTAGTGCGACAGCAATATGTTATGGAATCAACCAAGGTTAAAAGCTTTTTTACAACTAGCATTGTGTAATTAAACAGAGTTAATTAATAATGCCATGGCAAAACATCCTCAGGGAAATAGTGATCATAGTACCACTGCTAAGGTTGAAAGTGACATAATCCAATCACAAACAGGCATTTTAAATATAAAGCCAATTGTATAGGGAAGAACTGGCTCCAATTAATTGGATAATAAGATTTAAATGCATGGTGGAAAATGAACAGTGGGAAACACGTAAAGCTGTTGCAGCAAACAGTAGCAAGTCTGAGGAACAGTAGGGTTTTAGAAACTGCAGATGACCACTAAAAAGTGAAAAAATAGAATGAGAAAAATAGCAAGCAGTATAAACACAGATTGTAAGAGCTTTTATAAGTATATGAGCAAGACAGAAGCAGCAACAGGAAAAATTATTGAAGGGAACAAGAAAGTAACAGACACTGAGCATGTATTTTGTCTTCATAATGGAAGACACAAATTTTCTACCAGAAATAGATGATAACCTAGGGAGTAAAAAAAAAATCAAGAAAATTATCAGCAGAGCAGTATGAGTGAAACTTGAAGAACTGAAGTCTGACAAATCCCAGTACCTGATGGGCTATACCCTAGGGTTCTAGAGAGAGAAAACAGCAGAAATAGTGTGTGGCTATGATCTAAAATTTCTTAGCTTTAGGATTGGTCCCACTAGATTGGAAGTTGGCAAATATTAAACCACTTTTTAAGCCAGAAAAGTCAGGCCAGTTAGCCAACCATCAGTTGTTATAAAAATGCTGGAATCTATTAGTAAGGATGGCTTAACAATGAACTTTGAAAAGAAGTGTATGATTCGAACAAATCAACATGATTTTTACAAAGCAGAAATTCAGTTTAACAATTTTATTAAGAGTTTTTTGAGTGAGGTCTATAAAGGGCAACCAGTAGATGTAATTTATCTGGATTTGCAAATGGAATTTAGTAAGGTATCCCACAAAATGTTAACAGGCATGATGAGGACTGATGGGGCTGTGGGTAATAGTAACATCGAGGATTGGTTAATGGACAGAAAGCAAGAATGGACATAAACATAGCTTTTTCAAATTCACAGAGTGAATGATGGAGCGCCACGTGGATCAGTGCTGGTGCCTCAGCCATTTACAATATACATTAATGACTTAGATGAAGAGTCAGTGAGTAATCTATCAAAGTTTGCTGATGATATCATGCTTGGTGAAAAAGCAAATCGTGGAAAGAACAGGGGCTGCAAATAGATATTAACAGATGTGTAACAATATGGCAGTTTAATGTAAGGAACGTTGTTCATTTTGGTCAGAATAATTTTTTTTTTTATAGAGCAACACAGCACGGGAAACAGGCCCTTCGGCCCAACGAGCCCACACCGCCGTCATAACTATATAGTAGCAATTCCATTATCATAATATAAAAATAGGTTATTCCTAATATGGAAGACTCTCACTATAGGGACAATTTGTTTCCCAATCAGCCAATAATCCCAATCCAATAATAGAAGATCAGAACATTTAAAAGGTACAAAACTTGTAAGATTTCCAAGAGACTTGGGTGCGTTGATGCCAGAAATAGGAAGGAAGACAGAAAGTTACCTCGGAGGGGCAGCAGCCAACTGAGAAAGTAAATGGCACGTTGGCCTCTATTGGAAGGAGATGAGACTGAAGGATAAAAAAAGTCAGCTATAGTTCAAATGCGAGACCACATTCGGAATACTATATGCAGTTTTGGTCTCCATATTTATGAAAGGATATATGTGACTGGAGGCAGTACAAGCAAAGGTTCAGTAGATTGGTCTCTGGGTTCAGGTGGTTGTCTTATGATATGGAATTTAGAACACAGATGATTTCATTAAAACCTAAAAGTTTTGAGGAGCTTGATAAGGTTGATACTGATAGATTGTTTCCATTAGTTGGATTCTAAAATACAGGGACAGTCTCAGGATAAGGGACCTATCATTTAGGACCAAGATGAAATTACTTCACTTATAAGGTTGTGAATCCTTGAAACTCTCTATCCCAGAGGGTGATGGATGCTGTATCATTGAAAACATTGAAGGCTGGGATAGACAGATTTTTAATCCCTTAGGGGATTAAGGAATATGGGATCAGGCAAGAAATTTGAATTGAAGCCCAACGTCAGTTGTGATTGTATTGAATGATGGGGCAGATGCAACGGGTCATATGGTATACCCCTAGTCCTATTGTGTTCTCATACAAGTCAGTGTCATACTTTGTTCTCCTATGCTCCTACAAAGTTGGATGCTTTATTCAGTTAAAGGTGCCATACAGGTTGGTATTCTCAAACCAATTAAGAATGGGTGAGCCTTGCCAGCAACACAGCCCACAAATAAATTTATAAACCAAACTGCAAACATTGTTCTTCTAAACTAAATCAAGTTTATCACTAGATCCCATATTGAGGGGAACCAATGAACAACTAAGAATGGACCATCAAAATCTGCCTCATGTACTGACCCTTACTTAAGCAGGAAAATGTTAGTGTGGACAGAATGCATTGTCTAGTAGCACTGTGGTCTTAAATCTAAGAAATTATTTGACATTTTAAAATGAAGTTGAACTTCATTCCTTAATTAATGTGACCTTCATTCAAGAAATTTTAAAATACTCCAAATGATAATATTTACTTCTAGAATCAGCACTATATATTCACACACAAATAGACACGAGAATATCTGCAGTCAAAGCTTTAAAATAGACAGAATGTAAAATTAGTGCAAGAACATTTTCAACCTGAGAAACAAATTTTCATGATCGAGCATCCTTCAATCACGTACATCAAAAATCAGGTTTTTCTAAACCTAGGCCTCAAGCAAAACAGCATTATCCCGTCCTAATATATTAACCTCATTAAATGATCATACTCTGAAACTATGATTCTTCTCCAATTCCCATATATACCAAACCAACGTTTCAACAGTACTGCCTTTTAATGAATTCCTTACACTGAAACTGTCTAAGGAAAAAGGCTGACACTATCCAACTTCATTTTACACAAGCAATAAATCTAGTACAAGGAAAATTTAACAGATGGATATCAGCTCAGAGGATAGACACCATCTGACACACTGCATCTTGCCCCCCACTCCGAAAGATTTACAGTCTTTATTAGAAAGAGTAAGCAACATTTCTTTTGGTTGACCCACTTTAAGTTCATCTTGCCCCACTTTTAACAACTGTATTTTTGGTTTCTAAATTTAAATGTTATATGTTGCCAGATAAATATATTGCTGATGCTACAACAGAACTCCAATATACCACTGCATAAAATTTTAAATCCAGGGATAAATCTATATAATCCTGACCCAAATGTAAAAGCTTTCCAACGTCTTTTAGTACAATCAAAAGACTGCATTAATTCAAAAAAAAATACTTTTGAGATTATATTTGAAATAGTTGCAGCACAATTCAATGAGTGAAAGGCCAAGACCTGAAAACAAATCAACAGAATAAGAAATCCTAAAAGCAGACTCTTTCAATTACTTGGTAGATAAAAGCACCACTTGGTATAATACTGTCAAAGACAAAGATGTGCTACATTAGGAATAGGAATTTCAATGTGCCAGGCTAGATAACCATCTGTTGAAATGCTAAATTGACCTCAACCAGTCGAGACAAGTCTGGTGGAGAAAATCAGCCAAGGAGGATTTCGACTCCTGGACATTACTGAGTGATTCATGCTGCAAAGGCTACATGCTTAAATACTGGGCAAGGTCAGGATATGTCTTGGTTACAATACCACTAACAGTCAAACAGTTGCCAACATTCACTGCCAAAACTGTAACATTATGAATGGTTACTCAGGCAAAATACAGAAGATTGCTGGCATTTATGCAATAATATCCCATAAATCAGCACCTACAGAAAAGAATGGGGTGAAAGTAAAAGGTTAACTGACACTGTACTAACAGCAGTCTAGATAGTCTATTTTCAGGGTTCCTATTCCATTAGTAAATTAAAATTCCAAGACTTTTCAATTTGCTGCAGAATTTTAGATATCATCTCCTCCAGCGAACGCTGTTCCTGTTCCAACTTACCTTGTTTACCATGTTCCAGTTCAAAAGGAAGTCCTCCATACAATAAATATCTGCAACTGACACCACCAAACATACCACTCCCGACAAAAGACAAGCAAGAAAAGGACTGGGGAATTTGGCAGATTCTACTTGGTCAATGATTACTGTTGTTCTAGGAGGGTCCAAAGCAACTAAGCGGCAAGGGCAACAAAACATGCACCAGGCATGCAAAACAAAGCAAACGATTACAGAAAGCAAGATGGGCATCAGAAAAATGTTGGAAAAGGTTGCAATTTTGTCCAGTCAAAATTCTCATGCGTCTGAAATTTCTTGACTCTTCAATAACTTGAAGCCTTTTTTGGAAATGTCCATGACTTTTGTGATTTACAAATTCCAAGACTTTTCCAGGTTTTTTCATATAGCCACTCCAGAATATCCTGCAATATGATTTGAACTGATAACTTGGAAGAATCAGTAATATGCTGAAAATGTATCTCCTTAACTAGTCTAAATTTAAACCCTGAAGCTGTCATTCAAAACTGCTCTCCATTACAATGGACATGTTTCTGTCTTTAGTCTACCAAATTGAGCATCCAATGGAAATAACAACTCTACCCTAATGAGAGAAACTGTATGCACAAATCACTGAATGATGTAAATCAGATTCATCTTCAGGTGGTTTACTGCCCATAGTCTTGCTCGGCAGAAAACACCTGCCCCTTTGGGGAATTCAAAGATATTTTCAAACAACGTACACATTATCCACAAATTTTCTAAACAAGACATCTTGGGAAATCCACAGCTTCTTTTGATATTCAAGATAGGCAATGCAACAAAAATAACAGCCTTATACCTTTTCAAAAGATGGTGCATGGGGAACAATTTGTATTATAAGATGCCAATTTTTTTTAATAAAAGAAATTAGGGTTCGAGAGTCTTCTACCGAAATCATTTTACTTTTTGTCAACGTAATGTCAGAGATCTTAACTTCTAAAAATGCAAGTAACCATCTGCTTTCAAAAATATTGTACTTTCTTTCAGTTTACAGTTCTGGGAAATTTAATGTGATCTATTACTTATAAGCATGCACAGATGTAATCATACAATTTTTATAATGGGGTTTTCACAACTACAATACCTTTATAAATGACTAAAATAAATCACCCTGCGTACGTTTAACCTAAGGTTATGGCAGAAAGACAGATCATTCCTTGTTACTGGAAGCAGTTTTATAATTATATGTATAATGATTTCTACAAGTTCAGACTGCTCAAATGCAATTAGAAGTAAACCATTACGTATAGAGCAAGTTACCTGTAAAAAGAGAACAGTTTCATTACAATCGTGGGTTTGCAAACTATTTTTCTTGAAACGTTAACTTATGTAACAACTTAGCACATTATTTCTGTACCTCAGTGACATTTCAACTTCAAATTAAGGTTTTGTGCAAGTGAATGACTTTACATTTATGTCGAATGACAAACCAGAGTTGTAAACGCCCAATATGTGTTCAAATCAGTTATTCAAAATTTGCCATTACAAAATAAATCATATATTCTGATTATTGACATGATTCGCTGCAAAATTACTGTTTTAAAACCCAATTGTAGACAAGGCCTGATATTTCAGGCGTATTCGAGGCCTACATTCACCACCAGCAAAAATCACTCCACCTCAGAAATGGCGTTTAACAGTCTCAGACAGGAAAGGAGAAATATTCAATTTCCAGCTCGTTCAAATAACCGAAGGTTCAATTTTAAGGGTGAAGAGGGAAAAGGCTCGCCACCTTGATTTCAGCCCAATGACACATCAACCCACTACAAGCTTTCTGTACAAGAAAACGGGCGCTTTCCCCCCTCACACACAGGCCGATGAGGGGAGTCTGTCAGCCATTTTCCTCCTCACGCAGGCAGCAAGCAAGCCGGCTCCACCATCGCCGTCAGAAACCCTCAGACATGTAAACAGCTTATTTTCGTTATTCACGGCGCTTTCAACACAACACCAGCCCCCTCCCCAGCTCAGCCCTTTCCAGTTATCACCGTGAAAAACAAAATAGCATCCGCTCAGCAACTAAACTCTCACCCCACCCCCCCACCACACCGATTTTTTTTAAAAAAAACAAGAGCTCTGTGTCTTACCAGGAATTAGGTCTCCTTTTCCAGGACTGTAAGCCTGGGGTGCGTAGGGAGGGTGAGTGTGAACAGGAGAGGAGGAGAAGGGGGCGGGTGGGTGCGGGGATTGGGGGGGAGGGGAGAGAGAGAGGAGAGGGGGGGTGAAATCGACTTTTAATTTTTCCTCTCCCTCTTTCTGATCGTTTCTTCTTTCCTTTTCTTTTCCCCCCTCTTCTTCTTTCTTCCCCCTCCGGTTTTAGTCCTTCCTGTCACCACTCCACCCCCCCCGCTTTTTAAGTGAATCCACACCAGCCGGCCAGCCCCCGCTCGCACCAGGACCGAGCCACACAACAATATGGCGGCGGTGCGCGTTGGTTAATAAAAAAAAACTGCACAAACAGAGCAGACGCAATGGCCTGCGACGACACCGAGACGCACAGGAGGAAGAAAATAGTCAGGAGGAGCGGGGTTTAAAAAAAAGAAAGAAAATAAATTAAAGGGCTTCTTCAGGGAGCGAGCGAGCGGGCGGGAACGTGTCAGTTATTCGGGGAATTTTATTCCCCTCTGGATAAGGCCCTCCCTCCCACACACATATATTTTAAATCCCAGCCCAGAAAACAAAACAAAAAAAAAAGTCAGTTTTGTTATTTGTTAAGTTAAATATATATATATATATATATGAGCCCTGGTTCTACCGGCTATTCGTCTTTGGATTTTTTTAATGTAAGGGAGAGAGGGATTGTTGCCTGTTTTTTTTTCTCCCCTCTTATTCCATGACTATTTGGATTTTTTTTCTCCTCCTCCCTCCCCTTTCCCCCGCCCCGTTGCCCGGAGCTCTGCTGTCTCTCTCTCTTTGACTCTCCTCCGCCTCCACTCAGACCCGCTCAACACAGGGCCGGTCCGTCAGCTCCCCGTCCCCCGCAGCCCCGGATGATGATGATGTCACCCGGCCGCCTGCGCCACCTCTTGACCAAATCGCAACATTGCTTCTCGACCTCACCCGATGAAGGGGCAGCCAGCGCTACTAAAGCTAGAGGCGTTTGCTACCAAGTAAACCTGTTGGACTTTAACCTGGTGTTATGAAGACTTCTCACTGTCTCGACCTCATCCCCGGCGTCCCCCAACCAATCCCAGCTCAGAGTGAAGAAAGTTGGAAATTCACTTCACCACGCTGGCATTGGGAGAGTAACCAGACAGAAAGCTTATCTCTAGGATCTGTTTCTAGTTCACTGTTGAGGAAGATTTTTTTCTGTGTTACATTTAGATGTATTAAAACAGTCGTTCTCTCTTTTCATGTGTTTGATCTGATTTATTGTTTGACTTATTATTGTCATATATTGATACAAAGTGTAACGGTGAGCATCGCTTCTTCCCAAGCAGTGACCTGTGTAGGGAGGAACAGTAGCACAGTGGTTAGCACTGCTGCTTCACAGCTCCAGGGACCTAGGTTCAATTCCCACTCTGGTCATTATCTATGTCGAATTTGCATACTCTCCTCATGTTTGCATAGTTTCCTCCTAGAGTCCAAAGATGTGCAGGTTGGATTGATTGGCTCTGCTTAAAAAATTGCCCTTAGTGTCCTGAAATGCATAGGTTAGGGGGAATTAGTGAGTAAATATTTAAGGATATAGGGATAGGGCCCGGGTGGGATTGTGATCAGTGCAGACTCAATGGGCCAAATTGCCCCTTCCTGTACTGTAGGGTTTCTATGTTTTTATATGAAAGATATTCTTTCTTGCGTGCTACACAGAGCATATCATACTCAGTAAGAAGTCTCACAACACTAGGTTAAAGTCCAACAGGTTTATTTGGAATCAGGTGAGCACTCACTTGATGGAGGAACAGCACTTTGGAAGCTCATGACTCCAAGTAAACCTGTTGGACTCTTAACTGGTGTTGTGAGACATCTTACTGTGCCCCACCCAAGTCCATCACTGGCATTTCCCATCATGGATATTGCACATAGAGAAGGAGAGAGTGCAGAATGTAATGTTACAGTCGGTCCATTCAAAAGTCTGATGGTAGCAGAGAAGAAGCAGTTCTTGAGTCGATTGATGTGTGACTTCAGACTTTTGTATCTTTTTCCTGACAGAAGAAAGTGGAAGAGAGTATGCCTGGGGTGCTTGATTATGCTGGCTGCTTTTCCAAGGCAGCAGGAAGTGTAGACAGAGTCAATTGATGGGAGGCTGGTTTGTGTGATAGACTGGGTGTTCATTCAAGACCCTTTGTAATTTTTTGTGATCTTGGTCAGAGCAGGAGCCATAATAAGCTGTGATACAACGAGAAAGAATGCTTTCTATGGTGCATCTGTAAAAGTTAGTGAGTTGTAGCAGACATTCCAAATGTAAAAATGTTTTAAGTTTCCTGTTCAGGTACACTGAGAGAATTTAGCATGGCCAATGCACTTAACTAGCATGCCTTTTGGACTGTGGGAGGAAACTGCAGCAATGGAATAAATCCATGTAGACAGGGGGAGAATGCGCAGACTCTGCACAAGCCAGGAATCAAACCAGGATCTCAGGTGCTGTGAAGCAGCAGTGCTAACTAATGTGACACTGTGCCACCCCTGCAGCACAGCAAGAGATCTTTTGGCCCATCATTTCTGTGCCTACACCTATCCTGAACCCATTTTACAGCACTTTGTCCTTGGCTTTGTATGCTCTGGTTGTTCAAGTTTTTGTTAATTCATTAATGGGACATGGGTGTTGCTGGCTGGCTAGCATTTAATGTCCAATCCTAGTTGTCGTGGAGGGCAGTTGAGAGTCAACCACATTGTTGTGGCTCTGGAGTCACATGTATGCCAAATCATGTAAAGATGGTAGATTTCCTTCCCTAAAGGACATTAGTGAACCTGATGGTTTTTCTGACAATCAACAATAGTTTCATGGTCATTAATAGATTTTTAATTCCAGATATTTCTTTTACTGAATTC
Organism: Sphyrna mokarran; assembly: GCA_024679065.1. Lineage (NCBI taxonomy): Eukaryota > Metazoa > Chordata > Chondrichthyes > Carcharhiniformes > Carcharhinidae > Sphyrna > Sphyrna mokarran. The sequence goes on from JAGIQG010000013.1 coordinate 39,959,616, forward strand.
AGATTCCACCATCTGCTGTGGCAGGATTCAAACTCAGATCCCCAGAACTGAGCTTCTGGATCAATATTCCAGTGATAATATTATTAGGCCATTGCCTCCCTCATCTAAATGCAACTTAAATGTTGTGAGGGTTCCCATATCTATCACCCTTTCAAACAGTTCCCATCACTCTTTGGGTGAAAAGGTTTTTCCTCAAATCCCCTCTATATCATGACTTAAAGCTATGCCCCTAGTTATTGATCCCGCTATTCTGGGCAGCACAATGGTTGGCACTGCTGCCTCACAGCACCAGGGATTGATTCCAGTCTCAGTTGACTGTCTGTGTGGAGTTTGTACATTCTTCCTATGTCTGCATAATTTTGCTCCGGTTTCCACCCACGCTGCAAAGATGTGCAGATTAGACGGATTGGTCACGCAAAATTGTCCCTTACTGTCCCAAGATGTCTAGGTTAGATTGACTAGCCATGGTAAATGCACAGGGTAACGGGGATAGGGCAAGAGCGAGAACTTGGGTAAGACAGTCTGTCAGAGTTGATGCAGAATGGCCTTCTTCTCCACTGTAGTTATTCTATAATACTAAGTTTTCTGTCTATCTACCCTATCTCTTTCCTTCATACTTTTGTACATCTCAATCTGGTCACCCATCCCGCCTCTCAACCTACTCTGTTCTACGGAGAACAATTCCAACTCCAACCTCTCTTCTTGGCTAAAATGACTCCAGCCCAAGCAACATTCTGCTGAATATCTTCTGCACCTTTTCTAGTGCAATCAAATCCTTCTTTTAGTGTGGCGCCCAGGATTGCACACAGTACACCATGGCCTAACAAGCATTTGAGACAACACTGTCATAACATCATATCCAGAATAATCTCCCTTTTCTTATCTTCTGTGCCTTGGTCAATAAAACCAAGTATCCAATATGTTTCCTTCAGCACATTATCCACATCTCCTGCTGCTTTCAGGGACCCATGAACATGTAACCCAAAGTCATTCTCGTTCTCTTCACTTCCCAGTATCCGACTGCTCATTCCCTGTCTTGTTTCCCTTCCAAAGTACATCATCTCACACTTTTCAAGGTTAAATTTCATTTGCCATTGTTCAGCTCATCTAACCAGTCCATTTATATCATGCAGTGATCTAAAGCTTTCCCCCAAGCTATCTACCACACTACCAATTTTTGTGTCATCTATGAATTTACTAATCATAACCCCCACATTCCTATCTAGATCATTAATGTACCAACAAACAGCAAGGTATCTAGCACCAATCCTTGTATTATACTACTGGACACAAGCTTTCAGTCACAAAACCAACCTTTGGCTATTACCAACTGCCTCCTGCCACTAAGCTAATTTTGAATCCAATTTGCCAAATTATCCTGGAGCTCGTAGCCTCTTCTTGATCAGTTTCCCATGTGGGACCTTGTTAAAAGCCTACTGAAGTCTATATAGATTATATCAACTGCACTGTCTTCATCTATTCACCTCCTTGGAAAATTAAATCAAATTTGTTCGATGTTATCTCTCCCTGATGAAGCTGTGCTGACTACCCTTGATTAATCCTTACCTTTCCAAGTGAAGATTAATTTTGTCCATGAGAATTTTTTTCTAATAATTCCCCAACACTGATGTTAGACTCACTAGCCTGTAATTAATTACTTGGTTTTTCCTTACTTTCCTTCTTAAATAACAGTACCACATTAGCTGCCCTCCTTTCCTCTAGCACCTCTCCTGTGCCAGTGAGAATTTAAACATTAATGTCTAAGTCCCTACAATCTCCTCCTTTACTATACACAGCAGCTTAAGATACATTTCATCTGCACCTTTGGACTTATCTATCTTAAAACTGCTAATACCTCCTCCTTTTCAAAGCTAATCTATATAAGTATATCACAGTCCTCCTCCCTGTTTTCCATATCAACATTGTCTTTCTCCATAGCAAATACAACTGCAAATTACTCATTGAACACATCACATATGACTTTCAGTTCCACACACAGTTCATAACTTTGCTCCCAAATGGGCCCTACTCTTTCCCTAGTTACCCTTGCTTTCAATATACTTATAAAATACTTCAGGATTTTCCTTAATTTTTGCCCACCAGTATTTCTTCATGCCTTCCCTTCACCTCCTCATTTTTTTTAATGTATTTTCTATACTCCTCTAGGGTATCTTTTTTTTGAGCTCCCTGAACCTGCCATAAGCCTTGCTGTTTTTCCTTATCCAGTGTTGTATATCCCTTGACATGATGTGGAGATGCCAGCATTGGACTGGAGTAAACACACTAAGAAGTCTCAAACACCAGATTAAAGATGTTTATTTGGTAGCAAAAGCCACTAGCTTTCGAAGTGCTGCTCCTGCATCAGGTGAGTGGGATTTCAGTTCAGCAAACTACCCAGCCTTCAGAACAGCGACCACAACACCACACAACCCTGCCACAGCAAGTTCTGCAAGATGTGCCAGATCATCGACACAGATGCCATCATCTCATGTGAGAACACCATCCACCAGGTATACGACACATACATTTGCAACTCGGCCAATGTTGTCTACCTGATATGCTGCAGGAAAGGATGTCCTGAGGCATGGTACATTGGGGACACCATGCAGACACTATTATAACGAATGAATGAACACCGCTCAACAATCACCAGGCTATTCCTGTTGGGAAACACGTCAGTGGTCACGGGCATTCGGCCTTTGATCTTTGGGTAAGTATTCTCCAAGGCAGCCTTCACGACAAATGATAGCGCAGAGTCGCTGAGCAGAGACTGATAACCAAGTTCTGCAAACGAGAATGGCCTCAACTGGGATCTTGGGTTCATGTCACACTATCTGTAACCCCCATGACTTGCCTGGGCTTGCAAAATCTCACTAATTGTCCTGACTGGAGACAATACATATCTCTTTAATTTGTGCTTAACCCTCTCTCCACTCACACTGTCTGTACCTTTAAGATTTGATTACCTGTAAAGACTCACATTCCAATCATTATTTTGTAAATTGTATCTTTATATGCCATTTTGTGAACTGAAATCCCACTCACCTGATGATGGAGCAGCGCTTTGAAAGCTAGTGACTTTTGCTACCAAATAAACCTGTTGTACTTAACGTGTTGTTGTGAGACTTCTTATTGAGGTTATCTCTTGACATCCAGGGTTACCCTTTACCTTTATGGGAACATGTTGGCATTGTATTTTCTCTATTTTCTTTTTGAATAATTCCCATTATTCTGATATGAATTATCGTACACGTAGCTGCTCCCAATTCACTTTGGCCACATCCTGTCTTATTCTATTCAAATCCTCCGTCACCCAATTCAGAAATCTTATTTCTGGTCCATCTTTGTCTTTCTCAATAACTACCTTACACAATCCCACCCAGGTCCTACCCCCATATCCCTACATATTATACCCACTAATCCCTCTAATCTATATATCTCAGGACACCAAGGGCAATTTCTTAGCATGGCCAATCAACCTAACCCGCACATCTTTGGACTGTGGGAGGAAGCTGGAGTACCCAGAGAAAACCCATGCAGACATGAGGAGAATGTGCAAACTCCACACAGACAGTGACTTCAGCTGGGAATTGAACCCAGGACCCTGGAGCTGTGAAGCAGCAGTGCTAACCACTGTGCTACCATGCTGCCCACGATAGTCATAGTCACTATCATCAAAATGTTCCCCCATTGACACCTTCATTACCTATCTGGCTTCATTTCCTAAAATTACACCAAGTACTGTCCCATTTCTTGTAAGGTCTACAATGGTTCAAAGATTGCTAGTTATGGCTCCACAATGCTAATAATACCACTAAGAAAAGAGGGAAGCCCCAAGAACTACCTCAATTGGCAGGGGACTTGAAACTATACTATCCTGCATTTCAAGCACGCACTCTAACAAACTACACTGTCCTACATTTTAAACAGACACTCTATGTTGCATCATACAGCTCAGATCTTTCAAAAGCATGATGGGCTGCATTTTCCTGATGGGCTTCTGAACATAGCTATCAGGGTCAAATGTACGTCAAAACTCTGCATTGTGTGGAAATAATCGCTCAATGTGATTTTGCACAGAGTGGCCAATTAATGGATTGAGGGAAGATTTGCCATTCATTTAAGGTCAGAGAGCGGCATCATGAAGCTGGAGGGCCCAATCAGGGGTTGTCCAAGTTGAAAACAGCAGCTGGGTGAAGTGGCAGGAAATTAATCCCTACTCCACTCGGGAGGCAGGCTTGACTTCCACATTATCGAACAGGCTTCCACTACTATTAGAAACCTAGAGGTCAACTGGAAAATCCCACTTCGTTAACATGCTTTAGTAGGCCCTTAAATGGCTTAATTGTCTTCCTACTGTATGCAGTCAGTAAACCTGCCACTCCTCCATCAATCCCCATACCAGGAAAATGACCTGGGAATGAAATAGAGCCAAGGAATTGGCATGTGGCCAGTGACACTCTTTTCCCAACAAGGCAGGGATAAGCTATGACGTGTGAAATAAACTGTGTTGATTGTATCAAATATCCATTTGCCTAATTATGAACAAATGAAAAGCAGTTCGATTTACAAGATAGCAAAAGAAATCAAATAACCAACTCAAAACTGCAATACCTTGATTTACCTTGAAAAACTGCAAATCCTTAATTTGTTCTTACAATTGCCATTGATGAACAAACAAATATCAGAAAGCCAAAAGATATTGTTCTAGCTTCTTTTGATAATCTCTTCAAATATATCTGGAAATAATTTACAATAAATACATCAACAGATTAAATAATGTCAAATTAATTTAAGTACACTTCGCTAAGAAAATCCTACATTAACATTTCTTCAAACAGGTCTCTGGAGCTGGAGGACTACAAGGTTTTCAGTAGAATTTCAAGAGCTGTTGTCATGTCCTACCTGTTTGCAGTTTATGACAATAAGAAAGCTGCCATTTTCACCCTGCCATTGCACAAAATAAAGTGAATTTGACATATCAATTGATGAAGCATAGAGAGTAAGTCCGCCTCCACTTTTAAAGTGAATTCACAAATATTGTTAGACTACCAACACTGACCCTGTTAAGGCTCTTTTGGCATGTTCATAGTAGCTACTTTGTGGATATCATTTGAAAAGAGTCTGTGATTGCACTGAAAAAACCATTTTGTTTTGCTCTGGTAAGTCAATTCAGTTTGTTTGAAATTAATAACCTATGAAGAGGCGCATGCACAAAATTTTGACTTTATTTATTTCACCCAAGCTACATAGCTTTAAATACTAATATCATGTCATTTACATCATGCAAACCTACACCAAATCCTAGGTATTAGGCAGAGGGTGAGTCACTGGTATCATCTGGCAGGAATCATGATTACCCACTGAGTCAGGTGTCAATGCTAAAATGGGGTTCCTGCTGGGTGGCAAACTCATTGCAGTCCTCTTGATTTTTCTGCTGGCTCCAATCTGTTTTCGCCCACAGTGTGTGGGGACCTAATTGATATTCAGAAATAAACATTTCAATGCCATTACTGGGTTTGAGGCTGGATGTTCCAGCCTCTTGGGATGCTTTCACCATCCTTCTTCCCACAGTGGAAAATCACTGGGGGAAGGAGTTAACTTTGGACTCTCCCTGGATGGGGGTTCATGGATGGATTGCCTCTTCTAACTTTGAAAAAAGTGGTCACTCTCAGCTTTCAGTTCAAAGTTCTATTCTTCTCTGTGTCCTGTGAAACCCTTGAAGTACCCTTAAAAATGGGGCTCAAAGGCCTCAATTCATTCCATGCTCCATTGCCTTTAACTAGACTCTGATTGACAGATTGGATCAATTGCCTACTAACCAACAGCTTTGTTTGTTTTTCTTTCCCTACATGGTTGAATGCATCTCAAGTGCATTCTAAACATTGCAGCGAGAAAAGAGGAAATGAACCCTCAAAGTTCAGTGTGAAATTGATCCAAACTATCAATCAAAGGCAGAACGTTTATAAACATTGCAGTTAGGAATAAAGGTAGGCACTTGAGACTGCCAGGTAGCTGGTGACAGTACAAGGTTGGCATTACCAAGGGGCAGAGCCTGAGGTGCAAGATCTGAAGAGACCATGTCTCAAAATATCTATCTTGTGGGGGTGGGAAACTGAGCCCTCTGACTGGCAGTAGGGGGGATTTGGTCACCCTATGCCTACATGGTGTGGGGTGGTGACCTGTTCTTTTATTGATGGAGAGGAGGATGTCCCTCTGTGCTGAGGGCACTCCCATTGTCACCAGGGTGGGAGCTCATCATTTCTGTAGTGCAGGGAGAACATTGGAATAGGAACAAGAGTAGGCAATTCAGCCCTTCAAGCCCAGTCCCACCATTCGATATGATCAAAGTTATTCTCCATCTCATCTTACCTCCACTTCCCTCCTTTTCCTTACAGCCCTTTATCCCGCTTTTGATCAAAGATTTATCTCTTTCTTGAATCCATTGATTGATTCTGCACTCTGGGGCAGTAAGTTCCATCAATTCATAATCCTCTGTGAGAAGTAGCTAATGCTTATCTCTGTCCTGACCCTCCACTCTCTAACTCAACAACTTTGTTTTCTTGTCCTAGATTGTTCTAGAAGGGTAACATTTGGTTAACTTACCAATCCCGTTGAATATTTTATATACCTCAATCAAAGTCCCCCACATGCTTCTGTACTCCAGAGTGTACAAGCTCAAGCTACCCAACTATTCCTCATAGGACAGCCACTTCACATTGGAATCAATCAAGTGAACCTCTTCTGAACTGCCTCCAGTGCCATCACATCCTTTCTCAAAGGTGGTGACTAAAATTAAATACAATATCCAAGTGTGGTCTCACCAATGCCTTATACAATTGTAACAATACTTCTCTATTTTGATAGTCTATACCTTTTGCAATAAATGTCATGATTCCATTCGCATTCCTTATAAAATTCTGCACTTGCATACAAGTCTGAGACTTGTGCACAAAGGGAGCCTGTCTGCCAATGCTAAGATCAGGACACCCTTTAAAAATGGCACTGTGATCTTTGTGAAGGCAGGCTGGCTGGCATGTTTAGTTCTATGAAAATTTTAAAATACTAAAGATGAGTGAATCCCAATTGACACCAGTGGGAAACACTCCAGTTTTTGCACTGGTGGTAACACTCAGAACCAATTTTTGTGAATTGTGCCCATTAACAGCCACAATAATTCATTATAATTGTAATGCAGGTAATGTGAAAGAACAATGAAAATTTAAGCATCTTACAATCAAAAAGATTATTAATTTGATTGGATCTATATTTTATCATACTTTTTATCCGTAATTATCCTGTTTCAACACAACTTTTTGTCAACTTCTTCCCCATAATCAATTCATTTGGACTGGATTCTCCAACCTTGCCCTCAGTTGGGATTCTACAGTATTGCTGCAGTGAATGGAGATTTCACTGAGCACCAAATTCTCCATTCTTGCTGGCAGTAGCAGCAGGGCTTGAACGGCCAACGAATTTCAGCTTTTATTTACATTTGTGATAGGTTTTTCCCATGTGAAATCATCACCCTTATCAATCTGACTATCAGATATCTATGAATCATTTAAAATGCTGTCTGAAGATGCTTTTATTGCTCTTGGTCACTGAAATTTTAATCTCCAAACTAAGATTTGTTTATTTGTTGAAAAACAAATAGCACATTTCAAAATAACGATTAAATTTATCCATTAAATTATCCTTGTATCTTTTAATGTCTTCATCAAAAACTTTGGATGGCACAATGATTAGCACTGCTGCCTCACAGTGCCAGGGACCCAGGTTTGAATCCCAGCTTGGGTCATTGTCTGCGGAGTCTGCACATTGTCCCTGTGATTGCATGAGTTTTTTTCTGGATGCTCTGGTTTCCTTCCACAGTCCAAAAGACGTGCTGGTTAGGTGCATTAACCATGCTAAATTCTTCCTCAATGCACTGGAACAGGCGCAAGAGTGTGGCAACTAGGAGATTTTCACACTAACTTCATTGCAGTTTTAATGTAAGCCTACTTGTGACACTAATAAATAAGCTTTAAATTTTAAACAAGAAGGCCTTTAAGTGTGAACATTTGCATTGTAGTTAATTTCCCTAAATGAATCAGAACTGTTCATCAGTCCTACTGCTGGAATATTTTTCTTTATCTTTTACCACTTTTGATTGAAAGTTTTCAATATTATTTGAAGAAAAATCAGAAGACAAAAGAAAAAATCTCTATTAAGGTAAAATTTAGATTTGAGCTCAGAGAAACTAATTATATGTCTGCTTTAAATAAAGAGGCTATATAATTGGATAGTTTTTTCAAAAAATCAACACATTATAATGGGTCTAATGGGGTTTTTCTGTGCTACATGGCTCCAAGATTCTGTTTGAATGCCAATGAGAAAAAACATAGACTATTGATTAAAAAAGAAAGTGAGTATTTTTAGTGCTGCTTAACATCTCAGTATATACCAAATCACTTCACAACCAATGAAGAGCTGAAATGAAGCCACTGTTGTAGTATAAATAGTTCAGAGATTTGTTGCACCATTTTTACTTTCCTCACTGAAGGTGGGCAAAAAAAATATTTTCACCCTGATAGCCTGTAAAAAACGGCCAGAAATCTCCAATCTACCAGCAGCTGGGATTCTTCGGTCTCATTGTTGTAAATGAAGATTTAGCTGAATGCCAAATTCTCCATTCTTGCTAACAGCCATGGCAAGGTGAAAAAGATTGGAGAATCTTGGCCAATATGTCTCAGAAGCTAAATGGATGGATTTAAATGAAACATGGTACGTAGACATGTTTCAACAAAGAATTTGGCAATGAAATAGATCCGGATGCTGGATTTTGTTAAAGGATCCATTAACATTGAGAGATAGAGTGAATTGATTTCTGCTGAAGAATGTTGTGGATGTTTTATTTGGAATGTTTTGATGGCTTTAAAAAGTCTCAGCTGCTGTTGTGAAATTTGTGACAGCAGTCAAAATGTGAGCAAACCATATTGTGGGATATGAATTGGGCTGAAGCCTCCTCAATAGAGACAATTAGTTCTTTTTTGGAAATCCAAAAACCCACATAATTACTAAAAAAAAATGAAGCCACAAAGTTACCATTTAAAACAAACTAATTTTACTCTACAAATATCAAATACAAATATTAATAATTACAGTCTGGGCACAATCTTTCCAAAAATATCCTAAGTGTCATAAAAGTCTAAAAACCAGAGTGTGCTGTTAATGAACTATTCTCTAACTCTGGAATCTTGTATCTGGGAAGTTTATTTCTCTCTCAGCTTAACTATCGCAGAAATCCAACTTTGTTAGTCAAGACCTGCAGTTACCAAAGGGTTTAAACATGTTTAGCCAATAGATAAGCTGAATTCTGCTTGAAAGAACTGTTCCTTGCAGTCAGCTTGTTCTACCAAACTGCTTGAAAACAGAACCACGTACAGCAATCTACTCCTCCCACAACCCCTTCTTTATTCTTTTTAAACTATTTTTATCTACAAGATACTTGGTGATATGATCAGTTATTGGAAGCAAGTTGTCTTTTACAAGAAATCTAGAGAAACCTAATTCTTAAATTGACCATCAGCCCAACATAAATGATAGTTTTCCCCGCAAAGGCAAATGGGCCATAGCATCACTGAAATGGAAGTTCTTTTCAACTTCGTAGTTAGAATATGAATCAGGCAGAGAAATGTCTCAAGAGCTGCATTATTACAGTAATATTGAGTTAACACAGTGCACCCAGATAAGCACACTGCTGAGTTTCCTCTTCACATATTTAAGGGAATTTTATGGAGCTTGTAAGAGCAGGAAATAGAAGTAGGGTGACATTTTGATTTTCCTACAACCGACTGAGATAGAGTCATAGAGTCGTAGAATTTTACAGCATGGAAACAGGCCTTTTAGCCCAACTTGTCCATGCCGCCCTTTCTTTTTTAAAATCCCAAAACTAATCCCAATTGTCCACATTTGGCCCATATCCCTCTATACCCATCGTACCCATGTAACTATCTAAATGCTTTTTAAAAGACACAGTTGTACCCTCCTCTACTACTACCTCTGGCAGTTTGTTCCAGATACTCACCAACCTGTGTGTGAAAAAGTTGCCCCTCTGGACTCTTTTGTATCTCTCCCTTCTCACCTTAAATCTATGCCCTCTTTAGACTCCCCTACCTTTGGGAAAAGATGTTGACAACCTAGCTGATCTATGCCCCTCATTATTTTATAAACTTCTATAACATCAGCCCTCAGCCTCCTATGCTTTAGAGAAAAAAGTCCCAGTCTATCCAGCCTCTCCTTAGAACTCAATCCATCATGTCTTGGTAGCATCCTTGTAAATCTTTTTTGCACTCTTTCTAGTTCAATAATATCCTTTCTGTAATAGGGTGACCAGAATTGCACACAATATTCCAAGTGTGGCCTTACCAATATCTTCAACAAGATATTCCAACTCCTGTATTCAATGTTCTGACTGATGAAACCAAGCATGCCTTCTTCACCACTCTGTCCACCTGTGACTCCACTTTCAGGGAGCTATGAACGTGCACCCATAGATCTCTTTGTTCTGTAACTCTCCGCAATGCCCTACCATCAACTGACTAAACCCTGCCCTGGTTCGAGCTACCAAAATGCATCACCTTGCATTTGTCTAAATTAAACTCCATCTGCTATTCATCGGCCTACTGGCCCAATTGATCAAGATCCCATTGCAATCGGAGATAACTTTCTTCACTGTCCACTATGCCACCAATTTTAGTATCATCTGCAAACTTGCTAACCCTGCCTCCAACATAACAATGGACCCAGCATTGATCCCTGAGGCACACTGCTGGTCACAATCCTTTACAACCACCCTCTACAGAAACTAGGTTAGCAATATTGGAGTTAGGGGCATATAAGAGTGGAGAGGAAAGGACATTCTGGTGTGGTAGGGGCTAGAGAGAACAGTCAGTCAGGGGAAGAAAGTGAAGGGTTTAAAAGGGTAGTATCAATATTGCCTAGACATTTGTTCATTTCAGGGTTTTTGCTGGCAGAGTCCTTTACAAGACTTTATGTTTACCTATAACATTTCAGTTATCCTTGATGAGAATGATCTCAAACAATGTCCTCTACAAAGCATAGAGTTGGGGGCCAGCTGAATCTGAAAAATAGCCATGTCCCACACTGTGGTGAGTACAACATCGAACACTAACATGAACATCCAATAAAAAGTGAATGCAAGAGAAAATTCATTGTTTCATCCACAAGAAATGTCTCTGTAACATAAATGTCTGCCATTACATTTAGCTCTCTGACTAAGTTGGGCTCAACAAATGATGATGCATGTTGTATGTCTGTTCAGTAGGCTTTATGATGAGGTTCTGAATCTTATATAATTGAATATTTAAGTGTTAATGGTAACACATAGCTATGTACATACATTTACGATATAGCCCAAACTATGAGCTAATTCCATTATTGCTTCTAAACAGATCTCTTGTCAGTCCACAAGGATTCTAGTTTGAGGTCATATATCTCTTTATAACACACTGTGGATGATAATGTTTCCCAATTCCATATTAAATCTTAAAATGCCAAATACCCTTATAGAATCATAGAATCCCTACAGTGAAGGAGGAGGCATTCAGTCCATCAAGTCTACACCGACCACAATCCCACCCAGACCCTATTCTCATAATGTCACATTTTTACCCTGTTAATTCTCCTGATATTAATGGACAATTTAGCATGGCCAATCAACCTAACCTGCACACCTTTGGACTGTGGGAGGAAACCGGAGCACGCAGAAGAAACCCATGCAGACATGGGGAGAATGTGCAGACTTCAATCAATGACCTGAGGCCTAGCACTGTAAGACAGCAGTGCTAACCACTGTGCCACTATGGCGCCCTTATACTATTACGTACACATGAATAAAGTGAAATGAATGCCTTGTGAAATATTTACCAGTGAAATTTAGATTTGAAAATACCACCTTTGTACTCTCAATTGGTCTTTTGTTCAAAGCAATGGAATTGGGCCAGAAAATTGTGCCCATGATAAAAAGTCTCCCTATTTGTCCAGCAGGATGAAGGGTCATCCAGACTCGAAACGTTGGCTCTATTCTCTCTCCACAGATGATTTTCTAGCATTTTCTGTTTTTGTTTCTTTTATAACCTGCCTGTACCTACTACATCAGCTGTCAATGTGTTCCATCACTGAAAAGCTTCCCCCATGTGATTGCACATGTCTCCCATGTATGCCTCAGGCACATTAAATTTTACTTTTAATCACATGGGAAATGAAAGGAAAGCAAGAGAAAAGAAGTGGCATCCACTTCCTGATCCACAATCAGCCCATTGTGTTCTGTAAACATCAGAAGGTGCATTAACCTCAGAGACATATGATGAAATTTTAACTCATTCAAAACCCACCTACTTTCACAACGTTAAAAATCACACCACTTGGAATTTCCTTATTGTAACAGAGTTAATTTTTCAAACAATAATTGAAGTTTGAAGGAAATACCCTCTGACCATCTCACCTGATTATCGCAGGGATTGTATTGACAGTTAGAACAGCCTGATTAACACCTGCTTTCATTTGACAGTCAGAAAATGTAAACATTCGAATTACTAACAGCTGTTAGACATAAAAATAGACAATGTGTTTTTGAGGCCTGGAATTCCTGATAGGTTGCACTGTTTTCTTTCAACACAAATTTCCCAGAATAGGTCAAAATGATACAAAATATCAAAAACATTCAAGTGTAGGTGATGTAAAGTTTATTTATTAGTCACGAATAAGACTTATATTCGCACTGCAATGAAGTTACTGTGAAATTCCCCTAGTTACCACAGTCCGATAGACCTAACCAGTATGTCTTTCAGAACGTGGGAGGAAACTGGAGCACCCAGAAGAAACCCATACAGACATGGGGAGAACATGCAAACTCCACACAGACAGTGACCCCAAGCTGGGAATCAAACCCGGGTCCCTAGAGCTGTGAAGCAGCAGTGCCAACCACTGTGCTACTGAGCTGCCCAGTTAGTTATATGCAGTGCAAATAAATTTTTTTTTCAAAAAGTACTATGTTGGAAGATGACCTCAACCACAAACTGGCCAGACCTACTGAATGAATTCGTCACCATGTCAAGTTTTTGCAAAATTGTGCACATTTGGAGTCTTTGAGGAATCTCTTAAAATTAATTTTATGTTTACATGCAAGGATATTATTGGCAGCTTTAAACATTTTAAAAATCTTTGGTTTACATTGAAACTGACTACTATACACCATGAAACTAGCAAGTCACTCTGTACAGTTTTTAAAGGTAATTCTCAATTATTTAAAAAATAGATTACTTATTGGTGATGGTCTTTTGAAATTTTTATGTGTGATAAATCCATTTTCAGCCATGAAAATAAAATTCCATTGGGGTTATCACTTAAATATATCAATGATTTTTTTAATGAAAGGTGGACAAAAATAAACAATTCTGTTTTATTATGTTTCTGATTGTGCTGTTTTATTGAAGGTTTAATGTAAAAATAACATAAAAATGAGCAGAAATCTGGGCAAAGAATTCAATATTATTCAGCAATTACTAAAACTATAAAAAGTTTAAATGATAATGTCTTCTCCAAATCTAGTTCTTCATCAACTCCTGAGCTTCCCTTCAAAATTACACAACACCACTTCACAAACACTAACACCTGCCGAGTGTTCTCCTGAGCATATCAATGGGCCTGAGCACACAGATGCAGTAGGTAATTAGGAAGGCTAACGGAACGTTGACCCTTATTTCAAGGGAGTTTGAGTATAAGAGTAAGAAAGTCTTTCTACAACCGTACAAGGTTTAGCTGAGACTGTGAGAAGTTTTGGGTCTGCTTATTTAAGGAAAGGTATTATTTAATTGGGCACAGTTTAGAGGACGTTCACTGGGATGATCCCTGGTATGAAGGGACTGTCTTATAAGGAAAGGCTAAACAGGTTGGGATTCTACTCTTTGGAATTTAGAAGAATGAGAGATGATTTCTTTGAAACATAGAACTCTTGAGGGCTTGACAAGGTAAATGAAATGTGCTGAGAGCACATTTCCCCTTATGGTAATGTCTAGGACCAAAAGACATAGTCTCAGAATAAAGAGGTGCCAATTTCGAACTGAGATGAGGAGGAATTTCTTCTTTCAGAAGGTTGAGAGTCTTTGGAACTCCTTGTCCAGGGAACTAGGGGGAAAGAGTCACAGGCTGGAATTTTACCACGCCACCTGCCACACGGATCAGAACGGGCAAGGGGCAGAACGGGGGAAAAGTCTGTTGACCTCAGGTGGGATTTTTCAGTTTCAGGACAAGTGAGGCCATAAAATCCCACCCATTGTGTATAATAAAGACTGAGATAGACAGTAAGAGTTATGGGAAAAGGGCAGGAAAGTGAGGAATGTTGGATCAACCAGGATCCTGTTGAATGGCAGAACAGACTTGAGGGGCTGAACAATCTACTATTGTTCCTATTTCTTATTGGTTTTGTGGCTTGAGCACTTATCTATGTCAATATCCCAACCCAGGCACAATAACTATACCACCATCCTTCACAGTCAAAGATCAAAGAAAATTATAGTGCAGGAACAGGCCTTTCAGCCCTTCAAACCTGCACCAACCATGCTATCTGACTTAACTAAAACCCCCTACCTTTCCAGGGACCATATCCCTCTATTCCTATCCTATTCATGTACTTGTCAAAATGCCCCTTAAAAGTCAGTATCATATCTGCTTCTACCAGCTCCCCGGCAACAGCGTTCACCACCCTCGGTAAAAAAAATCTGCCTCATACATCTCCTTTAAACATTGCCCCTCTCACCTCAAACCTATGCCCCCTAGTAATTGGCTCTTCAACCCTGAGAAAAAGCTTCTGACTATCCACTCTATGTCATTCAATAGGATCCTGGTTGATCCAACATTCCTCACTTCCCTGCCCTTTTCCCATAACTCTTATGGCTGTCTATCTCAGCCTTCATTATACATAATGGGTAGGATTTTATGGCCTCACTTGTCCTGAAACTGAAATTGTAGAATTCTATTAGGTCACCCTTCAACTTCCATCATTCTAGTAAGAACAAAGGAAGTTTCTCCAACTTCTCCTCATTGATGATGCACTTCACACTAGGCAACATCCTGGTAAATCTTTTTCTGTACCCTGTCCAAAGCCTCTACATCCTTCTGGTAATGTGGCAACCAGAATTGAACACTATATTCCAAGCGTGATCTAACTAAACTTCTATAAAGCAGCAACATGACTTGCCAATTTTTGAATTCAATGCCTGGCCAATGAAGGCAAGTATGCTGTATATCTTCTTGACTACTTCCTCCACCTGCCACTTTCAGTGACCTGTGTACCTGTACACCCAGATCCCTTTGTCTATCAATACTCTTAAGGGTTCTCCCATTTACTGTATATTTCCTGTTTAGATTAGATCTTCCAAAAATGCATTACCTCACATTTGTCTGAATTAAACTTCATCTGTCACCTCTCTGCCCAAGTCTCGAACTGATCTATATCCTGCTGTATTCTCTGATGATTCTATCGCTACCCGCAAATCCACCAACCTTTGTATTGTTTGCAAACTTACTAATAATCCAATTACATTTTCCTCCAAATTTATGTATATTATAAACAGCAAAGGTCTCAGCACTGATCCATGAGGAAAGCCACTTGTCACAGCCCTCCATTCAGAAATGCATCCTTCACTGCTACCCTCTGTCTTCTTTGACCGAGCCAGTTTCGTATCCACGTAGCCAGCTCACCTCTGATCCCATGGCAACTTCACCTTCTGCACCTTAAATCCTCTTGGGTCTGATGACTTTGATGGCATCTTTCAATTCAAAAATCAGCACAGTGGTTACCACTGCTGCCTCATAACACCAGGGACCCAGTTTCGATTCTGGCCTTGGGTCACTGTCGAGTTGGAGTTAGCACATTCTCCCCTTAACTTGCTGGATTTCTTCCAGGTGCTCCTGTTTCCTCCCGCAGTCCAAAGGTATTTGGCCATGGTAAATTGCCTCTTGGCGTGCAGAGATGTGTAGGTCAGGTGGATTAGCCATGGTAAACGCACAGGGTTATGGGGATAGGGTGAAGGAGAGGGCCTGTACAGGATGCTGTTTCGGAAGGTTGGTGCAGACTTAATGGGCCAAATGACCTGTTTCTGCATTGTAGGGATTCTGTGGGGAAGGCTTTTGAATTAGACAAAGTGAATCACTTAAATAAACCACTGATATCAAATAAAGTTAATATTGAAACTGCTGTGTCAGCCTACGCTCTAGAGGTGGGGTGGGAAGCATGGTTTCAATTTTCTCAAACAGTAGCAAACATGTCTCCAAGCACAGCTGGATCATTTCTCCAGCAAAATGCAGTTAATGGAGAATAGATATATAATACAAAGTTTGTGTAGAAAATCAATCTCATTGATGTGATTGAAGGAGGAAATGACCAATCATCTCTATTCCGATTGGAACATGTGGTGCCACATAATATTTGGCATGTTATGCAGCAATTATTGAAACTATAAAAGTTTAACTGGTACGGTCCTCTCCAAATCTACAACTGCAAGAATAATGTAATATTCTCTCTAACAATTTTTGTCTCACATTTAATCCTGCTACTTGCATTTACCCTGTTCCTCTAAGGGAGGCAATGGCCTCGCAGTATTATCGTTAAACTATTAATCCAGAAACTCAGCTAACATTCTGGGACTCTGGTTCGAATTCCAACACTGCAGATGGTGGAATTTGAATTCAGTAAAAATACCTGAAATTAAAAATCTAGTGATGACCACAAAACCATTGTCAATTGTTGAAAAAAACCATCTGGTTCACTAATGTCAGTTAGGGAAGGAAATCTGTCATCTTTACCTGGTCTGGCCTACATGTGACTCCAGATCCACAGCAATGTGGTCAACTCTCAACTGCCTTTGGGCAACTAGGGATGGGCAATAACTACTGGTCAGCTGGTGATGTCCATGTCCCAAGAATGAATAAAAAAGTTTCTCATTCAAAGTTCCCATTTCTTACTCCTTCTGTCATCCTTCAACTACCTGAAACACACACTCCATTCCAAATTTCCTCTCTCTTCTTCCACAATAGCCAACCACATATCCTTTCATTCTCCCCTTAAGCAATTCTGCCTCGAGCAACTGTATCCCTTCTCAACTGTTTTCTCCTCTAAGCATCATCACTACACTTAGCTCTGATGAAAGGTCATCCAGACTTGAAACTTTGGCTCTATTCTCTCTCCACAGCTGCTATCAGACCTGCTGAGTTTTTCCAGTATTTTCTGTTGTTGTCACTGCACTTGCTTACTCTTTTGGTTGTTCTATCAGCTCTTGGCTAAAGTTCTCACTTCTTCACTCACCTGCTTCCCAGCAAACATACTGCCCACTTGTTCTATACCACTTGAGGTCACACTGTCCTCTTTCTATTCACTACCTCCCATCTTAAACAAATGTTATCCTTGGCCTCCCATTATTCTGCATTCATCATTTGAAGATTCTGCCTCTAACTGAGTTGTTCCCCAATCCACATACTTCAAGATAGCCACAGCTTACAGAGTCAGATGCATCCTGGCCAGATGCCCCCCACTGCTTGTGCTTTGCACCTACATCACAAAATACTAATTACCTTATGGAACAACCATCCAAAGGAAACTGGAAAGCTGAGAAAATCATACCATACACTAAAGCACTATGAAATTTGCTGTCAAATAATTCCAAATGAGAGCTTTTGATATCAAATTGTAATTGAGAGTATAGAGTATACTTGAAAGCAAAAATTATGTCAATATATTTTCAGGTATTGTCAGCCAGATATTGTTGTATGGGTGTCCAGAGAGGCTGAATAAAATGAGTTTATATTCTCTGAAGATTAAGAGAATGAAAGGTGATCCAATTGAAAAATAGAAGATTATGCAAGGGCTTGATAGGGTAAACATTAACAAATTATTTGCACTGTGTTAGGAAATCTAAAACATGACAGCACAGTCCCAGGATAAGAAGCCAATCATTCAGAAATGAGATGCAGAGAAATTACTGCACTTGTGTTGCGAATTTTTGATTTCTCCATTCTGGAGGATTGTGGGTTCCCCATTGTTGAATACACTTAAGTCCAGATAGACTGATTTTTGGTCCCTCAGAAAGTCAAAGTTTACGACGAATGGGCAGGAAAATGGATCAGCCATAACTGTATTAAATGGTGGAGCAGACTTGGCTGGCTATATGGTCCACTCCTGCTCCTTTCTTGTTTGCTCTTGTAGCAAAGTTTAAGGAGGAGCATAGCTCACTGTGCATTTACAGATGCCAAAAGTTGCTGTTTGTTTTACTCCTTATTAATAGTGAGTGTTAATAGTCCCATTGCTATTTGTTTCACAACATCTGGATAACTAACTTTGTTGATCTATCACAGAAGAAGTCGAGCAGGTAGTGTTTCGGCCTGTCAGCCAGCAGATCCCAATCCAGGACTTGATGGCTACTAACATGGCCAAACAGATTGAGTATTAAGATATAAATCCTTTCAACCTCTGTCAAAGGCAGGGGTAAAAGTGGGAAAGATTCCTGGTCATCCACATGATGGAAAAAAAATGATTACACTCCATAACCCCATGCTATAATTGCATAGATACATGAATGTTACTATAGCAACTTGTACTCCTTTGGGTGTCGATTGGCTCAGTTGGTCAGCTAGCTGGGTGTGGATGATTGGTGCCAACTGCAAAGTCTGATCTCCATTGTAGCAGTGTTGGATTCTGGGCCTGCCTCCTTGTCCTACCCATGACAGAGGTCATGTGTTATGGGTTAGAACTGCCTTCAGGCATATAACTGAAGATGAAGAATAATCTGTCATGGCATCCTTATCACATCACCAGATGGTGCTGCAGAGTCAGAGCATTATCAGCTGCAGCTTTATCCCCATTGTTCATCTTGGTTTTGGATCCCTCCAGTGTATGATACTTGCCAAATATCACAGAATAAAAGCCTCATTGGCTCATCCTACCTGATGGTCATGTAGCCATGCTCATGGATACCCGTTTTGGACATATTAAATATAATCATCTGTCTTAAAAAGTAAACTACTGGTTTCACAGAATCAGTGAAGGTAAATCACAAGGAAATGCAAGTGGGGAAGGAAGACTGAACGTTAAATAAATGGAAGCGGGCAGTGGAGCACATAATTTCACTGCGCTGTGCTAACTCAATGTTATTACAATTACACAGGTTTTCCTTGGGGATTTTCTTTGTTTGGTTAATTCTCCATCACAAAGCTAAAATAATTAGTCAGGACGAGTCTTTAAGCCAATCCATATCCAACAACTTTCTCTGAAGGCTCTGCTCACATTTTAACAGCTGTGAGAAATTCTTCCTCAGCAGCTAATATATTCTAAAACAATCAAAACTTTCTACATAAAATAACCCACAATGTTCTAAAAAAAAGCTGGTTTTCACAATTTCCCAATGATGAAGGATCCTTTACAAAATTCAAGGATCTGGGTGAGGATCTGCATTTTTGTCAAAAACTATTCAGTTCTTCTTTAAGCTGTACACCAAATGTGCATCAAACTTTGTTGAAATACATCTATTAATTTTTGATATATATTGTTTACAAACAGACGAACAAACAAGAGCACAAGATTCAGCAGTGGAGGTAATAAATGTGGCCATCATAGATGAAAAGCGAGTAAAGTGGCAAACTACATTTTTGTAAAAATTTAACATTCTGGCCTATACTTACTGAGTATAAGACATAAGCTTATTGAATGAAAATGGCACTCATTGAAGCACGTACCTCTGCCACACTCAACATTATGACAATTATGCAGTTTTTCTTTCAAGCTTTTCCCTGTTTAGTTAATACTCCAACTATAAAACTAAAAGACTAAATATTTTTGTTAAGAGCATTATCTCACTGAGGCCTTGAAAACTCTGTTCACATTTTGACATCTGTGATAAATTCCAGCACAACTATTGAGACAATCTGCAACATTCTAAAACAATTGTTGGGGACCACTTCAGAAACTCACAGTATGTTATTAAATTAGCATGTGAGCATAAGGTATTTCGCTCCAGGTGCAATTCTATTGACCCACCAAGAAACTTTTATCAAAATAAACTTTGTTTAACAATACAATTTAACCCACAAAAAGAATAAGCATAACAGACACAATGTATGTGTCTGCCTTGACCTTAAAAGTGACAAGATATAATTCTTAACTGCTAGCCTATCTCTATTAGTTCCAAGTGAAGCAATATTCCTCATTGACATAAAGCTCTCTTTAAAATCAGTTAGCATACAACAGGTTTACGTGCTGATATGCGAGCTGCTAATCCTCCAGCCTCTGGGATACCTCTCGTGAGAGAGATACCTATTTTCTATCAAATTCCAACTATAGTCTTTAAGGAAAGAGATAAAGAGAAAATAACACTTTTTGTTTCTGACAGATCAAAGCACGCAACTGCTTACTTGTCTCTCTCTCTGTAAGCCTATTTCATCCCATTTGCATATGACTTGCTCTTGTCAATCAGCCTCATTAAACACTGTTTTGAAACTCCAGGGGACAACCCAAAATTTAACTGCATTAGATCAGATTAAAACGAATACCTTAATATCTAGGGTCAATTATGCTTTTGCATTCTCAGCATATGGGCTGCCTGGATTAGACAAATTGGCACCATAATCAGAGCTGAAGTTTAAAACATTCCCTTCATAATAATCATGATCTAGATACATTTCTTAAAGGCATGGTGTCATCGCACAATCAACAACTTCCCACTTCAAACACCCCACAATATTCTTTTAAAAATGCAAATTCACCTCATCTTCTCAAGTTAATTGATCTTTGAAAAATTCCAGGATCTGATTCAGGGTCAACATCCTCATCAAAATCTTATCAGTTATACCTGGACAAAACTCAACTTGTGTAACAAGTATCACAAGCTGGAATGTATGTACCTGCCTTCTGTTTGTTAACAGTATTTTGTATGTGAGGGATGTATATTTTCTTATTCTCGGAGCGATTGTCCCAATTTAAATAATTCCAGCAGCAAGCTTTTCGTGCATTTACAATTAAGTAAAGTTATTTGTTCTCACACACTTACCCCATTAGTTTAAAATGTGATGTTTCACTCTCTCAACTTACCCACATAATCACTAACACATAGATTATATAGAGCTGAGGGAAAACAGTGCGATTACAATGTATGATTTTCTCAATCTCTCTTTCGTAATGGGCCTTAGTTTTTTAGTTGAGTTGGTTGAAGTAAAGGTCTTATAAACAGAGGATTTTTAGTAAGTTTGCCATCTCATTGTTTTAAAAATTGGCAACAAAACACAGCAGTCCCATCTTAACCAGAGATCTGGATTTAAACAGGGGCAAAGTTTCCAAACCATCAGACTGAGATGAGACTGTCTCAAAACAGGCTGTCCCCAGAGCTGTGTCTTTGATTTTGGAATCTCTTTGTTTTCCATGTGAGTTTTGAGGCTATTTGGGAGACAGATTATAAATTCATCTAGCAGCACTGTTTCTCTTACCCCTTCATAGGTGTGGTCAGTATTCAGGGATCAGACCCATGAGTATAATGTTGGCTGGCTAATTCTCTGAAAGTACAGGAAGGTCTGTGTTGTCCTGTTATAGAATTCCAGAATTATTGGTGGCATGCAACTGGTAGGACTTCAAAGGAACTGAAAATGGCAGCCCTAACTGTCTCATTTTTACCAGGATGTTGCCTCGTATGGAGGGCATGTCTTATGAGGAGAGGCTGAGGGATTTGAGGTTGTTTTCGTTAGAAAGGAGGCGGCTAAGAGGAGACCTTATCGAAACACATAAGATGATTAGAGGTTTAGATAGGGTGGACAGTGATAGCCTTTTTCTTAGGATGGAGAAAGCTAGCACGAGGGGACACAGCTTTAAATTAAGGGGTGATAATTATAGGACGGATATCAGAGGTAGGTTCTTTACCCAAAGGGTGGTTCGGGAGTGGAATGCCCTGCCTGCAGCAGTTGTAGATGCGCCAAGTTTGGTGGCGTTTAAGAGGTTAGTTGATAAGTTTATGGAAGAGAAGGGAATGGTTTAGTTTGGAGGGTCATTGTTTTTTTTTTCATAATTGGTCGGCGCAACATCGAAGGCCGAAGGGCCTGTTCTGCGTTGTGATGTTCTATGTTCTATGTTCTAACTGGCAGAGCTGTTAGCAGGCAACATTGAATAAACATCACTGGCCTTTCAGACTAGCTGCCTTATCAGGGCTGTCAAAAATTCTGATGGCCTTTTTAATTAGGCTGCCTATTTCAAAGGCTGTGAAGAAAGTTTCCATACTTCCTTATCAAACCTGGGAACAAATTGGCAATATGTTAAGAAATCAAAATCAAAAATAAAAAAGATATTTAAATCACCACTGGGTTAACTCAGGTTGTCTCTAGTTGCTGCATTCTGCCTCAGTTCCTGATCTTTCTATGCTCGTAACTTTCTCTTAAGCTTTTCTGGTTGGAAAGCACACCCACCCTGTTTCTTGGAATTGTTGTTTCTCTTTGCACCTCTGTCTTTCTCTTTCCTTTCCTTTTGAACATCCTTTTCCTCCCTAGCCTGAAGCATGAATTTCAGCTTCTGGTCTGTGAGGAATAGTTAAGTTAACCTGGTCAGTTTTTAGATTCTGTATCTGTTCTGAACTTGGAGTGAAGCCACAATGCTTGAACAGCATCTTTAATTTTTCAGATCTCTGCATCTTATGGCAGATATAAACTTCCACCTGTTTAGCTATGGCTGGTTCTCTGTCTAGGTATGTTAATTTTTGCTTCCTCTTGCAAAAATACTTCATGTTGAAGCCGTCTTTTTTCTATTGTTAGTATTCACAAAGATTTCAACTATAAACCTTTTATTCAATATTTCAATTTTTTTCAATACTTTTGGCTTTTTTCTTTTTCTTGTTCACTTTTAATCTTTTTAAAGCCAAATTTGGCTAGTTTGCAATGGATTTGATTCTGCAATGCAATATCCAATTTGTCAAGGATATAATTTATTATTTCTTTCTGCTCATTATCAGTGAAGGATGTGTGTTTCCTTACTCTCAGATTGATTGTCCCAATTTAAATAATTCCAGCAGCAAGTTTTTTGTTATTTAAAAATAAAAACGGTTATTATCACACATTTGCCGAGAAGTTTATAACAGCGTCACATCTCACTCATTTAATCCACTTATATTACAACTCATACAAAGATTAGCTACAGATGAGGAAAAAAACAATACAATTACAATGCATGATTGTCACAATCTCTCTTTTATGGCAAGCCTGTAGTGTCTTAGATGAGTTGATGCTCTAGTTGAAGTGAAAGCTTTGTATAGCAAAGGATTTTTAGTAATCCATGAAGACTCTTCTGGTCCATTTTCCAGAGCTTATTTCACAGATGAACCCAAAGTTGGAAGAGGTTGAGGAGATTCTTTCTCCCACCTTCAAAATATAATCAGTTTGTACTTGGCTGCTTAGTTGATATACAACTGGTTTGATGGCTGTCTGATAGATTTTCACTGCTTAACAGTTACATGCTGTTATAAAAGTCAACAATAAACCCTGGCTGTCTCACCATGTGAGCTGTTTCAAGTTCAAAGGCCTTGCGTGATGACTTTCACAACTTGAGAGTTTGAGACACTTGGTATCTTTGTACCTGAACAACACATTGAACATGAAATTACCTTTTTGAATTATTGAAAAGTCAATGACTCAGCACTGACCTGAAAATTCATTTTGTTTCCTCTTGAGACAGGAGGTATTTCAATCCACAATCAGATGATCCTCAGGCAGCCATCTTTTTTGTCGACTTTTGAGGTTTTCAAGAATTTAAAGCATATATTCTTGTTCAGAATATACTAGAACATAACACAACTTACAGAGAAATCCATCCATTAGTTTTTGAGAAATATTGTTTACAGTCAACAGACAATTAAATCAACAAGAGTGATAACATTACCTGTTACCTGAGGAGATGCTGAGGGATTTTAGGTTGTTTTCATTAGAAAGAAGGCGGCTAAGAGGAGACCTTATTGAAACATATAAGATGATTAGAGGTTTAGATAGGGTGGACAGTGATAGCCTTTTTCCGAGGATGGAGAAAGCTAGCACGAGGGGACATAGCTTTAAGTTAAGGGGTGGTAGTTATAGGACGGATGTCAGAGGTAGGTTCTTTACCCAGAGGGTGGTAAGGGTATGGAATGCCCTGCCTGCTGCAGTTGGAGATGCGCCAAGTTTGGTGGCGTTTAAGAGGTTAGTAGATAAGTTTATGGATGAAAAGGGAATGGTTTAGGTTAGAGGGTCATTGCTTTTTCTTAATTGGTCGGCGCAACATCGAGGGCTGAACAGCCTGTTCTGCGCTGTAATGTTCTATGTTCCCACTGACACTAGTGGAAGTGATAGATGATGTAGATTAAACACAATTGGGTTTTCAGGAAACAAGCAAACTGTAAATGTAGCAGATACATATAAATTGCATTTATTGATTTAATAAGTAATTGTCTTTTTGATTCAGAATGTTAGAACTAAGACCATAAGAGATAATATTTTGGCTTTAGTACTGAGTAATGAGCCATTATTTATAACCGACACAGAGAGGCACCTTTTTATTATGACAGCTCCATTATGAGATTTAAAGTGTGGAGCTGTATTAAGTTTAGGGTAATAGTATGACAGCAATTATTTGAACAGCTTGGATGACAAAAATTAAATGAGACCATGTGGCAGCTAAATGGGAGAAAATGATATACTTCTGAAAAGGATCCTGGAAGGCCATGAAGCCTAATATCTAAATATAAGAATTATGTTAGATTCTTATAAGAATATACAACAGATATGAGAGGGTAATGAGAGAAAATTATAATGGTGTCATCAAGAATTTTGAACTCCTTGCACCATTATTCCTTTTGACATTTAATCTCGTATGCCTTCCATCCTATTACAGATCTTCCGCTTTGCACTTCCATCTCCTTTCCCTACATTTCCTTCTTTTCCATTTCTGATATAAGATCACAGAGCTGAAACATTAACTTCCTCTCTCCATCTGCTGCACATTCCCAATATTAATTCAGATATCCAGCCTCTACTGCATTTTGCTCTTGTGTTCATGCAATATCAGTCTGAGTCAAAAAATGAATTTCAAACATATAAAACAAGTAGTCTTTCAGAGACAGGAAATTATAAAAAGCAATAAACGTGCAAAAAGAAATATTTGGCAAGCTCGAATAAATCTGGACACAAGGATAGTGGAAAATAGCCAAAAAATTGGAAATTTTTTTGTTGCATGAAGAGTCAAAAGCTTTTCAAAGAACAAACAGGACTATTGCTGACTGCTTAAGACCAAACTATTAATTATGACAAGGGCATGAGTGTTGAATCAACACTTTGTACCTGTTTTAATATGGGAAATTCAGGTTAGTCTATTGCATACCAAATTAAACTCAAGATCTGATACAAGAGCAAAGGACTACAGATACTGGAAATGTGAAATAAAATTCTGGAAATAATTAAAGATACTGCCAGCAGACCTTCTAGAGAGAGAACAAAATTATCAACTCCTTTGGTATCATAACATTTTGAGATCACTGATCTTTCGAGAATTTTCTATATTTTTTAAGCTTCAGCTTGTTGTTTCCACACCCAAATGGAAATGATATATGCTAAATTAGAAGGCTTCAAGAAGGAAAACTTCACCAGAACTAGATTTAATTTATTTAAGAACACTGAAAGAAATGACAGCAGTTATGAGTGATGTTCAGGTAAATGCTTTCAATCATAACAACTTGCATTTATACGATACCTTTATTGTACAAATACATCTCAAAGTATTTCATAGAGCCAAATAAAGACAGAAGAGGAGGGATGATTAAAAGTTTAATCAATGTGGTGGGTTTTGTAAAGGGTCTTAAAGTAAAAGAGTGTGGTGACAGGATGAAGGGAATTTAAAGAATTCTAGAGTATACAGCATGGGCGACTGAAGTGGAGTGTCAGAGGAATTGCATGGACAAATGGTTATGGTCAAAGGAATGGAGAGATGGATTGGGGGAAAGATGGATCATGAGAGGAGAACTGGTTTCAAATTGTACTATACATCAGTTTTGTGATTCAAAGTCTTAATACGTATG
The DNA here is from genome assembly GCA_024679065.1 of Sphyrna mokarran. Classification (NCBI taxonomy): domain Eukaryota; kingdom Metazoa; phylum Chordata; class Chondrichthyes; order Carcharhiniformes; family Carcharhinidae; genus Sphyrna; species Sphyrna mokarran. The sequence goes on from JAGIQG010000013.1 coordinate 39,985,742, forward strand.
AAATATTGAGCTGATTTGTGAATTTAAGGGTATGCTGTTGAGAAAGTCTAAAAGTTGGCATCTCTCTAATTGTCAGATACTGTGGTATAGCTTTAAGAAACAAACAGACATGAACTAAAATTATAACTATGGCACATCTGCACAACTGGGTTTCAGGAAGTCCAGCTTTGCAGTAAAAAGAAGCCAAAGCTCCAATGCTGATTGTCTAGGAAGGTGGCCTGAGGATTAGATGCTCCAGAGTCTCATTTAGAGATATAATTAAGTTAGATTGTTGTAAGGATGCTAGAGGCACTCTTCCCATTGGTCGACAGTTGAAACAATTGGGTTAGAAATTGTTAGTTGTATTGATCAAGAGGTGTATGGTGAGCTAAATGTTACAAAACTACCTGCAGAAAGACTATAAAATAGCAGTTTATTACTGAGATCTTCACACTTGCCAAAGTTAGCATTTGTCACAGAGCATTTGCTGGGAAATATTTGTTGAGAGATGAGTTAAGAATAGACATTTGTTCAAAGTTATCATTTCTGTAGTACATTGCCAACCAAGGGATGCATATCACAGGCTGAAGGGTTGCTGCAAGAACACTGTATTAGGTTTCACTACTGGCTAAAGTATTTGTCACAGGACTAAGGATTACCATAAAAATCCAATATTAGACAGCAGTGGTTCCAGTATAAAAAGAATTGCCAGGACTAAAGTATTTGCCTTAAGAGAGAGAGAGAACATCCAGCAGGCAGCTGCGAAGTGTAGCTTCAGCAGTTACAGTGGACTGGGAACTTGGAGTTAAAGTAGACTGGCAAGTTGGGAGTTGGAAAAGTATTATAATTGAAATCTTGAAGCTGAAGAGGGATTTGTGTGTACGTTAGAGTTAAGTCAGTTAAGCTAAAATCTCAAAATACATTGTGGGTCAATAGCGTCAGTACCAAGAAACCACGAGATAATCTCAGAAATCCCAAAATTCACAGGAACTAACATTCATTGAACTTGTGCATCATGCCCTACCTCCCTTGACTAATGAAATGTTAAATATCAACCTTTATTGTCCAATAAAGTTTGTTCATTTGCGTTCTGAATTATTGTTGTGCTTTTTGCCAATATTGTTATTCATCAACAATCTGAGTCCAAATCCCTACATTTCTGAAGGGTGCTTTCTGGATTAGCTGGGAAGATCTCTGCAAAATGCCTGAGATGTGCTCATAATACAGTTTTAGCTTGAAAGTTGTTTAGCATAATCACCAGAAATGCATTATATACATACACACCTAATTAGATCAAGTAAAACCCTGAGTCCAGCAAATATTTCAGACCAACAGCTCATTGGTGAAGCCACTTTATGGATCACCATAGTCTAGCGTTGCAACAGGAGACCAAAATTGTTCAGAAATTACCAGGAAAACTCAATGGCAAAAGGTATAGTTTTAATTCATCATCAGACAGCAGCAAAAAAGGTTAAAAAAAAACCCCATTAAGTCACATTGGCAACATGAATGAAGCACCTGTGATTTTCAATATATCTAGCAACGAAACTGTGGAATAGCAGGTTTGAAAACAATTAAAACCACAGAATATGAAAAGACAAGATTCATTGCGCCACGAACCTATATGGCCGCTGAAACAAAATTAAAACCTATAGTAATTTTCAAACATAAAACCATGTTTTATAAAAACATAAATCCAGTTCCCTGAGGCATTTTTATGACTATTCATGACAATGGTTGGATGGATGGAGTGAAGTTGTGGATCACTAATGTTATACTTCAGAGTTTCTGACCTGAATTATTTTATGAAGTCCACCTAGATCATAAGTTTTGCAATTTGAATTTGGCTAGGGTGAGCATGAGATGTTTAACTTCAGGTATGATTCAAATGACCCAGTAGGGAGCTTTTCTCAAACAAAGAATACAGTTAATATGTATAGAAAGAAAATTAGCAATCACTTTTACCAGTTACGACAAAAAATTAAATAACTATATTATTTAACCCTTAATAAGTATATGTTCCAACCAAACAAACTTCCCTATACAAAACCCTTGCCACAGCTTTAGCACAGAAAATACAAACACTCAAGTAATGTTAAAACTTAGTTCTTTGGGTGGACAATTGGAACTCTAATTTCCAGCAGCTCTCTTGATGCACACAGTGGCAAATCTGAAGTCAGAGTAGCTTCCCAAAAAAAACAAGGGGAAAAGAGAGAGAGAGAGGCTCTCAGCAAGCCAACCACCATCTGCAGATTTTTCATTCCAGGAAGGCAAAAAGCTAAGAGCAGAATTTCCAGTACCAGGGAGAGAGAAAGAAACACTTTTTTAGTCTAATGTCCACTCCCTTCCAAACTAAAACTGCAGCCAGCAGCTAAACTGAAAATGAAACCTTAAATTCACTAGGAAGGAGAAGAAACTGTCCAAAACACATAACCTGCCAACCAGTCTTCCTCCTAACAATGCAGAGTCATAAAACAAATCGCCTAGAGTAAAAATAAACAAAACCCCATTTAAACAGCAATAAAAGGACTTCCAGCAGACAGCCCAGCAACAATGAAATCAAAAGGTCTGCTTACAACTGCGGACAACATGATTAAAAATAAATTTTCTTAAATGTCATAATAATGTATGGACTAACAATTCCAGTGGTGAATGCAAATAATGCAGTTTATTAGTGTGGAACATATACAGATCCCATGTAACTGAAGAAATCAAAAGGTGACTGCAAAGAAATAACACTCCAAGTTGCTGTAATATCAAGGAGTCTAAGGTTCACATCTTAATCTATGGATGTGTCTCAAGCCATGCAAGGATCATGGATCAAGGATTCACACAAATGAAATATTGGAATATTGATAGGCAGAAAAGGCGAGAATGTGATCCAAACTTATTTGAATTAACTTTAATCTCATTAGCCAGATTAAAGTCAATTGCAGCAGCCTCCTGGTATGCTCCAATGCCCTAAATGGGAAGCCACCTGGATACCAATCACTACAGATACCTAAAAGCAGGGACTAAGTGCCATGGACTCCAAGGTGGAGCAAGGAGGTGGATATTGCTCAGCACTCACCTCCAAAGTGCCCATGAGAAAAGCATCTGCTGCCAGGGTGCAGAGGAGGTTAAGTCAAAGGGATTGTGGGGCCTTGGACTGGAGGGTTTCTAGTCAAGGTTCACATGGTTAGTCTTTTCTCCATAGCTTTTAAAAGCTCTACCTTGTAGGCTTTCAATTTCTAAGAGTTGTGATGCTGCCAGTGTTAGTCTTCTCTCTGAAGCTTTTATAAACTTTGAAATGCTTTTGTTCATATTCCATTTCACTTTTACAACCCCTTTGAATGGCAGCAGCCGGTTCTAAGGAAGGATTGTCATTATTTATTTATATAGCTCTTCACAGTCCAATAACTGAAGTGCTTCTCAAAAGCAGCTGTTCAATCTCATTTCACAAGAGGATTTTTTGCAACTCTGAAGTGCTTCCTAAAAAGTGCAGGTGTGCAGTCTGAGTTCATTTTCTACAGGGGATTTGTTCCTAATACTTGTGCCTTAATAGCATTTCTTTATTGGAGGCTGGTTTTAAACAATACAAGCAGTTGGCACAACTCAGACATTAAAGTGCAGGGGTCCATTAGCAGGGACATTCTCAGGGTTGTGACCTGAACATTTAATATTGGGAAGGGGGAAGAAGGAAAGGTTGGCCCTTTGTATTGGACCACCATCACCTACATATAGCATAATTTCTTCATCATTACTGAGACAATATCCTGGAACTCCCTACCAAATTCGCCACACATAGATTGCAGCAGTTCAAAAAGGAGGCCAATCAACTCTTCTAAGGCTACAGTGGAATGGGCAATAATCTCCAACTTTGCCAGAAGTACCAAAATCTTGAGAATGGCTAAAAAGGAAAAACAGATTGCAACTAAATTTGAACAGATTGGAAAAGTGAATGTATTCCAATGTCAAATGGAATGCAGTAATGTGCATTGGTGAACAGGATTTGGATAGGAATATAGCATGACTTGATGTAGATTACATGTGACAAGAAAGGAGAGAAACTTGGGAACTATTGTTGGCTGTTTCCTAAAGTTTCAAGTGCTATTTAACCCAAACTGAACATGGTTCTGGCTGTATTACTGGGATTATTCAATGCAAAACTAAAGTGATCACAAAATAAATGGCCTTGATGAGGCCCCATCTTGGGAAATTGGTGAGAAACAATAGGCAAAAGAAATCAATTAGGGCCTTTTATACAAAGTAGGTCAAATAGGTTGGGAGAAGAGAACTGAGAGAATGGATGGACAGGAATAAAGGAGGTTGGGGAGGTGGATTAGGAGAAAAGATGAACAAAATGGAGAGAAAAAAGAGCAAGGGATGTGACTGTAGGATAGAGGCAGCTGTGGATTGAGAAGATTGGATTGTAGTGAGTTTTGGCCAATTTTCTTCAGTAATATGGTGAACTGCAGTAGGTTTATTTCCATCTCCGTTAGGGGAAAGGAGTTGAGACGAACAGCACATAAGGAAGCATTTCATCTCAAGATGTGAGATGATGCTGAGTTGCTTTCGGCAGCAGAGTTGGAGCTCCTTTGCATAGTTGGTGTGGGGAGCCAATATGTTTCCTTCTGAGAATGCTGAGTTGCAGGTGATGAGGAACATGGTTAGGCCTGAATTTATTCTAAATAGCAGTTAGTGGCAAGTTATTGGCTCAGTGGAAGTGCAGTGGGATTGTTTCAGGTGCTTCCCTTCTTGTTTTGTCCCTCAGTTTATTTAATTTAGTTTAATTGTTTTATAAAAACAATAAGAGTGATAATGGGCCTTGTTTATCTTCAGCAAGAGGAGAAGGCTTGAGAGATGGCTGGTTGAATTTGGCCTCATTGGGGACTGGAAGTTATGCTTTCCCTCACTAGAAATGGAGTGTGGTAGAATCTCTTTCTCCTCAGTGGGAGCAGTGAAAGCTGAGTTTTCCTTAGAAACAGGTGGAGAAATGTTTGAGTAACTGTTAAGTGGGAGCTAGATGGGGTTGACGGTAACATTTATATACAGTGTGTAACAAAGGCTTTCTACAGTGTTAGGCACAGATCAAACTTTCCCTGACTAAAGAGTTTGTGTACCAATCTCTGCTCAATGGAAGAGGAAGGACCTAGTTTTTGCTCAACCAGGTTTTTCCTGTTGCTGGCTTGTCGCTGAGTGAGAGAATTGGTGTGAATTTTTCTTCTCAGTAGTTAAGAGTGAACAGGTCAATTGGAGGATGGAGAATTTCTGCTCATGAGAAAAGTGGGGAATGGAATTGCTAAGTTGAGAGTTCATGGGGCCATAACTTGCAAAATTATGGCGTACTGAAATAACAAGAGCTTAAAATGCACTGACCTACTCTGGAAAACTTACTTTTCCAGAATGTTGAATTCATTTTTATAATTCTTTATTATTTGTTTCCTTTACGATGATGCTACAACATTAACTTTGTTCTTTAATTTTGAAGAATTATTTGCCTAGTGATTACTAATTATTGTGCTTTGCTTTCATAAATTCTCTTAAAACATGAAGTGTTCATCTGATCTATTCCTAAAGTAATGGAATTATGATTTATTTTCAAATGATCTGATTTGGAATTACTAAGGCAGTTCAATGAGGCAGTTATGTCACATTAAGCGGCAACCCATTGTTTTCAGGGCGACACACAACAGTAATTTTACAGTCAATTCCTGGTACAGTACTTGTAGACTCTTACATCCATTCATTTTTTTGGCACATAATAGATAGGTCAAGGGCCTACATTTTGTTTTTTTTTAATTTATACCTTTTATATTATATATAAAAATACCCTTTTATTTAGCTCATCGAGTTGCTACAGATGCAAATTGATGATGGTTTGGACATCAAGGGATTTGGTAGGACCAATAGGTTCTTAATCAATGAAATTGAAAGATTGAAAAAGAAACATATAAATGAAGAAATAAATTAGAGTCAGAAAGAGAAATAAAGAAAAGGAAAGATTAAATTTCTAAAGGGGCAATTTGGGTTCCATTCTTCTCAGCTGCCCTTCTCAACACTTATCATATGTACTTGAGTAATTGTTGATCTTGTGTAACAATCAACCCTGACTTCTGACCAAAAAGGTCCTTAATTTCTCACACACATTGCATAAAAGTCGACCCCTAACTTTCCAAGGACAGTCCATTCTAACTCACCTCACTACCCCATTGGGTTCAAAGCAACACCGTAGAGACCAGGATTTGAAGCAGTTTTCTAATCTTTCTGCATTAGTGCTATATCACAGACTACAATTTGCCCACAAAGATATCGGGGAATTTTAGTACAAGTTTAATTTTTCATTACAATGATAGAGGTAAGATTAGAACAAGCTTGAGAATCATAGTATACGAGAGCTCCTAGCTACCAGAAACGGAACTAAGCTCACTGAACTGCCTCATAGGGAAAAAAAAAGTTCCCGTTAAAACCCTTTTTAGGCTTCCTTCAATCCACTTCCTACTTCCTTCCAGATGCTGTACACATCTAAGACTGAGAGAAGGTCCAGCAGTTCTCTGTTGGCTATGGGAGCCCTGAGCATTGAAACTTGAAAGTAAGGTCTTAAAAACATTACATTACTGCATAACCTTAACTTTTAACTTTATGCCTAAAAAAATTTCAGAAATTCAAGCTTTACATGAGCATATATCATATTCCCAACAACTGTTCCCCAGCCATCAGATCCCTGCAAACTCCAATATTAACAAATTGTTATGTTAATGCTCCAAAGCATCTCTCCTTAGTTCTGAAAGTCACAACCTACCTTACAGATATATTCCCACTATAGTACTCAAAAATCCTATGACTGCATTTTCAATGCTTCATGATCTTAGAACCTACCATCAACAACCTCCAGTGTTCCTGGAATCCTGGAACATTCCTCCCAGTGCTCAGACACAGAGACCACCTCACCAAATTGCTACACTGTGATCATCCATCTCAGTATTGCCAGATCCCTGACCTTTTTGCAATTTTCCCTCCCAAGTTCCAGCACTATCCTCAATGCTGACATGTCAGAGTTTTTAGTAATATTGTTTTGCATAACACATCAATGCTTACAAAACTCTCATTCAGTGTGAGCAACATCACGTAAAATCTACCAACATGAATTAATAATGCAGCCAGAGCCACATTCTTAGCTCCTTGTCTCCCATACTCTCCAGTATTTTCCTTTCCAAATCAAATGCAATAAATGACACATATTCCAACCTCATCACTATCTCACCATGTTCTTTTCCCAGAAAGATAGACATTTAGGAGAAAACAAACAGGGAAAGATTTAACAAGATTGAGCAAAAAAGAAACAAGATAATAGAAAGGATATTATTAAACTAGAAAAAGAACAGAAAAGAATTTACTGGGACTTCATGGTCTGAGTTATATGGAAAGGCTGGATGAACTATTTTCTCTGGAGCATAGAAGGCTGAGGGATGATTTTATAGAGATTTATAAGATAATGAGGGGCATAGATCTGCGAGATAGTCAATATCTTTTCCCAAAAGTAGAAGAGTCGAAAACTAGAGAGCATAGGTTTAAGGTGAGAGGAAGAGATACAAAAGTATCCAGAGGGGTAACTTTTTTAACGTAGAGGGCGGTGACTGTCTGGAACAAGCTGCCAGAGGTAGTAGTATAGGCAGGTACAACTTTGTCTTTTAAAAAGCATTTAGACAGTTACATGGATAAGACAAGTGTAGAGGGATAAGGGCCAAATGCAGGCAATTGGAACTAGATTTAGGGTTTAAAAAAAGGGCGGCATGGACAGGTTGGGCCAAAGAGCCTGTTTCCATGCTGTAGACCTCTATGATCTCAGATGAAAAGTGAGACACGTACCTCAACTGATTATTAACAATCTCATAAAAATGAAAACAATTTCAGCCCGATAACTTGTGTTAAAAAACAACAATGTTTGAGACAACGGACAAATAAATTAGCTGGAAACCTGTATAGTTTACTATGTTAGTGACAATTTCGTGTTCTTTCACCAATGGGCAGGTGAGATGTGCGAGGCACGCAGGATATTACTTCACATTAATATCTTCACATATTTTCATTGCTCGGACTACCTCCAGCTGAGATATAGTGCCCTCTCAATTGGGTACAACCATCCCGGGGTATGATTCTCCGGGCATTGACTCTTGGGAGATGGTTTATGTGGGCACCAACTCTTGTTTACATGTTACATGCCCTGCTCTAATTTTTCCCCACATCTAACAGTGTTCCCTGAGGACCATACTGAGTTTGACTCCATGCGTGTAACACAGGAGATTAATTAGTTTTTTTACATATATAATTAAATCATACAATGGTAGGTTTGTTACATGCAAGATCTTCTCAAACTTTGAATATTGAGTTTAATTAATCCAACTGGTTTGCTAACATTATGAAATCAAAGGAAATTGTTTAGCTCCAGTTAGATAGTTCAAAGGAGTATTAAACCAGAGAAAATCATAACTTTCTATCTTCACACACAATGACAGCCTTTGCTGTATTTTAGTTCATTTATATAAAAACAATTCTACCAGTCAGCATTTTTGAAGCACCAATACAGTTTATCTAAGAATTAAATAATATTTAATAATCTAGAAACAATGTATGATTCAACTTGTTACCATCTGCTTTAATTCTCTTTGGAAATCTGAAAATTTCTGTCTTGGTCTCTCCCAGCCACCTCTCCAGTTATAGTTTTGCATAAACCCATTGCCATTTGCTCATCACCTTAACTAGCAATTTATTCAATTACAAATCTCATGAAATTCAAAGTTAACATTTAATCCAAATTTGTATGTCCACAGATAATACTTTTAAGTGATCTTCAACAATGCAATCCACAATTCTAAGAAATTGTAATAGATATTTTACACTTGTTCTGACCTATGGCACATTTGAAACAAACCAATTTTACTGCAGGATTTCTAGTTTAGCGGAATCACTCTCGAAAGTGAGGTTATTCCTCACAATTAAATTCAATTCCAATAACTCAGCAATTTGTAACAAGAACTTGCATTATATGGTATATTTAAAATTGTAGAATGTCTCAAGGCTTTTCACAAGAGCATTGTCAGATAAAACGAAGCCATGTGAGGAGGTATTAGGACAAGGAAACAAAGTCTTGGTAAAAGTAGTAGCTGCCAAAAAGCATTTTAAAAGACAAGGAGGAGTTAGACAGCTTTAAGGAAGGAATTCATGAGCTTAGGGCTGAGACAGCTGAAGGTGTGAACACCAATGGTGGAAAGTAGGAGTGCAAACAGGCCAGAATTGGATGTGTAGTAAAAGTTAAAGTTTATTTATTAGTCACAGGTAAGGATTACTATTGTGAAATTCCCCTAGACACCACACACTGGCACCTGTTCGGGTCAACGCACCTAACCAGCATATCTTTTACATTGTGCGAGGAAATCAGAACACCCAAATGAAATCCATGCAGACTCCACACAGACAGTGTGTGACAAAGAGCAAAGCATTTGGAGGAATTTAATATACAGATAATTTTAAATTTCAGCCAGGACCTTTGGTCAATATACATCAACACAAAGTACATGAACAGGACTGGAAGTGATATGGGGAGTTGATAATGCGTTTAAGTTTATGAAGGGTATAAACTGAAAAGTTTGCGGAAGAACATTTGTATAGTAGTTCACAAAACTTACTAGTTATCAGCAGTATATGGATTGAGGCAGGAGAGAATCGGGCAACATAGAGGAAGCAGAAGTAGGCAGTCTTTGTGCTGGAATAAAAAATGGTTGAAAATTTAACTCCGGATCAAGTCAATGGCTAGGGAAAGGAGCATGAAGTGAGGGCCAGCAACAATAGCTTCAGTCTTCTCGATATCAATGGGAGAAATATTCTACTTATCCAATACTGGATGTTTGACAAGCAGAATGACAAATCACAGGCTGTGAAGGAATTCAGAGAGGTGGTGATGAGGAGGGTTATTGTCAGTGAAGATGCAAAATTTGATATGTTTGGATTATGTCAAGGAATGGCAGCTTGTGGATGAGAAATAGAAGGGAACCAAGGATAATCCCTTGGTAGATTCCAGGAGTGATAGTGTAAGAAATCCTCTAGCTATAAATGAACAATTAAGAATGGAGCAGGTAGTCTCGACAAGGAGATGGAAGAGAAGCATTTGAGCAAGATGAGTACAGTTAAACACATGGAAGGCTGTTAACTACTTGGAAAATAACTGTGCACCACAGTCACACAGGATTTAACTTGTGATTTTGATAAGAGTAGGTTCAGCATGGTTGCAAAGGCAGAAACCTAATTGGAGAACTTCAAGTGTGGATTTGGGAGACAAATGCAAGTTCATTGACTTTGGAGAGGAAAGTTCAGCTTGTGTTGGTGGTTTGCAAATACAAGAGATTAAAGTTTGTTGTTTAGAAGACATTTTTTTGTCCAAGGAAGGTTTATATATAGCTATTGTTTGTACTCAGTTGAGAAAGAGAAAAAAAACAAACAGGAACCTACCAAATGTATTTAATTGTTTGCAAGTTATTTGCACTTTGGTGTTAGCACTAAATATCAATCTGCGTGATTTTTAATAATCTGTGATCCACACTGTTGTGTATTTGCAGAATGACACTCAGGGACACTCAACAAACTAACATTACTTTATTGTCATATGTTCTCTTTCAAAAACATCTGTGTACATCGTATGGCATTTTTCTGTATACATTCTGATAGTTTGGCTCTAGGGTAGGGCAAAATGGACAAATAAACATTTCTTTCCCCCTTAATTTGAATATCCCCAACAATATCTATTTGTCTAAAACTAAATTAATTTAGTTTTTTGAAGATAACTAACATTGACATGGTTTTCTTTGTAGTGTAGTAACCCAGTATCTATCCGTGGTACTCGCAATAGCTGGCTCTTTTAGTGACAGCTCCTCCTCTGTGTGTCACTTCCCTCTTCTCAACACTGTTGTCCAGCATGGACATGTCTCCTTTAATTTTATTTAAATGTTTTCTTTGTTTGTTCTTGCTTTTTATTTTTATTTATAGTTTGCTTTTTGTTCCTGCAAGCATGCTGTGTCCCCTTTTATCCACAGCTTCGATGTTTCATGTTGTTACACTAGATTCAGCAGCAGAACACCCTGGCTTTGCACACTGGTAACATGTACGAGCCCTGGGTGGCTTTGGATATCGATTCAAAGGATATTTTGTACATCTAAGTGGATGAATTCCATTGCTGGGTTTCCTTTGCAGCTGCTCCATAGAAACAGCAATTTCAATGACTTTCTGTAATGAGATTATTCTCAGATAACAGATGTTTTTTGTGTTGTTTCACCATGTAGATCACAAACAAGTCTACCACAAATGGTATTATTAAGCAGTCTCCAAATTCACAATATCCTGCAAGTCTTTTAAGCACTGCAACAAATTATGGAATTGACTCCTGCTCCTTTTAGTTTCTTTTATAGAACCTAAAGCACTCTGCAATCATCAGTTTAGATGAAAAATATGTTTGCAAAATTTCTACAATTTTCTTGTATATTTTAGTATCTGGTTTATCAGGTTGCATAAGATTGTGGAGATGATTAAAAATTTTCCTTCCATCACACTCAGGAAACCATAATGTCTTCATCTAGTTTGTTCACCAGTGCAAAATAATCAAAACACTCACTGTAAGAGCTCCATTTCGCCACATTCTCATCAAAAGTCTCAATGCTGCCAACCGCTCCTGTCATTTTTACTGATACAGGTTTCCTATGCTTCTTTTGCAACCTTGCTTCCAGCAGCTTGTTTGGTTTTATTATTTACCCATGGCATTCATTTGAGCTTGTCTGTTATTTACTACAGCAGCTCTAGAATCTGTTTCTCAGAGATTCTTCTACTCACGCCCGCACTAGCCAACTGATTCTTCCAATATGCAGCAATGCCCATGTGAAAAGTTTCCCCTTTTGACTCTGTTTATACTTCTTCTGAATGGTTTTGCAAGCACGCATCCACCAATCTTGTCACCAATTTTATCATGTATTGGAGGGTGACACTCAAAGTCTCAATAAACCTACTGCAACTTTGTGGTGGTATGTGTGCTCTCTCATACCTGCTGTTTCTGTCGCCCACTGGGCAGCACAACAGTAAAACAGTTCACACAGCTGCCTCACAGCACGAGGGACCCGAGTTCGATTCCAGACTTGGGTCTCTGTCTGTGCGGAGTCTGTATGTTCTCCCCGTGTGTGTGTGGGTTTCCTCTGGGTGCTCTAGTTCCCTCCCACAGTCCGAAAGACGCGCTGTTTAGGTGAATTGGTCATGTTAAATTCTTCCTCAGTGTACCTGAACAGGCGCCAGCCGGAATATGGTGACTAGGGTATTTTCACAGTAACTTCATTGCAGCATTAATACGAGATTGACTACTTGTGACACTAATAAATAAACTTTAAAGCGTTTTACATTCGCACTTCCTTAGATACATTACTACAGGAGGGCTCTACATTAAGACAAAAGAGACAAATATATAACGCACACAAATAGGTAATGAGGCTGAAGCCTGGCTCGGGGAGAAGCCAAGGAAAAGTCACCACTCTCCCCTTCCACCTACTCACCAGTCCCCAGAGTTTCCTTCCGGGTCATCCACTGACATTTAGTTCCGGGTCCCCGGCAATATGGCGGGTTTTGTTCAGTAGTCGCGGTATTTGTTCAGCGAGTGGAAAACAGCAGCATCGGGGTGAACCCGCCGGGAGTAGGTAGGCGGGGGAGGGAAAAATAAACCGCGGCCCGTCGGCCATGGAGCGAGAACAATCTCTCCGCTAACGGGCAGCGGACGGGGGAGAGGTTTCTGTGCTCGCTCGGGGCCGGTGGGATTTGTGAGCTGAAAATGGCCCCGGTTCAGGTGGAGAGTTCGCAGCTGGTGTCTGCCGGTGGCCCGACCTCTGCCCCGGCCGCTGCGGTCACGGCAGCCGTGGCCGCCAGCCCCGGCGTCCGCCTCAGCATGTTGATCGACTTTCTCCTACAGAGGACTTACCATGAGATTACGGTGCTGGCTGACCTGTAAGTAGCAGAATATAGGAACCCAAGGAAGTCCAGAATGAGTTGACTGCCTCTATCTGCTTGTACTCGCCTTCCCAGCCCGCTTGTTACACACTCGGTTTAATGATTGTTATAACTTAGAAATCAATTATATCAACGTTTTAATGTAACTGTCCTTTTTATATTCACCTGTGGATACTGTGTAATCTGTATGTCTGATCCCGAAAACACTGTTCGGCATCTCTTCTAGCCTTAGTGAGTTTACCAGTTGGATACTCCTGCCTGTGTTATATAAGCTATATGTTTCTGGAATTTAGTAGTACCTTTGTGCTGAGCAATAGTGCTACAATTGATTTTGTGAATTGGAGAGTGAAATACTGTATTTCAAATTTATTTTTAGATTTCCAAAAATTCTTTTGAAACTTCTGCTTGCTCAACTATGACATTTTGAGTTTCACAATGTTGACTGAGAATAGAGCTACACTGTTGACTAATCACATTCTCATCTGACAGGTCCACATACTAGAAAATAAGCAAGAAATTTTCTACTAAGCCAATGTAGTTTATTTCCCTGAGATTGGCTCTTTCAATAGTGGCTGTGGCTGAATGGAGGTTGAGAAAGTTGAGGGAATTCCTGAGTTTCTTTGTTGTATTTGATAAAAAGGACTTTTTTAAATGTTTTCTGTAGAGAATAAAAACAAAGTAGTTATGATGAACTTTTGATGCTTTGGCTTCAGCTGGAGTATTGTCTCTAATCCTGCATGCTAAACTAGAATGGATGAAGAGACATTGGAGAGGGCATTGAAACGATTAAATAGAATGGTTCTGGGGTCAAAGGACTTCAGTTATGTGGATGGATTAGAGAAGCTAGTATCATTATGCTTATTAAAAAGAAGTTTGAAAACTTTGAGGTGTTCTGGGCAGAGTAGTTCAGGGGAGAATTATTTCTGATTTACTTAATGGATGCAGTTCAGAATTATTGTAATTGTTTATAACAGATTTCATACACCACGTTTTATAGATTACCCACTGCTTGTTTCAATTCAGTTGTAACATATTTTACATTGCAAATCTGAAAGTTCTTAATGTAAAATGTCATCTAACTGACCTACCTTAGAACCCATGAGCTGGTAGAAAGTACTGTGTTGTCATGTTTATATCTCTGATGTTATTTTTGTAGTGCCCTAACTGAAATTGCTCACTGTTAGAATGTATCTTTAACATACTCTCCAATTTTGTTTTAATGTTGTTAGTAAAGCTGCCCTGGGGGCAAGTGCTTTTCTGTCATTATCTGCTTTTTGTGATTTGTACTTGAGGAGTATCAACCATTTAGACAGCAACCTAATTTTAAAGAACTTAAATAACAGTTAATGCTTATTCTAAAAAGCCTATAACAAAATTGCACTCCTGAGTTAGCAGCATCCCTGAAAAAGACAGTATTAAGAAGATTTTAGTACATGTCCAACTCTTTTGTGTTTTATTTTTTTCTTAACGGGTGGAAGAAGGACAGTGATTGGATGTAAACCTAGAACTACAATAGGCTGAAGTGCCTCTGCAGATATTTGTGCTAACACTGAGGAGAATATGTCATAGCTCTGATTAACTATTCAGCTCATTGTACTGTAAACATTGGCTGGCCTAAACCTCCCCTAAATATCTTTCCATGAGATTCTCTTGTTAACGCTGCTTACTTTGCTGATCCTTTATTCCCTTGAGTCAAGGATTGTTGTCCTGTTTCAGGTATGCCCAAATAGAGCCTTTGCTGTTCACTTTTATGTCTTCAGCCATCCATGTACATAATATACATGGATAGCCATACATGTACATAACCAGCCCAACAGAGCCAGGCATTGATTCATATATCTAAACTTAAATAAAAAAAAACAATAATTGTGGCATTACAGGGAGTGTGTAATTAGTTAGTTAATAGTTAAGATTGATGTAGCAGTGCAAGATTCTGAAGAATCTTGAACACAGCTTATCAAGGTACTGGTATAAAGGACTCTCATTTAATACACTCAATCTGAAAATGAATTTTCTAAATACATTGGCCATGATTTAAACTTTATTTTATTGTGGTAGTATTGCCAGAAGCCTTCTGTAAGGTTATATTTTAAAAACAAATTAAGTTTGTCCTAAGTAAAACATTGCAGAGCTTTCACTTTCACTAGTAAGTAACTGATCTTTTTGTTTTTAGGCTGCCTCGAAAAACAGACATGGAACGGTAAGTAATTTTTCACTTTTTTTCACATTGAATATCATTTTTTAAAAAATGGTGCTTTTGTATTTTAAAAAAGAATCAATAGACAATTCTAAAAAGCTCTCTGAGTATGTATCTACAGATTCCACATTATTTTATAGTGGTTGATTCTTAGGGCCCTATTTTAGCATTTTGATTAGAAGTGCTGGGCGGACTTGAAACTGGAAGTGTTTCAGATCAGTTTCAGATTGGTCTGAGGCGCCCACATATGCACACTGCCTGCACAAATATCAGCAAGTTCAAATCATGCTGTACAAGCCCGTGAGTGGGGCATAATGCTTAGATCTCTCCAACTCTGATCATGCCTCCAACTGCGCATGTGCAGGAAAAAAAGATAGCATGCTGTTCCCCTATCATATCTTTTCTGGGCTGGATAATGCCTTCCCCTGGCCCCCACAGACATTGCCCCACTCCCTCAACATTACTGGCTCCCTTATTTGCCCCCCACACCTATTCCAACTCGTCTGATCACAAGCAGAGTGGGAGTCGATCACCCCCCCAACTGATTACAGGCAGAGTGGCAGCAGACCCCCTCCCACTGATCACAGGCAGAATGGCAGCGGACTCCCCCCCCCCCCCCTGCCCCGCCCCACCCCGCCCCCATGATCACAGACAATGTGGCAATGGAACCCCCACTCCCCACCAACCAATCTCAAACTGAGAGCCAGTTTGCTTGGCACTTACCTCCTCACTGGAGCACCTGAATCAGACTTATATGAAGAATGTTTGTTTTGCGCTGATTCCGAATGGGCGAACGTGGTGGTAAAGGGAGAAGTACCAGTGAAGTTGGGCGTGCAGCCCATTAAGTCGATTTAAGTGTATACAAGTGCACTTAGATGGCCATTGCATCTGTTGTAGGCTGTTTTTGGGCCTTAATAATTTAACTGACGTGAAGGTAAGTGAGGAATGCGCTACTCCTCTCATGTCTGACTTTACCTAAAGTTTTCGTGCCTGAAAATGGGTGCCACACAATAGTAAAATTGGACCCTTAATATCCTCTGAAATGGACTAGCAAGTCACTCACTTCAAAGGCAATTGGGGATGGGCGACAAATACTTTGCCAATGGCGCAGATCTCATAAAAGAATTTAAAGTATCGTTGTCAGTTGATGGAACCAGTTATTATTTTAATAATTGAACTCCTAAATTACTTGCAGGTAACAACAGTACTGTACCAATGTGGGTTTACACTATTCGACATAAGCTACTAGTTAGGAGGAAGGTCACTTTTAGTTGTTTTGTGATCCCAAGGCTTCATCCTGTGGTCAGAATACTGCACAAGGATCCCCAGTGGCTCAGTCAATTGTCTGTTAAACTATTTCAAGTTAAGATGGTCCCAGATTATTTGATGATTTTGCTGAATTGGTTAATCTTAGTAAGAAGTCTCACAACACCAGGTTTAAGTCCAACCAGTTTATTTGATAATCCAACAAGCGTTCGGAAATGGGATTCCTTCATCTGGTATGTGGAAGGTTCTGATCAGAGAAAAAGGCATATAAAGACACACACAGTTTACAGAATACTGATTAGAATGCAAGCCTTTGCAGTTAACCTGCTTTCAAGTCTTAAAGATGCAGACAATGTGAGTGGAGATAGCATTAGCATAGGTTAAAGAGATGTGTATCAGTCTCTGCAGAGACTGATAGCCAAGTTCCGCACACGGTTGACGGCCTCAACCGGGATCTGGGGTTCATGTCGCACTATTTGTAACCCCTATGACTTGCCTGGGTTTGTAAAATCTCACTTACTGTTCTGTTTGGAGACGATACACATCTCTTTAGACAAAGACAGCGTTTTGACAAAACTGGAGTCAATAGAAATTGGGGGGGGTGGGTGCAAACTCTTCACTAGTGGGATTCAGAACTAGCACAAAGGAAGATGGTTGTGGTTGTTGGAGGTCAATCATCTCATTTCCAAGAAATCACTGCAAGAGTCCCTCAGGATAGTGTCTTCGGCCCCACCGTTTTCTATTACTTCATTGATGACCTTCCTTCCATCATAAGGTCAAAAGCGAGGACGTTCGCTGATGCTGATGATTGCATGATGTTCAGCACCATTCGTGACTCATCAGACACTGAAGCAGTCCACATCCAAATGCATCAAGACCTGGAAATATACAGGCTTGTGCTGACAAGTGACATAAAATTTATGCAGGCAATGACCATCCCAAAAAAGAAAGAAACTAATATTGTCCCTGACGTTCAATGGCATTACCATTGCTGAATCCCTCCATATTAACATCCTGGGGACTCGTAGTTGACCAGAAACTCAACTGGACTAGCGATATAAGTACTGTGGTTACAAGAGCAGTAAAAAGTCTCACAACACCAGGTTAAAGTCCAACAGGTTTATTTGGCAGCACTAACTTTCAGAGTCTGGGGCTCCTTCATCAAGTGAGTGGGAGTTGTGTTCGCAAACAGGTATTATACAGACACAAACTCTGTTTACAAGATAATGGTTGGAATGCAAATCTTTACAGGTAATTAAGTCTTAAAGGTACAGACAATGTGAGTGGAGAGAGGGTTAAGCACGGGTTAAAGAGATGTATATTGGCTCCAGCCAGGACTCTAACCTGGTCTTGTGAGACTTCTAACTTGCTTACCCCAGTCCAACGTCGGCAACTCCACATCATAGCTACAATAGCAGGTCAGTGGCTAGAATTCTTGTTATGAGTAGCTTCCTGACTCCCTACAGTCTGAAAATAATTTACCAGGCACAAGTCAGGAGTGTGACAGAATGCTGCTGTCTTGCTGGGTGAATGCTTTCAAGAACACTCAAGAAGCTTGACACCATGCGGGACAAAGCAGCCGACTTGATTTGCACCCCATCCATAAACATTCACTCCCTCCACTGTTGACGAACAGTGTGTACCATCTACATAATGCATTACAAGTACTCACAAAGCTCCACTGACTGCATCTTTCAAAGCCATGACCACCACCACTAGAAGAATAAGGGCAGCAGATACATGGAACACAATTACTTAGAAGTTCACCCCAAAGCCAGCCACCATCCTGACTTGGAAATATGTGGCTGTTTGTTCACCAAACCAGTTCAAAAAGCTCACCAATAACTTCTTGAGAGCAATCAAAATGTGAAATAAATGTTGAGCCAGCCAGTGAAGCCTATGTCCCTTGAATTAAGTTTTTAAAATGTGATATGGGAGAAGAGTCCTGCATAAGCCAGACCGCATAGGATTATAAAACATTAGCTCAGCAAAACAGTTTGCAAGATTAGGGGTGGTTATTAAATAGGTAGCTAAAGGCTGATGCAGTGTTCGACTGCTTTAAATTCTCAACGTGTGGTGTTACGGAATGATCTGAAACTAATCTTGTATCTTTCTTATAAGAGACATGGAGTGATTGCTACACAACTCTCCACAAAGAGAAATAGAAACTGTTGATTTGGGTATTAAGAAATCTCACAATATCAGGTTAAAATCCAACCAGTTTATTTGATAGTAAATGGATTTGCGTATTGACAATATTGTTCGACATATAATAGCAAGTTGCTTAACTATTGGAATTTAATGTACTTTTTAAAAAAAAACAAACAGTTGGTTTAAAAATTCAGAAAGAGATATTGCGAGTTAATTTTATACTTGTACGAAAGACATTTTATACTTGTATGAAAGATGTGCTTTATTCTTGTAAGAAATTTGAAAAAAACTTAAGTATATTTGCTTCTGTTCACAGAAAAATTGAAATTGTTCAGTTTGCTAGTCGAACTCGTCAACTCTTTGTTCGTCTGCTAGCATTGGTGAAATGGGCAAGTAATGCTGGAAAGGTGGAAAAGTGTGCGGTAAGAATGCTAAGATCCAATTATTACTAGATGGATGTTTACCTTCAAGTAGGAAGAATCAGATGTGGCTTTTTAATGGTTATTTTGCCTGAATTTACTCAGTATGTTTTGTTCACTGAGTACCACGTGTAGAAGATCACAATTTGTTAAAATGTTTGGATGCATATTTTGTATGTCACAAGTTAATGTCCATTGAAATTTTGGTTTTCTTTAATAACAGCCAAACAATCTTTGCTAACCTTAGAGTGATCCCAAAGAGTTCAAAGATGTGACGGTTAGATGGATTGATCAATGTGCAGGATTGAGGTTATGGCAGGGATTGGGCCTAGGCGGGTGCTCTTTCAGAAGGTTGATACAGACTCAATGAACTGTGTGGACTTTTTTGCTCTGTAGAGATTCTATGAATTGTCTCAATCTTTGCACTAGGATCCAGTTGATCTAAGTAAGCTTGGCTCAGCTTCAGTTTCAAGCTCCAGGAATTGAATGCACAATTGAGGCTCTGGTGTTGAGAAAGTGATGCATTGTCCAAGGTGCCATCTTTCAATTGAGTCATTAAACTGATATTAAAGATGACATTGCACTTTGAAGAAAAGCAGGGAAATCCTGGGGATAGGGCCTAGATAAGATACTCTGGCAGAGAGTTGATGCAGACTTGATGGGCCAAATGGCTTCCTCTGTATTATAGGCCCTCAATGACTCTATCATCTTGTTTCAGTGAGTATTTGTCCTTCAAACAGTATTACCTATAACAGGCTCATTGATCATTCAATTCATTGCTGTTGTGGAACCTTGCTGTTTATAAATTAGCAGTGACATTTACTTGTATAATAATGACAAGCAGATCAAAAGTCATTGATCCATGTAAGTTAACAAAACTTCGAATAAGGTACTATATAAATACGAGGCTGGCTTTTCTCTCCTTGGCTGAGAATACATTTTGAGTCCTTTTTGTTATCCTCCTATAGCATTCTATAACCAACTTGAAGAAAATGTGAGAGAAAATTTTGGGTCACTGAGTCTCCAATTAAATTTGCTGCCATGGGAATGTGAAGTTTCAAATTCCAGGTTCTGAGTTTTGAGTTAATATCTTTATACCAGATTATTATTTGCTCTGAAAAGAATTTTGGTAAAATGAACATGTATTCCATAAGGTACTGTCAGTTAGTTTTGCATATTTAGTCAATTGCAAAAAGTTTAATCTTTTTAAAAGATTTTTAAAAAGCTTTCATTCATAAAATTAGTTATGAAAGTTTGGATGTGGGGATAACAAGAATAAAAATGTCAATTAAGCATTCTGATTCAAGAATTTCTGTATGCCAACCAATCTTTCAAATATAGCAGTATAAGTGATGGCTTGATTCTAGCCACAATATAAAATGAGATGGCACAACACTTCTTTTATCCTTGTTTTCTAAGAATTAAAACTTCACTTACTTGAAAGTTTATATATTGGTCAATATACTTGCAAGTGGGCAGTGTCTTGGTGAATTTTTTTACTTGTCTTCTCTCAAGTTTAACTGGGATGCAACTTGTTTGGATATCAAAAGAATTTTCAAGTCCCATTCTTATTAAATTCCTTACTGAAGACTACTTCAGACAACCCAATTAACAGTATTTGAGTGACTTCAGACATCATTAGATTCAACGGGAGCAGCTCCTTATTTCAGATTTGTTAATATTTGTGGGCGGCTCGGTAGCACAGTAGTTAGCACTGCTGCTTCACAGTGCCAGGGAACCAGGTTTGACTCCCAGCTTGGGCATTTACCTATGTGGAGTTTGCACGTTCGCCCCGTGCCTGTGAGTACTCCAGTTTTCTCCCACATTCTGAAAGACGTGTTGGTAAGATGTACCTGAACAGGTACTGGACTGTGGCGACGAGGGGATTTTCGCAGTAACTTCATTGCAGTGTAAATGTAAGCCTTACTTGTGACAAGTAGATAACTTAAAAAAAACTTATTGACTTATTTTCAATGTTATGCAATTTCATTACACATCACAACTTTTTTTTCTTTTTTTGCATATAGATGATATCAAATTTCCTGGATCAGCAGGCATTTATCTTTGTGGACACTGCTGATCGAATGGCATCACTAGCAAGAGATGCTTTGGTTCATGCACGCCTGCCAAGCTTTGCAATTCCATTTGCAATTGATGTTCTAACTACAGGGTCATACCCTCGCTTGCCTACATGTATTCGGGTGAGCTACTGGCCTACAATTATAAGAACAGAATTGTGATTTATTTATAGTCAAGTTCTTCTATGTTGTAACTCATTTGTTTTGATTTCTGATTTGCTTTAAATTAGCCAACTTTATTGTTTTTTTTCTAGCTGCTCATAAGCTAAGGATATTTTGACTCAGCTGTACAAATTGGCTTGACTTCAGAATAAGGAAGGGTTTTGATATACTGAAAAGGGAAAACTGTTTCCACCGAATGAATTTGTAACAATGGGCATAAATTAAAAACAGCACTAAAAGAATGAAGGGGGAGATTAGAAATATTTTAATACATGTTTTTGGAGATTAAGCACACTAACGAAAACCCCACAAAGCAGAATCTCTGATTTTACCAAGACTGTAAATGAATAGTTTGAAAAGGAAAAAAAGAACAACAGGGAACGGACCAAGGTACAAAGCTCTAGACAATAAAATTCCATAATGTTGGGAGAAATGACAGCTAACTAAATAAATAATCAATTCCTTTGCAGAGCTAACCTATTCAGTAAAATTAATGATAATGCACACTTTGGCAGAATTAATCTTTAGTCATTTCACATAGTTGTATGCAAAGGAACAATATTTTATGTAAACTAACTTAAATGATACTTTTGTGGGCATTTATATTTGCATATATAACAAACTAATTTTTAACGTTTATACGAAGATTAGATTGTAAATGCTAGAATGTGACTTCTAATTAAGTTATGATCATTTCTGAAATTTGTATTGCTCATATTGCTAACAGGATAAAATCATTCCTCCAAATCCAATAACAAAAAGTGAGAAACAATCCACACTTCATCAGCTGAATCAGATTCTAAGACACCGGCTAGTGACAACAGACCTGCCTCCACAACTGGCAAACCTTACTGTTGGTAAGAATTTTGTATGGTTTGGTTTAATTATGTGGTACAAGTATAGAAGAACCATTGCTGAAGGCAGCCAAAGCTGTCAGTCTTTAAATCCTTAAAGGTTTACATAGAACATAGAACATTACAGCACAGAACAGGCCCTTCGGCCTTCGATGTTGTGCCGACCAAAATAAAAAGCAATGCCCCTCCAAACTAAACCATTCCCTTCTCTTCCATATACTTATCAATTAACCTCTTAAACGCCACCAAACTTGGCGCATCTACAACAGCTGCAGGCAGGGCATTCCACTCCCTAATCACTCTTTGAGTAAAGAACCTACCTCTGATATCCGTCCTATAACTCATACCCCTTAATTTAAAGCTGTGTCCCCTCGTGCTAGCTTTCTCCATCCTAGGAAAAAGGCTATCACTGTCCACCCTATCTAAACCTCTAATCATCTTATATGCTTCAATAAGATCCCCTCTTAGCCGCCTCCTTTCTAACGAAAACAACCTCAAATCCTTCAACCTCTCTTCATAGGACCTGCCCTCCATACCAGGCAACATCCTGGTAAACCTCCTCTGTACCCTCTCCAATGCCTCCACATCTTTCTTATAATGTGGGGACCAGAACTGCACACAATACTCCAAGTGCGGCCGCACTAGAGTTTTGTACAGTTGCAACATGATGCTGCGGCTCCTAAATTCAATCCCCCTACCAATAAAAGCTAAGACTCCATATGCCTTCTTAACAACTTTATCCACTTGACTGCCTACTTTCAGGGATCTATTGACACATACACCAAGATCCTTCTGTTCCTCAACACTATTAAGAGCCCTACCATTAGCCCTATACTCTACACATTTATTGTTCCTGCCAAAGTGCATTACCTCACACTTTTCCACATTAAACTCCATTTGCCACCTCTCGGCCCAGCTCTGCAACTTGTCCAAGTCACTCTGTAAACTATAACACCCCTCTTCACTATCTACCACTCCACCGACTTTAGTGTCATCTGCAAATTTACTGATCCATCCCTCAATACCCTCATCCAGATCATTTATAAAAATTACAAACAGCAGGGGCCCCAAAACAGACCCCTGAGGCACACCACTTGTCACCGAACTCCACGATGAATATCTCCCATCAACCACCACCCTCTGTCTTCTATCTGCCAGCCAATTCCTAATCCAATTAGCTAAATCACCCTCTATTCCACACATCTGCATTTTCTGTAGAAGTCTTCCATGGGCCACCTTATCAAACGCCTTACTAAAGTCCATATATACTACATCAACCGCCTTACCCCCATCCACCTCTTTGGTCACTTTCTCAAAAAACTCAATGAGGTTAGTAAGGCATGACCTACCCTTCACGAAACCATGCTGACTATCCCCAATCAATTCATTTCTCTCTAAATAACTATAAATCCTATCCCTAATAATTCTCTCCAATACCTTGCCCACAACAGAAGTAAGACTCACTGGCCTATAATTCCCTGGAAGGTCTCTCTTCCCCTTCTTGAACAATGGGACCACATTCGCTATCCTCCAGTCCTCCGGAACCACACCCGTAACCAACGACGACCTGAAGATCAGAGCCAGAGGCTCTGCAATCTCCTCTCTTGCCTCCCAGAGAATCCTAGGGTAAATCCCGTCCGGCCCAGGGGACTTATCCAACTTCAAACCCTCGAGAATATCTAGCACATCCTCCCTATCTACTACAATACTTCCCAATTTGCAACCCTGTACCTCAGTGTTCTCCATAGCTACATTTCCAGCACTCTGCGTGAATACCGAAGAGAAATATTTATTCAGTGCCTCACCAATCTCTTCAGGCTCCACGCACAACTTCCCACTGCTGTCTATGACTGGCCCTAATCTTGCCCTAACCAATCTTCTATTCTTAACATATCGAAAGAAAGCTTTAGGATTCTCCTTAATCCTATCAGCCAACATCTTCTCGTGTCCCCTCTTAGCTCTCCTCAATTCACTTTTTAGCTCCTTCCTGGCTAATCTATAGCTATCCATTGCACTAACTGAGCCTTCAAGCCTCATCCTGACATAAGCCTCCTTTTTCCTTTTAACCAGCAAATCAACTTTTTTCGTACACCAAGGCTCTCTTACTCGACCATTTCCTCCTTGCCTGACAGGGACATACTTATCAAGGACTCACAGCAGCTGCTCCTTGAATAAGCTCCACATTCCAGATGTTCCCAGTCCCTGTAGTTTCCTAGTCCAATCTATGCACCCTAATTCTCTCCTGATGGCCTCATAATTACCCTTCCCCCAGCTATAACTACTGCCCCCAGCTTCATGCCTATCCCTATCCATCACTAAGGTGAACGTAACCGAATTGTGGTCACTATCACCAAAATGTTCACTAACTTCCAAGCCTAACACCTGGTCTGGCTCATTGCCCAGCACCAAATCCAATGTAGCCTCACCTCTAGTTGGCCTATCCACATACTGAGTCAAAAAACCTTCCTGCACACTCTGTACGAAAACTGACCCCTCTAACGATCTAGAGCTATAGCTATTCCAATCAATATTAGCAAAGTTAAAGTCCCCCATCACAATTACCCTACTACTTTCACTCCTAATCAGAATTGACTTCGCAATCCTTTCCTCAACCTCTCTAGAACTATTAGGAGGTCTGTAAAAGACTCCCAACAGGGTGACCTCTCCTCTCCTGTTTCTAATCTCAGCCCATACTACCTCAACAGACAAGTCCTCATCAAACTTCTTTTCTATCACCGTGATACAGTCTTTGACCAATAATGCCACTCCTCCCCCCCTTCTACCTCCTTCTCTACTCCGACTAAAGCATTTGTACCCCGGAACCTGCAACATCCATTCCTGTCCCTGCTCTACCCAAGTCTCTGAAATGGCCACAACATCGAAGTTCCAGGTACTGGTCCAAGCTGCAAGTTCCTCCCCCTTATTGCGAATACTCCTTGCATTAAAGTATACGCATTTCAAACCATGCCCCACCCCACCCGTACGCCGCTGTGTTTTACAACTCTCTTCTATAACCCCCTTACTCTCATCCCTCTCAGCACCCCAACTACTTAGGATCTCTCCTCTCTCTCCCCCCCCCCCGAATCAGTTTAAAGTTTTGTATCAGTTTGTAAAGTTTTGTCTTGTGTCAATGAAACTACCATTGTAAAATGCAATGTGACCATAAGCATTGTCTTATATGTAATAACTTTTGATTAAAGTTCTATTGCTTACATTGTGAAATAATAGGAATTTTTCAAAATTTTCAAACTTTGCCCTTTCTGTATAGCCAATGGACGTGTGAAATTCCGCGTTGAAGGTGAATTTGAAGCCACACTTACGGTAATGGGTGATGATCCTGAAATTCCCTGGCGGCTACTCAAACTGGAAATTTTAGTGGAAGATAAGGAAACAGGAGGTAATTTGTCCTCAAGAATGAATGAAAAATATGCACTAACATATAACAACTACACAGTAAAACATAGTCTGGACCATCTCCATTACTTGCTAATGTTTTTCATGGTTTTGTTGTTGTCCATTCTAGTAAAATTAAACAATTACCTGGTATCTAGCCAACATTTCGCTCTTTACGGAAACAATAAGTTTTGCAAATAAGCCAATATAATTTAGATACAAGGCATTGTAATTCATTTTTTTATTCAATGCTGTATCTGCTGGAAAGCCTCCTAAACTGTTTAAAGTTTTATTTAAAATTTATTTATTAATTGCAAGTAAGGCTTCTATTAACAATGAAGTTAGTGTGAAATTCCCCAAGTTGCTTTACTCCGGCACCTATTCGGGTTAATGCACCAAACCAGCATATCTTTCAGACTGTGGGAGGAAATTGGTGCACCCGGAAAAACCTACACAGACATGAGGAGAACATGCAAACTCTCACAGATAGTGACCCAAGCCAGGAATCGAACCTCTGATGTGTGAGGCGGCAGTGTTTGCAGTTCAGCAGCCCACCTTTTGTGGTTTAGATTTTGTGAAACAAAAGTTAGTCCTTTTTTTTGTCTGGTTGGTGCTGGTTCCAATAATTAATGTAAAATTTCCTTGGTAAACAACCATTCTGCTTCTCTTCCACTGTCAGTATCTATAGTTTTCAATATTTATGTTTTAATTATTTCCTTTGTTCAATTGTTTCTTTTCTATGGAGATTATCTACCAATTTTAAAATTGATCATTTTAGTTCAACACTAAACTCATTTAATGCTTGTTGGTGACATTGTAAGTGATAGTCTGTTGTATACCACAAAAAATGATTTGGCATTTGATTTCTTTCTCTTGAGGTTAAGTGGTTTATTGCTGTTAGACATTGTATTTTGTTGTATTGTCATTTGTATTTCATAGATTAGCTGAAAACTGACTTTGTTCAAGAACATTTCAGAAAATATTCACAGCATTAGAACTTGAAACAAACCACGATGAGCTCAAATGGTTTAAAACATTTAATTTCTCATGCCATTTCAAGAACTTCAGATAGCTTTAATGTTGATGCAATGTCTGTCTAGTAGTTTTTAATGTTTCTAAAATTGCTATTTCAGATGGTCGTGCTCTGGTCCATAGTATGCAGGTTAACTTCATTCACCGACTGGTGCAGTCCAGACTGTTTGCTGATGAGAAACCTCTGCAAGATATGTACAACTGTTTACGTATCCAAATTTTTAAGGAATAGTTTATTAGCAACTTATATGAGGGAAAAATGAGTTACTAAACGTTATAAGTATTGATGTAATATGAATTGGTAAAAATTGATAACAATTCAGTCTTTCAAACTTTCCTGAAGAGACTCCTAATGTTCACCTTATGTAATAACAAAATCTATCCAAAACTAATCACAGTTGTTTGAAAGAAGGTTACAATCTTATGTAGCAAAAGTGACACATGGACAAGTTTATACAAATTCATTTTAAAAAAAACACGTATATTTGCATGACTGTATCTTTTCCAAAAGCATTGATAACTATTCAGCAATTTTGCAGGATTTGTATTTATTTATTTGTCTGCATTAAGCTCTTCTCTTTCAATGCTGTTACTGAATTAAACACACAAATGCATTAACTTCTGACTTATCCCTCAATGATAAGTGACTTTACAGGTACTGTCGCATTAGTTGACTTGAAAGGTATATTCTCTATAGCGTTTTTTTTTATTAGATTCAAAATTTGCGCATTTTTATAGTGTAATCAGCAAATCTTTGTAAACTGAAAAACTAGTATAATTCAATTGATTTCATAGAGGAAAATAGTAATGTTGTATTTATAAAACTCAAATTTGAGATATCAATATCTGCAGTTGTCATTTCATGGTCCTCCTTGTTTCTCTACTCCCTTCTATTTTGAAATGCTGTGCTCCCATTAGTTGATCATTATTGTACACAAACTTGTGATATTTGTACAAATATAGTGTGGTTTTTTTCTTAATATTACTAAATATGAGAGTGTTGAGATATTGCACCTTTATCTCACCCCCCTCCACTGTGTTATCTTTTTCTTAACCTTTGATCTCAGATTCATTCTGTTTGTCACTGCAATTGGAAGTTTTACACTCACAGGCACAAATGCTAATACGTGAACGTTGGGGCGATCTTGTTCAAGTCGAGCGGTATCAACCTGGAAAGTGCCTGAC